>OX244278.1:6230660-7503160 GCA_945867215.1 Epinotia demarniana | reverse complement strand
TCAAAAGTAACTACGCAATCGAAGACGTCAAAAGCTCTTATTCCCTCTTAATAAAGTCTGCACGTGGTCGCCACCCGAGAACCTTTCCGACGGTCATCTATTCTACGTGGCCCATGCCACTTAACTTATGGCCATTGAGTAGGATTGGCACGTGTAACAAAAGCGAGTCGCTTAGCGGTGACCGATAAATAAACTAAATATTTGGTACTACTACTACTACTAAAACTATAAATGCTTACAAATAATTTGTCGTATCCTCATGTTAAGGGGCTACCGAAGGTTTCCATCGATTTTTGACGAGTTTTGAATCGTATCTCCTACTTTTGCATTACAGATAGAAGTATAAATCAAACGGTTATCGGTTCTTCAATCTTTTATCTCCATTTTGGTCTACCGGATTTTGAAACAAATGAATACTTAATTTTGTATGATCTTTTTAAACATTGTCTAAAATAACACTTATTTTGTATCTCTATTGACGTGAAAGATCTAACACATACGAAATCACATATTTAGGTTCGTCTGTGACGTACCTAAAAATTGGTCTAGGGTTTTCATTTTAAACCAATTAACACAAAAGTTATGGCCAGAAACCGGTTTTTTGACCTAAAATTGTTTAACTTGTAAAAATGAACTTTGAAGTAAATATGGGATACTATATTGCTTAAAGCCGTTGTTGTTAACATAATAAGCTACAAAAAACCGAAGAAAACAAGAGATTCAGATCGAAGGTACGATCCCAGACGCCAATTATGGGAGCCCCTTAAAGTAAAATCTCTTGTTAGGAGTTACTCAATGTTTGAAACAAATGGTAAAAAGTAAGTTAGAAATAAGAACAACCTATTTCACTGCCCAGAAAATCGTCGCCGTGTTACAATTATATCTAGGTATACTCTGTACTTTTATTTAACAGTGCGATAAAGAGTATATTACTATATACCATGGTAAATAGCGTTGCGTTATGTGCAGACAAAGACATCCTCTATTTCGTTTCCGTCATCGATATGCTTAGTCTGTGGCGGGCACTAATACTAACATTTCAAGATGGCGGCCTGATGGAAACCCGATGATGAATGGCCCTGAACCTGAACCTGATGGATGGCCGGATGGACGTGAAGAAAACTGTTCTAGGTAGCCAATCTATACGTAGTAATATTAAGTCAATGGTTTTAAACTGACCATAATTTTAGCAGCAAGATCCTCGCCTGTCTAGTTTGCGTGGTTGGCAGTGTGCTATTAACTATAATGATCATTATCTTAGGCAGGGATCTGGGTGTGAGACAGTCATGTGTTCACGTAATGAAGCACGATTTATGTATATTTGAAGGGATCGCGATGACCCAAGGCCGGGCAAGGTAGTAGTTGCCAGGCCAGAAGGACGATTCTTTGTTCTTGTGTCATAGGTGTTTCTATGTATTTAAGTACTTATATATCTATATAGGTATATAAAGATATGGGTAAGGACCAAATTCTTGGCCAGCTTAACTCACTCACTCAGTTTAATTAATTTTGTACTAAGCAGTAACGCTGCTAACGAAATTAGTTTTTTTTTTAAATAGGAAAAATTTAAAAAATTAATGCTCCGAGCCGGATTCGAACCGACGACCGCAGACATTCATGGCCCGTCGCTACTAACCAACTGAGCTATCGGAACAATCCGGTTCGGCCACCAAATCTTTCAATCAGTTCCTTGCTACATAACGCCTTAGGGAAGCGTGTAGCGACATCTACCGGAAGACTTAGACTTAGAAGACCAATCGTTTGACCACTTCGTTTGGCAGTTTACAATACAAAGATTTTCAGCTTCAGTCTTTCGTGAGGCCGACTGTACCAAACAGTCTATACGGCAATTTATTGGCTATTTACAAGCTACTACTACATATTTATTATACTATATACATTAATATTACGATCCATCAGCTGGATCAAGGGGCAACGACCTGTCTATATTCAGGTAATAACTGATTGTGCCAAAAAGACATAAGTGTCTACATTTTCCAAGGCGCGTACAACCTTTTTCAATACAATCCAGTTTCGCAGTATGAGCAAATGTGTTCTCTTATTTATTAGTACGTGAACAAAAGTTTATCCGGCAAAGTTTCTGCGAAATGGTGAATAGAATACTTAATTGCGATATAAATATTGTATATTACACTATATTTTGTGCAGATATTCAACGATTAACTTACGTAACAAAAATCAGTTAAGAAAATATTTTTGTAAGAAAACGAATAGAGCTTCCCTTGGAAAAAATATTTCAGATAGAATGACGTTGGTAGAGTAGTGAGTTTAGTCAACAACAAAATTAAATGTTCATTTTAGTACCTTGTCACATTCACTACTTTGACGCATAGTTTGATTTTCCGTGAAGTAGGGTACAGCGTAATTCATCCCGCTCGAATTTGGAGCAGCCCAACTGGTGAAGTACTTCCGCCTTGCAGAAGACCACAGCCATAATAACACTACTACTCGCTCTGTAGTACTGTTGTGTTCCTGGAGGTGAGCAAGGTCGCCAGAGCTCCCGAGGATGCGTCGTGTTGAGAGCGAGGAAATTTGTTCCTTCAGCTGTCAACACGGCGAATCCTCAAACATATCTTAAAGGCCGGCAACGCACTCACAACACCTCTGGTGTTGCAGGTGTCCATGGGCGGCGGTAATCGCTTACCATCAGGTGATCCATCTGCTCGTTTGCCTCCTATACCATAAAAAAAAACCTATCCTAACTGTCGCAGTGTTGTTACGTTATTTATTTAGTTTTGCGAACAAGACAGGTGTAATAACTAGGTACTAAATACTTATTTAAAAAAACCGGCCAAGTACGAGTCAGACTCGCGCACCGAGGGTTCCGTACTACAAATCAAACAACAAGCAAAAGTTGTTGTATGTTTATTACTAAATGATAAATGAAAATGGAATCCGTAACATTACAATGTGGAAAGCTGAGGGAGCATACTCAAACTCAAACTCAAACTCAAACTCAAAATTATATTTATTCAAGTAGGCCCAGTAACAAGCACTTTCAAATCGTCAGGTAGAAACATAATCTTAAGGTAATTACTTCGAGTAATTTATTAAACATAAAAAGTAACATTTAAATGAAATATTTAAAATTTTATATAAAAAAATACTAGTCTAGAATGTTTCTAGAAAGAATCTAATGTCAAAAAATAAATAAAACGAGAATAATTAATTAAAAACACAATGTCAAATTTTTCCAAACGGAATAAATAAATTATAAATCCAGTCAAAATTAGTCCCAAGAAGTTTTATCATTCATGTAGTCTTGTGCGCTATAATAAGCTTTAGAAATAAGTTTACGTTTCACATAGTTTTTGAATTTATTAATAGATAACTCAGTTACGTTTCCAGGAAGTTTGTTATAAAACCTTACACAATTACCCATGAATGATTTTTTTATTTTTTGGAGCCGAGTGGTGGGCACCGCGAGCTTATGCTTATTTCTAGTATTAATATTATGTATGTCACAGTTTCTCCTAAAATTGACAATGTTTTTATGTACATACACAATATTTTCATAGATATATTGACAATGCAATGTCATGATATTAATATTTTTAAACTTATCCCTAAGTGAGTCTCTCTGTTTCAATCTATATATCGCCCGAATAGCCCGTTTCTGCAGAACAAAAATCGAATGAATGTCCGAGGCACTGCCCCACAATAAAATACCATATGACATAATGCTATGGAAGTAGCTAAAATATACTAATCGAGCTGTTTTCACGTCTGTTAATTGACGGATCTTACTCACTGCAAATGCTGCAGAACTCAGTCTATTCGAGAGATTAGCAATATGGGGACCCCATTGAAGCTTAGAATCTAACGTTAAACCAAGAAAAACTGTGCTATCAACTAGTTCCAATTCCTCATCTTTCACAAAGACTCATCTTTCATAAATTTAAACAGGGTCACTTTATCAATTTAGTAATCATCCTTTAGGCCTTGATTTATTCCTTGCGAGTAGTTGCGAACGCCAAAATAAGCGGATTACTTATATTGCTGTTTCTTTTTATTGCGTTGATATAAAACTGAGTTCACGGGAAAGTATACCTTTAGGTTTTGATACCCTTACGTATACCTACGCTGGCCCAGTGCGGGTTGGAGACTTCACATACACCTTTTTCAGTTTTAAATTATGTGACTTATTTTAAAAAATATTAAATTTCAAAAAATGATATTTGTATGATTTTAATACAAATGTCTTCTTTTCGTAATTTTTCCTTTGTCTGTGCTATATAAAGTTTCTTCGTGCCAAGTTTCAAGTTTCTGAGTTAACGGGAAGTACCCTTTAGGTTTTGAGTTTGTTGTGAGTATTCAGTTTCAAAATATGCGACTTAAATTGCTATTTCTTATGATTGCGTGGACTTGTAAAACTTTCGTTTTGCTACAGCTGAAAGGTATTATAGACATGAGTATTTGATATGAATTTCAATTTAATACCTCTAGACGTGTTTACGAGGAAAAACTTAGTAAGTTTAAAATTTCAAAAAATGTTTTTTTGTATGATTTTACTTAAAACGTCTACTTTTCGTAATTTTTCCTTTGTCTGTGCTATATGGAGTTTCTTCGTGCCAAGTTTCAAGTTTCTGTGTAAACGGGAAGTACCCTTTAGGTTTTGAGTTTCTTGCGGGTACTCCGTTTCAAACTATACGACTTAAATTTCTATTTCTTTTGATTGCGTTGACATACAAGTTTGGTTTTGCTACATCTGAAAGGTCCTATAGCCCTGAGTATTCGACATGAATTTCAATTTAATACCTCTACGCATTGACGAGGAAAAAGGTAGTAAGTTTAAAATTTCAAAAAAGATTTTTGTATGATTTTAATACAAATGTCTTCTTTTCGTAATTTTTCCTTTGTCTGTGCTATATGAAGTTTCTTCGTGCCAAGTTTCAAGTTTCTGAGTTAACGGGAAGTACCCTTTAGGTTTTGAGTTTGTTGTGAGTACTCAGTTTCAAAATATGCGACTTAAATTGCAATTTCTTTTGATTGCGTTGACATAAAAGTTTGGTTTTGCTACATCTGAAAGGTCCTATAGCTCTGAGTATTTGACATGAATTTACGAGGAAAAAGGTGTTAAGTTTAAAATTTAAAAAAACATTTTTTTGTATGATTTTACTAAAAATGTCTACATTTCGTAATTTTTCCTTTGTCTGTGATATATGACGTTGCTTCGTGCCAAGTTTCAAGTTTCTGAGTTCACGGGAAGTACCCCGTGGGTTTTGCGAGTGTCGAAAAACTCAAAAATTTGCAGCATAAACGATTGTATCTTTTGATTGCGTTGGCTTTTAAGTTTGATTTTTTCACAGCTTCAAGGGACAATAGTTTTGAGTATTTTATATAAATTTCAGCTTGATACCTCCAGTCGTTCCTGAGAAAAAGGGTCTTGACAGACAGACAGACAGACAGACGGACAACAAAGTGATCCTATAAGGGTTCCGTTTTTTCCTTTTGAGGTACGGAACCCTAAAAACAGAAAAGTAAGTAGTAGTACTTAGTAAGTTAAGTGCGACAGCCATGGATCTATTTATTGCGGTTTGATTAAACACCACTCTAGTTTCCGTTACATCAATGGAAACCACAAAGTAACAACTTTGTTAGACCTAACTACCCAAAATGCTTCATTTGACCTAATGTTTTATTAGAACTAATTTTTTTTCTGAAATGTAAACTTTATAGGATTGTTGGATAATAAACTTAACCTAACTCTATTTGATGATATTCAAAGAAAACCTGAAAAGTAGGTAAATTGTTTTGAAAAAAAAATGTCTAGTGAAACATTAGGGCAACAGTTACTAGGTCCAGTGACAGGCCCCATGTTGTTTATTAACGATGTTCACTGGCGCATCATTTCGGCGACATGGATGGGTCCAAAATCCATTTGGAAATACAACGGGGCCGCGCTACTATCTTGTAACGCCACAGTCTTGACATTCGTGGATCGATTTTGGCACGACGTTGCTCCATTTGACTCGTTGGAGCGGTCTTGAATGACCAGCTTAAGTTGGAACCTTATACTTATACTTTTACTTGTAGGAGCACTGTACATTTCACCCCTTTATGGGATGATTTCCGGGATAAAAAATATCCTATATCCTTCCCCGTAACTCAGATAATCTCTATAACATATCTCAGCGGTTTAAGCGTGAAGAGGTCTTTATCACACAGACACACTTTAGCATTTATAATATGGATATGGATTAAATAGATGAAAACATTATCCGTGTTTGGAAAATTTAGACTGAGTCTATTCATAGGTATGTCACATCATCCTTATGTTAAGTAGTTGTCGATGGACCGAGTCTGTTTATCAAAATTCGTGGTACAAATGAAGTCGTCAACATTGCGCCTCACTCCATAACTGATATTGACAAGTCTTACCAACATATACGCATAAGGAAAACCAGCGTAAGGATGAACATTCACGAGAGATGTGCGAATGAAGCTCTTCATATGTAGATACTGTAATCACAGCAATGACGAGTAGTTGTGTGTCCAAGAGGCAACCGGATGGCTCGCGGTATTAGAGCCCATCTGATGGTAAGTGGTTACCGTACTCTATGGACGCTTGCAACTACAGGGGTGTTACATGCACGTTGCCAACCCTTTAAGAATGTATGTTACACTCCTTTTTTGAAGAACCACATACTTGTATTTCGTCGGGAAAACCTCGGCAAAGAGCTCATTCCACGACCGGAGTGTCCGAGGGAGGAAATTTCTCTGAAACCGTACGGTACGCGACCATTTAAGTCCCAGGGTGTGAGGATGAATGCCCTGCCGACGGCGAGCGATGCGGTGGTAAAAAGCCGTAGGCTGTCGAAGTTTTTCGGAGCCCAACCTGATATAGCTCCCGTTTAGCACTTAAGGTTACGTTTTTGAGTGTATTTCTTTTTTCCGTGTTTTGTGTGCTAAATAAATAAATTCTTATTCTTATTCTTATATACGCGTTATTTTCTACTTTGACGCGATCGAGGATAGGTACTGATGTCCTCACTGGTCGGTATAATATATCTACTGTCAGTATTATATTTGCGCAGTGGTGCTATCATGCGTGGAATCGCACATGACATGCTGCGCCATTTAGGAAACATTTAAATAGCAGTAAGCATTCGGCTCTGTCTCAACTGACAGCTTACTGATATCGCACCGCCACCGCACGGACATATCAGTACGCTTACCATGAGTTTGACAATGACGGCTTACGCTAACGAGTATCGAGTTTTCTATCTGTGCATCCCGCACGTACTGGCAAAGTGCAATAGAGATGCACAGATAGAAAACTCGATACTCGTTAGCGTAAGCCGTCATTGTCAAACTCATGGTAAGCGTACAGAAAGTCCCCTGAGTCTGACCTCCGTTTATCGATAGCCAGTACGGGTCAGGGGGTTCAAGTTATGCTGGAGGATGTGATGAGGTGGATCCATACAGTGTTGAATCGCATAGCATGAGTCGAATCGCCATTGATCAATATTTGTACTTCGTTTAGTTACACCTAACAATCAATTATTGACATAATAGTGCGTGTTTCACAAATATACATATTTATCTGCCTTTTTACTTGTACTGTAAAGACGGTAACATATTCCGAATTGGCAAAAGAAAAATGTACTTTGAGTGTTAACATTTAAGTTTCGTTTACATTGAAATATTTTTTGTGTTTCTTCTTTGAATTTCTAGGTGAGGTAATAACGATCATCACTTGCTATTTTCAGAAGAATCGTGTTAATGTTCCATTTTTGGGAATTCTAATTAACTTACACGGGTAATGGAACTTTATTATTCCGTTGCCTCTTACACGGGTAATGGAACTTTATTATTCCGTTGCCTTGTAGTACAACACGATTTAGTACATACATACGTTCACGCCTTTATTCCCAAAAAGGGTACGCAGAGCACGTGAAACGTATGTTCCAGCGCCACTTTTAGCATAAATGTGGGTATAAAAGATTGACTAAATACTAATACTTTTTGTCACGATTTAGTGCCTACATACAAACCGTTTCCCGACCAGGTTGGGGATCGGAAGGTAAAATAACGTAGTTTCCCCAAAAACAAGTGCCTACGCCGATACAGGATAAGGTTGGAAGCGGACCCCGGGATCCTAGGTTTTGTCCAGGCCCCTATATCATGGAAGTGACGATACGTAAGATTGACAACAGTCAAAATAAATTTCTTGCATTCCTAATCATTATCATTATACCTGCCGAAAGACGTGCACTGCTAAACATAGGCCTCCCCCACAGAGTGCCACAATGACCGGTCTTGCGTCACCCGCATCCAGCGGACTCCCGCGACCTTTATCAGGTCATCAGTCCACCTTGTGCGGGACCTACCCACGCTGCGCCTTCCGGTACGTGGTCTCCACTTTAGGCTTTTTCCGTCCTAACGGCCATCGGTTCTACGTGAAATATTCTGAAAACTTCTAGAATGAAATACTCTCCGTTTTTCATTTGGCCTGCATCTTGGGTTCTTACGCTCCACATTGATGACCTGCAGAAGCGAAGTGGAATGAATTGGGCCACACGGCCTCTCCTGCCAGAAAAGCGCGGGCCGCTTCTCAAGGCATGCTGCCCTTAAAGACATAATCCGTAGATCATTGTGCTCGGCCAATGTGCTCATTTAGAGCCGTCCGACATCCTAAGAAACGATGGCAAGAGAAATCCCTTGGAGTATAGGACGGGTCCTGGTGTGGGATGCAACCTGTGTCGACACTTACCCGGTTGCAACTCCACCGTTCCTCGTTGAGGCCACCAGCAGAAGCAGACGAAGCTGCTTAGGTGTACAAAAATACATGTATGCTCTCGGGGCCGAATATAATTTCGTACCTTTTGGCATCGAGGTCGTCTTTTCAAGGAGACGTTGAGGAGGGCTTTCGGTGATTGAAGAGCTGGCAGCTACTTCGCATAAAGAAGCTTAGCTTCATCTTCAGCACAATGCCACAGGGGCCTAACGAGTGAGCGAAGCAAATGAAGTTCTCCTTTCAGCTTAGGTTAAAAATCTTTTATATGTCCAGATGACCGGCTTTTCTACTACAGTTCGCATAACTCAAGCGATTGTCGTGTTTTTTTGTTATCATTTGTCAATTCAATGCAATTATAAAAAAGCACGGGTGACGTAACGTTTTGAAAGCACGTTAGGTAGATCCAACTGTCATTTTTCCATATAAAAATTGAAATTTAGATCTAACTGACGCTCAGCGTTACGTGACCGACCTGCGGTTAACACTAGTTGAGTGACTTTATGATTTAATTCGATATGAAATCATATTTGAAGATACGTAACGAGTATCGAATTTAAAATTGGTTAGTTCCCAAAGACCATCTGTAAGTTATAAAGTTATTATGGTGGCTCTGTGGCCTGACCTTTGCAATTTTACAGACACCGTTATGACAATGACGTCAACCACTGTTTACACAGCATAAATAAATAACATTTTCCGATTGTATTTAAATCTGTTGAGAAAAAACTATTTCATACATATTTACGGAGCGCGGGACTTCCACAAGGTGGACTGATGACCTGGTAAAGGTCGCGGGAGGCCGCTGGATGCGGGTTGCGCAGGAACGGTTATTGTGGGTGGCACTGTTTGGGGGAGGCCTATGTCCAGCAGTGGACGTCTTTCGGCTATATGATGACGATGACAGTATTTACCGAATTGGTTTTCAGTACAATAGGTACCATATTTTTTATGAAATTGGATCAGAAAATATTTTCAAATGAGCGTGACGTTTATAATCAGATGGACTTTGCATAACAGATGACTAATGTTCCTCTACCGTTTGCCCCACATCACTGCACTCCGCAATATCCTTGCATTGGGCAACCACGGCTGGTTCTTGTGAAAACTAACAAAATTCAAAGTCGATTGCTTAAAGTTAAATTATGCAAAGTTTAAATTATAAGGAGTAAGGGTCCGTTAAGATGCATTTTCTCAAACTTGCAATGTAATATTTACCTTATGTTCCTTATCCATGACTACTATCCATACTAATATTATAAATGAGAAAGTGTGTCTGTCTGTCTGCCTGTTACCTCTTCACGCTTAAAAAACCGCTGAATCCATTTAGATGAAATTTGGTATAAAGATAGTTTGAATAGAGTAATGAGATGTGAAAGTTTATATGGACCTATGATATTAAAAAGTTCCACGTGGACGAAATCGCAGTTAAGTATCACGTTACAGATGCGGCGAGACAAATCGTCCATAATAGGAGCTTCTTAGCCTACACAAGCGTCGGAGGCCTTACGTCCATAGTCCTCCAAAATAAAAATAAAAAACTGGAACTGACAAGGAGAGCCCGCAACAAATACCAAATTCAATTCCAATGCAATATGTTCAGTGGAACACCGTGTTGCGGTTATTACACGTCGTCATCATCATCATCATCATCCGAAAGACGTCCACTGCTGGACATAGGCCTCCCCCAAAGAGTGCCACAATGACCAGTCCTGCGCCACCCGCAATCTCCAGACGAGAGTCTTTGACCAGTGTGTGTTGCTAGTGATGACATTTACTCTTCAGAGCAATGTTTTTTTTCAACTGGATCAAGTGATACAAAGTTGCACATTATGCCATAGATGGACAAAACATGAACTGGTACAGAAAGCGGAATGGGGAAAGTCCCCAATTAAACGAATTAAGCACACTACGTATTTAAAGGAGTGTCGTGTCACTAACGCATGAGATCTAAAGTAACTTTGCTCACTCTTGTTATTCCACTTGATTCCTGGAAGTACCCTTGAGTATTCCCCTTTGACCCAATACGGTGTCAATTTTGACACGAATTCGCATATGTTTGTCTCGTTTTATCGCATTTGTTCAAGAACACGTTCGGTTGACTTAGAATTCCACTCCCTACGCTATTCACGACTATTCGCTTTTCGCGTTATCTTCACTAGTGTAACTCGTGTCTGAAATTCTTAATAACTGTTCGTAACAGGAGGTCAGGTTTGCAATGGTTTGTCTGAAGCGAATGTCGTTAAACGTGAATACAGCCAGCTGAATAACAAAAACAGGTGTAGGCGTGCATAAAGGTCAATGAAAACAAACACATTATAAACGATTGATTATTATCGACAGTTTCTGTGAAAATAGGGCTGAGCAGGGTAAGTAATTTTAACTTCATTGCGCAGAAGGAGGGTTATATTTTCGAGTGTAGGTATGTACGTACCTATGTACAATGTCAATTTAATTGACACGCTCCGCCTATTCGAAATTATCGCGTGCTTTGAAACGCCGTTCTGAATAGATTAAGAAACAATAAGGTCGGATTTTCAGATATACGATTCTTGACTATATGGTTGTTTATCTGATTTTATCGATACACGATTGCTTAAAATTTCCTCGATAGAAAAAAAATCTAAAGTTGGGTCTGTGTTTTCCTTTTTTTTACTCAGCCTACTCAAACGATACATTATTGTACGGCACAATCAAGTTAATACTATAGTATTATATCTCATCTAAAATCTCACTTTATGAAATTTAGATACAACTTCACTAAGTATTTATCGAAATTTGACAAAAAAAGCCATTCCCGAATACTGTTAAATCTCTTTTCCTCGTGCGCGGAAGGCATCAGCGTTTCTCTTAGGGAGCGTGTTCGACTCGAATCAAGACATCCCTTTTGATGGAGTTTAACAAGTGAGAGTGGAGAGCTGGAGAGTCTTAAGATTCCTCTCACCTACATGGGTGATCGAAGTGAAGTGACCGACTTTTTTATTCAAAACTGTCATTGGAGATACAGTCGCTTTGTCAACGGATCCCCAAATTAGAAATCATCATCATATCAGCCAAAAGACGTCCACTGCTGGACATAGGCCTCCCCTAAAGAGTGCCAAAGTGACCGGACCTGCGCCAACCGCATCCAGCGGACTCCCGCAACCTTTACCAGGTCATCAGTCCACCTTGTGGGGGGCCTACCCACGCCGCGCCTTCCGGTACGTGGTCTCCACTTGAGGCCTTTTCCACCCCAACGGCCATCGGTTTTACGGGCTATGTGCCCCGCCACCTGCCACTTAAATTTAGCGATTCGGAGGGCTATATTGGTTAGCTAGGTTCTGCTGCGGACAGCCTCATTCCTGATGCGATCACGCAGAGAAACTCCCAACATGGCCCTCTCCATTGCCATTTGGATGAATTTGAGCCTCCTTATAAGGCCCATAGTAAGCGCCCACGTTTCAGTGCCAAACGTCATCACTGGCAACATACACTGAACAAAAAAGGGTCTCGTCTTGAGACGCTGCGGAATATTGGACGAAAAGATGTAACGTAGCTTCCCGAACGCTGCCCAGCCGAGTCAGATTCGACGATTGACCTCTTTCTCGAAGTTGGACCTACCTAACTGGATAGTCTGTCATAGGTATAAACAGAATACTTCCTGATTCGCCGGTTTCTTGTTTCGCTGGATTCTTGTTTTGTCGCGGCTTTACCTATCTATAAAATAAAAGGCAGACACTTGGTTACATTAATAAAAATATTTATTTGTCCGATTGTAATGGGAGTTGGTACTACATGGGCATTTGACATGATCTTCGTCTTATCCGTGTTCATTCTTAGACTAACTCGCTCGGAAGCTATAGTGAGGTCATTTAGCATCGTACTAAGTCCTCCATGGTCTCAGCCAAGACTACTATATCGTCAGCAAACCGAAGGTCAGTGCAAATCATAATAGTACAAAAAAAGGTTATTATAATAATGTAACATGTCAAGTCAAGTCAAGACTCATATACTCCTTAACTTAGTATAATGGGTTTTCAAATATGGCGGCATCTAGACGCGCTGTCAAGCCAAGTTCAAGCAAAGGAACTGGCTAGCCAGCGCCGAGTGTACTATTACACGAACCACTTGGTGACACTTTTGACCCTTCTAACTCAAAACCTCTTTAACGTAAACACATAAAACTACGTGAGTTTAATTATATCTATAAGGACATCTAGAAGCCCTAATTTCATGAAGCTAGCTCAAACGGTTTTAAAGATATGAAGGTCAAAAGGTCGTAAATTTTAGTACTGACTGCCTGACTGACATATAGTACCTTAAACCTAACCCACTTCCAGATGACCTAGAAGGATGAGATTTGGAATCCAGCTTGGTAATTGTGTGTAAGCGTAGGAAAAAATCGAAAAATAAAAAAATAGGGGGGACCCCATACAATTTTTTATTTATTTATTTGTAGCGTTGGAACCGTTACAGATAGATTAGCAGATATTTGAAACTATCCCAATATAAGTATTATTATAATTGCTATATAACAGAAATATAAAAATAAAGTTGAGTCAAAAAAGAAACGGTGTCCCCATACAAAAAACTTGTAATACGCGCTAAATAACCGGCCAACGGTGTGTCGTCGGCGGCGTGGGGCACCCCTAATTATACACTGCCTAGTTTTCTTCACAAAAAGTAATGCTATCCCACCAAAAACAAATGCAAAAAAGGAGAGCCAAGTTAAATACAAAAATTATGCTTGGCTTTGGGCTTCGCCCCAAAAAGAATGGAGATCTAAATGGGTGCTAAGTTCTATGCTTGTAGTGGTTCTATGGTTCTATGGTCACTGGTTAATCATTCCTGACTCGATAATTGTAAATGTATGTACCTATTGACTTTATTATAATTCATTTAGAGCATAATTGTAATTCTTAACAAATGTTGACAGTGTATGATCAGTACCAATAAATAAATCTATCTATCTATGCAAAATCCAAATAAGTATTGATAGGAACAAAATAACATTATGAATAAGTATTAAGAGCGTAGTCGGTCTGCGACAAAATTGAGAAATAGGTATTTGTACAAACTATTGCCGTCGCGTTGCGCCCAAGCGATTCCCCGTAATGTGCGATAGGGACAACTGCAGCTCAGACCGATTTTCACTACAAAATCTTGACCAGATCGATGCTTTGTATTCCCCTGTTTTCTCCGCCAAACCTGCGCCGATTCAATTATGTTTGGTGTCGAAATTTAGAGGAAGAGCAGATCTATGTTTCTGTTATTTTATTTTAACGTAAAATCTTTTCATATTTGTCTGGTAGTCATCTAAATATGACAGTAAAAATGGGGTATTTTTTAGGTTTTCGAAAATTCGTATCTGTTTTGGTAATTATTTTTTGGGAAAAAGTAAATGACAGGGGCATACATACAGTAGACCTAGATTTTATTAAAAAAAACGAGTCCTCTAGAGGGATAAACCAGGAAGGAAATAGGGGAATACGTTTGTATGGAAAAATGCTGCTAGGATACCCTCTTAAACTCTATTTCTTTGCTTTATTGGATACTTACCTATAACAATTGCTGTAATTTAAAAATGTGAGTTATAAAATGACTGCTGTAATGAAAACTGACCTAGACAAATCTAACCTACTTTAAGATCTCACATTTTTAAATAACAGCAATTGTTATAGGTAAGTATCCAATAAAGCAAAGAAATAGAGTTTAATACTTGTTCATATTTCATAATGTTATTTTGTTCCTATAAATACATATTTGGATTTTGCATAGAACTTGGCACTCATTTAGATCTCCATTCTTTTTGGGGCGAAGCCCACAGCCAAGCAAAATTTTTCCTTTTTTACATTAATGTTTTTGGCGGGATAGGTATTTCCACGGCAGTTCTGACCTGGTCAGTCCATCGCATCTGTTTTTTTCTGGATCTGGTTTCCACACAAACCGCTCTATATCTGCTTGATGCCACGTTCTTGAAGGAGGGAGATATTTGTTGAACCCCATTGCATAAAAAATATGTTAAAATAACTGCCTCGCAAAGGGTTACATTATGCGAATGCATAGAGACATGAACCTGTAATACTCAGGAAAAGCTAAGGTAATAATAATGCCACGTGCAAGCGAGCTGGTAGCATACAAATCTCGATAAGTGTGGCAGAAAGGGAAATATAATTAATTGTTCTTGTCAAAGTTCCACTTTTTTATTTGCCACAACTGGTGGCCTTAGAGGATTAAACCAACAGGAGCGGCCATGAGTCATTTTCTATACATAAAAAATCTGCCGATTTTTGCCGGTGAGGGGAACGTCAAATGTATACGTAACGTCAAAATAGGTACGTCAGATAAACGTCAGTCCATATAATGTGTATGACCACTGGTCATATATTTTCGGCAGAGGGGAACGCATGTCAATGGCCGCTCTCGTTGGTTTAATGCTAAGGTTGTGGCACATAAACCATTACCCGTCCAAATGAAGTAGGAGGTTGTTTATGGCAAGTCATCAGCCATTAATGTTTGCGCGAGCGTGCGGTATAGAGTTACAGAATGACGTTACTAATACTTGGTTGAAAAACGAGATACTGACTATCGCCATTGTCGTCAAATCAGACACTCGAATTACGTCATTGGATCTAAAAATTGATGATAAATATTGATACCCTTTAACTCATATCGTGCTATGTAGGTTTGATATGTTTAGTAGTGACACGCACCCATACAGCGGCAGTTACAAGCGCACGCACACATACAGATTCAAATGAAGATGAGTCGAACCTCTAGCTCACCCCATCAGGGTGTAACCAGGATAATGTTTATGTGGCCGTAACTAAACTAAACTGTTACGTAACCACAAGGGCATCAGTAGCTACAGGTATCTACCACAGAGCGTGTAAGCAATCCAGTAAATAGTTGCGGTAAACCGCCTCCTCGTGTTGCAACGTCTTCTCAATGTTTTAGGAGATACAGGTATACTTATATGTATACTGTATACTTATAGGAGTGATATAAGTAGGTACTTATATCACTCGCCCCACGATGTGATTATACGGATGACTCAGACAAGGCCGTGTCGAATTCGATCCGATTCCTTATATTCTCTAAAGTAACTGGATGCCGACTAATTTAGGCTCCAGTCGGGACACTGTCTATGAAGCTCGCAGAGGTTCCGGGTTCGAATCCCGGTAAGGAGATTTACTGAAAATATGTACCTGAATGTTGGATGTTTTTCACTGGAGATTTTAGTACCTATATTACGCATACTCGTTTCTCCGTGAGTGATATGGTCTTTTGTCAAATTAATACCTTAAACCACAAAATGTCTCAGTATTTGAGTTGTGTATATTCCATTATTTTCCTTAGTTTGGGACTAGTTCGATTTGTGTAAGGTTGTCCCCAGAATATCCACACTAATATAAAATATTATAAATGCAAAAGGTTCACGCTTAAGGGGCTCCCATACGCCAATGACCTTCAATCTGAATCCTGTTTTCTAATGTTTCTTGTAGCTTATTATATTAACAACGAGCAATATAGTATCCCATATTTACTTCAAAGTTCATTGTTTTCGAGATATTTGGCATCACAGTTGAACAATTATAGGCCAAAAAACGGTTTTCTTGCCATAACTTTTGTGTTAATTAGATTAAAATGAAAGCCTTACACACGTTTTAAGAGACGTTATAGACTAACCTAAGTATGTAGATTTCGCATATTTTAGATCTTTCACGTCAATAGAGCTATAAATAACCAATAAGAATAAAAAAATACGAAATTAGTGTTTTTTTATGCAATGTTTAAAAAAGTCGTACAAAATTAAGCATTCATTTCTTTCAAAACCCGGTACACAAAAATGGAGATAAAAGATTGAAGTCCCGATAGCCGTTTGACTTATAACTCTATATGTAGTGCAAAAGTAGGAGATACGATTCAAAACTTATCAAAAAACGATGAAAACCTCGGGTAGCCCCTTAAACCGCTGAACGGATTTACATGCGTATGGAGATATTTTGAGACCCTGGGAAGGACATAGGATAGTTTTTTACGTTACCCCTTTAAAGAGCCGTTTACATGGTGCATCAACTCGTATGCGATTTTCATTATATTGCGGGCTGCGGGCTGGCGGAATACGACGAATCCAATAAAACCCTGCAATGTAATAAAACTCGCATGCGAGTTGTTGCCTGATGTAAGTAGCCCTTTAGGGGTGGAAAGAGGTGGGAGATAAGAGATAATTGATGTTATGGAAAGTATAATAACAGCTTATTTGCAATTAGATTTTGTGCATTAATAACCCTTTAAGTACTAGTTTAAAGAGTAAATGCGGCCGTAGTTGCGAACAAAACCGATAAGTTTATTGATCATATCAGCCGAAAGACGTCCACTGCTGGACATAGACCTCCCCCAAAGAGCGCCACAATCACCGGTCCAGCGGGTACCGTTGATACTATACCCAGGCAAAGGTCGATGACTGTTGGGCATCCTAGATCCCGGTGGGGTGACGAAGTCCAAAAAGACCTGACTGACCTCCGGGCCGTCGACGTCACAGAAACGGCATTGAACAGGGAAGCCTGGCGCTCTTTAGCGTGGGAGATCAAGATCCACTACGGGTCATTGCGCCACGGCAGTAAGTAAGTAAGCAAGTAAGTAAGTACTTAAGTAAATACTTACGTAAGTAAGTAAGTTAAGTCTTGCTTCGGAATCACAGCCGTGCTTAATAGTGATGAAACAATAGTACATTGTTTAACGAGTCTCGAGTTTGCAATATTCTTACTCGTACGCCCGTGTTAATACACAATGTTTTTCATTACACCTGCGAGGAAATAATAACTACAAAACTCAGAAAAATATATGATTCATACAATCGCACCAAATCAAAAATTGACGAAATTGACAACTTCACTTCAAGATCCGTGCGAGTGGAGCGCGCAGCTTTGCAGCTGCGCGCTCGAAATATTGCTATTTGGACCAATCACAGAGCAGTAGGTACAGCACTCGCAGCGCGTGGCACATCACAGATCACAGAGCAGAAATCTAGTGGCGCGCGGCCAACTAGATTTGCTTAAGGGGCGGCGTATAGCAACGCGTGTGCAGCGCGGGCCCGCTGCGTTGGCGAAGCATTATCAACGCGTGTGCAGCGCGGGCCCGCGCGTCATATCTCTCTCACTACCAACATATCGCAAGGGAATTTTTCGCGGCTCACCTTATTTTGTATAGTTTTTGTTGGGAAATTATACAGATTTACAATCGAAACTGTACAACGAAATGGTTTCTAGTATGACACTAAAAATTTGCTCACTCCTAAATATATATCTTTCAAAAATTGTACTTTAAAGTGCCAAATTCTCAGTCTCCTGGCATGTCCCTCGGATGAAATGAAAGCTTAAAGGCTGCATCATAACTTTATTTTGAGTATTTACGTTATATCTGCACTAAAATAGAAATGCATAATATATTTAGTTTCAATGTGTTTGTCTAAATTTACCTTGAATGCGAAACTTATTTAAAGAAAAGTGCATTATATTTTGTCCCTCGGTTTTTACCTCAGTCTCCTGCTACATCAAAACACGTTACAATTTGCTTGAATTACCGCGTCTTGTAAGTTTCTGTTCAGTCTGAGGGAAAGATTGAAGTAAAGTTAGCTTACAACCACTCGCATCCGTCTCGGCTCGCGGTTGGCTTAGTCGCTACGGCGAGTTGTGTGAGCGAGGTTGTGCTGCGGCCAGTCAGCTTGACAGTATCCTGATACTTATTTATTTAAAATCCATTGTTTTCTTCATACTTTTTTTGTGTTTATAGGTTGTAAATTCGTTACATTAGAGAATAGAATTGCATAATTTCGATATGAAATGTTGCATTAACGTAGTTATTGGCTAAAACTTAAAAAAATCTCAGTATCCTGTCCTCAGTCTCCTGGAAACATAATACCTAGGAGACTTGTGATGAACCAGGCGACTGAGAGTCATCAACAGCGACATCAAGAATCCGCACGAATAGTAAACTATTTTCTTCTTAATAGTGAGCCATTAAACTATTTTGATATATGAAAGTATGTTTATTTAAATTATTACAACGGTTATAAATTTCTTTTGTATCAATACTCAGTATCCTGGGTTCATCTTTTTAAAATGGTCATAATTTTTTTTTTGCTTGGCCCGTTTGAGATCAGTAAAAAAACGACCTTAGCTAGACGTCAAGCTACTTTTCTGACCTTAGATGCCAAAAAAATGTTGTGCCCAAAAATCACTTCATTTTCGTCCCTACTGAGTAGAACTACCCATGTATCTCACTATCTTTATCACGCTAGCCCGCCGCCAGCGCGGGCCCGCGCTTCACACGCGTCGCGCACGACACGCGTTCAGTGGGTGCAGGAGGCCTTTAAACCAATCAGATCACACACAAGCTCATAACTCCCTAGAGGTTTATGAAAATCCATAACTCCCGTGGGAGCAATTTAGGCCATTGTCCTTCTGTATACAGGCATGGAATAACACAATTTATGAGCAAGTCTGATAAAAACATGTTTACGTTAACAGCTGATAGGGGCGCGGCTCGCGTCACTCATTCATAGTCATGGCGATAACGACTATTGCATATACTACGCGTAGTATCCAACTGATAAAGTTAGCGGGTATGCGATGATGAGTAAAGAAGTTTATCGCATTTGGTTTATTTGTCAGGAACGCATCAAAAACGTAAAGATGAATATACTGATTGATAGCTTCATTCATGTCATGAGTCAAGTTGTAGGCTCGTTCTAGGTGTAGGCTAGTAGGTATCAGGGATGTCGCGGGCGCGTTTTTTTTACATTCGTGGATTTGCGGGTGAAACAATAAAAAACGTAAAAAAACAAAGTCCATTTTATGGTATAACGCAATCATTAAACACGTTGTGACTATATTACAAGTTGCGAACAAATCAAAACGCGGCTCTGTCACTGAAACGAAATGAAGTTTCTTTTACTTATGGCGTAAATATCTGAAAAGCGCGCGGTAAGCAACTTGTGGACTCATTTCTTGTCGTGAACTGCACTACATCCGCATCCCCAAAAACTCCGCATCAATTATTGCAGATGCGGATGCTGATTTTGAAATTTATGCGGAACTCCTCTGGTTTGTATTTAATTGAATTTTAACTGTCGTGAGTCAGGCAACGTTCAGTCGCTTGACCTAGCCCCCTATTCTGTAACTTGTTTTAAGCTCACCTCAAAGCTCACCCACAAATATATCTTGACACCGCGATGCCTAGTAACTAAGTGTAGGTAGAGAGGTCTAGAGGTTTATATGTTCGTGACGGGCGACCGCCGGGGTGAGCCGCATTAGCGCGTAGCGAATAACAGCCCTGGCAATTTGACCTGACCCATCAGGCAGACCGCAGACCTTATGCTTGTATGCCACCGTCTCGGTAATAACAATAACCTAAAATTCCCTAAGGGCCGGTTGCGCAAGCGGTGACGTAATGTTTATTTGTTTTCTAGCTATTATTTTACTATCTCTAGTCTAAATCGCTCGTTCTTGACACGCTACCAGCACTCGCTGTATGGCAAGATAGTATAGATACGTTTAATAATAATATATACTAGTCGCTATATGAGTTGTAGAACCATGAAAAAAAAATTCGAAAAAGTGATTAAAAAAAAAAACTAACGATTCTAGAGACCTGTAGAGGAGAACAGACGGGCAGATCAACGATTTTCTGACCTAGCCGAAGCATAGAACTTCGTTCGCTTCGCTCGGTCGTGCGATAATAGAAACCAGAAATGATAATAGAAAAGAATAAAGCGAGTCGATGTTTTACACAGTAAATTTAAAGCATTGGTTTAACATGCGTATCTGTTTGTCTATGTCTGTCTGGCATCGTAACTGGACGAACCGATTTGATCGTTTTTTTTTTGCTCTTAGTGGTTCTTAGTTAATAAATCCCTATGTTTGTTGTGTCGGAAATGTTTATAAATGTAATAAAAGTATACTTATTTAAAAGGGTCGGCAACGCGCATGTAACCCCCGTAGAGTTACAAGCGTCCTTAAGCTACGATGACCGCTTATCATAAGGCGGGCCGTACAAATGTCACATTACAGGGCAGTACATTACGTAGGTTATTTTATTACGAATAGGTAGCTAAGACGATCATCTGAGAACTTTGTCACACTTAACGTAACAATACTGCGACAGTTGGGATGCGTCAGAGTAGTGAAAGTGACAAGGTACTAAAATGATCATCTACTTTTGCTGATGACTATACCGACGTAATGACACGTTCTAATCACTATCGTGCCGCAGTGTCGAATCATATGACATCACTGCGGCGCATGGCAACACTGGGCATTGTTCTCATGTTGACATAACTTATAAGTAGTTATGATACTTATGATAGTACTCTCTCTGTGCGCTGGCGCTGTCGTTGCACAGAGTAAAGCAGAGTAGGCATTCAATGATATCTGAAATATTTTGTAATCCACTCTTCTGGGGCCCATTTTCGCAATTTAAAAATAATACTTAGCCGTGTTGGCCATTTAGTGTTTAAAACAAAAGACTACTTTAACAGTAGAGTCACTATTCGCTTGTGGCAATCTATAATAAAAATCCTAGATAGATTTTATGACATCTAAACGGCCGCGGAAGTCTGCTGGATGCGGGTGACGCAGAAACGGTCATTGCACTGGCATTCTTTGGGGGAGGCCTATTGTCAAGCAGGGGAAATATTTCAGCTGGCAGATACGATGATGATGTATTGGTTTACTTGGACTTTACAATACGAAAGTGAATACTACTATATACTATATACTTATATGCATGTAACACCCTCGACCTCTTAATCACTTTACCATCGTATGATGCGTAGGCTATCCTACTTTATAATATCCATACTAATATTATAAATGGGAAAGTATATGTGTGTGTTTGTTTGTTTATTTGTCCGCCTTTCACGGCACAACGGAGCGACGATGACGACGTGATTTTTTAATTGGAGATAGTTGAAGGGATGGAGCGTGACAAAGCCTACTTTTTGTCTCTTTCTAACCCCCCACTTCCCTAAAATGGGGGGTGGAAGTTTGTATGGAGCTGTGATATAAACGAGTTCCACGCGGACGGAGTCGCGCTCAGAAGCTAGTAATATTATAAATGCGTAAGTTGGAATGTTTAGATGTTTGTTACTCGACCACATTTAAATAGCTCTACCCATTTGGATGAAATTTTGTACAAAGATAGTTTAGTCGTATAGCCTGATTTAAAAGATAGAATAGTTTTTAACCCGGATCGACGCATACGAAGTCGCGTGTGGAAGTTAGTACTCGTATTTAATAAAAATAATAAACGGTATTTTTTGCAAAAAACATAGCGCTTTATTACTGCCTTCTAACCCCGCTGTTCTAATCTGCAGCCAAGCTATTGTATTTCACGACCGTGATCCACATTAATAAACATAATTATCTGATTAGCTAGGTTGTTGCCTTTTGCTTTTTGAACCTTAACCAAGGCCGCCTGTCTCACCTAGCTTATCTATTAACCTAACACGCCTGGAACATTCAAAACGACAGCTTATAAAATAGTCATCTTTTCTTGTCTGTTCGTTATCCGAGAAATTATTTTCCGTGAGGTAGAGTTGATGATATTAATAATATAGCAAATACGAGTAGGTAGGTACCTACAGAATAGGTAGCTTCTATACATGTTACATACAACGGGGGATTTCTTCAAATGTGTTTTTAGTATCATATAACAAAATACGCTATACATAGATTGTTATTATACAATGATTACAACATAAATCTATACATTTTCCTTATTTGCGACGGTAGGTAGGTACTTAAAATTCTAAGAAATTTTCAAGCTGCGATTACCTTTAAGTATCTTTAATTGTAGGTTATGTTATAAAATCAGAGATACGATGGTTGTGAAGTTAAAGTGAGACTGACTGACGACTGGGTACTTGTACAAAGTTGAGATTAGGTAAGTATAACGACTTTTTATGAAGTCTGTAAAACACTACCTATATTTTTATTTTTGGAACGAAAGTTTCAAGAGAGTGTTACTGACATTGATGCCAATACAAACCCTTGACTTGTATGTAATTATCCGTAGAACCATGAAACCTCTCGCAGACTGGCGCGGCCTGGCCGCGGCGGTCAATAGTAAACTCGTCATTAGCTGTTAAATTTACTATTGACCGCCACCGCACGCCGCGCCAGTGTGTTGCAGGCTTCACTCATAGAGTACATTTGACTGTCAATTTACGCCAGCTTGAAACTAATGGCTCCAGATGTAGGTACAAGTTGCGGAAAGTTTTCAAATATATGAGAACGTTCTCAGATATTTCTAGAAACTTGCAGAAGAATTTACGAATGTTTCCATTTTAGGAAAACCCGTAACGAAATTTTGTAAAAGTACTAAGAACTTTCCATTGGGAAAGTTTCGCAATTTTGAAAACTTACCGTCAGCACATCACACCTCAATCAAATAGCACTCAAGTTGTTATTATTGAAGAGTGCAACTGCTTATCCACTTTATCTATGTCAGGCCTAAGCGTCTTTTCGCGCACGGCTGAGGGTGCTATCATATTTTTAACCCCCGACGCAAACATAGGGGTGTTTAGGTGTTATACGTTTGTCTGTGTGTGGCATCGTAGCTCCTATACGAATGGACCGATACTAATCCATTTATTTCTCCGAAAGCTGACGTGATCGAGATGATTCTAACTTACGTTTCAACAAAATCAGTTCAACCGCTTTTGAGATATTATTGAACTTTGAAAGAAAAATGTTAGGGGTGTATCAACTTTTCCAAGTTGTTATTGTATTTACAGTAAGCACATAGTTAAAATTATTTAGTTTAGCCGCAGTTGGATAAAATGATCCTATTGAAATTAATTCACCTCCTCTTGTACGTAGATATAAAAGTGGATGTCAAATTCTCACAAGTTTCAGATTCAGCGAAACTCCTCTGCAAGGATACTGAAAAATCAAACAAGTGCATACATTTTTCTCCATATTTATCTATCCACGTTGTATACTACGCTCTTACGCAGAATTTATCAAGCTTTAAGCTGTCCTAGATCATGTTTTTATAGGATACACCTACGTAGTTTTCGCACAACACGTGGATTTCTAACGTATCTATGGAGTAGATTTACCAATATATCTAGCGGCTGTTCTAAGGTCCGGCCAGTCGATCATGTCACGTAACACATTGTACATAAGTACGTGAGGTAGATCTATATTTTTTTGATGTATAAAAATTACAGTTGAATTGTCCTAAGGCGTGTTCGATTTACGCGACATCTGGTGCAGGGACTTTTTGGATGAAAATCTAAACTTTTTCTTACAATTTTAAAATTAGCAAGCACAATTTCCTAAAAAACAAATGGTATTGTAACGGTTCTTTCGAAGAAAATATTGTCTCTAAAATCTCAACATTTTATATTACAAAGGTTGCCAGTGCTCAAAGCCAGCGTGGCGAGCGGGTAGGGGGGAGAGAGAGAGAGAGAGACAGGAGTCTGGCTTGCTGAGAGGGTCGAGGGTCAATCAGGGATCTTCAGAGTTGCGCTATGTCCATTGTCGGCAGTCACCAATGTAGAAGACTCTGCAATAAGAGAACTCTCAGATACCGAAGTCCAATTAGAGTTGTTTAGATGATCAATTTATGCAACTGATTTATTTATTTATTTATTAGAGAAATGGCAGCCTCTAGGGCCTTTGCCAAAGACAAGTACCGAATAAGAAAAACATATCCACAGTATTATTAGCATGATGTACGGTTGAAGGCTTTCACGATGCACTGGGTGATAGCTGGAGCAGTACAAAGCATAATGGCGGCCGCGACCACGAACCGCTGAATGATGCCCAAGAATTGGTTATTCGCATTTCCAGGAAAATTCTTCATTGACTGTAGCCGTCACGTTTACCATTCACTGCATAGTACGCTATCAAAATTATACGTTGGTCTCAGACGGTCCTGAACGCAATTTGCCTAGTTGGAGTTTTGCCCACATTGCAGTTTGACCACCGAGCATTATCCCTAAAACGCAAAGTGACCACTTATAGGTAGGTTAGGTTCGTTAGGTTTCTTCAGATGCCCGAAGGGCAAACAGACCAGAAATAGGAGCCCTGTCTGTCTGTCTGTCTGTCAATATCGCTAACGTAACCTCAAAACGACGAAAATGAGATGTAGGCATTTTGTGTTTTAGGCATAATGCTCGGTGGTCAAACTGCAATGTGGGCAAAACTCCAACTAGGCAAATTGCGTTCAGGACCGTCTGAGACCAACCCAAAATTATACATTAAACAGCAGGATGCAGAAACTAAAAAAAAAATGTCTTGAGCAAGCTCGATCCGCCATGTTCCATGGATCATTCAAAAGTCCTCGCAACTGATAAGAAACTTATACTGCGATGCAGAACATGTCAGATTTGACGGGAGTGACGCCACAGAGCTATGCTATATGCGGGCGAGCGAGACGACATTTTGTGTACAGTCGCCTCAAACGATGAACTAATAAAAGGCCACAACATAACGCCCGTACTCCATACGTTTATTAAGGGCTTGCGTCAATATGTTTTCACCGAGCTCACGGGGTGGCAAGGTCAGCGTTCCACTAATGAGAATAACAGTGAATGTTTGATATTCTTTAGTGTCATTGTAAATAGATCATGAAAGCTAGGCAGACGTCGCGTCATATAAGCCGGTGTCAATTTGCAATCAACTTTCCATTAAAAAACATTACAAAACATTTAAAAAAAAACCACTCACCGATCACATAATCCAGAATTTATTTTGTGGTCTTGTTTGTGTCACTAACTTCGTTTTAGTTTTAGCAACTTACTACATTTACTTCTAATTCAGCACATTTGGTGATACCAAGAAACCTTCGCAGACCCTAGATGTTGCCGACGACTCTGGTAGTGACCTCGGCGATCCAAGAAGTTTTGCCCGGTATGCTGCAACCCCCAGCATGACAGGATGACGTTGAATGTTTCTTCGAAAATTGTAGGACATCGTCAGGAAATAACGCTGGGTCCTATTTAGTACTAGGCGTTTTTTCCTGGTTGTGCCCTAAATGAGCGCGGGATACGCTTTGACACCTAATATTTAAAGATTTGGCACACGTTTTAGTTTTTACGTAAGCGACTGCCATCTGACCTTCCAACTCAGAGGGAAAACTAGACCGTATTGGGATTACACCGGCTTCCTCACGATGTTTTCCTTCACCGAAAAGCTAACGATAGGTAAATATTCTGTAAATAAGTTCCGAAAATCAAACCATTGATACGAGCCGGGATTCGAACCCACGCCGCTTGACAGCCGCATGCGTGAACCACTAGGCTACCGTACTGTTGATATTGTTATGTGACATGTTTCAAGAGCCTAATTTCATAAACGATAGTTGAGAATTCGGCGCACAATGCTTGCTCCGTTTGGAGCAATCCTCAGTGCAGCAATGTACCGCAAATTGTCGTACGTTTATAAAATTGGCACCCATGTTTCCCTGATCATTGAAATTCATATATCGACGATGACATTCATCCTCCTCAGTACCAATCTGATGAATACGGACCATGCAACATTGAACTTTAAATCTACTTTGATTAAATAGAAACTCAATTTGCAAGGAGTGTCAGATAGGAAGTATCCGAAATCCCGAACACCATCGTCGGCTTGCACTGCGCTATCGTGACGTTACAAAGAAAGTTTTCGCGGCCTTGCTACACTATGATAGTCTCAATCGGCCAACATATTGCGATAGATATGGTTTGAAATTATAGAAGCGTTAGGTAACTTTGTCCGTTTGAAACTTTAAATCAATGACACGTTAGCGCCGAGTAAATAATTGAATTCAATACCAATTGATGTTTATTGCAATTCTACGTTAAGCACCTGTAGAGTAGGTACGCTACAAATGCCAATCTGATTGAAGCAAAATGTGCTTTTTATTTTATTTATTTTACTCTGTGTTGTTTTTGTCACGAATAAATGTTTTGATTTGTTTGAAATCTAATATGTTTACTTAGTTAAATAAACCTGAGAGTTTTCGTCAACTTGAGTTTAGGTTGCTGACATTTTGGCAACCTTCAGTGGTTAGTGGCATGGATTTAGGCGGTTGGTGTAAATAGTACGAACATAAGCAAATTCTAAAAATATCGTTTGTAGTTTCCCTAACCGCTCTAAATCCGTACCAGATTTACTAGCTCTGTTTGTTGTATGTAGGAAAATTTCAAATCCTGTTTGCATACCGTGTCAATCGGTGTGGCTTTTGGACTGAATCAGACGTACATAAGAAATAACACAGAAATATTGCACTTTATGTGAATATGCGTTGAATGGATGGACGTTTTGCAAAGAAAACTGTGTAAATAAATTTCGATACGAATTTTAATATTTCCATACATTTATATCAGGTAATAAAAGTTGTCCGCTTAGCGGCAAGGTACATTGACACATGAATAAATTAACTTAAAACTATATCAGTCTGACAGTCGCGCCGAGCGCGTGGCTTAACTTAGTATCACAGATGAGTAGAGCGGTGGGTCGCGCAAATTGCACCCTAGGGGGCCGCGGGGGCCGAGGCGGGGGCGGCGGTCACTCGTCCGATGCGGACGACAGCTGAGTGCTCCCGCCCGAACTGAAGGAGCCTCGGCACGCACCCGCCTCTCCGCCGTTTCCCGCCGGCGGCGCCTCCCTCGCGTTCGCCGGCGACAGAGTCCTCAGCAGCTCTAAAGCCGCCCGGGCTCGCTGTCCGTCGGCAACGGCCGCCGACGCCGCGCCCGACGCGCGCTCCCACGCGCTTTTCTCAGGCAGCAGTAAGCGACGCGCCTCGCGCTGCACGCGCCGTGACCGCAGCGCGAACAGGAACGGTGACGCCGCCGAGGCCAGCAGCAGCAGCGCTAGGGCAGGCGTGCGGGCGTAGTCGCCGAGCCCCGGCGCCGCCGCAGACACCACGGCGGTGACGGCGTGCGGGATGTGCAGCATCACTAGCGCTCCCGTCAGGATCCCGACACGGGCAGCGCGGGACTCTTCTCGGTAGCGGAACAGTGACGCGTTTGAAATACGGCACCGGATCGATGTGATCCTCGAGCCGTTCGTGGATGGAACCGGCGTCCGCGGCTGCACGGCCAGCAGCGGCGCCGCCAGTGACGGGGCCGAGCTCACCGCCGGCAAGCCTTTCCTCAAATCCTCATGCGATTTCCCTTCTTTTCGCGTATTTCTCAAACTCGCGACAGACGGGCAACGGCGTGGCTGATCTGGAGGAAGCAGGAACGGGCCAAATTTTCGGTCAGTTTCTTCCGAAGGACCATTGTCGGGTACGTCAATTTTAAGGGTCAGGCCTTCGCCTTCTTCGATGAGATCTGGCAAGTTGTTTTGAGGCTCATGGAGCTGCAGCGCGCTGGCCCCGTGGGCTCGCGCTCGGAGGCCGGAGGAGCGCGCCGCTCGGTAGATCCTCGCGTACATGACGCAGACGACGGCGACCGGGGCAAGGATGCCGAGGATTAAGTACACGATCGAGTAGACTAGTTCGACTCCCTGCACGACTGGCTCTTCAGGGTAGAAGTGGCGAACGATGGCGATGGTGGCGCGGATCGCAGCCGCCGAAGCGGCGATGAGCCACGTAATGGCGCACAGGACAACGGGGCGGCGTTGGAGGAGGCGCGTGTGGCAGCGCAACGGGTCTGTCACGGCGTGGTGTTGATCCAGCGCGATCAGTGTGACAGAGAGCAGGGCGGCGAGGCTACAAGCTGCCGCCGAGGCATCGCCCGCCTCCAGCCAGGCCGTCTGTTCTGTCCGGATCGTGGTCGAATGTTCGCCGAACAGCGCAGGCGCCAGCATCGACGTCGTTAGCAAATTGGTCGCCAGCAAGTTTATGACGAACCTGTAACAACAGAAACGTACATTAGGAATGTTTGCCACGATCCATGTTGATTTGGGTGTGCTCTCAAACAACTCCCAAGGTTGTGTCAATGTTCTACGTATTAATCAGCGGTTTTACGGCTTAGTCCTGATTTTGCAGGGTAATTAATTTGGGAACAATCGGAATCAATCGAGCATTGTTTTGTAAATATGGTTTTAAACATTGATTGAGCTTGAAGTCACTCGGTGTGTTCGTACATAAATTGTTCGCAAATTGGTTCTGCGAATTCTGGAAGTATTCCGCCCAGTTGACGGCCTTGGCCAGCAATATAGATCAGTGAACGATAATCTCTTAATGAACTAATTGTCGTTATAAGCATTAATTGACCAAACATAAGTATCATTGCAATAAAAAAATTGTAACATTAAGGAAAACTTGTGGATTACATCATAATAAGTAATCTACCTGAAAAATATCCTCAATTGACTGTATTACGGACATTTCCCATTTCCAGAACTCTTATTAGCAGCAATTTATGACCGTAACCTCGTTAAAGTTACGAAAAACATAGTTGCACTATATCAAGCGACGAGTACGCAACTACGTATACCAACAATACGGATACATTAATTACGTACAGTCATTAGGTTGTGAATAATTGTTTAATGTCCAGTTATTTATATTCTACACAGATTTGATTAATAGATTGAACTAATTAAGTTTTTGTAATACGCGTAATTATCGCCAAGGCGAAAGATTTGACTGGGCGTGTAAAATATAGAATATGTGCCTAGCTTTAGCCAATTTTGACAGGATAGATACCATGCATGTTTAAAATGCCTACATCACATTTTCGTCGTTTTGAGGATACGTTAGCGATATTGACGGAGCCCCGCGGAGCGGGGCTCCTATTCCTGGTCTGTTTGCACTTCGGGCATCTGAAGAAACCTAACGAACCTAACCTAAAATGTGATGTAGGCATTTTGCGTTTTAGGCATAATGCTCGGTGGTCAAACTGCAATGTGGGCAAAACTCCAACTAGGCAAATTGCGTTCAGGACCGTCTTAGACCAACGCGCGTCGCAACACGCGTAGACACAAACATTATACTATTCTTCATCGCACCTCAGAGATTTTACAGAGACCTCGCATTACAGAGATTTTAACCAGATAGTGCAAAATTTGTGTACATATGGAGGCCTAGGAGTGTTGTAGGTACAGAGTGAGCTTTCCATGCTCGCCTGACAGCTCGCATCACGCGCCGCTGGCCGCTTGGCGTTGAACCAGTGGTGCGGATGTATCCGTCTTTAGCTTTGGCGAATTCAGTGGAAATTAGAGCGTTGCAACGTATGTGTGGGGTGAGTCTGAGGGGTAAAATAAGAAATAGTGTAATGTGGAGTGACTGAAGATGTATAGTGACGAGAATTAAGAAGGACATGATAAGATGGTATGGGCATGTAGAGAGGATGGAAGAAAGAAGATTAACAAAGGGTGTGTGAGGGAAAATTTGATGGGACAGCTAGAAAGGGAAGACTCGTCTAACTTTTTCCGACCAAACCCGAGAAATCTTGAAGAAAAGTCAGGTCCCGAGTACCCTAAACCGACGAGCATATATGCAGAATGACTTGAAAGTGAATGAAGCAAGAAAGGTTTGTGAAGATCGTAGCAAGTGTAAATCCGTGATCTGAGCCTACCCCTCCGGGAAATAGGCGTGATTACATGTAAGTATGTAAAATAGCCGGGCAGCTGGTATAAAAGTACGACGAAGCTTATAACAGCGGCGTCACCGTAAATTTTCCGTCCCACTGAGAATCTTATAAATTGTAAGGAAACACCTAGTTTATTTTTCTTAACAGTTACCTCGACCGCTGCCAAAACTCAGCAAAGGTCAATGACACATGATCATCTGAACAAAATCACTTCCGAGTGTATGTTTGTTTATGTAATTATTACGTTTTTGTGAATAACAAATTGATCGTTTAACTTGATGGTTTGTCGTGATTTATAGTGCGTGTAAATAACGTAGCATGATGGACACACGATATGGAAACACACGATTTTAGTTGTGTTGAGAAGAGCTTCAAGGCAAAATAAATAAGTACACAAAATAAAATACAAGTTTTCTGTTACCTACAATTACCGTATCAATGGCCTTTAAGTATCATCATCCTCCTAGCGTTATTCCCGGTTATGCCCTAAAGGAGAACTCTCCTTTAGGGCACCACCCATGATTTGGCCTAGGCACTTAGTTTTACGAAAGCGACTGCCATCTGACCTTCCAATACAGAGGGAAAACTAGACCTTGTTGGGAATGGCCTTTAAGTATATTCATGTATATTACAGACTATACAAGCAGTGTAAAGACAACGTCTTCCATGGCTGTGTAAGCCTGGCTGGATTCTTGTATCTTCTTCTTAGTCGCTTCACTCCTGACAGGGTGGTCGTGATCGTCATCGGTTTAGTGCCAAGCTTGACAATCCATCGCCATTCGCCTCTCAAGGATTCCCGTATATTACCATCCAAATCTACATCATACTGACATTGCCAAGGTCTGGGAACAAATAATCCAGGAACACATTTTTCCCTTTTTATTTCAAGGGAAGGCCTCATTTGAGCCTCGGCTCGTAAACAAAAGCGCAGAAACCTCGGCAGAGTTGATTGAAATAAGTCGCGATCTGATTTGTTTGTACTAAAACTAATGTTTCTGATTCGATAATGGAATGTAGAGCAGTTATTTTTGAACAGTTTTAAATTAGAATATTAAAAAGCAGATTTAGTTTCCGTAAAATTTTTTGGCTGTATATTAGATTTCAAGTGTGAGAATTTACAAAGTTATATTTATTCTTTGGTAGGTAATTTTATTTTAAGTAACTATTAAATTCTTTTTGTAAGTAGTTCTAATCATTGACATATTATATATTTTTATAGACATAGTTCCCCATCGGATCAGCTCATGGCCATCTCCACTATAAACCAGAATATTCTACCATCACATACATATGTATACATATATGTCGCCCTTGGATCGCTATGACCCTCAAGCATTATTAGAAAATCAAATCATGCATAAATTGTATATAATTGCTTCGTATCATCTCGTATGGGGAAAATCCAATTCAATACATACAATTTTATACATGCATTGAAAAATGCAACACCAGTGCCGGTAGTCTGCAATATTAAGATGGACCTTGTATGCAGAATAGTTTCATGGTCTTACATTAATTGAAATGTGATTAGAAAGTGTAATGACAACATCTGTAATGTAATTGGAATTAGGTTGTGCTTATAAAACACTTAGACCCTTGGTGACCAAGCTCTGCTCGGGTGAAACTAGAGAAGACGAATTTTCCCAAATACGAGACCGAGCTAGATTGATTATTCGCCCCCGCAAACCTCTATATAGCAAATTTCATCTAAATCGTTAGGGTCGTCATGAACGTGATTACAAATATATTTATAAATATTGCTGGTTTAATAGTATACATATACCCGTAGTAAAATTAGTCTTAGATTATTTTAATTCGCGTTTCTACAAAAAGTATCTATGTCGAGGTCGAGAGACCATTACCTCTGCAAGTCTGAGCGCAGATTGTTTGTTTTACATACATCGTCTAAGATGTTGGTTAATAACGAATATATGTACAATCGTCTTAAAACGCGTGAACTACATACCTATAGTGGACTTTGACACTTTGAAGTATCTCTTCTTCAAAACGCGTTCAACAAGTTTGTTTTTGCTTTCAACATCACGTTTCCCTTTTCACAATGAGTCTCACCGTAAGTTTAGTTTAATATTAAAATTGTAGAATTATCGTGTCTCTGGTTTAGAACAATGTCTGTGACGTTGGCAGAGTGGCGCCAAAAGTTCTAGTCGTGCCGTGTGGCGATGTTAATTTTAAGAAAACGTGCAAAATTTATGATTTCACCATTCAGCTAGAAAACTATAAACGTATTTATAATCTTCTTTATTTCTTCCGCCCCTTTTTAGTTATAAATACACCTCATTAGCTTTCACAAATAACATTCGTATATTCTCTACTGATCATTAACCCACTTTTCAACCTTGATATCAAAAACTCACATAAATTAGACAGTCAATGACAGTAGAAGAAAGCGCAAGTGACAGCAATTTCATATTTCGAATCATTCGTCACTTATATTTTTATGGGTCGTTACTTTTTAACGAGTCAATGACTAAACTATGTTTTCATTGGAACATTTCAATGAGAATTGCGATTGAGTGCTGTGTATACGTGCCCATCGTGGAGTTTATGTTGTTAGTAAACGTTCAAGGAAAGAACTTCTTAACTGGACAGCGATGAAGACTTTTATTATAAATACTGTAATCTATGGTATTTTTATTAAATGCAGAGCAAGGTTAGGATATCCCCCACGATATTGAAAAGAACACATAGTTTGTTTCGGTTTTTTTCTTGATGCTGAATATTCTTTATTTTATACTAAGAGTTATCGACTTTTGCCAGGGTCGGCTTTCCTATTCGTTTTTTAATGCCTTTAATTACCATCATACCATCTGTATCAGTTTCATCAATATATGTGTGTACCTTATTGTGGTTAAGCACAAAAAAGTGAGGCAAAAGGAAAATTTTCGCCCTTTGGATTTTCCAGTATTGATAATCACCTCCCTTTGCGTGACTTATTAAAACACACAAAGACGAATCGTGTGTTGAATTACCATGTTGGCATTGGCAAAAGCACAAATTATTATGATATTGATAGCAGACGCAATCTATTAGGTAAGTACAATATGTAGGTAGGTACCTACTAGAAGGGTTAAGAATGATTACCTATGTATTTTTTTACGTTTGTTATAGGTACAAATCCATACAAATAATATGGTCGCTCCCGCGAGGACAACCACGTTTATTAATATTTTAATTTTTTTATTTGAATATCAAATTTCTCAGTCGGAAGCTGACAAATTGTATAAATAGCTCATTTACTTTTGTAAATTGTGCATAAATAAAATTCAAATGATATGGAACTGTCGATAATCATGCAAGTCATGCACACGCTGAAATATTTCATAGGTACATACATACACACACGTGCTGTGAAAATTGGCAGGTATTAAAGTACTTTTTAGCTAGTAATAGCTGACGTTTTACTAACAGTGCCCGTTTATATGTAGGTATGTAATATATATGAACCTATTCAAAAAATAATAATGTATCTCTGTTACAACCAGGTGAGTCAGGGTCAGGGGTCAACAGTCAGTTTTCGTAAAAAAAACGTCAGATGACTTGCTGATTATCATTACCAGAGCATATTCATTAGTGTGTGTTTGTGAGACGTCTAGAGTGTTCTCGTTCAACAGCCAAGTAATAAAACTGGTTATAAAACGCTGTGTCATGATTATAAAATCATCAGATACAAAAATATTATGAGAAATAACACGCGTTATTTGACTCAGGAACTTAGCTCATCACGGGTGCGTCCCACGAGATATAACAACAGTATATATAATTTCATATTAATAACGTTCACAAGATATAATGAACGTTAGCTATAACAACAATACCAATACTTTTATAAGGAATAACGGTCAATAGCCATAATAATCATATGATATAACGTGTTTTTCTATAACACTCAAATTGAATAATTTCATTTCGTATAACGATCATAACATATGATATATTTTCGTATAACATACATAATGTATAACGATCATAACGCATAGTATATTTTCGTATGAGGATTACAATACATAAAATTAGGTTAGGGCTGTAAGTGAAGGGGGGGCTCGGGGGGCGAAGCCCCCCGCAGTAAAAAACAACAAGTACTCTTACCAATGGTATTACTTGTAGGTTAGGTTAGGGTTGCCTTGTGTCCCTTAGAGCGGAAATAGATACCCCGCGAAGCGGGGTGGCGTCGACACGCTGGTGTTTAGATAAGGTTAGGTTAAAATAATTGGCGTGTTTGATATAAAAATAAATTTAATTTCAATCTTAAAAACGTTTAATGTTTTTTTATTCAAATTCATATATATTCCTTCATACGGCATTGCTATTAAAATAACTGAAGACGATTATAATATACGAGCAATATACTTTTTGATGTTAGATAAATTGAATAATATATGTTATAAACCTTAGGTGTTATGAATATTATACGCTTTAATCGATATATCAATTGATATTATGTCTAAAGTACGTTATACTTTACGAAATTATATATTTTGTCATTATACCTTTCGTTCGTTATGTGCAATGAACGTTATACTAAACAAACTTATACACAGTGAGCGTATATATTATGACCGTTATATGATTAGTTGTTATACCTCGTATTACTTACCCGCTCATCACAGCAGTGTAAGAACACAATTGGACTGGTCTACTATTTATGCCGAAGGACGGTGGCAAAGTGTCAGTAAAAACTACATTAAATCTTCCAGACAGGACTAAAGATTTGAATGATTCCACTTCCTGCCGCCCGTGACCATGACCAGATGCCAAAAGCATGGATAAATCGCTCCACAAGTCACCCGCATAAATGCATCAAAATGGCGGCCATGGCGTCTTCATACAATATATATGAGTTGAAAAAACTTATGAATGAGCAGTTTAACAATTATGAAGAAAAAAAACCGGCCAAGTGCGAGTCTGACTCGCGCACGAAGGGTTCTGTACCATTATCTGTAAAAACAGTTTAAAAAAAAGTTTGTTGTATGGGAGCCCCCCTTATATATTAATTTTATTAGTTTTTATTATTTGTTATTATAGCGGCAACAGAAATAGGTACATAATCTTGAAAATTTCGACTGTCTAGCTATCACGGTTCTTGAGTTACAGCCTGGTGTGTTGACAGACAGACAGACGGACAGCGAAGTCTTAGTAATAGGGTCCCGTTTTTACCCTTTGGGTAAGGAACCCTAAAAAGAGGAATGTTTGACGCAGTAGACTAAGGGGCAAAGTAGGTACATAATTTATATAACATTTAAAATGGGTATTGTGATTTTAAATCTTGGATTTTTTGAGGTATCTGACGTCGTAAACTCTCATTTATTCATAGAATTTATAAATTTAGATTTATTCTTAAAATTATTCATATTCTGGGGATAACTTTATTCATTTGATAGTTGTGTTTTAAAACGAAAAATCAAAAACACATCTTTTAACAAAATGATTCTATTCTTAATTCAAAATAATTAATGACCTTCCAACAAATCACAGCCTGTCATTTTAAATTCAGTATGTTGGACAAGCTTTCCGCAAAAAACTGTATTTAGAACCATAAATAGGCGTGTATCCGTGCAACTTTTTTAACGTTGTATGACTAAAGCTTTTCGTGGAATCGCCAGTTATTTCTAATTACCGGTTGGCATGGAAAAATGTAGCCGGCCGAATGTTTAGTTAAAGTTAAATAAACTTCGAGTCAATTTCCATTTGAAAAAGAAATACTGGTCCAATATTGTTGTGTTAAGTTATTTGAGCCCATGAATTATAAACCTGATTTTTATTGGCTTAGGAACTGTTTTCTTTCAACAAGGTGTAAATGATTCCGAGCAATAAGACGCATCAATACGTCTCCATTAATTTATAGCCTTTGTTCAATGAGATGAATTTACTTTTTTCCATCACAATGAACGAAAGAGTGGAATATTTTGTGACACAAAGTTGAGGGAAATTAACAAAGTTAGCTAACATCGAGATATTTATCAAAATATCATACAAAACTATCAAATAAATGTTAGTTAATGGATTCCTCCTCTACGCTTGGTATGTTAATATTACAAGACGTATATTTCCATGTCGGTACGTAAAAATATGCATGTTTGCATTCCCATGACGATACCAAAAAGCTTGTGATTATCACGATCGTGCAGATTAAAAAGTCTTCCGAATATGCTGTACAGTAAATGACTGTATTCACAATGGTTTTCGGTTCAAATTCATATATGCGTTAATTTGGAATCTTGGTTGCTCATCGACTAATTGTTCAAGTAGGTTAATGCTAATCTTCACCATTAACTACATAATATACTGTGTGTGAAAGCCTTGTCATATGAGCACAGTAATAAAGTTAATTGCCTCGTGGCAAATTTTCCTTTTATGATTATTACATTATTAGAAAGACAAGACGCTATTCATTCGGAATTTTTTGTATCGAAAAAAAAGTTTTTTTTCCTTAAGAGGGTATCCTAGCAGCATTTTTCCATACAAACGTATTCCCCTATTTCCTTCCTGGTTTATCCCTCTAGAGGACTCGTTTTTTTTTATAAAATCTAGGTCTACTGTATGTATGCCCCTGTCATTTACTTTTTCCCAAAAAATAATTACCAAAACAGATACGAATTTTCGAAAACCTAAAAAATACCCCATTTTTACTGTCATATTGACTACCAGACAAATATGAAAAGATTTTACGTTAAAATAAAATAATAGAAACATAGATCTGCTCTTCCTCTAAATTTCGACACCAAACATAATTGAATCGGCGCAGGTTTGGCGGAGAAAACAGGGGAATACAAAGCATCGATCTGGTCAAGATTTTGTAGTGAAAATCGGTCTGAGCTGCAGTTGTCCCTATCGCACATTACGGGGAATCGCTTGGGCGCAACGCGACGGCAATAGTTTGTACAAATACCTATTTCTCAATTTTGTCGCAGACCGACTACGCTCTTAAGCTATATTTAGTGCTATTAAGCAATACTATGATATCATTACCTTTTTTTCGTGTTATAATTATAAAAACGTTATCGTAATACCCCTGATTGATACCAAAACATTAAATTAAAAGGACTGAGCTACTAGGAGCGCATGACTTGTCAGAATCAGGAAGCATATCGGCTTCCATATAAGCAACTCATAATGAATCAATTAAGACACAATGGTTCCATATGTTTGTATTACAATCATCAACGTTAGTTAATTTAAAATCGTTTTGTGGGTGTCTAAAGGGTTTCCTTGCATCCGTGTTCCACATTCAGGGTCTTTCCACTCGAGACGGTCACTACGTGACACGCGAAGGATGATAATCCTTAAGAATTAGCAATAATTGCATGACACTGTGTTTTAGCGGAACCTGTGGAGTTTTAGTTCTTGTTACGGATGCGTCCCCGAATCTCCGTACAAGCAAAATATTTTAACAGGCCCACCCATGTGTGCTTTGGGATTAGTCAAGGCTGATGTCGTCGAGTTCTCGTAATTGATTGATGTACTCCGCCTCTGTCTTGCATAATGCTACACCAAAGAAAATAACGGGTGATGCACTAGCCACTGTAACGTCGCCATGTATTAACAATTGACGAAACCACGTTCTGATATTTTTTAAATATTTACCACCGTTGACATTGATTCAATCCCCTAAGAGACGTCACTAGGAAGGGAAAATTTCCTCAATCAAGTTCAATTTATTACACAACAGACACAATTATAGAAAACCGCTTATTTCCACCTAAGGTAAACAAACATGGCGTCATGGACTAATCCCGCAAATGATGGAGTAGACTTTAACATAATATATGATTTTACTGATGACTAAGGAATGACGTCTTGGTCATTCTCATTTTAAGGTGCATTGCTTTAAGGATTGCTATCTGTTTGAACCGTTTACATTTAAACTTATTTAAATTTGTCAAGACGCTTACAACTTTAGGTACTCCTTACTTACTAAAGAAAAGATGTTATTGTTTTGAGGTATGAATATATTTCATATTTTTGCCCAAGCATTAAATGGATAACATGAGTTCATCAATAATGTACGAGGCTTCTGGATGAGAAAAACAACAATAGATATTCCCTAAAGTATAGGGATTTCATTACTTTGCAAACCACTTTGGGAAGGAGTATAATAAATAGACGTTCGATAAAACCGTGCGACATTCTTGTACAATGCCTTATTAATTTAGAGTTGCGTCTGCTCTAACTACCGTGGAACTTTGCCCAAAAAACAAATAGGAATTGCGGATCAAGAAGATATGTTGACGATAATAAACAAGTAATGTAGAAAACAGAAAAGGCTTTACAATTTTTTGGAATAAGGTTGACTCATATAATGGTTCCAGTGAGATTAAGGTTTTAAAGGATCAAAAAGATATTATAGTAATTTGGGTTACTTTAACTTAATAGTAAGTCGGAATAATGGATGGGATGGTTTAAATGTCGGAGCGGTTTTTAATGAAACCGATAAATTTGTAATTAAATGTAATGGGTCATTAGATCTCGCTTTGATGCCATACAAATAAGTTAATCGTAATTATTAAGTGACAATACCTTAAAATCACGTTTTAAATAAAATGTAATGAATAGATGGATAATTGAAAATATGATTTAATGTTTGGCCAAATAAAAACCACAGTGTTTGTCTATCGGAATTCAGTCTTCATTAATAATATAAATCTTTATAAATATAAGTAAATATTACCATAAACGAGCAACTGAGTAATTTACTTTAAGTTGGTAGTCCTGCACACATTCTTATCTGTGGTAACGTTCTATTGACCCGCTGTGTTGCCAGTATTGCGATAAGCAAGTAATTTTCTTAATGACACGAAGCATTTGAATGCACTCTTTGTTTATTTAGTTCTTAATGACTTAAATAGAAACTTTTAAGATTAAAAAAAAAACAAAATAATTACCTGTGATTAGATATTAGAAGTTTGCCTGTTCGCGATTTATTTTTAAGTACTTAAGTATAATTACGGCCAGATACTATTTTCTAAGTAAATCAGTTTCGCAACATAGAAATAAGCGTGTAGGTACTTAATTCATTTGCAAAAGATAATAAGGTTTACAGTGACGTCATACGAGTCTTTTTCATACCGAACAAAACGCTGTCGTCACTGCGCATCGGCGCCGGCGTTTGCGCACGGCTCTCTTGCTCGCACTTCGGCGAAACCAGTTCGGCAAATTTATATTTACCATCGAAAAACGCGGCAACCGCTACAACTCGTTACACAAAAATACCAGTTGGCCGCAAAAATAAATTTGTCTTGCAACCCTGCCCTTTAACGGCTGAAAAGTTGCCATGCCAAAAAACATTCCAATATGGCGGCGTTCTGATTTGGCGATAATTAGCCATTAAGTATGTGATTAGCGGTAGTAGCCGATGTAATTTGTTTTGTTTTCTGTCGGCTGTCAGATCCGGTCCGAGCGGAAAATTTTCGAGTTTCTGCTGCATTATAGTCTGTGATGTGTGATTCGATTGTCTATGGCTCAATTAACGACGGAATACTTGGCAACCGGTGACTATTAATCTCTTTTAAAAATAACTCGATTTGTCTTCTGAAAAGACATTGGAAGTGAAACAAGTAACTAAGTAAATGGAATAATGGCTTCATTTCTTTGAGCAAGCGCATAAACTATATATAAGATTAACTTTTAATCCTATAATAGTTTATGCAAGTACTCGCATACCATAACACCGGTTTCTAGTGTCCTGAGATTAAATCGTACTCTCTCTCTCAATTCACTGTATCCATTAAAGGTAGGTACATTCTCATTGTGAATAAATGATGTGATTCTCAATTGAAACAATAATCTGAAAAATCAATCATTTAAATCTGCAACTCAATGAAGAAAACAAATTAAATCAAAGCCGTATGAATAAAAACCACGAAAAAAAATCGTTCCTTTTCAGATAAATCGTGTTCTATATTCAAATTTGAAATTCGATCGCAGCCACGTGATTGGCCACGAATGTTTATTGATGCCCGTAATTGATGCCGGTACAGCGCTTTGTCAAATGGTGTTCTATCAGATCCGTCGGACAAATAGCTTTGTTGTAATTGCTTTGGTTGACATTGACATTGACTTGAAAGCATTTGTTTTGAATAGTTGATACAGTATAGTATGTTACTTACTTAAATGAAAATTGAGCATGCGTCTGACGTGGAAAGGATTTTAAAATCATATGATTATGGTAAATAAGTAGGTATAAGCTTTCCAATGTGACCTTTAACGTTATCTACGTATTAATGGTAATGTCTGACGCAGGTCTAAATTGACACAGGAAATGTTAAATAACACGAAGGAAAGGAAATACACTTGTACATGTAAGAACACTGCGCGCGTCTTTAAAGGTCATAAGGCGTGTTTTCGTCTACTTCCACAGAGTTGAACAGTCTCATTATTTTTAATTATCTCCCCCATTTTTAAATTTACCCGAAAACCAAGGTTCTAAACGGAAAAACAACGTTACCTCCCGTGAAAACTTTGATCGTTACTCAATTACGTACATTAATTTAAGGGCTCAAGGAGTCAACGACTTTGAGAAAGTTTCTTCGTTTAATCGAAGGAAGCACTAAAGTAATTTGTTGACAAGTTGTTGAAAACAACATCAAAGGTTGCGTGATCACTTAAAATATTTTGTAATAAGTGATTATATTACTAAAAAAGTCTTTGTTGGTCTAATGCTCGCAGTAAGAGCAATCTGTCACTTTCAAGTTAAACGTCAGGAACAGCTTGCGTTTTCGCATACATAAATAGAAACTGCGTATTTGGTTTAACAAAAGACCGAAATTCTTTCGTGTCCATAGACAAAAGCGATGCTATTAAAAAGTAACTGACATTCAAAGCAGCACCCATCTTTGTCTACGTTCCGATGCACACGGCCTTCGTCCAGGCTCAATGTTGAATAATGTAATTGATTACCTAACCATTTAGGAGTGACGGTGCCGCCTTTTATTTATATAAAGAGCTACTGGACTTTTTAAATTGTTCAGATTAACGGGGATGTTTCGGACATAATTAAATTCAAACTGCCTTATCTGATGGTTTCATTGTTGATCGCAAGGTAAAGGATGACTTGACTTACGAAATAGTATGCGAGTAGGAATAGCAAGTTTATGACAGTACGTGAGGCGAAATCGACTTTATTTCTGGTCAGCTGGTTTTGTTGTTAGCTTGAATTGCTTAAATTTACTCCCGTATACAGGTCGACACATGTAAAAAGAACCCTGGCGGCCATACATTTTATATGGCCGCCAGGGCTCTTTTTACGTGTGTCGACCTATACATGGCTGTTATTTTAAGCCAGCGGCGGCAGTTTCTTAATAAGGACTGAGCGATACTGGCTGAGAAGTTAATATCAAGGAAGTGAAGGTAGAGGCATAGATACGGACATGGAACAAGGCTCATAGGCGGTGAAAGGAGCTATTTTTGTTGGAATAAAATCAATTAACGCATGCATTAAAGCTACTTAAGGGTCTGAAACAACGGACACTTACGCACTTCCAAAATTGGTATTTAAATGTTCTCATGAAAAAATATCGAGAAGTAATGGAAAATCGCCCGAATAACACAGACATTGAACCAGGCATAAATGATTTTAAGTCGGTTAAGACACAGACATTGTTAGGTATGTTGCGCCTTTACAATACGGGCGCATTGTTCCAACGGAAACGGTTCAGGTGCCGCCAATTGTTCGGCTAAAGCCCATTGTTACAAGTCTACTCAAACTCGGATGAACCTGAGCGGGAAAATCGTTCCAAATTCAAAACTTGCTTGAAACGCCTTAAGCGACATTAAAAAAGCTATATTCAGGTGAGTTTATATTGAAAGCATAAAAGACAAACGGCTCTAATACTAATATGAGCAAACTATAAAAATATGTCTATTATTACTTGGTAAATTTACATTTTAAAACTGGTGGTTATTCTATTATCAAATTCGGCATCGTTGGTTATTGTTACGTTTAAAAAAAAAGGTCAGTAGGTTGTCTATGTGTATAAGTATTTATATAGGAATTTATTTATGTTTATTTGTATGCCTTATGTGAGTATATTTATATAATTTATTATTGATGTAATTGTGTATGTTGTAAGTTATTTTACTCCCAATTTTGCCACCTAACTTTTTGTAATTTTTGTTGCTATTTCTCCACTACTAAAGGTCTAAAGGTTGTGTGTAAGAGATCGCTCTTTAGCGATAAGACCGCCTGTTGTTAACCTCTATTTTTAAGTTTTGTGTATTTTATTCATGTTTTAAGGTGTGCAATAAAGAGTACTAATAAAGAGTATTGTACTGTTGTCTGTGCAAATTCGAAGTTCGAAAGAGTTTTTTTGCAACGTCATCCTTTTAACACGTCAAGGTCACACGGTCAACAGTTGTTATTTTAACTCGATTGCAATTAACTGGTAACCGTAAAATGGTTTTGATTACTTACAAGGAAAATTTACGGTATACAAACAAAGGTAAGACCAGGAATTGGGATCGAGGATTGAGATCTTGTTACATTACGCGGTGTGAATTATAAATAAATCTTGAATAATTAATGAGAATTCGCTGGTTTGGAACACTTTACAAGATGCAACAGTCTTCTTCTTCTGGTGCCGGTGATTTCAGATTGTGACGACTATTATCTTATTGATGACTCAATATTCAATAGGTAATAATAATATTTCCATAAGCAAATGTTGCTAAATATTAAATTAAGCTCCGTACAATTACCATCATTGAGGTCACATTAAGACAATGGACCGCAATGGTAACCATGGAGTTCTATGGAAGGTCAATACTCTTTTGAATTTGCTACTCAACCTCGTTTCCATGAAGCTTTGCTGCGGCTGACGAGTGTTCTTAAAGATTTTTGGAGGAATTCTTCGCACGAGACGGTGGATTATACATGTCCGATAAAGTTAATTACAGTACTATCTTAATCCTTGGTAGCGGAAAGTAACCGAAATAATTTGAACGACGTCAAACGTGTAAGATTTGATGTGCGAATTTAACCTTCATCAACGTTGCATACTTTTTTTCAAACATGTATGTGTGAGTGGCCATTATGTTTATTTTAACTTTTGATGTCTTAGAAGAAGAATCAGACCAAATTATAATTCATAAGGAAATCGACCTATCTAACACAAAATATTGACACTTGAAATAATATTATTTTAACTTGTTCAATCATAAGTAGTAAATACTCATTATATCTATACAAAAGAGCCGATACAATTCCATGACTTCTATTTGCTTTTGTTAAATCCTATACTGTATTGGTCAATAGCCGATAACGCGGAACGGTGTGTTCCCGACTTGCCTTCACCTTATTATGGCTGACAACTGACCCAATTTTAACGTATATTTTTAAAACTGTTTACTAAATAGCTGTCTTTCTATAGGTATCAAGTACAAAGTCAGGTTAACATACAGGTTAGAAGCGAAATATTGATTTACCATATCTAGGCATAAATGCCTAGATATGGTTATGGATATGGATAACAATCCAAAGTCTCATTTCCGTATAAATGTCCCATTAACATTCACTAAGATGGGAATTCCCTGCTGTTTTGAATTTATTTATAGAATATTGATTATGATAAACTATTTATTGTTAAGAATAACACAGTGTGCACGATGTATAAATACTTCCCATTCAATTGTCAAATTAATGTCCTTAAATATCTGCAACATAATTCATTGTTGCTTGTACAAAATTTACGCTTAGTAAATATCCTATTTATATCAGAAACTGATAAAATGAAGATTATTAGATTTACGCCTGCTTTATTTCTCCAGCTAGACATACCCATATAATTATAGTATTATGTAATTAATTATCTTTACGCAGACTTTGTTGTATTGGCCTACTTTCTTAAGATAAAAGAACTCCCATCCCTGAGGAAAATAGACTGACCCATTTCAGCGTCTACCGATATAGCGATCTAAAAATAAACTTTAATATTACTTAGCATCTTAATTCATGAATTTTGCAAAAAAAAGGTCTTAAGGATTATTAGGGTGTTTTATTAAAATGTTGGGTTTTTAATGTTTTTTTTTCTATTAGTCCTGTCGACTTCATCATTCGATGTTTAGCCTCTGCCCTCTCTAACGGTCTTTTGGATTATTTTTATGCTTACAGGGTTGGTATTAAATAAGTAAAGCTTAAAAAAATGTGAACCCTTCGTTACATACTTGAACAATTTTTTTTTACCAGAGTATTAGTTAGTAGGTTTAAATTTTGCTATTCTATGCCATTGTTTAATGTGAGATCTTCCAATCAACTAAGTTACGCGACCCATTGTTAACTCCACGATTTCTATAAAATGGTGACACAGTCATTCCAGTGCCATCGGCGCCACGACAGCCACCGAGGGCTCATAATTGTTAGAACAATGGTATTCCATGGCAACAAAAACGAGTCGTATCCTGTTGAGATTGTATTAAGTCAAAACATTTTAGTTTCTTTCCTTAATCGACAGATGGCGCTTATATCTATTGGTGTTGTATCAGACCGTCGACTTTTAAAACACCGTTATCTTTTAAATAATTATAATACGAATTAATTTGGAAGGAAATCGCTGATAGAGACCCCAAAAGGATGTTAACTTGTACTAATTTGCCCGTTCAGATTTTTTTCCAAATTTGATAGTTTTATATGTATCATTTAGGTTTTTTTTCTCTTCCTTACAGGTGTATCGAACCTGTATGTGATAAGATGATTTATTTTTACTAAATATGCATAAGTTTTTACTGTTGTTAAATTTGGTTTGCAATTAGTAACATCGATTAAAAGCGGTTACATGATAAGGAGTGTGCTAAATTCTGACATATCGACCGATGACAATCAGAAAGGAAAGTTACGGCATGCTACTGAAAATCTGATAACGAATATGTCAGCCGTCCCCATTGCTATTGATGATTTCATCTATGAAGTACTGTTGGTTAAGAATCTTATTAAAACATTGCTACGGCACTCGCCTATTCTCTGCTTTGAAAGATTCAGTGTAGGCGCTATAATCATAATACCTACTATGATTATAGTGCTACCTACTACTGCAATATCACATATAGGTAGCATATATACAACATATGACAATACAAAAACCACAATAAATGCTAGAACTGGCACTGCACATTAAATTTCATGTGCTCTACGTACCCCCCTGCCGAATAGAGGCATGAGCCATTGTACTGTATGGCTCAGTTGGTTCAAACCAGCTGCAATCGTTATTTACGTCCGCGAAAATCGGTTTGTATGAGAAGTTTGACAGTTCTCTAAGATGACATTTGCGGGCGCGATATTTATCGTTTACTGCACGGCTATCACATTACGGCCCGCGACCTGTGTCGCGGCTGTATAGATTATCCGTCTTTATATACTGTTTTGTCCTGTTATAGCCGATCTGGTCACTAAAGATAAAGTATGGTTGATGAGACTTGCTTTATGTTTGTATGTTCATATTGGCGCACCCGATGTCTAACGCGCATTTTGAAACAAATGATTGGATTCTAAATTTAAAACAAAAGTGATGAATGAACTTTTCCTAGTGAATCATCACGCATGAAACAAATGACTTACGATTGTCTGTAGCTATATCAGATTGCTTCATGGACGTACACTAATCTGGACTGAGTACTAAGTTTTATTAGTCAATCAAAATTGAACCATATTACCGACCGAGGTAGGTACACAATTGTATGATAAAAGACTACTAGAGAAAGCGTTCCGAGCGAGAGCAACCAACCCGAGGATGGTGTCCCACTCGCACGAGTTGCCAATGTAAAAATAATAATGATATAGTGGTATTAACAGGTATTAAATTATACTGAAAAAAAAAAATACCTGCTCATAATTACGAGCCGACATTATATAGGAGATGTTACTTTATACCTAAGTTTTAATTTACTTATTAAAAACACGGTAACGCATTAAATATTGAGGTAATCAAGTGGTAATTTTAAATATCGACTTGTATCCCCAACCTTGACATCTATTTTTCAAATATTGTCATTGGACTCTTGTTGCCTTGTTTTAGTAAAAAATGGTGAAAATATGTTGTATAAAGGGATGTAAAAGCGAAAGCTTTAATAATTGTGGAATATCATTTCATAGGTAAGGAACATTTTGCTTTATTTTACGATAAAACGACAAAACCATATGCCAAACTTATTAGGGTGACTATGATTTGGGCCGGTGTGAGAATGCAATGTCGTAGATAAGTCGGCAGAGCAATTATGTTAAATTATTTCATTTAATATTTTAAAAATGTACTATCCATACTTCCATATTCTTCTATACTGTGTTCATACTAATGTTATAAATGGGAAAGTGTGTGTGTTTATTTGTTTGTCCGTCTTTCATGGCAAAACGAAGCGACGAATTAATAAATATTTCTACAGGATATGTTGTTATTTCATTAAGTATTGCGGCATTCTACTGATAAAATCTAATTAGAAACTTTTAATGAAACATCAAAAACCAAAATGACGTCAGAATTTTATGGAGTCATAAGACGTTAGTAAACATTTAGTAAACATTTAGTAAAAATGTCATCATCATCGTCCTCCTCCCCTACCGTTATTCTCGGTAATCCCAGTTGTGCCCCAAACGAGACCGAAGTCCGCTAAGTGTCAAACGGACGTTATGTAGGAACATGATGTTTTTATTAGGAGTTTATTCGTGAGTTTTATTTATTTGTAATACAAGAATAATTTATTTGGACTGTATTACTTGCCAAAGCGAACGGTTCTGCACCACGCGCATCCAGAGGATTCCCGGCACGTTTACCAGTTCAACACTCTCTAAACAAGAATTTTTATAAATCCTAATATCCGCATAGGTACTTGGTCACCCCAATTAGAACGAGATGCAATTCTCTAGTATGACTTCTCTGTCGGCTACGCTTTTTTAATCGCAGTACTCAGTCCAGATTAGTGTACGTCCATGGATTGCTTCCGTTGAGCTGACGGAATGTCGAAGTGTCATCATCCTCCTAGCGTTAGTCCCGGTAATGCCCTTAAATAATCCCAAGATTTGGCATAGGCACTACTAGTTTTACGAAAGCGACTGCCATCTGACCTTCCAACCCAGAGGGAAAACTAGACCTTTTTTGGGATTTTTTTGGGAATGTCGAAGTGTATTTTAGATTTAATCTCGAGATTTCATCAGCTTTATTATCTTCTTTTGTTTCGCGTTTGGTGTTCATTGCTATGTTATCACGTATTTAGATTACTATTTATTTAGTTTCACATTTGAAATTCGTTTACCGAATTAGTATACGTTTGTTCATGACAAGAAAATTGTGTTAATGTCAATACCAAACAGTTTGGCCGAGAATGAACTGAAGACCTCAAGAGAGTAGATAATCACTGGCGCTGAGCCACGGCACTCGTACTGAGTGAGTCACTTAGGAGTTATTCTAATGCTATTCTCGGAGTCGAGTGGTCGGGCAGTCCCCCTCCCAATCCTACTTAGCCTTAAGTAGGCCTTTAAAAAGGAGTTTCCCTTAAGCAAGCGCTTTAAAAAAATACGATAACTTGTAAGACCTCTCACAGAGTGGAGCGGTCGTCGGTGGCGGTCAATAGTAAATTTGACAGCTAATGACAAGTTTACTATTGTCCGCCACCGCAGCCTGCGCCAAGCGCCTTAGCAAGTTTTGACAAGCCTTTTCAAAAACAGTTTTTATTTTCTGTTGTTGAGTGGCCGAATTAGTTGCGACATTTAGTAATTGTCTTCGCGTCACTTTAGGTCGTCCTTTCAGGCTGTGTCTAAAAATAAATCGTTCTACATACAATGCCAAAAGTAGGTATTTAAGAAAAAACAACTGATTGATGAGAAGGGTACTGGAGAATCATGTAAAGTTGCCGCTGTTAACCGCTGCAAAAAACGGACACGTGACTCTGGCGACAATTTACTCAATTGTAAATAATGGGTTAAATCACAGAACGCATTAATTATCCTTTTGTATTCTTCTTCTCACGATCGCGCAAAAACTTCAGATAGCTGTCAAGAGCGATTTAAAAAAAAGTACCTATTAATTCCGTTCAGAAACTGACATTGTTAATTGTCTATGACTTTGATTCAATGCAATTAATTTTAAGGTTAAGATTTATGAATAAAACCTTTGTTCAGGGTTAGAATAGTTTAGTCTATAATTACAGACCCTTTAATCTTTCCTACATTGAACGATATTAAAGCGTTTATGTAAGGCCTCTGGTCATAGAGGCCGTATGAACTCCCTATTTTTTAACGGCCAATTATTATTCAAACTGAGAACGCTTGACTTTTTTTAAAATGGCGTGACGAAAGAATAAGTAGAAATCGCTACCATTTGTCAAATACTCATTGCGATATATTTCACAAAAGCTAATTCATAAATAACGTTACGCTGCACAATACTTAACGTTAATTATTAAGTATTCGATCAAACAAGAATGTAGTTTCTCCAAGGTTCTTCAATACAATTCTGACATTAAGCCTCAGGTTAATTTCTAATTAAATTTGAAATAAAATAAGAGAATTTCAAACTGGGAAAATATTGTAAATTAGGATTTGTTTTTTTTCAGTCCCTGAATATAGTACATTGAAGCATGTGCCTATGTTACCTTTTAACATATAACTAAATGACATATTAAGCCCCACCTTGACCATGAAAACAGCTATGCAATTAAAACCGAACTTGTTGATTTAATTCTCTCATTATTTCCCCTCAATGTCTTTTAGCTCCAACATAACCACGACCATTATCTAGTTATAGAGTTGCATTTAAAGACTTAGGTCATTTGTAATTAAGTAAAGACTTCTTATTACAGCAAACTTCACAGAAATTGGATCTCAGGTATAATTTACGCAGAAATGTTTGTGTCCTGCCGCGTATCCAATTATCATAAGCGTGAATAGTTGGTTGCATTTGCCGCTAGATGGCGCAGTACCGCCTGCGTCGCTTTCTGAATCGCGCTGTTAAGATTTTTCTTAATACAATAACCTTAGTCATTAGTTCAGTAACGTTTTTACTCGTTTAAAAAGTTTTAAATGCTGTACTATTGTATCATTTTGTGACCCCTTAGAACAGTTTCTCGTTAAAGTCAATTTTAACACAAAGTTACCGTTGCAACCGGCCATTTTGGCCATCAAATAATCAGCTACGATAACTATAATGATGAAAATTGAATAACTAACCGACTATCCATTAGCGTGATTTAATACAGGTTTTTATGAGTTTGAATGAGTCATAACTCGGATAGAAGGTCACTAACTGCTTAACGTCCAATATGGTGGGTAGTGCCCATGTTATTAAGCCGCGTTACCAAATCGTCAAAAAAGTTGTCATTGGTTTTTACGTTTATTTATAGTAAACTAGCTAGCAAACTTATAAAATTTGCATAGTAATGACTGTGCGACGATACTTAAAACAAAATCCAGGTAAGCGCTGCGTTGGAATTGAGACAAATGCATTTTTCTCAAAGATTCGGCAATGCGCGTCCTTGAGCTACGGTGTCTGCTGACCATAAAGGAGGCCGTATACTTATTTTCCGTCGTAAAGATCAGACAATCAATAAAATTGCACAAGTTATTACTGCATAGTGTATACTTATTTGAATCATAGGTTTATGTACTTTCGCATAATCGCATAAATTATTTAGGTAATAAAACGGTAAATTCAACAAATTCTAGAACGCACAACGGATTCTTTGGAGTACCTTGATACACGCGATATTCGCTCTCGTGTTGATGTTCACACGGTGCATTTTGGACTGCAGCAGTATAAACATCCTACGGACAGTCAATCCTATATTAGAACTAACTCTAAACATAAATTATCTAACTTCCGTTTGAATGCTCATGTAAAGCATCCTGTTCAAAAATACTACAATCAATAACTAAGAATGATACTTAACATACGTTAAGAATATATGAAGATTGCTATCTGAATAAACAACTTGATTGGTCTAAACACATCCGATTCTACAGACATGGCAAATATGAACCATCATCATCCTACATTTTAGAGATCAACTATTAAACGATATGATACAGCGAGAAAGAATTATAATGGAAAAATAAACCATCTTCTTCTTTTCATCATTCTTCTTTTATTAACGCTAGACTGCTCTGACCAACTGAGCTACGAGGACAGTGACGGAAGTTGTATACTTTTCAATTACATTCCCGCTAAGACTAGCGCTCTCTCTGGGATACCCTCTTGAAAGACTCATTCACAGCCTCACGCCAGATCAACTCTTGTCAAGTTTTCAGTGCAGCTGATGAAACATCGGTACCTACGGCTCTCCTTATGATTATATCTACCTACCTATCTGAAGTCGTTATTTTGATTTCCTTATAAAACATGAATGGTATTATAAAATTTCATGTACCTTCGAAAACTCATTCAATAAAAACTTGGTGAGTAAGTAATTTATAAACTTGATGATTGTTTTGTAAACCTTCCACGGTATTAGTTACGTTCAAAGTACAAAGCACTTTTACTGATTTACCGTGATTTACATTCGTACTGCACTATACAATTCAATAGTTTGTTCCTTGTGCCCTAGTTGCGTCAATAGTAAAGTTACGAAATTATCGACTGTAACGCTCTTTTACTATAGCAACGAACGGTCGTGTACATACTGCCACCGCATACGCAATGTGTCAAATGTCAAAGAAATTACACTTTTAAATTGTATGTAATGGCGGTGGTTGAACCGATGCACGAGGAAACCTCACAATACTTATAGCTGCCCTCTTTTTAAAACAATTGAGAAACAGCTTTATTGTAACCATAAACGGTTTATATTTTAATGGCGTAGGGAAATCAGATGGTACAGATAACAATTGAAATGAAACCTAATTGTAACGACGATATGGTTGTTTTTTCATTGATATTTTAGGGCTAGGAATTCGCTGTATGGCCAGTAGGGACGTGTGATGCGTGACTCCGCATCCTGATTAAATCGAATCGATCTACATGCATTCGGTTTCAAAATTGTGTTTAAAAATGAGCCCGTTATTTTTGAATTGGGAATTGATTTCCTTTCGATGCTATTTAAGGAATTCAAGTACCTACCTAATTCTCTCAATATTGAGGCGTTGTAAAAGCAAGTCTTGTTACTCAATATCCAATTTATTTCGCTATAATATTTTATTGGAATTTCTATACGTGACAATCCAACGATTAAACCAATATCTATTGTGTAAATCATGATTCTGAGTTTCTTCTAGTCTAAAACGGGCGCGTTTGAAAGTGACAGTGGTTTTTGTTCTAAAGAAAGCTATGACATCACTCATTTGTCAAAACTGACAACCGGATCTTGAACTTATATCTAGTATGTCTATTAATAGAATGAAGCTCAGGGTTCTGTATGATATCGATTAATTATATATTTTTTCCTAATAGATGTTTTTACTCTGGCAACCCACGCTCATGTCATATGATCTTTTTGGTCGTAGCGACGCGAATAATGAACGTCTATAGACGTGTATAGATAATATAGATATTTATGTGAATACCCATACACGACTGTGTTTATATTTAGAATATTTAAAACGGGAAGGCGGGCGTTAAAATCAAACAGGATTTATGAGCCCGCATGTCGAGTGAGAATAGACGCTTCTAATTTTGAAAAACTCTGTGCTTCCATTTGGAGTTTCGAACGCGTTCCACTTCTTAAATGGCTGCGTTAAGTTGCGTCTAGCCAGTATCACGATATCACGAACTGTGCTCATAAACATTTGACAACTCATTTAGATACTGTAAAAGGTGAAATGCTTTCAAGCACTCTGTGTCTACGATTACGTCGATGGTTGCCCAACTAACGATTTAGTAAATAGCTTACATTGGACATTTCACGGTTTTGGACTGTCATTTGCATTTAAACATAGATAGAATAGTGATGGCACATTTATGTAAGAACATTCGAAAAGTATCAAGAAAATAATTAAATTAAGCTGCCACAGATAATTATGCTGAACATTCCTAGTGTGAAAAAATAATAGCTTCATCCATCATTGTCTTTGTAACAGCGCGTTTGAAAATTCTATTACCGGACCAGAATTGAATAGGTACAAGTATATTATCTAAATACAAACTCTAAGCACGTAGACACAACGATTTGTTTTTTTAATTCACCCGTCGAGTGCAACCCTCGGCGCGCCACTTGACATAGTTTCCTGCCAATATGAATTGATTGCCGAGGCCTGTACAGTGTCTTTGTCAAGGAATTTAACGAGTATACAAACTTATCTCTACTTAAATGTTTCTTTGTTATCATTTAACCCAATTCAGTTTGATCTTTTTACTACCGGCATCATGGTTTACTTTGACTTTAGTTTCCCGAACAATATTTGAAGTTGAATCTTTGAATTTTGTATTTCCTAAACTTTATCGCTATTTAGTAAGCAAGATAATATTGTTGCTAAAATCAGTTTTCTTCCAGTAACTTTCATGGACAATTTCACTCTTTAGTATAACCTCTCGTCATAAGTCTTTCAAATCAACGTTTTAATTTTCATGGTCAGAAAACAATATTTGTTTTCATATAGTCATTATCTCTCTGCTTTTTAGGGTTTCGTAGTCAACAAGGAACCCTTATAGTTTCGCCATGTCTGTCTGTCTGTCGTTTCGTCTTCGGCTCAGCTCAGTAACCCTTACTACTAGAAAACTATAATTCGGCATGGGTATAAAATCAATCAAGCCGACATAACAGTAGAATAAAATCGCTAAATGGCTACTACTACTGGGGTTGTGAAAAAATTCGTGGCAGTAGTACATATAATGAAATTAATGAATTTAAAAGGAAAACTATCACCAATTGGTTGGAGCGCATGTCGGTGTAACTAAGAAAGGCAGGCAACTACGGAACCCTACACTGCACGTGGCCCGACACGCACTTGGCCGATTTTATAAGTTCTCTATGGTAATCTCTCATTTTTGTTTATGGTTCTGTCAATCTTCTTGTACAGAATTAGAACAGTTACCAAACTTTTCTCATCTAACAATTGAATAGAACATACAAATATTAAAATTCCAATCCGCAACGACCAGTTGTTCAAATGATACACCAAGCGTTTGTATGTAACAAAAGAGCTTAATGGATATTAGAATTCTTTAGTTCAGCGTTTTGTTTAGCTGAGTGAATGGCGTTTTACGTAACAATTGCCATCGAAAATCAAAAATAAATGTTCTACTATGCGTCTGTGGAACACATATGTTTGTTTAAATTACTGTTTGTTCCTTTTCGAAATTCAACATAAAATATGCTCTTTCCTAGAGATTCCTGCATGTTTTATTAGAATTGCTTCTTCCTAAGATGTTGCAATTGCTATAAATTCTGAAGACTCGAAGAGACTGTTACTTGTGTTGTATGTAAGTGAGTAGATTGAAAAAAAACAGTGAAAAATAATTTAGTTTTTGCATTGCATTAAGTTCTGTTACGGTAAGGTATCTGGTATGAAATCTGTACACACTTATACTGTACTATATCCATCTTGAATCTATAGTTGTTTGTTTTCTCTTCCACTGTGTTTAACCTGTTTTACATTTACTATGGAATTTATAGATCTCGTCTTCAGTTAGATTTTCAGGTACTATAAAATATGCCTGTAATTTAGAAAACTGTTCAGCGAAAAAACCATAAGTTCATTATTTCAATTCGAGCAGAAAACTAAGTAAAATTTTTGCTTGTCAGGATATCCGCACCTTCGGCTTGTTTGATTTAGAAGCGACTATCAATAGAGCGAAGTCCATATTGTCTTTTCAAATGATCCTTACCATACTAGGCAGACAAAGAGATAATGTACTAGACTTTACTCTATGTGCTTGGGTTTAACGTATTATAAATGAATGATCAAACATTCGATAACAATTTAATTGGTTATATGAATTTGAAGGCTAAACAAATTTTTAAATTCAGAGATTTATGATAAGTGAAGATGATCATTCAAACAATATACGACTATATTGTCAGATTATGAGAATTAATATTTAGTAATTCAAACAAATTTTGACGAACTATTAACTGAAGAAACGAAAAACGAAGACAAAACCTGGAAAATGATGCATCAATTTTGTCTGATGTACATATAGGAAGTAAAAATCATATGAAAGTATAAACATAGTACTTAATATGAATGATTCCAGCAAGATTTCATTATAATAAAACCTAGAGCCGAACTAGTCGGCCAACGTATTTCAAAGAAGATAACATCTTTTGCAACCATTGTCGCAACAGTTACCAAGAATTACATACACGTGAACTCTACGTGAAGTGTTAAGGTAATTAGGAAATATTGATATACTTAGTTTACTAGACTGGTTAAGTGCCGTCACATTTGTCAACGTTATGATTTGGCTGTGATCCAAATATCCAATTGACATGTAAAAAAATGCGAATAACATTATTTCGTGAATGGATCTTTTACAAACTTGAAGGTTAGAGACTTCAATGCCAGGATATTACACAATGTGATATAAAGATAGTAAGTGCGTACTAACAGTTTGAGTCAATTTAGAAAAAGATGAACCTTCGGAGTTTCATTGAGTGGTCGTGATCTCGCAATAAACGCGTGGCGACATTCCTCACTTAGCAAAATCTGTGCCAAAACACGTTTAGTTGACCAAAATTCAGAAGTTCATAAGATTCAAAGTTAGTGTGTGAACTGTACTTTAATGTGGGCCACCGACCCCTATGTTTTTTTTTAAAATTCTTTAGGATATGTGAGTAAAGGGTGGTCATGTAAAATTGACAAACAATTTTCTGTATATTTTCTTTATAACAAATTAAATGTGACGGAAAATCTTCTGTTGCTTGAGTTATCACAGATATATTGTAATTTTTAGAGCGCATTTTGAGGCGTTAGAGCATGTCATACCTCTATGTCTACACGTCTTGCCTGCTTGTACGTGAACCTGTGTTTACTTCGCCCTTTCTTTCTCAAAGTTCACCTTTGATTTGCTCCATGGTGCATGTAAAAACTTTTGCTAGACGACAAACGGCACGGCCTAATCGCTAAAAAGGCATTATTAATGTTAGCAGGGACTATCCCAATATTCTAAGTTAATAAACCAACCGATTGCAAAATTGAGCTCTCTTGAGAACAACCCACGTCTATTACGACATTTTCAATTGGTCGCCTGCCATTATTTGGGGTCAGGAATGAGTCATAAGACGTATGAGCGATACTGGGTCTCAGCTAGTATCTAAAGTAAACAGAAACAATTACTCAAGTGGTCAGAGACCTCGTATAGGAAAGGATAACAAGCATATGTTGATAATGATAACAACAAATAGTATTTAACTCGATGCACGTGGAATGGGGGGATTAAAGACGTTGAGAGAAGATTTGGGTCTTATTCGAATGAATCGTGGAGGGGCGCGCTCATCGTCAAATGATCTGGTGGGGTGATTGTTTGAGACGTTTCAAGTGTAGGTATAGTACTCGTACTTGGATTACAAATGAGTAGTGTCACTTTGACACGAGATACCGGCATGATACGTGGAACAAGTTTACAACGAAGAACACTAACGACTGTCAAGATATGGTGGAATGTCTTCCACTAAATGTTTATGAGGGAGCGGTTCTTAATTAGTCCCAATATTGATAATCAAGCTAATCGACTAACAGCTCCGGAATTGTTATCGAGGTAAATAACTAACGCATAAACGAGATTGACAATCTTGTTGCATTCTTCTTAGTGTAAAATATTTTTCATTAGACTCAATTGTTCGGGTGATCTGGACGTCATTGAGCAGTTCTGGATAATAATAAGTTCAAGTGGTTTTTAATTGCAATTAATGCCCAAAGTACGTCAACATTGACTATGTAGGTACATATGTGTGCGAGTCCAAATAAGATTTACGTCATCGAATGCGAGCAAAACAAACAAAAGACATGAGTGGAGTTGGCAACCAAGTTTGCAAAATTGATCGTGCGGTAGCGTTGCATGGTATTAACTTAACCGTTACGTTCACCGTGCATCGGTTTTTTACCTCTGGGAGATGGGGCGATTCGCGACCTTGTCTTCTGACGAAACTCGTCGAGCGACTGTGGGAATCTAGTGTTCATTAACCGTCGCCGTTGAAAGATTAACAAGATTTACTATTTCACTTTACTGCTCATAAATCAAGAATTGCAAGCGCTACATAATAAAACAAACATGGGATCCCAGGTAGACGGACGGACCGGCACTAATAGTCTAATAATAATGCGGGTTTTGGCTCCCGGCCCGCTCTAGGGATGCTCCTAACAAAAAACAAAGGGAATTTTAAAAGACGTGTCATTCTAACACGAAACATGCATGCAATCGGAGGTCATTATTGTTTGATTATGTTTCCCACAAAATATTGAGCTTAGGATGCCGATGTTTTGTTCGGGTGATTGCTTGCGTCAATTTTCACAGTTGTTTCCTCCGTTAGTAACAACCCTAAATTTCTCGTCACGCTGTCTTTCTTACACGTTGATGCGGTTTTGAGGAAATTTACTATTTATTACTTTCACACGAGTGTTGGTCATTAATTTGCTTTAATACTTGTTTCAAGGATACGCCAAACTATTTATGACAAGAGCTCTCTCTTTCCGCGCCACCTATGTTAATTTATTCTGATAGTCTTTACAATTTTTCAAGTTGCTCAAAGTTTTTAAAGTCCGTTAAACCGCTGAATAACCAGGAATCCAGAAGAGTTGCAAAGTTTGAACTTACCTATTTGACACTGTTCTAAGCCCGGGTCGTCGGCAGAACACCAGCAGCGCCAACGAGTTGGCAGCCGCCGACACGAGATACAGCACTAGGAGCACGATCTCCTCAATCAACCGGTCCTTAGCTTCCATCTCCTCTGACATTAACGTTTGTCCAGGAGACACGAAAGTAGTTTCCAGACAACAGTCATCACTATAACAAAACACTGCACGTAACTAAACACTTTCAGTACGAAATACAATCCAGAGTTGAAGCAAGTCGCTGCAGTGGTAGTCGCGTAAAGTTTTGAGAACACAACGGTCAAAGTGGCCGCGTCTTTCTCGATTCGCTGTCGGTTGACAACTGAACGCCGCTCCGCCGGCCACGCGTGGCAAAGCCGCTATCCCCACCTCCGTGTATATCTACTATGTCTATACTTTTCAGATCGCTGCCACGGCTGGTGGACTTGTTTTAAGTAAGTATGCTAAACCAATAGCATAAGCTAATTCTTGCAAAGGCTTGTTCGAGGAACGGTTGCTAAGCCGTAAGTCAGACGAGTTATTTTATCATCAAGTAGTAAGTCAGTAACTACCTACTTACTTTCATCCGCATTTATTTTGTTTGTCCGTTAAAGACGATGTAACTGAGTTTTCGGTACATAGATTAATTCCAGTGAGTTTCAGTGCAACCAATTAAACAACAAAGGTACAAATACAAAGTCCATATTAATTGGAAAGTCATTGTGATCGTTGCTCACGCAATGTAAACTCTGCTTGATTGGTTGCTTAGGGGTGTCTCAATGTACAGTCGCGCTATTCTGTAACTTGATTTAGGTTCACCTCAACGCTCACCCCCAAATAAATCTTAACGCCGCGATTCGTAGTGACTAACGCCTCGCCTACCTTGTCACGCCTATATAGTTAATAGCGGCGTCAGAACGGTGAGGTGAGCTTAAAAAAGTTTCAGAAGACTGGGGCTGTAGGGAGCTGCGTTATTGAAGTTAGATACAACGTTTGATGCGTCATTCCGGGTCAGCTTACTGCCCGGTCTGTTTTTCAATTTTTCCATTGGCCGCTGACCCAAATGGAACGGAAACCTTAAGTTATTCTTCGACCGAAATTCAGTGACTGCTGATGAATTTTTTTTTGCGGTTTCTATAACACTTAGATAGCGAACCCGCGGTTTTATTAAAAACTAGCTACTGCCCGCGACTCCTTACGCTTGGAACTCGTTTATATCGTAACTCCATACAAACTTTCACCCCTAGGGAATGATTCCCGGGATTAAAATATTCTTTGTCCTTTCTCGGGACTCAATCTATCTCTTTACCAAATTTCGTCTAAATCAATTCAGCGTTTTAAGTATAAAGACCGACAGACACACTTTCACATTTATAATATTAGTATGGATATAAAATGCCACGTTATGATTGTGTTCTGCATTAGTTTGCATGCAAGTTGGATGTCTAAGAAAAAAAATCGGTAACAGCAAATTGAATAAAAGAGTACTTCCAATAAATTTCTGTGCTAGAGTATTGAATATGCTTTGTTTTAAATTTGTAGTTTACTGGGCTGGGCTAGTTCAAAACATCGTACCTGTCTTAAATTTGTTTTTTTTTTAAATTTCATTAAAAAAAATATTTTTCTCGGACCCCATTTTTACACACTCTGTACAATATCAAAAGATGTACACTACCGAGTTAGGTAGGTACCTACTTGTTCAGATATTTGGTCTAACAGATCTCTCTTTCAGGCCTGAGTAGCTATGTATACCTAGTTGAACTGAATAACGATTGTAATCAATATCTAATCAAACAATCTAGAACCGAAGAATGTAGAGGCACGTCAAGGTGTAGGTACGATAGGCAGACAAAACACTTGAGCGAGTAGACTCATTGAAGCTTAGGTGCAATGGAATTCTCAATACTAGGTGCATGACGCCGTTTCACTACTCAACATGAATCAAACCTTCAGAAAAAAATAGTAACTAAAAATAAATAAATAAATATAAGGGGACAATCTTACACAAATCGACCTAGTCCCAAACTAAGCAAAGCTTGACCTATGGGTACTAGACGACGATAAACATACTTATATAGATAAATAAATACTTACATACATAGAAAATATCCATGACTCAGGAACAAATATTCGTGCTCATCACACAAATAAATGCCCTTACCGGGATTCGAACCCAAGACCTCTTGCTTCGTAGGCAGGGTCATTACCAACTAGGCTAAAGCGGTCGTCAAAAAAAAAGGAAAAAAGGATTTCGGTAGTGGCTGAAAGCCACAATGTTTAGTCACGTCTTGATACTGAAACCAAAGGTTGCTTTGCAGCCTGCCACAGAACCTCCAATATTGTACAAACAATAGTACATTACGTACCTATAGGGCGGTGAATTCGTGAATGCCCCAGATCGTAGGCGTTCGTGGCCCGAACCGAAGGTGAGGCTCATAAGCATGCGATCTGGGGCATTCACGAATTCACCGCCCTAGTTACGTAATGTACTGTTAAGTTATCCAAATAAACTATTTTATTTTATTTATTTATTTTATTCCTTCCTTCTTCCTTTACTTTATCCTCACCTTCGGTTCGGGCCATAAATATGTGCTCTGGGGCTTAACGAAATACCGCCCGTGTTGAGTACAAAATTTAACGTCTTCACCTGGCCACAATGCGAGTTTTCCCGTACGCGCAGCGTGCAGTAAAACTCGCATTATGGCCAGGTGTGACGTCAATCAGTTTTACAGTAGTGGTTGAGGCCTCCTAGTAGGTTTTCATGCACTGTATGAGGAGTTTTATATTCTTTTAAGTTTTGTGTTTTTGTATTTTTTTCTCTTAATGTAATTTGTGTGTATTTAGCAAACAAATAAATGATGAATGTCTATAAATTACTATAATATAGTATTTTATTCTGAAATGTGGATTACTATGGTTTGCCTTAAAATTACACTGATACTTATACATCTTTATTTCGTATGTTAGTATGCCATTATTGGGGCTATAGTTAGATATTTGTAAGATTGGTCCCCAATATTTATTTATTTATTTAATAATTTACCAGCTTCTGCCCGCGACACCGCTCGCTTGGAACTCGTTTATATCGTAGCTTAGTGGCTCCTTAGGGGTTGATTTCCAGGATAAAAACTATTATATGTTCCCATATATTCCCTGGAACTCAAACTATCTCTATATACCAAACTTCATCTAAATCGGTTCAGCGGTTTAAGCGTGAAGAGGTAACATACAGACAGACAGACAGACAGACGGACAGACAGACAGACGGACGTACGGACAGACACACTTTCGGTACAGGAAAAAATGTGCTAGTTGTAAAAAAGAGATTGATTTTATCTGTTAACGATCCGAAATTAGATTTTACGGTTAGTTAACATGTTTATAAGCTTTTTCTTTTACTTTGTTGCCTACTACACTTTAACAGATAATTAGTTCATCATCATCATCATCATCATCATATCAGCCGAAAGACGTCCACTGCTGGACATAGGCCTCCCCCAAAGAGTGCCAAAGTGACCGATCCCGCGCCACCCGCATCCAGCGGACTCCCACAACCTTTACCAGGTCATCAGTCCACCTTGTCGGGGGCCTACCCACGCTGCGCCTTCCGGTACGTGGTCGCCACTCGAGAACCTTTCCGCCCCAACGGCCATCGGTTCTACGTGCTATGTGCCACGCCCACTGCCACTTAAGTTTAGCGATCCGGAGGGCTATATCGGTTACCTTGGTTCTGCTGCGGATAGCCTCATTTCTGATGCGGTCACGCAGAGAAACTCCCAACATGGCCCTCTCCATTGCCCTTTGGGTGACTTTGAGCCTTCTTATGAGGCCCATAGTAAGCGACCACGTTTCAGTGCCATATGTCATCACTGGCAACACACACTGGTCAAAGACTTTCGTCTTGAGACACTGCGGAATATTGGACGAAAAGATTTGCCGTAGCTTCCCGAACGCTGCCCAGCCGAGACGATTAAAACGACGACGATAATTAGTTATAATAAGGATATTGAGAGCAACAAACTACACACAAAAAAGAATTACTCATTTAACATTTTTCCAATGAATTTGTTTGTTCAAGATTATTTACCTCGAACCAGGTATTTTTTCCATATGGTTTGATGCATTCAATTCACCTATTACATACATTTATCATTCTGTTGTTAATTTTTTCAGTATTATCAGTTAACATTAAGGTAAAAAGTCCCAGTGTGCTACTCTACCCCGTTAGATGGGACTTTCGACCTTGACGACTTAATAATAGAGGTGAAAGCTAGGGCCGCCATCGGCGATATTGGACAGAAGGGAACAATATATTTCCACTATCATGTCACTTTCTTTCAAAACAAGAATGATAGAGACGCATTTAACGGAAACTGTGTTTATTTTGTACAATCACTCATAGAGGTTCCTATCAAAAAATTAAAGCTATGGACCTAACAAGTGCCTAAAAAAAATTGGTGCTTTTGTCCAGCGTGTGCACATTTACGACAAATTGTTCGAGCACTCTGCCCTACTTATACTATATCGTGAACAGAACACCAGTTGTTTTTTTTTTTTTTTTCAATTAAGATGTGGAACAATGGGTATTTTATTATCTGGATACTTATTTATCTTACCTTACCTTTCCATGATGAATTCCTGTAGCGAATTATTACATAGCCGTACCTACTAGCCGTTGAAATATTCACGTTACCACAATAAGCCACATAGACTCAACCAAATGAATAAAACATGTACAACCCTAATGTAATTTGAATAAGGTCCAAAATCGCACTCATAGTGACACATGAAAATAGCAATAAGCATTACAATATCGCCCTGAAATACAGCAAATAGTAAATAATAGCATTCGCACCTCGTAAATGTATGCAAATAAATAAATATGATGTAGCTACACAATATTATTGCGACTAATAGAGGGTGCAAAGTGTATTCAACTGTATTATGAAGCACGCAGAACTCATAATACAGTGGAGTTTGTGTTTGTAACATCACATCACATCACATGAAATTACGCGATGCGAGAATTGTTTTCAATAATAATTAATTATTTATATCTAAGCCTCAGATCAAGAAAAAAAGACAGACTGAGCGTTACGAACAGTCAAGTGAAGTCAAACCACATACAAACAAAACCAAGCTACTTCAAGTTTAGCACACGCTCACGCACACATATACAAACAAAATTGCACAAAACTCTTCAGCACGTCGTGTCGCAATGCTGTCAAGTTCATTTAAGTATTTCAAGTTTTGTGCGATTTAATTTGTTTAGCGTGTGGTAAACTTATGGGGCTTGGTTGAAAACCGGTTGGCTCCACTAGACTGTTCGTAACGCTCCGTCTGTATATTTTCTTGGTCTGAGATCTAAGCTATAAAAACACAAACGTAATATCATTCTTTAAAAAAACTAAATTTCCGTTATACATAGTGTACCAAAAATGAGCTGTGAGCTGTTAAAAAGTAGTATTCGTTTTATAAGTGCAGGATTCAATAGGGTATTTGACAACTGTGAAAAATAATGTTTTTTTATTAGCAACAGATAAAGATTACGTAAATACTCGGAAAGTATCAATCTTTAAATCATGATTGCTATTTGAGGATTTTTGAATTAATAAAAACTAACAATATTGACGCTGTTTGATTTTGACGCCACAAGCAAGTAGTCTTTACAAATTCTATGTATAAGTAACGGAGCGTTTATGACGTTTCATAAAAAGAAGCTGATTTGACTTTAGACTAACACCATATTGATTCTCCGGTATCAATAAACTGATTAACTAAACCAACGAAACATTAATGTGACGTTTCCCTAATGGTTTGTGAGCTAGTGTTCCGGTAGACAGCAAACGTCGCCATCCGGGCGGCGCCGGCGCCTCAAACCGGACCCAGGCACACAGACTTATGTACTATTCCCACCGAATGGGCCAGGCCGGGTCGCGTGGCACCGCAGTGCAACGGATGGGCGAGAACCCGGCGGCATCCGACCGTGTTTTAATAGAGTGCAGTAGGCAAAAGCCGGCCGGAGACGGTCAGACACGACGACAGCCGAGCACTAGTGTGAAAATAGAAATTAACCTTTTCACACCTTTCATTCGGAAAAGTAAGTTTTGCTCCACGACGAGAGGGACCAAAACGCTACTTTTCTGTTCAAGCTACTTTTTTAATTTATACATTGGCATTGGAGCATTTGTACGCAATGTGCCAATTGAACACAGATGTTAATAAAATAATCGATTGTAATTTCATCGTAGTCGATTCAAAACGAACATATTTCAAGTTTTAACTCTAACAACGTTGTATAAAAATTTATAAATATTTCGTAATATTTAAAAATTAGTAATAAAAATTAATATAAATTAGATATATTTTAACAATAGCTTTTTTTAAATTTCCTCATAGTCGGTGTGAAAAATAGTATGTGTCACTCGGTAGCAAAATTATTTTCGTCTCGGGCGTAAACACTTGTATCCCTCACTAATACGCTCAGGATCCTACGTTAGAATCTCTCGCTACGCTCAGGATTCTATTGTAGGATCCCTCGCTACGTTCAGGATTCAATACACCGCCCTCGCCGTAAATATACTATTTTGCTCCCTTGTGACACAAATAACTGAATGTCACTGTTTTGTCGCTACTTGACTTTAGTAATGCTTTTAACACTGTTGATTTTGATATTATGCTTAGTTTATTACGTTCTCTTAACATATCTCCTGTGGTAATTGATTGGTTTCATAGTTATTTACATGGTCGTCGGCAACGTATAAAGGTAGATTCTTCCCATTCATCGTGGTGCAACACGCTGGCTGGCGTACCGCAAGGTGGCGTGTTGTCCCCTCTTCTTTTTTCAATCTTCATTAATTCCATTACTAGTAACATCGTTTCATCATATCACCTTTATGCCGATGATCTTCAAGTTTACTCTCAAGGAACTGTTAATGATTTACCTCAGGTTATCCGCGTGAATAAGGACTTGGAGAGTATTTCTACCTGGAGTGAACGTTTTGGGCTTAAGGTAAACCCTGCTAAAACCCATGTCATAATCGTAGGCAGTCCGAAGCTCATTCCGAGGCTTGATTTTATGAGCTTACCAGCTGTAATGTTCAATGGTGTTCAAATTCCATACTCGCACCAGGTAAGGAACCTTGGTATCATAATGGATCGCACATTATCTTGGATACCTCATGTGAGCGAGGTCAGCAGGCGGATGTTTGCTTCGATCGGTTCTCTTCGTCGACTTCGTAACTTTTTGCCACTCGCCACTAAAATTGCGCTAGCTCAATCTCTTCTTCTTCCCATTCTAGATTATGCTGATGTGTGCTATCTGGACCTTACTGAGGACCAGCTTAACAAACTTGAGCACCTTCAAAATGTGTCCCTTAGGTTCATATTTGGTTTGCGCAAGTATGACCACGTTTCCTCCTTTCGTTCTCAGCTCAAGTGGCTTCCAATTCGTCTCCGTCGTGATTCTCACATTCTTGCGTTACTCTACAGTATACTTTTTATTCCCTCTACTCCTCCATATCTCAAAGAGCGTTTTAATCGTCTCACTTCCATCAGATCTTCCCAAAACCATCTTCTTGCCCCACCACCTTCATCTACCAAATTTTATAATGGCTCATTTACCTTTCGGGCTGTTCGGTTATGGAATGCTTTGCCGTTGCATATAAGGTGTGCAAAATCTCTTCCTGTTTTCAAAAATCTGTTGAAACAATATTACCTGTCTCTCCCTTAAGTTGCCTTTTATGTATTGTATGTATGTATGTATGTATGTATGGTTGTATATATGTCTGTGTATTTATTAATTTATTAGGTATGTATTTTTTTTTCAAGTGTCCTGTTTAGAAATATTTGAAAGATTGATGTGTTAGTTTACTCTTCATGATGAATGCCTGCACTACCTGTTAAAAATTCTAGTTTAAATGTTTCCTGCTGTACAAAGGTTGTCTGGAAGAGATCGCTTTAAAGCGATAAGACCGCCTGTTGTGTCCATTATTTATTAAGCAATTTTTTTGTAACCTGTTTGTCTCTCTTGTTGTGGTGCAATAAAGAGTATTTATTATTATTATAACCATTACGAAATACCGAAATAGTAGATTGTGTCACAAGGGAGCAAAATGGCATATTTACGGCGAGGGCGTAGTTTGAATCCCGAATGAAGCGAAAGATTCCAGAATTCTAACGTGGAATCCTGAGCGTAGTGAGGGATTCAAGTGTTCACGCCCAAGTTGGAAATAATTTTGCTTCCATGTGACTCATACTGCTTTTCACATCACCTATGAGGATGATAAAATATGTCAGTAATAAAACACATGTATTAGGTCAGTAGCTGTATTAATTAATTATTATAAACCTACTGATTATAGTGTTACTTTGAATAACATATAATTACTTGTATTTTATTACGTTTGTAAGTAGTAGTAACAATAGTAGTATAAAAAAAATATGCAAGAAACCGATTTTAAAAAATAAGTAATAGATTATGTGTAGGTATACTATTTTCATGTATTCATTGAGATATATGTTTTTATTCTGGCAACAATATGTCCTGGAACAGAAAAGTGCCACTTTGATCCCTCCTAGCAGGGAAGAAAAAGCCCTTATCCGAATAGCTAATGTGAAAAAGATATTTTTTTTATCGCGAGGCAGCCCATTGAAACAGCGGTTGCCTGAAAGTGTGCGCTGTTTATATAATGAAATGCTGTTTCAATCGAATACCTGGCAACAATTTTTATTTTTATCCCCAATTTCTGCCCAATTCCAAGTTGGCTCAGTTTGGGTTGCACAGGGCGGTACCACAACGCTTCGGGATCTCGAAAGAGACTACTCGAAGACTTCATTCACCTCTCAGCAAATGTTTGCCGGTATACAAAATATTAATACTATGTCTACTATGTTGCTATGTCACTCCTACATCACTTCGTTATACAATAGTACCTAGATGTATTTTGTATTGTTCTTACATGCATAAAGCCCTTGAGACCTTTAGCAAACAAATATTTGTTATTTTAATGCCTTTTTTACATGTTTGCATACGGACTACCCACCAGTGGCGAGGCGTGAAATTTTTCAATGGGCAACCTGAGCGGCTACCACGTGTCAAACGCGCATCAGGTAGATCCAACTGTCATTATTTCATATAAAATTTGACCTTTGGATCTAACTGACGCGAGTACAAAGCGTTACGTGATCGACCTGCTGGAACAAGAAGTTATTATGAAAAAGAGTAGGTAGGTAGGTATAATTAAACATAAATTACATTTTATACAAGCCGGTGGGAATATTACTTGTGTCGCTCCGCCTGCCTACTCGCACTTTCAGAAACCAAAGTAGCATATGGCACTGCATGTGTTTGAAATTTACTCAGTGAATCATTCCGCGAGCAAGCGTAATCGTAAATACTGGCAACGCTATATACACACACCTGACCTTATGTGTTATACGCTGAAGGACACTGAAAACGATTGTTTGGGCCCTATAGACGAATTTTCATTGGTCGATAGGGCCCCCAGTGTGAGAATAGGGATCATCATCTTCATCATCAAATCAGCCGAAAGTGGACTGCTGGACATAGGCCTCTCCCAAAAAGTGGCACAACATAGCGGAAGGCGCAGCGTGTGTAGGCCCCCACAAGATGGAGTGATGACCTGGTAAAGGTTGCGGGAGTCCGCTGGATACGGGTGACGCAGAGTAGGGATGGTGGCACCAAATAAATCAATAATGTTGGATTTTCTCGAAAAAGTTTTATAAATGTAGTAAGTGACACAAAAATATAAGTAATCCCAAAGTATATACCTATTTATGTGTCCCAAGTTTTAAGGCTCTGTCCCTTTTCCGGAAAACACACCTTCACATGAAACGAATCTCATTACTATCGAGGCGGCACGGGTCTCTAGCGTTTTCTCTCTATCAATTAATATTAAAACGGTTGTATCTTAGAAATGTTTTGAGATATCTGAATAGGATTTTCGTCGCTAGGCATATTTGATTGCCTTCTTTCTTTTGGAGTAATATTTAGAGTCCCCCAACCCTATTCCAAAATCCATGCCTCAGCGCCCGTATGACAGTATGTTGATGTCGATAGTGGCATGCAAAAGTTCTCTTGGATATATAAATTATAAATAAACAAATGATTAATTAAATTACGCATGACCCTCTGTCCCAGAATCTCCTCTAGCACGTTTTTAATTGACTTATATTGAGTTCGAACGAGCGAGCACAACGATCAAAGTTGTATGCTTCAACTTGAGCCGAAAAATGTTTGTGCGGTGTCCGGAGTCCCGCTGTCCGGTATTTCTCAACAGATGGTCGTGAAATTTTGCGAGAAGGTTCGTTAAATATTGAATTATATAGATTATTTTTGTCGAGAAACTTCGAAACTAAAGAAAATAAATTCTACAGCTCACAGAGGCACTGATAATTAGGTACTTAGATAATTTTCACTGGTTACCTTGCCTACGAGGGATGCCCGTATCCCGCAAGCAGTATACCGACTGTGTTCTTGACCGACGAATTTCATTTTAGACGTTATCCTGCCTGCCGAGACCACCCGCATACCCGCAATCTGTATATCGACCGACCTATCGACTAATGAGGATGCTCCTTATTCGATGACACGGAAGCTCCAGTCGTTTCTTGTAAAGGAAGCTTAATTATTCCGAAATTTCAAAATTCTGTATGTAGGTATTTTTACAAGTCCTGCCTACTGTTATTTGTTTCATTTAGTCAGATACATTCCTAGAAAATCTAAATAACTAATATCCAGAGCCATCTGTTGCTGTTTTGTATTTTCAGTGCCTGATACACATCAGCTCCCACGTCATTGGTAAAACGGGGAAATGATAATACGTATACTTACGTATCGGAATTGGTTTTCAAATGTTATTCCAGTTTATCATTAGGTATACGAATTTAGGTTTTTTCATATATAGTGTATGATTCAAAAAAATACTTCAATGGCCATAGTGGTTAACAATAACCTTTAAGTCTATTTATTAAGTACTTATAAAATTATTATTTGGTCAATTTGAAAACAGGTCTGTGAAATTCCGAACCGATTTTAAAATCAGCTGTGGATTTGGTTCCTGATGTTTTACCGTCGTATAACTCAGCCGCTTAGTATCCATTAGTGTTAATTCAGTGAACGTCGATATATTTTTTATCCTCAAAGGTCGGGCGTATAATGGATACAAATAACGGTGTCTAGCCATTCAAGAATACATAACGTTACGTCACGCTGAAACTGTGACACCTAATAGAGCTGCCCATTCTGTAACTTGTTTTAAACTCACCTCAATGCTCACCCACAAATATATTTTGACGCCACAATTTGTAGTAACTAAGCGTAGGTAGAGGTCTAGTTTCGGTAGGCGTGACGGGTGGGGTGAGGTACATGAGCGCGTAAGGAATAAAAGCCCTCAGCTGCTACCGCGAAACGAAAACCGACATCATTAGAGTATCTCCCGCTCTATGTCACACGAATGAGCAAGTGCGACAAAGAGGGAGATACATGGCCATTCATGACCGCTCTAACAAGCCTAATGGAGTAGTGCCGCGCCAAAATTCAACCATGGAACATCAACTTGGATATTTGGGCGACATTGCTCGCAGAGTGAGTGGCGAAATAACAGGACTATATTTTGTTGGGGAAATGCGTTTACGCGTCCCGTTCCGACTAACCGAGGCTGGACGACCGTCTAAAACCACCAGCGACATCCGGCTCCGCCTTATAAATGGGGGCATCGCAGGATTCCTTCAACCGATTCGATCAATTCAACTGCGTACGTAATAACAGAACCTAAAGGCAGCTGACCCCCCACAAAGTGGACCGAGATCTGGTAAAGGTCGCGGGAGTACGCTAGATGCGGGTAGCGCAGAACCGGTCACTTTGGCACTCTTTGGTCCTCCAAAGTGTGTTAAAGTAACCGGCGCCTGAGCACTATTTCCAGCAGTGGACGTATTTCAGCTGATATGATGATGATGATAATGCAGCTAGCATGATTTATTATACAGCAATATTTTACGTGACTTTTTGAGTCAATAGGGTTGTATAACTTGACCATAAAAACCTTTTGTGCTAACTTGGCGAGTGGATACTTCGTGGCGCGTGAATGTAGTCAAAATATTACGTCCGGATGAACAAATGGATATTTGGATGTAACCAATTGTTACCGAGACAGACGACACTGCGCGGCGCCTACGGGTGTATGTATGCTTAGCTTCAAGAACGGAATGCGTTTTTTTATGGTGCAAAACAGATTACGGCATATGTCCCAAGCGGTCTGTTAAAAAAGTGGTTAGGCTCCGAAACTAAGCTATCGAAAATTCTGAAAAAGTATATCTGATCGAGTATTGTTAATTGGTATATGTGAAGATCGACCTTTTACGACAGATGAAGGCCCGTAAAACTATGGTGACCGTGATAACTGATAAGTTGATAACACTAATGTCTACTTGTAAGATAGTTCAAGACTTATAAGTTATCTTGCGATCCTGTGAAGGCCCCCTTTACAAGGCGAAGACTGATCTTGCTGGTGGTTTTAGTTTGTACTCCAGCTTCGGTTAGTCCGTCATACCCTTACGTACGTCATACTTAACGAAAGTCAAAACGGTTTTAGAAAAAACCGATCTACTACCTTAGCAATATATAAATATATACAGGAAATACTAACCGAAATAAATAACAAAAAATACGCGGTAGGCCTCCTGCTTGATTTAAGTAAAGCCTATGATAGAGTGTGCTATGGGACTCTACTAAATAAATTGTATAGTACTGGAATTAGAGGCACTCCATTAAAATGGTTCAAATCTTACTTTGAAACTCGATCTCAATACACAGAGATAGAAAGTACAGACTTTGAAACTGGAATAGTTCGTCATTTCAGATCTGATAGAGTCCCTGTAAATGGCTCAATTCCCCAAAGAAGCGTGCTAGGATGTATTTTATTTCTAGTGTATATAAACGACCTCCCAGATATCCTAAATGATCATTGCACACTATTTGCTGACGACATTTCCGTATTATTTCCGTATGTTAAAATCGACTAAGTTGAAACTAAACTAAATTTAATTCTAGATAAAATACTAAACTGGTTACAAATACATAATCTTGAACTCAACATTAAAAAAACAAAAATTATACAATTGAAGCCATATCAAAAAACCACTCTTCCAATAAATTATAGCTATAATAATCTTAAACTTGAAAATGTGACCTCAGCTACATTATTCGGAATCGAGTTAGACTCCAGCTTGAACTTTAAACTCCATATACAAAAGCTTACAAAACAGTTATCGTCTTTTGTATATGCTCTAAATCACCTAAAGCGTTTAACTGACCTAACTTCCGCTCTTTCAGCCTATTATGCATATGCTTACTCCAGGATGTCCTACGGACTCATTTTATGGGGTAATAGCACAGACATAGGAAAAATATTTATCTTACAAAAAAAGTGCGTTAGGATATTGGCAAACATAGATCAAATGGAATCGTGTAGACCCTATTTCATAAAGTACAAAATATTGACTGTCACGTCCATGTACATTTTGGAGTCGAGTAAATTTGTTAGAATACATATAGATTTATATTCACAGATAACGCAAAACAAAAGAAATGACCGAAAATTAAATAAACTAAGATTACCTTTTTCAAAATTAAAGTTCGTTACATCTAGCCCGCACTATATGACAATAAAAATTTATAACCACTTACCTAATTTTATAAAAAATTTGACCGAACTAAAATCGTTCAAAATTAGGTATATACAAGATGATAACTATAACATTAACTAAATTAAGTTAAAGCTAAGTTAAAGCTAAGTTAAAGCCTCATTGTACCGAGGATACTGGCGGCATTTCCTCGCTGAATTGAAATGCTGATGCGTTGCGCGAGAAAGCCGCCAGCTCTTCGGTCACCAGTTACGTCAATAGCTTTTGCGCACTGGGACCCCATGGACCGAGGGTCTCGACGCCAAAAGGTACAAAGTTGTACTCTCTGCCGAGGCCTCTATATTTAATGCGTTTCAGATTTTCGGCATTTTCCGCCGCTGCACCCGCTTTAGTAGTAGTCCGTTGGAGGTGGGACGGTGCCAGTGTGTCTACACAGGTAGCGTCCCACACAAGCATCCGTCCCAAACTCCACGGAACCAGAGACACTCCATCAGGTCTTTTGCCATCATCTCTAACAATGCCAGGCGGCTCAAGAAGAGCAGGCACATTGATGGTGGCAAGAGACCGGCGGATTATGTCATTAAGAGTCGCATGTCTTGCAAAGCGGCCTGCACTGTTTTGACAACATAGAAAGGTACCGGTATTTGGTGAAGGATGGGCATGCAGCCAGTGACCAGCCTCTCTGGCTCCGACCGCGAAAAGTCTAGCTTGCGCGTTCTGGACCTGAACTGCGGCTAAGAATCGATTTGTACGTTAAATCGCAATAAATATCGTCCCAGAAATCGTTCTGTACAAAATTAAAAGCTTATTTAGTCGATAAATGCTACTATAATATAGACCATTTTTTAATGATAAAGTGTAGAATCTGAAGTCTTAAAAATGTGTATGTATAACTAACTTAAAAATAACAGCTATTAAGCTGTAGATGCCCTCTCATATTGCTGCGCCCTATGCAGGGTATCACATGTAAAACTGCCCTATATTGTACCTACCTTTATGCTAGCCTATGCTTTATGCCTTTATGAGCTATGTGATATGCAATAAACGATATTACTATTACCCGTCCCGCCTCCCCGGACAGGACACCGGGTTTAACCCCAACATTAAGAAAACAAACGTTTCTTGTGTACTTCTCTTTGTTTGTTCTCCTATAAATAAATAATTATGAGATTTATGAGGGTAGGTACCAGTGTTGTCGGAAATGCAGGTTACCTAACCGCACCTAAGTGAATTCGAAATTATCGCGTACTTTAAAACGCCGTTCTGACTAGATTAAGAAACTCAGGTCTGAACCATTGATTCTTGACTATATGATTGTTTATCTGGATACGTGGTTGCCAATTTTTTTCCTTTATTGTCCTTTTTAACCCCCGACGAAATAAAAGGGGTGTTATAAGTTTCACGTGTCTGTCTGCGTAGGTATCTGTCTGTGGTATCGTAGCTCCCAAACGAATGGATGAAAATGTTGGGGGTTTTTCAATTTTTCTAAGTTGTAGTTAATTATAATTATATACTTAAACAATAAATTATTTTACGACAGAATCAAGTTAATGCTATGGTATTTTATCTCATCTAAAATTACACTTAATGAAATATAAATAAAACTTCACCAAGTTAGGTACTTATAGAAATTTGTCCAAAAAAGTAATTCCCGAAAAGTGTTGCACCTCTCATCATCTCTTGTTCTCGTGCGCGGAAGGCATTAGCGTGTCTCTGTCAAAGGGGCGTAGCCGACTGGAATCAAGGCATCCCCTTTAACTTAACTGACACGATCACCGGGTAATCCTAGGCATTTTACTGCCAAAATACCCAGGCGTTTCCAAGGAAAGGTATTTAACCACATAAAGCGTTGAGCAATATTAAAATATGATTACGACCAAGTGGGAGCGTCGTTAAACTAATTACGAGCGATAATAAACCTTCTGAAAATATGCGCGAGTTCAACAGTTTTGGGGTGAAGGTTTCGAGTCTTTTGAGCCGGGTAACGAGTTCAGGGGCTTAACCCTTCGTAAGAGCAGCACTGAACAGTGCGATTGACAATTGAAACTGTGAGAAAAACGAAAAATGTATAATCCATCAACGCTGTCAGTGTCAAGGCATCTGAAGGTTTAAGGCCGGCTGTAGAACTAACGAAGACCGATAGATGACCGACGGAAATAGATCGCGATTGAATCACGGGGAAGGACATAGGATACTTTTTATTCCGGAAATCATCCCTCAACGGGGTGAATGGGGGTGGAAGTATGTATGGGGCTACGATATAAACGACCTCGTCCACACGGACGGGGTCGCGGGCAGAAGCTAGTACCTATATATAAATAAAAACATACGCGTAACCACGTCATGGGCTGCCTTCTGTAAATAAGTCGGTAGATAAATAAATAAACATGTTTTGACATGCTTTAATGCCGGGCTTCTAGGATTACTGCTTAATAGTGTTCAATTAAAGATAACATGCAATAAAACAAAGATAAAATAAACTATGAAATAAAATAACGCTCAAGTTTATATTGCTACACTGTAGTATAGCCATATAGGTAATAATATTATGTAGAGATTGACATATTTATAACAGATAAAAAAGAAGAAGGTTCTCAATTCGATGGAACCTTTTTTTGTTTTAATGTTTGTTACCTCAGAACTCCGTCAGTGATGAGCCGATTCGTAAATTTAAACAGAATTGAGAACCTCCTCCTTTTTTTTGAAGTCGTTTAAAAATATAAGTAAATATGGAGATAATCTTAGTCGTAATCCGAACTCAGCAAAGATTGCATTATACCGTAAACTCCTAGCCTAAGATTAATAATCAATTGTACAAATTATTTAGTAATTTAGAGACTAAATTCATCTCGGTTACAATTCGGGGGTCATCAGTAGCAGATAACAAGCGAGCCAGTCGCCTAAACGTGCCTCGTTTGCTAATACCAGCTAATTCTGTAACTTGTTTTAACCTTACCTCACCCGTCACCTACAAATATATCTTGAAGCCGCGACTCATGGTAACTAAGCGTAATGAGAGGTCTAGTTTCGTTGGGCGTGATGGTTAAGATGGTTAGAAGAACAGCCCAGTAATGTGCCGGCATTTCGAACTAATGCGTAGAAATTTAAGAACGTCAAGGTTTAGCGTTTATCTTCTTCAGTACCTAGCCTATTATTATCTGTAAAAAACAATAGGAAGACTGCAGAGTAGCTTTCTGAGGTCGTGAAAGCGCGTCATGCCTCATTAGATGATGTGTGAATCTAGTGCCAAATGACATCTTTCATGCATACATACAGTGTGTGGCCTGTAACAGGGGCAAATATTTAAAAGGACGCTTCCTTAGAGCATCTGTAGTAACCCTTTGTGTCCATTTTTTTAATTTTTGTTTTTAATTCGGAGAAATGTTGATCTAAAGTTATGACCTTCAAGTAATTTATCTTGTCGCAACGAGATCATAGCACAGCAGTCAATGCAGATTTTGATGTAACATCATGTAATGGTAAAACTATCATCAAGTCATAATAGTTTTAGCATTTTTGTTTTTAAATATAATTATGTGATTTAAAAAAAATGATTTATTTTGTGTTTTTAAAATAAAAATAACTATTTGTGTCACCCCAGAGGCGTAAAAAATACACGCGTGCACCTAAAAGAAAAAAAAATGAAAAAAAAACTTTATTTCAATTATAACCACGTGGAAAAAATTGCTCAAAAGCTCTATAATCTGCGTTAAATTGTTTGCTCCTATTCCAGGCCACACCCTATATAAGTGTACTTTCGAAATAAGTTTCGAAATGGATATCCGTTGCTTATGTGCTGCAGCGGCCAATGCTTAGCTAAACTGCAGATTAGCTAGCCAAGTAACTGGCCTGGTGTTAAGCAACAATAGATTTAGAATGCTGATGGGACTGCCTAGCTGGTTCTCTGTATCGGGCATGGTTGTGGCAGCTCGCAGGGATAGTTTTCAGGCCCCGTATTATGGTCGGCCTTATCACGTGATAAGTGACAGAGCCTCCCTCACTGGCTGACACCGTTCATTCGGTGCCAACGATTCGTAGCGCTGCGACTCGTAATTGATGCGGTGTTTTCCGCTTTGTAGAGGAACATGTCTACCAGCACATTCTTATCATCAGCATGCTTACATCATTGTCACCCATTTGTTTATGTGTGAGTGAGTCCCTCTATTCTATCCTTTTTCTATGCTACATATGGACATTGAGCTTCTACGGACTACGGCGTAGCGCTGCGAGCGTAGCTTACTTATCGCGTGATAAGGCCGTTCATGATGCGGCACCAGACGATAATAAGAAAAAATATAATCTCTTTCGTGTCTAAGTCGTGTGCGGCATAGTCCCAACAGCATTCTACCTCTCAAGGAAACTGGTGACAGGTTTGATTGTTTGATATTAAAATATTGGTCCAAACAAATTAAAAGCATAGCTCTATTTGAAATAAAGATACGATGCTGGAGTTGCGTGTATAAGTATATTGCGATTAGCTGTGCATTGTAATTGCTTAAATGTATAAATACTAGCACCGGATTAAAATAATTTGTTTTGTTTAGTGACACTCTATGGCACTTTATTTGTCCGAAATAAAGATTTTGAAAATGTAAATTGAAATAATCAGACATTGGAATAGTACAGGAAAAATGCGATAAAAAACTATAATTTACAATAGCATTTTTTTCTTTATTTCAATTTAAGTTGTTAATTCTGAGATTCTTTACTCAAGAATCCGACGAACTTTCCACCCGGAGGTAATTAGGTACCTATACAGATTTAATTAAAGCATGCATTGTTTGTTTAATGACTTATCTTGAACATTATACAGCAAATGTAATAGTACATTACGTAACTAGGGCGGTGAATTCGTGAATGCCCCAGATCGCAGGTGTTTGTGGCCCGAACTGAAGGTGAGGTGAGGTGGTAGGATATGGGCTTTACGAATTACCGCCCGTGTTGAGTACAAAATTTTACGTCTTCACCTGGCCACAATGCGAGTTTTCCCGTACGCGCAGCGTGCAGTAAAACTCGCATTATGGCCAGGTGTGCCGTAAATAAAGTAAATTAAAGATTAGGACATATATTAATATTTTTCTGACTTCCAAAAGCTAGTTAACTTTAATAATTTTTAAAAGGTTTCTGTATTTTTGCTGGATTTTGTTTCCAGGTAACAGATTTAATTAAAGCATGCATTGTTTGTTTAATGACTTATCTTGAATATTATACAGCAAATGTAAATAAAGTAAATTAAAAATGAGGACATATGTTTATATTTTTCTGACTTTCAAAAGTTAGTTAGTTTATAATTTTTTAAAAGGTTTCTGAAATTGTACTGGATTTTGTTTCCAGGTAACTCTTTAATTGATTTATTTATTTACTTGTATGGAAAATCAGTATAGGTATTTAGAACCGTGAGATCTCCGAAAAGACAGTACAGCACAGTACAGTTGCCAGGTTGTTGCACTTTTAGCACCGCCCAGGGGTCACCTGTAGGGTAGCGGTGGGTAATTCCTACGGACGTGGTGCGTGTTCGACCCCCGATAATATATTCGTTACCCAGCTGTTATAAATTATTTCCCAAATTGACATTATTTCCATACAAGTTGTCGGTTCATTGACTGGACTAAGATACCGTGGATGGTCGCTCGCCACTACAGAGAAGTCAGAAGCGCGTTGCCGAACCTTGAAACAAATTGAATGACGAAAACGATTAAACAAATGAATCACGTCATGTAATACAAGTGCCCAGCCACTTCAGGTGGCCCTCGAAAGGGGAAAATACCTTTGTTATCTAATAAAACACCTTGGCTGCCGACATTAACTCAAGTAATTACCTAATGAAACTGATTATGATATTGCCTTTACCTAAATACTCGGGTTTCCAAGCAAGTTAAACAATAAAGGCGTCAATACTTAACCTTTAGGTTGATTGCGTAATGTTTCGTATGTACGAAAAGTACCTACATCTAAATTTAATTTGAAAAACGCTCGTTTGAAAAGTTTAAAATAATGTATTGTTTGAGTAGGCTGCGTAAAAAAAGGAAAATAAAGACCCGACTTTAGATTTATATACCATCACTGTATTTACTATCACGAGTATGTTTTATTATATTTGCTAGATTATTTTTACATTAAATCAATGTTTTATAATTACCTACTACAATAAGTCATTACGAGTTTACTTCTTTTGTTATGACACAATTCGACTATTTTAATGTAATCCTGTAATCAGAAGAATTTACTAATATTATTTGTATAGTTCTGTCAAGTTCTCCAGTAATCACACACGGTGCAGGAGCTACGTTAGCCTCGGTGAAGGAAAACATCGTGAGGAAACTGGTCAAATCCTAATAAGGCGTAGTTTTACCTCTGGGTTGGAAGGTCAGATGGCACCCCGCCAGATAGCGTTACGTGACGCATTGACATCATTGTACTCGAAGAGACCGTCAACCACCGTATTTTGTTTTTTTTCTTCTTTTTCTAAGATGACCGAATTTGTGTCTACTAAGAGGTCTTCTCTCGAACTTGGTGTGCTAATTGCTATGAAAGGCTGACTGGTAGAGAATGCTTACGGCATCGAGCCAGCCTTTTGAATAATATATTAAACTAGCTTCTGCCCGCGACTCCGTCCGCGTGGAACTCGTTTATTTCGCAGCTCCATACAAACTTTTTCCCCCCCATTTCACCCCCTTAGGGGATGATTTCGGGGATAAAAACTATCCTATGTCACTCTCCATCCCTTCAACTATCTCCACTTAAAAAATCACGTAAATTCGTCGCTCCGTTTTTCCGTGAAAGAAAGACAAACAAACAAACACACACATACTTTATCATTATTTGTAATATGAGTATGGATTATACCTACACCCTATCGGCTATACAGCTCTACTTCAATTTAAGTTGTTAATTCTGAGATTCTTTACTCAAGAATCCGACGAACTTTCCACCCGGAGGTAATTAGGTACCTATACAGATTTAATTAAAGCATGCATTGTTTGTTTAATGACTTATCTTGAACATTATACAGCAAATGTAATAGTACATTACGTAACTAGGGCGGTGAATTCGTGAATGCCCCAGATCGCAGGTGTTTGTGGCCCGAACTGAAGGTGAGGTGAGGTGGTAGGATATGGGCTTTACGAATTACCGCCCGTGTTGAGTACAAAATTTTACGTCTTCACCTGGCCACAATGCGAGTTTTCCCGTACGCGCAGCGTGCAGTAAAACTCGCATTATGGCCAGGTGTGCCGTAAATAAAGTAAATTAAAGATTAGGACATATATTAATATTTTTCTGACTTCCAAAAGCTAGTTAACTTTAATAATTTTTAAAAGGTTTCTGTATTTTTGCTGGATTTTGTTTCCAGGTAACAGATTTAATTAAAGCATGCATTGTTTGTTTAATGACTTATCTTGAATATTATACAGCAAATGTAAATAAAGTAAATTAAAAATGAGGACATATGTTTATATTTTTCTGACTTTCAAAAGTTAGTTAGTTTATAATTTTTTAAAAGGTTTCTGAAATTGTACTGGATTTTGTTTCCAGGTAACTCTTTAATTGATTTATTTATTTACTTGTATGGAAAATCAGTATAGGTATTTAGAACCGTGAGATCTCCGAAAAGACAGTACAGCACAGTACAGTTGCCAGGTTGTTGCACTTTTAGCACCGCCCAGGGGTCACCTGTAGGGTAGCGGTGGGTAATTCCTACGGACGTGGTGCGTGTTCGACCCCCGATAATATATTCGTTACCCAGCTGTTATAAATTATTTCCCAAATTGACATTATTTCCATACAAGTTGTCGGTTCATTGACTGGACTAAGATACCGTGGATGGTCGCTCGCCACTACAGAGAAGTCAGAAGCGCGTTGCCGAACCTTGAAACAAATTGAATGACGAAAACGATTAAACAAATGAATCACGTCATGTAATACAAGTGCCCAGCCACTTCAGGTGGCCCTCGAAAGGGGAAAATACCTTTGTTATCTAATAAAACACCTTGGCTGCCGACATTAACTCAAGTAATTACCTAATGAAACTGATTATGATATTGCCTTTACCTAAATACTCGGGTTTCCAAGCAAGTTAAACAATAAAGGCGTCAATACTTAACCTTTAGGTTGATTGCGTAATGTTTCGTATGTACGAAAAGTACCTACATCTAAATTTAATTTGAAAAACGCTCGTTTGAAAAGTTTAAAATAATGTATTGTTTGAGTAGGCTGCGTAAAAAAAGGAAAATAAAGACCCGACTTTAGATTTTTTTTCGATCCAGGATATTTTAGGCAATCATATATCGATTAAATCAGGTAAACAGTCATATAGTCAAGAATCATATATCTGAAAATCAGACCTCACCTACTGTTTCTTAATCTAGTCAGAACGGCGCGTCAAAGCACGCGATAATTTCCAGTTAAGAGGGTATCCTAGCAGCATTTTTCCATACAAACGTATTCCCCTATTTCCTTCCTGGTTTATCCCTCTAGAGGACTCGTTTTTTTTATAAAATCTAGGTCTACTGTATGTATGCCCCTGTCATTTACTTTTTCCCAAAAAATAATTACCAAAACAGATACGAATTTTCGAAAACCTAAAAAATACCCCATTTTTACTGTCATATTTAGATGACTACCAGACAAATATGAAAAGATTTTACGTTAAAATAAAATAATAGAAACATAGATCTGCTCTTCCTCTAAATTTCGACACCAAACATAATTGAATCGGCGCAGGTTTGGCGGAGAAAACAGGGGAATACAAAGCATCGATCTGGTCAAGATTTTGTAGTGAAAATCGGTCTGAGCTGCAGTTGTCCCTATCGCACATTACGGGGAATCGCTTGGGCGCAACGCGACGGCAATAGTTTGTACAAATACCTATTTCTCAATTTTGTCGCAGACCGACTACGCTCTTAAGGCGCCGTAGGTTCATGGTCTTCTCTCCCTCTCACTGAGCATAAGCGTGAGCGAGATGGAAGTGCGTGCTCGGAAGCGCGGAAATCATGTTTTTTAATTTTAATTTTTTGGCCGTTTAAATAAATAAAAAAGTAAACACTGATTTCCCTCAAACATGATATTGCCGATTTTTAGAAGCCATTTTAATATTTTTAGCTTTTGTTCGTAATTTGTTACAAATATTTTAAGTGTATTTTAAACCCTTTTAGACCTATGTTCGTGATTTTTTTTCTATCGAGCGAAAAATGCTTAATCATGTTTCTAAACACTGATTTCCCTGCAGAAAAGCCTCAAGATTACTATTCGTATTTTTTAAAACCATATTATTATAAACAGACGCATTATATTGTTTCAAAAACACTGTTCGCTTAACTTCGCTGAACCTACGGCGCCTTAAGACCCTATATGTATAGTGCCACTGTCAAGCAACAGCAAGGAACAATTACTAGAAACGCAATCAACTACTTCATCATAATTTACTAAAAAACAATTTTTAAATTTTAACCGACTTCAAAATCTTCAAATCAGTAGATTTAATATTTGAAGGGTACCTTTGATTTGTCCGGGATCATATGGGACCATCTGGGAAGGATACCCTTTCAAACAAAAATGACTTTTCCAAATCGGTTCAGCCGTCTTCGAGTAATCGGGGAATATAGGTACAGTCAGCGTCATATAGTTAGTAGCAGTCAAGGTAGCCAAATATTTCGGTACACCTCTTTATTACCTACTGTAAGAATAAGGGTGTGTTACGAATAATTTGGCCACTCTGGCTGCTGTTAACTATATGTCGCTGACTGTACATAAAAAAAAGATTCTGACGAATTGAGAACCTTTTTGGAGTCGGCTAAAAAGATGTAGAAAAACTATTTTGTGACTACATATAAATCGAAGTCATTCGATGTTTAACAAGTTGTAACTATTAGAAATTTCACAAGATGATAACACTATCTACAAGTAGGTGTGTTGATTCACTTTATTGTTTTATCTGCGCGGGTTTTACCACCTATTCATACTGCGTCCGTAGAATCTAATTTTGGCAATAGGATTTAAATAAGAATAACTCCAATGTGTATCTGGTGTCTCAAAGGCCATGGCAGGGTAAGGGAACATCTTGTGCCTTAATAGCTTTTCCGCTTGATTTTTTTTCTGATGATAGATCACGACGTTAGTAAGTGCTAAACTAAATTTCAGCATTCTCCTCGTCTAATTTTTGAAAAAAAAAATTGTAAGAAAAATGAATTTTCATGAATATCTCCGCTTTAATGAAGCGAATAATTTCGTGCTTCATACATATAATACACTTAGCTAAGACACATAATATGTCAATATAAGCCGCATGACATTCAATATAAAAAAAAAGATGTGTTGACATTTTTCAAAAACAAAAAAAATTTTTACTTATAAAATAGAGACACCTCACAAAAATAGAAACAAGCGGAAAAGTTATTAAGGCACAAGATGTTCCCTTACCCTGCCATGGTCTTTTGATTAGAATCTGCACGTAAACTTATATGACGATATCGGTGATTACTATATACCATCACTGTATTTACTATCACGAGTATGTTTTATTATATTTGCTAGATTATTTTTACATTAAATCAATGTTTTATAATTACCTACTACAATAAGTCATTACGAGTTTACTTCTTTTGTTATGACACAATTCGACTATTTTAATGTAATCCTGTAATCAGAAGAATTTACTAATATTATTTGTATAGTTCTGTCAAGTTCTCCAGTAATCACACACGGTGCAGGAGCTACGTTAGCCTCGGTGAAGGAAAACATCGTGAGGAAACTGGTCAAATCCTAATAAGGCGTAGTTTTACCTCTGGGTTGGAAGGTCAGATGGCACCCCGCCAGATAGCGTTACGTGACGCATTGACATCATTGTACTCGAAGAGACCGTCAACCACCGTATTTTGTTTTTTTTCTTCTTTTTCTAAGATGACCGAATTTGTGTCTACTAAGAGGTCTTCTCTCGAACTTGGTGTGCTAATTGCTATGAAAGGCTGACTGGTAGAGAATGCTTACGGCATCGAGCCAGCCTTTTGAATAATATATTAAACTAGCTTCTGCCCGCGACTCCGTCCGCGTGGAACTCGTTTATTTCGCAGCTCCATACAAACTTTTTCCCCCCCATTTCACCCCCTTAGGGGATGATTTCGGGGATAAAAACTATCCTATGTCACTCTCCATCCCTTCAACTATCTCCACTTAAAAAATCACGTAAATTCGTCGCTCCGTTTTTCCGTGAAAGAAAGACAAACAAACAAACACACACATACTTTATCATTATTTGTAATATGAGTATGGATTATACCTACACCCTATCGGCTATACAGCTCTACTAAATAGATATACTCGTTTAAGATATTTTGGAGCCTCTTGTTGCAGTTAACTGACATACATGTAGATTTTTACTCGTATGTACAATAGATTAGTAGGTACTTAGTAAAACAAAACTCCAACAAATACTATTATTAAACCTTTCGTCACCAGATTGGTTATTAAGGGGCTACCCGAGGTTTCCATCGATTTTTGACAAGTTTTGAATCGTATCTCCTACTTTTGCACTACAGATAGAAGTATAAATCAAACGGTTATCGGTTCTTCAATCTTTTATCTCCATTTTGGTCTACCGGATTTTGAAACAAATGAATACTTAATTTTGTATGTTCTTTTTAAACATTGTCTAAAATAACACTTATTTTGTATCTCTATTGACGTGAAAGATCTAACACATACGAAATCTACATATTTGGGTTCGTCTGTGATTTCCTAAAAAACTGGTCCAGTGTTTTCATTTTAAACCAATTAACACAAAAGTTATGGCCAGAAACCGGTTTTTTGTATAAAATTGTTCAACTTTGATGCCAAATATCTCCAAAACAATGAACTTTGAAGTAAATATGGGATACTATATTGCTTAAAGCCGTTGTTGTTAACATAATAAGCTACAAAAAACCTAAGAAAACTAAAAGATTCAGATCGAAGGTCGATCCCATACGCCAATTATGGGAGCCCCTTAAAACAATAAAGTATACTCGTAGTTTATATTTATTATGCAAGGGTTAGCTAGATGATATTCTCCGTCTGCGACCAACCAACCTGGGAAATATAGCAAGGCAAGACGACATAAAATCCATCGGTCTCACTGAGATTTTCGTCCGCGCCCTAGCCTGCTAGCACCTGCCTATAGTGCAGCGTATACTTACTAACTGGATGATAGGAGCAAATTTTTGCATAGCTACATCGCACACATTTCTTCAAGAATGTCCCTGGACGTCTGGTTTCCTGGTAGCATTTGAGTAAATCTTTGCAAAAAATTGATTACTCGTAATTAGTTCCTGTATCTAGGTTTTTGCGTGTTTTCTTATAAAGATTCTTTAAATAGAAATTAGAAGCCACTAGACTACCAAACTCCGTTATACTAGACTATTTGGCAAAGGTCGAGGTCTCTTCTTTTTTAACAAGCATCTCGGTAATACATTCGGTTATATTCCACATATATACATATATGGGATTTATATGATTTAAGACAGTTTAAAGTAAAATTGCATGAATTTTTAGTTGCCAAATCAAAGTAGGTACACTATACAATATTTTTTATTGCAATTGCATTTTTTTTTACTTTTGACTTCGTCACGCAGTGATGCGCTTTTGACTCCTCTCAATTCGACAGCGTCCATAGGCTACTGTGCTTACCATGAAGCAGGCCACTGCTTTGCCAGCGGCGACGTGGCATAAAAATAATATGTATGTATTGGCCCCGTGTGGTGTCGGGTTATAATTTCACGGGGAAGAAGGGGTTCTTCCCGTGGGTGTCGTAAAAGTTGACTAAGGGACCAGGGTTGAAGTGTGTTGTGGGCGATGGGCTAGCAACCTATCACTGCAATATCACATTTTGTCGATCTTTTATACCCACATTTATGCTAAAAGTGGCGCTGGAACATACGTTTCATGTGCTCTGCCTACCCCTTTTGGGAATAAAGACGTGAATGTATGTATGTATGTATTATTATATTATGTTTAAAAAAGTGCACAGAAAAAAATCTCACGCTTTGCGAGTATTATTAAAATCTGTCCGCACACAATGCGGTCTCGTGGCAGGGCGCATGCGTGTTGCGAAACGGTCGGCGCCCGCGCGCATGAGGAAGCGTGGACCTACGGGCGGCGCAAGATACAGGTGGCTAGCGGGATCGCAGCTCATCATCCTTCTAGCGTTATTCCCGCTTGTGCCCCTAAAGGATCTCAGGGTCCGCTTTGACACCTAGCGCTAGCTAGCGGGATCGCAGCTGCTAAGCTGCAATTCATAACACATTGCGATGCCACGCTCCGCTCTTACTTCCGCACGTGGCGCACGGCTGTCCTCTTTTCCCCTGTGTTGCTCCTTAAGGGGATGCCTTGATTCGAGCCGACCACGTCCCCTAGACAGAGAAACGCTTATGCATTCCGTGCATGAGAAAAAGAGATGCAACACTCTTCGGGAACGGCTTTTTTGAACGAATTTCGATAAACTTATTATAGTTCTAGTTATATTTCATCAAGTGACATAAAATACTTTAGTATTGACTTCATTATGTCGTAAAATAATGTGTTGTTTGGGTGGGCTGTGTAAAAAAAGGAAAATAAAGACCCAACTTTGGTTTTTTTTTCCATAGAGGAAATTTTAGGCAATCGTGTATCGATTAAATCAGATAGCAAACATATTGTCAAGAATCATATATCTGAAAATCAGACCAGACCTTATTGTTTCTAAATCTAGTCAAAACGGCGTTTCAAAGCACGTGATTATTTCCAATTCACCGCCTTAACTTATTAACGTCTAACACAAGACGTAAGAATAGGTGCTTATATCGTGATATAACGTGACTAAAACGAAACGGAAGAAAAGGCGTGCCTTCTCTTCCGTATCGTTTTAGTAACGAGTTCAAGTCACCGCACCCCTCAGCATTGCATAGAAAAAAAAATCGGTTCTTCAATCTTTTATCTCTATTTTTCTTTACCGGATTTTGAACTCAACTTTGTATGGTTTTTTTAAACATTTCCTAAAAAAAACACTTATTTCGTATCTCTATTGACGTGAAAGATCTCACATATACGAACTCTACATATTTGGGTTCATGACGTCTGTAAAAACGTGGTTGTCATTTTAAACTAATTAACACAAAAGTTTTGGCCAGAAAACCAATTTTTTGGCCTAAAACTGTTCAACTTTGATGCCAAATATCTCGAAGACCATGAACTTCGAAGTAAATATGGGATACTATATTGCTTTAAGTTTTTTGTTAGTATAATATGCTACAAAAAAACGGCCAAGTGCGAGTCGGACTCGCGCACCGAGGGTTCCGTACAAACAAGCAAAAGTTGTAGTATGTTTATACTAAATGATAAATGAAAATGGAATCCGTAACATTACAATGTGGAAAGCTGGGGGAGCATAAAATTAAACAGGGTCACTTTATCAATTTAGTAATCATCCTTTAGGCTTTGATTTCCTTGCGAGTAGTTACGAACGCCAAAATAAGTGGATTACTTAAAAAAAATGCTGTTTATTTTTATTGTGTTGATATAAAACTGAGTTCACGGGAAAGTACCTGTAGGTTTTGATATCCTTGAGATTATCTATAATACTTATATTATAATGTAAATCAGCCTATATACGTCCCCTTGCTGGGAACAGGCCTTCTCCAATGGATGAGAGGGAACGGGCAGTAGTCCCCACGCTGGCCTAGTGCGGGTTGGGGACTTCACATACAACTTTTTCAGTTTTAAATTATGCAACTTATATTGCTCTTTCTTATGCTTGTGTACACATAAAACTTTTTTTGCTATAGCTGAAAGGTATTTGATATGAATTTCAATTTAATACCTCTACGCATTTACGAGGAAAAAGGTAGTAAGTTTAAAATTTAAAAACAGGTTTTTTGTATGATTTTACAATAATGTCTACTTTTCGTAATTTATCCTTTGTCTGTGCTATATGAAGTTTCTTCGTGCCAAGTTTCAAGGTTCTGTGTTAACGGGAAGTACCCTTTAGGTTTTGAGTTTGTTGCGAGTACTCAATTTCAAAATATGCGACTTAAATTGCTATTTCTTTTGATTGCGTTGACATAAAAGTTTGGTTTTGCTTCATCTGAAATTTCCTATAGTCCTGAGTATTTGACATGAATTTCAATTAATTACCTCCACACGTTTACGAGGATAAAGGTATTAAGTTGAAAAAAATTAAAAACTTTTTTTTGTATGATTTTACTAAAAATGTCTACTTTTCGTAATTTTCCTTTGTCTGTGCTATATGACGTTGCTTCTTGCCAAATTTCAAGTTTCTGAGTTTACGGGAAGTACCCCGTAGGTTTTGCGAGTGTCGAAAAACTCTAAAATTTGCAGCATAAACGACTTTATCTTTTGATTGGGTTGACTTTTTAGTTTGATTTTTTCACAGGTCGAAGGGACAATAGACCTGAGTATTTGATATAAATTTCAGCTTGATACCTCCACGCGTTCCTGAGAAAAAAGGTCTTGACAGACAGACAGACAGACAGACAGACGGACAACAAAGTGATCCTATAAGGGTTCCGTTTTTTCCTTTTGAGGTACGGAACCCTAAAAACATTAGAAAACTAAGGGAAGATCGAAGGTCATTGGCATATGGGAGCCCCTTAAACCGTTTCGACTAGTTGTTGGTACCTAAGCGTGAATATCGGGGCTGTGTGTTTAAATCAATAAACATGATTCTAGGGTATGGATATGGACTGCAGCTATAACATTTTAGTCACACACTCAGTGATGTTTGGATATAAAGCGCCTTTCAGTTTTATTAAACCCTTGCGGAGTATTCGAGAGACGCTGTAAGTTGTTAACTTGCACCAATTCCGGTACGACCTTAAACATTGAAGTTAATTAACGTTTTATTAATTCCCTCGTCGCTCCGTTTGTCACTTGCGACTTTATCTATCCAACCGGGACCGTATTCATTGCATTTTTTACGGCTCAAATATGACCACTTTTATGAAAAATTGTGTCATAACAAAATGACGAGTTTGGTGGAAAGTGTTGTCAATGGTCATTTTTCTATTTGAATTTCCATTAGTCATTGGCTATGACTACTTCCTGACTTGGCCGGTCGTATTGTATTGTGTAATTTACAGAGTGCTTACTGATATCGATTATAAGAAAAACAATACTTAAAAAAATTAAACAAAAAATAGGTAGACAACAGGCGAAACATATCATATTTTTTATGTAGTATAAAAGGAGGCAAACGAGCAGACGGATCACCTGAAGGTAAGCGATTACCGCCACCCATGGACACCTGCAACACCAGAGGTGTTGTGAGTGCGTTGCCGGCCTTTAAGGATGGAGCTCTGGGAACCTTACTCACCATCAGGAACACAACACTAACTACAATACCTACGGAATAGTCAACAGTGCTATTATGGCTGTGGTCTTCTGTAAGGTGGAGGTACTCCCCCAGTCGGGCTGCTCCAGATTCAAGCGTGATGATATTACGCTGTGCCCTACCTCTCATAATAAAAATAATGCATTCTGTAAAACCCTCATTGATTCTATATCGCGGAACCCTACTGTCCCTAGTGTGCTAATCGTCTCTAGACCACTCACGCGTCGCGCGCGCGTTACGCAACAACTCGTGCGCACTGCGCAGGTCACGCGACCGTGGTCCGTTGTCCCCGGTCACGTGAACTGCGTGCTGTGCTGGCCAGCACAGAACAACTTGCTGTCAAGTCGCGTCGCACTCGATGGGCTTGGTTGCGAGATACTTATACTCATTTCTTTACAAAGTACTAGCTTCTGCCCGCGACTTCATCCGCGTGGAACTCGTTTATATCGCAGCTCCATACAAAATGTACCCCCTCATTTCACCCCTTAGGGTATGATTTCGGGGATAACAACTACCCTATGTCACTCTCCATCCTCCACTATCTCCACTTAAAAAATCAGGTCAATTCGTTGCTCCGTTTGCCGTGAAAGACGGACAAACAAAAAAACAAACACACACATACACTTTCCCATTTATAATATTAGTATGGATGAAATTTTACATGTCAAAATTATTAATTAACTAGCTGTAAGTCGCAGGACTTAGATAATCCTTTCGAGTACTCATTGACCGGTAAGTGTTTACGCGGAACAAAAGATCTCTTTTTAATTAGATAACAGGCGGCTAATTTAATATATTTTCCAAACTATACCTAACCTCTAGGTAAGTTCTACAACCATAAAGCGAGTCCACGTCCATTTCTAATAAAGGTAAATATTAAAAATATTAAAGTATAACATGTTAATTTTTTCATATGGCAATGTGTTTCAGATCGCACTGGCACATTCTGCCAAATCTTGTCATGCACAAGATTTAGCATCGAGTCCCACCATCGGCAACTTAATTAAATTTTTAACCAAATTGTTGGTGGTGGTAAGTAAAGAGTATTTTTATATAATATATACAATGGCATATTATGTAAAAGTATTTTACTTAGTGGCTGAATGTCAACTTAAAGGCGCGAAGAGCGAAGTAGGTTAACTTAGTCCGTTTCAACCCTACCAAGACACAGGTTTGCGCGTTTACTGCGAAAAAGTTAAAGTTCGTCGTGTCACCTCGTTTTGAGAGCACTCCCCTGACTGCCGCAGCCAGTATCGGAATCTTTGGCGTCGAAATTTCGAGTGAAGTCCAGTTCCGTGGCCATTTAGAGGGTAAGGCCAAATTGACCTCAAAAAAGCTCAGTGTGCTCAACAGATCGAGTCAGTATTTCACACCGGCCCACCGCCTGCAGCTTTAAAAGTCGCAGGTCCGCCCACACATGGAATACTATTCTCATCTATGGGCAGGGGCACCCCAATACCAGCTTCTCCCTCTGGATCGCATCCAACGGCGAGCAACTCGAATTTTGGACTGCCAGCATATTTCGGATCGGCTTGACTCCTTGGCGCTGCGTAAAGATGTGGCCTCGCTCTGCATTTTCTATCGCATGTACGAGTAGGTATAACGGGGAGTGCTCCGAAGAATTGTTCGGATCAATCCTGCCTCGCACAGCTAATCTGCGGAATGGATGGCCTGCGGTATTTCTGGACCGATAGTACCTTCAAGAAAAGAGCGTACTCCCATCTTAAAGGCCGGCAACGCACTCACAACACCTTTGGTCCGTCTGCTCGTTTGCCTCCTATAACATAAAAAAAAGTTATAATACCGCCTTAATACTGAACTGACTGAATCGCCTAAGGACTGGTATCGGAAACTGCGCATACCTCTGGCACAAATGGGGATGGAGCGAGTCGCCGGCGTGCGACTGTGGAAACCCGGAACAAACTATACACCACATAGTATTCGAGTGCCCGAACACCAGATACAACGGACCAGCTGAGGACTTTAAACGCCTGACAAAGGAAGCGAGCTTTTATCTGCAGAATTGTAAATTGTAATCTTTCATTGCAAATGTATATAAGTATGTATAACCAGTGTGTAACCGCCATACGATAAATAAATAAATACTGACACGATTGGTACCTAATTGATGTTTATAAAAGGCCCGTTCTATACTGACTTAATACATACCGTTTATTGGTGATAATTATGAATACTGAAAAAAAACCGGCCACTTGGCCGGCGCACTTGCGAGTCAGACTCGCGCACGAAAGGTTCCGTATATACCATTAATAAAAACTGTACCTACTACTAAAATATTAATAAAAAAAACAAAAAAACACGTTTGTTGTATGGGAGCTCATAAATACATGTACACATTCAGCTAAATACATGTTCATATTTTTTATTTGTTCTTATAGCGGCAACAGAAATACATCATCTGTGAAAATTTCAACTGTCTAACTATCACGGGTCATGAGATACACCTGGTGAGAGACAGACGGACGGACAACGGAGCCTTAGTAATAGGGTCCCGTTTTTAGTTTTTACCCTTTAGGTACGGACCCCTAAAAACCAGTATCGTGACAAATACTCAGACATTCCTGGGTTTGCCGGTTTGTAAGTTCTTCACCGATTTTTTTTAGGGAACATTACCTGAGCCTTGTTTTATATTCAAGAATTCTAGATCAGTATTTCTGTCGCGATGACGTAGGTGAGACCGCGCGCTAGTGCGATAAGGATAGCTGCAGCGTCGACTAAAAAACTCAAAAATCGAGGTGTCGTTCTCAATTAACACTTTTCTTCTCCGAAACTTAACCAACCTTTACACCATTTTGGAAACTGAATGAAAAGGAGATTATGAAATATTAAACTTATTGCTGACGGCTTTGTTTAATAAGCATTCTTTTAAAAAATCTAGCACTGATAAATATAAGAATACCAAAAAAGCAAAATGATATTGATATTATTTACCAGACATGTTTCCTCTTAAATATCACGATGAATAAATAAATAGGTAAATAAATCAAATGATATTTCGTACATAAGTTACCCTATACCCTACCCATTGGTACGAGCCGAAGCTCCCCACATCCAGATTTAGGTAAATTACTAGTCCCACCACCGGCGAGTACCGAGTACTCTCACAGTATAGGTAATTATTACTCGCTTTTACTCGCTTGAGCGAGTAGCACGTAGTCACACTCCCTTACTCGCCGGCGGTGAGACCTGTGCCTAAAAGTCACGTACACATGCCGCTCGGCTACTCTCTTGGTGGCCAGTACCAGTAGTGGCATACAGAAAAAATATAATAATTGTCTCGCGATCTCTCTGATCTCTCACGTGTGGCGCCCGCGCAAGTTTCGCAACACCATGTGTGCAGGGCACGCGTGCGCGGAGCCTACACGTGACGACCGTGGGACATCGCCACAAATGATACACAAATGGAATGAAAAAATATGCGCAGACTCCAATGCGCCAACGAGAATATTCCTAAGTGAATTGCAAAACTTTGAATATGTAAAGCTTTCGGTTATTTTATGACATTATCCTTACAAAAACAAGAAATACTCGGGGAAACAAAACCACAAATAAAGTACATAATAGGTAAGTATATAATAATGATCCCTTCTTAGAACTTCCTAAACAGAAACTTGCCATAAGTTCTCTTGAAATTTTCCAGAAAAAGTTCTCAAAAAAGTTATTCCTACCTTTTTGAGAACGTTCTGTGTAGTGTCTAGATTGCCAACTCCATGTGAATAATTATGACAAGGGTATGGAGACGATGATGATTAGAGAGGGCATAGCTGAATGTAATCTCGCTCATTTATTGAGCAGCCGAACTAGGGAAATACACAGAAAACCCCAGCCGTGACTACAATTAGGATTTAATGCCGTAATACGAGGAACATTCACGCACACCCTCCAAACAGCCGGGGCACCATTGTCTTGTGAGCGGGAAAAACTGTATAGATATTTTTGGAAGGTTGTCTGAATAGAAATTGGAGAACTGTACATGTCGTCGCCGTATCGGCCATACCATGCATTGGCTCATGTTCGTAAACTAGTGCCGCTCCCCAATAACATTCTCATGGACGCTGCTTATAATAAAGCATAATGATGATGAATCATTTAACTTAATTTCCTTTACCAATTTCATCATTATCAATATAATACAAGGGCGTAATTCTAATATTAACTTACGAGTCAAGTTTGTCAACATCGCAAAATAATTGAGGTAGATTTGAAATGTGATGATTGCATCACAACCACATCGGTCTGTTTCAATTAAAATCCTTTTCCCTTGTTTGGCATTGCGCTGTACAAGCGTCGTCAAAGCTATTGCACTTAAAGCCTTGTTACAATAGGATAAGGTGCTAAATTATAAATATACCTTTCACGTCGGCCGTACATAGTTCATTAACTATTGACGGGAATTTGCGGAAACATGGACAGGCGCCGCGAATCTTTTATTGTGTGAATTGTGTCGCCACAAATACGGTTGTTATAAAAGGCATGATGACAGTAATCGAAAATCACTAAAATATGGTATTTTCTTAGTGCATTTTTAATCATAGAATTTGTAAATTGCTCATATTTTTTTATTAAGTAAGGGATTATTATTTATTTTGATAAAATTAAACTGAAAAATACGGACGCCCGCCATGATATGTTAAACACCAATCAGAGCGCATGACGTCACGTGTGTATAAACAAATACCCATAGCGGCCATTACCACAGATTACAGAGAAAACTTACGTACTGAACGAATAGTAAGACAGGGATAGAACCATGTTATCTGTCAGATCTTCATACGTCATTGTTCCGCTTTCTCGCTCGCACGGCCGCGCAAGACTTCTAAACTTTTTAATTTATGTTCATTCAATGAGCAATTGAGCGATCTAGGTAGCAAACGTCAAAGGTCTGCGTTCTTTTTATACATACGTGACGTCACTCGGGACGCCATGACACTGACAAGCGTTTTAGCGCCAATTTGAAATTTAAAAACTAAAATGCATTTTTTTCCTAATTAACTGTTATATTCTCTTGAAAAATCTTATTCGTTGTACATAATTAATGTTTCTAAACATTATAGAACAGTTTTTCAAAATGTGTCATCATGCCTATTCTTGCATTCCACGAAGGCTTTGACGAAATAAGACTTTAAAGCGGCAATAACACTTCGTCGTTCGCTGCATGCTGCATGCGGCGACCGCAAAAGTCTAAAGAACACGTTAGTCGGCCGCATTCGGCGATCGACAGCTGCCAACGATTAGTAGTAGGCGGACAGACTAATGTAAAGACGACGTTTGTTGGCCTAAGTAATTTAAATTCGGCGACCACATGCGGCGAAGGACGAAGCGTAATTGCCGCTTAACGCCATAATAATTAATATATCTGAACCCATGACCGCATTAACAAAACAATTTTAACTTTAGCTCTATCAAAAATCAACCGTGTCTGTTCATCTGCAACAAAGTTCCTTTTAAAAGTGACTCTCATTGAATAAATGAATTGCCCATAAAAACATTGATTTATTATATGCCCTGCACGTTGCCTAATCGTCGCACATAAGAATAAACATGGTCGTATAATACTCGAGCCGCTGCTCGAGTATTATTGTTCGTTTGATCAAGTCACATTTCTAATTAAAACTCCGGACACATCTTACGTATGTGGAAATTGCTAACTGGTTATACTGATCCTCAAATTTTTAAACCTATCAGACTAAATGACACCTTGATTTATTATGAATGTTGAAAATAGCTTAGATTTTTATGACGTTCGGTGGTAGAAGGGTCAGTTTGAAATAGTTTGGGGTAGGCCTATGTCCAGCAGTGGACATTTTTTGGCTGTTATGATGATGATGATGATGGTGATGATTTTGATGAAATACCTAATAAGGTACTGTTTACTTAAAAAATTGGCGTTTGTAGTAGGTTGTATTTTACTTCATTTACTTATGATAACAGGTAGTTTACGTACGTGATGTTAACTTCTTCTTCTTCTATTTACACTTTTACTATTACAATCTTTGTTGTAGTTGACATTGCTTGGATATGACACCATTTCCCCGGGAGAGTAAAAGATTTATGTAATTTTCAACTGCTACGCGCGTACAGCTGTGTTATGAAAACAAATATTTTGTGTGTCTTTTGATACGCAGATGACGGCTTTTACTTTTTAATTTTATCATACACAAGCAATGTAAACAAAAACCAATGCTTTAATGGAAACATAAAACAACATTTTTATTGTGAACAAAATAAATCAGAAATTTAAAAAATAAACAAACGCATTTTCGGAATTCCAATACGCTACCGAACTTGGCCTTGGTGGGTTCACATCCCAATTTTCGTATTACCCTGTATATTAGATTAAGACAGCAGTTAACTAAATATTAATTCCAATCTGTGTAGCCAATCTTCTCTTACTATTTTCTTATTAAGATTTGATCTCAGTGCACAATTTGGTGATTTGATATTGATAGATTATTAACAAAAAATAATGCATTTAAGTGAATAGGTTTGGTGGTTCACTTTAATTTGACAGTGTACAGTATCGCGGGAAAAAACTGACGATGACATTATATTAAATGGTTTTGTTTTACAAAATAACAAGTTTCTGTCAAAAAAATAATTTTTGGTACCAGCTTTTATTGCCTACTGTGCTTTTCTGTATATCACCATCAACTACTCATTGAGACAATTCTAACAAGCCTAAACTCGATAGGGTTGCGTCCTTTAATTTCGGAATTCCTATGGCCACCTTCCAGCTCCATCATCAGATCACCTCTATCTCATAATCATATTGCATTGTCATCCGATTTATACGTGCATGCCAAATTTCAGCTCAATCGGAAACCGGGAAGTGGATCAAATTTAACTTGCAAGGTTTGATTACAGACAGACAGACAACGGGACAGGTGAAACTAAATAAAAGCTTGTAAAAAGGTTTCAAGAGTTGAGTTCCCTAAATTAATTCAAATACCACCGACAAGTTGGTCGTAAAGAAGGTGACAGCAGGATACCTATCTAGAATATTGATTCGGAATAACAACTGCTTTCACCTTTATTAGGACTTACCTACTTCGTATTTTCCCCCTAAAACCCCTTAAATTGTTGCCCACCCAAGGGACAGCCAGAATAGTGTTCCTTGAGAGTTTACTTGTCCTTCTAACTTGAGTAATTAGGAGTTTCTAGGCCGAGCATTGAAAGGGAATCATTATAGCTATGTACAAACTAACTGGTATTACAAAGAAGGCGGGATTTAGCTTAATACCATTCCGAAAACCATTCTTTATACTGGGGAGAAATCTTTAAAAACTGATAAATAGTCCGGTGATTCACGCCTACATACAAAGTCTAAACAAAGTCTTCTTCTACTTTCGCGTCGAGGTTCCACAAATAAGAGATGCCCAATTGGCAGCGGTGTGCAAAATCCTGGCACTCACGTCTCTCTGGTCGTGTTCCAACCAAGCACACACACATGATAAAAGCACAGAAAGAAGCACAGAAAGTTGACTCTCCCAATTGCACCATATGTGGGTTAAAGATCTGTACACGTGGAGTGTAGCCGTGGCGACGCACAGCGGCGCCTATTAAAGACAAAAATAACAATGATCTCGGTAGGATAAAAAGTATATTAGCTACTCCGACCTCTGAAGAGGCGGAATCAGTGTACAACTTAATTAGAATAAGTAAGCCACTATGAGGGTGGCATTTGTAAAATCCTCGTTAAATAAATAAAGAGAAAATATTACTTACTAATAATAATCGAATCGACCTAGTCTTAAACTAAGTAAAGCTTGTCCTGAACATGGGTTCATAGAACTATTATATAATCTGTGGCATGGATAGGTACCAAACTAAATGCTTATAGAAAAAGTCCCAGAACCAAATATGCATGCTTATCACACAAATAAGTAAATGCCCTTGCTGGGATTCCAACCCAGGACCTCCAGCTTCGCAGGCAGGGATTCTTTTAACTAGGCTAACTAGTTTTAAGTGGAGTGTTGCATGCGGAGCACGCCTCACTAGTTTCCTAGTAGGTTAAAAATAGCATGAGATTGCTGACTTAGAAATAAAACAAAAGCTAGTTAGTTTTTACTTGAATGACGCTAGACGGCGTTCCCACGCTTCGATCTAATGCACTTACTGTGTATGTAACTAAATAAACAGAAGACAGCAATTGTTTCGTAATTAGTTATAATCCAAGAAAATTAAGCCGAATATGGGCAATTAGGGGAAATAATTCCTGTAGTTTTGAAAATTGGTACAATTATTCCTACCGATGTCCAGATAAACATACTAAAAGTCCTCGAGGGTGGGGGCTGTGCTGAGGGTGTAGGGGGGGGGTTGAAGGTACCTTTTTTCAGATTTTCGTACATATCTCGAATATCTGTACGAAAAGCGTTATAATAACTACAGACAAAAGTTTCTACATAAAATTTCCTACAAAATTGGTCATAAAGATTTTTACTCTACGATCAATACTTTGGGAGCTACAGGATGTTAAAGTAAACAAAGAGATAAAAAATTGTTGATTTAAGAAAACGTCGTTATTTCGTAGTTGTTCATCATAACTCTTATAATTACTTTAGAGAAAAGTTTGTCCATAAAATTTCCTACAAAATTGGTCATATTTATTTTCACTCTACGATCGATACTTTAGGAGCTACAGGATGTTCAAGTTAAAAAAATAGTCGATTTAAGAAAACGTCATTTTTTCGTAGTTGTTCATCATAATTCATTTTGCGTTTAGGATAAGCAAGCTCAGTTACCTGCTTATCAAACATACAATTCCCATGTCGATCCATTGAGAATTTCTAAACAAAACAAACAAATAAAGCTGCAAGACCACTGATTTCTCACTGACATAGTTGTTTCTTCGGGAAAGAGTGCAACTATGACCTGGTAATGTATGAAACAAGTGTAGGGTCTCTCCGTGTAACCCCAAAAAAAATTGCCATTTCAAGATTTGTCTCGGGGAGAAAGTTGGAGTACAGCCTGGCTAAACGGTCGGACCTAGGTCAGGGGTGCTCGACCAAATTTCATAGGTAACCGCGTGCAGTTTTAGATGACCAAAAAAAAAATTAAGAAAAGTTTTAGAACTTCAGTAAAATCAGGGGTAATAATTCGTGTAGCTTTGTAAATTGGTACAGTTATACCTTGTCGTGTCCAGATAAACGAAAGTCCTCGAGGGTGGGGGCTGTGCTGAGGGTGTGGGGGGGGGGATTGAAGGTACCTTTTTAGATTTTGAAGGCTTCATCATCAGTTAGGTGCCCATGTGAAGCTGAATGATGCCCAGTTCGGATTCCGGGCTGGTTTATCCACTGAATTAGCAATCTACTGTCTCAAGCGCACTGTCCAGTACTATGCTAATAATGAAAGAACTCCTGTGTATGCTTGTTTCTTAGATCTTTCTAAGGCCTTCGACCTAGTATCGTACGATAGCTTGTGGTCAAAATTATCGAAGGAAACAAGCATGCCGGGGGAGCTTGTGTCAATATTTAAATATTGGTACAAGAACCAGACTAATGTTGTGAGGTGGGCTGGTCATATGTCAGATGTGTACAGATTGAGGTGTGGAGTGAGACAGGGTGGATTGACATCTCCGAAGCTCTTTAACCTGTATATGGAAGGGCTGATCCATGAGCTCAGTAACACCCCTATAGGTTGTTCCGTTGGTGGAAAGGTTGTTAACAACATCAGCTACGCGGATGATATGGTGGTATTGAGTCCATGCATCAGAGCCTTGAGGAAGTTGCTGGCTATATGTGAGAGGTACGCTGCTGCCAATGTAGAAAGGGAGCGCCGTGCGTTGGCGGTCCGCGGTAATATGCTGGCTCGTAGGTTCGCGCGATGTAGTGAGTGTGTGAAAGTTACCCTGTTTAAGGCGTTCTGCCAATCTTTCTACTCGTGTGCACTATGTGTTAGCTATACGAAGCGGGCCGTCAACGTACTTAGGGTGCAATATAACAATGTGTTCAGGATGCTGATGGGGCTCCCTCGCTATTGTAGTGCGTCCGGCATGTTCGCGGCGGCGGACGTGCCGGGATTCCACGCAATCTTACACAACAGAATGGCGTCCATGATGACGAGAGTGAGGAGCAGCACCAACAGCATCCTACAAGCATTTGTCTTCTTTCGAGGACTTTTAGTATGTTTATCTGGACACCACAAGGTGTAATTGTACCAATTTACAAAAATACAGGAATTATTTCCCCTGATTATACTAAAGTCCAAAAACTTTTTATTAATTTTTTTTTTGGTCATCAAAAACTGCATGCGGTTTCCTATGACATTTGGTCGAGCACCCCTGGCCTAGATCTGACCGTTTAGCCAGGCTGTACTCCAACTTTCTCCCCAAGGCAAACCTTGAAATGGCATTTTTTTTTTGGGGTTACACGGAGAGACCCTACACTTGTTTCATACATTACCAGGTCATAGTTGCACTCTGTCCCGAAGAAACAACTATGTCAGTGAGAAATCAGTGGTCTTGCAGCTTTATTTGTTTGTTTTGTTTAGAAATTCTCAATGCATCGACATGGGAATTGTATGTTTGATAAGCAGGTAACTGAGCTTGCTTATCCTAAACGCAAAATGAATTATGATGAACAACTACGAAAAAATTACGTTTTCTTAAATCGACTATTTTTTTAACTTGAACATCCTGTAGCTCCTAAAGTATCGATCGTAGAGTGAAAATAAATATGAACAATTTTGTAGGAAATTTTATGGACACACTTTTATCTAAAGTAATTATAAGAGTTATGATGAACAACTACGAAATAACGACGTTTTCTTATATCATCATTTTTTTATCTCTTTGTTTACTTTAATATCCTGTAGCTCCCAAAGTATTGATCGTAGAGTAAAAATCTTTATGACCAATTTTGTAGGAAATTTTATGCAAAAACTTTTGTCTGAGGTTATTATAACGCTATTCGTACAGGTATTCGAGATATGTACGAAAATCTGAAAAAAGGTACCTTCAACCCCCCCCTACATCCTCAGCACAGCCCCCACCCTCGAGGACTTTTAGTATGTTCATCTGGACACGACAAGGTATAACTTTACTAATTTACAAAACTACAGGAATTATTTCCCCTGATTTTATTAATTTTCTTGTACTACATAGAGTATATATGTATTTAAATATTTATTAATATATCTACGTCTAAATATAATAGCATTTAATTCTGACAAAGTAATCCATAAACGTTGGTAATTTATGGAAGATCTTTTTAAATATAGGTACTTCTGTAACTACATACTTATGATTTGTTTGTTATTATTATGTATTTAAGAATTATTTGGCCGAACGTTTTATTTTTATTCTTCGGTTCGATTAATTCATCCCCCAAAGAAAGCCATAATGCCCTTTCGCCACTCGCATCCAGTGGACTCCCGCGACCTTTACCATGCCATCCAGCTCGGGGTCCGCTTTGACATCTAATCTTACTACCATAGGCACTAACTAGTCATTACTAGTAGTAGTAGTAGTTTTTCCAACGCGACTGCCTTCCAACTCACACGGAAAACTAGACCTTATTGGGACACCGGTTTCCTCACGATGTTTTCCTCCAAAAAGCTAACGGTAAATATTCCTCTCATAAGTTCCGACAAACTCATCAGTACGAGCCGGGATTCGATCCCACGACCGCCGCTCGACAGCCGCATGCCACTAGGCTACCATAGCTTACGGAGGAAGTCGCCTAGTTAAATAGGTTAGTGGTACGACACTGAAATCTCTATTACCTAATTTAGGTTACCGAACACCAAGAAACGTCTTAAGCGTCAAACAATAGGCATTAAACAAATTTTGTAACTGACCTAATTGAGGGTTATATAATATTGTAAAGATATTCGTGTGGTTTATTGACAAACACGAGGCAAGTTTGAAATTACTGAGGAATAACTAATAAAAGTGTTAAATTTGCAAGCTTGCTGTGTGGAAATATGACGTTTTAGTCGGGAAATGACATCTTAGCCGAGGCCGTGGAGTGTCTTATGACTTGCTAGATCTAGTATTGCATTTTGTATTATGAAATCTGATTGTAAATGAATACTGTTACGAAATAATTTTGCCTCATTAGGTACCTTAGCGAAGTGAGTGAGTTGCCTACGGATACTAAATGGATATTGTCAAACCGTTTAGCTTAGTGGGTAATAACCCTCACTGTGAAGTTCACGACCCTGGGTTCATTCCGGAATGGGGAAATATTCCCGCGATAATCATATTTGTTTCTGGGTTTTTTTTTTCCATATATTTAAGTATTTATTATTATTTTTAAACATACTATAACACACAGCTGTTCACGTGTGCTGTGGGAATGTTTTCGTGGCAGAATCACACCACGAGATAAGTGTAGCAACTGCCCGCGACTTCGTACGCGCATTAATTATGGTTTACATGGTATTCTTATGTTTAACCATACTACATACTGAAAATAAAGATTTCATTTCCATAGCTTGTGCGTGTAACAGTTCAAATTCTCTTCGAATCTAAATAAACACCCTCATAAACTTGTTCGTCAAAAATACTATACAGATGCCCAAAGTATCCTTTTACAGAACGCTCCCTATGTGAGCCCTAAGTCCGAAGACCCTAGGGCGAGCCCGACGGCACTCACTATCCTAAGGTGTCTTGCAAGCGAGACCTGAGGCCAAAGTGCCGAGCGGTGAGGCGAGAGAGGCCGAAGGCCGAGCTTTTCATGGGAATTAAAGGCCTAAAGCAATCCTTCAGAGAGTGGGCTCAATGCGAGCTCGAGGGCCTAAGGCCCGAGAGTTCTGGAGGTAAACGGGAAGGCAATCGGAGCCGAAGGCTGAGTTTTTCGTAGGAATGTTAGGCCCTATGCATGCTTTTAGAGAGCGGTCGCTATGTGAGTTCGGGGGCTGAAGGCCCGTGGGTGAGCCCCCACGGATACTTACTATCCCCAGGTGTCTTCGTATCCGGAGTATCCGGAGACCAAAGTCCAGAAGGTGAGCGGCCAGGCAACTTTTCGCAACAATGAAAGATCCAAATCAAGCCTTAGGAAAGCACTTGGGGGCTGAAGTAGGCCACTTATATTATACTATCCCCAGGTGGCAGCGAGGCCAAAGGCCGAGCTCTATACGTTGGAATGAAAGGCCCACAGCATCCCTTTAGAGAGCGCTCTCAATGCGAGCCCCTACGCCACTCATAATCTTCGGGTGTCTTGCAAGCGAAACCTGAGGCCCAAATTCCCGAAGATAAAAGGGGAGCCAAGCGTAGCCGAAGGCTGAGCATTTCGTAGGAATTAAAAGCCTGTAGCATGCTTCTAGAGACCGCTACCTAGGCGAGCTCGAGGGCCGAAATCCCAAAGGCAAGCCCCCACGGTTACTCACAATCTCTGGGCGTCTTTGCAAGCGAAACCTGTGGCCAAAGTACCGAAGATGAGCGGCGAGGCAAGCGACCCCTCACGGATAGTTACAATCCCGTAGTTGAGTGGCGAGGCGAAGCGCAAAGTAAGTCCCATAGGTGAGTGGTGAGGCAACCGAGGACAAAGGCCGTGCTTTACGTTGAAGTAAAAGACTTGAAGCATTCCTTCAGAAAGCGCTCTAAATGCGCCCCCATGGACAGACACTCATTATCTCCGGAGTCTTGCAAGTGAAACCTGATGGCGAGCCCCCACGTACACTTACTATTCCCAGGTGTCTTGCATGCGAAATTCCAGGCCAAAGTTCCGAAGGTGAGTGACGAGGCAAGCAAGGCCTTTTCGTTGGAATGTATGGCCCAAAGCAAACCTTCTGAGAACGTTCTCAATGCAAGCAATGACCCCCAATGACACTCATATGTTCCGGTATCTTGCAAGCGAAACTAGAGGACCAAAATCCCGAAGCTAAGGGGAAGCGAAGCGAAGGCTGAGGTTTTCGTAGGAATGAAAGGCCCAAAATATCCCTTTGGGGGGCGCTCATTATGCGCTCCCAATAATATTTCAGAAAGTCACGAGAGTTTTTTTTTTGTCCCAATGCTAACGGAATCAAGATGGTTCTAAGATTTAATTTTAGTGTATTTAATTTAATTAATAATTTATGTTTTTCGTGTGTAACTGTAACTATGGATTTTTGTCTGAAATAAATGATTATTATTAAGCTACGTTTTAACAAGATCGGTTCGGCCAGTTTTGAGACATTGAACTTGAAAATGAATATGTCGGGAGATTTTCAACTTTTCTACGCTGCTAAATATACATGAAATGAGGGGGTTACCTTTGTTTGACCAAAAATATTTTGACAAATTATCACTTCCCAAAACATTTTTCGTAGAATTTCATTTGCCAAATAATCGTTTGCCAAATTGACATTCGACAAATAATTCTTACGCAAACCTTTTGTTTAGGCAATATCTCGTTTACCAACTGGTACTTTGGCCAAATTTCGTGCAGTCAAATATTTTAGTTGGAATAATATGTTTTAACCAAAACATAATAAGGCCAATGATTTGTATCGTCAATATTTAATTGACCGTTTCTATTCCGTCGGTTAATCAGCAGAGGAACTGTTCAATGACAAATCATTTGCATCTTTATTTCAATGGTGTATAAGATACACAATAAAATAACAACTTTCTTTATTAAGTGGGTAGGGAAAATTAATTTGTGTAGATGTAGCAATTCTAACCTAACCGCCAGCGTGTCGACGTCACCCCGCTTTGCGGGGTGCCTATTTCCGCTCTAAGGGACACAAGCTAACCCTAACCTAACCTACCAAATAATACCATTGTTACGATAGTTTGTTTTTTACTGCTAGTAGGCTTGGCCCCCCGAGCCCCCCTATTTGGCTGCCCTAACCTAATTTAACGCCTTTGCCTACCGACCTACTTAACCGTGCATTTTTTTAATTAAGGAACCGTGCCGTTTTATTAATAGTATTTTGGTAAAATGTCATAACCCAAACAATTGTGATTTTTGTCTATTTATAGTTTGCCATAACATTAACTTGACGAAATGTTTATTGTCTAATGTTTTTTTGCCTTATTAAAGCATTTGCTAAAAGACCACATGCCATAATGTAATTTTTCGTAATAATATTTTGCTGAATGAAAATTTGACGTAATGAAAATATTCGTATTAAAATTGTGCCAAAGTTTGCATTGACAAACAAAATAGTTGCTAAAATTTGTTTGGGAAATGAAATTTGACCAACATAAATTTGGTAAAACAACAGGATCCCGAAATGAGGTAATAGATAAACGAAGAACCTGCCCGTAATAAACCTATTGTTATGTTATGTATCAGGTTTAAGATTCTTTATTCTCATTAAGAATTTTACAATTCACTTACACGAGAACTTAAATAAACTATTACATAATATTATGTGAAATAATCGGAATACAATGAGGGTATTTCAATATGCGGCATAAAAACAAGTCGGTTCGGCCGATATTCTTAACAACAAAATAAGTCGAGATGTAATGCCCTGGCTTGCTTGGTTTTTATTTACAAATCAATTTGTATACGACTATGAGCTATTGACTAATGTAACATGATCCCTATGTGTATGTGTTATGTTATGTATATATATCCCATGAAAGTTATGAAACGCAACGGCTTCGGAAACGTCTCATAATCGTTAGGTTCAAATATAGAACTAGGGTAAAACAGTAGCACGTGGAACCAACCGCACACTCATTGCGAAGGAACCTAATTCATTTGCGTACATAACATACCTCCCCCCGTCTAGAATTGACGAAGGTAGGTTCATTGCCTTTATTCAGTACTTGTAAAGAGGAGCTTACCAGGAAATCCAGTACCTTCTCTCCCCTCCTGTTGACATCCGAGCTGCCCCAGATGACATGGTGAGCGTTTGCGTCGCAGCCGATTATCAGGTTGGTGTTCGCCCGGCTGCCGTATGGAACAAGATCCCGCAGTTGTTGCGTGATGGGATCCGTCGCCTCGTAGGGGAGGTAGGCTGATGATAGAATGAGCTCCTTACCCTCCCCCTTTTTTTGGATCATCACCGTGGTGAGATCCCTGCAACAGAAAGCATGTAAAGGCATAGCATTGATGCCATTTTTGACATATATACATGTCCTCATATTATTGTTATCTGGACACAGGTGAACGATTGTTCCCCCTGTTCCACCTAAGCCTCTTATTTCACTTTTATATATATATGGTTCTTGAATAAGTGCAATATCGAACTTGTCGCATTTTAGCTGCCTTGCCAGAAGGGCAGTGGCCGCCTTGTTGTGTTGTAAGTTAATTTGTACACACCTTAAACCCGCCATTGGCGCTATTAATATTTTGGTGTACTGAGATCAGCAGCCATTTCCTGGACAGTCTCGTCGCAGGACATGGGAGACATGGAGGGCTCCAGGTACAGCTCCGCCATTCCCTGCAGGTCCTCTGAGCCGATCCCCGATAGCGGTGATGACTCTCGGGCCCTGCGGGATTCGGCAAGTCTGTCACTGGAGCCCGCCCTGTCCCCGGCCTCCGCTTCCGACTGCCCCTCCTCCTTGACTGCCCCAGCCACCTCAGCCTCCTTGCCAATGGCAGTTGGCACCTTGCCCTCCTCGGCCTCCCCAGGCGGCGGACCCCCCGCGCCCTCCCCCGGCGTCGGACCCCCCGCGCCCGTCCCCACACAAGTGCCGTCCTCAGCCCCCTCAAGCGCCCTCTCCTCCGCGTCCTCTAGGAGCTTGAAGGAGCTCAGATCGACCCCCGTGTGTAGGTGGTAGCCCGCTCCCTTGATGACGTCGGCCGACACCCGGTCCATCAGTATGATGCGCCTGGTGTTCACGTCCGACGTCAAGGTGTCTACCACCTTCCACTCCTCCGTGTGCAGCGCAGGATTGTACCTTTGCAACACACGGAGAAGCAACTTTACGTCATGGCCGCCAACTATCTTCGTTTTCCATGCCATTTTGACTGGTTTTGGAAGATCCTTGGCGTCCATGACCTTCAGGCGCAGGCCCGCAATCTCCTCGCCTCCAATTGCCGACCTGAGCCATGTGTCGGACTCTCTCCCTTGGCAATTGACGTGGAGAGCGCCCGCCACTACATTGCCGAGAGTGACTCGGGGTAGGGGATCCAGAGCATCAACCAGACGCTCCAGAATGAGCCCCTGGATGGTGCCCAGATGCCCCAACCCTATTTTCTCGGCCGGAAAGGCCTCCGGGACGATGGCCATCCTCTCGCTTGCAGCCACTTCAGCGAACGAGGCTGTGACTTTCGTTCGCTTGGAGTCGCTGACAAGCAGGGAAGAGTCGCCACTGGCTCCCAGTTGCCTCTTCTTTTGCACCATCCCTGGCCCCGAAGTGGGTGTATCCTGGGGGGTGCCCTCGCTCAGTGTGTGAGCCCTTGCCTTGGCGTTATCTCGCCTCTTCTGCCTCCTGCTTCCGACGACTCCTCCACCGGACCACGCATCCGCACCCTGGGGTGCGGACACGCTATCGACGGCGCCCGGCTCGTCAGCAGGATTCGGAAGAGGACCGGCCGGCCGATTTCAGATGGCCATAGTTCCGCTGACCTCCCCTCCGGCGCCTGCGCCATCAGGTCCCCTTGCGGGGGCCTGCTGGACGTGTCCGCTTTTCGACCCGTGGGGAAAAGATCAGACGGTGCCTCCGGTTTGGACCGCTCCACCACGGCCTCTGCCTGTAAATGCGCTACGCGCCTTCTGCGTCCATACGGACCCCCTTGCTCGGCTGTTACTCGCTCTCGCTCCTCTGTCTGGGACAGAAGTGCGTACCGCCAGTGCAGCATTTGCGCTATGCGCCTTGGCCTCATCCCTTGCGGGTACGGCTTTCTCTCCTTCCTTCGTCATAGGTTTTTTATGATCCATGTGACCTTTTTCTCCTTGTTTCATCAGATTGGCTCCCCACCCACCACGGAGCCCACACCCTGGGGATGCGTTAACGCATCAGGGCTACCAATCTGATATAGCGCCCCAAGAGTATGTTGTCTGTGAGTCCGCACGGTGCCGAGTTACTCGTCATCTCCTCAGACGACTCGCAACCCGTGCTCCACCGACTACAGACCCCATACTCCAGGACACTCGCCCGTGGCCATCAGACTGGACACGACAGCCGATTGATCATGGCTGGCTAGACCATGACCGCCCTGGTCCGAATCCTGAGCCGAAGAAGAGTGTTGTCTCCCAGCAGTAACTATCCCGACCGCTGGTCGACTCAGCTACCAGGACCTCCCTCTCCACCCGTACGGGTCCCCGCGCACGGCACAAACACGCGGATAGCATTTTACCGCTAACCATCCTTCTTTGTGGATGGAAAGCCCGCTGCGACATGCCATGTCATCGCTTACGGCTGATTACACGGGATAAACGGGATAGGATGGGTTGGGATATGAAAGTATGGGCTCAACTGATTGTTTCCGTTCTGCCTGTTTCTAGCGGTAGAACCAGGCAGTTAACAGGCGGTAACCTCGTGAAGGATCCCAATCAGTTTTGCCTCGAGGATCTTAGCAACTGTGAGCTCCCCCCGAGGCCATCTACCATGTTAACCGCCGGACAGGCCGCTACCATAGAGACAGACCCAACGCAAGTAGCGCCCGGTCGCAAATTTTCCTTGTCCCTGGACCTGCCTCCGCCCAAGTAGGTAGGGTAGGTAGGTAAGGTATTTATATGTGTTCGGAAACGTTGAAAGTACAATAAGTAGGTATTAATTACCAGACTGCGGGGACGCAAAGGAGGGTAATGTGTTTATCTCTTATTTATTTATTTATTCCAAATGAAGTAATATCTCACCGTAAGCTGTAAGTGACGCTTTAGGTCGTTAAAACTATCTTTCGAAGCAGAAGCACTCTGGGTTTGTCAATAGAATTTTATTCAATCGTGATGTAAATAATGACAGCTTTTTCAACCGAGTACCGCGTTTACTTTTTCTTATTTAATTCTTATATAACTTGACGCAGCTTATTTAATTTTTCTTAGGTACCTAGTTATTCTAATCAAATTAAATTGGTCACATAGTCACACTGGCCCTCTATTGCGTTGCGTCGCGCAGAGCAGTATTAATACCATTGAGCTATTACTACGTATAGAGACGACATCGCCCATCACTACTGTGTTCCGTTCAATGGGGTTGGCCGGGCGAAGGTATTTGCAGATGGCGCCAGCATAGGTTTTACCTGTCAGTCATACCAAAACTGTCAAATGCTTGTTTTTTTTTTCGAATTGATTTGTTTAGAATCAAGCTGTTTAAGCCAAATCCCATAGAAAAAGGATAGTGATTAGGTAAAACCTATGATGGCGCCATCTAGTCAAACATTTGACAGTTGCCAACCCCATTGCAGCCAGCCGGCTGCAAGTCACTCAGTCGCTTGCGAGCTCTACAGCGCCGCAGTCGTATTGTTTTAGAACAAAACGGTGTAAAAATCTTGTTAAGTATGGTTTCGTGTGTGCTGCGATGCTGCACTAACAATTCGAGCAATACTTCGAAGTGCAAAGGAGTGACTTTCCATCGGTAAGTAACTATATAATCATTTTAAATCTTAATTTGAGCAAAATGTTTAGTGGAGGCCATGTTGCGTCGCGGCCGCGTTGTGGAAAGTAAAAGGTGATGTTTCTTTTTAAAGCGGAATATAATAATTGTACACGTTATTTAGAAAAGAACTGACTTAAGTTAATGGATGACAAAAGGTAAAAAATGAAAATTTTACCTTTAATTTTGGAAGTTATAATTTGTTTTTGTTTTTAAATAATAATATTAATACAAAACTACACGGCTATTTTTTTATATAAGCAACAGGCTTTCCATGATCCCCTGAACCAGTTAATATATGTACTAACAGTGTCCATCAGATACATCGGAGCGGCCACCGTGCTCAAAAATACTGAACATACACTCTAATGCCATGACAATAGAGGCTTTCTCAGATGTTTGTGAGCACTCCGGCCGCTACAATATATCTGATAGCGACTGTACGTACTTCAGAGGTAAGTGTGACACACTAACCTAATTAAAATCGTCCATTTAATTTTTATAAACAAAAAATAAAGAGATATTAAATGTATCATCCACGTAATCCACGTTCCCGTAGGTACCTAATTAAATAGGCAGAATATAGGTAAACAAAAGTGTCGCGTTTGCGACGGTGACATCGTGCGACTAGTTATCCGCCCTCCCCGCGCCCCGCTCTGCCGTGCTTGCTACCCAGATTTTGTTCGTGGCGTCTGTTCTATGTACGTAGTACATTATACTTCAATGATTAATACTGAACAGAATGACTATAACTTTATAACGTTATAGAATTTAAATGGTCACTCTAAATGAAAAACTGTAAAAGAAACCTATAACTGATTTTTAAATACCTATTCAGTGATACCCCACTCGACATATTTCGTTCACTTTTTTTTTTCAATTTTGGCGTCTGGGTGTCGCCATATTGAATTTTGATTACTGTCATGTCTTTAGTGACACACGCAAGAGTAAGACGGTTCGATTGACGTAAGAATTATCAAAATCGGTTCACGCGTTTGGTCTCTGGAGTGCCACATAGGAACAAACATACATACATACATACATACATACATACATACATATATAGGCTGATAAACACATTACCCTCCTTTGCGTTGCGCAGTCGGGTAATAAAGATATTTTATTTTATTTTTATTTATTGCATTATTAAGAAAACGCTATAATTTCGTATTTTCATTAGTTTCAGTTTAAGTACCTATCTCGATTCTCGAGTAGTGCAAATATTTCGTCTGGAGAATTTTCTTCCATTATACTTAGTTAGGCTTAGAAGCAAAGGAAAGGCGTTTTGTTGTAAAATCTGAGCCTGTTTTCCATCTTGAGTATTTATGTTTGAGTAATAGTTAGAGATGTATCTAAAACCTTATCCCGTATACGTATAGTCGGCGACCAGTCGGCGACCAATCGGCAAAAGATATCGAGCATTCGTCACTTTATTACTTAGGTACCTACTGGAAAACACAAAAATTAAACTAGAACTAATAATCATCATGTGGAAATGGGAACCTTTTATTTTCATCATATAGAATAATTAGAGATGTACCGAAACTACCGACTAATCAGGAAGGCCCATTATCCGGCCACATTTATAGTCGGCGACTAGTCAGCCACCTCAGCGCCGATTACTTGGCTAGTCGGCCAAATCCCGACTGTAACAGACACATCTCTAGTAATAGTACTTAGGGCCTTCTAGCCAAAAAGATTGATTTCAGAAAGTGTCAAGTTATTTCAGTGAGCCGTTTTAAATTGAGAACTAAACTACGTTTGTACGGAGAGCGGAGCTTTCTGGCGACTCTTAAATTATACTTACTCTTGCCGACGAGTCAGTGTGAAAAAAAAAATGTTTAAGTGGCTCCTTGACAAGTGCTTTTATTCAGTTGCCGATATTCTGAACGCATTTTAGTAATAAGTAGTAAATTGAATGATAGTCAATAGTCTATAATTATTATTTAGTTTAAGGAAAATATTTCTACGTCCATTTTCGGCAGAATGTGCTGAACTAACACATTCTACTAACCAACATTGTACCATATCCTCAGAAATAAATATTATCTTATCTTATCTAAATTGAGACGTATGTTTGCACTTTAAATGTTCAATAGTACTAAATACATAACGAAATACATCAATAAAAGACAAGGTGTTTAGTCTGATTTATTATTACTCTTTGTCCATCAACATCCTGTTAAGTGACAGCAGGACGGTGTGATAATTTATGGGCGCTAAACAGAGACAAGTATATGTTTCCCTGCATCGTACGTTACGACGGGTGCACGACGTTTTATTTAATTTTACTTAATCTATTTTGGTTTGATATACCATTGCTTATTATAATGTAACGGATGGTATAATATTGTTTCAGATAATTTTAAATGATCTAATGTAAAAAGCGATATAATGATTTAAGGCTATAATTACAATTAGTATAAAAGACATTTACTATAAATATCACTTGGTATAAAACTTGTTTATCATAATGACTTACTTGACATAATTCTGTAATGCTATACATTTCAGAAGATATAAGTGGATTTTACATTAAATAACTTTAGACATAAACAAATCATTTGAATAATGTTCTAATGAATACTAAAATAAATAAGAGGGACCTTTTACACTTTCAACATATAGCATAATCCACTTCAAGGCAGGCGTCAGGTAGGTACGACGACGAGCGAAGCGAGGAGTGTTAGGTTGTACTGCGAGCATACAGTGCGCGAGCTGAGCAAACGAAGCGAGCGTGCCGCGATAGCGGCCGGCGAAGCGCCAGAACCGAACATTTTTTTGTATCTAAGTAATACTTACATTGCATATTATGTAATTACTTACAATAGTCTGTCCCAGAAACGAAAGCGGGGCTCCGTCAACCTCTTGGCAGTCATTGTTACATAAAAGTGCAATTGTTTTAAATAATTTGTATGTTTACCATTATTTGCGTCATAAATGCGTTATATGAAAACGTAATTATTTTAAATAATATGTATGTTAAACATATTTATGTCATAAATGCGTTATACGAAAATAGAATTATGCCACTTGCAAATTATGTCATTTTGCTTAATATATTAATTAATAATTAGAGTAAAGCAAAATATAGCTAAAATCCGTTATATCAAACGTTACATTATACTAAATAACTTTATGCCAATTTAATGTATATCAAGTGTATGCTCGTTTTTCTGACATTATATGAAACATTACGCACCCCGTTACGACACATTTACTTGTCTCTGTTTCGCTTCCGGAAATAATCATACCGTCTTGCTTTCATAAGGGTTTCACATTTATTATTAGGGTGTAATTGCAATATTCGCAGGTCTTTTATGCGTGCGTAAGTTCGGCCATCTTTTGAACACTGAATTTCATGTAGACAACATATATACCACTTTTTTATATTACACCATTGAAATAAATACGTTGGCTAACCTTAAGTCATTAAAAATAACTTTTGTTCTGTTACGGAGAGTAAGTTAACGAAATCAATTGACTTTTATAGGTAATTCATATCGTGAATGCCTTGTTATCAAATTTTATTCCGTTGCACAACAAGACTAGGTTCCCGTGTTATTTAAGACCAAACCATTTACTCCCCAAAACAACCCTTTTGTGACGAAATCGCGACAAGACGTTACGTCAGTCACGTCCATTCCAATTGTGCCATAGCCTGAGTGGTTATAAAACCTTAATATTGCAATAAAAAAATTACATATAGGTAATTCGGAATCAAAAAAGTTAATTCCTACACTTTATTTTCTTTTATTCTACACCTGGCTCCTTAATTTTCCTTATTTTAAATGTGAATACCAAAGTTGGTAATGTCAATGTCAATACCGCCATTATTATTTGATTTAATTTGACGTCTGCCAGCTGCCGTGTGTTCCGCCACATCAAATTTAGTCCACGTCAGCAGAAAACAAAGAAAAAGCCAGTGAGGTTATGTGTGGTAAGTATTAAGATTATTTTATAAAGGGGCTTTTTTAAATACGTATACCCAATACACCCAATAAGGGTGTTAAATAAAAATTAGTTTTGTGACGAAAGCGAAACATACAAATGATGTGAAAATGAACTTGTTTCACATTGTATATGCATAAGTATCATTTATAAATTGAGAAGAAACAGTACCTACTTAATTTGTATACCATCGGAGGCACCTGAATACTCAATTGTCGTCACAAAACTGACACTCAGTTATTTTTTGTTTGACAACTTACGCTAATTGGATACACGAATTATTAAAATTGCCCATAGTTTAGAAGAAGGAGCGAATTTAAAGTTGAAAACAGCCTAATCCATACAGGGTGACATTTTAATCAGTGTCCAAATTTTTTGTAGGCATTTGATATCACTAATAGACTTCATTAGTGAAAAAAACTGGTAGGTATTTTTTAAATTATAAATTGTCTATCCCAAAAGAATTATCTGTACAGCGTGTTTATTTTTTTGGACCGGTTCTTTTGCTGCAGCCTGAAGGGCTGTAGCTGCGGGTCTTGACTGGCCTGTGGGTAGTCTCCACTACGGGGCTTCCCGACTGCCGAAAAACTACCCGACTGCCTAAAAGCTACCCGACTGCTGAAAAACCGCAGGGTTACTGGGCATTCAGTACCGCGCGGAGTGGGGCGGGGCCGGGAGAGGGGAGGCGTGCCGTGGGCAAACCTTACTACCCGCTGAGATGCCCGCGCGGTAAGGTTTTTTTGGGATAAATTTAAGCACCAATTATTAAAAAAAATGTACTGAATGATATGAAACAAAGAAAATATATATTTTCATTATTATATTTACACCCTGTATATTAAGATAGAGATAAGTTCATATGCTTGCGTTCACAAAAGTAGTTGTCTAAGAACAATTTAAGTTTTCAGTGCCAATTTAACTGACCCTAATTTTCGATATGGAAAATTTGAAATATTGCAGTGGTATAGGTTACTACCATCTCCCACAACACACTTTATCCCGTAGTCGCCTCTTGCGACACCCACGGAAAGGGAGTGGTGCTATTTTGATCTACCACCACAATTAACGACGACCCTAATAACTCTAATTAATGTACAATTAGTATTCATTTGCATTTTATTCTTTGTTTCCCCTCTCACATACGCATGGACTATGGACGCCGGGCGCGTCCCGAAGCCCCGGGGGAAGTTACTCGAGCAATTTCTGAAGACGTCTACTGAGTCGCGTAATGTTTCCATTGGTATAAGGCACATTTCATAGTCAGCATTATTATGCAATATTGATGAAATAGTTCAAGGAAGGATATACTTAATAAAATTATGTTGTAACAAAATGACAAAATAGTCGAAGACTTCGGTAACCGGTCGTAGAGTAGTTGTATATCAGTTCACGGTCAAGGTTGTTTCAGATGGAATAATCGTTATTCATTAAATATGTATGTTATACGCGTTTTCAAATCTACCTAAATGTTATTTATGCTGTCGCGATAGAATAATTGGTCCTCTGTCGAGAAAACCGGTGTTTGAGTGCTAGAAAATTCGAATGATGGCATCCACCGACACCGACTGTCCGGATTTAGTGGCAAGTAAACAGACATTTGTTCCACACAGAAAACTGGTGCGAATGGCACCGTGATAAAAAGCAATTAGAAATCAAGTACATATCATAATTCATAATTCATAATTCATTTATTATTTGCAAACCATGGTATTACAAGATATTACAAGGGTATAGAGTACAGCATGGACCCTGTTAGGGCAAAGCAAAAACTTATAGTTAACTTAATCTATAGAATAAAAAATATCAAGTACTAACATTTTTATTTTAACCTAGGTATATTTGTGATTTCTACTTAAGTTACATGTTCAAATATTCTTTGATTGTGTAAAAAGCTTGTAACAACAAATAGTTTTTTAGTTTTGTAACAAATAATGTGTAGTTTTCCTCAGCTGATATGTGTCTCGGTAAGTTATTATATATTTTTATAGACATGGAATGTGGTCCCTGTGAGTTCATTTTAAGTTTGGCTACGGTAGTTTGGATCAGTTTGTCTCTGGGTCGCAAATTATGGATTCCTTTAATCATATCCTTCGCTTGTGTGTAAAGGCTAGGGTGTTTCCGCACGAATTTGCACGTCTCCAGAATATACAAGGATGTCAGTGTTAGGATGTTCAATTTTGCAAAATGAGGTCTACATGATTCGTCATTTCATATATTACTTAAGATCCTTATGCATCTTTTTTGTATTAAAAATAACTTGGGAATATCAGTACTATTGCCCCATAGAATAATTCCATACTGTAACCATGCTTGGGCAAATGCATGGTAAGCGGAAATTGCTGTTTTTAGATCGGCAGTTTTTTTTATTTCCCTCAATGCATAAGTGAACTGGGATAGTTTTGTGGCAATTTTTGCTACGTGACACTTCCAGTTTAAGTTTTGGTCCATTTGTATACCTAGCAAAGAACACGAATGCGCTCCTTCCATTCTTGAGCCATTATAAAACAAATCTGTTTTTAAAGCAGGTCTTTGACGAGGCCTAAACTGAATTAAATTTGTTTTTGACAAGTTAATTCGCAAATTATGCTCTTCTAGCCAAGCTGTCATTACGTTTAAAGTAGACTCTAGTTTTTCAGTTAAATCAATAGTGTTCTGGCAGGGCAGAACTATAGATATATCATCCGCGTATAGAAAGCATTCCGTGTCTGGGTTTTGCGTAGCTATTATTTCAGGAAGATCATTGATGTACAGTAGAAACAGGATACATCCAAGGACACTTCCTTGCGGAATAGAGCAAGTTGTTTGTATTTTTTGCGATCGCACCCTTGACACTGAGTTGGTTACATTATCGATGTGATCAACCTCGACCATTTGTTCACGCTTTTCTAAGTAGGATATAAACCAATCGTGAGCCAATCCACGAATGCCAATATCGAAGAGTTTGTTTAAAAGAATATTGTGTTGAACCCTATCGTAGGCCTTACTCATGTCTATTAGAAGCCCGAAAGCGTGTTGTTTAGTATCTATCATTCTTAAAACTTCTTGGGTGAATTTAAAGACAGTTAGTTTAGTGGATCTTTGCTTCCTGAAACCATATTGGCAGTCATTAAATATATTAAATTTATTACAATAGGTTGTCAGTCGTTTAGCCATGACTGATTCGTATATTTTCGAAAAAGTGCTTAACAAGGCGATAGGGCGGTATTGTCCTGGGTCAGTCAGGTCGCCTTTTTTAGGAATAGGTTTTATAAGTGATACTTTTAATAGTGTAGGAAATTTTGCGGCAGCGAATGACTGATTTATTAGATTAGTGAGCGGAAGCGTAATTTCGCTGGCGCAGTATTTTACAAGTTTGGGTGGAAGCTCATCAATTCCATGGCTGTTTTTATTTTTTAGCTGTAGTATACATTTGTAAACTTCTAAAGGCTGGACAGGTGATAGAAAGAATGAGTTTGTACAAGGGTTCAAAACGGGACGGCCGCATGGTGTAGCACTACTAGAGTGTTTCCCAACTGAGGCAAAGTACTCGTTAAATGTGTTCGCTACTGAAGATGGATCGTTCGTTAAAATTCCATTTATTGATAGGGTAATTTGATTACGAGCTTTCAATTTCGGTTTTTTGGTTTGATCTGTTATGATTTGCCACGCAGTTCTTATTTTATTACGCGAATTTTTCAATCTCCTAATGTTTCCTAGCTTCTTAGACACATACACAGCCCGTTTTAAAGTTTTTTCATAGATTTTAAAGTGTCTTATTAATACGGGATCTTTTGTTTTAGTCGTTATGATTTTTAAAAGTCGTTTATGCTTACACGACAGTTTTAATCCGCGAGTCAACCACTGTTTTTTAGGTGCAGGTTTTATTTTAATAACTTTTTTAGGAATACTTTTATTCAGCACTAATTGGATCTTATTGTGGAATGAATTAAAGTTTTCATCAACCGATTTTTCAGACATTATTATAAGATTCCAATCAATTATTGACAGTTGTTTTCTAAATGCATCAAGATTTGGAGGTGTAAAAAGACGTCTAGTTATTGAGTATGAGTTTTGCTGACTCTTTAGTTTGTCTGAAAAATTGGGAGTTGTTACTAGGACACCCTTATGATCCGAAAAACCATATTCCTTAACTTTTACAACGAGACTTGCGTCAATAAAATTTGTGAACAATATATCTAAACATTTTTCAGAATTAGGTGTTATTCTAGTGTGTTCTTTTACGTGCTGTTTAAAATTATAAGTATGAAAGAGATTCAACAAATATTGTGATTGATTTGAATCAGATAGAACATCTATATTCAGATCTCCCCCTATTATAATGCTTTTCTTATTGAACTTAATATTAACAATTTTCAGAAGCTTTTCCAGCTGTTCGTAAAACAAGTCTGGGTTTCTTGCACTGTTAGGCCAATAAATTACCAATAATAATGTATTGGATTGAGGAACTTCTATGGCGCATGTCTCAAATATGCACTCTATAGCTAAATTTTTGATATCCTCGACTTCTACATATTTAATATTTTCTTTGAGTAATATAGCGACGCCTCCCCCTTCGTGGTTTTCCCTAGAATAGTTACTTGCAAGGTTAAAACCTTCTAATCTTAGTGAGTCTATTCTGCCTGATTTAATCCAGGTTTCCGTAATGCAAAATGCTTCTATATAAGGGTATATCGTACTTTGGGCGACAACGGTTGATTAACCTTAGTTCAATCATGTTCAATTCATTCACTAAGTTTGCCCATCCATCAAAACGTCGATTAGGAAATCGATTGCAGACTAGTCTGTCTATAACGCAATAGTAAGTCTGATTAATTTCAAGACTCTTCAACAATCCTTTATTTTTCTGAGAGAAAAATAACTTGAAAACATATAATTAGGTACCGACTGCGACTTTACTTGACTTAAATTTACAAATAAATAAAGCTTGTAGTACTAATAGCCCAAGCAATTTATTTTCATTCGTATGGAAAAAAATGGTATGGAAATAATTCATAACAGCAGCATTTTTGTGTGTGACTGATATAGGTATTATCATTTAAGTAATTACGTAGACTCAAAATCCACCAAAACATTGGTCATCAAAAAAATCGGTGTTTAACCAATTCCTGAAAAAAGAGGAAAAATATTAATAGATATTTTAATTTTGGTTAATTTACAGGAACTCTTCAAGAATAATAAATAAATCACACAACGCCGTTATAAATTGATGTTTGAAAAACCGTTTATTTCCTGGGGTATAAAGGTACTAGATGACTATATACGTACACGCTTATATCTATACATATACGTACGTAATAAAGCTGAAGACGGTCGAAAGTCTGTACATGGAAGATATTCGAAAAAAGGTTTGCTGGGGATACTTAGAATCGATAATCGAGCACGATCCAAAAGTTTTTAGATTTTTTGTCTGTTTGTCTGTTTATTTGTACGCGCATCACGTGAAAACGGCTAAACGGATTTTTATGCAAACTTTACTTATCTGTCGAGAAAATTCCCGCCAACATATAGGCTATATAAATTATTACGATAACGGTCCAATAGGGTTAAAAATCGGGTTGAACTTTGTATGGGAACTTCTTAATTGTATGAGCTAAAGATTTAAAAATTGACAAGCATATATACTTGACTAGAAAGTAAAAAGAATTTCATTCAAACTTTTAGCAAAATGTAGACAAAACGTAAAAAAAACCCGGGATGTTAAATAGTGGTAGGTGGATAAACACTACATATTAACCAAAACTGGTTGATACTGATAAGTAACTGTTATACATAAGAGACCTAATAGGGAATATGCATGTGATTCAGAAATGGACAGAAAAAAACATTAATCTTTATTGCTTAATAAATATACCCACGTGATTATTTTTACAAATAATCATGTTTCTATTAACAAATTTAATTATTTAAAAGTAGTATTTTTCAAATTCCCTCCCAAATTTCCAAAACGCAACGCTATTGGCGGAGCGAATCGTGACGTCACCGTACACTCGGTGTCTACTGTTTACGAGTAACAGGTCCTTTGTATGATTATTGAAAGTTATTCGCATTGTTTTGCCGCTGTTTATGATAAATAATCAGTGTTTTTTGGGAATGGGGCCTAAAATTGATGTGTTCATTATGACTAAGTACGTAGCTTGTAGTGTCTTTCTTAAATAAGTGGAATAAAAAACGAGTACATATGTATATTATATAATCAAAGATATGTAGGTCTTAGGAAAATGTTGAGAATATCTTTATGAACATAACAAACTAGGTTGTTTTCGTCAAGGCTTATAAATGTATAGTACATTACGTAACTAGGGCGGTGAATTCGCGACTGTCCCAGATCGCAGGTGTTTGTAACCCGAACCGAAGGTGAGGGCCATAAACATGCGTTCTGGGGCTTTACGAATTACCGCCCGTGATGAGTACAAAATTTTACGTCTTCACCTGGCCACAATGCGAGTTTTCCCGTACGCGCATCGTGCAGTAAAACTCGCACTATGGCCAGGTGTGACGTAAACAAATTTTTGTAGGGCACTCAGATTCTTTCAACTTCGATCAACAGTGCAAACAAAGAAACAGCTAAAACGTTTCGTGATCAAAATCACCACAACAAAAATCATAATATTTGTAACATTAATAACAAAAAAATAGGGAATCAGAATAGTTTTATGAATACGTATAGTTATAATTAAATTTTAGGTTAGGTTATTGTTTATATTGTTCGCGAGTCCTAATAAAAAAGATTATAGGTACAAACATATTTAATACTCACTTCGAAATGATCTTCACAACAATATAAACTACTCAAGCACGATACATCATATCTCCTCATCGCCTCACAACTCTTTTTCCTTATATTTGCTTCTTTGGGCATATGAAAACATATCATGTCAGGTGCAGTTTCAATGTTATTTTTACACATAGGGGCAATAGAATATTTATAATAAACTTTTGTGTGCTCTTCCGTTACAATAAATTGATCTTACAAGCTTTAATAACTCAATTTTATTAAAACTGAAAAAACACTTCTTTGTTAATTTATTCTAAGTGCACGGTGACGTCACAAAATGAGCGCGCCAAAATGGTGGCGTTTTAATCGTCCGAAAATGATAGTAGTTTTAATTATTTTGTATTAGCTCATTTAACAATATTGTGTACGTTTTTTTTTCCGTTTATATAATTACTTATAGAATAGGTTGAAATACATGAATATACCCTATTATTGGAACTTCAGTCACTGACGACGTCGCAGTTTATATTGAAATAAAAACCGGTCAAGTGCGAGTCTGACTCGCGCACCGAGGGTTCCGTACAAACTAACAATTAACTCAAGGTAAAGTAAATGTCCCAATATTTGTTAAATTACTTATTTTAACCCAACACAATAGAATTCAATTTCAAACAACGAGTAACTTTTACACCAGGACAATTGCGATCGCGATCTTTTTTTGACCTGCTATTGAAAATAAATATACGCGTCCCAATCCCAACCCCATTAATTCTAGAAAAATCTTAACAGCGCGAATGAAGTCAGCGCCATCTATCGGCCCCATTTGGTACTAACGTGCAAGGGCAATCGGCTTAGTATGTATGTTGGTCTTTTAGCGATTATTGTTTATCACGTGAACCGATTTCTATGATTTTTGTTTATTTGAAAGAGAGTATTTCTATTATAGTCTTATAGGAATTTCAAAACGAAAAAATACTTATAAAGTTGATTAAATTGCAAACTTAACTAGGAAATGTTTTTTGTAAATAAAACAAAAAAATAAAACAGAAAAAAAAATTTATCTTAATCACAAGTAATTATTTCAAATTTTTCGCTTTGCTAACTTCGGAGATAAGAGGGGGGGGGGAATGGTATTTTTACAATTTCCTTCATAGATCTAAAGTTTACCAATGTAAAAAAAAGAAAAAGTGTTTCAAAAAGTGCAATTCAAGCCCTTTCATATGATACCCCACATGACCTAATACTTGGATATATTTTTTTGCCCCCTCCACAAAATCAAAACAAAACAAAAAATACGCTAGATACAGAAAAAGTAAAACTTTTCCAGTGATATTTACGTTTATCTTAATCACAAGTAATAATTTCAAATTTTTCGCTTGGGTAACTTCGGAGATAAGGGGTCCCCAATAGTATTTTTTTTTACATTTTCCTTCATAAATCGAAATTTTACCAATGTAGAAAAAAAGTAAAACTGCTTCAAAAAGTGCAACTTAAGCCCTTTCAAATGATACCCCACTTGACCTAATAGTTGAATTTTTTTTTTGCCCCCTCCTCATTTTCGTAATTTTTATATTGATTTAAACTTTCACGATTCTCACACATTATTTATACTAAACGGGACTTAATCGCGTATTAACTTATTTATTTACCTCACTGAGGTCTCCCGACGTTTCGGATGTGTTGCAACATCCATGGTCACGGGACAACTGGCTTGTGCGGGTATCAACATCTTCTTGCTGCGCGGGTTTTCCGAACTACCCGCATTTGGTCTTTTTGAACCACTTGTACACTAGGGTTGTCACCCGGCCGACACACGACACTAACAATGTCCGGTGATATAACGGACGATGTTTTCTGACGCTGGCATTTACTTATGATAGGATTCCACGAAGATGAAATCTTAAAACCGTCATCCCGATTGAAATTACGATGTTTTCTGATTTCAACGGCTTCACGTATTTTTCTACTATAGAAATGACGTTCCGTAGATAGGACTTTCGGTTTATGGAGCTCAATCCAGTGGTTTGGTCCTGACTCCAACAAATGCTCGGCTATCGCAGACTTATTCACCTGCCGATTTTTTACAGCCGCAATATGTTCCTTGACCCTTTCCGCGATGGTTCGCTTGGTCTCACCAATGTAGGAACTTCCACAACTGCAGTCAATCTTATAAACTCCTGGTGATTGAAAGGGGATAACATCCTTCGGTGATCTTAGATATCCCACGACCTTGGATAACGGCATGTATATGGTTTTAATGGAATACCTTCGCAGTATTGTACCAACTTTGTCCGTTACTCCCTTAACGTAGGGCATAAAAGCTGGTTGCCTTGGAACATCAGGATGTTTTCCTCTAGACTTCCGTCTGGGTTGCCGTCCGTCTAACTTATACCCATTCCACCTAAGGACCTTCTCAATTAAGTCTTCGTAATTTTTCGTAGTAAATTTAAATGTATATTTTCATTTTCCATGCACGCGGATAACTCTCATTTATAATCGTTCCATCAAATTGATAGCTTAAGTAGTTCGTGAGATATTTCACTTTGTGACAGACAGACAGACGGACGGAGTCGTACCATAAGGGTTCCGTACCATCTTTGGTACGGAACCCTAAAACCAGCAACCTTGATCTCTGGATTCCTATATGAAATCAGATGTCATCTTAAGTTGTTTGAAGGTTGAGTTGAATAATTATCTCGAATTATTATCATAGTTCATAAACGTCAAGGGATGTGGGTATACAATTTGGACAAAACGGCATTCCGCGGAGAATTGACTATCTATGGTATCATTTTTTTTATGTAGAAATCTCCCGTGACTTTCTGAAATATTAATGAGAGCGCATGAGGAGCGCCCCCCTAAAGGTATATTTTGGGCATTTCATTCCTACGAAAACCTCAGCCTTCGCTTTGCTTTTTCTTCACTTGTCTCCCCGTTTACCTTCGGGATTTTGGTCCTCAAGTTTCGCTTGCAAGACACCCGAAGATAATGGTGGAAACCCACTTCCCGGGTTGCAACGTGGTTGACGTACAATCCTGGGCAGAACAGGAGGAGAACTATCACCCAACAGAAAACGAGTGGAAGATAGCAGAACGAATAACAGAGAAAAACAGAACAACCTGGGCGATTAACAGTTTTGACAACTACAAATCCCCAGGTCTAGACGGTATCTACCCTGCCTTACTAAAGTGGGAAGGACATAAGCTGACCGAGCATCTATCGAACCTCCTATGCAGTTGTATTGCATATAGATACATACCAACAAAATGGAGAGAAGTAAAAGTAATATTCTTACCGAAACCGAGAAAGAGTGACTACTCAGACCCAAAATCCTTCAGACCTATAAGCCTAACCTCTTTCATGTTAAAGACCCTGGAAAGACTCTGTGACAGGGAGTTAAAGGACACGGCCCTTAAAAACATAAAGATACACCCAAACCAACATGCCTACAGCCAAGGCAAATCGACAGACTCAGCCCTCCATGCTGTAGTAACCAACATAGAAGACGCTCTCGCTAGAAAGAACTCCTGCCTAGGCACCTTCATTGATATAGAGGGTGCGTTCGACAGGACCAACTTTAGCAGCATAAGACAAGCACTAGAGAGACATAAAACCGAACAGCTGCTCATAGAATGGATTATGAACATGCTAAAGAAAAGAATTATAAGACTATCCGAAAACAAAAGCCACCAGGCACTAGTCATGAGAGGATGCCCTCAAGGAGGCGTCCTCTCGCCACTGCTGTGGAACCTGGTAGTTAATGACCTAATAACAAAACTAAACAATAACCGCTTTCTAACTATAGGATATTCGGACGACCTTGTCATACTGGTCAGCGGTCTGATCACAAGCACACTATGTGAACTCACACAAACAGCACTGAAAATAATAGAGAAATGGTGCAAGGAGAATGACCTATCGGTAAACCCAAAGAAAACCGACACAATTCTCTTCACAAATAAACGGAAACTGGGTACAGTCAAGTGCAAAAATATGTATCGATAACATCCTCTCATTAATAAGTACCAAAACCTTAATCCGCTGACATAAGAGTTATGGGACATATTTATGAGTAAGCTGTATGCACCTATATTTTTACACTTGACTGTACTTACGAAATGCCAACACTCTTTGGCACTAAACTAACACTCTCGAAGGAGGTGAAATACCGAGGTATAATACTAGTAAGTTTGTCATCTAGATGACAAACTTAATTGGAGCAAACACCTAGACAATAGACTAAACAAAGCAACAGTAGCCTTCTGGCAATGCAGAAGGATGGTGGAAAAGAGATGGGGCCTGGCCCCCCACATCATACTGTGGCTATACAGAACGGTGATAGTACCAATGATAAGCTATGGTGCCATAGTATGGTGGCCCCACACCCAAACCACGAGCGCAATTACCAAAATCCAGAAAACACAAAGACTAGCATGTGTAGCGGCCACAGGATGTATGAGAACCACCCCAACGGCAGCACTAGAAATAATGCTAGGACTCCTACCTTTACACATGCATATACAAAAGGAAGCGGCTGCGACGGCAATACGCCTAAAAAGCCTCAACCTATGGACAAAACTGAACATACTACACACGAAGATTCATAACATACTGCTCACCAGCCCCCTATCCTGGAGTCTACAATCGACAAAATACCAAGAACTGCAGTCTTCAAGAAAGACTACGGCATATCACTAACAGAAGACTCGAGAGAGGGGCTAAACCAAACAGACCTTAGAATTTTCACAGATGGTTCGAAAACAAATACGGGAACGGGATGTGGAGTGTTCTCAGAGGACTTAAACATACACATATCCAAACCATTGGGCGAACAAAACACGGTATTCCAGGCTGAATGCGTAGGGATAATCGAAGCCTGCAATGCCATAAAGAGACGAAAAGTTGAGAACACAAAAATACGAATACTCTCAGACAGTAAATCGGTACTACAAGCACTGAGCAGTGACAACTTCACATCTAGCTTGATATACGAATGCCACCAAAATTTAACGGAGGTGTGCGCAGACAAAAACACCGTCACTGAACAATGGATCAAGGGGCACAGTGGATCAAGAGGCAACGATGCAGCGGACGAACTGGCCAGGAATGGCTCAGAAACAATGGCATACGGACCCGAACCAATCTTGCCCCTGCCACAAAGCTACATATACAACCAACTTGACCTATACACCAAAAACCTACACCAAAGACACTGGGAGGAGATAGACACATGCAGACAGACCAAAGAGATTCTGGCAAAACGCGACAACAAACTCACAACCACACTACTACGCAAGATAGTTAATACAGGACAGTAATATAACAGGACATAACACTCTGAACAAACACCTCTACAACATAGGTATCACGGACAGCCCCATGTGCAGAGCGTGCATGGAGGCGGAGGAAACGACCAAACATATTCTACTGGACTGCAAGCAGGTAGAAGTATACAGGGAAAAGCACCTAGGGTCCCCGGAAACACTCCGGGACGCAGTCAAAAACACAAAGGCACTCACGAACTTCCTGGAGGAGCTGGGATGGTTAGAGTAGCGCTACCCCATTTCACGCAAAATAGGCACGCTGGATGTCGATTTGCGGAAAAAGCCCAGTATACTAACTAACTAACTAACCCGAAGATAATGAGTGGCGTAGGGGCTCACAGAGAGCGCTCTCTAAGGGGATGCTGTGGGCCTTTCATTTCAACGTTAAGATCGGCCTTTGGGCTCGCTGCCACCTGGGGATAGTATAATATAAGTGGCTTTCAGCCCCAAGTGCTTTCTTAAGGACTTGGGGGCTGAAGGAAAATAGGGTGTCACCCTATTTCACAGACAGAAATTTCATAGAATTTCGTTTCTCAGAAAATATTTCATAAATTATTTGGTTCATATACTTTCAGTTCCAATATTATTGTTTCATAGACTATTCACTTGGTTTAAATATATTTCACAGAAATTCAGTTCAATGTATATTACTATCAAACTTTTTTACTTCAGAAACTTATCAAACTGTAGAATTATGTTTCGTGTATTCTTGTTTCGTACACACAAATTTCAGGGGTGCGCGGGGGGGATGAATACGCCCTGGTATGACGCTGGGCTACTGATTCGCCCCCCCAAGTCTGCTCATACACGTCCCCGTCGCCTCAGGCACTGCCGACGTACAGACCTGAGGCGAACCCACCAGCGCGGGTGTCGTGCGCGTGGGTCGTGCACCCTGGTAATGTCGAAGATCGAGAACGGGCGTCACACTATTTACCATCTACCCCGGATCTGAGGCAGCTAAGTATGAGAGGCGATACCTGGACCGGCACTCCCGCCCTACAGGTACTCCCAACCCCACATCCTGTCACTCCAAATATCCCATCCCCCCACCATCACCATCGTTTCACACTCCTTTGGTCCTCACCCATACCTATTCCCGGAGGAGAAAACCTCAACCCCAAAAACCTCAACCTACAGGTTTGACCTACCGTGCCCAGAGGTGCGTGACTGAGGGGGAGCTCAGTCGCTAACGGTGGACCCTCGATACCGGGCAACCTCGAGGAGAACCTTTGCCTTATTCCAGCAAGCGGGGCTCTGCTGGAACGGACCTAATTTCCCTAGCTTCTCGTGGGATTCACATGGAAGAGCAAAACAAAAAAAATGAAGGTACCCTGGAAGACCTATGCCAGGAACTAATGCCTCTGACAGTATGCGCGGAAGAAGCCGCCCTAATGTCAGAGCAAGCAATGGAGGTAGTGGAGAGCGCCGACACGGTGGAAAAGGACGTCGAACGACCTAACCCACCAACGGAGAATCCACAACCCGCCAAGCCTCACAAGAAATTGGGAGGCTCCACGCGAGGCCGCTACAAAGCTCTAGTGGGACTAGGACTGAAGCACGAAGAGGCTTTACTACTGTCCGCAAAGAGCTTCGCGGAACTCAAAAAGATGGGCTACAAGTTTGGGGGCTCACAATCCAAACCCGGGCAAAAGCCGGTCAAACGGCTCCGCTCCGAGGAGGAATCGCCGCAGGGTAATCCACCCAAAAACCCGAGGGTGAGTGAAACCCCCCCTACCCAACCCACAACCCAATCCCAACAAGCGCAGGCCTACAGCGAGGTCCTGAGCCAAATCAGAGTCGGGATCAAGGACTCCAGTCCGATGACGGACACCCAACTGGAGTCCCTCTGCTACAACATCCTGCAGAAGATCTCGACTCTGAAAATGGCCGAGGGACCTAAATTCGTAGGCTACGCGTACAAGCCAGGCTGGTTGCTCATCACGTGCGAGGACCAGCGGTCCAAAGCCTGGCTTGAAGAGATGACACCATCCCTCAAACCATGGCCAGAAGCCAACCTCAGGGTTATACCTGAAAATGAGCTTCCAAAGCCAAACATAGGGATGGTGTTCATCCCAGACCTACGCGACTCCGACGTGAAAATGTCCCTGTCGCTACTTTGTGCACAGAACTCCGGGCTGTACACAGAGTACTGGAAGATTCTCCACACAAAGGTCGAGAAAGGTGGGGTCATGCTGACCGTAGCCCTAGACGACCAGTCAGTGGAGAATCTCCGAAAGATGGACCTAAAGGCAAGCCTAGGCTTCCGAAAGATACAGTTTCGGCTTAAGGGTACCTCCAAGGCCCAGCAGCCGGAACCCGACACGTCCTCAATCCCACCACCGCAAAACCCGTCAACATCAAAGGACCCCATCCATACACCCGCCCGAAAGGTCCCTCCGGGACCTAAAAGGGCAGTCCTTCTGAATCCCGCATCCAATCCTGTAGCGGGTACATCGGGAACACGGCGGTTTCTCACCGACAGGGGGGGCAATAGGGGCTCCAACCGCTCCAGGGGCAGAGGAAGAGGGAGCCGGCAAGGGCAGGCCCACGCCCAGCGCCGGGGTCAATAACGACGCAACTCACGGGGGGGTAACGTTCCTGCAGGCCAACCTACACCACGCCATCGCGGCCACAGCGGTCGTGGAAAAACTCTTTGGCGAAAATGGCCTAAACATTGCCCTCATACAAGAACCATGGATCAACACCAAAACCATGGGAATAGGACTCAACAAAGCAGGTAAGGTACTAATACACGAAAAAGGATCCAAACCAAGGGCCTGCATCGTGTTTAACAAAAACATCAACTTCTTGCCTGTTACAGAATTATGCAGCGATGATCTTGTAGCTGCGTATGTTGATCTCAAAGGAAAGGGCTCACGAAAGGTGTTGATCTGTTCCGCCTACCTGCCCGGAGAAAAACAAGATCCCACAGAAGAACTGGCTAAGGTTGTACAGTACGCTGAAGCACAAAAGGCAGAACTGATTGTGGGTTGCGACGCGAACGCTCATCACACCATCTGGGGGAGCACGGGCATCAACAAAAGGGGTGAGTTACTCTCAGAATTTATTTTTACCAACTGTCTACAACTGTTAAATAGGGGCAACACGCCAACCTTCGTGACCAGGCCAAGACAAGAAGTGCTAGACATAACTTTTGCAACTGAAAAGGCAGCAAACTGCCTAGGTAACTGGCACGTTAGTTGCGAGAATTCAATGTCGGACCACAAACATATTATATTTAGTGTAAAGGGCCCACTAGATACAGAACCACAAACACGGAGGAATCCAAAAGAAACTTCCTGGGAAGCCTACAAGGCTCACCTGGAAGACCATCTAAAGGATATCCCAAAATATGTAAAAGACCCTGATTCCCTCAACATAGCAGTAAACCAACTCTCCAAAGGCATCTATAAGGCCTACGAACTGAGTTGCCCCTTGAGAGAATCAACCACACACTACACTACGACATGGTGGAACAGAAGGCTAGAAAAGCTCCGTGTGTCCACCCGTCGCATATTCAATCACTCAACCAGACCAAACGAGTGGGAAAGGTATGGTAGAGCACTGACTGAATATAACAAACAGATCAGAAAAGCCAAAAGGAAGTCTTGGCGGAAGTTCTGCGAAGAGATCGCCCAAACACACAAAGGAGCGAGAATTCACAAAATTCTCTCCAAGACACCAACCAATTACCTAGGCCTACTTAAGAGACCTAATGGCAGCTTTACGACCACGGAGGTGGAAACAATGGACCTGCTCAGAACCATCCACTTCCCAGGCTCGTACCCCACCAGTAATACTCAGTTAGACACCCAAAGGAGCACACAAGCCCGGAGGGTACACAACAACGACTGGAATTTGGCCGCAAATATCTTCAGACCAAACCAAGTAATATGGGCACTGAAAAAATTCAAACCATTTAAATCGGCGGGAGAGGACGGTATCTTTCCTGCATTACTACAGCAAGGACAAAACCTAATACTTCCGCACCTGGTAAGAATATTCCGAGCTAGCTTTGCTTGGGGGACCATACCAGAACAATGGACTAGAGTCAAGGTACGCTTCATACCAAAAGCAGGGAAAAAGGACTACTCACAGCCCAAATCCTTCAGACCAATTAGTCTATCATCCTTCTTACTTAAAACGATGGAAAGAGTCATTGATCAACACATTAGAGCGAAATATCTGGTAGTCAGACCACTGAGTCTGAACCAGCATGCTTACCAAAAGGGGAAATCTACGGAAACTGCACTACTAGATCTGGTCGACAAAGTGCAAAAAACCCTAGAGGACAAGCAAATAGCTCTATGTGCCTTCCTTGACGTCGAGGGTGCCTTCGACAACACACCCACAGAAACTATCCTTAAAGGCTTGGGATCAAAGGGCGTGGACGGAAGCACCATCAGATGGATCCAGAGCATGCTTTCAAATAGAATAGTCACTCTGACCCTCAATGCAATTGAGCATAAATTCTTCACCACAAGAGGATGTCCACAAGGAGGCGTACTATCCCCACTACTGTGGACCCTAGCAGTGGACCAACTCCTAGCAACTATGAAGGACCTAGACTATGACACGCAAGGATATGCCGACGACCTTGTAGTCATAATCAGAGGTCCGTGCCTCCACACAATCTCCAACCTAATGCAAGGAGCGCTCAACACCATAAATAAATGGTGCAAAGAAAATGACCTGTCCATCAATGCGAGCAAAACAGTACTAGTGCCCTTCACAAAGAAAAGGAAACTAGACAAGCTCGCCAAGCTAAAACTGAATGGACAGGAAATAACATACTCAAATGAGGTCAAGTACCTAGGAGTTACTTTTGACCAAAGGCTAACTTGGAACGCTCATTTGAATAACATAATACAAAAGGCAAAAATGGCCATGTGGACTTGCTGTCGAATGGCAGGAGCAAGATGGGGTATAAGGCCCAAAATTGCTATGTGGCTTTACACAGCGGTAGTGAGGCCTGTAATTACATACGCCTCTGCAGTCTGGTGTAACAAAACCAACCAAAAGACAGCCATCACAAAGTTAAGCAGTCTACAGCGTACAGCCTGCTTAACAGCAACAGGAGCTTTATGCTCAACACCGGGGGCAGCCTTGGATGCACTGCTCAATCTAACGCCACTCCACCTGCAAGTGCAAAAGGAGGCGAAGCAGTGCATCTATAGGATATGCGCACTAACAAGGCCAAAATGGCGCTCGCAAGCGCTTATCAAACTTGAGGCCCTTGTTTTTGATAACAAAAAACTAAACATGCCCACTGACGACACTTACGTGGAATGCAAATTCACCAAACTGTATACAGTGGAAATAAGATAAACGACCAAATGGACTTCAAGGAGGGAAGCCACATTTGGTATACAGATGGATCAAAAAAAGGTGACGATGTTGGATGCGGTATCTACGGTGAGAGGCCAAAGCTCAAAGCTAGCGTCAGCATGGGGAAAGAGGCCTCAATCTATCAGGCTGAACTCTTCGCAATAAATAAATGCGTGGAGATCAATCTGGAAAGAAACCTAAGAAACCAACACATCTACATCAATTCGGACAGCCAAGCTGTTCTGCTGGCACTAGAATCCCTAGAATCCTACTCGAAACTAGTCCAGAACTGTAAAAACAATTTAAATGCCCTGGCCAATACCAACAAAGTCATACTTAGATGGGTACCAGGACATTCCGACATAGTAGGAAACGAAAAAGCTGATGAACTTGCAAGGAAGGGCGCAGACACAACCCTGGTCGGCCCAGAACCGTTCTGTGGTATCACAAAACGGAAAGCATATTCTCTTCTAAACAATACTGAACAATCGGAGGCAATAAAGCTGTGGAAGTTCACCAAAGGACAAAAACAGGCTAAAGCCTTAATCAAAGGGTTTGATGATAAACTGTCTAAAGAGCTATTACAACTCAAAAGGCACAAAACCTGCGCAGTGACGAGAATCCTGACAGGTCACTGCAAACTAAACAAACACCTGTTTCAGATGGGTATGAAACAGGATGCAACTTGCAGGTTCTGTCAGGAGACAGAGGAAACAGCAGCGCACATTCTCTGCTCCTGCGGAACACTCATGCAAAAAAGAAGTATCTATCTAGGGCGACACGTCGTGCACCCAGAAGAGGTACTATCGGCTGCATAAATGCATGGACACCTTACGGTCTACTTTCGTTTGGATCATTTGACATACAGCTCTCGCATAGTTGCACGTCGTTCACAAAGCGTGAACTAGATGGCGTTGCTGTTGATACACCTTTGGATATAGAATAATATAACTAAATGCACTATTAAGTGACACTTGTAATCATCAGAAGTGTTCTCTTACGGGTATAATTATTAACAAGTCTAGCAAATGCTAATACACAGGAACTGTATTTGAGTGTGACAATGCAATCGATAAGTATCGGTAGCCTAGTGGTTAAGCACATTAACTCAATTAACTCTGCGCTTTGACGAACCAAAGATCGATTCCCAGCCAGGGTATGGCAAAGGTAGCTTTTTCCTTTTTTTTTTTAATACATTTCTTGAAATTGTAAATATCAGTGAATGATAGTCTTTAAATAAAAATGTTATTCAGTTTTTAAGGATTAAAACGTTTTTAAATGTTTTAATTATCTTTATTCAGTTAACTACAGTAGATATCTAATTGTTAACGCAGTTTTATAGTTAGCAATTTCCTACCATTTTATTGAGCTTTAAGGCTTAAGTTTCATTTCCGAAAATCGGAAAAAGATTGAAGCCTTACCCCAATACATATTAAACTATTGACAATTATTAACTAAAGGCCGGGTTAAAAATTAAAATCATAACATTCATAATTCAAGTCAGCCGAACGCTTGTTTAGTGTGGCGTGGCGTGTGATTGATATTTGCAATAATGACAATAATGTTATTCGGGCTGACATGGTTACTTACGTTACAACATCATATTAAAATTTCTCAATAATTATGTTGTTTAAGTAATAATAATTCACCATCACTTTTTTAATAGTCCAAAAAAGAATACAATCGGCAGTTTAATAATAACAGCTAAGGTCTACTTACTTTTGTAATTTGTTTATTTTGTTAGCAAACATTTGTTTTGTTAACCCGGCCTTTCATTACCTTAATAAATAAATCTTAATTTACGGCTTCAGCTAGTATTTAGTGTAACCTCCTCTTTGGTCGATAACAGTTTGCAAGCGGGAACGCATGGATTCAATGAGTCTTTCACGTAAACTAGAACCACGAATACTTTCTCATATTTTTATACAATGTGCCTCTAACGCTTCTGGTCTTCGTTCATTGTGATTTTCCCAGCGTTGCACAATAACACCCCACAAATTTTCAATAGGGTTCAGATCCGGCGATCTAGCAGGCCAAGAAACTACTTGCAAGTTATCTTTATAACGGTCAAACCACTCCCGCACATTACGCGAACGATGTATAGGGCAATTATCTTGCACAAAAGATATCACAGGTAATTCTTCTTCTGGATACACATTTCGGACGGTAGGTAACATAGTTTCCTCCAGGACATTCATGTAATCCACGCTGTTTGCGCGACTCGGCATCCTCACTAGTTCACCCGGACCGGCTGCACTCATCCAGCCCCACATATTGACACTTATACGACCAGATTCCATGTTCGGCACTACGTGACCACTATCATACCGCGTATTATTGCGACGCCATAAACTCAAACGTCCGTGTTGACTCGATTTAAAACACGTTTCGTCACTAAATATAACATTACTCCAGTCATCATTTAAATGCCTTAGGGCAAATTGTAATCGTGCTGCTTTATGTGCTTCTGTAAGCAACGGCTTGACGGCATGCCTGCGATAGTGCAAACCCTCGTCATGAAGCACACGACGAACAGTGTCTACACTAGTATGGAATAAACCAGCGTAGTGACTTGTTGGTATAAACCCATTTTCTTCGTACTCGGTCACCATCGCTGCACGCTGCGCGGTATCAATGAGACGAGGTCTACCCATTCTTTGCCGGTGTAGCAAAGATCCTTCCTCTTGGAATCGCCGTACCCATAAAGCAACCGTTTTTCGCTGCAACAATGACAGTTAATAAATAGGTATAATAAGCGAATAGTTACCACGGCGTCTATTAAAACAATAAAAAAAAACTACTTACGTTTACACCGGTTTCACTAGCAATTTCTGAGAAATTGTGGCCTTCGTTACATAAGGCTATTATTTGCGCCCTTTTAACAAGATCAATATTAGATCGAGAACTCATCATTAAATGTATAAATACGGAGGAAAAGATGAAAAACGCAAGTGAAATAGGGAATCGAATTAGAAACGGCTGACGAACGAACACGCAGTGAATCTTTGTTATAAAAAATATGGTAGTTTCATATCATCTATATCTACCCTCTTTAGTTATTATACGAATCCTAGTCGTAATGAATATAAATATTTGAGCATTCAAATTAACTGATAGTGAATTTGAACCATGCTGTCAATTAACCCGGTGGCCCAGTGGTGAACTATACAGGTCATTATCAACCTAGGCCGAAGGTTTCAGGTTCAAATCCGCTCCCAACCATGATGTTGGGAAAAAGTGTTTTTGGAATTATCTTTGGAATATTTACTCGTTGTGCAGAAACACAAGGATACAAAAGAATAAATAAACAAAGCCAGCGAACAAACAAAAATCGGAAATGTATTCCAATTACGTCGTATAAATCCGCCATTATCATAAATGCTATTGGCAAGATTACTGAATAATAATGTTACCCAAGAAAATACAAAAAACTATGATGAGAACAAAATAGATCATGTGCCTTTTTATTTATTTTTTTGTTAACAACGCCATCTAGTTAAATCTTGCAAATCCTCTGAGGTCTCCATTGACATCTATAATGATATTCACCATCGCGCCACATAGATGGCGTAGGATTCGGTCGCCAAGCCAAACTATTTCTGCATTGACCATGCACTTATGCTGCCTGCTGTACAACATATCACCGCCCAAAGAATCTGGAATTTCCTAGAGGCAACGGGTCTTAACGGTGAAATCTGATAACAAAAGGGCTGCCACAATAGATCACCTGCTGGTCGAAGCGGCAAACAAAAGGCCCATAAACCAACAATAATAATAATACACAAATTTCATAGATTATTGTTTCATAGGGACCGTTTCATATAATATTTAATTCCAGTTTTTTTGTTTTCAAAAATTCTTATGAACTTCAATTAAATTACAAGTACACAAGGATCAAGGAACAGGAACTTAGTGGCAAAACCGACTCGGATCGCGGATAGGCTAGAAGACGGAAACATTTTCTATGAAGCAAAATTCTACGAAAATGTAGTACATGAAACAACGTACAACCGGAAAATAGTGATCAATGGTCTGAAATAAACGATTGTGATTTTTTTTAAGGCTTGATTTGGATCTTTCATTGTTACGAAAAGTTACCTGGCCGCTCACCTTCTGGACTTTGGTCTCAAGTGTCTTCGTATCCGGAAACTCCGGATACAAAGACACCTGGGGATAGTAAGTGTCCGTGGGGGCTCACCCACGGGCCTTCAGCCCCCGAGCTCACATAGCAACTGCTCTCTAAAAGCATGCTTAGGGGCTGTCATTCCTACTAAAAACTCAGCCTTTGGCTCCGCTTGTCTCCCCGTTTAGCTCCAGAACTTCGGTCCTCAGATTTCGCTTGCAAGTTACTCGGAGATAACGAGTATCCGTGGGGGATCGGGCCTTAGGCCCTCGAGCTCGCATTGAGATCACTCTCTGAAGGGTTGCTTTAGCCCTTTAATTCCAATGAAAAGCTCGGCCTTCGGCCTCTCTTGCCTCACCGCTCGGCACTTTGGCCTCAGGTCTCGCTTGCAAGACACCTTAGGATAGTGAGTATCCGTCGGGCTCGCCCTAGGGTCTTTGGACCTGGGGCTCGCTAGGGAGCGCTCTCTGAAGGATACTTTGGGCATCTATATAATATTATTGACGACCAAGTTTATGAGGGTGTTTAATTAGATTCGAAGAGAAGTAGAACTGTTACACGCACAGTCTATGGAAATGAAATCTTTATTTTCAGTATGTAGTATAGTTAAACATAAGAATACTATGTTAACCATAATGTAAGTATGCCCGTACGAAGTCGCGGGCCGAAGATAGTATTACATATGTACCTATTATACTTTTTTCATTTCTGTGAATTTAGTTTATGTTGTAACAAAGTAGTGGAGCCATCATCATCATTATCATATCAGCCGAAACCCGTCCACAGCTGGACATAGGCCTCCCCCAAAGAGTGCCCCAATGACCAGTCCTCCATTCTACCCAAACTACGCCTGCCGGTACGTGGTCGCTACTTGAGAACCTTAACGTCCCAAAGGCCATCGTTTCTACGTGGAATGTTTTAAGCAAATTGCCAATGCAATGTGCCCTGCCCATTACCACTCAAGTTGAGCGGTTCAGAGGGCTATATCAGACCTTCGAGGTTTATTATAATGCAAGTTGCTGTCTTTGTCAGAGTGAATATATCGGCTTATAAAACCAACGGGATGATCCATAATTTTAATACGCGCAACGCCGGAAAACTCGCAGTCATTGGTCGCAAGCTCGTCAAGTCAAACCGACTCACGCACGTGATGGGACCCGCCGGGGGAGCCGCATTAAGAGCGTAGTCGGTCTGCGACAAAATTGAGAAATAGGTATTTGTACAAACTATTGCCGTCGCGTTGCGCCCAAGCGATTCCCCGTAATGTGCGATAGGGACAACTGCAGCTCAGACCGATTTTCACTACAAAATCTTGACCAGATCGATGCTTTGTATTCCCCTGTTTTCTCCGCCAAACCTGCGCCGATTCAATTATGTTTGGTGTCGAAATTTAGAGGAAGAGCAGATCTATGTTTCTATTATTTTATTTTAACGTAAAATCTTTTCATATTTGTCTGGTAGTCATCTAAATATGACAGTAAAAATGGGGTATTTTTTAGGTTTTCGAAAATTCGTATCTGTTTTGGTAATTATTTTTTGGGAAAAAGTAAATGACAGGGGCATACATACAGTAGACCTAGATTTTATAAAAAAAAACGAGTCCTCTAGAGGGATAAACCAGGAAGGAAATAGGGGAATACGTTTGTATGGAAAAATGCTGCTAGGATACCCTCTTAAGCGAGTAGCGAATAACGCGCACCACAAACGAGCTGTGAAGTTCATGAAGTGGCGCGAACGCAGCTGGAAAACCCTCAACAACATTGTTGTAATTGATGTGTATGCCTCCACTTCTTGTAGTGGTACTATTGTTCATTCCATTTCGTATATCTATCCCCCGACAGCTTGCAATTATCGGTATACTGTCAGTATTGTGTTAGCGCAGTAGTAATATAACGGAAGCGGGGCTTGCGGTACTGCATTCGTAGGTTTTTTGTCGATTGAGTCTTTCGAAATAAAATTAAAAACAGAAGGCCGATGGTAATACACTGAAAAAAATGTTAATTGACCTAGCATGTTACAATAATTTTGAATTTATGTTGAGGAGGACTGATGACTAATAATAATAATATTAATAATTGGAATGAAAAGAAAGAGTTGTAATTTTATTTAATTTAAATAGGTACTAACTTAGATTAATTTCTAGAACAGACCAATGTATAGTAAAAGTCATATAAATTGTCAAATAATGTAAAATGACATGTAAAATTATTCATAATTATATCAATACATATCTCAATCTCAATACTCTAGAGTATTCTGTGAACAGAATACAAAACAAACAAATTGAAAAAGTCCCTGTTCAGTCACACATACATATCTCCACCATATCTCACTCAATACAGGACGGGTAGGTACGTAGCACTAGGCTAGGGTTGACACGTGCATGCGGGCCATTAACTTTTCCTCTTCATCCCACACAAATAAATATGGTAATTCACCGACCACGGTCCTTGGAGTCCATACAATGTTTGTTCAGTCATCAGGTGACCTAGTTACCTGCGGGTGGTCACTATTAGGAACATCTGTTACGTAAACGAAAGCGGATAATGTTTTCTCAGTGTTCTTTTGGAGCTAAGAGTCATTGAACTGGGTTTATCTAGGGATCTCATCTGACTATCGCTCAAGCACACTCAACTTTATGGTTACGCGTGAGAACGCCTTAACCAAAATGATTTGTATGATTTACAGTTAAGTGCAAAAATACGTATCGATTAGATCCTCTTTGTCTTTTCCGCTGAGACAAGAGCGATGAAACATATTTCTGAGGAAGTTTGGCTGCCCCGAACTAGGGAAATTAATTTTCAATGTTTGTAAGTACCTATTTTAAATTAATATTACATATTATTCATGTGTAAGTATACACATTCCTTGATTGGTAGATATTCTACCTATTTATGTACCTACACTTTATTATCGAAACATGCAAACTTATTAGCGGCGCTGACACAATTGACGTTTGTCAATTGAATTTTTGAGGCGTTGTTGAGGCACAGCCGACGTGCCAATAGCGTCCGGCTATTATTCGCTACGCGCTAATGCGGCCCACCCCGCCGGTCACCCGTCATGAAACTAGACCTCTACCTACGCTTAGTTAGTACGCATCGCGGTGTCATGATATATTTGTGGGTGACCATTGAGGTGAGCTCAAAACAAGTTACAAAACAGGGAGGCTCAACCCGCTTAAGGTAAATAATAACATTGAATTTCCATAATATTGCCAGCATAAACGTTCCAGCCGTCCTAGAGTCACCTGGCCTCGCACGCGACGATGGCAAGAGGCCCGACGGTATGACGCTCATTCCGCGGCAATTGGGTCGATCCCTAGTCTGGGACGCCACTTGAGTCGATACATTGGCTCCGTCCCACCTACCCACCACTTCGCAGAGGGCGGGCGCAGCGGCAGCATCAGCAGAGGCTGCCAAACGCCGCAAATACACGGGCTTTGCAGGCAACCATGTGTTTGCGGCTTTCGCAGTAGAGACGCTTGGGCCGTGGGGTCCAGACGCCCAGAAATTATACCGGGACCTGAAAAAACGGCTCTACGAGCACACGGCTGATCATAGGGCTGGCTTGTTCCTCGGCCATAGAATTGGCATCGCCATTCAGCGAGGAAACGTAGCCAGCCTTATGGGCACCCTGCCGCAGAGCGCCGACCTGGGGGACTACATACTAGGCAATTTGTAAATATATCGTTTTTAACCGACTTTAAAAAAATTTTTTTTTCAATGTTTGTTACCTTAGAACTCCGTCATTGATGAGCCAATGCGAATTTTTCAAATTTTTTTTTCGTCGTTCGTATGTATATACTTCCAGATAGGTCCCATTTTTTAAAAAAATCAGTTATATGATGGGATCCATGAGGAATTGATGGGACTCCTCAATTTTATTAGGCACGCGCGTAGTGATTTTGGTATTTTCTGTTATTACTCGTGTATTTACATCCGGAATCATAAATTTGGTGGCGAGGAATTCATGATGAAGACCACAGATGACTTATCGAATTCTTCAATTATGTACTTAAAAGTGCAAAAGTACGTCACAGGTTCTGATAAGATTCCGTTGAAATAGGAACTAATGAAGTACCATTGGTGATGATCTTGGGGAATCGATGGAAGTCCTCAAATATTATCGGCCCACATACAGCGATTCGGTTTTTTTCTATAGTAGGTAATCAACGCATTTGCTATCGAAAATCAGTTCATGTGGTAAATTGTAAAAAAATAGCAAATATTCTCGTGGCTTGGCGGAGTACTAAATTGAAGTCGGTTAAAACTTTGTTTTAAAAGTAAATTATTAGTTATAACTTTATTTATGTAGTAGTTTTTAAGTTGTTATGTCTAACATTATTTTGGTTTTTTCATAGTAATAATAAATAAATAATATCTCATGTTTGAAAATTATTGAACGTAGACCGAGGTTTCAAAATTACATTTTGGATGGTTAGAGTAGGTACTATCGAACCAACTGAATCATGACCCACCATGGAACCTTGTTACATTTAAGGAACATACGTACGATCATATGACGTTAATATGTCAGTTAATTGTAACAAGGTTCCACGGTGGGTCAGGATTCAATTTTGTCGATACTACTTGCAGCGGGGCCCCAATTTTATTAAAATCTAGTTTGAATTCATATGAATTTTGTAAATGTTGTTGTTCATGGATTTTTTGTTTGGAAAGTTTTCTTTAAGTTAAATGAATGTAATCATTAACCTAAATTCAAACCAGTGGGCAAGTCAAACAGGTTGTCAAATATTGGAATTAGGCGGTCTGCAGTAGCTATTGTTTTATATAATCATAAAATTCATAAAAAGCTTGAAAAGAACAATTATTATTTTTACATTGTTTTCTCTTGTAGATTGAGGGGTTTGAATACATTAAACGAATTCTTAGCTTCGATTAACTTGAAAACTCCAAGAAGTTTAAATAGCAGTAATTCCAAAGCTTTAAAGCTCAAACAATAGGTATTGTTAAAGTTCATCATTTCACCTTTATACTTAGCGTCAAAAGACAAATAAACAAGAACTAACCATCACTATTTAAATTATATTTAGAATATCAGAAGAGTTTCCGTTCTCTATTTGTAGCATGAGTCGACAACCCTGGGGCACGTGTATACGTGATGGATATACGGTGCCAGCGGTTCACGACCCCTGTACCTGTAAACAGATGTTTGTAGGACAAAGCATAACTTACATTGTCATTGGAAACAGAAATAGAAGCTTGGATGTTTTCATTTCAACGGGCAATGGGCGTGAGAGGGTAGCCACACGTTGCGAAAGCTAGAGGCCTATACTTAGCACCTATTTCATACCTAAATATATATTGACTTACAAAATTTACAAAACATTCTTCAGCTTTATTGGACTACCGACATGTATGTATGTATGTACAACCGTGCTGTTTTGTCGCCAAAACGATACGCTTAGCAGCCATACGCTTCTAAACCTGGGTAGTGCTACATTGTGCCACGGCCTACTAGACACGATCGAGTAGGCCGCGACGCGACTAATCTAGAGGGCCATGCCGAAACATAAAATACATTTGGTACTACCAACTTAACAAACCACTGAATGTATTTACTTCAAATAAATTATTGTACTAAAGGCATTGCTGCCAACTTAAGAACAACCTTGGTCTTAATATGACAGTACTGGCAAGTTGAACAAAACAGACCATAAACAAGAGGTGTCAATGTGTCATGTTTCCAATTTCCCACCAAAGTTCCAGTTCAAAATTAAAAGACGAAATAGGTCAAATATGATAACTATTCGTTATTAATAACTTCTTAAAATTTGATTCGTGTTTGTGAAGTGAAGAAAAATGTGTACGTTCCTTTTAAAATGGACGAAGAAGAAAATAACTGCACCGCTGATGAAATTGCGTGAGTAGTAATAGAACCAACGGAAAACTTACTGCCTGAAAAGTAAAATTATGCTATTTATTTAAAATATATATGCTCGCCAAGGCTCGCATCGCAACTTACTTATACAACAGTTGCATAAAATACTATTAAAATTATAATGATTAAAACCTGGCCCAATTATCTGGTTTAATATATTATGACAGAAGCGGAGGGACATGTCGGAAAATCCTTGTGCCTGAAAAGTTTATACACAAGTTTTGAGCTGAAATATAAAATTATTCAATTTTATATTTCAGCTCAAAACTTACATACAATCACGCCTTTATCCCTAAAAGGGGTAGGCAGAGTACATGAAACTTATGTTCCAGTACCACTTTTCGCATAGATGTGGGTATAAAAGATCGACAAAATGTGATATCGCAGTGACAGGTTGCTAGCCCATCGCCCGCAACACACTTCAACCCTGTTCCCTTAGTCGGCTCTTACGACACCCACAGGAAGAAAGGGGGAGGTGCTATTCTAGCCCGACACCAGCACGGTTGTGCCGTACTGTTATGGGGTATTCCCCATTACAAAATTAGAACAAAAGAAAAGAAAAATAGACTATTCTGCAGACTTATTTTGTATGTCTTTATATTAGTGTTCGGGACTATGTAAATGACAGATAAAAGTACAGGAGTAGAAAAAACATATAATAGTACTTAGTACAATTATTGCTGAGGCGCGGAAAGGAACCCTTTCCTACGGTGGCCTGACAAGAGACGAGTCAGGCAATACCGATTTCCGCCAAGGTATTTAAAATAGTTATTTGTTATGCAAGGCTGCAAAGTTGTTGTTTGGCGCAAGTGCTTAGTATTGAAAGCCGAGCAGGCGAAGGATTGTAAAATTGAACCATGAGCGAAGCGAATGGTTCAAAAGTACAATCCTGAGCATAGCGAGGCTTTCAAGGCACGAGACGCCAAACAATTTTGCTGCCGAACGAAACACACAATTTTTCACCTCACCACCGCGAGGAAAATTGTAGGTAAGTAAATGTAATGGAAGTAATTTGGACATTATACTCATTTTCAATAAAGGTTTGTTTACATCTCATCAAGATCTAGCATTTTATAATTATCAAATGTAACATAAATATTTTTGCATCTTTAAATAACCTCACGCATACCTACACAAAAGTCAAAGTATTGTTGGGTACTCACGGTTTAAACTAAGACTCTAATACGCTTATTTCACTTTTTCCGCTAACTTAGCAGGCATCAAAATTCATATATATATCTATATATATATCTTCTGCACTTAAATCTATAAATAACTACCATTATTTTGGTTTTACGGTCTGAAGCTTTAGAACAAAACAAAATTCTGAGTTTCTGTATCTGAGTTTTTTCTTAAATTAACTTTTCAAACGGTGCGTTCCAAATTTAGAAAAAACGAAATTTTTTGAAGAATAAAACGACATATTAAAATTATTTATTCGTATTTTATCCTTATAAGTCAATCTAAATGTTAATATTTCGTATGTACCTACTTAATTAAGAGAGAATAAGTATTATTAATTTCATTTTATCAAAATAATAACAATTTATTATTGGCATAACACCATCAGTTTCTAAACGCACCTCTCATTCTGCATAGAAAAAAGTTTGGTCTCGCGATCGACCGTCACGTTCCAAATTCAAAAACTCTTTCCACGCTAGCGGATAAAATGGACTTTTGGGCGCAGATTTTGGGCGATAAAGCAAGCCTTTTCGAGCCGGTGAGGTGAAAAAGCTTTTCTCCAACATGTGAGGAATAATAGAAAGACATTACATCCAATTTTTTGTGACATATATCGCGGTGATACCTGTACTTTGATTTAGCTAAAAGCATTCATTCTATGACTTTTTCAGAGGTGGTATTTACTTTCACACTATCTTTTACTTTCAACGCGGTTTTTAAAGCTCCTATACCTTGTCTATTTAACAGAGTTAACAAAGCGTTCTTTCTGTTGCACTTTTGTATGAAAATGAAAGGGACAAGAAACTGCCAGTGGGCGTCAACAATCGCACGTCGATGGCGGGCTCGGCTTACATGCCGCTTGTTGGAATATTCGTAATATTTCTCGTGATTTTTGCTTGTAGTTAGAGGCACCTCAAATAATTAACTTATTGATAACATGACATTGTCATGTCATGTTTTTTCATCTATAATTCATAATTATGTAATTTGAAGTCCAATAAAAGAGCCAGGTAAAAATTTGTAACCAAAGTAAGCACTTGAAAGCGTCCGCACCGTACGAGCGACAGATGTTGACTAAATTTTGAGAGGCATATAAACCTACCTTGGGCCTGTGCATCGTCCTTATCGCTGACTAATTACATGCATTCTCTGTTTTCTAGTACTAAAGGTACTGATACACATGCTCTATAATAGCATGCTTAAAAGTGTGCTTATGAGCATGCTTGGTTTGAGCGTGCTTATGCACTGTTCACATTTGCTACAAATAAGCATGCTAATTTTGAGCATACTCACGAATAAGCATGCTCAAAGCAAATACTCCGAATACACATGCCATTTAGTAGCGTGCTCTCTGCCACGAACTATGGACCAGTTTTAAGTTTTTTAAGTTCATTATGATAAATAGACCTTAATTTTTTTATTTTGGTTTTTAACATCTTTAAAGTTAGAGTAGAATCATTCATATTGTTTAACAAGTCGTCGTAAGCATTGTTTCTTGCGATGTTATTTTTATATTGAGGTGACCGTGGGTTCCAAAGGCATTCATTATTTCTGTATAAAGTAATAAAACGTATGGTTTTCTCGTCACCCCAGCGAGACATTTTGGCAGACGCAGGCACATGCACCTGTTGCAAACAACAGATCGATACTAGCATGCTTATTAGCAAACGTGTTCACACTTGCTATTACCATTCCCCTCTCTACCCCCGCCTCAGGTAGCACGCGTAAAAATAGCAGGGCGTGCTATCTTTGAGTATGCTAATAAAAAGCATGCTAATTATGAGCACGTCGTAGACACACATGCTAATAGGTAGCATTTGCTCAATAGTAGCATGCTTTCGTGCTAGTAATTAGCATGTGCATCAGTACCTTAACTCTGTTAAAAAGACAAGGTATAATTATAAAACATTTGGTTATTTCGATGATTAAAATTTCCCAAATAAATATGCAAATATCACTTCTCATGCTTGCAAACTTCGCCTTTGTGCTGGGTGTAAGCTGCACAAAATGCCACTTTTAGGCCTGCAACATACTGGCGCGGCCTGCGGTGGCGGTCACTATTCAATTTGACAGCTAATGGCAAGTTTACTATTGACCGCCGCGGCCAGGCCGCCCCAGACTGTGAGAGGCTTTAAGAGTCCGTAGCGGCCCGGCAAAAGTTCGATTGTAGGTATATTACCCGTCTCCCGAGCGCGCCAGCGCAGGTGTCGTGGTGGGGGTCGAGCGAGGCTGCTAGGTCGGCGTAGAAAAGTTTTGATACTTAACCGTTTTATCTGAGTTTTTCGTTACTTAATATTTATATTCATATAAATATATAAATGTTGTATATATAAATACATATACAACACATGTGTTGTATATGTGTTATACGTGTTGTGTTGAAATAAAATATCAGGCAATCAACAAAAAAAATCTCATGTATTTTCGGTGTGAACATGATACGGAGTATCAAAATTATGCACAAATAATATTCGGGCTATTGTAATTCAGCGTAATCGAACTATGCGAATCTCAATTCTGCCAAAACAGTTTATTATGCGAAAAGTCAATTATGGCTACATAGATTATGCGAAATTGAATTCTTACTAAAAAAAAGACCGGGTTGCACTCCGGGAGTGCCGGCAGAAGGGAAAACTTGAATAATTTTAATTTTGCAAAAAAAACCCTTCCTGCCCCCTCCCTCCCCCTGCGTGCCAATATATTAACACACATTATTATTATTATAACAGCCTTATTAGCAGTACGCTATAGTTCAACTTAACTCAGCAAAATTGATGAAGGAGACGATGAAATAAAATACCAATTTGTTTTGCCATTGCCAAATATTTTTGAAAGCCCTATCTAAAGAGATAACGAAGGAAGGAAGGAATCTAAAGGAATAACGTCCAAATTCGAACTATTCGAATTTACTCAATGGCAAAACGGTAAAGGACGCGTGGACAAAATTACATATTTATTTGCAGACAATGCAATTGCAAAAAGTGTTTAACGGCTTTATACTCTTACGAATAGTGTTCAGTTTTGAATGAAGTCGAATTGGCTAACAAAAAATATGAGAGTTTGCTTTTTTAAACAAAATGGAATTTGCATTTACGGAAAATGTGTTACGACCTTATTCTGTTAACAATAAAGTACAAACTAGAACTATGTGCCCCTAGTCAATCCCCCGTTCCCCCCCCCCCCATGCCTCATCCCGAATCTCTCCCAATTCTACGGTCACGTGAAGCTGGAGGCCCTGTTCGAATCCCGGTATGGGCATTTACTTCTTCCTGAGTCATGGATATTGGTTTTCTATGTATTTAAGTATTTATTTACCTATCTATATAAGTATGTATATCGTCGTTTAGTACCCACAGTACAAGCTTCCCTTAGTTTGGGACTAGGTCGATTTGAGTAAGATTGTCCCCAATATTTATTTATCTTTATTCATTTTAAAACTTAGTAACTTTGGCTTTGCTGGAAACGTATGGCCAACTGGTGCCTTTTTTTAGGGTTCCGTACCCAATGGGTAAAAACCGGGACCCGTTCGCTGTCCGTGTGTCTGTCACCAGGCTGTATCTCAAGAACCGCGAAAGCTAGACAATTTTGAGCGAAGCCCTTTCACGTCGGTTGAGAAATGCGACCTCTAGAGGAGAACAGCCGGAAATCCGGACAGACATACGAAAGCATTTTTGTCCAAGCTGAAACGGCGACCTTATTCGCTTCCGCTCACTCGTTCGATAATTAACTACTGTTAGAGTTTTCAGTTTCCAGGTTATTCAATTCTAGGTGAATAGTCTTTACCTGAATTATAGTATAACATTAGTGTAGGTATGTGTTGAAATAAAATACTAGGTAATTTAGAAATGTAGGTACAGTTTATTTTTGCTTACAGTTGATTGGCCTACCGTATGAGCTTAATCACCTGATAAATATTAATAATTCGTTAACCTTTCCAGATTCCAACGTTGTGCTGATTTCGTTATATCTATTAATTTTTCCTATATTTGTTGGAGTTGCATATTCACGCCATATCATATAGATATGTCAAATGAGCCCAAAGTCGATGGGGCTGCGTCTTTTAATTACGGAGTTCCATGGCTACCTTCCAGCTCCATTATCAGACCCTGGTTACCATATAGAACCAAAGTACTCGTCAAGACGAATTACACGACCCCAAACTTGATGGGGTTGCGTCGTTTAATTACGGAGTTCCTATGACCACCTTCCAGCTCCATCGTCAGACCCTGGTTACCAAAGTACCAGTCAAGACGAATTAATCAAGCCTAAACTCGATGGGGTTGCGTCGTTTAATTACGGAGTTCCTATGGCTACCTTCCAGGTCCATCATCAGACCCTGGTTACCAAAGTACTCGGCAAGACGAATTAATCGAGCCCGAACACGATGAGGTTGCGTCGTTTAATTACGGAGTTCCTATGGCTACCTTCCAGGTCCATCATCAGACCCTGGTTACCAAAGTACTCGGCAAGACGAATTATTCGAGCCCAAACACGATGAGGTTGCGTCGTTTAATTACGGAGTTCCTATGACCACCTTCCAGCTTCATCATCAGATCAGCTTTATGTCATAATAATATTACATTGTCATCCAATTTATACATGCATGCAAAATTTCAGCTCAATCGGAAACCGGGACGTGGATCAAATTTAACTTACAAGATTTAATTACAGACAACGGATAGGTGAACTAAATAAAAGTTTATAAAAATTCACCAAGTATAATAATAATAATAATATATTCTTAATTGCACCACAACATAAGAAAAACATGTTACAAGAGTACATAAATTTAAATAGGGGTAACAACAGGCGGTCTTATCGCTTTAGAGCGATCTCTTCCAGACAACCTTTGGGTAGCAGGAAATTTTCAAGAAGAGTTGTAAACCGGTAGTGCAGGAATAAATCAAAAAAACTTACTATCGCATACATCTCATTATATGACAATTTCAGAAAACATAAAATCATAAATAAGTATTGTATAAATACATAGATACATACATACAAACTATAACACAATTATATAAATATATTACAGGACAACAAGGCAACTTAAGGCAGCGACAAGTAATATTGTTTCAACAGATTTTTGAAAATTTGAAGAGATTTTGCACATCTTATATGCAACGGCAAAGCATTCCACAGCCGAACAGCCTGGAAGGTGAATGAGTTGTTATAGAACTTGGTGGATGAAGGCGGTGGAGCGAGAAGATGATCATGTGAAGATCTGATGGAAGTGAGGTGGTTAAAACGCTCTTTGAGATACGGAGGAGTTGAGGGAACAAAAAGTATACTGTAAAGCAAAGATAAAATGTGAGAATTCCGACGGAGACGAATTGGAAGCCACTTGAGCTGAGAACGAAAGGAGGATACGTGGTCATATTTGCGCAAGCCAAATATGAACCTAATAGAAAGATTTTGGAGGCGCTCAAGCTTATTCAGCTGGTCCTCAGTAAGGTCTAGATAGCAAATATCAGCATAGTCTAGAATGGGGAGAAGGAGAGATTGAGCTAGCGCAATTTTAGTGGCGAATGGCAAAAAGTTACGAAGTCGACGAAGGGAACCCATCGAAGCAAACATCCTCCTGCTGACCTCGCTCACCTGAGGTACCCAAGATAACGAGCGATCAATTATAACACCAAGGTTCCTGACCTGGTGTGAAAACGGAATCTGGACTCGATTAAAAATTACAGCCGGCAAGTTAGGAAAATCTACCCTAGCGAGCTTTCACGATCACTCGTAAAATAATTGACATGGGAGCTATACAATTCGTAAGTTGTCTCGATTAGCCTCACGAATGTCTCACTAGTATAGTTTGACCCCGACGTTGGTAACAACTATGTCTAGCCGGAGATCAAAATAATATTTTAGTCGAGGGGTAGCCTTCGTGAATAGCCACAATTACACGACGTACAGGTCAGACCCGGACAACGGCTAAGCCGGTACTGCCGAATCGAGCGCCGTGCACGGTGTTTTATTACGAACTTTAGTTGTTGACGACCTTTGTAGCCTAGTTGGTAGTGACCCTGCCTACGAAGCTGGAGGTCCCGGGTTCGAATCCCGGTAAGGGCATTTATTTGTGTGATGAGCGCGAATATTTGTTCCTGAGTCATGGATGTTTCCTATGTATTTAAGTATATATTTATCTATATAAGTATGTTTATCGTCGTCTAGTTCCCATAGTACAAGCTTTGCTTAGTTTGGGACTAGGTCGATTGGTGTAAGATTGTCCCCAAAATATTATAATATTATATTATATTAGTGTGATTTCAAATATTTTTTATGCTTAAATTTACTTCTACACATAAATATATTTTTGTTTGTACGAATAGCGCTTAAACTAGAGTTTCTTATTATGGCTTCATATTTTTGAAATAATGAGCTAAATGGCCAAAAATACTGGCGATTCTTCGTGTGTTTTTACTCAAAAGTTGTTGGATGGAAATACGGTTTCACTCAACAATTTAATATGTAACTTTTAATATGTTTTCCACTTATTCCTAAGAAGACTATCATTCCAATATGGATTTATTTGTTTCATGTCGGTTAGAAATCAAATAGTTCTTCAAATCCACGTCGTTTTACACGTATCCGAGCGAAAATTGAGAAAACAGCGGTTGGACTGAGCCAAAGTATGGTAAATTGAGAGCTAAATGTAAACAATTTTTCCACTTATTAAACTTGAATTGAAATGAACTTTCATATTACACAATAAAATCTTTAGGAAAACGAATATTTAATGAGATATGACCTCAAAAAGTTTAGCGAATTCAGCAAACGGCTATATACGGACTCTTAAGCCCACATCACACTTGCGTGGCCTGGCCGCAGCGGACAATACTAAACTCGTCATTAGCTGTCAAATTTACTATTGTCCGCCACCGCAGGCCGCGCCAGTGTCTTGCAGGCCTTATGCTGTGGTGCAGAAGTATTTTTAAAGGCTATGAGAATCGCAGTGCAATTTTATGCAAACCTTTATTATTTACTAAAACTGGCACTGAAACATATGTTTACATATGCTTACCCCTTTTGCGTGAGTCTATTTTGTACGTTTTTTTATTTTTTCACAATTGAAGTGAAAAACTTTGTGGATAGCTCGGGCTTGGCTCAGGTGGATATGGTTTTATGGACTTGTTGTCCAATCCACTATTCTTATGGCCATATACAAATTAAGAACAGAAATAAAAAAAATAAAAAAATTGTCTCGGCACCCTGTACCAGTACGTTCAGTTTGATGTCGAGACACTTGGCTCGTGGGGCAAGCGCGCGTTGTTAAAACACAAAAATTTATTAACATTATCATTATTATTTTTAATGTACGTAACATATTTATGATAAATTCAAAATTTATGAATATAACACATAGACATAACAACTTAAAAACTAATACATAAATAAAGCTACAACTACATATTTATTATATTTTTAATAAAAAAAATGTAATATGACCATGAAAACCGCGGGGTTCGTGGGTGGCTTTATTTCGTTGAATGGGATTTTCCCTTAGTCGTGTCAATTTAGAATGGCGCTATCTAGATTGTAAAAAGCTTCACGCAATGGTAAGAGAGGGAAGAAGAGAAGAGTTTTAACTTTGTATGTTTTAGCCGAACAAAATTAGACAGTGAGCGTTGTTTTTTTAACAAATCTTTTAGCCATAGCTAGTCTAACTATTGTAGGTAAAGAAAAGATTGACGTATGGTTTGTCTCAGCAAGAAACGGCGACACGTGATTGACATCAGAAAACAGCTGTTCTGACTTTTGAACAGCTGATTGCTCTGATATGAGCTGATTTGGTTGTCCCGAAAAGGACAATGTAGGTTTATATTTGGTGAATTTTCCTGAAAAAAACTGTTTCGCGTTTTTAAGTGTACATTCATAAATAAAATAGTGAAGGGCCAGCAACTTTCTACTATAGCATTTGAGAAAGAAAATACTTTGTGAAATTTTTTCCGGAATCCAATTCCATAGTATATAATGTATGGAGAAAGAAATAAAACAATTAATTCCCACAACTTTTTCAATAAAATTTACTAAAAAAGTGATTGCTTTTCCCAAGAAAGTAAGCCTAATATGCCACTTTGAAAAAATAAGCAAATTGTTTTCTTCAGGAAAAAACATTTTGCTCGAATGAGCAAAATTTTGTTTCATCCGATAATTGACATGAAAAGAGAAATAGTTTAGTCACTTTTTTGCCATCGACAAGTCAAAAATGAAATCAGTGGTTTTTTCATAACTATAAAATAAATTAATTATTTTCGTGGTAAGTAAACGGTTTTTTCAAGTAGATACTGTGAAGGTGAATTTCAAAAACATTCTATTTCATTAATAATTTTCTGTTTCAGCAATCATCATCCTCCTAGCGTTATTATTCCCGGTAATGCACCTAAAGGAGCCCGGGCACAGAACTATAGCAAGATAGAAGGAAAGAGTGTATGTACTTCGCGTGGCGAAAAGAAGCCGAAACGGCTTCTTTGCTCGCCGCGAACATTAGTCTGCTCCCGACCGCGGCCCGCGTGCGACGTCAGGTTAAAAAAACAAAATGACTCGTTGTGCGATAGTGAATTGTTCGAACACCTCCGATAAAGGTGACGCAGTTAATCGTGGGATTTCCTTTCATCGGTAAGTACTATTTGTCCAAAAATACCTGTTAATAATTAAAAAAACAATTTATTTATTGCTCTGTATTACCTTCATCAACACAGATTGTGTCCAACACTAGTTTTCCATTGCGGCTTTAATTTGAGGAGACAGACTTGGCGTGCGTTCAAAATAAGCGATGTAAATCTAAGGTATTCAAACTGTCGAGTCGCGTTCGAGGTCGATTTCTCATTTTTTCTGTCAAACGTAAGAATTGTGATGTACCACATTGCTGTACGCTGCGATTTTCTTACTCGATTAAAATCAAATTTGAAACCAGAGGAAATGATAATTACGTTTTTATATTATTATTGAGCTATACTTTAATGTAGGTTACATAGTGAAAAGCAAATATTATTAACAAACAGGTTATGGTTGCTTCTATATTGCAATTTTATTTCAGTTTCCCGAATGATCCTCTGGTTAAAAATAAATGGATTGAAGCAACGGGTCGTAAACAATGGTTTCCAAAAAAACACAGTCGGACTTGTTCAGTACATTTCCACGAAGACTCCTTTACTGGCCCATCGAAGTACCGACGATTGATCAGTAAAGCTTATCCGACTATTGATGTAGTGATGATGTCAAATGATGAAAAGGTACCTACACATTATTTACGTAAGGATAAATATTAATTAAAAAAATGTGACTGCGTGCGTGCGTGTGAGTAGTGTAATTAATTTAATACAATTTGTGCTACAGATAAAAGGTCAATCTTCTTCAGAGAAGGACTCTAAGAACAATACGCCCCAGAAGAGAAAGCTCGAAATAGTGAGTGCTATTTATACATTATCAGAAGATATTTTGTTTTTAAAATTGTGTTTGTCATCTTCACTTTTGTATTGAATATTATATTTTAACGTGTATTACAGGATATTAATGAACCATCCACATCAGACCAGATTCCAATACATACGCCAAAGATGAAAAAAAAATGAAAGCAACTGAACAATCCAAGGCAAATGATAAAACAAAAAGACAAACAAATTAAACGCCTGAAGGAACAAAACCGTCGAAAAGTAAAAAGAATATTTACCCTAGTGGCATTACTGGGGTGCTTAAAAAAGAATACCTTGATCAGTGACGAAGAAGCTGACAACTTAAAAACAACAAATGTTACGACTAATGAACTTTATTCTAGACAAATGAAGAATACAAAAGGATCAACCACAACATCAAAATACTCACCAACACTACGGAGTTTTGAATTAACGTTTCATTATTATTCGAGCAAAGCATATAACTACGTTAGAAAGATTTTCAATTTAAGCTTGCCACATCCTGTCACTATCCGGAATCGGTACAAAGTGATTGACGGTCTCGAGTTCTTTCCTTCTATATTGTAAAAAAAAACTAAGACCTTTTTAAGACTATTTATCATTTCCTCTGTTGAATCTAATTTTCATTTCCTCTGTCGGTTCTTATCGATATTTTGAATCGATACAAAATAAACCTACAAGTTATTACAACTACCGCGTGCGAATCGATGTGACGAATCGATGTCGCGCGGCTTATGTTTCCCGTCACTAAATTACGCTCGTGACGTCAAAATACCTACGCAAAATGTTACACGCTCGGTTTCCATACTAATTGACGCGGACTTTCCTTCTATCTTGATATAGTTCTGTGAGCCCGGGGTCCGCTTTGACACCTAATCCCAAGATTTGGCATAGGCACTAGTTTTACGAAAGCGAGTGCCATTTGACATATATTATATTATTATTCTGACCTGTTATTCTCTGTTTCAGTAATAATTTACAAAAAAAAAGTTTAACCAACTCCAATTTAATACTGTGCCACGAGAACATTTTCACATTTCTTTTCCAATTTACCACATGAACTGATTGCCGAAAGCAAATGCGTTGATTATTAGAGAAAAAAACTGAATCGCTGTATGTGGGCCGATAATATTTGAGGACTTCCGTCGATTCCACAAGGATCACCTTTGGCAGTTCATTAGTTGCTATTTTAACGACATCGTATCAATCTTTGACGTATTTTGTACTTTTAAGTACATAATTGAGGAATACCATAAGTCATCTGTGGTCTTCATCATCCATTCCACTCCAACAAATTTATGATTACCGGGTGTATAATAAATAGAAGAAGATAGAAGATACCAAAATCACTACACGCGTGCCTAATATAATTGAGGAGCTCCCTCAATTCCTCACGGATACCACTCTCCAACGGGATTTTCGAAAAAAAAATTGGGACCAACCTGGAAGCATATACTTACAAACAAAAGAAAAAATGTACGAATTGGCTCATAAATGGCGGAGTTGCTACACGTGTATATAGTGGCATGAAAAGGTTAAAGCACTCGTTGATGCGAACTAGAGGTTACAGACATCAGTTCATAGCAGTATTACTGGGAATGTTCCATGTGCACGTGTAAAAGGTAGTTGTTGTTTCAATATTAGCCCTTGGAATTGTCATCAGCGTTGCACGATACAGTATTTGACAAAAGTTAAACGGAAATAATTTACATTCCTAAAGAAACGAAACTTACAAAAGCATTGCATTTTTTTTGATGTTATACTCATTTCAATGTCCGCAACCCCTCTAGCGGGTGCCTACGCCGTAGTCGCTACTCGCTACGAGGAATACCACGGGATCAGCTACGAACGTAGCGCGTAGCGTATCGTGGCAGTGTTAGAGAATTATAATACATAAAAATCAAAAAGCAGCCAAGTGCGTGACGGGACACGCGCAGTGTAGGGTTCCGTAGTTGCCTGTCTGTCTTATAGTTACATCGACGTACGGTGCGGTTGCGTCGGCCGAATTTGTACGAAAATTGACCTTTCCAAGTACACTTTAAGTTGGCCGACTATTACTCGGTAACCAATTATGCCTAGTTGTACGTGATAGTTTTCCTTTTAAATTCATTATATGTACTACTGCCACGATTTTTTTCACGTGCCCAGTAGTAGCCATTTAGCCGGCAGGGGGGGGGGGGGGGGGGGGGTGACATGACTCGAACAAAAATTAGGGCTTTAAATCCCATTATCTCGCAAACGCATAACTGAGTTGAAAAATTGTTGTAGGAAAACTCATAATATTTTGAACAAGCTATCCAACGATACCCCACACTATAGGTTTAACGAAAAAAAATACACCACCAATTTACATGTAGGGGTTGATGTTCTGAAGGGACGCCCGGCCGGTGACAGGCGGGCAGTCGATCGCTCGCTTGTTGCGTTCATTCCGCTCCAATCCCCAAGTTTGGAGCCTCAGGTTACTGTCCCGGCGACGTTCGCACAGCAAACTACATTTAGGGGAGGAACCTTAAAAAAAAATAGGATTTTATTACTACTGACGACTTACCTATAGTAATATAATACCTACTAACATAGTTGTTAAGACCTTTATTACTAACGAATTATGGAAACAATTCCGAAATAAATGATTTGATTTGATTTGATTTGATTATTCTACTATTTTGTCGGCGTGATTGGTTTGTATGCCCACGCCGAATCGCAGTTTTCTAGTTGTAAGGGTTACTGAGCTAAGCCGAAGACGGACAGACAGACGGACGGACATGGCGAAACTATAAGGGTTCCTAGTTGACAACAGAACCCTAAAAATGGACGCTGTTTACCACTGAAGATGAGACAACGCTCTTATCTTGTCACTTGTCGCGTGATAAGGCCGACCGTGATACGGGGTCTGCTTACGGTTACGTATGACGTGCGGGTTCCGTTTTAAACTTTTGATGTTATATATGCGAGATTGACATGAGTTTACTATTAAAGCTATTGTAGCTGTTATGTCTTGCTCGTTCGCTAATATTAAGAGGGTATCCTAGCAGCATTTTTCCATACAAACGTATTCCCCTATTTCCTTCCTGGTTTATCCCTCTAGAGGACTCGTTTTTTTTATAAAATCTAGGTCTACTGTATGTATGCCCCTGTCATTTACTTTTTCCCAAAAAATAATTACCAAAACAGATACGAATTTTCGAAAACCTAAAAAATACCCCATTTTTACTGTCATATTTAGATGACTACCAGACAAATATGAAAAGATTTTACGTTAAAATAAAATAATAGAAACATAGATCTGCTCTTCCTCTAAATTTCGACACCAAACATAATTGAATCGGCGCAGGTTTGGCGGAGAAAACAGGGGAATACAAAGCATCGATCTGGTCAAGATTTTGTAGTGAAAATCGGTCTGAGCTGCAGTTGTCCCTATCGCACATTACGGGGAATCGCTTGGGCGCAACGCGACGGCAATAGTTTGTACAAATACCTATTTCTCAATTTTGTCGCAGACCGACTACGCTCTTAAGGCTAACTTTACGAGTAGCTAGCTGCTAGGCGGGCTTTACCAATATGTCAACGTAACATGGCTTAAATTCGAATGAACAAAACCTCCTCGTTCGAATGTAACCCATATTGCTTTGACATAAAGTGCCTGTGTGATATACTAGTGCAGGGGTCGGCAAACTTTTTAGACAAAGAGCCAGATCCCGGAAAAATTACGATTTTTCGGAAGCTCAAAGAGCCACACAGTACCAAATTTAAGGGAACATAATAATTTCGGGTGAGAGTGCAAATTTGGTATGCTGTATTTTGTCTGATTTTCATTTAAAAAAACTATTTTTTTGGGGACCTAATGAGCCGCAACAAACCTCTCAAAGAGCCGCATGTGGCTCGGTGGCCGCGGTTTGCCGACCCCTGTACTAGTGCAATGTCGAGAACCATATTTGCCAGAGGCACGCGGTAATTGCGAAAATCGGCACGAAAATGCGTTTACGAACAAATACGACAAATGTGTCAGAACATATCATTTATAAAATAGTGAACAACGCATTAAGTTATTGTAGTTCGATTGATTTTCCCGAAAGAGCGATCTAATTATCACTTTTAGTTTAAAAGCAGTAGCATCTTTTACAATTTTTTTACTTTAGTTTATGTATAGGTATTGTTCTAAAAAAACGAACAGTGGAATTCTCAGTGAGATACTAAAATGTCAGTTCCTTTTAACAATGTGCGACCACTTAGTGCCGGAGCCTTAGGCACTCAAAAACCACCTTCTTAGGGCCCGGCTACATGACCACGGTGCGGCGTCGTAAACGTGAAACGTCGCGGAGTCGGAGCATTCCACGTTATCGCACCGTGCGAAAATACGTTGCCGCGTCGTGCAGATACAGTTTCAAGAAATAAATAATTATATGCTTACCGAGTTTTGTCTTTTCTTTGCTTGTGTTGTTGTCAAACTCTGGAAAAATGATTTGGCAGATCTCCTTCCACGCAATAGTTTTTAAAAATGTATCTTTGAAATCGTCAATTGTTTTGTCCCAGAGGACTGGACGTTCTTCCACCAAAGAAATCAGCAAATCGGCATCTATATCCTCAACCATCTTGAACAAAGGCTAATTACTAACTGATAATATAACATCGAACACGGTGCCGGGTGCGGGTTCCTTAAAAGAATTGCAACGTTGTCTCGCCGTGTGCGTCGCACCGTCAACGTGTTTACACGACGCGGCAACGTGTATCTGCACGACGCGGCAACGTATTTTCGCACGGTGCGATAACTTGGCAATAACGTGGAATCCTCTGACGTCGCGATGTTTTAGGTTTACGACGCCGCACCGTGGTCATGTGGCCGGGCCCTTACCTGACCGCGCGGAGAATATGCCACAAAATCCCGCACCTACTCTTCTCAAATACGCGGGCAGAGCCGCGCAGGCAGATGGTGTATAGTATAACTACTAAGACGCAATAAACTCTTATTTATACGCGGTGATTAATTTTATGCACTAAAATTAAACATCTCATCGTTCTAAATGTTCTAATACGTCTTTCTCCTGTCAAACAAACTTGGCGACCTTGCTACGGAATTACCGGGCCACCTGTCTGTGGCGCTGATCCAAACCCAGTCGTTTTAATTACGGATGCAATTAATTACATTTTAAGGTAAATAATATTAACTACGAAGAAACAGCTATACAGATTTTCGTAAAACATGGCTAAGAACACTAGGGATAAAATTGTCTATGATACACAGACAGACACGTTAAACTTGTAACACCCCACTTTTTGCGCCAGGGGTTAAAAAATATCCGTTGATGGTTAATTTTTTGTTAGATATTAAATAATACGTTAAAAAACTTGAAAAGTGGCTGTTTTCAACCTAAAACTTGCTACACGTATTTTCAATTCTTACGAAAAAACATTGATAGGTATTTAATTTATATCTAAAACCTGAACATATCAAAATATAAATATCGAGCTGAACATAAGTGAGCGAGACAACATTTTAGGACTACCATCGCCATCAGAAAAGGCGGATTAAACGTCGAGAGCGCCATAGGCAAGCACCTTATCGGCGCCCCTCTAGCGGCCATAGATTAAAAATTATAACAAAAAAAAATTGCTGCGCTTCGCGCGCCCCTGGCACGTGCCTAACCTGCCTATATGAATAATCTCTCAATGTTATTTTTGAGTACCGCATGAAACTATCATAATGAGATACATAGTTATCAAATAATCATTGTGACAAAAAAAAACTACCCCTTTTAGTGAATGTCGCATTATTACGTAAGTTTGACGCATCTCGTTAGGTTATATATCTATCCCACCCAGTGTTTTACTGCACAATAACTGAGACATCATTAAAGCTATAACAGGACTAGCCTGCCATACAAATCTCTTGCTTAACAATACCCTCGACATTGAACGCTAAGCCTATTAAATCGGTCGTTTGATTGAAGTTAATCCGGATACCATAACGATGACACGTGGGTTCTAGCGTGATAACTAGAAATCTTCTGAATGCGTGTTTGGGTGAACGACCTGACATTTTAAGCTCTGACCTAAAAGGGAGTGTTATAAGTTCAATTTAAGGTGAAATTTAATTTATACTAATATCTGGATCGGGGGAATGGACGCATTGGGCCAGCGTGGGGACTGCTGCCCGTTCCCCATCATCCATGTGAGGAGGCCTGTGCCCATATAGACGTATATAGGTGGGGTGATAAAATATTGTCTATAACCACCCAAACAGTCCATTCTACACGCAGGTGAAAGCATTTTTGAAATCGGATAAGCGGTTTCGGTTATTACCCAAAACATACAAACTTACAAAGCTACAATCTCACAGACTTTTTCGAACGAGAGAGCGAAGCGAACGAAGTTCTATGCTTCAGCTAGGACCGAAAATCGTTTGTCCGGTGTCCAGCTGTCCGGCTGTTCGCATCTACATGGCGCATTTCTCAACTGTGTCTCGTGAAATTTTGTGAGCAGGTACAATTACTCGATCCATTTTTTCAAAATTTAAAAAATATATTTAAAAGACATTTTCTCACACACGAAATATAATTTTTAATCCGTGGGTTTGAAGAGGGCAATGTCTGTGAGATTGTAAGTCTATTATTATTATTATAAGACATTTTATAAGTCTAAACCACGTCTAAACAAAGCTAGTTAGTGATAAATAACTGATGGTTATGTGTCCTCCCTCGACGGAGACATCGAAAAAAACTAGCCGTCTTCCTGACTTAGCGGGGCGGGATAAGTATGTGGTATTTAGTACTTTGACGTGAGCTTCCTGATGTCGCACAGACGGTATTACTATCAGTATAAAGGCCGAAACGGACACATACGGAAGGGTCCGCACAGAATACCGCGCCGCGCCGCGCCGCTCCGCCACCGCTGTCAGTGCGTTTCGGCCTTTACATTTGCGCAACTAGACAAGAGGCTCAAGTTTCAAAGCCATATAAAGAAACCCCTACCAAAAGCAAAATTTTACATCAGCCGACTTCACCCGCTACTGAACAAAAATAGTAAACTAAAGTTAAGACACACAAAGTAGTAATTAATCGGTTCTGACTCAAATGACAGTTGACACTGACAGGCGGATTAAATGTCGAGAGCGACCTCTGTCTATCGGCCATTAAAAGTTATAACGAAAATAATTTCGCGCGCGCGCTGCGAATCACGCCTAAGTACACCGCCTAGTTTGCCTGTAGGGATAATCTCATCTGCGCTGACAACTGACATGTACTGATATCGTACCATACCTGACCCCGTATCATGGTCGGCTTTATCACGCGATAAGTGACAAGAAGCTTCATCTCGTTCTATCGAACGGTGTCAGCCAGTGACGGACGCTCTATCTTGTCACTTATCGTGTGATAAGGCCGACCATGATACGGGGTCAGATCTGCACCGATAAATCAGGAAGTAGCCTGTAGGGTCGGGAAACCTAATAGCGAGCATGAGCGTGACTTACAAAACAAAATTCAGTTTTGAACGGCCGTAAATAGGGTTACTGGTTAGTCATAGATGTAAGAGTAGTGGTAGGAGGGCTTGGGCCGAGTTTTTGCCCGACTAGGCGAAAGGAAGGGATATGTTTTTATCAGTCATTGTTCCACCGTAGCGTTTAAGATTCAACCTATCTCCCTCACTGTCGCCTAAACTTACAAGTGCGACAGAGAGGGAGATACACGAACGAAGTTCGTTTTCGTTTCGCGATAGCCTCTCTGAACCGATTTTGATAAATGAGGTATCGATTCGAAATTAAGTTATTTCTGCGAATTAAAACGAGTTTTTTGAGTTAGTATTCTGTAGTCTAGAGCTAGTAATGACAGTTGAGGCAAACAAAAAAAGGTGAATCTACTCGTATATATGACAAATGCAGCAAATTATCTCAGCAATAATCTGTCAGTCCGTCTTTCTTATTGAGATCTACCAGCCGTAAAGCTTGAATCACATTGGCGCGGTCTACGGTGGCGCTCAATAGTAAACTTGGCAGCTATTGGCAGGTATAAAACCACCACCGCAGACCGCGCCAGTCTGTGAGAGGCTTTATACGAAAGAAAGTCTCGGCAAAAAAAGAAACTGTAAAGTTAGTCAAATACCATGTTATCTGCCCATAAAGATTCAATGATCACAACAACATTCGTGTGATTATCGTCGCAACATTGTAAGAAGCAAAGTGAAATTGGCAGCAATTTAAAGCTAAAACGGGAGCTAAATAAACATAAGAGACGTATATATGTACTTTACAATCCGTTTGATATTAATGCGTATCACGTGGTAGCTTCCACGCGCCAAATAAACTTATCACAAGCGGGTACGTAGCATATTTTCGAATATCAAAACGAATTGAAAATCCTTACGTACCTACGAAATCCCTCAAAGTGTCCGAATGCTCTGTTTGTCGAGTACTTTTTTTTAAGCCCGTATAGTGTTAAGGGTCCCACTGCAGAGCAAAGGCCTCCTCTCTCGACTTCCACTCGTCCCGGCTTTGAGCAATCTCTGGCCAACATTACAAAATGCGGCCAGCAGGTCGATCACGTAACGCATTGTACGCGCGTTCGGTAGATCTAAATGTCACTTTTTATATGGAAAAATGTCAGTTAAACTGAACTAACGCGCGTTCAAAACGTTACGTGATTACCCATCAGGTCGCCATCTCCGTCTCGGCCTGCCACGTCGCCGCCGCCCATCGTGTTGCACCCACTCCATGGCTATTTTGGCCCACCTCTGTGGATGCATTCGGCATTCCCTTTTCAGCCAGAGCTGTATGTATTGTTGTTTTATGTTTGTAAATATTATAATATTTATTATGTAAAATCAAAATTCCAAGGTACGAAATTACTAAATTTAGATGTAAAAAAATATTTTATCACAAAAGTCAGTTAAATTTTGAACACCATGAAATTAACAGTTTTCATAGAAAAATATTAAGTAAACATTTTATAGCACAATATCGAATTTTAGGAATGTGTAGAAAAGTTGTTTCTGTATATTAATCATTTTGAAGTAACTAAGGACAACGAAATGTATGCCAAACGCTTTTAGGAATGTCATAAACTTGACTTTTAAAGTATTTCCTTGGGATTTAACATTGATCCTAGATTTTATGTTACAACACACACGACCGCTTTAGCCTAGTTGGTAGTGACCCTGCCTACGAAGCAGGAGGTCCTGGGTTCGAATCCCGGTAAGGGCAAAAATTTGTGTGATGAGCATGAATATTTGTTTCTGAGTCATGGATATTTTCTATGTATTTAAGTATTTATATCTATTATATATATCGTCGTCTAGTACCCATAACACAAGCCTTACTGAGCTTACTATGGGACTAGGTCGATTTGTGTAAGATTGTCCCCTTATATTTATTTATTATTAATACAATACAATAATACAAATACTCTTTATCTACGCACATATCATTAGTGCTCTAAAGTGCATTCAAAAACCGTAGGAAATGACCAGCATTACTACAACCGATTTTACTATGACAACTTTCTTGTCTGTGGTAGTAGGTAAAATCTGTACTGTAATATCATTACAGTACAGATTTTTGATAAATTTGTAGCGTTATGAGTTTTTTCTACTCCTGTACTTTTATCTGTCATTTACATAGTCCCGAACACTAATATAAAGACATACAAAATAAGTCTGCAGAAAAGTCTATACTCTATTCCCCATAACAGTACGGCACAACCGTGCTGTTTTGTCGCCAAAACGATACGCTTAGCAGCCATACGCTTCTAAACCTGGGTAGTGCTACATTGTTCCACGGCCTACTAGGCACGATCGAGTAGGCCGCGACGCGACTAATCTAGAGGGCCATGCCGAAACATAAAATACATTAGGTACTACCAACTTAACAAACCACTGAATGTATTTACTTCAAATAAATTATTGTACTAACGGCATTGCTGCCAACTTAAGAAAAACCTTGGTCTTAATATGACAGTACTGGCAAGTTGAATTAAGAACAAAGCAGACCATAAACACGAGGTGTCAATGTGTCATGTTTCCAATTTCCCACCAAAGTTACAGTTCAAAATTAAAAGACGAAATATGTCAAATATGATAACTATTCGTTATTAATAACTTCTTAAGATTTGATTCGTGTTTGTGAAGTGAAGAAAAATGTGTACGTTCCTTTTAAAATGGACGAAGTAGAAAATAACTGCACCGCTGATGAAATTGCGTGAGTAGTAATAGAACTAACGGAAAACTTACTGCCTGAAAAGTCAAATTATGCTATTTATTTAAAATAGTCGTAGAAAAAATATTGTATGCAACGGTGTATAACTTGGTCTTAAAACGCTCGTGGCGTCTTTAATTGCGATGCTCGCCAAGGCTCGCATCGCAACTCACGACACTCGCGTTTTAAGACCCTACTTATACAACAGTTGCATAAAATACTATAAATTTGGAACAGCTGTCAAAACTCAAGTGGGTCTCTATTCTAGTATCCATAGATATTAAAACAGTTATCGATACGAAACGTCAATTCAGTACGTTTTTTAATACAAACTGCACGACATTTGATCGGTTACCTATCATAAAGTCGAAAATTGTAATGTCGATTATTAATACCCCGAAAACGTTTCCCATTTTATTAAATAGCCTAAATTTTGTTTGCCCGAAAGTACGTTTCCCTGTTCATTACTTTCCCCCCTTCTCAGTTCGCTGCAATTTTATTTCGCTTATGATTCGAATCAACACTTGTAAAAATTCCGAAGTATCATTTGCCAACTACTTTTTGTGGCGTAAAGTATTTTGAACGAAATATTATTTTCCCCCATATCAAACAATCGAAATTGATTGTTTCGAATAAACACTTATTAAAATCCCGAAGTGTTATTTGCCAACTACTTTTTGTGGCGTAAAGTATTCAGACCGATATATTATTTTCCCAGATAGTAAATACGTTTCTAAAGAAATCAAAATAAACATACTTATGGAGAAGAAAAAATATTTAAGTGAAGTTAAATTTCTTAAAGAAATTACTAAAATTATTTCAATATAAAACAAGTATTTTTCTCTTTTGGTACACCAGCACTAATATCTGCCACAACAAAGCGTGCAAAAATATCTGACAGAACTCTATTTGAAGGGCCATTAGGTGCTGTTAGATATGTTTGCACGCTGTGTTGCGAAAGATATTAACGCTGGTGACTGTACTAAAAAAAAGTACAGAATTGATTCAAACGTTAAAAAATAATTATATTTTTTCCTATATATTGGTATAATGATTAAAATTATAATATTAAACTTATAGTTTTATTAACCAATATTCAATACTTTCTTACAATGTTTGTTTCCGCAAGGGTCGCCGTTCTAACCTAACCTAACCCACTTTTCTAGCCAAAGTTTTTCCCGGGTGAATATTTTTTGCTTTGATTTACTGACTTCCCCGCCCCGTCCTATTTCCGCTCTAAGGGACATAAGGTAACTAACGAACCTATCCAAGTAAACTAGCCTTTGGGTGACCGTTTTATTTTTAATGCGGGGGGCTCCGCCCCCGAGCCCCCCTTGCGAATAGGCCATATTATCGAAAAGGTTACTTCCTATATATTGGTATAATAACAAACCTAACCTAAGACACTTTTCTAATAAAGGGCACTATGTAATGTTTAACAGATCTGTATGTTTTATGAAGATTATTCACTGTAAAATTATATAAGGGAAAATGACATTTCAATTACACGTAGCATCGGCATAGCATCGAAGGTAACCTATTGAAGTTTCGAAAATTCCTTATCCGATTTTCACTTGTCCGAGAATCGTTCTTCTGGTTATTAATATAAGGGAAAATGACATTTCGATTTGGCGTAGCATCAGATTTACGAAAAGGTGGTTACTAAATCGATAGTCAAATAATAAAATTGGCAACCGTTGTTCTGGTTACTGATAAAAGGTAAAATGACATTTCGATTTCGCGTAGCATCGGATTTATGAAAAGGTGATTAACAAATCGGTTGTCAAATAATAAATTTGGCAACCGTTCTTCTGGTTATCGAATTTCGGGAAAATGTAGATGTGGGATAGGAAACTAGAGACATTTCAAAAAATATGGTAAGCAATGTATATGGATTATAAACATTCGAGCAACCGTTTTCGGACAAGTGAAAATCGGACAAAGGATTTTCGAAACTTCGATAGGTTACCCATTTGATCTCGAGTGATATGAGTATAGGGACTTCATTCGTTTGTCTATGATTTAAAAAAAACATTCGCAATGACGGATGATCGAATTGCCGCCATTGCTGTTGTCATTTTATTGTTGGTTTTTTGCTGTTACTTACATAATTATTCTCTTTGTTACTTACTACTACTTATGATAAGTGTGTAGACAAAGTAGTGTATGCAACTGTACATAATTAGGCCTTAAAACACTCGTGTGATCCTATTATGAAACTCGCTCACGCTCGTTTCATAAAACCACACTCGTATTTTAAGGCCTCTCATTATGGATCAGTCGCATAAACTACTATTATTGTATACCTACCCCAATAACTGTCCAGAACATAATAAACACAAGTGAAAGCAAAAACAGAGGTTACATATTCGAAAAAGCGCGTGAATCAGAACGCTATCAAATTGTGATATGAAATGTTAAAATCAGATTGAACCCCAGGTAACTAACGATATAGGTATGTCTTACATTAATCAAGTGTACGCGTGGATGTGATCATGTTCGGAGTGAACGTAATTTATTATAAGTACGTCAAAAATTACACGTGCAGATAAATTGCGTTATAAATAATGCTGGCCATACACGATGCTTCCTATCGTCCAATCGGCTTGTCGCTACCGATTGGATCAGTCAGAACTGACCGTGTGTAGGAGTGTATTGGCATGTACTGAATCTTACCCCACTCGGCGGTCGAGACTTACGTTGGGTGGTCGTTCGTCTCCTGCCATAAGAGGAATGCACGTCGCATATCAGTGTATTGGCATAAGTTGGGGGGCACCAACTGCGTAACCATCTTGGACACTTTTTGGCGGAGACAGAGAATGCAGTAATGCAATCACACCGCCATCCTTGCATGATAATAAAAAATAGTTTTATTCATGGCTTTTTAAAACTGAGGATAGATAATACATAGTAACAGGGTACGGTATGGTAGCAGTGGCGGAGCGCCCCTACAAGCCGATTCCCTATAATAGGTAACTCTTTGTAATGAAGCGTAGTAAAATATCTGTGCTATTTCTGCCTCGCATTGCTTGGTTTCTCTTTTTGCAAATTGTAGCATAGCCTTTCTAGTCGACTACATTTGGAATTTATGTTTAATATGTGTTTTTTTTATGTGATAGGAGGCAAACGAGCAGACGGATCACCTGATGGTAAGCGATTACCGCCGCCCATGGACACCTGCAACACCAGAGGTGTTGTGAGTGCGTTGCCGGCCTTTAAGATGGGTGTACGCTCTTTTCTTGAAGGTTTGAAGGTCGTATCGGTCCGGAAATACCGCAGGGTACAAATTACAATCCATTCCACAGATTAGCTGTGCGAGGCAGGAAGTTTTTGGAGAAGCGCACATGCCGTAAACTTGATAAATTCTCTTCTCTGGTCGGCGTGACGTGACAATGACGTTTGGTTCTGCATTATCCACAGACATTATTTTAAAATCTTTGCTATTATGAAAATTCCGGTATGCCCAGAAGTCTTTTTTTAATTAAATAGACTCAACGGAACAACTCGTTTTATTGTATATGTATGCTAATGTCGTCAATCGTTCAATACTCTTAACTCTTTTTTTACTATTTTGGTCCGGGTTGCCCATGGATAATTTTCACGCACCGCCACTTTAAGGTAGTGATAATTTTAAATCGTTATGGAAATGGCCTGCACTCGGCTTTATTTCAAGGTACCGTCCCGACCTCCCAAAGTTCATCATTGGATTTGCATTTAATGTCAAACAATTGAATGAACAAATTCAATAATTCATATCTCAAGCGCATCAACATAAGTTTCATAGGTATTAAGTAAGTAGGTAGGTCATAGGTAGGTATATTATTATGAAAGTGATGTTGCCCGGAACATTGCATTTCCAACTTGAGTCCAATGCACTGGTGAGATTATACTCTTATAAATAAAACTGAAATGAAATAGGAATTCTCATTAGTTGCAGAATCGAACATTTTACAGTTTCCACGAAATTCGTCTGAGTGCAGTGATTAAATCAATACGAGTGACTAAAACCTTCTTCCCTTTAATAAAAGACTATACAGCCTTTTTTTTCTCCGTCCATTACAGTAATAGCCCTGATTCAGGTGTCCTATAAAATTAGTGCTGCATTTATACTCCGATCATTGAAGTAGTTCAACATTTGGTTCATTGGTCGATAAGGCGAACGACCAATAAACCACTGGTCAACTTTCATTCGGGGTGATTTCCAAAACGATCATGTAACCATCAATTGAATGTTTCGCCGAATTTTCATTTCAACTTTTACATTTGATAAATTTATATACTAAACGTTTAGTAACAATAACTCTTATTTATAATAGCCGTCCCGTGACCCACGGCTGCTGTTACATATCCGAAACCTCAGGAAACCTCAGAGAGGTAAATAAATAAGTTACTTGTACGCGATTCTGTCCCGTTTAGAAACTATATTATGTGAGAATCGTGATTAAATCAACATGTTACTGACCTGTTTGCTTAAGCATCGTTGTTGTTTGATTATGCTATGCCTTACACAAAAGCGGTTCGTCTTATGTGTATTGTGCACAAACGAACATGAACATGTGTATTGTGCACAAACGAACATGAACATGTGTATTGTGCACAAACGATCATGAACATGTGTATTGTGCACAAACGAACATGAACATGTGTATTGTGCACAAACGAACATGAACATGTGTATTGTGCACAAACGAACATGAACATGTGTATTGTGCACAAACGAACTTCTTCGCAACAGCAATTGATATTTGTTATTTAGGGTTTCAATTTTACCGACAAGCGTTTCATCGAATGAATGTTTGGCCGATCATTTCATCGAAAGCATATTACTTTTCAAAAACAGTACGTACACTTTTCAGTTTTATTTAACCTACCCTAAAAGTTAACGGTTTCTGAGGAAAAAAAAGTTCGATGAAATGGAAATTCGGCGAAACAATGCAATCGATGAAACCACAAGATGAAACATTTGTCCGTAAAATAAGGAAGCTCCTTTACCTAGGGTTCTCTAAATTAAATTGCCGATTATCAGTTCGCAACCAATTCTTAGCATAATTTCATTTCGCCGAATGATCATGTGTCAACTTATATTATTTTAATATGGGTATGTTTTATTATTTTAACAAAATATTAACACAAATCACACAGAAATCAATTAATTTCATTAATATACATAGTTACACACATATAAAATGCATACAATATAAACTTACTTAAATACTTACAATTATGCACACATATACCTATGTATGTAGAAATTTAATAATATCATGAGCATCATCAAACTTAACTATTTGAAAAAAAGATGCCTACTATTGTGAAAATTGGGTTTATTAAGAGTTATGAATGGCAAGAAGCGCTTTTGTGTAACGGCTAGTATATTTATTTTTGTTTATATTTCTGTCTATCTGATTTTGAAAGAGAATATCCTTGGTTTGAGGCATATCCCAATGACATGCCTATGAGGATGCGTCACCTTTCAAATGTAGAACCAGGCCTCAATACTTCAGCTTCTCGAATGTTCTAGTTGATCGGTGTATCGGAAAGTTCTCGACGTACCGCGCCCGCAGTTACCCGTGCGTTGAACTTTACTGAAACAAATGACGACCGAGAAAGACACGTTAAAATGACAGACGGTGAATTAGCTCGGAAAATACCTTTACTGCGCTTGGGAAAGTTTTCAGCAGCAGCAGGTTTTAACCATATGAGTATATGTGTGTGAACGGCGAATAGACGTCCTTACCCGTTGACGATACAATATCAGTTTGGATATGTGTTTGTAAATTAGGTATACACGTCATATTTCACAGCACCTTCGTTTAGAGGTTTCAATTAAAACTGAACACAACGGCTAGGTAGTTTTTCGTAGAGGAGAACGTAGGCAATTAATGAACGAGTGAGCTTTTTTGTTTATTTAAATGTATGGTTTACGGAATAACCTGGTTCGAGGGCACTTTTTCCGAGCATAATTAACTCAAAAATATTGTAAACGTGCAAGTCTGTACCGAAGAAACTTTCCAGTAGCTCAGGCATCAGAATAGGAGATATGTCTAGTAGTGAACGTAAAGTTTACCCTCCGTAATTTACTCGACTCACTATGACTAGTGGTAGTAAAAGTCTTTGTCAACAAAACGATGTCATATTCTTTCTATTTCGGTGTGGCCTCACGGTTGCACGCGGTACGTCTCGCTTGATTTACCGTTCCAGCATTCTGGCTTTGCCGATGTTTATGAGCGTTTGTTAGTCGTTGTTAAGGTGGCTCATCCACGGAGCGTTGCGGCATTTAACCCTTTCCTTTGCAATGTAAAGAATAAGATACTTGCATGATTTTGGTCATGATTTTATCTACCGGTTTATCTAGTGTTTCATTACTATGATGAATAAGTACCTACTCTGTAATGTGGAATTTGTGTACAAATTGTATTTGACGTGTACCTATCTTATCTTAGTGGGTAGTGAAGCTGCCTACGAAGCTAAAGGTCCTGGGTTCGAATTCCGTAAAAGTAAATATTTGTGTGATGAGCATGATTTTTTTTCTGAGTGTTTGATGTTTTATAGGTATTTAATAATTTATATCTATTAAATTATTCAATTTATCGTCGTCTAGTACCCATAACACAAGCCTCATTGAGCTTACTACGGAGTTAATTTGATTGTCCAATAATTTTATTTATCCTTTTCCCTTTAGTTCGGCATATTTTTTTAAGATCCTAGTTGGTTAATTGCGTAATGTTTCGTTCACGTCATATTTTTTTGGTCTCATTAATATTTCTTCTTTAATCAGTACGAGCATTTTTTGCCGATTTAAGTACACGCTTATTTTTGCATTTTGTCGTGCTTTCATTGTTGTTGTTATCCTGCATAGTTCTAGCCTATATCACGTGGGCGTTTGATGGAATTTTAATTGACATGTCAATCGTGTGAGGTTTGCGTATGCTTGGCATTCGTTTTACCGATGACGGAGAACATTGTTGTAAGGGAAACGCTTGGCGAAGTTTTTCGGACTAAATCCTAGACTTTTTTATAAAACATTTGCTATGATGAATGTTATGAAGGTGATAGAAAAGCAAGGTAGCACTGAGTCACCCCGTCAATAACTACAAGAAAGGGTTATATTCGAGATCCGGCTTTCGACTGTTTCCTCCTCCAAAATTCAACAAATGTAGTAAACGAAAAAGTTGTCTGGAAGAGATCACTCTTTAGCGATAAGACCGCCTGTTGTCTGCCATTGTTTATGTTTAATTTAGCACTATTTTTCTACTGTCTACTATGTCTGGTGAGCAATAAAGAATTTGTATTGTATTGTATTGTAAACGCTTTTTCACATAAGGAATAATGAAGAGTTTCTATATATCTATTTGCTTCGCTTTTTTTGAAAAGCCAAATGAAAGCGCTGTGCTATTAGCAGTCTATATTTTGAATTTACTATCCTAAATCGCTAAGTACTATTCTAATGCGAATAGGCATAGATCTGTATTCAACACTAGAACTCGCAGATTCTTAGCTCGTTCTCACTTTTTTTATATATCATCCGAGTCATAAACAAGGACTTAAGGTACTACAAAAAACATCACGATCACAATTTTAGCAGCTAAATTACGAGGTTTAATTTGCAAGTTTGGAAGTTTACTATCAATATTTGTATCCACGACAATGTCTCGTGACGAAGTAGCCTATGGCCAACTGCGACTCGCGATAAAAGGCTTAAGTTATACAGAAGACACAAGACGCGAATAAATCTCTGACACAGAGTCAAACTGACAAAATTTCACATTTTACCTGCTCGCGTCCATCGACGCCGAGTACATTTTTTTAATGTAAGTATGCATTTAACATCAAGTTTCATTAGGACACGTATAGTCTCAATCAAATCTAAAGCGTCGTTAATGTGACTTGTTTAAATTGAAATACGAAATATAAGTACTAAGTCTAGCAAAATATGCGCGCGCAACTTACTCCACTGCTGCTATTTATTTGCACATTTCATAGAGATTTTCCTTTGAGATTTTCTCGTCTAGTGTTGGATAACAGACTCAGTTGGGCTGGACTCGCGAGTGCAATAAATTTATTGGAGGTATATAATTCTTGATTACCTCAAATAAAAGCACGAGTGTATATTTCCAGCATATTTGCTGCTGACGCGATTGGTGGCCAGTAGTATTTAAAATTTTAAATACCTATATAGAATAGAAGAAGCCCGAGCGTGTTGCTCCTGCATCCTATACAGAACAATAAATAGGAGTCGACAAAATACTAGCTGCAAGCAAGACACTGCAGGGTAAGAAACGCACCCCCTTCTTTCAAATGTTCCGTCTTTTCTGGCTTATTTTACCTAGCAATAGAATGCAGGCGAGGACACGGTGTACTCGTGCTTCTCCCGTATAAAATGCGCGATGGTTTATCTGAAAGTTGTCGAAGAGTTGTCGCGTCCGTGATGCGTCCTCGCCTCGGCTTAACTTCTGTATGTCTGGTGCTTTAAGCTCTAAATTTACGACCCATGTCGCTTAGTAATCACATGGGTGGCCTCTCACGTGGATACGGCAATATTTTGACAGGTGGAACCGTTCGATTAGCATTCCTGCGGCAAGGAATGGGTTGCATAACCGTGAACGTCTATTTTCTGACGCTGCGCAATGCAATATGAGTATCGCATTACACACACAGACACACAGTCCAGGCCCTCGAAAGCGATGTCATATGCGTCACTGAAACATGGCTGTCAAAATCAGTTAAGGACCCAGAGCTTGTGGGAACTGAGTGGACTGTACTGCGCCGTGATCGCGCCACTGGTCGACATGGAGGAGGTGTGCTGCTAGCGGCGCGACCAGGCATCGCTCTACGTCGTAGGCCTGAATTTGAGACGACAGACGGTGAAGACCTGTGGGTAACTCTGGTGGTGCAGCAAATAGTGTGCCATGTGTGTGTGATATACATCCCGCCTAATGTGGTGGATGAAATATATATGCGCTTTTTTCAAAAGATTGAATCTTTCATAGACTCTCTAAATGGTGTCGTGTTGATTGTTGGTGACTTAAATATGAACCCTAAGTACACTTCAAGTAGTATTTTAAATTACTTTTGTTATTTTACCACTGTCTGTAATTTGAAAGAGAAGAATGACATTTTGAATACATTTGGTGGAGTGTTAGACGTGGTGCTGGTGCGAGAGCGAGTCTGTGGTGCAAGGGTCAGTGACGTGGGGGATAGTGGATTGGTCCCTCATGCGGATCCTTATCATCCACCGCTTGGGATCTCCATACCTGTCACGGCCGCAAAACACTGCCCTGAATTTCTAGAGCCTAGTAATGTTGACTTAAACCGTGACTGGGATTTCACTAAGGGCAACTATACGCTCCTATATGAACGGTTTTCCGAAGTGTCGTGGAATGAAGTACTAGAGTGCCGCGACATAAATGATGCTGTAGAGCTCTTTTACCTGGTAGTCTACAACATCTTTGACGAATGTGTACCCGGTAAAAAGAGGAACAGCTCTCCCAGTAGGCGGTATCCTATCTGGTTTACAGCCGACATAATAAAGGATTTATCGCGGAAAGCTAAGGTTCATCGAGACTGGAAACAGTCTGGAGACCATGCTCTATACGTTGCCTTTGCCAGGCTCAGGACAGACTTGAAGATGCGAGTATCGCATGCCTATGATCAGTACATAAGTCGTATTCAAGATAGTCTCATGCGCAATCCTCGTTCTTTCTGGCAACATATCAGCTCCTTAAGATCCAAAGGTGGTTTCGAGTCCCATGTTACGTATCAAGGGAAGGAATACGAGGGTAGTGAGGTAGCTCAAGTGTTCGCTGATTTTTTCTCTTCCGTATTCTTGCCAAACAAACCTCTCCTAGATTATAAGAAAGTCATCAGCGCAGACCCTAGTAATAATGCCAGTTATATTCACATTAAGGAAATATCATCCCTATAAGTCGGTATAAACCGACTGAAACCTCGAAGCTCCCCGGGACCCGACAATTTTCCGGCTTTCATTGTAAAAGGATGCAAAGAACCGCTATTATCTCCGTTACTTCATATTTTCAATTTAGCTTTATTTACTGGTGAGTACCCTGACCAATGGAAGATCACTCGAGTGAGGCCTATTCCCAAATCCAATATTACAGGCAAGGTTGAGGAGTACCGGCCAATAGCTATTTTATCTTCGATTGCTAAACTATTTGAGTCAGTCATAAATAAGATTGTGGCTCCTCAATTAAAACCGATCCTCTGCGATGCTCAGCATGGATTTAGACCTCGTCGTTCAGTAGAGACTAACCTTCTAACCCTGGTTGATTCCATTTCGGATCATTTGGATAGCGGAGTTCAGGTAGACGTGCTGTACTTCGACTTTAAAAAAGCATTTGATCGCGTAGATAATGATGTTCTCTTGGGCAAGTTGTGCAGTGTTGGTTTTTCACCAAAACTGCTCCGGTTCTTTGCTAGCTATCTACGCGACAGGCAGCAGTACGTGCAGCACGGTTGCTTTGTATCAAATACATACCCGACACGTTCTGGAGTCAGCCAGGGTTCAATATTAGGTCCGTTGCTCTTCGGAATTATGGTCAATGATCTGGCTTCAGTTCCAAAGTGCGCCAGTTGTCTGCTTTATGCCGATGACCTGAAGCTAATGTATGGTGTACAAGATATCTTGGATTGCAATTCTCTCCAAAGTGACATCGATAGGTTGTATCAGTGGAGCATCGAGAATAGACTTCTTTTCAATGTTGCTAAGTGTGCGCACGTAACTTTTAGCAGGGCCCGTAATCCGCTGTATAACAATTACTACCTAGATTCTGAGGCAATTACCCGGGTCGATTCCATTCGGGATTTAGGCGTTATTTTAGATAAGAACCTAAATTTCCATGAGCATATCAACTCGCTGGCTCTTAATTGTTGCAGGAGATTAGGGTTCGTCATTCGGAATGCTAGGGACTTTGTTGATGCCAGAATAATAAAATTCCTGTATACCGCTCTTGTCAGAAGCAAGCTTGAATCGGCCGCTGTTGTGTGGAATCCTCATGAGACAACATATATCTTGCTTCTGGAAAAGGTACAAAAAGTATTCTTGCGTTTTCTGTACAAAAAAATGTACGGTTACTACCCATTTCTATACCCTACAAAATTTTTGCTAGGCGTTTTAGGTTTAAATTCACTAGAGGTGAGGCGAAACTTCGGTCTTCTTTCCTTAGCTGGTAGAAGTTTGCGTGGTGATTCAGACTGTCCCGGATTAGTAGCTCAGTTGGTGCGCCTGTATGTTCCCTCGCCCTCTAGATATAATTTTCGACCTCGTTGTCAACATTTACTAGCGGCGCCGGCAGCGCGAACGTTGTCTCGCAGAAAGTCCCCGCTTATTCGAGCTTTGCACTTCATGAACTCGTTGCTTGAATCAGCACCAAATTGTGATATATTTGCTAGCCGATGGATAGATGTGTGTGATGAATGTTTGACGTTCTGCGAGAAGATGGATGCACGACCGTCTTCTGTGTTATTATAATAATAGTTTGTTTCTTTTGTGTATATATATCTACATTTGTTTTGTTTCACAGTGCTTTGGTGTTACTGTAATGCTGTGAAATTGTATTGAATAAATAAATAAAATAAAATAAATTACATACAATAATATTACATACAAAAATCAACATAAGTAAGTAGTTGTGCAGTTTGATTGTGCGCCTATTTTCTGTAGAATTAGGATGATTCACTAAAATAAAATGGAATGGAGTCTCCGTGCCGTGCCCAGGCCGACGCCGTCTCATATAACCTAACTATATGAAATGTTCGAGATAGTCACATATTTATTTTGCCGCTTAGTTATCAACATTCTGTAGCATTAACTAACTTGAGCTCAATGCAACGACACTATGATTTCCTCAAGCCGGCGGGGATAGGAAGGTAAATAAATACCAACCTCCCCTCATGAAAGGGCAATGCCCAGCCCACAAGGGTCACACAAACGGGAACGCAAATTCCCAGTTGTCCTATCGTCTCTAGTGACACAGCCACTATGAGACCAACCGCAGGTGAGAGGGGCACAGACAGCCTGCCAGTGTGTTTTTTTTAAGGAATCTGCACTGCTGTATAACTTAGTTTGCGCCGATTTTTCCGTTGATTCTAACTCAATATGGCGGAATTTGTGCCATTCATTTGCATTTTTAAATACAAAATACGATCTATGCGAATATATTCGTTACCTTCGAATCGTACGTTCTTTAATTTGAGATAGGGCTCGATCGGATCTAAGGTATCTCTTGACAGAATAATAAGTACTACAGTGGATACGCTATTTCTCGACATCATTTGTCTAATTACTGACACATGGTACCGATGCCGTAGTACCAGCCACAGACCAACGTTAAATTACGCATCGAAAACTTAACAAGTCCGGTGTTTCGTACAGAATGCCCATGTCCCATATGGGACATGGGCTATTATTATGGGATATGTATTACCCCACGTTCAAGTGCATCACTTTCATTCATTGAAAATTTAAAACTGAACTCCATAAGAGTATTTTATTCGGTCAATGAGCTTTTTACCCGCCTGCCGAAGGAGAGGAGGGTTATGTTTTTGGAGCGTATGTATGTATGTGACTATTATGTCTTATTACTTACAAATAAGGTATCGTATAACATAGACTATATATAACATGATCGATTTGATGTAATCGTGAATTTTAATTATTAAATTCGCACGCCAGAAAAACGTAGTACTTATACTTATCCACTGTAATGTAATTTAAGACCTATAAAATCATATCACTGCTAATAAACGGTTTGTATAATTTGTATTCAACATCCGAATGCATGAAACCAGATCGGTGTCCTAGGGATTTTCCCTTCTGACGATCAAGTCCAACGGAATTGCGGTCGAGGTGAGAGTCAATTCAAAACGTCTTAAAATAATTGACGGTTGTAATGCAGATGTTGAATGCACTGCGACCAACAACTTCAAACAGGTCACTCATCCACCGCATACCAATCATTCCATGCACTTGTAAAATATAAAATATAGCTTTCAAATTACGCCAGAGTCCTAAATAGACTTACAATCGTTCATTCAGTTTTCGTAATGCAGTGAAATTGTGATGCGTCTGGCACTGGTTCAAGCACGCGAACCGTATTAGCCCGCCGATCTGTCAAGATCTGACAGATGTTTAAACGAAGACGTTTAGAAGCGATTCTGAATCATATACCATTGAAATTAGGTTTAAAATAAAATTTGAATTCAGGGAAACAATTGAACAAATCAGTAAAAAATAATTAGTAAAGAATAGTAGGGATTCGTTGCACTGTGGTCGAGCGTGGCTGGCCCGGTATGCCAGAAGGTCGTTAGTTCAAGTCCGCTCAGGCTCAGATTTTTTTATTTATTATAATACCTTTATTTGAAATTGTAATTCCGTTAGCGACTGCGCAACTAAAAGAGCTTACGAGGTTAGGCCTATAGGAAGACGTCGGGTTGGTCGCCCCAGATATCGATGGGTTGATGTGGTGGATGCGGATCTTCGCGAGCTCCAAGCTGGCCATTCGCGAGAAACCACTCAAGGTCGGGATCCACTGATGCCGATCTTGAGTGGTTTCTCGTCAATCTCGCGTGCACTCGTATTGGAGGCTGAGACACACTTCGGGTCATGGCGCCAGAGTAGTAAGTAAGTAATTCCGTTAGCACTGCAGCCGCTGCTTATTAACTCAAAATGAATTCAAGTTTAAAAAAGTCGAGTTGGGTGATCTTATCACAAGACGGAGCGCGAGATATACAATTTGTCTCTTTCTAAGTAGACCACATAGAAAGAGACGGATAGTCTATCTCTTCGCGCCACAGCTTGTGAGACCCGTTTTGGTAAGTGGGGGCGTTCGCTAGAGAGATGTACTAAAGTAAGGGTAAGTTTAAATTTAGAAACTGGTTTTGGGTAGTTCGCACAATGTTTTGACATGGATAATTTATATTTTTGGGAGTCTATCCACTTGATGTTGGGCGCTTCTAATAGCCCGACTGCATTTATATGTAAACTCGATAGCATCCATTTTGATAAATTTATTTTAGGTGTAGGTAGATTATAAATAGAAAAAATATCAACAGATCAAAGATCACTTTTAAATATGTTTGTGTGCGGTTTCGTTTTTATGGCGCCCTGTAACGATCAATATTTTATTGAAACCTCGTACCATGAATTGTTTTATGGTCAAGTGTTTTCAAATTAGAAGTCGTTGCCCTGTACATCCAGAAATAGCCGTTACTTAATGTTTTTTGTTGATTTTCCTTGAAGTCCTTTAATTTGTCCTTATTTAAATGTAAAAGCCACGGTAGACTAGTAGTTCAGGCATGCGAATGTTAAGCGGTGGTCGTGGGTTCGAGTCCGGGCTCGTACCAATGAGTTTCTCGGAACTTATGCACGGAATTATTTTCTTTATTTTCGGTAAAGAAACAACATCGTGGAGGAAACCGGTCCAATGCCAATACGGTCTAGTTTGTCCCTCTTGGTTGGAAAGTCAGATGGCAGTCGCTTTCGTAAACGTAGGTCCTATACCAATGCATCGGTATCGTTGCATCCCTAATAATTGTAACTTAATCTTTGTACGTATTCGAACCTTAGCTTCGTAGGAAGGTAAGTAGGTTGTGTGTATGCTACAATAATTCACTGAGATTTAGAAAAAATGGTGCAAATAGTTACCATGATCATCTCAAGCCGAATAAAAGTAAAGCGGAGTTATAGCAATCATGGTTCCCCTCCGTTAGCCCTAAGAATTTCATACCTAATTTTACTAGCCCTAATTTCATTAACGCTAAAATCACAAACCCGAATTTTCATTGTTCCTAATTATTCATTAGCCCTAATTTCTGTATCCCGAATTTTCACAATATCTAATTTCTCATGACCGAATTCTCACTAAGACTAATTTTATTTGACCGATTTCTTCCTAGGCCTAATATTGTAATGCCTAATAACGACTACACCTTATAATCAATGTCTCTAAAATCACTAACCCGAATCTTCATTTTGCCTTAGTATTTTAGCCCTAATGTTATTATCCCGAATTGTCAGTAGTACTAATTTTTTTTTACTGTTTTTTTTTTCTTAAAATGTCGGTTCTGGCGCTTCGCCGGCCGCTGCCGCGGCACGCTCGCTTCGCTCGCTCGCTGTAGGGTCGCAGTTCTACCTAACACTCCTCCTCGCTTCGCTCGTCGTCGTACCTACACTGGCCTGCCTTAGGGTAGAATAAATGGGTAATCCGATGTCTATCTAGCTCACTCTTATTAGACAGAGAAGTATCATGCGAGAAAAAATGAGAGAGATCGTGCGCCGTCTTGTGATAGCCGTACAGCAAGTCGACGCCACCCCGCTGCGCGGGGTGTCTATTTCTGGTCTGAGGGACACAAGTGAACCCTAACCTAACCGACCTAAGATAGAGTTCGCTTATGACATGCCATTTTCGTCCGCCCTGATAATGCACGATCCAATAATCCACGTCCACGAAAACTGGACAAATTCTCTGCATTTCTGCAATTCTTGCAATTCTGTACATTATTTCGCCGTGCATTATTGGCTCCCATTTTGACGAGATTAGGACGTCTATCATGGGACGGCCGCGACATACTCCGCGTAAAAAGTAGCCTGTTCATCAGGGATGCATTAATTAGTACTAGTCAAACATTAGAGCAAAAGTTAATAGGTCAAGTGATAGTTAGGTGTGACGAAATTAGGTGTAGTGAACATTAAACATAGTGATCATTAATTAGGCACATTAATCATTAGGCTTAGTAGTCATTAGGAAAAATGATTATTAGTTTCCAATATATTAGCACACTTGATGTTTAGTATTAGGAATGATTAGGAGGTTTGAAATTAGGCGCAGCAAATAATTATGCATATAAATTAGTTATCCGAATATTAGGGCTAATGAAAATTATATCGAACGTTGTTAGGTGTAATGAAATTAGCACTAACGATATTAGTTTAAGTGGGGGTGACCCAGCAATCATACATACATGTTGATGATCACTACAGTTTATTTAAAGTAGGTAAGTAAAACTTCATATTCTACAGGGTGTTTAGAATGCGTATAAAATCGTTCCATAAACAGAAACCATTTTCATCGACTGTACAGTTTTTCATTTCGAGAATCTGCCATTGCGGCGGATTTTGTAGACTTACTTCAACACCGTCTCTTATTTGTTTGGTGGACATATACACGTACTTCACTCTCAGCAAATCTTGATCATTTTCTTCGTCGTACCACTTCTGAAACACGATGTTTACACCAATTGGTGTTTCTTCAATTTGGTCATGTAAAATGTATTCCTTGGAGTTCAATGAAAATGTCAACAAATTGATGTTTACATAGTAGATGAAATTTATTTTTACCGTACTTAAACATGTCAGTTATATATTCAAGCAGTGGTGAAGACATATCTTTACTTAAAATGCTGTTCTTCAAACGTAGCTTTTGGAAAGTTCTCAACAGGGCCATTAAATTTTTCCATTGCTCCATAGTTTGAATTTGTCCTCACGCTACATCTTCAAGCGACAATCCTTCGTAATAAAGCTGGCAAAAATCAACCTACAAAACCTGCTTCTACACGCAAGGCACCTTGTATGTCAGGTAGCTATTTATCTCAAAAAACACATTGCTTTTTGCTTTAATCAAATCGCAAACTTTGCTTGTATTGCAATAAGACGAATTACCAAAGTCCAGAATTTTGTTTAATGTCAAAAATTCATTTTTCAGCTCGATGCTGTTCAATTTCGTATTCATCTCATTTAAAGCGGCTATTTTGAATTGTACTGACGTGTTTTTTCATCATTGCTACAAAGACTGGATCTTCTTCGGTTATGTTTTTGTAGTAAACATCCACACATTCGCCAAAAGCCCCTTTCAATTTAGCTGTTTCTTTCGTCCTATGCTTAGTATTTGCATACACAATGCATTCCTCGTTCGAAAAGAAATCCTTTTGGCGCCAAACTAGCAGGTTTCAAATTCCAAGATGGTACCTTTTTTGGGCTCATCATTTAAAAATCTTCTTCAAACGGCGTCCGAATTGTCTCGTTAAGACGAAGACTTGTTTTAAATTATGTCCGTCACTCATTTTCCATAGAGAAATAATAACTCATAAATTAAGAAGTATGTTGGTCAGACTTAGTTGGTCTAAGAATGAACATGAATAAGACGAAAGATCACGTCAAATGCCCATGTAGTACCAACTTCCATTACAATCGGACACTTTCGAAGTTGTGGACGATTATGTATACCTAGGACAGACAGGTAGGTTCAACTTCGAGAAAGAGATCAATCGTCGAATCCGACTCGGCTGGGCAGCGTTCGGGAAGCTACGGCACATGTTTTCGTCCAATATTCCGCAGTGCCTCAAGACGAGAATCTTTGACCAGTGTGTGTTGCCATTCATGTCATGACGTATGGCACTGAAACGTGGTCGCTTACTATGGGCCTCATAAGAAGGCTCAAAGTCACCCAAAGGGCAATGGAGAGGGCCATGTTGGGAGTTTCTCTACGTGATCGCATCAGAAATGAGGCTATCCGCAGCAGAACCAAGGTAACCGATATAGCCTTCCGGATCGCTAAATTTAAGTGGCAGTGGGCGGGGCACATAGCACGTAGAACCGATGGCCGTTGGGGCGGAAAGGTTCTCGAGTGGGGACCACGTACTGCGTACGCGAAGACGGTGGACTGATAACCTGGTAAAGGTTGCGGGAGTCCGCTGGATGCAGGTGGCGCAGGACCGGTCACTTTGGCACTCTTTGGAGGAGGCCTACTTATGTCCAGCAGTGGACGTCTTTCGGTTGATATGATGATGATGAATTAAATGTCTACCAATTACTAAATAACCCCGGGAGCCCCGATGGCCGTTGGGGTGCAAAGTTTCTCAAGTGGCGAACGCGTACTGGAAGATGGATTGATGACCTGAAATAGACCTTTACCGTGATATTATTAACAGTCATAATATCACGTAATTTGGTAACTTTGGCACTCTTTGGAGGAGGCCTATGTCCAGCAGTGGTTGTCTTTCGGTTGATATGATGATGATGAATTAAATGTCTACCAATTACTAACTAACCCCGGGAGCCCCGATGGCCGTTGGGGTGCAAAGTTTCTCAAGTGGCGAACGCGTACTGGAAGATGGATTGATGACCTGGTATGGACCTTTCCCGTGAAATATCACGGAGATTATGAACAGTCATTATATCACGTAATTTGGTAAGAGGAAAGGTAAGTGAAAGCAAGAATAATTCCAATCACTATGTATTAGTAACATTTGATTCATGTGCGATCAAAATGTTCTGTTTAAACAGCGGATTTTCTGATTTCGTTAACTTAGAAGTTAGATTTCTCACAGCTCTAAGGGACTGAAAACCTGAGAACTTTATATTAATTTGTAAATCTTCATAGCCAGGCGGACTACTACGTGAGTGAGACGGGGTTTTACTCTACTAAAACTAAACACACAAAATTTGGATCAATATTTACTACTAACTTTATTTTTTTCACTAACACTATTACTAATTGAAAACAGTTTCGTAAGTTTGCTAAAAGTAATTTTTCTATCGAAATATAACGATAATCTTATTGTTCACCATGAAACCTATTCCCACCATTGCACTCTGAGGCTTGTGATAAATGCATGGTCATTGGAAATACTAATCGATCATTACCTAGGAAATAATACACCTGAATACTTAAATACACCTAGGTACTTAATAGTTTATTACAATTAAACTACTAGAACTGACTTTTCTCATGTCAAGTCTAGAGTAATTAAGTTCAATTGGAGGAAAATAAAGTTAACATCACAATACAACAATAAAATACAGTATTTTGACTCATGGGTAGAAAAAATATACAAACACTCGCTCATTAAAATCATCAAAAGCTCGAAGCATTAAATTTTTCAATTTTTCCTTTCATTTAGAATTTGTAATTTCCGTTAGCAGAGTTACTGCTTAAAAACAAAAATTAATATACAAATACTTATATCAAACAAAGTAACTGTTTTTTCTTGTTTTCTGTTTTCATCAGCTTGTCATATGACAGTGCTACAAATATAAATACTGCGCTACTAAATATTTACCTATCTAGGAGCTGGATAAACGTCATTTTTATCGACGCGACGGTGACCCTAAGATGCCCTAAGGTCTGCCGCGAATTTTTTCCACTTGGCATTTGCCGTGCAGCGCGGTAATGATATTTACTAAATTAAGATTAACAAGTTATATGCAAGCTCCTTAATTCAAAAAATCTTTTATATTATAGATACGTAGTTAAATTAAGGGGGATCTACCCCACAAGTTGAACTACGAGGTGTATGTGGTGTATATATATTAAATCAAGATACTGCAATATTACTTCTTCTATTATGTCTCATTATAGTATTTTCTGAAATGTTTGGGAATATCATCACAATGGACAGAACATTCATCGTGTAGAAAATAACTTTTAACTATCGAAGTAGCATTCAGTTCTTATTACAAGATTCACTAGAATTACACCGCGGAGAGGGCACAGGTATTTTTTTAAATTATTGAACATGAAAATAAATATAATGCCGGTTTATAGCCAAATCGACTTAGTTTTATACTCAAAATACCTAAAGAGTCCGTATACAGCCGTTTGCTGAATTCGCTAAACTTTTTGAAGTCATATCTCATTATTAAATATTCGTTTTCCTAAAGATTGTATTGTGTAATATGAAAGATCATTTCAATTCTAGTTGAATAAGTGGAAAAATTGTTTAGCTCTCAATTTACCACATTTTGGCTCAGTCCAACAGCTGTTTTCTCAATTTTCGCTCGGAGACGTGTAAAACGACGTGGATTTGAAGAACTATTTGATTTCAAACCGACATGAAACAAATAAATCCATATTGGATTGATAGTCTTCTTAGGAATAAGTGGAAAACATTTTATAAGTTACATATTAAATTATAAAATAAAATTAAAACCCTGTTTGTCACGTTTTTCTGTCTTACTAATTAAGGTAATAAAACCAACTATAAATTGGCAGTGACATGTTCTGGCATATGATTTTCAACCATATGCCATATTTCAAAATTCCTGCACGGCTATCATCACTATCGGTCTCTTTCTTATTAGAACACTTAGCACAAGAGATATAGTGCGAGAAAAATCGAGAGAGCTCGCGCGTCGTCGCGTGTAAGCCGTGCTGGGGCCGTAGACAAGGTTACAATCGACAAGCGCTAACGCCAATAGAAAATAATAAAATGTAGGGGAATGACAGATACTGGAACACTTCTCGTTAACATCTGTCATTCCCATACATTTGATTTGTTTCCTGATCCGATGACACCCATTTTAAATTTAAATTCCGGTTCCACAAATCGTTTTTTTTTTTTCAGAGTGGTTAGTGGCAGTGGAAAAAAAGAACATTCGGCTCTAAAGCTGTTATTAGAAAAATGATTTTGATGAAGCATAATTCTCTAAAATCATAAAACTGTGAAACAGGGTCAACCGATATTTGAATATGATATTATGTTTATTACGGCCACCGTGCTTCAATGGTTGCAATAAAATGCATATTACTCGGTGCACTTCTGATCGTCTCAATGTCACCGACATATTCTGTACTTCCCTTCATGAAAAATGATCCTTTTGAGAAAGGGATCTGAGACGGTGGTGCATTTGATAAACGCGTTTCTTACATCCTACATTTTCATAATCCTATATTCGATGTTTCCTCGAAAGCGAAACTAGCGACACTTCTAGCAAAAAGTGACACTTTAGGAAGGTCGCACACGGCGACTTTTGCAGCGATTCAGTAGCGGTGCAGTCGCGATGTTGTCGTTGGCCGGGTATATGGCACAAATGTAAACACGAATCAGTATCACGATAGTAGCGTATCACTACTATCGCGATACTGCATCGCTTCTATCGCGATACTGCATGCCTACTATCGCGATACTGCATGGCTACTATCGCGCTACTGCATCGCTACTATCGCTATAATGCATCGCTACAGTCGCAATACAGCATCTATGCAGAATAACGGACGCTTATCAAGATCGCTAGTGAGGACGCAAAAAGAGCGCGATCATGCGGCGCGCCGTATCGCTCGGGATCGATGTCGACACGCGTTTATTATATACCCCGCCCCGCACACTCGCGATTGGATACGCGTATCATGATCGGTAAGTATGGACGTGTTTTGATACTGTATCACGTTACAAAGTTATGATTTGATACGGTTTTTCCCCGATCATTAAAGGGGGTTTCGATACGCGTCCACACTTAATGATACGGCGTAATTATACGATACGCTTCTACACTACGGTTAGTATGGACCCATTTTTTCAAGCGACGATGCTAGTGATACGGTGTGCCAAAAGTGAGCGTCCATACTTAGAATACGCGAGCGCGATACGATACGCGTGTTCGTGATCGGCTAAATGATACAAATGTGGACCCAGCTTTAGTAGCAAAACTGAACCAATACAGCCGCACGTTTGCATCGATGCAGAAGCGATGCTGAATTAAAACAGCGCGACTGCATCGCATCTGTCGCGCGTTGCAAAATGCGACAAGGGGCCAAATGCTGCGATGCGTGTGCGACCTCTTAAACTACTACTTACTTTGTATTTGGCAAATCCCTCGTGCCAGTCGTGCCTGTTTTGTTTTAGCGGCCTTTCTTTAAAGCTGTGATTTTAAAATAAAAAGTTGCATAGGTTAAACTACGTGATAAATATGGTAGTATAAAGTGTGGTGGTACGGTATGGTATGGTTGGTACTAAATATCCACGTAAAACCATGTTTTTGCACGAAAATCAGCATAAATATATATATTGTACGTACGTACCTACAGTATACAATTTACAAAACAAGCTTTATTGTTGAACTTCGAGCACGTGGCGATTTGAGCAAGATTGATGTCGCCATATTTTTTGCTCGATTCATGCTCGATTCGAACATGTCTACACGTGTAGCCGCTACATTGAGCGTGTCGGCCAATGATGTAATATAATAATGAGGTAGATACGTTCTGTATACGAAAGACCGTGTTTAAAAATGGCCAGCATTACACATGAAAGAGGTGAGCAAATGATGAAGAGCAAATGAACAAAAGAAAATTGAATACAAAACTTATACAAAAATATTGAAAAAATGTATCAATAAAGCGCAAAAGATTAAAAACAAAAATTATATAGCCAATAGTAAAAATAAATGTAAGGCATCTTGGGATATAATTAAGAGAGAAACGGAAAATAAAAGCGTTAAATCATATATAGATAAAATATGTATCAATAATAAAGAAATTAGTCAACCAGATCAGATAGCATCACACTTTAATAACTATTTTATTAGTATATCTAACGAAACCGGCACAAAACTAGATAACGGGAATAAGAGATATTCTCTTTTGAGCTCCACTTGTAATAACAACATGTTTTTAATGCCATTCTCAGAAACAGAAATTGTGAATGTCATCACGTCATTAAATAATACGCAAGCTGTAGGATTTGACGAAATTTGTACATATGTCATAAAACAATGTAAATATGAACTTAGCGCAATTATTACAGGTGTGTAGTTAACTTCTCCTTTGAGAGTGGCGTTTTCCCAGAACTACTGAAAATATCCATAGTAAAGCCTGTATTTAAAAAAAATGATAAAAAAGACATGGGAAACTATCGTCCCATAACATTGATTCCAATTTTTGCAAAAATGTTTGAAAAATGCATGTACAAGAGGCTCATACATTTTTTTAATAAATTTGAAATAATAAAACCAGAACAAAACGGCTTCCAAAAAAATAAATCGACGACATTAGCTAGTTTTAATCTTGTTCATCACATTGTTAAATGCTTAGATATGAAACAGCACACTACAGCGGTATTTTTAGACATGTCAAAAGCTTTTGACTTTGTAGACCATGCATTACTTCTAGACAAATTAGAAAAATATGGTGTTAGAGGTCTTGTGCTCAATTGGTTAAAAACTTACTTACTAAATAGAAAGCAATGTGTAGAAATAGTTCAACTAGATGAACATAAAGTAGAAACTAGTTATAAATCAGAATTAAAATATAATTATTTTGGTGTTCCGCAAGGTAGTGTACTTGGCCCTTTATTATTCATCGTTTATATAAATGAACTACCTAATATAATTCCATGCAAATCTGTTATGTTTGCTGATGATATATCTTTTATTGTTACGTCGGAAAAAAAACAAAATATACAAGAACATGAATGTAAAGTAAACGAAATGATGGAAACTGTTATAAAATGGTTAGAAATGCATAACTTACAAATTAATATTAATAAAACCCACTGTGTACAGTTTAAATCCAAACGAGGTGAAAATCTTAGCATTAATATACATTTTAGAAATAAGAAAATACAAGAATTGCAGGGACTTACTTTTTTGGGAGTCACTTTAGATAAAAATTTAGACTGACAAGCTCACATAGATAAGGTCCGTTGCAAATTGAATAGGTTTGTTTATGTTTTACATAAATTAAGGCGCACTTCAGGATTGCAGGCCACTCTTGCTGCATATCATGGCTATGTTAATTCAGTATTGAGATATGGACTAATTTTGTGGGGAAATTGTAATTATTCCGGCATTGCATTTGTGGCACAGAAAAAATGTGTGCGGGCTATCTGTGGACTCGCTAACTACAAGTCTTGCAAACCGCTCTTCAGAAAGCTTAATATATTACCTCTACCTTGTTTATATATTTTGGAAATCTGCATGTTCGTTAAGAGGCATATGTATTTATTTAAAACAGCTGCAAGCATTTCCACTCAAAACCAACGAAATCCTGGCCGGTTGGTGCATGATTGCGTTCCTAGGACGGCATTGTACTCTAGTCACTGCTTTGTTATGTGCATGACAATATTTAATAAGATACCGAAATGTTGGAAAGAGCTACCTCTGAATAAATTTAAAAACCTATTAATCAAGTTCTTAAGTGTAAAGAACTATTACAGTGTAAAAGATTTCCTGTCTCAGGACATTCAACAGTAGTAATATTTAAGATATTTGCATGCTAGTATTACTCAATACAAATAGCAGAATAAGATACTTATTGTCATATAACAGCTAAGGACACCGATGTACCTACTTATTCTAAGCAAATAAAGATTCTATTCTATTCTATTCTAAAAATTATGGCCATAAAAAAACATTTCATGTAAAAAACAGGCCAAGTCTCGAAACTCTTCCACTGTAAAATAAAAAGTGGTGAGATATTTCGTAGTACTAAGTCTCAGGCATCTTTATTATTAGTAAGGCGCCGTAGGTTCAGCGAAATTAAGCGAACAGAGTTTTTGAAACAATATAATGCGTCAATATTAATATGGTTTCAAAAAATACGATTAGTAATCTTCAGGATTTTCTGCAGGGAGATCAGAGATTCGAAACATGATTAAGCTATTTTCGCTCGACAGAAAAAAATCATGAACATTTGTCTAAAAGGGTCTAAAATACACTTAAAACATTCGTAACAAATTATGCACAACAGCTAAAAATATTAAAATGGCTACTAAAAATCGGCAATATCATGTTTGAGAGAAATCAGTGATTACATTTTTATTTATTTGAACGGCCAGAAAATTAAAATTAAAATACATGATATCCGCGCTTCCGAGCACGCACTTCCATCTCTCTCACGCTTATGCCCAATGAGAGGGAGAGAAGACCATGAACCTACGGCGCCTTAAGTACTTATTCTTAAGTTGTTAGCTCAATAAAATTCTGCAATTTGGCAATCACACAACTGTACTGCATTTATGGATATTTGCATACCTAAAACTATTGTGTAAATGCAAAGACACAAAACAACTCACTTTTAAAATGTCACTACGGGCGACATGTTTCAAACTCTTCAGGAGAAGGCGAAGGCGAACTACCGAAGATTTCAAAACATGTCGCTAGTAGTGACATTTAATACGTGAGTAACCGTATTTGAACATGACCTAAGTTTCATCCGATGGCTAAATGTTCCAGAATCAGGCCGTAGTATCCGAAACTGAACACTTGGGTTGGGGCCGCGGTGCCGGTGGCAATAATGGCGCTTTTATCTGTCCAGAGACGCGCACGATTTACTTTTATTTGTATCGATATGTGGTTTCAATGTAACTACAGGGTTACCCAAGATTCCGTCGAGTGAGTCATGTCTCAAGCTTTTATTTAAAAATGTATATGATGATAATTTATGGCAACAATTTTACCTGTCTAATACAACTTATAATACAGCCCGCCTATTCTGTAACTTGTTTTAAGCTCACCTGGCTGATCACACTAGGTGGTAACCCACGGCGAAATACAAGGCTAACTGAATCGTACTTACTGACGACGAGACGCAACAGACCTCGCTGACAATGGCGGGACGAACTGGGGATTCTAACTTCAGATGATTTCCCTCTAGAAACTAATTGGATCGTATCGGAAACGGCCCCCTGTTTCCGAAATCATCGATCTGGGCAAACGCCTCCCCGTGCGGGCTTACCGCTCGGCCACGACTTTGGTCTTAAACGACCTGCGACCAGCGTTTTATCTGTTGATTACGCGGTCGAGATGCGCAACGCACTGTGGTTAGTTGGGATCACGCGCAATGAACAGATAAAACGCTGGTCGCAGGTCGTTTAAGACCAAAGTCGTGGCCGAGCGGTTAGCATAGTTGTCATTTTACTGCCTATCGCTGTGTAAAAGACATCCGTCATGTTCTGACGAGTATGCGAGTGGGAGAAAGACAGGGGTAATTAAAGAGCACCATGCTACGCTCGCTGATCCAACGATTATAATGCGGTTAGCTCATGTTGCGCGCACGGTGGTGATAACCTCTATATGTAGACTGCGTAGCCCTTGGTTTTAGATCATTTCGTCTTTAAGTGTGTCCGGAACCCCATGCTCCCGAGACATGGGAAAGACGTCATCATCATCATCATCATCATCATATCAGCCGAAAGGAAAGACGTCCACTGAGACTCCCTCCCTCAAAGAGTTCCACAATGAGCGGTCCGGCGCCACCTGCATCCAGCGGTTATCAGTCCACCCTGTGGGGGTTTACCAGGCTGCGCCGGCCGCAAGATGTTTACCAGCTCATCAAACGAAAAACATACATACATACATACAAGCCTTTATCCCTAAAAGGGGTAGGCAGAGCACATGAAACTTGTGTCCAGTGCCACTGTTATAAGCAAGCATAAATGTGGGTATAAAAGATCGTCAAAATGTGATATCGCAGTGATAGGTTGCTAGCCCATCGCCTACAACACACTTCAACCATGTTCCCTTGGGGTCTCCCCTCACCTAGCGACGCGGAATCGGCTTTCGCCGAGGGGTTCGTACCACATTCCTCGTGTTTTGTTCGTTATCCCGTCGATGGACGTCGCTTCGCGTCGGCCGAGCCAATCGACGTCTGTTTCGCTCTTATTGCGTGGACATAATAGTTATTTACGATACAAGTGCCGAAAATAGGAAATTCGCAACGAGTGGTGATAAATTAAAACACGACCGAAGGGAGTATTTTAAATCGGCACCAGTTGCGAATTAACTATTCGCATGTGTATCGTACAACGTTTTACTGTAGGTACATATGGCTCTTTAAAGTTTTGACATATGCATGAAAAGTGCTCTTTTCCGCACTAGTGCGGGAAAGTAGCACCATATGTACTGTAAAGAGTTTTTTGATCGGCTTACGCCGATTCCGCGTCGATAGGTATGGGGAACCCTTAGCCGACTCTTACGACACCCACGGGAAGAAAGGGGGTGGTGCTATTTTAACCCGACAACATACGGGCACGAAAAACATAGGTACAAATAATAATAATTTTATTTATCGATGTTTCCCAGCACTAAGGCTGTATTCCGCCGCAATGTACGCTAGTCATCTCGTTGTACCAGCTATTTGAAGAATCGGTTGAAGGCTTTGCTTAATGGACGCTGTCATCCAATACAGTAACCATGTTCGTTGCAGGTCAGGGATTCCTATTCTATACTTTGTGAGGCCTTGGCACTAAAAGCAAGTAGGCAAAACAAATCAAGTTGTTATAATGTTATACCATCGTTATCTTTGCGAATGGTTTCCTTAGATTTTTTGAACGAGGGAGAGAAGCAGACGAACTTAAAAAAAAAAACGAAATAGCGACTGGTTCGCGAAATCTAAATCTTATTAATTATAGTGAGACTTAGAGTATTTATTTTCTAAAGTATATGTATACAAGACGATAACTATGACATTAACTAAATTAAATTAAAGCTAAGTTAAATCTAAAAAAGGCCCTCGAGGCATTGTACCGAGGATGCTGGCGGCATTTCCTCGCTGAATTGCAATGCTGATGCGTTGCGCGAGAAAACCGCCAGCTCTTCGGTCACCAGTTACGTCAACCAGACGTTTCGCGATTTCCGCAAATAACTTTTGCGCACTGGGACCCCATGGACCGAGGGTCTCGACGCCAAAAGGTACAAAGTTGTACTCTCTGCCGAGGCCTCTATATTTAATGCGTTTCAGATTTTCGGCATTTTCCGCCGCTGCACCCGCTTTAGAAGTAGTCCGTTGGAGGTGGGATGGTGCCAGTGTGTCTACACAGGTAGCGTCCCACACAAGCATCCGTCCCAAACTCCACGGAACCAGAGACACTCCATCAGGTCTTTTGCCATCATCTCTGACAATGCCAGGCGGCTCAAGAAGAGCAGGCACATTGATGGTGGCAAGAGACCGGCGGATTATGTCGTTAAGAGTCGCATGTCTTGCAAAGCGGCCTGCACTTTTTTGACAACATAATTAATTATTAGTTGTTATTAAATAAATTTAATGCAAATACACAACACAATAAATAAATATGATACACAATAATTAATTACTTACCTAGACCGGTAGAACAAAGAATGGCTGAGATCGAAGGAATTTGATTAGCAAAATATGCGATCTAAGGCAAGCGTTAATTCCTACTTTATGGCCAGGTGTGGTTAATAGTTAGTGGTATTATTTTGATGATGGGAGGGATGAATCATGGGAGTCAATTTTCTTCGCAATCGAATTGATTCGAAAACACACTGAAAGATCGGTGAATTTTCTCGAAAAAAGGATTTTGCGTAATAAGTGTATCTTATGTATACTATAAAATTGTGAAGGGGCAAATACTTTATTCTGAAAATTAATCCAATATCGTAAAATGTATGGAAAAAATATGGAAGTCGGACTCGAATGAAAAAACCTAGGTAGGTATGTTGTAAAATTCTTTTATTCAAATAACACAAGAAATGTACCAAAAAGTTTTTTCAAGTAAACTACATACATTTATTCGTAACGCAATTTTTTTAAACTAAAACAGAAATCGTGTTTTCTATATTTTTAGGGTTCCGTACCTCAAAAGGAAAAACGGAACCCTTATAGGATCACTTTGCTGTCCGTCTGTCTGTCTGTCTGTCTGTCTGTCTGTGTCTGTCTGTCTGTCAAGACCATTTTTCTCAGGAACGCATAGAGGTATCAAGCTCAAATTTATTTCAAATACTCAGGTCTATTGTCCCTTCGACCTGTGAAAAAAACAAACTTAAAAATCAACCCAATCAAAAGATACAGTTGCTGCAAATTTTAGAGTTTTTCGACACTCGTAAAACCTACGGGGTACTTCCCGTAAACTCAGAAACTTGAAATTTGGCACGAAGCAACGTCATATAGCACAGACAAAGAAAATATTACGAAAAGTGGACATTTTTAGTAAAATCATACAAAAAACCTTTTTTTAAATTTTAAACTTACTACCTTTTTCCTCGTAAACGTGTGGAGGTATTAAATTAAAATTCATGTCAAATACTCAGGACTATAGGACATTTCAGATGTAGCAAAACCAAACTTTTATGTCAACGCAATCAAAAGAAATAGCAATTTAAGTCGCATATTTTGAAATTGAGTACTCGCAACAAACTCAAAACCTAAAGGGTACTTCCCGTTAACACAGAACCTTGAAACTTGGCACGAAGAAACTTCATATAACACAGACAAAGGATAAATTACGAAAAGTAGACATTTTTGTAAAATCACACAAAAAACCTTTCTTTAAAATTTAAACTTACTACCTTTTTCCTCGTAAATGCGTAGAGGTATTAAATTGAAATTCATGTCAAATACTCAGGGCTATACGACCTTTCAGATGTAGTAAAACCAAACTTTTATGTCAACGCAATCAAAAGAAATATCAATTTAAGTCGCATATTTTGAAATTGAGTACTCGCAACAAACTCAAAACCTAAAGGGTACTTCCCGTTAACACGGAAACTTGAAACTCGGCACGAAGAAACTTCCTATAGCACAGACAAAGGAAAAATTACGAAATTTTTAAAATCATACAAAAATCATTTTTGTAAATTTTAAATTTACTACCTTTTTCCTTGTAAACGCGTAGAGGTATTAAATTGAAATTCATATCAAATACCTTTCAGCTGTAGCAAAATGAAAGTTTTATGTTTACACAATCATAAGAAATAGCAATATAAGTTGCATAATTTAAAACTGAAAAAGTTGTATGTGAAGTCCCCAACCCGCACTAGGCCAGCGTGGGGACTACTGCCCGTTCCCTCTCATCCATTGGAGAAGGCCTGTGCCCAGCAAGGGGACGAATATAGGCTGATTATTATATTAGATATATTTTTAGATATATTATTATATAAGTATTATAGATAATCTCAAGGGTATCAAAACCTAAAGGTACTTTCCCGTGAACTCAGTTTTATATCAACACAATAAAAATAAACAGCAATTTTTTTAAGTAATCCACTTATTTTGGCGTTCGCAACTACTCGCAAGGAAATCAAAGCCTAAAGGATGATACTAAATTGATAAAGTGACCCTGTTAATTTTATGCTCCCCCAGCTTTCCACATTGTAATGTTACGGATTCCATTTTCATTTATCATTTAGTAATAAACATACTACAACTTTTGCTTGTTTGTACGGAACCCTCGGTGCGCGAGTCCGACTCGCACTCGGCCGGTTTTTTTTTCTACAATCTTCGCCTTAAAATCACTATATAAAACTTGTTTTACATTATGTATATAAAAGCACGATATAAGCTATTTAATTTCTAGTTAATTCAGTACGCCTGACAAACTAAGGACAATTTGAAAATGGCAACCTTGAATAGTATTGCACTTGATCTATTAAAACAACTTAGCATAAATCGGCACGTGCACACGTTCCAAGTATTCAGCATTGACATGATTTTACTAATTTTTAGAGGACTGTCGGGGACTCAATGGGGATTTCGACACAAAAGGAAAAGCTATTTAGGCTCTGTGAGCTGTAGATCTCGCGAGACCGTCCTTTTTAGGGTTCCGTGCCCAAAGGGTCAAACGGGATCCTATTACTAAGACTCCGCTGTCCATCCGTTTATCTGTAGCGTCTATCACCGGGCTGTAACTCATGAACCGTGATAGTTAGACAGTTGATTACAGACGATGTATTTCTGTTGCCGCTATAACAACATTTTTTTGCCCTTTTAGTAGATAATGTTTATATTTTTTATTTGTTTTTAAACTAGATTAATTAAATAGATAATCTTAATTATTCAGAGTTAGGCTGCTCCAAATATGAATGAGAAAAAATCCGCTGTGCCCTCCCTCTCTGACGTTTTTGAAAACTATAAATACATGTAAGAAAAAAATGTATTCCGCATCTCATTGTTAATGTATCCGATTGTCACCAAACGGACCGGGTCAGAGCGCGCTTGAGCGTATTTTACAAGCTGCCGTAGTATTTTGAAGTTATATTTGAGACGTTACATTTCATATTTGATTGTATTTGCGGCCGGTCCGCTCCTCGCAGGCATGGACGGCTACGCTTGGCTGTCGTCGCAGCTGACCGGCTCTTTTCGGCTTTTGCCTACTGCCCCTCTATTCTGTAACTTGTTTTAAGCTCACCTCAACGCTCACCCACAAATATATCTTGACACCGCAATGCGTAGTAACTAAGCGTAGGTAGAGGTCTAGTTTCGTGACGGGTGACCGGCGGGGTGAGAACTTGAGAAGCATTAACGCGTAGCGAATAGTAGCCCTGTTTTCTATTGAAACGCGGTCGGCTGCCGCTTGGTGCTCCCGCCTCCGTCGTGATGCCGCGCCACGCGACTCGCGTAACGTTCCGAACGCGCGCTAGGACAATGTAATTATATTTTTTCCATATAAAAAGTGATATATTATTTAGGTATACCTGACGCGCGTACAATGCGTTACGTGATCGATCTGCCGGCCTAGCCCGTTCTTCGGTGAGAATCGTACATAAACTCAAGCATTAAGGAAAATCGAACGAAAAAAAATGTTTTTTTTTTAATGTACTTTTGCAATAAGTACTACTTTAACTACCTTAGAAACCAAGTTTTTGTTCATTTAACAATGAGCTTCCGACTGACTAAATAGATCAACTATTTTGTTCGCGAGTATACAGCAGTCTCGTGCCGCGAAGGCTGAATACAAGGGGGCGCTTTTGTTCACCTAATTCTTTAAGTCCTATTATTGGAAGTCCGAAAATGTTCTTCATAAAATTTTACGCCATAATAATCGTTAGTCCTAATAATTCTTATTCCTAACGATCGTAAGTCATAACTACTCGAGGTCATAATGACAATAATCATAAATTTCTCAAATCCTAATATCGATTTTCATAATTTTTTTCATCATGACACTCACTTGTCCGTTATATTTAAATTCATAATGACACTAGTCATACATTTTTTAATCCTAAATTTGTTTTTCATAATATTTCTCATCATAAATGTTACTTGGCGTTATCGAAGTAAATAAACGTGTGTTTTTTTATCGCAAGGTACAAGACTAGGTCACAAGACTCTAGCTAGACGCTAAGCAAGCCGCCTGTCTGTGCGGACGTAGCCTAAGGCAGGTCCGTGTAGGTACGACGACGAGCGAAGCGAGGAGGAGTGTTAGTTGTACCGCGACCTTAAGCGCGCGAGCCGAGCGAGCGAAGCGAGCGTGCCGCGGTAGCGGCCGGCGAAGCGCCAGAATCGTTTTTTTTTATTTACTTAGCGAAAGCGTTTATTCATTAGGAAAATCAAAATTAGGAGTTGAAGTATGTTCTTAGTTATTATATTAGGACTAACAGAATTATGATGCATGTTCGTTATGAAAAAAAATGTTATGATTTACAAAATTATGACTTCAAGCAAGTTCTTAGTAAAGAAATTAGGAAGAAAAATTATAGGACAACTGATCATTATGACTTCCAATAATAGTTACAAAAATTTAGGAACAAAAAAGTTAGGATGAAAAAAATTAGGACTAGCGATGATTATGACTACAATACGTTAGTACAAAAAAAAATAGGATCACGAATTTTATGGCAGCCAATATGGACCCCTGAATACAATTCACGTTCACGTGAATACAGGGCAGCCGTCACAAACAACTGCCTTGTGGTAATCACAGCACAATTAACTGAAAATTGGTAGACCTTATTCCATTGTTATAAGGTTGAGAATGCAGTTAAAGGCCTATGGACGACAAGATCAACACGCGACGGCAGAGCTACGCATCGCGTCATACGAAGATTATACGTAAGAGAAATAAGTGATTATTTATAAAGACTTAGATTGTTTAAAATAATAAAGAACCCAGTAGTTAGAATCCCCATAGTAATTATTTACATAGAACACCCTCTCATAGCATTCATTTGATATCATTTTAACATTGTAACATTAAAGTAAAATCTTAGTACAATTGTATTAGAAAGAGAGAGGAGATCACCTTGATGGTAGTCTCACGCGCCCTGCTGGGGGCACGGAGAAGCCGGACGCAGCTGGCGCTGCTTTTGGCGGGATCGGGCGCCGTCCGCTACAACGGACGGGTGGCTGAGGTGGGCGTAGCGCCCGTCTAGTCCGGTGGGGTCGTCTGCGTCTTCCGTCCGTCGGCGAGGTCCCTGCCGGGTGGGACTCCCTTGGGAGAGGCCCGGCGAGCGACCCGCGAGCCGACGGCGCTGCAGGAACATCCATGGTCAGGTCCGGTGTTTGCTCATTAGGGAGCTAGCCATCCTGGTATAGGTCGGCCAGCCCCCTAAGGATGATGGGGGTGGGGTTTGCTCCTGCCTGCAGAGCGCCGAGCACGTTCTGCAGGATTTGCACGCACTGCGCTATCACCCTCTCCCTAGTGCCATCTTGGCTTGCCGGTAGGGAGGGGGGGGCAGTGTCGTGCGGTCGTCCGGTCGGCGCTGCTGCAAAGGGAGCAAGCGCGGGGGCGACGTTGGTGCGGGCGTCGGCGGTCTGGGCGGCGGCAGCGGTTTTCCGGGTGTTGGTGTCGGTGTCAGCGGTGGCGGCGGGCTGGCCCTTGCCTCGTCGGCCCCTCCCTCGGCGGCGGCGGCGCAGTGGCGCCGCATCGTTTGCCCTCGCCATGAGGGAGTTGGGGGCGTTCTCGGCGGCCTCCACTGTGTGTGGTTGGGGCACGACTTTCCCGCGTCGGTTGGTGGTGGGGGCAGTGGCGGTCCTCTTCATGCGTGCCTCCCGGTTGAAGATGGGGCACGTTAGGCTGTTGGCGGGGTGGGGGCCTTCGCAGTTTACGCAGGTCCCTTCTTGGTCTCGCGGCCGCGCGCATTGCGCCGCAAAGTGCGGCCCCGCGCAGCGGACGCATCTGATGGGTCGTCGGCAGCCGTGAGACGAGTGCCGGAACGCCTGGCAGCGGTGGCACTGCGCTGGCCCCTTCCTGCCGCGCCATGCCTCCACCACCACTCCTGTCATCCCGAGCAATTCACGGACTCCGTAAATTGCTGGGATGAGGTCCTCTGTCTTCGTCAGCTGGGCATAAAAGATGCAGCCGGGTCTGCCTGCTCGCGCATCCACGTGGTGAGTGTAGATGGGGGCGAACCCTTTTGCCGCCAGGTCCTTGGTGATGTTGGCCGGGTCGGTGTTCGCTGGGAGCCCCCTGATGGCCACTTTCAGGGGGATCTCCTCCTTTGGCTGGAGCGACGACCATGCTACGCTGTCGCCGAGTTCCTCGAGGTAGGCCTGCACTACCCGATACTCCTCATGGTCGTCTGGGCGGAAACGAATACCGTTCCCGTAGGGACGAGAGTTGGGGAAACGGCCCAGCCGCTCCCGGATGCGTTGGAAGTGGGCGTGCCAATCTGGGAGGTAGTCCACTGTGATTGGCCGCGGCTTCTTCAGAGGCGGCTGGGTCGTGGTCCGTGTTGCTGTTGCTGGTGGCGTCTGGTTAGGGGCCGGCGCGGTAGCGGCCTCTGCCTGACGCTCGTTGTCGTCGCTGTCCTCGTCGCTCTCATCCTGGACGTCCATCGGGGACAGGTCCAGGCGGGGGAGGCTCAGTGGCGGGGGGAGCGCGGCTGTCGCGGGTGGTGCCTGCGCCGGCGTTTGTACCAGCGGCGGCGAGATGGTCGCGGGCGTTCGGTGGACAACCGTGAGTCCACTGTACGGCGGCGTCTTGTTAAGCGGGAAAGTCTGCGGCTGTGTTGTGGCAGGGATCTGCATCGGCGCCGGCGGGCGCCGCACCGCGCGGGGCGCGGCGTTCTTCGGCGCGGGTGTCGCGCTGTGCGGGTTCGCCTGGCCCGCTCCGAGGGCGGGCGGCGGTCGCGGCGCGGACGCTGCGCGGAGCGTTTGGTTCGCCTTGCCCGCTCCGAGGGCGGGTGGCGGTCGCGACGCGGGTTTAGGGGCCGTGGTATGGCGCTGCGCTGCAGGCGCGCACTGTGGCCGGGACGAGGGCGTGGCCTTTTTGTTGGCCGACGCGGTAGTGGCGGCTGCGTAGGTGGGCGTCGTGGCCGTAGAAACGCGGGGGGCCGCGGCCTGAACGGGCGGCGCGGTGGCGGCGATCGGTTTCTTAGTGGCCTTTGGTCCGCCATGGGTGAGCGGGCCGAGCTGGCCGATCATCTCCCGGACCAAATCGATTGGTCTCGGGAATGGGGCTTCACCGGCACCCTCGCTGGTCGGTGTGCCGGGTGTGCTGGGCGTCGAGTCGGTTCCGCGCCCGAACGTCGCGCTCAACGCGTTCCTGAACGCGTGTTGTACGCGGGGGTCGCGGGCGATCCTGGACGCGTCGCCTAGGCCGCGGGTGCGGCGGAATGTCCGGGGGCGAGTGGGTTTCCGTTCTGTGGGGGCTCCCAGGTGGAGCGGAGTCGGCGGGGGCATCCTGGATTTTCGTGTGGGTAGTTTACCCACACGGTTTTTCCGTCTACCCCCACTTTTGAGTGTCAAAAGCGGGGGGTCGGGGGGTGTTGTGAGCCCAGACAAGGGCTCACTGAGGCGCTTGGCGCGCGATCGCGGGCAGCGCGGCTGCCCTTACCCGTTTTGCAGCGGCCAGACCCCGGTGAGACCCGCTCGTGGGAGGCCGGGGCTGACTGCTACTCGGCGGGCGGTACAGCGGCGCGGAGTGTGGCGATGACGCGGGGGTGCGATCCGGGCGCGGGGGCGGTGGTAGGCGTAGTCCAAGCGCTGCCAATCCCGCCTGGAGGGGAGGGGTATATCGCGCCAACATGACCGTAACGAGAGCCGCGGCCACCGAGCCTGAATTAGAACTTAGTACGGCGCATTTTTACTTTGCAATTAATATGTTTACACTTATATCTTTATAACGGCTCATCGTATTAGAAAGATTTATATGTTGTTAGAAAGCTAATGAAAAGTTCTATTTAATGTTAAAACTTAGAAATAAGTAAACTCAGTAGGTTCAGCGCAAAAGATAAATAAGAGTTACAAAAGGGACCGAATTACGGTTTGCCCGAATTCCATGTATGATTATTCGAATAAGAAAATAATTACGAACCCTACTGTACTTATAAGAACTCAAGCCACATAAGAACTTTGTAAATCAGCTTAGACTTCCGCCCATTACTATGTATAACATCTAAATAACATCTTGTAACGTAAATTAGTCAAGTCAAAGTGGGCGTAACTTTTGTTGTCTCACTCAGCACGTCTTGCTTGCCCGTTGGCAGGTATAAATAGCAGGTACGGCCCGGAGCAATTCAGTGTCCGCTCGTCACACCTGGAAGTAACATCTCCAAGCAGCAACTAGTACCAGCAAGAAGGATTGGCTGCGCTTCGCCGGAGCAACACCCTCCCCCGCGCCCGGATCGCACCCGACGTCAACACACTGTCCGCGCCGCTGTACCGCTCGTCAAGTTCCGACCAGCCCCGGCCTCCCACAAGCGGGTCTCACCGGGGTCTGGCCGCGAATGAGGCGGGTAAGGGCAGCCGCGCTGCCGCGATCGCGCGCCTAGCGCCCTAGGGAGCCCTAGACAGGGCCCCCCCAACCGCCCTCTACCCCTCACCTGGTGAGGGTAGAGAGCAAAATCGTGTGGGCTAACTACACACACGAAACATCGAGATGCCCCCGCCGACCCCGCTCCCCTCGGGAGCCGCACCCCAGCGCGTACCTACGCGCCCCCGGACCTTCCGCCGCACCCGCGGCCTAGCCGACGCGTCCAGAGCCGCCCGCGACCCACGCATCCAGCAGGCCTTCAGGAGCGCCCTGATAGCGTCCGCGGCGGCCTACAAGGCCGCGTCGACTCCCAGCACCCCAGGAACGCCCACCAGCGAGGGCGCTGGAGAGGCCCCGTTCCCCCGGCCGAAAGACTTCGTCCGGGAGATCGTCGGCCAGCTCGCCCCGCCCACCCGAGGCGGCCCCCTTTTGGCCGCCAAAAAACCGACCGCCGCCGCGCCGCCCGCGCAGGCCGCAGTCCCCCGCACCACCGCCCCCGCGACGCCCACGTCCAAACCGCCGAGGGCAAGTCGTGCCCCAGCAGGAAACCGTGCGAGCCGCCGAGAACGCCCCTAACTCCCTCATGGCGAGGGCGAACGACGCGGCGCCATCGCGCCGCCGCCGCCGAGGGAGGGGCCGACGAGGCAAAGGGCAACCCGCCGCCCCCGCTGAAACCATAAACATCGTACACCAGACCTCCACCGCCGCCACCCAGACCGCCGCCGCCTGCACCAACGCAGCACCCGCGCCCGTTGAAGCAGTACAACCCGGACCACCGCACGACACTGCTCCCCTCCCCCTACCGGCAAGCCAAGATGGCATTAGGGAGAGAGAGATAGAGCAGTGCGTGCAAATCTTGCAGAGCTGCCTCGGCGCCCTGCAGGAGGGAGCGAACCCTACCTCCATCATCCTCAGGGGACTGGCTGACCTGTATGGCTAGCCCCCCCTGAGACCCACCGGACCGGACCGCGGACGTTCCTGCAGCGCCGTCGGCTCGCAGGTCGCTCGCCGGGCCTCTCCTAATGGAGTCCCACCCGGCAGGGCTTGACCTCGCCGACGGACGAAACAGACGATCCCGCAACACCCTGGACCAGACGGGCGTTACGCCCCCCCCAGCCCCCCGTCCGTAGTAGCGGACGGCGCCCGATCCCGCCAAAAGCAGCGCCTGCTGCGTCCGGCTTCTCCGTGCCCCTAGCAGGGCGCGTGAGACTACCATCAGGACCAGCAAGAAAATCAGCAAGCAAGCATCAGTTCCAGTATCCAGTATCCAGTAATCCAGTTTCATCAACGCCGGCAGCCGCATCGAGCAACTGGGAGTTTAGTCGATCGGGTCCTTCGACCGGATCAATCTACGAGTCACCGATCACGCCTGGGGCGATAGCGGGCCGTTCCCCTCGTCCAGGACGATGAATCGAGGCCGAGCTCGAACCGGCGCGGCAGGTGCGCCTGGCAATCGACTCGGCTACGCGGGCCGCGGGCACCGCAGAAGCAGCACATCGGGCACCGGCATAACTTCGAGTGAAGATAGTACGAGCAACATCACATCTGGCGTCAGGTCCCTCACATTCCACGAGGCTCACGACCGAGCCTCGCCATCTGAGCGGGCACTCACGAGGGACCTGAACCCAGTCGCGGCGGAGAAAATGAAGACGGAGTTGGAAGAAATAGCGCGTCAATTGGAAGACGCCGAAAGGAAGATAGCCGTCCAGAAGGAAGACTGGCGCAACAAATTAAGCAAGCTCAGGGAAGCTTTATTTACGAAGAGTTATGAAAACCCGGGTAAGGGTATAATTAATAGACAGGCCGCCGGTCGTCTATCATCGGATTTGGGGGGTCCGATCAATCTACGTGTACGCACACACACACCGTTCTAGGCAACGGTACCGCACTACGGGGCACACGCGGCGGCAGCGTGCGCGAGCCCGACTTCGCGGAAGCCCATGGAGGGCACCAACTCCGTCGCGACATCAGCATCGACAGTGGACTGTTTCCACACATCCATAGAGCAGCAGGGAGACGCCAATGCCGCGGCCGATCTCCCAACATTGAAGCCCAGCGAGAAGAGAATAGCGTGGGCAGAGTGGCGCAGCAGACGCAGCGACCAACGGGATAAAGAGAACGAGGCGCCGAAGGCGCGAACTAAAGCAGCGAAGAAAATCTACATAGCTCAACCATCGAGGGAACTGGTTGAAGCAGCCTGCAAGAAGGCCAAGGAAAGAAAACGGGATCAATTAAAACTGAAGATATCAATACCGGTCAAGCAGCCATCTGAAACAAACTCATTAGAAGAACAGTCATCGAAGAAATTTAAACCCGGAGAATGGGAACTTTAACGTAGCGTCAAAATAATAAGTGTTAGAATCAGTGAAAGAAAAGTCAATTAGTGAAAGTGATTAAAGTGATAACACCGTTGCAACCAATAATTATGGACGACAAGATCAACACGCGACGGCAGAGCTACGCATCGCGTCATACGAAGATTATACGTAAGAGAAATATGTGATTATTTATAAAGACTTAGATTGTTTAAAATAATAAAGAACCCAGTAGTTAGAATCCCCATAGTAATTATTTACATAGAACACCCTCTCATAGCATTCATTTGATATCATTTTAACATTGTAACATTAAAGTAAAATCTTAGTACAATTGTATTAGAAAGAGAGAGGAGATGTTGCCTATGCGCGAGCGCAGCGCAGACTGGCCGCCTGGAGGGGAGGGGTATATCGCGCCAACATGACCGTAACGAGAGCCGCGGCCACCGAGCCTGAATTAGAACTTAGTACGGCGCATTTTTACTTTGCAATTAATATGTTTACACTTATATCTTATAACGGCTCATCGTATTAGAAAGATTTATATGTTGTTAGAAAGCTAATAAAAAGTTATATTTAATGTTTAAACTTAGAAATAAGTAAACTTAGTAGGTTCAGCGCAAAAGATAAATTAGAGTTACAAAAGGGACCGAATTACGGTTTACCCGATTTCCATGTATGATTATTCGAATAAGAAAATAATTACGAACCCTACTGTACTTATAAGAACTCAAGCCACATAAGAACTTTGTAAATCAGCTTAGACTTCCGCCCATTACTATGTATAACATCTAAATAACATCTTGTAACGTAAATTAGTCAAGTCAAAGTGGGCGTAACTTTTGTTGTCTCACTCAGCACGTCTTGCTTGCCCGTAGGCAGGTATAAATAGCAGGTACGGCCCGGAGCAATTCAGTGTCAATCGGAGCCTCCTGGAGGTCACAACAAGAAGAAGAAGAAAACTACAAAGTATTAGGAAATTAGGGACTTGTATCAAGTCACTTAGGGCAGTGATAGGGAAAGTAAATAAAAGTCTATTTTTCGTTATTCCTTCTTTTATTTCGGTAACAGCGTTTACCCCAAAGTGTCTGAGGACACGGGCGAAGCCCAAACACACCATTCGGGCGCCGAGTGGTAGTACGCGCTGTCCGTGCACATAGGGGCGGAGCTCGTCCGTCGCCGACTTGTGTCACGGAGCGTGGTCGACGCACTGTCCGAGCACATAGGGGCGGAGCTCGTCCGTCGCCGACTTGTGTCTCGGAACTAGGTCACTCTTAGGTGACTGTGAGGGGCGAGCATTGCCGCGGCCGGTAGCGCGCGCGCTCACTCGCCCAGCCGACGCCGCCGAGAGCGGACTGCGCTTACAAGGCCGATGGTACTCAACGGATTATGATAAAGACAAAAATAGGCATATTTTATTTAGAAGTACGCAAGATATATCTCCCGTGTCAGGACGTTAATAGTCTATTTTCCTTTTTTAGGGTTCCGTAGTCAACAAGAAACCTGTATAGTTTCGCCATGTCCGTCTGTCCCTCCGTCCGTCCTCGGCTTAGCTCAGTAACCATTACTACCAGAAAACTGTGATTCAACATGGGTATATAAATCAATCACGCCGACAAAACAGTACAATAAAATCTTTTTTTTTATGGTACTTCCCCTACACCTAAAGCGGGGATGTAATTTTTTTCTCGTTAAACCCATGGTGTGGGGTATCGTAGGATAGCTCGTTCAAAAATATTATGGGTTTCTTAAAACTATTTTTAAACTAATTTTTGTTCGAGTCATGTGTCCCCCCCTGCCGGCTAAATGGCTACTGCTGTGGATGTGAAAAAAAAATGTCTATAATTAATTTAAAAGGAAAAACATCACGGACAAGTAGGCATAAGAGTTACCGAGTAATAGTCGACCAACTTAATGCGTACTCGGAAAGGCCAATTTTCGTACAAATTCGGCCGACGTAACCGCACCGCACGTTGATGTAACTAAGACAGACTGGCAACAGCGGAATTCTACACTGCGTGTGGCCCGACACGCACTTGGCCGGTTTTTTACATGTCATTTCATCCAGAGAGAATCTACGGTTTCTATAGAATCAACTTATACTATTATAAGTTATATTTTAAGATCTTTATTTGTACTCGAATCTCTCTCTGGGTGCCCTGAAAACCAGCGCCTTCAGCAATGAATCGATTGTAAGTCTCTTAGTAGATGTAACCTCCACACCGCACCAAATAAATATATATCTTTCTTCTTGAATGATGACGACGCTGCCTACGAAGCTGAAGGACCTGGGTTCGAATCCCGGTAAGGACAAATATTTGTGTGATGAGCATGAATATTTGTTTCTGAGTCTTGGATGTTTTCTATGTATTTAAGTATTTATATCTATTATATATATCGTCGTCTAGTACCCATAACACAAGCCTTATTGAGCTTACTATGGGGCTAGTGCGATTTGTGTAAGATTGTCCCCTAATATTGATTTTGATTGATATTGATTGTTTTTTTTCTTCTTTCTTTCTAACTTCAATTAGACCACAACAAAAGCAAATATTTTTTTGGCTAAATCCAAAATCAGAAAGTGATGATTTGTATTTTTAGCAATCATTTACTTTGGGGTCGGCGCAGCTTGTTTTTTTCTTCTAAGATACCTCTCCATATCACTTGTGAACTCATGACATGCTTCCTTCCTATTCATGTCGTCTCTCACACATTTCATCCACCTTTTTCTTAGTCTACTTCTTTTTTACAACCCTGCACATTCATACTTAATGCCCTTCAAGTAGATTTTCTAAGCAAGGGGCTTTAATTATGGATTTATTTTAACCTGGCCCGTTAAAGGATTCGGTGTGTTGACCTTTTGTTCGTGTCAACCCATTTCACAACCGTATCGTGTCGCCGTGGAAATGGGACAGGAAATGCATTTGGAGCCAAGAGCGAGACCTACCGACTGCGATATGGAGTCGTGGCGAAATGGTTTCATTACCCCACTGCTATTTTGAGACCGCAACGTTTTTGAACGAGCGAGCAAAGCGAACGAAGTAGGTTTGAATGTATGTGTGTATGTAGTTAAATACTTTACGTCACACCTGGCCATAATGCGAGTTTTACTGCACGTTGCGCGTACGGAAAAACTCGCATTGTGGCCAGGTGAAGACGTAAAATTTTGTACTCAACACGGGCGGTAATTCGTAAAGCCCCAGAGCGCATATTTATGGCCACAATCACCTGCGATCTGGGGCATTCACGAATTCACCGCCCTAGTTACGTAATGTACCTAATTATTGTACAATCATAAACATTATAATCTTTTGGTGGTTCTAGGACCTTATCGCTTAGAGATTGACACAAGAGTGAACTTTATCTCTGTAAGGGATTTCTTCCAGTTAACTTTTGTGCAATTGAGACGAGATCAGAGGGGTTATCACGAAACGTTGTCGACGCGCATTAGGGCAGTCCAACTTTTATTTTTCCATATAACTTTTTACATTTAGATCTACCTAACGTTCGTACAATGCGTTACTTGATCGACCTGCAGGAAAAGATAGACAAACTAACATGTGTACAAAGACTATTTACCTCTATGCTACAGTAAATTAATCTTAATATGTACATATACTACAAGGTAGTTTAAATTAAATAAAATATTATACACATATTCACTACGAATGAAATATATATATATGTAAATAAAAATAAAAATAAATGTATCCGGGCGGTCCGGCTATTCTCCTACTTATAGGTCGTATTTCACAAACGGTTCTCGTGAAATTTTGTGAGCAGATTCGCTAATTCTATAGATTTTTACTGTCGATCCAGTTTTGACATACTTGCTAGTTCTATAACTCACAGAGCCACTAGTTGTTAATGTATAAAATGGTTGTAAAACTACAAATTCGGCTAACAGACGGCAGGAAGATTTCGGCTAGGCTAATCATTTTTTGCGTGTCTTAAACCGTAAATAAGGAAATAACGGTAAGTCACGTCGCCCAAGGAAGCCCACAAGGCCGTCACGGTCCACGGGGCATTCCGACGCGAGGAAGACGAAAAACTGAACTTTTTCTGAACTCTTGGTTTTGCGGAGAAAACAGAGCTATGTACCTGCGACGAGTCAAATCGTCAACTCAATTTGGTCAAATCTTGTGACATTATTCTTTCTTGAATCTCACACACATTCATTCCTGCACAACACACACATGAACTCGTATGCGAGTTTCGCTACACTGCGGGGTTGCGGGCTGCCGACAGTCCGAGCAAAACCAGCAATGTAGGTACCTACCAACTGAAAATCGCATGCGATTTCTCGCACTCCTTGCATGTGTATATGGGCTCTATCAAACAAGTTCTCGGGGAAACAATACCTACTAGTTCATTCGAAGAAACAACCTGCATGAAAGTTAGCAGGCATTATGCTTTTCATGTTTTATAACAAATTGTGAGGTATTATTGTCGTAAATAGACTACGCACAGCAGAGCTGGATCGGACAGTTCTATCGTGGGTGTACCGCAGTTATGTACCTGTTAGCTAAACATTTACATAATTAGGTACTAGCTTCCGCTCGCAACTTCGTCTGCGTCGACCGTCTACGTCGAGTTGATAAAAAATAATATATCGTCGACCTAGTTTACCCATTAAACATGCCTTATTGAGCTAACTAATATTGAGGACTGGTTCGATTTGTGTAAATTTTTCCCCTTATATTTATTTATTTATAGGTACTTAAAAGTATTATGAATACAGTGTGTAACATAAATGGGATGTGAACCGATCAAGGGCATAACAGGCATAGTGTTCTGATAAGAAAAAACCAAAAGATTTTCATTTCTTTTAACATTTGTATGGAGCAGGTCGCCACAGTCGGCTAACGCACCATACAAATGTAAAAAAATAAAACATTTTTTTTTCTCTTATTTTTTTCTTATGCCTGTCGTGCCCTTGTTCGGTTATGTTACATCCTGTATAGAATATGATGAAGGTTGGAAACACATCGATGTTTCGGATTATGTTTTTACAAAAACCCGCATCAAGAGAACTCTCGCGATCTTCACCTGGTCGCGAGAGTCCTCTGGATGCGGGACAAATGTTCGGTCATTGTGGCACTCTTTTGGGGAGGTATATGTCCAGTACGTCTTTCCGCTGATGTGATGATAATGATGATGAAATTGTATTTGCCAGAGTTTAATATAACTAAAAGAATTTTCAGTTTTGTACTTCTAACCTACCTATAACATCTTATATGTATAGTTTAATACTTGCCGCGTGCTAGCAGATCGGTAGTGCAAGATCATCGGCCGCCCTTGCGCTTTATATACTTTCTAAAAGCGCGTGCGCATCGCATCAGCCACCGTGTGCTTCAGCCACTCTTTACGAATACGTAGCCATATACCTATGATTAGAAGCACCGTGTTCATCTGACATTTCAGAGGTGGAGGAGGTTTACGTGCACGTCTAAGATTTGCTAGCACTAACATAACCATATATGGTTCTGTTGGTGCTACCAAATCTTACAATGCACTGACGAGAAATTTAGAAATTGTGTTTTCTATTAACCTAATATACGAAGAGAGGCCCGACCTTCACCCATCTGTTTACTGGAAAAGTATTTTATTTATATCGAATATTGGTAGGTACTACATTTAAAAAATCGACGAGAAAAATCCAAGCATAACTATAAAGTTGTGGAGTTTCTACACGGTACAATTACTTTTGAATAGCCCATAACTTATTGAATAATTTCGATTAGTATTTAACTATTGAGTCCAAAATTAAAATCAAAGTAAATTTCGTATTTTTCCGGTCAGGATTTTTTTCCTAACCCACAAGCATAATATTGTTTAATGTACTAAATTCGATATAAAATTTTCTCCATTCATTAAACCAGATGGCTGAAGTTCGGGCCTCTATTCGTATCTCCTATTATACGTGGAAAGTCTCGCTAATTTTAAAACAATAATCCTTTCAGAAAATCCCAATTCCAAGTCCCTTCAGAAATTTATGTAATAATGGAACCTTGCTTTAAGTTCTTGTGAAAATTTCCAGTAATTTAAATCCGTTACAAGAGTGTTCTGCGACTTGTACAGTTAACATCGCCTACATATGTAGGTAGGTATACATTTTTCACCTAAATACAATGGAATAAGATGCAAAAATGTAAACATATAATTGACGTCGCTCGTACATTGCTAGTTGATGCTCGTATGGAGGTAAATTTTACAGTTACCTCGGAGGTACCTTAGGTTTACAAACTCTTCTTCACTGGTTTGTATTAATTAAGGCAATATATGCCAGCTCTATGCAATAAACAATTTGTTGAGACAAAAGGTGATCCATAACAATAAGTTATGTGTTTATTTAGATAAAAATACACAACAATGCATTGCGTAATAAGCTAGAATGTTTTGCCCTTCCTCGTGAAATAGAGCTTCTGCAATTGACTTGACAAGTTCGAGTGGAGACGACAGCCGAGGGAGATACAAACCTTAGTCACGTGCATTCTAAGCATGGACATATAATACTCAGAAGGCGTAGCACGGTTGCCATTTGTTCACTTATCGCTGTGGATAAGACATACGTCACTGTCGCATTCGCATACGCATATTAGGACGCCTTTAGGACGGAAAGGTTCCTATACAGCTATATTAAGAACAGGTCTTAAAATGGCTGATGGCTTCCCATATAGAACCTACTTAATATGGGGGGGGGTAATGGTTTATTTGCCGCAAAGTCATACTCATACTAAATCAATTGCAGCAAATAAGAAAAAGCGGAACTATGACAAAGACAACGAATGATATTCCTTTTTTGTCACACTTAATAAGATTTTTATGCTACCATCTCGCTCGGACGCGGTTCACGTGGTATTATTAGGTCCATGGTTCTAGGAGAATGCGCAATGAACAAAGATGTAACTCAGACCAAGAAAAAAGATAAATAGAAAGAAAGAGAGATTACGAAGCTAGAGAAGCCGGATTTTAATGAAGCCGAATATGTTTTGCATCTTTGAATGTAGGAAGATTTTTTCTGAAATCGATCTCAAGACTCATAAGAGCAAATTTCCGTAGTTTTGCATTTTCCCCCGGTAGTTAGGGAAAATGTTTGACTAATACACCCTGTATAGGAGGGTGAATTTTGAACACCTAAAACAACAGCTGAGGAAGAAGCAGGAAAATCAATCAAATGTGTAATAACCCAAAAACAAAACAAGAGCCACATTTTCCGCATGCAATTTCGTTATGCTCTTTGGTACGATAATTTTTCTCACAACAAACAAAGGATTCCAATAGAGATATCAAAGAAAGTTTAATAGCATAACAAACAGGCATCATAAAAATATTTAAAACACAGAGTAAGTAAGACAAAGGGCAAAATATGAGTTCAGTGACCCAAAAGATGCTGATTTAGGTGCCTAATGACCCATTCGTGGCTTTTATAGGTTATTTTTGCACTGTTTTTGCTTATTGTTACGAAAGTAAGACGGGAACTGCGAAACTTTTGCGATAGGTGAAGGAAGATTCGCAAATTTCATGGAATTTATTATTTCCTGGCCGCCTGGCTGTGTGTTACTAACGAAAAAATCATAAGTCTTAACACGTTCCCGGTGCAGCGGGAAATTCAAAATTTACTATTACGTGCAATTTTTTTTTTCATATCCAGTAGGTATTGATACAACGTGCAAGCAAATAGTATTGGTCCAGCTCATACGTGCACATTTTGATCAAGCCTTAAGTTTATACGGGGTCGTGCGGCACATATGAAGCACTCACGTATCGTTGATACCTCGAAGTGTAACACATATGTCACATGCACAGGGAATAGCCCGACAGAATGGGTGCCATTGCCATTATGCAGGGATGGGGGCGGGGTGTCTAATCAAAAAGGATACCATGGTATCCGCTCAGGCAGCCGCTCAGGCTCTAACATGCGCATACCGGGTTTTAGTTTAGGCACGTGTTTGGGTAGATATTTGTAAGGAGCTCGGAAGGTTTTTCGTCCGCTGTAAAATATAAACTAAAGATGTCCATTCCGACGGTCGATAACCACTGATAAATAGTTTGCAAATGTTGGAGGACAACTTAGATATTTACATACTTGGGAACATGGGGTTCATTGGGGTGAATCATGGGTCACAGTGAATCGTTTGCAATAACTCTGCATGCAATGCCCGCACACACGTGGTGGTGGTGACATTGTCACTCTGTCATACCTCCCTTTCAACAAACCCGCGAGCCACGCAGTATCTCTAACCTGTTGGTGGAGTCGTGAAGGATTAAATATAAGTTTGAAAATACAGAGATACGACGGTGGGGATCTATCCGTATGACGCACTAGGGACATGCGACATTTTAATATTCAAAACGCGTTCTAATCCTTCAAAATCGGAGCAACAATACAGAGGCATTAACCAAAAGTGGTCTACTAGGGATATTGCTTTCTTTCTTAACCGAATAAAATAAAAGGAAGAGGCTCCTAATTCAGTTGTGTTTTATTACAATCATTTATTTAACTGGTGTTAGCAACATGAGGCGCCCCCTAGCGACGATGACGGGAACTGCCGTAGAAACCAGTACCATCGCGCGACCGAATCAATAAAAGAGGGGGAACCGACTGGCGCGGGCCATTGGATTGGCTACGCTTCGCACGGACCACCACCCTCCCCCGCGCCCGGATCGCCCCGACGTCAACCGACACTATCCGCGCCGCTGTACCGCCCGTCTAGTTCCAGCCAGCCCCGGCCTCCCACAAGCGGGTCTCACCGGGGTCTGGTGGTGAATGAAGCGGGTAAGGGCAGCCGCGCCGCAGCGATCGCGCCCGAAGCGCCACAGGAAGCCCTAACCAGGGCCCCCCAACCGCTCTCCGCCCCTCACCTTTGTCTGGCAAAGGTGAGGGTAGAGCGAAAACTCGTGTGGGCTAACTACCCACACGAAAAATAAGGATGCCCCCGCCGACCCCGCTCCCCTCGGGAGTCGCGCCGGAACGGACGCCAACACGCCCCCGGACTTTCCGCCGCACCCGCGGCATAGGGAACGTGTCGAAGGCCGCCCGCGACCCACGCGTACAGCAGGCGTTTCGAAACGTCCTGCTGGCGTCCGCGGCGGCACACGGAGCCGCATCGACCCCCAGCACCCCCGGAACGCCCACCAGTGAGGGCACGCAGGAGCCCCCGTTCACCAGGCCGTCCATCACGGTTCAGGAGATCTTGGACCAGCTTCGCCCGCTTGTCAGAGGACAAGTGCTCGCGACGAAGCCGACCGCCGCCGCGCCACCCGCGCAGGCCGCAGTCCCCCGATGGACACCCAGAATGAGAGCGCCGAGGATGGTGATGACGACGAGCGTCAGGAAGAGGCCGTAACCGCGCCGGCCCCTAGCCAGACGCCACCGACTACAGCGAGAGCAGCCACGACCCAGCCGCCTCTGAAGAAGCGGCGCCCAATCACGGTCGACAACCTCCCGGACTGGAGCGCGCACTTCAAGCGGATACGGGAGCAACTGGGCCGCTTCCCCAATGCCCGCCCCTATGGAAATGGAGTCCGCTTCCGCCCCGATGACCACGAGGAGTACAGGGTGGTGCAGGCCTACCTCGAGGCCCTCGGGGACTCCATTTCCTGGTCGGTGCTACAACCCAAGGCCGAGATCCCCCTGAAAGTGTGCATCAGGGGGCTCCCTGCGGACACAGACCCGGCACACATCACAGCAGACCTGGCGGCGAAGGGATTCGCGCCATTATACACGCGCCACGTGGACGCGCGTGCAGGGAGACCCGGCTGCATATTTTATATGCAGCTCGAAAAAACCGACGGCCTAATCCCGGCCATATATGATGTCCGAGAGGTGCTCGGGATGACGGGAGTCACAGTGGAGGCATGGCGCGGCAAGAAGGGGCCGGCGCAGTGCCACCGCTGCCAGGCTTTCCGGCATTCCTCTCACGGCTGCCGCCGCCCAATCAAGTGTGTCCGCTGCGCGGGGCCACACTCTGCGGGCCAGTGCGAGCGGCCGCGCGACCAGGAGGGGACATGCGCAAACTGCGGTGGCCCCCACACAGCAAACAACCCGTCGTGCCCCACCTACCTGCGGGAGGCGCGTTCTAGGAGGACCGGCACAGCCCCCCTCACAAACCGCCGCGGGATCACCGTGCCCCAGCCACGCTCGGTGGATGCCACCGAAAACGCCCCTAACACCCTCATGGCGAGGGCGAACGACGCGGTACCTCCGCGCCGCCGCCGCCGAGGGAGGGGCGGACGCGGCAAAAGGCAGCCCGCCATCACCACAGACACCGTCACCCAGACGACCACCGCCGCCGCCCAGCCCGCGGCCGCCAGCACCAGCACCGCCCCAGCGCTCGCTCCCTCTGCAGCAGCGCCGCCCACATTACCCCACGACACTGCCTCCCCCCCCCCTACCGGCAAGCCAAGATGGCGCCAGGGATAGGGTGATAGAGCAGTGCGTGGAGATACTGCAGAACGTGCTCGGCGCTCTGCGGACAGGAGCCAACCCTGCCCCCATCATCCTCAGGGGACTGGCCGCCCTGTACCAGGATGGCTAGCCCCCCCTGAGACCCACCGGATTGACCGCGGACGTTCCTGTAGCGCCGTCGGCTCGCAGGTCGCTCGCCGGGCCTCTCCTAAGGGAGTCTCACCCGGCAGGGCTCGACCGCGCCGACGGACGAATCAGAAGATCCCGCAGCACCACCGGACCTGACGGGCGTTACGCCCACCACAGCCACCCGTCCGTTGCAGCGGACGGCGCCCGATCCCGCCAAAAGCGGCACAGCCGCGCCAGGCCTCTCCGAGCCCACTACAGGGGTTTGTGAGATTACCATCAGGGGGCGCGGGCCATTATTTTCTGGAATTTGCTACAGTGAACATTAAAATTTAGTTAAGCTGTAATTTGTGTCGATTACAAGAAATTAACCTATTTAAAAAGAGTTCTGTAGTCACTTTATTTTAATACTGGATCTGTTGGTTTGTTTATTAGTGAGGGACAAATCTTTGAACTGAAATTTGAACCAGTTAACCTCAACCGATTGAGTTGAAATGTAGGCCATAAGTATAGATGGAGCACAATTCAATATTAAGGTACCATCGAGCTGATCTAATGAGGTACTTAACCGACGTAACCCCTTTGACTTTCGGCTCGTTAGAATCGTCTCAATGAGTATGTAGTTGATGACGGTATGTAGAACAGTACCTACAGTTGGCAATAAACGCTGGCACCAAAAATGATGTTTTTGCCAGAAACTCATTAACCTTTCATCTGTGTTTGATAAGGATCCTACCCACATTTTACAGACACATTTTATAGACATGGGATAAATTGTTAAACTCGCCACAGATTTCGATAGGTCACGTGACCGTAAGATTCGTAAGGTGAGATATTCGGGACGAGGCTTGGGGGCGGGGGGTAGCGGCAGAGACAGTCATTGCTCGAGATGCGTAAGTGCATCAATTTGCTTGTCGCTTATGGCCCTTTTCTCACGGCCATTTACTGTGCGCGAGCTACGACGGACATCAACAGGAGTTAAGAAACTGAACCTTAATTCCAAGATTCAAAGATTCAAGATTCAAAATATTTATTTGCTCTGAATAATACAGTAAGCTTAGGTGGTAAAATACAATGCGTGCTGTGTATTCAGCCTGCGTACAAGCATGCAAACATTTGCAGGGGCGATGCTACATAATACATGTTAAAGACAAAATAATAAATACAATAGTCAAAGTTAAAAAGTCAATTGAAATAGTTATATAGTAATAAAAATAAAACAAGCAAATTTCCTTTTAGTAATTTAATGTCCTTAGGTAGTTTATTATATATAACTATGCACATATTAAACACATTTTTGCCGTTAATCATTTTATGAACACGTGGCTTAAAAAGTAAATTCATAATTGTCTGTCGGGTCTGTCTGTCCAGTACTTCTGCTCGTTTTTTAAATAGATGTCGGTGGGTGTCAACAAAGATACATATTTCCTTTATATAGAGACAGGGTAACGGGAGAATATGTAGTTTTTTAAATAAGGGGACGCAAGAATCATCAGACCAAGCATTACAGATCACACGGATACATTTTTTTTGGATAATGAGGACTCTCTACATCGACCGAGTTGCCCCACAAGATTAGGCCATAACGAAGCACCGACGACACATATCCATGATATGCCGTTAACGCGGCCTCCACTGACACTGTGTCTCTCAGTCTCCGTAGAGCAAAAACAAATCGGTTGAGTCTGTTACATACTTGCTCAATGTGGTCCTTCCAGTGTAAGTGTTTGTCTAGCGTGAAGCCAAGAAACTTGATGGAGGATGCTTCCTCTACTTTCTCATTTTCGTATTCGACTGTCATCGGTAATCTATTTGAATTATAGGATTTTATTTGCATAAATTTAGTCTGTGTGATTGTATTTGCATAATTGTAGTGCGTTAGATCAAAACATCCTTTGAACTATTTCGTGTGCAAACATTAACATTGATTTTGTCTTTAAAATACATACAGAATGGATTGCATTGCATGTAAGACCCTCCATGTCCTATAACTTGTGATATTGAGCGTTTAAGGTAAGTCTGAGTTTTCACTTCTGCCGGCACTCCCGGAGTGCAACCCGGTCTTTTTTTCTCTAATGCGGCGCGACCGAGGGTTAAACCCACTATTATGTTAACCCATCACAGACGAAAGGTAAAGGCATAGTTGCATACAAAAGGAACCATCGACGCGTGACACATTTTCTGGAACATCCAGAATGCACTGTGTTTATGCTTCACCCAATTAGCCAACACACAGAACTAAATCCGGCCGCGGTCAAAATTTACAGCCGTAAGGTGCAATTCATAAAGAGTTTCCACTAATCGCCACTCAATTGTAGTATAACTAGTATATTTTGAACTTAAGGCGGCGGTCTAGACGCTATGCGGGGAAAAGTGCGACGAGCGCCTACCTATACATTGAAGTCACTCGTCGCCCCGCTGCCCGCTGGCGCCCAAGCCACGACCTAAAGGCCTTCACGCGGGTCGTTCGCGGCGCGGGTCGGTATATCTCTCTCACTTACTAACACTAATATCTCTCTCACTATCTCTATCAAACAGCTGCGCGGGCCCGCCGCGTGCCCGCGATGTTACCGCCGCGGGCCCGTGCTACTGTGCGATAGAGACGCCGCGCTACTGTGCGAAAGAGATAGAGATACCGCCCGACCCGCGTTCGGTGTGTGAAAGCCTTAAGAGTTAGCACGGTTGGCTCAAGTTGACTGTCCATACAAATGTACCTAGTTTGGTTCTCATGTTAAAACCACATGCTAGAAAAACATGAATCTTTTTATACTGGGATCTACCATATCTAACTAGATTGGAAACTGGTTTCTGTTGCTATCAATTGTAATAGAAATATGATACAAAAAAATAAAGTCATTAGAGACTGAATGAAAAACGTTCTACTCCCTCTTATTTTCTATTTTAATTTCTAGCCACAGAAACTAAGTATTCGACGTAGACATACGGATCCCATTGTGTATATACAAAGTTTCATAGTATTCTAGTAGTTTTAAAATGAGAACCAAACTACTATTCACAGCAATGACGCGTAGTTGCGTGTCCAAGAAGCAACCGGATGGCTCGCGGTATTTGAGCTCCCGAAGTGTTCTGGAACCGCCCTGTGCAACCCGAACTGAGGCAACTTGGACTCGTCATTGCTTTAACGACTTAAGAGTCCTTAGTAAGCTCGGCCGAATTTCACCTTCCCACACAAACGTATATACGCTGTCATTATTTTTTTTGTAAACTACGTGTTGGATTGTGACGAAACTTTGCATACACAATGTTATGAGGTATATCTATGTCTGTTATTAGTTTATATGGTTCCAGTTTATAAAACAAACGAAATACAGCAAAATCAAGTTTTGTATGGAAAACTTAAATTCAATGTATTTTTTGCCATGGTATCTCTTCAGATACCTAAAAACTAATACATAAACTAATTACACACATGGATATACCTCATGTCATTGTATATGCAAAGTTTCGTTACAATCCAACAAGTAGTTTTAAAATGAGAGCGTAACTACGTTTGTATGGAGAATCGAGCTTACTGCGGACTCTTAAAATGGTTCTTCCAACAGGAGTTCGGTATTGTGAATACGCTCTGCCCCATCGTTATGTCTCTTCACACGATGCGATCGCGCTCCAGATATTTATCGTGTTTATTATGTTGGTAGTGTAATAATACTTGGGTTTTCCAGTCTGCAAACAAGGATAATGTTATTTGAGAACAGAGAGCACAAAGAAATTGAATATTGGGACTGAAAGTTTTGATAACGCTTGCTCAGCAGTCGAATACAAAAATATGAAAAAGTACCTGTAAAAAATTTCTATACCCTATTCTATTAGAAATAACGTGCGTTAGTCGTCAACGCAATTTTAAGGAAAACCATTTTGAAGCGTAAATACTTTAGTAACGCTAATTTATATATGTTTAAAAAGCACTTAATGATCGAAATCGATAAAAGTAGTACATTATTTCCCTTTGATATTCCCTAGAGGTACAAAGAAACGTAGACGAATGTGTCCGTTAAAATTCCTCCTAGCGAATGTCTCCTAGCGTTATTCCCCGTTGTGCACTAAAGGACCCCGGGGGTCCGCTTTCACAATTTTATGTCGTGTAGATGTCGTCGTTTCGCGATGACATCGTGCGGCGTGTTGAAAGTATGTATCGTCTAGTAGGTAAATCTAGTTAAACTAAAACTAGGTTCTGGTTAATGTTGGTAGAACAATATACTCAATCGTTTGAACTCGACATGGCTCAGCCTTGGCCTAACTACGTACGAGGAGCCAGTTAATTTCCTTTGAAGTTGCCATTGGCTGAAAATAGGTTAAGTTCCAGGAAACTAAAATGTTTCCTCCATAAATACTGGTTGAGAATTTTGGAAATTGTATGCTTTAAGTTATTATAATATCAACAAAAACTTTTTTCTTCTTTAGCGGTTACTTTAGTTTAAAAAGTACCTACTTCTTTCGGCGTTTCGTTTGTTTCGGCGTTTCTTCATGACAGTAAGTTGTTTACTTTTTCAGAAAAGCTGGTAGATTTTGTTGACAGAAACATAGTCGTGTGTGTCATAACGGGGCAACTATATGTGATGTTGACTGCGTATATTCTACACATGATAATACACATAAAATAGATTTGAGTCGCAGTTCTGTTGAGAAGTTGCTAGCGTCCATAAGCTACCTACGCTACCGCTTACCATCAGGCGGTCCGCTTCACCACCGACGTACCTATGGTATAAAATCATGAATGACATGAATTTTTCGTCCGAAACATAAATACGCCGATGACGATTATCTTTCACAGCCAAAAAGAAAGCAGATCTCTATGCCCATTCATCACTCGAATTAGAATGACCCCACACGTACTAGCGGAAGTCGTATGGTAAGTAGACTTAAATATAGATCTGTCGTCGCGTCTTTTTTTAGGTCGATAATTTTGGCAGCTTTTGTACATCAGCTCCGACCGTCTGGAGAGACTCAAAGTCAAAAGGCAGAGTTCTTTTTACTTTAATACGGATGGTGACACCAAATAAAATAATCAGTAATCTAGAATTTTCTCGAAAGAGGATTAAAAATATAGACAAATGGAAAAAAACGTAACACAAACCAATGAGATAAGCGTCCAAAGCTTATGACGTCACGGGTCTTAAGCGCTTTCTCAAATCAAAAAATAACAACTTGTTGACAACTGTCAAATGTTTGACTAGATGGCGCCATCATAGGTTTTACCAAATCACTAGCCTTTTTCTATGGGAATTGACTTAAACGGCTTGATTCAAAAAAACAAGAATTTGACAGTTTTGGTAGGACTGACGGTAAAACCTATGCTGGCGCCATCTGCAAATACATTCGCCCATTGAGATATTTAGATAGAATTTTCGTCACTAAGCATTATTTTTAGCCTTCTTTCTTTTGAAGTAATAATAAAATTGGTGTCCACATATTTTAGGCAAATTACATGTCCGTGATTATTGATAAACTAGAAGGTACAAAAAATAAGCACGAAAAGAACTTGGCGCGGTCTAATTTTATTCAATGTGTAAAAAATAAAAAAAAATAAAAAAATGTGGGTGCAATGTTTGTATGGGGGAAACATTATTTTTTGAACTAGAGACTTGAAACTATGTAGAAAGATTACTTATTAAATAACAAAAGTTTAGTTTCTGCATTTAAGAAAATTCTACCCTTAACACTTTCGCTACCAAGAATCGCTACGCGCTATGTTCGTAGCCGATCCCGTGGTTTTCCTCGTATGTAGCGGAAAGCGACAACGGCGTAGGCGCTCGCTACGCGGGTTCTTGGTTGCGAAAGTGTTAATACGTAGGGGTGCAAAGAAGGAGCTTTAGTTTTTGAGCTAGAAACTTGAAACTTTGTAGAAAGATTACTTATTAGAATACAAAAAAAACGGCAGGCAGCGTTTTAGAAAATTCTACCTCGAAGGAGGTTAAATAGGGGTGCGAGGGTGCGGGTAAGTTTTTATGAGGGAAACTTTTCCTTTTGAGCTAGAAACTTGAAACTTTGTAGAAAGATTACTTATTAAGGTTACGAGAAATTGAAAGAGCATTCAAAGCTCAAAAAACTTCATAAGGGCATTAAGTGGTATTTCAGCTAGAGAGTCATGTAAGCCTGTTTTTAAAGGCTCAATATCCTGCCCTTGCCATGCATGTACATTATAATAAATAGATTTGCATGCCTACTTTTATAAGGTATTGACATTATATGGACATTATTTACCATTTACCATACCATCTTTATACGTACATAATTTTAAGCAAATAAACAATATTAATTTCATTTCATAAGATAAAAAAGTAATTTCAGCGTTTTAGAAAATTCTACCCCTAAAAGGGTTAAATGGGGGTGCAATGTTTGTATGGGGGAAACATTATTTTTTGAACTAGAGACTTGAAACTTTGTAGAAAGTTAACTTATTAAAATACAAAAAAAGTAATTTCAGCTTTTAAGAAAAATCTATCCCAATGGGAAGGTTGAAGGTTTTGTACAGGGAACACTGGTTTTTTTAAAGAGATGTACTCTTCATTAACCTGTCTCAATTTCTCGATTTCCAGTGCTGAGTTTAAGATTGTTTTAACAGCCTTACGATATTTAACTTTGTTTTTAATCTCACTTTAAATAACTAAGATCCCCACTTTCTAGCTCCAAATCCATGCGTCGCTCTATATCTTGCAGAGTAATCTTTGCCAAAGATTAAAATTAGATTAAAGCATCAGGTAACTGACGGAATAAGTAAGCATTCTGCAAACAATTCCCGTAATCTGATTGGAAAATCTTTAAAAATTCTTTAACAATCGCATATCAGTGTCTGCCACTGTTTGAAATGTAATATGTCTAGACCATTTTAACTAAGAATAAAATTCACTTACCTATTTTATATCTTTGTCATCATCAAAAATCTACGCGGACGAAGTCGCGGGCGGCCGCTAGTATGTTATGTTATACGCCTGTATAGTTATATTATACGCTATCACTGCGAAGCATGATGTAATCGTAAAGTATTAGATGCTTTTGAAATAAGCGTTCATTTTACTAGAGATGTGAACAAATTCGATAATGTGTTTTGGTATTTTATTGTAGACTGAGGTAACATGGAACATATTGGCGGAGCGCCCATACAAACCGATTCCCAGCGACATGCCTAACCCTATAGTTATACACCGTGGACGTTAATAACCCGAAAGATTTTAACCACGCATTCCTTAGGTCATTAGGAGCAATAAATGTTATGTGAACCCCAGTCACTGCCGGCTTAGTTTTGAATTTTCATGTAAACTTTTTATTTTGATTATGCATTTAGCTCTTTTGATTGCGACGTTGCTACCGATGTTGGCCAGTTTTGCGTCGCTATTGACAGATATCAAAGTGCCAGCTACCACTCACTAAATTTAACCTTTTTTGAAAAAATAATCGTTACCGTTTTATTAAAAGGGATAATTTCCATAGAAAAGCGATAGTTATCCAAGTTTTATTTACAAAAATCGACAAAACAAGCAAAAGAAATATTTTTATTGCTGAATTTTTGTTGGGGTTCATATAACATTTCTTACTCCTAATGACCTCAGGAATGCGTGGTTAAAATCTTTCGGGTTATTAACGTCCACGGTGTATACAAACTCTTTCATAACTTTTTTTGTTCCAAGTTGCCCATGGAAACTTTCACGCACCGCCACTGCATTGTAAACTGAAGTCGAACCCGCGGTACACGAGTCAGACCGCACTTGACCGCTTTTGATATCTTAGGCAATGTCAGTTGAGTTGTCCTAACGCATGTTTGAGAAATTACGCAATTACCCGGTTTTTCATGGTTACATCTTCCTGTGATTATAGGCATGAATGTCCGTCACGGGCCGCGAATAGGAGATCTCTATGTTCCAAACGCCCAGAGGGGGTCATTGGATGCCTCACGATTCGTGAGAACTTATATTTATAATCACTTACGTCTAGATCAAAATTGCCAGGAGGGACTCACCAAATATGCCCTGGAGTTTTCGCTAAAAGCCGGCAAGTACGGTCAGTAGGTCAAAGGGTCGAGTCAAGTTATTGTCGTCCGCAGAGTCCTCGTGGGGGCCTGTGGAGGCCGCCGCTCGCCACGGAGAACTTGATTCTCGCAGAACCACAATCTGGCAAACTCCTTCACTCCTGGTCTTCTAGCGCACAATGCACAGCGGCTTAAGAGGGTATCCTAGCAGCATTTTTCCATACAAACGTATTCCCCTATTTCCTTCCTGGTTTATCCCTCTAGAGGACTCGTTTTTTTTTATAAAATCTAGGTCTACTGTATGTATGCCCCTGTCATTTACTTTTTCCCAAAAAATAATTACCAAAACAGATACGAATTTTCGAAAACCTAAAAAATACCCCATTTTTACTGTCATATTTAGATGACTACCAGACAAATATGAAAAGATTTTACGTTAAAATAAAATAATAGAAACATAGATCTGCTCTTCCTCTAAATTTCGACACCAAACATAATTGAATCGGCGCAGGTTTGGCGGAGAAAACAGGGGAATACAAAGCATCGATCTGGTCAAGATTTTGTAGTGAAAGTCGGTCTGAGCTGCAGTTGTCCCTATCGCACATTACGGGGAATCGCTTGGGCGCAACGCGACGGCAATAGTTTGTACAAATACCTATTTCTCAATTTTGTCGCAGACCGACTACGCTCTTAACAATGGACTAGCGCTCCAGAATAACGATTCCACTTAAATTTCTCCAATTACTCAATCAGGAGACATGTGTCTATTAAAAAACGCTGACCGGAACACGACTATAGACAAAAGTAATTTTTTTTTAATGCGCCAGTGTTGCCGTATGAAATTGTTAAGGACCCTTCACACGGGTCCGAACACTCTATTAGCTAATAATTACATATCTTACACAAATCGAACTAGCCCCATAATATGCATAATAAGCTCAATAAGGCTTGTGTTATGGATACTAGACGACGATATAATAATAATAATATTTTATCCAGGTAACTTTGATCTTTGATATATTTAACAGATAGAAATACTTATACTGGGTGATTTTGATTCAGATTCAGATTCAGATTTTTATTCATAAAACACATTATTTTACATGTCAGGCAGGATACAGAATAGAATAGGTAGGTACATACCTACGTTTAATTACATGTCAAGGTAGTTTTTAATTATAGATAGATATACAATATTTAGCAAATAATAATTCATTGACATTGTAAATGTCAGTCTAATTAAGGGTTATTAACTACTTATGCGTGGGTCGATGATACCTTATCATTAAATTCGTCAATGGCGTAACACGCCATGTCCAATAAAATCTTTTTTAGTTTGGATCTGAAAATGGCGTCAGTCGATGAGTTTTTCAATTCAGTCGGAAGAGAGTTATAAAGTTTAATTCCTATTACATCAAGAGATTTTCGAGCCTTTGCTAGCCTCCGCACCGGCACGACCAGCAAGTGCTGGGCGCGCGTGGTGCGCCCGGGCCCGTGCAGCTGCGCGCGGGTCGTGCATGACTCGAGCCGCAATCTCACGAACATACAAGCCTCAAGGATAAATACGCTAGGTAATGTAAGTATATTCAGTTGTCTAAATAAGATCTGCGCAGGATGATCATGAGGCTTTTTTGCTATGAGTCTAACGGCCCGTTTTTGAATTCTAAACGCCCTGTCGCGATCTGCTGCAGTAGCCCACAGATCAACACCGTAAGTCAGGATGGAGTGGAAGTATCCATAGTAAGCTTTCTTTATGTTTTCAAGCGATAAGGTAGGAGCTAGTCTAGATAGTGCGTAACACGCCGAGCTAAGCTTACTGCAGGTGATGTCTATATAGGGCGACCACGTGAGACCGGCGTCGATTATAAATCCTAGATATTTTACTTGGTCCACTTGGGGTACCAGAACATTACTCGATAGTATGTTGAGCTGGTCACTCATAGTGTTACGTAGTTTAAAGTGGATCAAATTTGTTTTTTCAACGTTTAAGAGCAGCCCATTTGCTTTAAACCATGATGATACCCTCTCGACAGCACGATTTAATTTATGTTTTAGATCGGGCACGCTGTCCGCGTTTACTATTATGCATGTGTCGTCAGCGAATATCACGTATTCACAGTCGGAACAAGCTGCAGTGATGTCGTTTACGAGTAATAAAAACAAGTAATTTCCCATCGTTCATCCTTGGGGAACGGCGCAGCCCGCTAATGATTCGATACTCGACTTAGAATTAAGGACGCACGTACATTGTCTTCGGTTACATAGAAATGACGCCACCGTTTCGAGAAAGCTACCTTCTATACCATAATGCTCCATCTTCCTGAGAAGTAGTGAGTGGTCCACCATTTCAAATGCGCGCGACAAGTCGCAGAATATCGCTGCCACTTGTCGGCCGCATTCGAGGTGCGCTAGGACTCGCGCTATGACGTCACGCGCTGCGTGTACCGTGGAGCGCCCCGGTTGGTAGGCATATTGCTGAGCATTAAGTATGCTGCTAGTAGTGAGATGGTCTATTATCCTCTTACTCAGTAAACGCTCAAAAACTTTGGAGACGATCGGTATCAAGGATATAGGTCTGTACGATTTCGGTAAGTGCATCTCGCCCTTACCCTTATAGATAGGCTGTACCCTAATCATTTTTAAGGCGTCTGGATATACTCCCGATTCAATGCAGCTATTAAACAACTTCAACAAAAGCGACACGAGAATAGGAGGAAAATAACTAAGAACTCGTGGAGACATTTCATTAAAATCTTTTGATTCTTTAATTTTTATATCACGTATAGCTTTTACAATTTCATCAAGAGTGAAATGTTTAAATTGAAATTTAAGAGATTTACCTGAGAGAAATTGGTCCTGATAGGCGAGCGCATCATTCATGCTAAGTCCAGCATTGTTATCAGTAGCGGTTACGTAGTAGCGGTTCAGCTGACAGGCGGCGGCGGCGGCACGCGCGGCGGCGCAGTCTCCTGGCGACCGGCTCACGAGCACGTCCAGCGCTGTGTTCCCCGCGCTATTGTCCTTACAGGTCTCGGACGCGATAATTCGCCATACGCTTCGGCGTACGTCATCCGTAGTTGATATTATGTTGTTTATATACTCAAATCTACTATTCTTCAATGCGCACGAGTACCGCGTCTCAAGGTGCAAAAGGCTCGAAAACGACTCAGGATCAGTTAGGCCTTGCGATATTTTAAGTTTAAATTGGCGTAACTGATAGCGTAAAAGGCGTACGTTTTCATTGACCCACACATTTACTTGGTTTTTTACTGGGCATTTTTTTTTGAGGGAAAGGAAATGTCATAGTAATGTTTTATTACATTTAGTACAGATTCAATCTGTTGACAAGGTAAAGACCATTTAGTTAATATACCGTTCCAGTCATAGTCGTTTAGGCTAAGGGTAAAATTACTTATATTAGTTTTTGTAAACAATCGCTTGTATTGGCAAGTGTTATTTACATTACATTTGTTAATGTTGCATACTATGGCTACACTGTGGTGATCAGATACGTGCATATTCGTACACAATACATTTTTTATTTCTGATTTTGACAAGTTGGTATAAATGTCATCTATACAGGTCTTAGATAAATGAGTAATTCTTGTTGGTACGTCAATAATTTGTTTAAATCCAAACTGTTTTAAAGTATTAGTGTCCTTTGACAGAAAATCTATGTTAATGTCACCAACAATAATTACCTTATATCTTTTTAAGCAGTCTAAGTTACACAAGGTATTAAGTTTATTAAGAAATAGAGTTACGTCACCACTCGGAGGTCTGTAGATGCACACTACTATTAGGTCACAACCGACACATTCAATTCCGCAGACTTCAAAATGGGTTTCAACAGCCAGGTTGGAGACTTCCTGTCGTTCGATCGTTATGAGGTCTTGTCTTACATAGATGCAGGCACCTCCCCCGCGGCAAGAGGATCTCGAGTAATGGGCGCAAAGCCTGTAGTTTAGGATGTTGACGGACCCAATCTGAGTTGATTGAAGCCAATGTTCAGTCAGGCATAGTATGTCAACAGTGTTCCGTATCTGTAATTCACACTCAAGTTTGTACGTTTTGTTTTGCAGTCTGTTAATATTTTGATGAAGAACAGTTATTTGCGTGTTAGGCATAGTAGCTTCAGGTACGGTCGTTGCCAGGAGACTTGGTCTCCCTGGGTCGCAGAAAGGGCTGCCATTTTGATACGCTAGTATTAAGCGGCCAGACAGATGTAGTTAGGAAGTCCTCATACACAGCGCTCGGAATTCCTATTTTAAACGAGTTATATGTATCACGTTTCGACGGTATCTTCTCCGCTGTATAGTTATAGCTATCTTTTATGGTCTTCAAGTGACTAATTATGCTTTGCGGTGTCGTGTCTTTTTTGAAGAAGCATCCATGCAGATATTTCAGGGTCTCAACTCCACCAATTGTTGTGTTAGTCGCAGTTCCTTTTATTAATGTTTGTTTTGTGCTGCGACGGCGGTTGTTGTGTCGTTTTCTTTGCTCTTTCCAATTTTGGTCATTGTCAGGTGCCTGATCACCCTGTGTCTCGTTTACAGTTAGGTCGGTGTTCGTTTCACATTTTTGGGATTGTAGTAAGTCACAGTCTTCTATAATCGTACTGGGAGTTAAATTTGAGTCGTTGGAATTTAAAACAACCGAGATGGTTGGTTTTTGCAAGGGCTCTTGTTGCGCTGGTTGTACAATCGGCGCAGCTCGGGTTCGCTTCGTGCCGGCCGCCATCATCTCTTTCGCTCGCACGGCGCTGACTCGCAGCGCGCGCGCAGGTTTTTGAGTGGGAGCGGGATGGCTTGTTGGAGTTGACGTACTGGGCGCCTTCTGATTGGACGGTGCACTCACTGTGCTTGCTTTGTTGACGATCTCACTGAACAGCTTCGTTGAACTACCGTTTTTTGTCAACGAGACAACGGATCTAATTTCGCACAATTCACTACTTATTTCGTCAATTTTCTTTAACATTTCACTGATTTTTTAACCGACTTCAAAAAAAAGGAGGAGGTTCTCAATTCGGTTGTTTTTTTTTTTTTTTTTTTTTTCAATGTTTGTTACCTCAGAACTCCGTCATTGATGAACCGATTCGGAAAATTTTTTTTGTTCGTATGTATATACTTCCAGGTGGGTCCCATTTTTTTCAAAATTCAGTTAGATGATGGGATCCATGAGGAATTGAGGAGACTCCTCAATTTTATAAGGCACGCGTGTAGTGATTTTGGTATTTTCTGTTATAACTCGTGTATTTACATCCGGAATCATAAATTTGGTGGCGAGGAATTGATGATGAAGACCACAGATGACTTATCGAATTCCTCAATTATGTACTTAAAAGTGCAAAAGTACGTCACAGGTTCTGATAAGATTTCGTTGAAATAGGAACTAATGAAGTGCCATTGGTGATGATCTTGGGGAATCGATGGAAGTCCTCAAATATTATCGGCCCACATACAGCGATTCGGTTTTTTTCTATAGTTATCAACGCATTTGCTATCGGAAATAAGTTCATGTGGTAAATTGTAAAAAATAGGAAATGTGCTCGTGGCTTGGCGGAGTACTAAATTGAAGTCGGTTAAAACTTTGTTTTTAAAGTAAATTATAGTTCAATTGGTTGTAATGCACTGCTGAGCAGGTTTTTGAGGATGTTATTGTCAGTTAACGACATTTTCAAGCAGTATATTTGCGAGCTACCGTAGGTTGCGTTCGGCCGACCGCGCGATTTGGGGCGCGCGATTTGGGGTCATGATCCAGAATGATTAAAAGCGAATAAGATGATAATACTGAACAACTTTTCCCATGTGTTGGTCCCACCCCGAAATCACCCATTATGGCCACTATACGAGTAAATATAGCCATTTGTGCGATCTAAATGTTCTTCGGTACTTTAGTTCAGTGGGATTCGAGAAGCTGTGAGCAGGCTGTTGCGAGTGAATGAAATCTCAGAGCCACTGAACTTGAAGACTAGTTTTTTTGACCGATCACAGGAGATCGAAACGGTTCCGTCTGAAGATAGCGAACAAAAGTCTATATAAAGAACTCCCGTGCAGAGAGTCTTTGCTGACTTGACTGATAATTGACACTGAGATAGCTCCGGTAGCCTGGTGGTTCAGGCATGCGGCTGTCAAGCGGCGGTCGTGGGGTCGAAACCCAGCTCGTACCAATGGGTTTTTCGGAATTTATGTACGGAGTATTGACCGTGAACTTTTCAGTGAAGATAAACATCGTGAGTGAACCGAACCGGTCTCCCTCCCAATATGGTCTAGTGTTCCCTCTGGGTTGGAAGGTCAGATGGCAGTCCCTTACGTAAAACTAGTGCCTATGCCAATTCATCGGTGTCAAAGCGGATGTCGGAGCTCTTTTAGGGCACTACTGGGAATAAGGTTAGGAGGTTGATGATGAGTGATAATTGACACTGACAGCTTACTGACACCGTACCGAACCCGCACTGACGAAAGTGGTCAGTGCAGCAATTGCAAAGACAATGAATATACATGACAAAGACAATGTAGATACCTACTGACATTCTAAATTTACGTGATCTAGAATAGCGTTATTATTCACCCGGACTTTGGTCAATTTACGTCTCATGTTTGGTCTTATGTTTGTAAATATGACGTCCATTTTGCAAACTTAGAATCTCATTTTGAATTAAGATTTTCATCTCAATACGACTGCGTCTCGCTCACACACGCTTTTATTTGCGCTTACGCAAGAAGGAGATATGCACCAAGGCGTCATTGAAATACGTCAAAAACGCCTTCTAAATTGGGGCTCAGCACGTTTAGTTTTTCAGGCTAGCACAATGTCCGGGGCGGCTCACTCCGTAATTTCCACGTTATCCACGTTAATCAACTGACCCCGATTACCCAGGGGAAGCTAGCGGCAATTATTTTATACCCAACTAGGAAAAAAATATAATGTTCGGTTATGGCTTCTTCTAAATCTTGGGAGTAGATTTCAAAGCGGAAACTGGGCTCCTTTAGGGGCACTACCGGGAATTATGCTAGGAGGATGATGATTAGCCGTAAGCCACTGAGCCACTCTTTAATTTTCTAAACACTTATCGTACTAACATTGCACTAATATAAGACCTTTGGCACTTTCGACAATGATAATGATGAGCACTGTTGCCATATAAACAGTTTTAAATAAATCTCAGGCTCATTTATTAGCGAGACTCAAGTGTTTCACGTGTACAAAGAGTCTCTAGTTTAGTTGTGCTGGACCTGCAGTAAATGCGTTGTTAGTTTAAATGTCAAGGTTTACGAGTGTTTTATGTGAAGTTAAAAGGAAAACAGGAGCCCATTAGGTCATAATTGGGCTATTTAAGCGTAGGTTTAATCCTATTTAAATACGATCTGGATTACATAGATACGTCTTAAGGGGATACCTTGATTCGAGTCGACCACGCCCCCTTGACAGAGACACGCTTATGCTTTCCGCGCACGAGAAAAAGATCTTCGGGAATGGTTTTTTTGGACAAATTTCGATAAATGTATAACTTAGTGAAGTTTTATTTATATTTATTTAAGTGAGATTTTAGATAATAGAGATAGATTTTATATATAATATAAACACTACTATAATATAGTATTGTATGCAACTGTTGTATAAGCAGGGTCTTAAAACGCGAGTGTCGTGAGTTGCGCAATTAAAGACGCCACGAGCGTTTTAAGACCAAGTTATACACCGTTGCATACAATACTTTTTCTACGAATAATTTTAAATAAATAGCATTTGACTTTTCAGGCAGTAAGTTTTCCGTTAGTTCTATTGCTACTCTTGAAAAACTTGACTGGAAGTCGCATTTGGATAATATCACCACATTAATAAATATGTATATGCCCTCAGGCAAGTCAGTAGAGTGACCAATATTACAACCGCGATCTTCTGTTACCACGCATATGTGGAGTCGGTTTTACGTTACGGACTAATACTATGGGGCTATAGCACAGACAGCAATCGAGCATGTATTGCACAGAAAAAGTGTATAAGAGCAATTAATAGAATGCGCCAGACGAATCCTGCAGGCCACTATTTAAACAATTCGGTCTGCTACCGTTCCCCTCGTTATACATATACCTACGAAGTATGTATGTTCGTCCATAAATATAAATCTATGTTTAAAAAAGTGACACTCATCCTCGTGCCTGTCGAGATCCGGACAGACTATTGCCTGATGACCAGTCACGTCTAACGAAACATAAAAAAGCTGTTTGATTATGTGTGTGAAAGTATATAATAACATACCGCGCTGGTCTAACATACTACGGTCATTTAATATTATATCATTTAAAAAGCTACACCGATGGCTAAATAATCAAAACTTCTACAGTTTACATGAATTCTTTGACATGTAATTGCAGGCATGCATTTGTGAATAGCTGGTAAATGTTATTATGATGTCATAGTTTGTAAGTAGTAATGTCGAACTTAAATAAATCTAATGATCTCAGTAAGTAGTAGTTATAATTAACGTTTTTTGTGAATTGAATATTAGTTACTGTAACAATAATTTTTGCATACCAATTATGGTTAAACATGTAAACCTACCTATGACTGTATCGACACCTTTTATCTGGTAATGTTTAATGCAATTAAAGTTTATGATTATGATTATGATTGTTTGTCTTGAATGCTAGTCCAGTAACTTTATACATGGTATTTTCGATTTTTGATAAAGTTGCGCTCGAGTTCACAAACTTGGATTATTCATTATTAAAAAAAATGTTTATTTCAAACAAAATTCATATTGTATTATTAGTTTTAGTTATTTAATGAGGTAGGTACATAACACTTAAGCCATGTTAGTTAGGTTAGGTTAGTGGTGCTATTCTTTAGTGCTAATACAATTCAATTTGGGTACCGGCCACCCTCAGGAACCGTGCGCATGCGTTCGTACCCAGTGTCTCAGAATGGGGCAGTCCATCCTCTCGCTGATGACCCTTAGGATGATGTTGTGGCTCCCCCGTACCCTGCGCATGAGTGATATGCAACACGGTGACGAATCACCGCGCTGAACCCGTGCGCGAGTACGCAAACATTGCTGAAGCGCTGCAGTAGCGTCATTGAGCCAACATTAAAACAAGTCTGCAAAAAATCAGAACTACCGGATTTGACGCAAAGTGCTTTCAGGCGACAAGGTTACTGGATTACATATAAAAATGTTTTGAAGATAAGTAGTAAAATTGATAACGTATCGTAGTGGTGCTAAATGGCCAGTACCTAAACCATCAAATTATTGTAAAAAAGTACAAAAAACATAAAAAGATATGGACCTTGACAGTTTAGAAAAATATGTTTTTTGTATTGTCCAAAAGTTACTTTGAAGCTACTAACTAGGTACTGTAACTCACTTGCGTGTGGCAATCACAGTTGCCAATTTCGCGCAATTTTGCAATAGAATTATTACGCTTTTATAGAAACTGTATGACACCTATGCTCCTAAACGCAGTATTTCGCGACTGAAACAGCAATTTACTTGATTTTTCGCCGCTGCCGCCAAGTAGGTCCGTCTTCAATTTTTTTTTGTTATTTATGTTCTTTAATTGAAGTTGCTCCCATACCACCAAAAACTGGTTCGAATGGCATCGTAAATAGTTCATAGGTCACAAAGCCTTTCGGTGCAACAAAGACAATAGTATAGCGCACATGCTAAGATAGAGTCTGGCAAACGAAAGCGTGACCTGTTTTCCGTTAGTTCTATTGCTACTCACGCAATTTCTGCAGCGGTGCAGTTATTTTCTTCTACGTCCATTTTAAAAGGAACGTACACATTTTTCTTCACTTCACAAACACGAATCAAATCTTAAGAAGTTATCATATTTCGTCTTTTAATTTTGAACTGGAACTTTGGTGGGAAATTGGAAACATGACACACTGACACCTCTTGTTTATGGTCTGTTTTGTTCTTAATTCAACTTGCCGGTACTGTCATATTAAGAATGGGGTTTTTCTTAATTGGCAGCAATGCCTTTAGTACAATAATTTCTTTGAAGTAAGAACCTAATGTATTTTGTTGTTAAATTAGTGTTGATCACGTAATACTACCCAGGTGTGGAAGAGTATGCCTGCTAAGCGTATCGTTTTGGCGACAAAGCAGCACGGTTGTGCCGTACTGTTATAGGGAATTGAGTATAGACTTTTCTGCAGACTTATTTTGTATGTCTTTATATTAGTGTTCGGGACTATGTAAGTGACAGATAAAAGTACAGGCTAGGCAGGCAGGCAGGCAGTAGGCTGAGTAAAAAAAGGAAACAAAGACCCAACTTCGGTTTTTTTTTCTATGGAGGAAAATTTAAGCAATCATTAAATCAGAAAAACAATCATATATCTGAAAATAAGACCTTACTGTTTCTTAATCTAGTCAGAACGGCGTTTCAACGCACGCGATTATTTCCAATGTTTTTGGCTAGGACGATAAGAGATCATTATTCTATGAACATTTGATGTGGTTGGTAACCTTGTTTTTGCAAAAAACGGCATGCACCGACCGCACAATCGTATTGTCTAAATCAACATGTGTGGCTGTATTTCCGTTACTTAAAGTAATATTATCTAATCTCAATAACAATTACATGACAACCGGATTATTCTTTGACTTGTCGAAGGCTTTCGACTTCGTTTCTCATGACCTACTACTGAACAATCTTGAATCGTTAGGAATCAGAGGGCCGCCACTGCAATGGATCTCTTCGTATTTAAAAAATCGACAACAATGCGTCAGAATAAGTAAACTCGATGACAGTAATGGGATGTTAAGTTACTCATCTGGTTTCAGACACAATAAATATGGAGTCCCACAAGGAAGTGTTCTGGGTGCGATCTTGTTCCTACTCGCCAAACCACCGTTGCATTCTATATGTCGATGATATCTCCATAATAGTGACATCTAATAAAGAAACTAATACAGTTAAAGATCACGAACTAGATATCAACAACACTATTCAAATTGTAAAGGATTGGCTCTACTCTAACAACTTAATAATTAACCTGCAAAAATCTAGTTATATCCAGTTCAATAAATCAATAGATGCAAATCCCTTTATTGAACATTATTAAAATTGCATCAATTAAATCAATTAGTCATCATTCTAGTTATAATCTCAATATTCCTAGTATTGAAAATGTGACACAAGCCAATTTTTTAGGAGTAATTTTAGATGAAAAACATGACTGGAAGTCGCATTTGGATAATATCACCAACCACATTAATAAATATGTATATGCCCTCAGGCAAGTCAGTAGAGTGACCAATATTACAACCGCAATCTTCTGTTATCACGCATATGTGGAGTCGGTTTTACGTTACGGACTAATACTATGGGGCTATAGCACAGACAGCAATCGAGCATGTATTGCACAGAAAAAGTGTATAAGAGCAATAAATAGAATGCGGCCAGACGAATCCTGCAGGCCACTATTTAAAAAACTCGGTCTGCTACCGTTCCCCTCGTTATACATATACCTACGAAGTATGTATGTTCGTCCATAAATATAAATCTATGTTTAAAAAAGTGACACTCATCCTCGTGCCTGTCGAGATCCGGACAGACTATTGCCTGATGACCAGTCACGTCTAACGAAACATAAAAAAGCTGTTTGATTATGTGTGTGAAAGTATATAATAACATACCGCGCTGGTCTAACATACTACGGTCATTTAATATTATATCATTTAAAAAGCAGCTACACCGATGGCTAAATAATCAAAACTTCTACAGTTTACATGAATTCTTTGACATGTAATTGCAGGCATGCATTTGTGAATAGCTGGTAAATGTTATTATGATGTCATAGTTTGTAAGTATAGTAATGTCGAACTTAAATAAATCTAATGATCTCAGTAAGTAGTAGTTATAATTAACGTTTTTTTGTGAATTGAATATTAGTTACTGTAACAATAATTTTTGCATACCAATTATGGTTAAACATGTAAACCTACCTATGACTGTATCGACACCTTGTATCTGGTAATGTTTAATGCAAATAAAGTTTATGATTATGATTATGATTGTTTGTCTTGAATGCTAGTCCAGTAACTTTATACACGGTATTTTTGATTTTTGATAAAGTTGCGCTCGAGTTCACAAACTTGGATTATTCATTATTAAAAAAAAATGTTTATTTCATACAAAATCATATTGTATTATTAGTTTTAGTTATTTAATGAGGTAGGTACATAACACTTAAGCCATGTTAGTTAGGTTAGGTTAGTGGTGCTATTCTTTAGTGCTAATACAATTCAATTTGGGTACCGGCCACCCTCAGGAACCGTGCGCATGCGTTCGTACCCAGTGTCTCAGAATGGGGCAGTCCATCCTCTCGCTGATGACCCTTAGGATGATGTTGTGGCTCCCCCGTACCCTGCGCATGAGTGATATGCAACACGGTGACGAATCACCGCGCTGAACCCGTGCGCGAGTACGCAAACTGTGGTATCCTGAACGCACCTTAAGCATTCACTTTCCTCTGTCCCACCTGTCTCATCTCTCTCTTTCTATATCCTCGTTGTAACGTGTTTTACCTCCGGGTGAATTAAACCAGCATTAATTAATTACTGCGTTTTATTGAGATACCACAACTGGCGACGAGTACTAGAACCTAAAGCACAAAGTGAGATATAAATTGAGCAGAAATATATTAAATTAGCAGTACAAATCAGTGAAAATAAAAAGCGGTCAGGGAAGTGAAGTTGGCTATAAATCATCAATTACGAGTGCAGCCATATTGGAAGTACCGTACCAACAGCGACAACTGCAGACTACTTCATACTTGTTTACGAGAATGTGACATCGTTTTGGAGGTTATGTCAGTATCTAAAAAAATAGAAGACTCTGAAGAGAATGAAATTTCGGAACAATTAAAGGATAAGATAACATTAATAAAGTCGGGAAAAAGAACTTACATTAATAAGTGTTCCAAGCAAGAATTACACCAACTATTAGAGGAGGAAAACATCAGATTCCCAACAGACACAAACTTGGATGGTTTGAGAAAACTCCTGAGTGATTTTTATAAAACCAAAGCAGCAGCAGAGTCATCTCAACAAATACCCTTACAACAAAAAACCTCAAAAATGTGGTGTGGAGAAATGAAGCAATTTGATGGAGAAAACTAGGAGGTATTTGAACAACAACTCGAATGTTTCATAGCAATCAATGAAATTGACGACAGCAAAAAGGTACCCCTGTTATTAACAAAGTTATCTCCAAAAGTGTTTGAAACATTAACCTATCTGTGTTCACCACTAAAACCAGCTAAATCAACCTATGAAGAGTTGTGTAAAAAACTCAAGGAAAAATATGTAAAAGTTCTATCAACGGCTGTGGAAAGGGCAGAGTTTCGTAAAAGAAATCAATTACCAAATGAGAAAATAGAAGAATACTTATTGGAATTGCGAAAATTGGCTGGTAAGTGCCAGTTCAAAGATCCAGAGGATCAAATAAAAGAAAAGTTTATGGAAGGTGTGTCTTCTAAAGTAATTAAGTATGAGCTTATGAAAAGCGAAGTGGAATTGTCTTTGGAAAAATGCTTACAAGTGAGCAGAACGGTAGAAGCGGCCCTGCTGCACACAAATGGGCCAAATGAAAGGACTGAAAAAATATTTTACAATCGACAAAAACCAAAAAGCACGGGTATGTGGCCTAAACATAAGCAAACCAGCTCTAGAAGTAAACAGCAAACATCAGTATGTTTTTGCTGTGGAAACAATAACCACATTAAGGCAGAATGCCGTTTAATCAGAAAATTTTACAGTGAATGTGGCCAACAAGGGCATATTTATAGAATGTGCAACAAGCGTCAGATTAAGGTGCTGGAAGAAAAGGCTAGTGAAGAAGAAACAGAAGAGGCAGAAAGTGCAATTAAAAAGCTATTTGAAGAAGATTACTGTGAGAAGACATACAGGGTCGGTGTAAGTAGAATACCACCTAATTATATTAAAGTACAGGTTTGTGGTCAGGAGCTAGAATTTGAATTGGATACAGGTTCTGAGGTAACAGTTATGTCATTAAATGATAAAAATACATATTTCCACCAATTTGAACTACAAGAGTGTAATGTGTTATTTAAAAATTTTGACCAAAGTATAACCAAACCAATAGGTATTTTAAAAAAATTGACAGTGTCATTCAACAAGGAGACTAAAAAATTAATTGTAGTAAAAAATAATGCACCTAGAGTGATTGGACGAGACTGGTTACATGAGTTAAAACTATGGCCTTCCAACAGTAAACAATAGCATTAATATTGGAACTAATGTTATGCAAAATGTTTCAGATACAGAACAACTTGTAAAGAGCCAGTTCGCAGAGATATTCAGCCCAGGTTGGGGGAACTTCAAGGGTGAAGCTATATCATTGAAACTCAAACCAGATGCCAGACCCAGATGTTTACCAGTAAGGCGAGTACCTTTCGCATTAAAAGAAAAGGTAAATAATGAAATTTCCAGATTGTTAAGTAATGGTCGGATAACTCCAGTATTGCAAAGTGAGTGGGGAACCCCCGTGGTACCCATACTGAAACCGGACAATTCGGTTAGATTGTGTGGTGACTATAAGTTAACAGTAAACCCAAGTCTCGAAATCGACCATTTTCCGTTACCACATGTGGATGACATTTTAAATACCCTAAAAAATGGCGAATATTACTGCGAACTGGACTTAAAAGAAGCCTACCTGCAGGCCCCCCTTAGTCCTGAAAGCCAAAATTGTACTACCATTGTCACGGAGGCAGGTACATTTAAGTACAATTACTTGCCATATGGTGTCAGTTCGGGACCGGGGGCTTTTCAGCGTTTAATGACCAAAAAACTGGAAAACATTCCAAACACAATAGTATTCATAGACAATATTTATATTAAGGGTAAGAGCCTATCTGATACTTATGAAACCTTATGTAAAGTCTTAAATAAATTAAAGGAAAGTGAATTTAAGTTGAAACCTGAAAAATGTAAATTCTTCAAAACTAGTCTAGAGGTTTTTGGTTACAGTGTAAACAAGAATGGTATTAGTGTTATACAGTCCAACATTGAACCTTTGTTAAACGCAAAAACTCCAACAAATTTATCATTACTAAAATCATTTTTGGGTAAAATTAACTACTACGCACGTTTCTTGAAGGACATGGCTACCACATTGACACCACTGTACGATTGCACCAAATTAAGCAAATTTAATTGGACACCTGAGTGTGACAAAGCTTTCATAACTATTAAAAAGAAATTGTCATCTGCGGGTAACTTAAGACATTACAATCCGGAACTGCCACTGATACTAACATGTGATGCATCGGATACAGGCCTCGGTGCAGTGCTGTCAAACAGGGATAAAAATGGTGTGATCAGACCAATTGCCTTCGCGAGTAAAAAACTAAGTGAAGTTGAGCAAAGATACACAACAATTGATAAAGAGGCAATGGCAGTGGTTTTTGGAATTACAAAATTTTATAACTACATTTATGGACGTTTATTCGAGCTGGAGACAGATAACGCAGCATTAGTGCGAATTTTTGGTCCGACAAAAAGCATTCCGAAAATGGCTGCTAAAAGATTGCAACACTACGCCATTTTCCTCTCTGCATTTAATTATAAGATTAGGCATATTAAGTCATCCGACAACCCAGCCGATTTTCTTTCCAGAACTGTGGAAAAAGAAAGTGAAGAAATAAAAAATCACTCACTATGTACAAATGGAAACATTAGTGCCGTCTGCTATACGAACAATTCGGAAATGGAAACATTGAATTGGAAGACAATTCAAGTAGAGTCTCAAAAAGATATAATTTTTTCAAAAACAATAAGATACTTGACAGATGGCTGGCCAGAAAAAAAAGATATAGATAAAGAAATACTTCCGTTTTATAATAGGAAAGACGAATTAACTTTAGACAGAGGCTGCATATTTTGGGGCTATCGGGTATTAGTGCCACAGGCGGTAAGACCGGCAGTGGTGGCTGAATTACATAAAAGTCATTTCGGAATTGTTCGGATGAAAGAAATCGCGCGGTCATACTTTTGGTGGCCTAATTTAGATTTAGAAATAGATAATATAACTAAAGAATGTATAGTATGCTTGCAAAACGGCAAAACACCCACGCAGACGCAGAAACCATGGCCTGTACCACCATCAACATGGTATAGGATACACGCTGACTTTTTAGGTCCATTCTACAATAAAATGTTTTTAGTTATAGTCGATAGTTACTCAAAATGGCCAGAGGTATATGAAATGCCAAATATCACAAGTACTCGTACTATAGAAATTTTTAAAAGTTTAGTTTCACGATTCGGATATCCCGTGCATTTAGTTACAGATAATGGTCGTTCATTTACAAGTGAAGAATTCCAGGAATTTTGTAAATTAAATCATATTAAACACACAATGACGCCTCCATATCACCCAGCAACTAATGGCGCAGCGGAGAGATTTGTAGAAACATTTAAGTCCACAATAACAAAGATAAAAGAAAGTGGCTATAGCATAGCCTCAGCCGTTCATTTGTTTTTGTTAGACTACAGAAGCACACCCCAGCGTACGACCGGTGTGTCACCAGCCCGGTTAATGTTGGGCAGGGAGATAAGGAACAGGTTCAGTTTATTGCGACCACCGCCACTATCTGATGTAGTTCGGGAGAAGGTCGAGAAAAGAGATCAAGGTAATAGGGTAACGACATTTGAATTGGGACAAAAAGTCATGGTCAAGGATTACAGGAAGGGTAGCAGGCCATGGGTTCAGGGTTTAAGCCACTCTATACCTGGGGTAAGCTATGTTATAGAGGTGGAAGGGTCGAAATGGAAGCGACATGTGAATCAAATGTTACCTTGCTCACAGTCTTTAGAATTAACATAAGTTAAATGTGTGTGTTTGTACGTCCATTTGTAATTTAAGAAACGCATTGACTTTTTAACCGCCTTCAGTAACTTGCAGTATTAACCTGAGTGTAATACATGAAGGGACACTTAAAAAGACTCGTTGTCTTATCTGTCTACATATTGGACAATGGTGGTTAAAAGGTTAAAATATTTAAATGTTAAAAGGTTAAATAATAGGTGGGGGAGAGTGTGGTATCCTGAACGCACCTTAAGCATTCACTTCCCTCTGTCCCACCTCTCTCATCTCTCTCTTTCTATATCCTCGTTGTAACGTGTTTTACCTCCGGGTGAATTAAACCAGCATTAATTAATTACTGCGTTTTATTGAGATACCACACAAACATTGCTGAAGCGCTGCAGTAGCGTCATTGAGACAAGTCTGCAAAAAAATCAGAACTACCGGATTTGACGCAAAGTGCTTTCAGGCGACAAGGTTACTGGATTACATAAAAATATTTTGAAGATAAGTAGTAAAATTGATAACGTAGTGGTGACCATCAAATTATTGTAAAAAAGTACAAAAAACATAAAAAGATATGGACCTTGAAAGTTTAGAAAAATATGTTTTTTGTATTGTCCAAAAGTTACTTAAAAGCTACTAACTAGGTACTGTAACTTACTTGCGTGTGGCAATCACAGTTGCCAATTTCGCGCAATTTTGCAATAGAATTATTAATTTATTACGCTTTTATAGAAACTGTATGATACCTATGCTCCTAAACGCAGTATTTCGCGACTGAAACAGCAATTTACTTGATTTTCCATACAACGATTAGTACAAATTGCAAAGTCTGACGTCATATTTTTACGCCGCTGCCGCCAGGTAGGTCAGTCTTTAATTTTTTTTTTGGTATTTATGTTCTTTAAGTGAAGTTGCTCCCATACAAACAAAAACTGGTTCGAATGGCATCGTAAATAGTTCATAGGTCACAAAGTTTTTCGGTGCAACAAAGACAAAATAGTATAGCGCACATGCTAAGATAGAGTCTAGCAAACGAAAGCGTGACCTGGACTTTTTCTTAAGTGGCAACATTATAATCTGTCAAAGGCACGTCAAATTCTTTGGTTAGAGTTTTCAGTATTTTGTTACCACAATTATTTTGCATTAATAATTGCCGTTATATGGGTCAAACAATAAAAATTAATGTGCGAAAGCTGCTACATACTATGATCAGTAAGTTCAAGCAAAAACAAGAGTAGAAAGAACTTGTTTTCCAAGAGAAACAACAATGTTTAGATGCGATGTCGGATTTTTTAGGTTAGTATTTTGTAATATTTATCCTTGTCGGCTGATTATTTGTTATAATAATATTGACGATAATGATGATACGTTTCTTATGTTTACAGATAATCTTGAAAATATTCAAGGAATCCGTAAATAACAAAAAAATAGTAATACCACTTTTTTTTTTTTTGAATTTGCCTCGTTTTCTCAGGTCATACTTTCGTTAGCCAGGCTCTAGCACCTAACGACCCACTCTGTCATACTTGCAGATTTGAGCAACAGAGAGGGAGATACTCGAACTTCGCTTTCGTTTCGCGCCAGCTCTAACTTTCTTACAACTCGCGGTACGAACTAAAATGCGCAGCTCAGTCTGTCTGTCGATTTAGCTAAAGCGACCTAGAAGTAGTCGTATCTTGGTAATACGTCGTAATCATTTGGTCACACAGATGGAGACACAAGTACAAAAACTACAGGTCTGTATCTGTAGCCGACTTTCTATTTTTAAATTTGAATTTGAATTTCAAATGGCGTCGAGAACCGTTTTGTGCTAAATGCAGTAAGTACAAGCAAGGTGTTGACAGATTCAAAACTGAATTCTGTTTTATTTAGCAGATGCAAAGTAGGCTTAGCTTTTGTTCACTCTTCAGATGTGGTGTACAGGATGATTGGAAGCATATGAACATTTTGTAAATAATTAAAAATCTGATTGATAAAATATAAAATAATATATAAAACTAACTACATTGCGCGTTGATAGAATTTGGTGTGGTGCCGGGTTAGGTGCCCTTACTTCCTGTGGGTGTAGTCAAAGTCGACTAAGGGACCAGGGTGGAAGTGTGTAGTGGTCGATGGGCTAGCAACCTATCACTGCAATATCACATTTTGTCTATCTTTTATACCCACATTTATGCTAAAAGTCGCGTTGGAACATACGTTTCATGTGCTCTGTCTACCCCTTTTGGGAATAAAAGCGTGAATGTATGTAAACATGACAAACAAACCAATGTAAAAATGTTGGTGTAAACACTACAGTATTGAATCTTCAAATGAGTACATTCGTACTGTCACAGATGTTCATACTACTTCATACACACGCACATTCGTACGTATGCACCCCGCGCTAGTCAGGGACCACTCATTTAAATGTAGACGCACAGTAAAGAAACGGTACTGACTCGACTGACAGCTTACTGATATCATACGGCCTTCACACTGACAAAGCTCGAGAACCTTTCCGCCCCAACGACCATCGGGTTTACGTGCAATGTGCTCCGCGCATACCACTTAAGTTTGACGATTCGGAGGGCTGTATCGGTTACCTTTTGTGCTGCGGATAGGACACTCTTTACATAATCTATACCTACATACATCACATGAAATTTATGCATTTTTTATGTAGTATAAGCTCACAAAAACACAACGATAAATTGACTGATAAGCTATGGTAATATAATTCACGGTTCCAAATCGTTGCAAACTTTGCAACAAAACCTAGAATTTAAATAAAGTACCTGGTATCAAAATTGAAAAGGGCATCCTTTAATGTATTGGGTCTTTAAAGTAGGTAATATTAAAATGTATTAAGGACGGACGGTTGGAATTGTAAGTTAGATGCTCGAATTTGGAATAATCGAACGGACTGTTTTGATTTTAAATTTAAAATTCGAATTTCTATCTACCGTTATTCGAATGTGGCCACGGATTTTGCATCCAGCCGTTTCGTTATTTTTTTCAAGGAGAATGGGAATAACATGTCATGGCATCGTTGAAGTTATGGGCGTTATGGCATGCGTTTTCATTTCTGTATTTTGACCGAATTCTATTTATTGAATCGTATGGCATTCATTATTTCGCCTTTAAAGTTGGTCACTGTTTAGCTCCACCCAGGGGACACGTCCAGCGTTGTGGTAGGTAGCTCCTGCAGACGCGAGTAACAGCTGTCTCCCAACCGACTTCGTCTTCCTTTTAGGTTGCAGGCACCCTTTGACTACGGTGTGGTATTTTTTTTACTATTTCAAAGAATCGTCAAGGCAAAGTAATGTTGGAATAAGTTCCATCCTTGTTTGGTCTGACTCATATGAATTATATTATACCTACTTATATAAATATTTTACATTAACTGAGTTACAAGATAATGTAACTAATAATTAATTTTGCTATTAATACTGGTTACATAATATAAGTATACAAAAGACGAACTTAATTATTACACCGTTAGTGGACACAGACCTTTACTGGACTTGGCACTTCATGCGCACAATTTACATTTCCAAACAAACTCATGGAAAGCGAAGTAATTTTTTTCGGTTTATTGGGTAATCAAACTGGCTGATTAGCAATTTAGTTCTGTTGCCTTATCGTACAATCTAAATTATAGTTTACTAACGAGTATTAAGTATGTACTGTATATATTATAAGATACTAATACAATTACCTACCTAAACGTATGAAAAATGTGTATTTCTTTGTAAAGCTCTTGTCCAACATTTTTTCAAAGCATAGTTTTTTATATGTTGTTTTTTCTACAATAATAACTACATTCTATTTACATTTAAGTCTTCTTAAGTGAAAATAATGTGTGAGAATAATACGTTTAAATCAATATAAAATGGCAATTGTTTTCTAATCGGATGCTTGCCAAAATCCCTTTTAAAATAGCTATGACGGGCGAACGAGTGACTCACTAAATGACATGTCGGGATTCATCCAGAAAGTATACAATACAAATCAATTTAAATTGTTTTTCACCTCATCAGCTCGAACAAGCACTGTTTTGCTGCATGAAAACAGTGAGCAAAATGCGATTTTGCTCACTCCGTGAGACAATAGTAGATTGTATTACTAAGGAGCATAATGGTATATTGTGACGAGGGTGACAGATTTAATCCAGAACGAAGGGAAGGATTCAAGAATCGAATCTAAATATAACATAGTTAAAAGCAATACGCTTTATACATATATATACATTTTATATGGGTAGCTTTCGTTATACAATGGAAAAAAGTTAAAGCATAAATCAGATTTAGGTGCTTAGCAGTTCTTTTTTACAATTCATAATTTAAGGATCTTAATGACATGACAAAAAATATTAAAAAAAAAACTGTTCGTGTTCTTTGCACTGTTTGGGGTCACGCATTTATGACATTGACAATTAGAGTCCTGCACAAATATTTGTGTCTATAAGCTGCTTTCGAGGGTCATTACAAATCGTCTCGTACGCAGGATAGATGACTTCCAGCCTCCCGAACAAGCCGGATTCCGAAGATGCTTTAGTACCGTAGACCACATCCACACGCTTCGTCAGGTTATACAGAAGACCAAGGAGTATAACCTGCCTCTCTGCTTAGCGTTCGTGAACTACGAAAAAGCCTTCGATTCGATTGAAACTTGGGCTGTACTACAGTCTCTCCAGCGGTGCCAAGTTGACTATCGCTATATCGAAGTGCTGAAGTGTTTGTATGAGAACGCCACTATGTCAGTCCGACTCCAGGACCAGAACTCGAAACCTATTCCGCTGCAACGGGGAGTCAGGCAAGGAGATGTTATTTCTCCCAAACTGTTCACCGCTGCACTGGAGGACGTTTTCAAGACTCTGGACTGGAGAAGGCTAGGCATCAACATCAACGGCGAGTACATCACTCACCTTCGGTTTGCTGACGATATAGTAGTCTTGGCTGAGACCATGGAGGACTTAAGTACGATGCTCGATGACCTCAGTAAAGCATTCGAGCGAGTTGGTCTAAGAATGAACATGGATAAGACGAAGATCATGTCAAATGCCCATGTAGTACCACTTCCCATTACAATCGGACACTTTACGTTCGAAGTTGTAGACGATTATGTATACCTAGGACAGACGATCCAGTTAGGTAGGTCCAACTTGAAGAAAGAGGTCAATCGTCGAATTCGACTCGGCTGGGCAGCGTTCGGGAAGTTACGGCAAATTTTTTCGTTCAATATTCCGCAGTGTCTCAAGACGAGAGTCTTTGACCAATGTGTGTTGCCAGTGATGACATATGACACTGAAACGTGGTCGCCTACTATGGGCCTCATAAGAAGGCTCAAAGTTACCCAAAGAGCAATGAAGAGGGCCATGTTGGGAGTTTCTCTGCGTGATCGCATCAGAAATGAGGCTATCTACAGCAGAACCAAGGTAACCGATATAGCCCTCCGGATCGCTAAACTTAAGGCGCCGTGGGTTAAGCGAAGTCAAGCGAACAGAGTTTTTGAAACAATATAATTCGTCTGTTTATAATAATTTGGTTAAGAAAAAATACGTTTACTAATCTCGAGGCTTTTCTGCAGGGAGATCAGTGTTTAGAAACATGATTAAGCAATTTTCGCTCGATAAAAAAAAATCGCCAACATACCTCTAATTACACTCTTTAAACCGATATTACATTTTTTTTAAACTTGCTACTTACATGAAACTTGCATCAAAAATTGCGTATTTGTATTTTAGATGGTAATCAGTGAATACATTTTTTTTAAATAATTCCAATCAAAAATAATAATTCGAAAACATCGATAACCGTGATCCTACTCGTGTCGAACACCGGCCGCCGCCCGCTCAGTGCTCGGCGAGCTGCGTTCGGGGACGGACCTGTGTCGCGCGACTCGTGCTCCCGAATCCGTACGGCCAAGTGTATTTCTTGCGAAAAATATACCCTGCGTGCTCCCTATAATGGGGAATAAAAAGAATAAAACTAAAAAAAAGAGAAGGAGTCATGTTATGAATTGCAGAGCGATTGCCCGAAGAACAAAAACGAAACGGTAAGTGCAATCACAGACAAATAATAAATGCAGTAGTGTAGGTGCCTAACTTACTTAGTGGCTGTGTGACGCGCGCAAGTTATATTATGTATCTGAAGTGGGAAGTTCGCTATATACTTACCGAAGATATTATATGAATAGTGTTTTTTCTTGTTAAATAAGTAGGCACTGTAAAAATCATATCAAATTCTGAATGTAATCATTCTCTTTAAAAATTTTTTAGGTTGTTGGACCGCAACAAAGAAAATAACGAAACCGTGTTCCCATCGAATGAGTACGTAATAATTATTTTAGTCTAATCAGAGGGACTACAGCGAAACGAAAACGAACTTCGTTCAAGTATCTCCCTCTCTGTCGCTCGAACTAGCAAGTGCGACAGAGACGGAGATACACGAACGAAGTTCGTTTTCATTTCGCGGTAGGCCCTCAGTACGTGAGCATGGCGCAACCGAACCTCGTGTGACAGTCACACTCTCAACAGAGAGGAGAGGAGTGGAGTGAAGTAGAGAGGAGTGGAGATGAGAGGAATTAGATAAGCGAAGAGGAGAGGGGCGGGGAAAATGGAGTGAAGGGGAGTAGATTGGAGAGGACTGGTGTGGGAAAGAGAGGAGAATAATGGAGTGCTACATGGGGAGGAACGGCTTGTCCGATTTGGATGAAACTTTGTTTACATATTTGAGTGGGTCCATGGATGGTTTATACAGACAATTGGCCCGATAGATGGCGTCGTGATCACAATTGAAATGACGAATGGTTGGACCGATTTTTATGAAACTATGTGTTTAGGTATTTAAGTGGGTCCCTGGATGGTTTGAAAAACAAACAGTTGGACCCGGTAGATGGCGTTGTGATCGCGATATCTTGAAAAACCGGATTTGCTGAACATGTGACAACACTGTATATTTTAGTGGGTTCAGGGGATGGTTTGATCGAGGGAGACGAAGAGAGAGAGAGATGGTATTTGTCTATCTTATATGGCGAGAGAGGAAAAGAGAGATAGTGACGAAATCTTAAATGTTTATGAAGCAGAAACGTCCGCTATCGAAATTATAAATTTCACTCATAGTGGAAAATTGAAAAATTATTCGCCAACAGCGGGATTTGAACCCACAACCTCTGGAATCCGTCCATCGCTCTCCCAATTGAGCTACCGTGGGTCCGCTAATGGTGACGAATCTTTCAATCCCTTCCACTATTGTATTTTCACCTTAGGGAGGCTCGTAGCGACATCTACCGCGAAGTTATTACAACTTCTGAAACGGCACCAGTTACATTGAAGACGAAGGGGAAAATCAACCCATGGAAGTAATTTATATTAAGCGAGATGATGCGTTTTGGAGTGAAAAAATGGAGAAAAAACTTGTGGAATTTTATATTGGTCATTTATTGCCAGAATTAGTTGACTCGCGGCAAGCGCGAGGAATGCCAATTAGAGGAGCGTCTCGTAATCGATCGACATAAATCGATTATTAAACAAAATAGTAGACGCTTACACACACACACACTCTTTCTCTCTCTCTCTCTCTCTCTCACACACACACACACACACACGCACACGCACACGCACACGCACACGCACACGCACACGCACACGCACACGCACACGCACACGCACACGCACACGCACACGCACACGCACACGCACACGCACACGCACACACACACGCACACAAACTCACGCACGAGCACACAACAGATAATATCCTGTACTGGGTAATACCAGCTGCTGTTCTTATTGACTGTTATTCATGCTTCTTAAACATTTATCGATGAAGAAGGTATGACAAACAAGTTTTTATTTATTTATACTAAATGTTCTTCGCTAAAATTCATTGTGTGTAGGTACCTACCCTAGCAAAGTACTTATAAAACTTTACTTTCCAATAAATTGTGAGTATCCCAGTTGAAATTAGTCCTCTTTTCTCAACTCCACTCTACTCCTCTCCTCTCCTCTTCACTTAACTGCTTTCCTCACCACTCTACTCGACTTCTCTCTTTTTTCTCTCCTTTTTTAAACCCACCGGTTCGTTTGGTTAGTTTGGCGAATTTACCGGGTGTAATACCGTCAGCGCCCATCGCTATTTTATTATACCTACAGGCTTGAGGTCCCGGGTTCGAATCCCGGTAAGGGCATTTATTTGTGTGATTAGCTGATGAGCATGAATATTTGTTCCTGAGTCATGGATGTTTTCTATGTATTTAAGTATTTATTTATCGATTTAAGTATGTATATCGTCGTCTAGTACCCATAGTATAAGCTTTGCTTAGTTTGGGACTAGATTGATTTGTGTAAGATTGTCCCCCCAAATATTTATATTTATTTATTTCATTTTATATAGGCTAAGTCCGGGGTAGTTGGCCATAGTTCTTTTGGAACACTATTAAAATAAATGCTTACATATCACGAATACATAAATTATTTTTTATTAAACTTTGGTTAGTTAACTTTGGATTATTAAACATAAAAAAAAATATAATATCTATATAAATTACATCGAAAAAAACCACACTTTGAAAAAAAGACACGATTGGCCATCCCTCCCAAGGTGTATGGGTATGATGACCATACCTTTACAAGAAAGATAGCCATAACTTAAGTCTCTCAGTTAGTATGTTTTTCGTATTTTTTTTATACTTAAGCACGTGTCCTCGAACTCGGTGCAATTCTTATGTAGCCAAAACCACACTGAAACCAGTCTTCGAAGAAAATAACTTCTAATAGGTAATTATCCCCACAGCCGTGGCAGTTTCTTTCGTTTACAAACCGAGCTGGCAGTTTTGGATATATTTCCTGCTTAGGTTTCCTGGATTGTTTTATATACTACTAGCTTTTGCCCGCGGCTTCGCCCGCGTAGTAAAAGTAATTTTCCAATAATTGTTGAATTGCTACGCCGCCTACTAACCTACTACTACTAACTTCCCCTACGAATAACCCTTCGTCATAACCCATTATGGTAAATTAATTTTTATTTACTATTATTTTTATGGCCGTGTTAGAATTTCACCACCCTCTTTTTCCCGTGTGTGTCGTAAAAGTCGATTAAGAGAGCAGGGTTGAAGTGTGTTGTGGGTGATGGGCTAACAACCTAAGCAATATCACTTTTTGTCGATCTTTTATACCCACATTTATGCTAAAAGTGGCGCTGGAACATAAAGTTCATCTGCTCTGCCTGCCCCTTTTGGGAATAAAGGTGTGAATGTATGTATGTATATACGTATTTCTGTTATTAAATTTACAGTCATGATTAATGAGAATCTGTCCTCTGGAATAAAAGCTACTTTATGTTCATGATAATGTTGAAATACCAAAATATCTCCACGAATGTCAAGTCAAATTTGTGGCCTGGACATTGCTATAGGTTAGTTTCCTAAGATTTTTTTTCCATGCTTTTCGAACCAGTATTTAACATAAATACCCAAAAATTTGTTTTAATTTAACGGCGGCCAAAATGCTTAACTTATAAAAAGTAAGCAGATCTTTTTGCAGCACCTTGAATGTACTTATTACGGATGCAGGCACTTTCCCAATGTCTCCTACCCTCCCGTCCCGCCGCGCCGCCCGCACTCGCCTAGGTACCAATTGCTGACGATCGAGATGGCACCAAATACAAACTTTAAAACCTACAACCCTATATAACGCGGGTCTCGTTCCATACCTCAAAAGCAAAAATAGAACCCTTATTTATAGGATCACGTCTGTCAGTCCGTCTGTTACAACCGATTTGCTACGAAAAAAACTGGACCGATTAAATTGCAATTTGGCAAAAATATTTTCATGAATTTTCATGTCCACAACATTACATTTCAAAATCTATGTGATTTTCGTTATTAACGTCCCAAAAAACCGTAATAACAACGCCCATATTGATATTAAGACGCCACGTTGGAATTTAAAATCGTTGTTGTTTTCCTAATCAGCGACCCGATAAACCATAGAAACAACAGATGCCGATGTTGGTTTTCAGATTTTGTCACCACATGTCTCCTTTTAGGGGCTGAATTCTCAAAAAACCGGAAACACTGGTTTACTCATTTATCGTTAGGAATTATCCTGTGAATTCTCGAATAAAATTGTCTAACTAATCTTTTTTCTCCATACAAACTTTGGACCTCCTTTTTAACCCCTATAGGTGTAATTATTTCCAAAACGCTGAAAGCACTTTATTTGTAAATGAATAACTAATCTGTCCACAAAGTTTTAAGTACGTAGTAGCTAAAAATAAGTTTCCCTTATACAAAATTTGGACCCTCATTTAACCCCCTTAGGGGTGGAATTTTATAAAACGCTGAAAGAACTTTTTTTGTATTTTAATAAATAATATCCCTACAAAGTTTCAAGTCTCTAGTACAAAAAATAATGTTTCACCCATACAAACTTTGCACCCCTATTTAACACCCTTAGGGACAGAATTACCAAAAATCCCGTCTTATCCCTTGCCTACGTCATAAAAGGAAGGTCTGGTGTAAATTTCAAGTTTGTAGTCCCAGTAGTTTTGAATACAAACTTTGCACCCCTATTTAACCCCCTTAGGGGTGGAATTTTGTAAAACTCTGAGAGTTCTTGTTTTGTATCTTAATAAGTAATCTTCCTACAAAGTTTTAAGTCTCTAGTTCAAAAAATAATGCTTCTCCCATACACACTTTGGACCCCCGTTTTACCCCCTTAGGGGGTGAGTTTTCAAAAATCCTTTCTTAGCGGATGCCTACATCATAGTGGCTATCAGCATGCCAAATTTCAGCCCGATCGGTCTAGTAGTTTGGGCTGTGCGTTGATAGATCAGTCAGTCAGTCAGTCACCTTTGCGTTTTATATATATAGATATATAGATAGATTCTTTGACACACATTCAGCATCATATCATATGGCATACCGACTAAAACTAGCCAGTGGCCATCTCTCCTTTTCTTGCGGGAGAGATGACCACACCTAATTTAAAAACAAGTCATGACATGACTTGCCAAAGTCTGACCTTAGAACAATGAGACACTCATATACTCTGCAACAAATACACGAAAACAGCATTATTTTGAGAAACTAACATCATCACCTGGTAAAACATGACCTCTAATCAAAGACGATTTTACTTACTTTGTGTTTTTTTTTCGCCTAATTGTTAATTGCACCCGTGCTCTTAGGCACAAAGCGAAGCGAAATAAACAAAAAGTCGCGAAATCAAGTCACTGGTTCCATGAAATATTTCGATGGGCCATCTCCCCCTTATGGCCATCTACCCCGGAATTACCCTACTTTATTTTTTAATACACACATGGTTGGCAACTGGCAACCCATTTACTTTCCGGTCTGTGAAGTTACTACAATTTTTGCTTTAGTTCTAAAAACCGCGGTAGTGCGCGTCTAAACTAGAATATGAATTAGCCGCTTCGTTGCGGTACTGTTTACTCTGTACTGTGCGTTTCCACTATGCGCGACGGCGGGAGACGTGCGGGCGGTGCATCCCCGCGCGCGCGGGGGCACGTAGGACCGATGGCCGTTGGGGCGGAAAGGTTCTCGAGTGGTGACCACGGACCGGAAGGCGCAGCGAGGGTAGGCCCCCGACAAGGTGGACTGATGACCTGGTAAAGGTTGCGGGAGTCCGCTGGATGCGGGTGGCGCGGGATCGGTCACTTTGGCACTCTTTGGGGGAGGCCTATGTCCAGCAGTGGACGTCTTTCGGCTGATATGATGATGATGATGATGACAAATATTTATAGCCTTATTTATTTACGTTTATCCTGTGTACGTGTATACCCTTGAGCGTATCAACTGTTAACCAGCATCGTAATATAATTTGTCAAGTACTCGACTTAACGCCTGCACCAAATTGCATAGCAATACTTCTTCAAACGTTTATTGAGCAAAGACACGCGTAGGCGTCCACGTGGTAAAATGAAAGCACAAATAAATCTCAACAATCTCTGTTTATTCAGTGGTCTCAGTTTCCATTGAAAATTCCTACACGTGACACTAATTTTCCTGTCCCAAGGATTTTGAGATGTTTATCTCAGTGGGAGGGCTGCAAATTTGACTGATTTGGCTGGTATTTGAGTTTAAGGCAGGCACGTGAATAAAACCATATTTAACAACTCGTGCATAACATTATTACAATGTTCAAAAGCGGATTCAATGAAATGCCCCATCACTGTTTTGGTTAAGTAATTCAATTCAAAATTGATTGATTTAGGTTTATGGATTATTGTTACAGTTTTTAAATAACTTTCAGAAGCGTGGCTGCTTTCCAAAAGAATCTTGAACATAGTCCGGATCAGCCCCGTACCCTATTTCACGGGCCTCCGAATTCGACGCTTTCATAGTACATTACGTACCTGGCGGTGAATTCGTGAATGCCCCAGATCGCAGGTGTTTGTGACTCGAAAGGTGAGGGCCATAAATATGCGCTCTGGGGCTTTACAAATTACCGCCCGTGTTGAGTACAAAATTTTTCGTCTTCACTTCGCCACAATGCGAGTTTTCCCGTACGCGCAGCGTGCAGTAAAACTCGCATTATGGCCAGGTGTGACGTAAAAGATTTTTCAACACAATTGCTCGTAACGTACCTCTTATTGTGTCGCTATTAGGCTCATATCTGGATATTAAACACGCGTGTTTTATAATATTATAACACTTGCGTGTTATGGTTATATCCCGATTAAGTCACGTTGGCACCTTGCAGCAATATATGCATGAATGCGGTGCATTCTTAAATTAAACGGGTTGTACAGAATGTACAGCTTTTTTTTAATTCTCGGCAAATGGATTCTTACTCGACTAAACAAATTAAAACCGTTTTGTTAATAATCGACTATTTATTTTTGTATATGATATAGAAACGTTTAATTTAGTAAAACTAGTCACTCTTGAATAACATTTTACATGAATTTAATACAGATAACATTTTAAAACGAAAATATTATTTTATTTTGTATCGGCTGTTTAGAGATTTCTGTGCCCGCAATGCGCAAACATCACGAAAAAATACTGTTGTGCGCCATTATAGGTTATTTCACAAATATTTGTAAAATTTGTTTATACGTGTCTGGTTATTATCAAAAATATTTACTCGTGGTGACTAGAAAAGTGATAAATAGAATGGACGCCACTGGAAATTCTTGGCGACGTGCAATTGTGAGTAAAAACCTGTTGTCATCTTAATGATTTACTTAATGTAAAAAAAATAATTTGGCAGGCCTATAAACATTTTTATCTTATGAAAATGATTTTTTCCTCGCAAAATGTGTTGAGAAACGTCGTATGAAACGCGTGAGCCTTGATAATTACATCCTCGGCTTCCTTATCACGCTCACCTGCGGTTCGCGTGAACAATTTCGCCTATGATGTAATTATCAACATACCTCACTTGTATCACAATGTACTATTACCGTGAACACTGTTGTTAACTGATGGCCGGTGACATTACAGCATTACAGGTCCAGTTAAAGTGTACGAGATTTGGGACTGGTCTTTGGACAGTTCCAATATGATGTAAAGAGTGATGTGGCTAGAGTTAATCGATTGTCATAATATCCGATTACGATTGACGATGGCTAATAAAAGGTACCGATTGATTACTGTGTAATAATTATTTTTAGGACATCAAATAGAGAGCCTATACACTATCGTCTGCTAACACAAGTGACCTGTAAGTAAAGAGAGAGACTGATAGTGCGAGAAAAATTGAGAGAGCTCGCGCGCCGTGCAGAAATCAATGCCATATTTTCAAAGGCAACATTTTGCACAATCAAATATGTCGGTTTCGATCGATGTGATTTTATTTCGTATTATCGTAACAGTAATTAAATAATACATTATTATTTTCCTATCCACAATTATTTGATTCATATCGATTTATTTCTAAATTGACAGACTCCAAACGATTAAAGCAGTATATCACTAAATTTAAAAATAAAAAGTCGTAGGACGTAATGGTTTGCATACCGAGTTTTCAATGCTAATGTCTATACAAATAAGCCGTAAAAAAATATGACAATAATTTTATAAGTGCTAAAAAGAGCGTGCATGGAGATTGAACTTTGTTTTGTAACTCGGAAGCTATTGAAAGTTTTTTTATTATTTCGATGAGCAGTGCCAATTTACGTTATATGGGTGTCGCGATGTGTCAAAAGACCAGTTCCAACTCTTGAACTTGTAAGGCGGTGCGTTGGAAATTATCGCGTGCTTTAAAACGTCGTTCTGACTAGATTAAGTCGTGTCCGTACTAAATCACGAAAAATTTTATCACGAAAACTTTTTCACGAACGACTTTATCACGAATAAACTTTATCACGAAAAGACTATATCACGAAAACTTTATCACTAAAACTTTTTCACGAACAACTTTATCACGAAAACTTTATCACGAAAAACTTTACCACGAATAGACTTTATCACGCAAGACCTTTTCACGAAAACTTTACCACGAAAGACTTTATCACGAAAACTTTGTCACGAACGACTTTATCACGAAAATACTGTATCACGAAAAATCTTAATCACGAAAAGACTTTATCATGAATAGACTTTATCACGAAAAATCTTAATCACTAAAACATTACCACGAATAGACTTTACCACGAAAAAAAAATTGCTGGCTATCTGAAGGGGAGTCAAGTTTGACTTTATAAAACCGACTTCAAAAAGGTAAGGTTAAAATTAGGTTCGAGTGTTTTTGTCCACTTCAATTGGGAAAATAAAAAAGGTCGCCATTATGAAATTCTTTAAATACGGTCGGATTTCATTCAAAATTGAAATTCTTTAAATAAGGTCCGATTTCGTTCCAAATCGATATCTAAAAGCCCGAGGGATCTCCCAATATGAATCCGAGATTGAATTGTAAAAAAGTGGCCGCCATCTTTAAATTCATTAAATGAGTTCCAATTTCGTTCAAAATCGATATCTGAGAGTCCGAGGGGTCTCCAAATATGAATCCAAAAAAGTTGCCGCCATCTTGAAATTCTTTAAGAGAAGTCCGATTTCGTTCAAAATCGATATCTGAGGGTCCGAGGGGTCTCCTAATACGAATCCGAGATTGGATTGTAAAAAAGTTACCGCCATCTTGAAATTCTTTAAATGAAGTCCGATTTCGTTCCAAATCGATATCTGAGAGCCCGAGGGACCTCCTAATATGAATCCGAGATTGGATTGTTAAAAAAGTTGCCGCCATCTTTAATTTCATTAAATAAGAACCGATATCTGAGGGTCCAAGGGGTCTCCTAATAAGAATCCGAGATTATATTGTAAAAAAGTCTCCGCCATCTTGAAATTCTTTAAATGGGGTCCGATTTCGTTCAAAATCGATATCTGAAAGTCCTAGGGGTCTCTTAATACGAATCCGAGAGATGATTGTAAAAAAGTTGCCGCCATCTGAAATTCTTTAAATGAAGTCCAATTTCGTTCAAAATCGATGTCTGAGAGTTCAAGCGGTCTCCTAATATGAATTAGGAGATAAAGTCGTGATAAAGTCGTTCGTGAAAAAGTTTTTCGTGATAAAGTACTAGCGCCGGCATAAGTGTCTCTGTCGAGGGGGCGTGTTCGACTCGAATCAAGGCATCCCCTTAATGTGTATTGCCCATTAATCCGCGTCCACTATAACTGAGACTCTTTTTAACCCATGCATAATGAGAGAGACTGGGGGATACTTGGACGCGAATAATTGGGCCGTACATTATGCTATATGTAACGACAGACGAGCGTTATTTGCGAGCTATGAGTCGCGTAATTTCGGTTTGCCCATATATGGGACCGGCTCCTATTAAGAATAAAGGTTTAGTAAATAATCATAAATAATAATCGTCGGATACCCACCATGTCATCATCCTCCTAGAGCTATTCCCGGGAATGCCCCTAGACCTTATTGGGATTAGACTGGTACCCGGAAACCCACCATGCGCTACCTAAAAATAAAAAAGGGTTTTTTAAACTACCTAGTACATAATAATTTACTTTAAAAACAAAGTTTTAAACGAATTCAATTCAGTACCCGAATCACTTCAAGTGTGCCTATCAATTTTGAAGATTTCCCTCGATTTCTACAGGATTCCATCATCAGATCCTGACCTGATGACCTCTAAGGACCACCAGGGAATGTTACCCTTTGTAAACAAAACTAATAATTTTCCAAATCGCTCCAGGCGTCGAGTTATCGGGGAAAAACAAAAAGTAGAGATTGCGACGCATTGAGAATCTCCTTCTTTATCGAAGTCAGTTAATAAAATACTATATTAAATTCTAATACAACTAAAATACCTTCTTTAGCGGACTAGCAAAATAATATTGTTTCTAGAAACTTACTACAAAAATCTATTGGACACACCATCACAATCACAACCTCGTTTACATAGCATAGCATAGCAGGTAGTGTATGGTACAGTCGACTGCATTTTCTACTAAGCTACTTAAAGAGACGAGATACGACCAAAGTTACAGAAATATGTACACTCGAGTTTATAGTTTTAATATTTGTAACTTAAGCCGTATTGATCTCTTTGTGGTCGACTGTACATTTTTATTAAGTTTATTTCGAAATGAAATCCAAGGTTCATAGATTGCAACTATTTATTTCAATGAAACAACGGGACCATAAGTTTAAATTTTGAATTGACTGCGATGAGAACCTAATTTGCATAAAGGTATGCCAAAAGGTACACCCGCCATCACATACATCGGAGCGAACAATAGGCACAAACATCTGAACACGACTCTATCGTCGAGGCGATAGAGCTCATATTCCGATACTTATGAACATCCTGAACAGTACAGATGTTTTTCATGGCAACTGTTCCTACATAAAACATTTCTATGAAAAGGTAAGTGAAACGATCCAACTTGATTCACTACGGAGGCAGGTCGCTGAGGTATTTGCCCATACATTTGATTATCAGCAACCAAAGGACGAAGGTCATCCCGGCCGCGAGCATCTGAGTAACGTTCCAGTCTGCTGTCTTCGTCATCTGCATAACCACCTGCTGTCGTACCATCTCTGAGCAGCTCAAATACGTCTTTTGCCCGTGAACATATACATTAACATGGCGAAGAACACGACAATCAGCACTACTGAGCCAAATCCGGCTAAAAAATGATTAATGTCAAAGACAAGGGTGTCCATCTTCAACAAGTATTACACTGGAAGTATCCGCACATCCAATTCATTACCAGCAGCGCCGTAACGAAGGCAAAAGCAAGCAACAGTACTTGAATTATGTCTACTGTATAGTTGCCGCACACCTTAGGCATTTTTCTAGTTTAGTAATAAGGCATATGGCGAGAATTAACACCACGATAGTTCAATTACAGCTCCGGTAACTGTCAAAATGTCACTGGTTGTGAAATTCAGGTCACATGCAGTTGGTGTGGCACCCATTTGTCGATAATGCGGTCATATTGATAGTGTTTCAAATATTTGAATCCATCAACATGTAGTCTTTTGTGTTACACTTTTCGTTTCAATTTGTCTTCATGTTTTTTTTTGTATTTTATTTTTCTTCATTATATTTCACTGCATAATTTGAATAAAATGTCTGTCATTTGTATCTGACATTGATGTTATTAGGATAAGATGATGTTGTGGCCAGTTATAGTGATTCACCGTAGAACGTCAAGAAGGAAACATTCTACCACAAAAAGGATTTTATTGATGACACGACCTGACACGATGGGTTTGCTATTTAGGTAAAAATATTAGCTCAATAAGTAGTCCAGACGTTACTTACATTTTAATCTTTGTTTTAAACCCCCGACGCAAAGAGAGGGGAGTTATAAGTTTAACGTGTCTGTCTGTGTATCTGTGTATCTGTCTGTGGTATCGTAGCTCCGAAACGGATGGACCGATTTGAATGCGGCGTTTTGAGATATTGGACTTTGAAATGAAAATGTCGGGGGTTTTCCAACTTTTCTAAGATGTAGTTATTACACAAAAAGATGGTGTACGTTTTAAACAAAGTGATGTCCATAATTTTGCGTCATTCGTTCGACAAGCCGCGGCTTTATGTTTAAGGCTTGCAACACACTGGCGCGGCCCGCGGTGGCGGACAAGTTTAGTTTACTATTGTCCGCCACCGCAGGCCGCGCGCGCCGGAGTGATTCAGCATCAAACCTAATTCGGCGTCTAAAAACACGTCGCGTCACGATCGTCGTATTAAACCAGAATAAAACACATGAAATAAATTGTTATATTTAATCAATGGAAAAATCTCACAAGATCATATTAATGAAGAATAATAGGGACGTATAGATAAGTTGAGTCTGAGCTAGCACAAGAATTTTGTAAGGGTTACTATTGAAGTTTGGATTCTTTTTTGAACAGCAATCAGCCTGGAACAAAACAATTTTCTATTAAAATATGGAATATGAGGTTCATAAATTATAATATTTATATAGCCTGTCAAGTTTCATTTTGACACGTTGCGGATTTTTAATGCAGAGTATTAGCTAATTTATTTTACTGGCAAGGAGTAGGTACTCTTTGACAACTGAACAGACGTTCGAAGTCATCGAATGTCACCGATGTAAACAAACACCAAGAAAGACGAATTATTAGGCAATTGTAAAATAAAATACAATAAATATGCCGAAAGCAATCCTTAGCGATTTCAGAAAACTTATTTTGAATAAAATTGAATATTTGCACTAAAAAAGGATGCTGGATTGCTACAATGCAATGTCTTGAAATTTGTTGTCAACATGACCGGTACTGACATTTTATAATGCGGTCGTAGGTACTGATTGAACTGGTTAGTCCGGTTGGATTTAACTATTTATTAATTTTCTTACAAAAATAATGTAGGTAATAAAAATGTAAGACATTCGTCTTCCTATAGTGTGGGGTATCGCTGTATAGAAAAAGTCCTTTAGTTGAATGCGTGGTTAAAATATTTCATATGTGTATAAGTATGTCATGTCATGGTATAAAAGAAGTAGTTCACCGCACCTGACCCGCCCGCGCCTGCATTGCCACCAGCCCCAGCACTTGCGCCTGCGTTGAATCCGACACCAAAACCTGCTCCTGCTGATCCTATTGACAAAGACATCTGCACTTGAATCCCCTGGACCGGGAAAGCTTATTGTCACGTTCTAGCAAAGGGGTCACCCATCATGACTAAGATCTAAATCAATGGAACTATGTAAACAAACAATGTGTTGAAATTGACATTTAATGTCAATTTCAGTATGACGATTTGTTTACATAGTTAGCAAATTCCATTGATATAGATCTTATATACCTATATCGTTCATAGTTGTACTTGTAAAGCAACTGGATGGCGCACAACAACATTGACAATATTAAGGTGGTTCGACGACCATGCAAAACGTCGTTTGACGTTCGCTGGCTAACGGCGTGATATTTTAAGAAACTTATGTAACAATCTTTCTTTTTTTTTGACGACCGCTTTAGCCTAGTTGGTAGTGACCCTGCCTACGAAGCAAGAGGTCCTGGGTTCGAATCCCGGTAAGGGCAAAAATTTGTGTGATGTGCATGAATATTTGTTTCTGAGTCATGGATGGTTTGTAATAGTTTGTATGTATTTAAATATTTATATCTATTATATATATCGTCGTCTAGTACCCATAACACAAGCCTTACTGAGCTTACTATGGGACTAGGTCGATTTGTGTAAGATTTTCCACTTATATTTATTCATAAATTGGCTTTCCATTTGCGCGAAATTCCCCATTTCCTAGAAGAAACTAAACTAGAATAATTTGAGAATAATCGTTTTCCCAAAGTGGCAAAGTCATTTCTCAAATTATTCTAGTTTATACAAGTTAGGAAATATGCCAAATGGACGGCCAATTTATGAAAGTGCGTGATATAAGTTTTTTAATATTACGCCGTTAGCCTCCTAATGTCAAAAAACGTTTTGTATGGTCGTCGAACCACCTTAACGGGTGCATTCCCGGCATATCACATATAGTTAAATTCCACTTTGTATTGGTTGGATTTATTAATTGACATGTATGTATTATGTATGTATGTTTACCTCCAGCCCCAGCACCCCCACTTGAGCCGGTACCTGCAAATTCAATTACGTATAGGTAGAAAACTTAGTAACTTTTTGTATGTAGTGGTGACGTATTTTATCCGTCTGTGTTCACATTTTTCCGCCAGCTATAGCGCAAAAACCGGGTGTTTTCTGTGCGTCCGATCGGTCGATCTGTCAATCGGCCGAATGGGATTTCTCACGCTTTCCCAGAGAAAAATAAATACAACTTAGAAAAGTTGAAAAACCCCCGACATTTTCATTTCAAAGTCCAACATCTCAAAAACGGCTGAACAGATTTTAATGAAACAAGGCTAAGAACACTCGGGATAAAATTATCTATGACACAAAAAAAACCGCATTCAAATCGGTCCATCCGTTAGGGAGCTACACTACCACAGACATATACACAGATACACAGACAAATATTACGTTAAACTTATAACACCCCTCTTTTTGCGTCGGGGGTTAAAAAGTCTCACTGGACCGATTGATCGGGCGAACGGGAAACACCCCAAAAGTCTACATCTTGCATATCTACTTGCATTTGCATAATATCTCGCCTTAAACAAAACATACCAGTATACCTTAGAGTAGCAATAGGTGCACTGTTTTGGGTAAACTAACTTGAACTATTGTAACTGTATGAGTAATATTGAACCATCACTGGACTACCTGAAGACGTCGACTCCGGGGCTTGGTGGCTCTGAAACAAAGAAAAGTTTCGCATTATAAAAAAAAACCAGCCAAGTGGGAGTAGGACTCGCGCACCGAGGGTTCCGTACAAACCTGTAGGTATTAAAGGTATTATAGATGCGAGTATTTGACGCGAGACGTAGCCGAGGGTTTAAGCACCAGCGAGATTAGTTTAAACATGAGTTACGTTTTAGATATTACGTTCAATGTGTCACCCTGTATATAAGTATATGTATATCCCAGTTTGTAAATCGTCAAAAAACTTACACTGCCAACCAACAGCGCAGCGACCAACAACACCATGCAACACTTGAACATCTTGGCTTGTGGCTGAATTGACACTAAAATCTGCATCAAACGGCGGCATTTTATACCACCAGCACTCAATCTGTATTTACAACGCATTGCCGTCATTTTATAAACCTGTTCTTTGATTTTGAACTCGCATGATTACTGAGTAAAGTCGCTTTTTGAACGCATTATTTTCATGTAACTCGGCCAACATAAATAATTTTAAGAGTCCGTATATAGCCGTTTGCTGAATTCGCTAAACTTTTTGAGGTCATATCTCATTAAATATTCGTTTTCCTAAAGATTTTATTGTGTAATATGAAAGATCATTTCAATTCAAGTTGAATAAGCGGAAAAATTGTTTACATTTAGCTCTCAATTTACCATATTTTGGCTCAGTCCAACCGCTGTTTTCTCAATTTTCGCTCTTAGACGTGTAAAACGACGTGGATTTGAAGAACTATTTGATTTCTACCCGACATGAAACAAATAAAGCCATATTGGAATGATAGTCTTCTTAGGAAAAAGCGGAAAATATTTTATAAGTTACATATTAAATAGTTGAGTAAAACCGTATTTCCATCCAACAACTTTTGAGTAAAAACACACGAAGAATCGCCAGTATTTTTGGCCATTTAGCTCATTATTTCAAAAATATGAAGCCATAATAAGAAACTCTAGTTTAAGCGCTATTCGTACAAACAAAAATATATTTATGTGTAGAAGTAAATTTAAGCATAAAAAATATTTGAAATCACACTAAATTTCGTAATAAAACACCGTGCACGGCGCTCGATTCGGCAGTACCGGCTTAGCCGTTGTCCGGGTCGGACCTGTACGTTGTGTAATTGTGGCTATTCACGAAGGCTACCCCTCGACTAAAATATTATTTTGATCTCCGGCTAGACATAGTTGTTACCAACGTCGGGGTCAAACTATACTAGTGAGACATTCCTGAGGCTAATCGAGACAACTTACGAATTGTATAGCTCCCATGTCAATTATTTTACGAGTGATCGTGATACTTGCTGAATTTTTATAAACTTTTATTTAGTTCACCTATCCGTTGTCTGTAATTAAATCTTGCAAGTTAAATTTGATCCACTTCCCGGTTTCCGATTGAGCTGAAATTTTGCATGCGTGTATAAATTGGATGCCAATGTAATATTATTATGACATAAAGCTGATCTGATGATGAAGCTGGAAGGTGGTCATAGGAACTCCGTAATTAAACGACGCAACCCTATCAAGTTTGGGCTCGTTTAATTCGTCTTGACGAGTACTTTGGTATTATATGGTAACCAGGGTCTGATGATGGACCTGGAAGGTAGCCATAGGAACTCCGTAATTAAACGACGCAACCCTATCGAGTTTGGGCTCGATTAATTCGTATTGACGAGTACTTTGGTAACCAGGGTCTGACGATGGAGCTGGAAGGTGGTCATAGGAAGTCCGTAATTAAACGACGCAACCCCATCGAATTTGGGCTCGTTTAATTCGTCTTGACGAGTACTTTGGTACTATATGGTAACCAGGGTCTGATGATGGAGCTGGAAGGTAGCCATAGGAACTCCGTAATTAAACGACGCAACCTCATCGTGTTTGGGCTCGATTAATTCGTCTTGACGAGTACTTTGGTAACCAGGGTCTGATGATGGACCTGGAAGGTAGCCATAGGAACTCCGTAATTAAACGACGCAACCCCATGCCCCATCGAGTTTAGGCTTGATTAATTCGTCTTGACGGGTACTTTGGTAACCAGGGTCTGACGATGGAGCTGGAAGGTGGTCATAGGAAGTCCGTAATTAAACGACGCAACCCCATCGAATTTGGGCTCGTTTAATTCGTCTTGACGAGTACTTTGGTACTATATGGTAACCAGGGTCTGATGATGGAGCTGGAAGGTAGCCATAGGAACTCCGTAATTAAACGACGCAACCTCATCGTGTTTGGGCTCGATTAATTCGTCTTGACGAGTACTTTGGTAACCAGGGTCTGATGATGGACCTGGAAGGTAGCCATAGGAACTCCGTAATTAAACGACGCAACCCCATGCCCCATCGAGTTTAGGCTTGATTAATTCGTCTTGACGGGTACTTTGGTAACCAGGGTCTGACGATGGAGCTGGAAGGTGGTCATGGGAACTCCGTAATTAAACGACGCAACCCCATCAAGTTTGGGGTCGTGTAATTCGTCTTGACGAGTACTTTGGTTCTATATGGTAACCAGGGTCTGATAATTGAACTGGAAGGTAGCCATGGAACTCCGTAATTAAAAGACGCAGCCCCATCGACTTTGGGCTCGTTTGAAATATCTATATGATATGGCGTGAATATGCAACTCCAACAAATATAGGAAAAATTAAAAAATCTAAAAAGTAAAAATTTAATTAAAGGAGAAAAACTTGTTATAAAACAAGCTTTTATTATTTGTTAATTAGTTATTGTTATTAGTTACATCAGTCCACTTTGTGGGGGGTCCAAGGTCCAACGGCCATCACTTTTTCATTAGTAACATTCACAAGTACTTACAAACCACCGACATAATATGCAGGGTTGAACGAATAGCTATTAACCTTACTCAAGTAAAAATAAACTGTGTAAACATTTCTTAATTACCTAGTATTTTATTTGAACACCTACACTAAAACCAAGAAACGAATAAGTCAGGTAAAAACTATTCACCTAGAATTTGATAACCTGGAAACTGAAAAGAAAACTCTAACATTACTGTAATACAGTCTACAACTCACAGAGCCACTAGTAAATAATATAAATAACCAAAGTTTTAAGATGAATACAGATAAATAATAATAAATATTGGGGACAATCTTACACAAATCGACCTAATCCCAAACTGAGTACCTAAAGCTTTTACTATGGGTACTAAACGACTATATACATACTTATATAGATAAATAAATACTTAAATAGATAAAAAACCAATATCGAAACCGAGACTCGAACCCAGAACCTCCAGCTTCGTAAGCAGGGTCACTACCAACTAGGCTAAAGCGGTCGTCAAACAAGTACTTAAATAAATTCTGTATTGGTACTAATTACATACATACATTTATAATGAACGATACTGTTCTAAGTTACCTGATATTTTATTTAAATACATATACATAAAAATATTAAGAAAGGAAAAGTCAGATAAAACGGTTAAAGTATCAAAACTTTTCTACGCCGACCTAGCAGCCTCGCTCGACCCCCACCACGACACCTGCGCTGGCGCGCTCGGGAGACGGGTAATATACCTACAATCGAACTTTTGCCGGGCCGACACGGACTCTTAAGTATACCCTCATGCCAACCAGCTAAAAACTGACCTCCAAATACACGTAGTTGTTACAAATCACGGGCCAAGTTATATTAAGGGTCAGTGGTTAGCGGCTCAAAATTGTTTGTAAATGGCAATGATGGCACTTTAATAGCAGCTCAATTTCACGCTTACTCGTTTGTTTAAATTGTAGTTTATGGCTTTTTAAGCCTGGAAATTTGGACTATAATGAGTGTTCTAGAATTCATACCTGGACAAAAGGAGTTTACCGTCCGGATAATCCCACTTCATGTCCAAGATAAGACGACAAAACAAGATGTTGTAGGTGCTCACCACTCTGCAATAAAGAAAGCCTCATATCGCATAGGTATTTATCTTGTATCAAAGACATACAATCTTAGACATTCTTTATTTTGGATCATCCAAGTTACTCTGTCTTGTGTTGTCTCTTTTGAGATCTGGGAGTTTTTAAGGTCTCTTGATTTCTGGTAGAACTAGTGCGACTTTGGCTGTATAGTATTTGTCACGTCTTGTCATGTGTCCGTACCACCCAAGACGACTCTCTGTGAGTATCACATTCTTTATTTTACCACACTGAGTAAACCATACCATCCATACTAATATTATAAGTGCGAAATTAATTATGTTTTTCTGTCTAGATCAGGGACCAGAACTGGTTTCCCTACTTAGGGTTTTCCGTAGGTTTCTTTTACAAGTTGATTTAAAACCCTATCCATATTGGTAACCTTACTGATAGGGTAACCCTATTGATCGAGTTTACTTGATATGCTTGTAGTAGCATATCGGATGTTGTGACCATAAGTTAACCCTATTGAGATAGGGTTCTGTTTACGTTTTTCAAATTGTTTAGTGGAAAACCCAGTTAGATCGATAGGGTTATCTACCCTATTAGTAAGGTTACCAATTGGTACCAGGCCTCTATTTCACCAACTTGACAATTGTCATCTGACACTGACAATTCGCCATACATTGCTTGTTCTAGAAGTTAAGAAGGTCGCTAGGTTACTTGTTGATCCAGCAATGTACGGGGAATTGTCGTCGTGAGGTGACAATTGACAAGTATGTGAAATAGGGTCCAGGCCTGGCTTAAGCCTAATAAGGGGATTTCCGGTCCTTATTCTAGGTACAACCTTAATTAAACCTACGGTCGACGATATAAGACCGCAAGCCTGGCCCTTAGGTCTAGTCACGGCACTGTAGCCTCTAGCTGACGATAACAAAAGGTCGATGTGGACGGCGAAGCGCAGATTCTTATCTCTTAACACTTGTTTTTAAGGGGATTGGGTATAACAGCGTGGATGAGATCGGGGCCAGTTGCATAAATATGTATAAATATACATAGTTCAATAAGTTTCTCTTCTCTTCTTCAACTTAAGAGCGCTGCTCTTGTGGAGTAACCACCATTCAGCTCTACGCTCTGCCACTGCTTTGAGCTCCAGTACGTCTAGCACAACTTGCTGCTTAGTCGCGCGCGAAGCGACTGAGCGTCTCTTGTCTCAGTCGCACCATGCAAATTAGAAATAGGAGGGTAGATCTTTCTCGACTCGCGTTTCGGCGTTGCGTCAGTTGTGCTAGCCCCGCTGGTACGACACTACATTGACCTTCTCCTTGATCTGGTCCATAAAAGCACGTCGCCGCCTTCCTCTGCCTCTTCTTCCCTCTATTTTCCCTTCGATTATAGTTATTATGTAAATGTCATGTCGTAACAGATGCCCCAATATATTTCCTCTTCTATTTTCAATCGTCCTTAGCAAGGATCTCTTCTCTCCGACCAAATCCAAAACCTCTTCATTCGTTCTTCTTTCCGTCCAACTAATTCATTCCATCCTTCGCCAACACCACATCTCAAAGGCACTTAATCTTTCTCGGTCTCGCTGGGTAAGTGTCCATGTCTCGCAGCAAAACAACGCTATGCTCCAGATATATGACTTTATAAAACGTTTTCTTACGCTTCTGGAAATCTTGGCTCTAAAGAGATGTTTTTTGCCATTGAACGCTTTTTTCGTCATTGCTATTCTTGCTTTTATGTCGGCAGTACATCTGGAGTCACAGGTTATTATGCTACCTAAGTATTTAAAACTGTTAACTTGTTCTACGGCGGTATTTCTTAAGTGGATGGGATCTATGGCTTGTCTGTGTTTTGATGTTATTAAGTAATATTTTTGTTTTCTTTATATTGATTTTGAGCCCAAATTCCATAAATATGTTGTCCATTTCTGATACAAGCTGTTCTAGTTGTGTGGTGCTTTCATAGCTGAAAGCGAGCTCTAGCGAGCCGCGATGTCATCAGCGAAGCGTATGAAATGGAAGCTTTCCCCATTAATTTTGACTCCCCCCCGCTTGCCTGAATCTAAAATCTTTTTGACTGCAGTTTCAATGAAAATATTAAATATCATAGGTGAGAGTGGACAGCCCTGTCGTACCCCCTGTCTTATCTTTGCCTTTCCTTTCTTTTGCCCTATTTCTGCTATTGTTTCCTGTTCCTTATATAATGTATGTATACTTCGTCTGTCTCTATAATCTATCCCTATTGATCTTAAAATGTCCATCATCTTGATCCAGTCTACTGTGTCAAACGCTTTTTCAATATCTATAAATGCTACATGGGTGTCAAGGCCTAGATCCATTCTCCTGTCTATCACCATCCTAAGAGCAAGAACTGCTTCACGCGAGCCCTTGTTTTGCCTGAACCCGTATTGGTCGGGACCCAAAAAACTTTCAGCTATCGGTTTCATTCGGTTTTGCACAATTTTTAGTAGTATTTTAGATGCTTGGGATATTAATATTAATATTCTATGTTCTTCGCACTTTCATGTATTCAGTTTTTTGGGTAATGCTACTATTTTGCTGATTTGATAATCTGTTGGAACTTCACCTGTTATGTACATATCTCATACTATTGCAAATATTTCATCTATCATGTAATCACATACTAGTTTGTTTATTTGTTCTAAGTAAATTTGATAATCTCCTGCTGCTTTACCATTCCCTATACTACTTAGGGCTTTTTTGAACTCCTCTTTAGTGATATCTGGTCCTAGTCTATCTGTATCTACTTCCGTTTCCGATTCAATGTTATTATCTGTTAGACCAATTCCTGCGTATAGTTGTTTTGTGTACCTTATCCAACGTTGGACAATATCTTTGTTGTTTATTAAGATTTTTCCATGTTCGTCGAGAATTGTAGCACTTTTGTCTTATGTTGTCTTCCTAGATCCCTAATTATATTGTATGCTTTGTCTGTTTTCCCTTGTTTCATATATCTTTCATCTTGTCACATGCTTGCGCTATATCTTTACTCTTGGTTTCCCTACTCATTAATGTAATTTTATTTGTTAGATATTTGTAGCGTTTTATGTTATCTTGATCTGTTCTGTTTCTCACGCTTCTTCTTTCAATCATCACATCCATTATTTCTGTAGTCGACCACTTCTTTCTGGGCTTAATTTTTTCCTTTCCCAAAGTTTCTTCAGCACTAGTCTTAATTATATCTCTAACGTTGTTCCATCGTCTTTCAATACTTATACTATTAATATTGTCTTTATCTTTTACATCTTCCTTATACTGTTCTAATTTAAGTCCTACATTATTGCTATATTGCACTCTATAATTGCTATCTATTGCCTTAAGCTTATTGAGATCAATTCTCTTTGGTCTATTCTTTCTCTTGACTATATTGCTTGCAAAGTTGAACTTGCTGACTAGGAGATTGTGATCGGTGTTAATATCTGCCCCAGGCATTGTTTTACATGAGATTATTTCCTGTCGATGCTTGTTTTTTGTAATAATATAATCCAATTGATATCTGCCAATATCACCAGGCATCTTCCAAGTATATAACCGTCGTTTGGGTTGTTTGAAAATTGTGTTCGATATAACTAAATTATTTTCATCACAAAACTGCACTAATCTATCCCCTCTACTATTTCGTTTCCCAAGTCCAAAATTACCCACAACACTCCCCTCAGGTCCTTCCCCTACAACAGCATTAAAATCCCCCATTACAATTAAAATATCTTTCTCACTTGCGGAATCCAAAATTGTATCAAGGTGGTTATAAATATCTTCTATATCATCATCAGAGTAACTGCTAGTAGGCATATATACTTGGAATATGACTATATTAAGACTGGCTATAAGTTTGACTGCTGTTATTCTGTCACTAAAGTGTAATGTGTTTTCTACTAAGTTGCCCCATTTCCTGTTCAAAACGATTGCTGTAAGTCTATTAGTCTGTATTGTCTATTGTGTATTTTCAATAAGTTTAGCTGTTAAATATTTCATTTTATTATTTATAGTAAACGGATTTTGATCGCGTATAATTAACTTATTTATTTTGGTTGTGTCTGATGAGTTCAGAATTCCCATGGCCGCCTTCTGTCTGTATCATCAGACCTGCTCAATGGTACCATAATATATTGAATTGACATGCAAACTATACTTAAACCCAACATTTCAGCCCAATCGGTTGAAGATATCCACTTCAAAATTGAGTTGTATAATAGCAACCGACACGACCCCGTCCGCATATTGCAAAGAACGCTGACGAACTATGGAACTATGGAAAGCGACAAATTTGACAGGAGCGACAGACTTGTTTCGAGTCGCGATCTGAGTCGCGGGTGCAAGATAGGCTAGACCCGCTGCTCGGTGTCCCGCCGGCGCGGACGCGAGCCAATATGTCGCACTCACCGCTTCACCGTGCACTGACTCTTCTGAACGGTATAATAAGCAGCGACAGTGAACTGGATATATTTTACAGCTCTGAATCGCGATTTCTCTCACTCGCCACCCGGTACTTGGAGTCTATCTCTACTATAAGTTCCATCAATATATCTTAGAATATTTAGTTGTAAATAGTAAGCAAACTGTTTTATTGCATAATTTATACATTGTGTTAATAATTATGACTCTCCTGTTATCACGTGTAGCTTGACTGTAAAGTGTTAATTTATGGAATAAAAAAAAAGATTTAATATAATAAAATGAAAAGAAAAACCTAATCTAATACAATTTCTTGTGTAACATTTATATTGTATTTCTACTTTGAAATCGTAAAAAAATTATTCACTAAGTAGTTGGTAATCAGAGATATAATTTCCAATTTCTGTATTGACATTTTGCACATAATACAATTTTTAACCGACTTCAAAAAAAGGAGGATGTTCTAAATTCGGCTATTTTTTTTTTTCAATGTTTGTTAACTCAGAACTCCGTCATTGATGAGCCGATTCGAAAAAAAAATCAGTTACATGATGGGATCCATGAGGAATTGAGGGAACTCCTCAATTTTATTAGGCACGCGTGTAGTGATTTTGGTATTTTCTATTATAACTCGTGTATTTACATCCGGAATCATAAATCTGGTGACGAGGAATTGATGATGAAGACAGATGACTTATCGAATTCCTCAATTATGTACTTAAAAGTGCAAAAGTACGTCACAGGTTCTGATAAGATTCCGTTGAAATAGGAACTAATGAAGTGCCATTGGTGATGATCTTGGGAAATCGATGGAAGTCCTCAAATATTATCGGCCCACATACAGCGATTCGGTTTTTTTTATAGTAATCAACGCTTTTGCTATCGGAAATCAGATCATGTGGAAAATTGTAAAAAAATGTGGAAATATTCTCGTGGCTTGGCAGGTACTAAATTGAAGTCGGTTAAAACTTTGTTTTTAAAGTAAATTATTATTTCTACATATTAAATATATTGACGACCGCTATAAGGATTCTTATAATTTTGACAATGTATGCGAATCTATGTAGTAATTTGTATCTCGAAAAAATAAATCTGAATCATGTGTTTCAGAGACCTTTATATTCCACCTAATAACGATAATGATACGTACTCGTGACAAGTAACAAACGTAAAGCCTACAATTTAAAATGTTTACGTAGATATAACAATAAATAATGGCTGCTATTATCTAAATATAGCACGTTCAACCATTTCCTTGTTTATTTACCCGACTGCCGAAGGAGAGGCGGGTTATGTTTTTCTGATGTACCTACTTAAAGTTTACCCAAAAAAAGATCTGATTACATTACGTTTTTTTTCAAACATAGGTACACAAACACGGCTTTTTTTCCAAAAAGGGGTATGCAGAGCATCATCCTCCTAGCGTTATTCCCGGCAATGCCCCTAAAGGAGCCTTAGTTTGAGACCTAATCCCAAGATTTGGCATAGGCACTAGTTTTACAAAAGCGACTGCCATATGACCTTCCAACCCATAGGGAAAACTAGACCTTATTGGGATTAGACCGGTTTCCTCAGCATGTTTTCCTTCACCGAAAAGTTAACGGTAAATATTCCGTACATAAGTTCCGAAAAACTCATTGGTACGAGCCGGGATTCGAACCCACGAACGCCGCTTGACAGCAGATGCAGAGCATATAAATAAATATTTAGCCTTGCCTCTTTGGTAGAGTTCTCTGCCATCGAGACGAGGCAGGGTTGAAATTTAGTCCAGTCAATGAACTACAACTTGTGTGGAAAAAATGACAATTTTGGAAATAATTTATAATAGCCTATTTTTTCTGTGTAACGGATATATTATCAATGAAATAGTCACCCAGTGACAGAATCTGTCAAATTTTCAGATATCAAAAAGATGGTAAATTAACTAGCTTCTGAAAAGTCTTCCTTGAAAAGTTTGCCTGCATTGTTTTCTTTTGGCTTTGCCTCGACCGGGTCAGATACAAATAAGTACAAAACAAGGCAAAGCATCAAGTAGTAGTAATTTGTAGCTCAACAAAAATTTTACTCGATTGGATTTCAGGAATTTAGACTTTGATGTGCAAGGTCAACTTATTTAAACATACTTACATGCTAGTTAAATAAAAGCTTGATCACTACATTTTAACTACCGTTCCACGTTCTACGAGAAAATAAATATATTTACAAGACTTTTACTATAACGCCATCTCTCGCTAGTTCGGCACAACGATAATATGGCTGGCTGGGGAACTGGCTGTGCACTACATATCACGGCTGAAACAGTAGCTTTTCAGCCATATGAATGTAGATGTCGTTGGTAGCTAGTCATTTTAGACAGGTTCAAGTTCAAAGTGTGATTTAAGAAATGCAAAGAGGCGTTGGAGATGGAGAAGTCTGGCTGTAGAAAATGAGATAAATCAATTTTTTTAAAGTTAATGAAAAAAATCCGATCGCACACTTTTGGTATAAGTAATGTATATTATTTTTCATAATGCAAGATATTGAAATACCTATTAGGTACTAGCCCAGCACTTTTTTAAATTAGATTTTAATATAGTATACCTACCCATTACATTAACCTTTAAAGGGCGAGCGACAAATAAACATTTTATCTCTCTACACATCTATCTGCGTATCTGTGTGTACCGATCCCATCCAGTCAAGTCAGGAAGTCGCCTTACTAAATTGACTCACAGATGACATACGCTTACTGATACCGCACCGAGCCCACGTCTTCAATTTGGGAAGGGGCCTATGTCTACTACCTCGGGTGCATAACGATCGATAACGAACAAACTAACGAAACAAGTGATATCAAAACTGTTATTTATAAATATTAAAGCCTTGTCAATCCTACATACATACGGGGTGACATTTGAATCAGTGTCCAAATTTTTTGTAGGCATTTGGTATCACTAATAGACTCCATTTTTGAAAAAAAACTGGTAGGTATTTTTAAAATTAAAATTTGTGTATCCCAAAAGAATTATTCGTACTGCGTGGTTACTGGGCACTCAGTACAGCGCGGAGCGGGGCAGGGCCGAGGGAGGGGAGGCGTGCCGTGCGCAAACCTTACTACCCGCTGAGGTGCCCGCGCGGTAAGGTTTTTTTGGGATAACTTTAAGCAGCAATTACTAAAAATTTTTGAACTGAATGATATGAACAAACCCCGGATGACGGGAGCAAAAATGCACTTGTCACTAGTGCTTAGTTAAATATCGACTATTCTATCGACATCCATACGAACAAATTGTTGAATCAGAAATTTATAGATCAAACTTATTGTCTTACATGTCAGGTTGTTACACAATATTAGGTACATCAGATAAGTATAGATACCATTTCAGTCAACTAATTACATTGGTACTATAATTATATCATACTCACGGGAACGATTTAAATATTTTGAATGATCTAAAATGGATAAACAGTGATTTGACAATAATACCTAGTACAATAAAACAATTACAAAATCAAAATTTAAGCATGGAAGCCAGTTTAAATATAGTACACAAGTTGAAAGTGCACTTGTCAAGATTACGGTTACATCCTCAAGGTAAAGTTATTCACAACAAGTATCAGGATGTGTTGAAGAAAAACGTTGGCTTTTTAACTTTAAACATCTTAAATAATTTGATATCTGGTAAAGAAGTGGAAGTACGTTGTACAGAAGAAATCCATAACCACTATGAATTATTTAATTTTGCTCCGATTACTACAGTAGATTTAGAACGGTCCTTTAGTTGGATGAAATGGATTTTATCGCCAAGGCGAAGGAGTTCAAAATCAGAAAATTTAGAAAAAATGTTAATTGTATATTACGAAAACTATATAAAATACTGAAAAAATACAAACATTTCGTTTTAATTTTATTTTCAACAACAATTAATACTTCTGCATATCATAGCGGTAGTCCAGTAGGTACATCGTGCTTTTTATCGACATCGATTTAAATGATATAAAATGTGTGTCCTCGCACTATAAAGCTGTCAACGCATTTTTGCTCCCGTCATCTGGGGTTTGGATATGAAACAAAAAAAAACTTATTTTATAATTTTGCTGAAGAATCTAATACTTGAATTTGGGCACTGATTAAAATGTCACCCTGTATATGCGTGCATACATTTATACATACATACATGCATACGTATACGTATGTAAGTATACGGCAGTCGGGTAAAAATAGAAACAGCATTAAAGTTTTGTACCAGTATAATTTAGACAGCAACGGTTTTTTTTTATCGCGATCTAGCGGGTACAGAACGTGAAACCTTTTATCAATTCATATTTCTATGACAGCGGTCATCTCAGTACAATAATATTTAGTTTGTTTTATAAATTGCTTGCGGTTAGAATTTACTGCGGACTCTTTATTATAAAGAGTCCGCAGTAAGCTCGGCCGAATTTCACCTTCCCATACAAACGTAGTTACGCTCTCATTTTAAAACTACGTGTTGGATTGTGACGAAACTTTGCATATACAATGACATGAGGTATATCTATGTCTGTAATTAGTTTATATGGTTCCAATTTATAAAACAAACGAAATATTATTGTACTGAGATGACCGCTGTCATAGAAATATGAAATTCGCGATTTTCATGAATTAAGATACACCAGTCTTCGTCGTCATTTCCAGTCAAAACGCTGATGAGTGATGAATATTACGCAGTCAATTCTGTATCGCATATAGGTACTGTACCACGACAAGCCATGCGACCTGAGGCTCCAGTATATAAGTTTTACCGAAACAAAACTTTACGATCGCGTTTGCATTTTACCCTCAATTTGTATGGGATTTGACAGCTAAACGCGGACGCGGTCGTAACGTTTCGTTCCGGTAAAACTTATACTAGAGCCTCTGACCTGCTTCTGCGCCATGGTGCTCGTTGGTGCTTACAAGAGCTCCCTCATAGATCAGATCTGAGGGTCCGTCATCTATATCATGCTAAAAGACGTCCACTGCTGGACATAGGCCTCCCCAAAGAGCCTAATGATCGGTTCTGCGCCACCCGCATCTAGCGGACTCCCGCGACATTTACAAGGTCATCCGTGTACCTTGTGGGGGGGTCTACCCACGCCGCGCCTCCTGTAAACTAGCTGCCACTTGAGAACCTTCCCACTGCAACGACCATCGGTTCTAAGTGCAATGTGCCCCGCCTCCTAGCGATAAGAAGAGCTGTCATCGGTTAAGTATAGTTGAGATTTTCTGAACTGGATCTGATCTTCAGAACAATAGCATTCAATTCTAACAATACGACTGTGTGGTCGGACGCGTGCCATTTTTTGCATTTTGATAATGAACCCTATCGTCTTATTCAATACATTCTAAATTCACTAAAAGATTTAAAAAAGCACGATCCCAGCGAGCCAGGTACAAAGCGCTGTGTGTGGTATTTTATCTCGAAGCTAATTTGGAATCTGTTGTAAAAGAAGGTAGAGTTCATTAGTCTTGGAGTAAGAGGAGTGGCTCTTGCCTGGTTTACTAGTTATCTCACTGAACGCACTCAAAGGGTAAAGATAGGTGACCTGGTAAGCGACCGTCTCCCGGTGAATTTTGGTGTCCCTCAGGGGAGTATACTCGGCCCATCATTGTTCACGCTGTACATTAATGACATGTTTGATATACGCATACCAAACTCAAACCTCATTTGCTACGCTGATGATACAGTCATACTGGTGAATGGCAAATCCTGGGATGATGCTTACTCTGGAGCCGAGGAAGTGCTGGCAGGAGTTGCTCGCTGGTTAAAAAGTAATCTGCTAACTCTGAACATAGACAAGACAAACTACGTAGCCTTCTCGAAAAGTTCAGCAGCCCCTCCCACAACTGACAAAACTATTGCATTTCATACCTGCATGCATCACAGTGTTCCGGGTTCACGTCAGCCGGCCCCGGTGTGCTCCTGCCAGATGGTCAGGTGGCAGACCATCGTTAAATACCTGGGTCTCCTATTTGACCAACACCTCACATTTGCGCAGCACATTGCCACCCTTGCTGCTAGAGTCCGAAAACTGATTGATGTAGTGAAGAGACTCCGAGACTGTGCTACTCCGGATGTACTGCGCCTCGTCTATCACGCTTTGGGACAATCGATCCTACAGTACGGAGTGGCAGTCTGGGGCTGCGCTGCCAAGAGCCACATGATCCTGTTAGAGCGTGAGCAGCGAGCAGTTATCAAAGTTATGCTTAGGAAGCCGTTTCGTTACCCAACTAACTTGCTGTACCAGGAAACGAGACTGTTTAGAGTGAGACAGCTCTTTATTATGAAAGCGACCATACGTACTCTGATCGCCACGAGGAAATGTTGCGGAAACGTACGTACAAAGTGCCAACCCCACCGTACAGGTCCGCCCTAGCTAGGAGATCACCTTCATACTCCTATTGCTGCATATATAACTATTATGTCTGCAATAAATGTGACATAAAACACCAGCCAGTTCTCAGGGCTAAGAGAGTAGTGAAACAGTGGTTACTCACGTTATCTTACTGTGAGCCGGAAAAAATCATTGAAAGTGCAAATATAAAGCATTAACTAATAACCTAACTTAACCTAACCCACAACTGATTTAAAAATTAAACTGTAATTAGTCGTCTCCCATATATCTAAATATGTAGTGTTTTCCTTTTCCCTCGATTAGGTACATACTGTTAATTGTAGATACGCTAGATGTAGGTACTTAATTAATACTCGTTATGCTAATACTATTATTTTGTTCATTTAAAATCCTTATCATAGTGTAATTGAAGAACGATCTGTTAACCGAACTCGCAGTACGCCAAGATACAGGCTCAGCCTAGTTTGGTCACTGACGGACAGCCTCGACTTAATGTAATATTTGTTTTTGGTGAAATAAACTATTTTGTATTTTATTCAATGAACATTTTACGTGGTGGTAACATATTTTTGCAAAATTGCACGCGCCGACCGCAAACAAAGGCTATTCATGAGCTCAGTACAATGGCCATTCATGAGCTCAGTTCAAATAATTTACGCTATACTTTGGTTCTGCTGCGGATAGCATCATTTCTGATGCGATCGCGCAGAGAAGCTAGTGACTTCGAGCCTTCTTATGACGCCCATACTAAGCGATCACGTTTCAGTGTTATACAGGGCGTCCCAAAAATATGGGACATGAAGGGGAAGTACCTTAAATATCGTTGATAGGGTATTTTCCTGAAAGAAGACTTTATGTTATTTATGAAAGTTAGTAATTCTGCATTCAAAGTTTTTCGAAAAATTACTTGCTTCGTCTGGGAATCGAACCGACTTAAATGTGAAAAAAAATCGCCCCTATTTTTACAATGCCAGTGGAAAGAATAGCTAAAAAATAATAAATCTTCTTTAGTAACACAGTAATTTAAAAGAAAGGAACAACGTGAAATTAATCATTTTAATCAAATTAAAAACATACATGAAACTGCCTAAGTCAATTAAGTAGGTTTGTTTTGATATGGACTTCTCTCTGATTTTAAGTTTAATCATTTTATCTACATGTGCACTTATAATAAGTAAATGTGTACTATAAAGTATTTTATTAAGTGGGTACTTATTTACGAATAATCAATGCTATCTATGGAATGATAATATCGCTACTTTTCGTACGTCGTCGTCGGCAATAAATAATCTTGAAATTTGTGTCGAACATTTTACATTGTACCTTTCTTTTAAAATACTGTTTTACTAAAGAAGATTTATTATTTTTAGCTATTCTTTCCATTGGCATTGTAAAAGTAGGGATGTTTTTTTTTCACATTTAATAATCGGTTCGATTCCCAGACGAAGCAAGTAATTTTTCGAAAATTCAAAAATATCATAAAGTCTTCTTTTAGCAAAATACCCTATCTATGATATTTAAGGTACTTCCCCTTCATGTCCCATATTTTTGGGATGCCCTGTATATCATCACTGACAACCAGGTTAAAGACTTTCGTCTTGAGACACTGCGGAATATTAGACGAGAACATGTGTCGTAGCTTCCCGAACGTTGCCCAGCCGAGTCGGGTTCGACGATTGACCTCTTAGTCGAAGTTGGACCTACCTAACGCGGTGTGCGTAATCCCTAGATACATCGTTGAGATTTTTAAAATTCAAATCATAGGGTGTGACGTATGCGATGCGATAGCAAGGAAAAAAAACGAAATTTAGAATCGTTATAAGTTTTACTTCGTTAAAGCGAAAGCCTGCTTAGAAAATAAATACATATTGTACTTTATTTTTCGTTCAGTTGTATCATGTATCATTTTACTCAATATGTGCAGTAAGGACTAGTTTCTTCACTTGAAGACGGGCAACTTTCCCAGTAGAGGTGGTCGGCAGAGCATCCAGGAACACAACTCCTCCGTGTAAATGCTTCGAAGCCGACAGGTGCTCTGCAAAAGATGAACATTCATGATTTTATTTTAAACCACGTGGGTAGCAAACAAGCTGCTGTCCGCCTGATGGTACGCGATTACCGTAGAGATACATACAACTATAGGTACACACACACTCCTTTCTTGCCGAAAACCGTACCAACTACCCCTTGGAAAATCAGGGAGACATCTACAGTGAATCAATACATCAGCTTACTTAATCATATTGTACATAAAGAGTGCAGAGAGCAGAACATTAGAACAGGGGTGTTCTAATGCACATTCTGAGATCGCTACTACCTACATATTAGAACTTAAACATAGACAGATGTATTCAATGATATACCAAAGATGGGTTTTTATCCACAGTGTTCCTCTGGACTAGCAAAATAACAATACCTACTAACCGGCAACAAGGTCCTTGATGTCCTGCGCGGTGACCTGCGCGCCCGGTTTGCGCACCACGCACGCGACCGCGCGCTCGCCGTCCTGCGCGTGGGGCATGCCCGTGACGCACGCGTCCGCCACGCCAGCGTGACGCAGGATCACCTCCTCCACGTCGGGGGGGACTATCTGAATTGTAAATTGTTCAAAAAGTGCATAAAACAAGCCTGGCTAAAAGTGGCAGGGCACTGCAGAATGTCATCCCGCTCATATTAAGATTAGGAGCAGCCCAACAGTCGAGAAATCCACTAGAACACCTCCACCTTACAGAAGGCCGCCGCCATAGTAACACCCTGCTCTGTGGTGGTTTGGTGTTGTGTTTCTGGTGGAGAGAAAGGTCGCCAGACCTCCAAAAGATGTGCTTGTTTAGTGTGGGACTTGCTGGTATCTAGCTGTCAACACAATGAATCCTCAAATCAATATAGGTTTGGCAGCGCGCTTGTAATTTTTTCTAGTGTCACAAGTCATAAGCCTCCATAGACGACGGTATTTGTTTACCACCAGGCAGGTCGTATTCTTGTTTGCTTTCGTAGTGAATATAAGGAGCTTCCAAATAAGATGCCAATGCTTTAAGAGATGTTGACTTACATCTAAATAATTTATTTTAAATAGGAATTAAGAAAACTTTTATATGAATTTTTTGTTTTCATTTTCAGGTCAAAATAATTAGGTACTTTAAAATTCTGTCCAAACATAATCACCTGTGCAATTAACTGACAAGGCGGTTATCACTTTCTGTCAAGTGAGTGCCGTTTGAAAAAGTGAAAAGATTATCAATTTATGCTTGAGAACGGGAATTGTAATTTAATCTCTACGTGTTTGATGATCGCGTGATATCATAAAATGGACGTTATTTATTTACGTTTTTTAATGTTTGACCCAAACGCATCTGCGGATGTGTGCCCTCAAATATCCGCATCCGCCTCTGCATCAGCGGATGTCAAAAAAATCGCATCCGCGGCATCCCTGGTTACAACACAGCAAACGTACCTGATAATTTCTGTACTTCAAAAGCATTTTGAGTCTATCAACAAAGAAGTAGTTTCCATGCTCATCAATATAAAATAAATCTCCCGTTTTAAAATATGCGTCGTCAGTGAAAGCATTTTCCGTCTCCTTAGGGTCATTGTAATAGCACTGAAACAAAAATTTTATTGAAATAAATAAGATGAATCAAATGATATTGCAGGGATTGAACTACTGACCACAGAACGACGTAGGCGCGGTGACACTCATCCAGAAGAAGAACTCCCGAAGAGTTTTAATCATGTTTCTCGTACCCTCGTAGTGACATTTATGTACGAGTTTAACCATATAATTATTAATACAATTACAGTGACTGTTATGATTAAATCCTTATTATAAGATTAATTGGAAAATAATCACTATTTTATATAATATATACAATACATGAGTCCACACAGATATTCTTGATATCAATTTAAAACTTTGATTAAAACGTCTAGTTAAAGGCAGTTTCCCTCGCGTTAGACAACAGCGACGATAGTACTATCCCCAACTTAACGAAGTCATGTTGTCTGCTAAACAATTAACGGCTACTCCGATGAAAACAATTGACGCTATATCATCAAAACAAAATGTAAATGCCAACATTTGTATCAGTACTTACTACAATAACCTTAGAGCATTAAACCAACCGGAGCGGCCATTGCCAGGCGTTCCCCTCTGCCAAAAATTGCCTCTGCCAATGTGTATGACCAGTTTATCTGACGTAGCTATTTTCACGTTACGCATAGATTTGACGTTCCCCTCCCCCGCAAAAATCGGCAGACTTTTTATGTATAGAAAATGTCTCATGGCCGCTCCTGTTGGTTTAATGCTCTAAAGACAATAACTGTACTTCATTGTCAGCTCTCAGTTACACGACTTTGAGCTGCATATGAAATGTATGATTAGACACATACCTATTACATTTTATAATAACTTCTCGGGATTATGGGAGACGATGTTTTTTCCTAGTAATTGACTATTTTCTGAAAGTTAACTAAAAGTTACTTTGAAGAATAAAATTGTAATAAGTACTTACTGCCATTCTTGGACCTCTAAGCAACAACTCTCCTGAAACATTTGGCTCCAGCACTTCTTTCCCAGTCTCTGGGGATATTAACTATAACAAATTTGGGCATTATTTATTATTAACAAATAAGGGCATTTATTTGTGTGATGAGCACGAATATTTGTTCCTGAGTCTGTTTTCTATGTATTTAAGTATTTATTTATCTATATAATTATGTTTATCGTCGTCTAGTACCCATAGTACAAGCTTTGCTTAGTTTGGGACTAGGACGATTTGTGTAAGATTGTCCCCTGATATTATTATTGTATTATTATTATTATAAATAAAGTTGGTGAATTGTATGTAACTTCGAAAAGCCCAAGCAATTTTACTTGGATACTAATAAAAAATGACCTTAAAAAAATTATATCATAAACAACTGTCTATTTTGATTTTTAAGACTCAAAACATTCATAATACCTATATTTTTTAAGTTAAGAGAACAATGCATTAAAAATTATGGACGCTATTTATTTCGTAGCTTAAATAACATTATATCGGGTAATTCCCCTTACAAATCCGGAATATTTCCAGGAACTGCACTATGCCTTATCATACCTTTGCCTCAAACTTCGCATCGATTCGAAAGGGCTTGTCAGACAATGACTTGACCATAGGACCGCCAAGCTCAGTCAATCCATACGCTTGAAAAATGGCATTGTCTTCATGAACTCTGGACTGAAAAGTACAACCAAGTTTAGGATAATCATTAGCTTTCCCACAGACGCCTCGTCAATAGCCACATTTGGTGATCAGCTGACGAAATACCCACCATTATAGTCAACTGACGGTTCAAGATATTAGGTTAGCTTTTATGAATCGGGATTTACAAGAACATTTTTTTTCGACGTGTTTGGGAGGCGGAGGTATATAATATTTAAGGCTGGTCACCCACCAACGGTGCTTCATGGACTCACGACCATGGGGTTTTACGATAAAGGTTTCTGAAGAATCTGACAGATTATCACCCGGAAAAATAAAAATGACGAAAATTTTGTTTGGCTCGGGGACTATTATGTGACTGACCATACCATGAAACTGTTGTGTAGAAAAGCTTATGGTATCACGATTATTGCACCATGAATTTTATTATTTTATTACTTACCCTAACAGAAGTCAGAAATTCACCGTGGATTTTGCAGCCTCCTAGTATCAAATGTTCGAAGCACGCCAAGTCGCAATATTTTTCGTGGTGTATTATCGGAGTCAGGAAAGTAGGCGTGAATAGAGCTCCTACAGGCTGATACACAAAAAAATCTTAATTGCACACAAGTCGAATACGTACTAAAGATGACCAAGGCATTCTATACCAGTCAACTATTAGGCTAAAATCAGATATATACATATAATACTAGCTGCCGCTCGCGACTTCTTCTACGTGGACCCGGGATAAAATCTATCCTATATTTTAATCCAGGCTAAAAATCTATCTATACATATTATAAAGCTGAAGAGGGTCGAAAGTCTGTACATGGAAGATATTCGAAAAAAAGTTTGCTGGGGATACGTAGAATCGATAACAGAACACGTTCCAAAAGTTTTTAAAGTTTTCTAAATTTGTCTGTTTGTCTGTTTATTTGTACTGAACGGATTTTGATGCAAACTTTACTAATCTGTCGAGAAAATTCCCGGCATATAGGCTATAATTTTTTTAAAGATATTGGGGCAAATGGTTTTAAATCTTTTAAACTATGTAAGGGAAAGCCTTTAAAGATGTGGGACTTAATCAATAACCTCTCCAATAACAAAGCTAAATCTGATTGCACTCAAATAAAGTTAAAAATAGGATCGGAAATACTTTCAGATGTCAAAGAAGTTTGTGAATGTTTCAATAACTACTTTGCTAACATAGGCTTCACTTTAGCCAATAAAATACCATAGAAATATCATAATAATAATATACACCGCGGCCTTGCAGTTATAAAAAAGCGGCCAAGTGCGTGTCGGACAACGCACAACCAGGGTTCCGTCCCTATTAAAAAGGTCATGTCAGATCCACCATACCCCCTAGCCATACCCCTGGGGGTAGGGTGGACTGAACCATACCACCGTTAGTAGTGCTGGGATTTGATGGAAAAATAGAAAAAGAAATAGGTACAAAAATTTAAATTTCATTAAACTGAAAAAAACGAAAGCCGTTCTGGCCATTTTTTACCTTAGGCACTACTGCTTGGCACTGCCAGTAGTGTCATGGGTAAAAAAGAATTTCCTGTGACACTACAGTGGCCTTAGTAGTTTTCCCTTGGCACGCGGCCCACGCGGGGTGTTATCTTCATACCTATATCGTAACTGCCATACGTCCACGTTCATAACCAACCTATACTATAAGGCAGGCCGGTGTAGATACGACGACGAGTGAAGCTAGGAGGAGTGTTAGGTGTACTGCGACTCTGCGACCCTACAGCGCGCGAGCCGAGCGAGCGAAGCGAGCGTGCCGCGGCAGCGGCCGGCGAAGCGCCAGAACGACTACGGATATTTTTTTCGAATAAAGTTAGGTCTGGAGCTTCGCCGGCTCGCGCGCTGTAGGGTCGTAGTACACCTAACACCCGCCAATCGCATCGGCCGGTTCTTTTGCGTTTAGTCAGGCGCGGGACACTCCGCGATTTACGTTCATCGCTACAAGTACATGCCGGTGCCCCAACGTTGGGGACGTCAGAGAGCCATAAATCTTAATGTTTTGGCTGAGAAAAAAGCGCCTTTCGTAAAGATCAAAGGAGTGTCCTTTCTGTACATGTACTATTTAATATTTTGTGGTTTAGTCTGGTTTCAACCGTGAGACTTGTTGGTTGACAGTTATGTCGAAAAGTTCAGTCAATAACTGCGTAAATACCAACAAAAAAAACTTGAAAAAAGATGGGATTTATTTCTTTAAATAATTTATTATCATAACATAACGAAATTTGTGTAAACTCATTGTAATTTAATAGTTTTGAACATGTTTTAAATAATTATTTTTGTTAGTTCAAAGGAAAAAGTCGCGGAACATAAATCTAAGGAGTCGGTATACTTATATAGATACTTTTTTATGATGTCGTTACCTACATAATTATGGTTTTCATTTTAAGATTTCCAAAAAGTCCTCAGCGACGTGCAAAATGGGCTGCAGTCATAGCACGCGACAGCCGAGGTGTTTTTTTTTAAACCAAACGACTCGCGTGTCGTTTGTTCGGCTCATTTTAATGATTCGGATATATTATAGGTTATACGACAAAAAATGGAAGAACAGGTTTACTAAAACTGCCACACCACTCATGAACGTACCTAAGCCCATTTCTTCTTCTGGCAAAAGGTAATTAATAGCATTAATGAACTATAATAAAATTCTATAATACAATCCCAACACATCATTTGGAAATGCGCAAATTGTTGCCAATTTTCACCATCATTCATTTTTGACCTTATATCTCGTAATACTCGTTTTATAGATGTCGGATGATCATGAGAGTGACGTTCAAAACCCATAGGATCGTTTTAATAAAATCGACAGCTGATCTCTACTTGACTGTACGCTTACATTACATCGCAAAAAAGAAAGTATTAAAAGTAAAGGCAGGTCGAAAATACAATTATTTAACAAACTGAATCTATTTCAAGGAAACTAAAATGATTTCTTTTTATGGACTCTGTCAGCTGTACTATATGTACTTACGGAAATCTCATCAATTGTTTTGTATATAATATTTGTACAAATATTTGAAACTGTTTATTCCCCACTTGCAAAATAAAGAAACCAGATTTATTTGTGCTTTCTGTTGAAATAAATAAAATTTATAACGCGACTCCATTCATTCGCTAAACGCTAACTAAAGTTTTGACGTGAGCAGTCAATTCACATTGTATGTCTCAATAAACTAAAAAGTATTTAATCTTTTGATGTTGGTTTGCTAATATGGTGCTTAAGGTCTAAAACACAGTTCTTTTTTTATGAAATACCTTGATGCAGGTTATAAATCAACGCTATTAGCAACTACTGAAATGTACTAGAGCTGTCATTCTGGGGCTCTGGGGCACATTTCTTGGCATATTTGCTTGACATTGTGCATCTAGTTCTATATACTAAATCAATGGTTACTACAGATAACGGTAGTCTAACTTTTTCAACTACACTGCGTGATACTGATAACGGTAACAGGACATTTGGGATAAATATTATAAAACATAATATAGTGCACAGCACTACGGTGGTATGGTTCAGTCCCACCCTACCCCCAGGGGTATTGCTAGGGGTATGGTGGGTCTGACATGAAAAAGGTCATATCGTTACTGAAAACTTATGGCACTTACGTCCTTTTCTTTAAGGAAGGCATTTTTTTATAAATATCTCGAAAACCTTTGAACCGATCTTGTTCAAAACAAATATCGCTGAAAGAATTTTATAAGCCCTATTAGCATGATTTTTTTCATAATTTTAAAGTACACGGTTCAAAAATTAGAGGGGGGGGACACAATTTTAGTGACTTTCGGGGCGATTATCTCCGACTCTATTCACTTAATCCAAAAAATTGCTTAGAAACCTTATATTTATTTTGAAAGGCCTGTCGATTGATGTACCACACGTGGGCTTGCAATGAAAAAATAATTTTTGACTTTCGGTTTTATGTATGGAGTGCACCCCTAAAAAAAATCTTTTTTAGTAATTTCATTGCAAAACTATGTAGCGGTTAACAAAATACACCCTATCCTCAATTTTTTATTCGAATACACCTTATGGTTTTCGAGTAAAATGCCTGTGACATACTGACGGACAGACAGACAGACAGACATGACGAATCTATAAGGGTTCCGATTTTTGCCATTTGGCTACGGAACCCTAAAAAGGAGCTTGTTGTTTTCAACCAGTAACGAAATCTCAAAAATAATTGATCATCTAATTCAAAACACAAGTTCAGGAGTAGACGGTGTCACTGTAAAAGTTCAAAAAAATCTTATTTGTGACAATCTTACCAAACGTACAAACCAATGCCTCAACGATGGAGTTTTCCCTGATTCTCTTAAAGTAGCCAAAATAAGACCAATATTTAAATCTGGTGATAAAATCAGACCCTAGCAATTACAGGCCCATATCGGTACTACCAGTTACGTCAAAACTATTTGAAAAGATTGTACACCAGCGACTAACAGAACATCTAGATAATAATAATTTCCTCTCCGACAGACAATACGGTTTTCGTTCAAAGTCAAACACTCTCTCGGCAACTTCCGATCTTCTGACAGAAATAAAAGTTAACATAGGCAGGAAAAACATTGCACTTGGTATTTTTATTGACCTTAAAAAGGCATTTGATACATAAAATTTTACTATCAAAGCAGAATTCCATAGGTATCACTGGAAAAGCGTTTAAAATTTTAGAATCGTACCTTAATAACCGCATACAAATTACTAAAATTGGCCAAATAAAGAGCAATCCCCATGCAATTAAATTCGGTATCCCACAGGGATCTATTCTAGCCCCGTTGTTGTTCCTAATCTACGTAAATGATATGCACAATATTGGATTAAAGGCACACCTAACATTATACGCCGATGATACCTGCTTATTCTACTTTGGTCCGAAATTAGAAACTCTAATAGAGCAAGCGCAAAACGACATAAATTTACTCCATAGATGGCTTCTTTGTAACCTATTAACGATTAACGAATCTAAAACTAAGTACATAATATTTTCTGCAAAAAATAAAATTATAAAAAAGCATGAGCCCCTAGTTATTAATGGGATCACTTTACAAACCGCAGAACAGGAGAAATACCTTGGCCTTATTCTGGACAATAAATTAACATGGAAACCGCATATTGACTCCCTACGCTCCAAAATCACATCACTGACAGGTGCACTGCGGCGGATCGTTCGATGTCTACCGAAAAGAGTTCGTTACACCATCTATAACTCACTAATGAAACCTTATCTAGAATACTTGATAGAAATATGGGGTTCTGCTGGCAAATCTAACTTAGAAACCCTGCAAATTTCACAAAATAAAATAATAAAAGTGCTATTCGAGTACAAGCGCTTGACATCTACTAATACAGTATATAAGGAGACTAAAACACTAAATATTTTACAAACATACATCTACTACACATGCCTCTTAGTAAGAAAAATAATAAATAAAGATATATATAGCCATATAACGTTTACAAAAAGATCAGAGGTGCAAAAAAGACTGACACGACAAGCCAACCATATAGTTACTTCGACCACCTAGAACATTATATGGCAAAAAGAATATAATTTACGAAGGAGCGCAACTTTAAAACAAATTACCAAAAGATGTTAAAGATGCCAAATTAATGATGGCTTTTAAAAAAACACTAAAACAACACATATTAAACAATCAACAAGCACTGATAAAATAAGTATAACATAACAAAATAGTCCGACTATCAGAAGTAGATTAGTTATTTGTTATGCAAGGCTGCAAAGTTGTTGTTTGGCGCAAGTGCTTGTATTGAAAGCCGAGCTAGCGAAGGATTGTAAAATTGAACCATGAGCGAAGCGAATGGTTCAAAAGTACAATCCTAAGCATAGCGAGGCTTTCAAGGCACGAGACGCCAAACAATTTTGCTGCCGTGCGAAACACACAACTTTTCACCTCACCACCGCGAGGAAAATTGTAGGTAAATGTAGGTAATGGAAGTAATTTGGGCCTTATACTTATTTTCAATAAAGGTTTGTTTACATCTCATCAAGATCTAGCATTTTATAATTATTAAATGTAACTTATATATTTTTGCATCTTTAAATAAACCCCACGCTTACCTACACTAAAAAAGTCAAAGTTATGTTGGGTACTCACGGGTAAACTAAGGCTCAAATTCGCTTATCCTTTTAGCTATTAGCTAATAGCTGTATATCTTCTGCACTAAAATCTATAAATAACCACCATTATTTTGGTTTTACTGTCTGTGGCTTTAGAACAAAACAAAATTAAATGTAGGTTGAGTTTTTTCTTAAAGTAACTATTCAAACGGTGCGTTCCAAATTTGGAAGAAGCGAAATTTTTTGAAACATAGAACTACATTTTAAAATTATTTATTCGTATTTATCCTAATTAATCAGTCTAAATATTAATATTTCGTATGTACCTACTTAATTAAGAAAGAATAAGTATTATTAATTTTATTTTATCAAAATAATAACAATTAATTACTGGCATAACACCATCAGTTTCTGAACGCACCTCTCATTCTGTATAGAAAAAAGTTGGATATCGAGATTGACCGTCACGTTCCAAATTCAAAAACCCTTTCCACGCTAGCGGATAAAATGGACTTTTGGGCGCAGATTTTGAGCGATAAAGCAAGCCTTTTCGAGCCGGTGAGGTGAAAACATCTTTTTAAGGCTTTTCCACACAATACACACGACTAGATATATTCACACCTAGTGTGTAAATTTCTATCCATAGAGTTATAGTGGCAAAAACAATATATAGCTATAAAAAAAAAAAAAAAAAAACTTGCTAGTTAACTATATGTACCCGAGAGCTAACCAATGGTCACCAGAGTAGTGCGGTTTAACCGGCCCCTACTCGTTTGTTGCACTGCACTTCTTGCTACCACGCGCCTTTTGTACTTGTTTTTGCATGCTACCCTCTCCTACTTAGATTTCAGCAAAATTATTGTATATTATAAATTGTTTTCTCAGTAAGTGATTTTGTAAATCTTATGAGAAATAAATGTCTTAAACCATAAAATATGGGTTTGAACTTTGTATGGGAACTCCTTAAATCTATGAGGTAAAGACTTGAAAATTAACAAGCATATACTTGACTAGAAAATAGAAAGAACCCCATTCAAACCTTTAGCAAAATATAGATAAAACGTGAAAAAACCCGGCATGTAAAATGGTGGTAGGTGGCTAAACGCTACAAACCAGCAATACGTAGGTATTGCTGGTTTGTAGTGTTTAGCCACCGTGTGTTTATCGGTGGAGGTATCAACCAGTTTTGTTAGTAGGTAGCTACTAACAAAACTGGTTGATACCTCCACCGATAGTAACTGTTAGATATAAGATACCTAATTATATAGGAACTTCAGTCACTGATGACGTCGCTATTTATATTGACAAAACCACCAATGCATGCGGCAATCTATGCATGTCCGAATTAATGTTTAATTTTGATTGTGAAGCTGGTGCCACATTCATAGAATTTATTTATTTACAGTACAATGTGCAACCTAATATGAACATGCGTACAAACAGCAGTTACTTTAATAAAGTGTGGAATTTAATGTTCATATAGTTTTTACAATATTAGTAAATTTTGAATTCAGTAGCACCTTTTTATGAATATTGATTTCTGTGAGTGTGTTTGATTTCAGTGTTTTGAAAAACTTAAATATCTCGCGAACCCTTACGTGTACAAGAGGACCTTCACCACCATTATTTTTTTATATTTAAGCCTAATTCTTAATTTTAACATCATAATTTATTATTATCTATAAAGTAAAAAAAAAATCGGCACTGAAGTCAGGCACCGAAGGTCACCTCTGAGAATCGCCCCTAAAGTTGTTTGATGGAACGGAATTATCATAATTCACCAATGTCAAGGGATGATACAATTTGGACAAAACGGCATTTCGCGGAGAATTGATTATCTATGATATAATTTTTTTTAATGTAGAAAACTCCCGTGACTATCTGAAATATGCGCATCATAAGGAGCGCCCCATAAAGGGATATATTTTGGGCCTTTCATTCCTACGAAAATCTCAGCTTTCGCTTCGCTTCTTCTTCGTTTGCCTCCCCGTTTTCCTTCGGGATTTTGGTCCTCAAGGTTCGCTTGCAAGACACCGGAAGATAATGAGTGTCTTTAGGGGTCATTGCTCGCATTGAGACCGTTCTCAGAAGGGTTGCCTTACAATACAACGAAAAGGCCTTGCTTGCCTCGCCACTCACCTTCCGAACTTTGCTATGGAATTTCGCTTGCAAGACACCTGGGAATAGTAAGTGTACATCCCCCACATAGCCATCAGGTTTTACTTGCAAGACACTGGGAGATAATGAGTGTCCGTCCATGGTGGTGCATTTAGAGCGCTTACTGAAAGAATGCTTCGAGTCTTTCACTTCAACGTAAAGCCCGGCCTTTGACCTCGTTTGCTTCGCAACTCACCTACGGGAGTTACTTTGCCCTTCGCCTCGCCACTCAACTACGGGATCGTAAGTGTCCGTGAGGGCTCGCTTGCCTCAACGCTCATCTTCGGGACTTTGGCCACAGGTTTTGCTTGTAAGTAACCGTGGGGGCTTGCCTTCGGGTTTTCAGTCCTCGAGCTCGCCTAGGTAGCGGTCTCTAAAAGCATGCAAGAGGCCTTTCATTCCTACGAAATGCTCAGCCTTCGGCTTCGCTTGGCTCCCCTTTTATCTTCAGGAATTTGGGCCTCAGGTTTCGCTTACAAGACGCCTGAAGATAATGAGTGGCCTAGGGCTCGCATTGAGAGCGCTCTCTAAAGGGATGCCTGGCATCTGTGGGCCTTTCATTCCAACGTAAAGCTCGGCCTTTGGCCTCGCTGCCTCCTGGGGATAGTATGATATAAGTAGCCTTATTCAGCCCCCAAGTGCTTTCTTAAGGCTTGATTTGGATCTTTCATTAATACGAAAAGTTGCCTGGCCGCTCACCTTCTGGACTTTGGTCTCCGGATACGAAGACACCTGGGGATAGTTAGTGTCCGTGAGGGCTCACCCACGGGCCTTCAGCCTCCGAGCTCACATAGCGACCGCTCTCTAAAACCATGCTTAGGGGCTGTCATTCCTACGAAAACCTCAGCCTTTGGCTCCGCTTGCCTCCCCGTTTACCTCCAGAACTTCGGTCTTCAGGTATCGCTTGCAAGTTACTCGGAGATAACGAGTATTCGTGGGGGATCAGGCCTAAGGCCCTCGAGCTCGCATTGAGACCGCCCTCTGAAAGATTGCTTTAGGCCTTTAATTCCAATGAAAAGCTTGGCCTACCGCCTCGCATGCCTCACCGCTCGGCACTTTGGCCTCCTCAGGTCTCGCTTACAAGACACCTTAGCATAGTGAGTGTCCGTTGGGCTCGCCCTAGGCTCTTCGGACCTCGGGCTCGCATAAGAAGCGCTCTCTAAAAGGATACTTTGGACATCTATATAATATTAGATTCGAAGATAATTTGAACTATTATTCGCACAATGTATGAAATCAGTAATCAGAAAAATTATTTGCTTCAGATGCAATCAGAGGGTTGTTACAAAAATAATGCGCACGCACACTTTATCTAGCATGCGAGCTAGGTGTCCAAATCATTAAATAATATATTTAATGTCACAACTACATAATTTATATGAAATCAAATGTCAAATGTTATGAAAAATTTGGAATAGTATAATAATAATCAAAATATGGAAATGGAATCTTTATTTTCAGTATTTAGTATGGTTATAGATAAGGATACCATGTAAACCAGAATTTATGCGCGTACGAAGTCGATAAACGAGAAGCTAGTAAACAATATGCACGATTGCCATCCCTCTCCCATGTAATTTCATCCCGCTGTGGCTACCCTTACAAACGGGAAATTCAAATAAAAAGTTTTGCAATCAATTGCCATGGACAAATTTTGCGTGGGAGGCACGGTGCGGGGCCTCTAGTTGCTGTAAAATCAAAAGAAGTCTTCTTTCTTGGGACAACCTGTGTTTAGGAATTACATTATTTTAATCTAGCAACATTAAGGAGCAACCCTTCATCTTTAGTTCATTTCCATATCCTTAATCAACAATTACATTCGGTCACTTTTAGACTCTTCACTCTTCTCTCGTAAAAAAATGTCTGACGTGACGCGCTCACGCGTCCTCAAAAATTTTAATAAACCTTCCAATTAGAGTCAGTGGATCCCGTCTGCCTTCAGCATTCTCAATTCTAGCACTCAACCTTACGTAGTGTGACAAGACAGACAAGCAGGTGTTTTATTTACTATCAAGAAAGCGGCGCCGCCAACGTGGGACATGCAAGTACCTTTAAACTTACACCTGACTGACCAAGGTACTCAAATCATTTATTTCCTCCTATCATTTTGCCCTTCTGGTATCCACCAACCTGTATACATATGTATGGAGGTGTAAATACCGGTGAATTGTGTGTGGGGACACTAAGCGTTCTCCGACACGCACTTGGCCGGTTTTTGTGGATTCAGCTTACGAAATTTAAAAAAAAAACTTTATTTTTTGACATATAGATCGTGTCCTACATTCACATGCCCAGGAGTGGGAGTGGGACGTAGGTACGTAGGGTGATGATCTGAATTCCCGTTTAATAGAAAATAATAATATGTTTAGATTTAATACGTACTGACCTTATACTTATTTATGATGTCAATGGCCTGTTCCGTCGTCACGGTGGAAGAGGTTTGGAGCTTGATGTGGTTGATCGGCATCAGCAGAGCATTGTAGCAGCCGGATATCCAGTGCAAAGTAGACCCGTTATAAGCCGGTTTTCGCTCTCTTCATAAAAAAGAAACTTATTCGGGGTGAGTAAATATTCACCAAGAAATTTATTAGGAAGATGTTTTTTTTTTCGAATGAAGTGTTATATCGAAACCTGTTTAAATAATAATAATATTAAGCTCGGGTTACGCTATCACACCTAATCCCAAGATTTGGCATTGGAACTAGTTTTACGAAAGCGACTGCCATCTGACCTTCCAACCCAGAGGGGACCAAACCAAACTAGACCTTATTGGGATTAGACCGATTTCCTCACGATGTTTTTCTTCACTGGAAACCTAACGGTAAATATTCCGTACATAGGTTCCGAAAAACTAATTGGCAAGAGCCGAACCCACGACCGTCGCTTGACAGCCGCATGCCTGAACGACTAAACTATTTCTGCTACCGTTGTGGCATAACAATGATTCATAAACCGCGTATCCACTAGAGGCAGCCTCGTGCCGAGCGGCTGCCTCGTTCCAAGTTTGCGCAAGTGGAGCTGCCTGGAGTGGAGACGTTGCCTCAACCTGAGGTGCGCCGCGACACGAGGCAAATTCGGCGCCGCGAGCCGAACCATATTTTGTCGGTCTTTTACTGTGCTCAAAGGGGCCTCAGTCTGAGGCGTGCATTTGATGGAGACGGGCGTGTTGCCTTGCGTGTTGTTTTAAACTGGCTCGGAAGTCGCGGATCACGATGAGGCGTGTTGCCTCAGCTTGATCCGCAACGTGCCTCGGGCCTATGCCTCAGGCCGAGCAGCATCGACTTGAGGCTGTTTGCCTCAAGTTACGGCTGCTCGGCCTGAGGCTGCTCAAATGAATACGCGGCTTTAGACTGTCAGTGGAATTTTTTAGTTACCCATTTTTGGCTTCTGGTAGCCTTACGATCTCCATCGCCTGAAGAATGTGCGGGTGGGTCAGAGCTACTACTTTCGGCGGTCCCGTGCTTCCGCTAGTGCTGACGAGCCAGCAGTAAACTTCGTCAGTATTGAATGTAGCGACCCTGAAATAGAAGACAGTACCAATACCGTGAAACACGCTTACTTTGCCCAATTTTTACGGATAAAACACGAATAGGTATCTCATATTTCTTATATGGTAGAGGTGATATTTTATTTTATTTGCTTAAGAGGGTATCCTAGCAGCATTTTTCCATACAAACGTATTCCCCTATTTCCTTCCTGGTTTATCCCTCTAGAGGACTCGTTTTCTTTTATAAAATCTAGGTCTACTGTATGTATGCCCCTGTCATTTACTTTTTCCCAAAAAATAATTACCAAAACAGATACGAATTTTCGAAAACCTAAAAAATACCCCATTTTTACTGTCATATTTAGATGACTACCAGACAAATATGAAAAGATTTTACGTTAAAATAAAATAATAGAAACATAGATCTGCTCTTCCTCTAAATTTCGACACCAAACATAATTGAATCGGCGCAGGTTTGGCGGAGAAAACAGGGGAATACAAAGCATCGATCTGGTCAAGATTTTGTAGTGAAAATCGGTCTGAGCTGCAGTTGTCCCTATCGCACATTACGGGGAATCGCTTGGGCGCAACGCGACGGCAATAGTTTGTACAAATACCTATTTCTCAATTTTGTCGCAGACCGACTATGCTCTTAACGAATCCTTCGTAGCGTACTCATGTGTACAAGAAAAGAATTATGTTTTGAATCAATAAATATTCCAAAGATCGCTTTTGATCACGGGTAAAGAGTTATCTGGACTTTTGCCAACATTGACCATGTCGAAATGTTGACGCAACTTATAGCTCTTACGATGTTGAGACGAGACTCAGTTCAAAATTTTGGGCAAATACGAGTATGTCGTTCCTGTTTAACATCTTGGTCCTAACTACGAAATAGTTATTTACGATACAAGTGCCGAAAATAGGAAATTCGCAACGAGGGAGATAAATTAAAACACGACCGAAGGGAGTGTTTTAAATCGACACGAGTTGCGAATTACCTGTTCGCACGTGTATCGTACAACGTTTTACTGAACATATGGCTCTTAAAAGTTTCCACATATGCACGAAAACTGCTCTTTTCCGCTAGTGCAGGAAAGTAGCACCATATGTATTGTAATAGTATTTTTCACAATCGTGTTATAATAGAGAGCTTTTTAGTCTAGTTCCGTGTGTACCGCCACGAAGCTTGCTGAGTGGCCTAAGGAAGGTACGAGATTAAAAAGCTTTATTATGAGACTATTGTGAACAATACTAAATGGCTACTACTGGGGATGTGAAAAAATTCGTGGTAGTAGTGCATATAACGAATTTACAGAGTAATAGTCGACCAACGTAATGCATACTTGGAAAAGCCAATTTAAAATTGTAACTAAGGCAAGTCTTAATAGGGTAGCTTACTATACAAGAAACCGTCTGTAATAGTAAGCTGTGTTTGTTAAAATCAGAATAGAAAAGACAAGTTTCGCAATTACTGGAATTCATCTTCGGACTGCAGAGCCCGGTTGGCAACCATGAACTTTGCCAAAGAGTTCTCGCCGCCGCCGAACGTGACAATCTCCGTGCCGAGTCCCAGCGCCTCCACCGCTTCCTTGTACTCCTCCAACATGGCGTATTCGCAGAACGCTAGCTTCGGTTTCACTATGCTCAATAAATGCTTTAACTCACCTGAAAAAGTATAACAAACATGTAACATTGGGAAAAAATAATTCAAGAGAAACATTGACATTGGGGATTCAATAGAAATATATTGGAAATATAAATCTATCTTATCGATATTTTTATCGAACGTAAATAATCATGAGTATTATGATTAGATATCTAATCATAACACTCATGAATATGACTATATTAGGCGAGAGTAATCGCTACAATCGCAAGCTAACGGCTAGTTGTGATTTTTAGGGTTCCGTACCAAAAATGGTGAAAAAGGAACCCTTATGGTGCGACTCCGTCCGTCCGTCTGTCTGTATCAATTTGAAATTTGGAATGGTTATAAATGAGAGCTATCCGCGTGCATGGAAAATGATTTTTCTTAATATATATTTAAATTTACTATGAAAAATTACGAATTTGAGGAGGGGGCAAGTATTAGGTCAAGTGGGGTATCATATGAAAGGGCTTGAGTTGCACTTTTTGAAACATTTTTTCTTTATTTACATTGCGAAAATTTTGATCTATGATGGAAAATGTAAAAAAAAAATACCATTCCCCCCCACTTATCTCCGAAGTTATAAAAGCGAAAAATTTGAAATAATTACTTGTGATTAAGATAAACATAAATATTACTGGAAAAGTTTTTTTTTTCTGTATCTAGCATATTTTTTTGTTTTATTTACAAAAATCATTTCCTAATTAAGTTTGCAATTTAATCAACTTTATAAGTATTTTTTCGTTTTGAAATTCCTATAAGACTATAATAGAAAAACTCTCTTTCAAATAAAACAAAAATAATAGAGATCGGTTCACGTGATAAACAATAATCGCTAAAAGACCAACATACATACTAAGCTGATTGCCCTTGCACGTTAGTACCAAATGGGGCCGATAGATGGCGCTGACTCCATTTGCGCTGTTAAGATTATTCTAGAATTAATGAGATTGGGATTGGGACGGGTCATATTTCAATAGCAGGTCAAAAAAAGATCGCTATTCAGTTGTCTTGGTGTAAAAGTTATTCGTTGTTTGAAATTGAATTCTATTGTGATGGGTTAAAATAAGTAATTTAACAAATATTGGGACATTTACTTTACCTTGAGTTAATTGTTAGTTTGTACGGAACCCTCGGTGCACGAGTCAGACTCGCACTTGACCGGTTTTTTTGTATACTGTTGTTAGGAGCACTACCAGTAGCGTAGTATATCCTGATCCAAGTTTGCAGCTTCGAAAGACCTATGCTAACTATGCAGCACTCGAAGAACTACTTAATTTACGCACTTTTTTGGTATTGGTCATTGATTTAGTATATAGAACTAGATACACAATGAGCTGAAAAAAATGGCCTTCTTCTTTTGCGTTTAATCTGGTTTCAACCGTGAGACTTGTTGGTTGTTAGTTATGTTGTCTAAATGTTCAGTCAAAAACTGCGTAAATACCTACAAAAAAAAACAAGAAAAAAGATGGGATTTATATCTTTAAGCAAGTTATTCTTATAACGCAACGAAACTTGTGTAAACTCAGTGTAATTTAATCGTTTTAAACATGTTTCAAATAATTAATATTGTAAATGATAAAGTCGCGGAACATAAATCTAAGGAGTCGGTATTAGATACTGTATTATGATGTCGTTTCCTACATAATTATGGTTTTCTTTTAAGATTGGTGTGCTTATAATCCTTGGAGTATTTGTGCCTAGAAAACATTAATTGACGATTCCCATCGGGTATTGTCGGATATTCTGATACCAGCAAAGCATACAGGGTATATGTTCCAAGCAAACGCAAGTCATTCATTCCCAAAGATGTACGAATTCTGTCTTCAAACTTTTATTCAGATCCTGTTGAGAATATACACAATCTTACTAACTCTGTCTCAAAGTCGACTCCAAAAACTAGACTGAACATTGAGTTTGAAGATGCTCAAGTTGAAACGAGTTCAATTCCAAACGGTCCAGATTCCATTCAGCAAGCTGAAATTATTGATCAAGAACATGACACGGACGATGAACAACAAGAATTCTTCGAACTCCCTGATCATGAACATGATGACGCTGTCGAACCTGAACCCGAATTGAATGGGCATCACAGCGAGGAACAGAATCAACAAGATAATGAGGATGATGTTCAAGCTGAACTTGAACTGGAGCGATATAATCTGAGAAACAGATCAGCGATACAGCGACCACAACGGTACGATGACTTTGTATTGGCAGCTGTCGCTGACGTAGAGAATCTACCTAAGGATCCAGAAACTTACAAACAAGCTCTGGAATCTCTCTACAAAGAAAAATGGCTCGAAGCCATGCTGAGCGAGATAAATTCACTACACGAGAACCAAACATGGGACTTGGTGAATTTACCTAAAGGACGAAAAGCATTACCATGTAAATGGATTTATAAATTGAAAATGAATCCAGATGGCTCTATCGATAAATTTGAGGCTAGAGTTGTTATTAAAGGTTCCTCCCAACAACAAGGCGTGGACTATGACAAGACATTCAGTCCTGTGGCTCGCCTTAGCACCATACGAGCAATCATAGCGATTGCAGCTAAAGAAAATTTAAAACTACGACAATTTGATGTAGCAACAGCCTTCCTTACCGGATCAGTCAAGGAAAAAATCTATGTCAAACAACCTGAAAGCTTCCACGACGGAACTATACGCGTTTGTAAACTCAAGCGCAGCCCATATGGATTGAAACAAGCACCACGTTGATGGAACTCGTGTATCGCCGAATTTCTGGAAAATGATGGCTTCCAACAAAGCGAAGCTGATCCTTGCCTATATATGAGAATTAGAGGGCAGTCCAAAGTCTTAATCGGACTTTACGTTGATGATGGACTTGTGGCGTCAAATACGACCGCTGCAGCTGACGAGTTTATTGAGGAACTTAAAACAAAGTTCAAGATAACTTTCAAACCTGCCTCCTATTTCCTAGGTATGGAAATCAAAACAGATAATAGAGAAATAACACTAAGTCAACAAAATTACACGAAAAAGGTTCTTGGAAAGTTCGGTATGCTGAACAGCAAACCAACGCCGACGCCCATAATCAAAGAATGTATCAACGATACACAAGCGAGCGTAGAAAACACCCCAGCTTTTCCTTACAGACAAGCTGTCGGAGCCCTTACATACCTGGCAGTGGGAACAAGACCCGACATAGCATACGCTGTTAGCAAAGCGTCAAGAAACCTGGAGACACCCACAGCAAATGACGTCATGCTAGTCAAACGGATCTTCCGTTATTTAAAAGGAACCACAGACAAAGGCCTGGTTTATCATCACAAGAAAGGGGCACCCAGAGGATTAATATGTTTCTCTGACTCAGACTTCGCTGGAGATCCACCGACAGGACGTTCAACATCTGGAATAGTCTGCCTGCTTTCAGGAGCTGCTATTAGCTGGAAAAGTCAAAGACAGACAACCATCTCCATTTCATCCACAGAAGCAGAGGTAATTGCTGCTAGCGAAGCTGCACAGGAAATATTGTGGCTAAACACCCTATTGAAAGGTTTAGTGGACGTACAAAAACCAGAGCTCTACTTAGACAACAAATCGGCTATAAAGTTATCTCAGAATCCAAGATATGAATATCACAAAAGAACGAAGCATATCAAGATTAAGCACCTCTTTGTTCGCGAGTGTGTAACCAATGGTGAACTACTTGTTAAACAAGTTACATCGGCTAATCAACTAGCAGACATGCTTACTAAGCCACTTTATGGTCCAAGATTGGAAGATTTGAGTGGACAAATTGGACTGAAAAGAATTTCTAAATAAGTACTAATAAATTCTTAAAAGTTCAGAGGGTGTGAAGAGACTGTATCTCTCCCTTGTATTGTCTATAGGCAGGTTGCTATAGCCACATTACGTTTGTTATTTTTTCACTGTCACTTAAGTCAAATACCGTTACTTACATGTAAAGTCTATTTTTTTATTCCGTAGACTAAAATGACAACCACAAATGTCAAACCAGCAGCAACAGTGCTTATCTTTGATATCGGTTTGTGAGTAACCGATAAAATCTTGAATTAAATTTAGATTCAAAATAAACAATTGTAGGGTGACGTATAGTTTATAAAGAAAACACAACACTGACACTTGGACACATATGTATTGGCACGAGTTGAACAAACTACACAAGTCACAACAACATATAAACAATATCTCACGCGTAAGGGTAGAGCGTATCCGTTAGCGAAGGCGTACAGCGTACAGTAACCGACTGCCATCATCAACTATCGCGCGGGCTGGCTACATAGCGCGCGCGCATACTGGCTAACGAATGTAGATCCGCAGCTCAGTCCTTTTGAAAGCGAGCCGGGGGTCTACCTCTATTGGCCCTAGGAGGTAACGTGCGAGAAATAGGGTTGTCCCTGTCACACGCTATACAATAAATAAAATCTACTCGCAAAATGATACGAAATAAACAATAAATAAAATTAACTCACTGCTAATGTACTCAAACATTTAAAATGCCATTGGCGTATAGCCGACCTGACGCGACGCCATTTTGGTTTACGTATTTGGCATTCGTTATTTTACTCGTATAGTGATCGGATGTTTTCAGTGCGTGTTCTCTCGTTTTTAGCACGTCACGGATTCTCCATTCATTGTGTTACAGACGCTTCATCAACAAATATAAGTACCTCCCAATCGTTTATTTTCGGTTAGTACCGATTGTTGCACATCACTATTTATAAGACGTAAAAAACTAGCAATACTTGAAATGTCATTTTAGTCTACGGAATTAAAAAAAAGTACATTGTTATCGTTATTATTCATACAATAATAATACCAGTTTAACTTACATATTCCTTTATTGACCTAACATCATTACAAAAACTTAAAAAAGGGTCTTGACTGACAATTCAGACAGACAACAAAGTGATCCTATAATGTTTCCGGCGTTTTATTCTTTTTTTGAGGTAAGAAACCCTAAAATTTGAGCGGAGGCAATAAGTGTGCGTTATAATTAACTAGCTTTTGCCCGCGGCTTCGCTCGCGTTAAATTCGGGGTAACACGGTTCCCCTTTCCTGATTTAGAACACAGAAGAGAACTCGGAACAGAATAATTTTAATACGCTAAGTTGTAGAGGATATTATAATATCTTTTACGTCACAACTGGCCATAATGGGAGTTTTACTGCACGCTGCGCGTACGGGAAAACTCGCATTGTGGCCAGGTGAAGACGTAAAATTTTGTACTCAACACGGGCGGTAATTCGTAAAGCCCCAGAGCGCATATTAATGGCCCTCACCTTCGGTTCGGGCCACAAATACCTGCGATCTGGGGCATTCACGAATTCACCGCCCTAGTTACGTAATGTACTATAACCTACATAATCCTACGTAATCTTTACATTCTATCCCTTAATGGAAAGACATATATGTCTTTCCATTTTTCATTTTCATTTCATTTTCATTTTCTTAATGGAAAGACATATATGTCTTTCCATTAGGGGATAGAATGTAAAGATTTGGAGCATTAGACACACGCGAACATTCTAAGTTCATCCCAGCCACCTTTAATGTTGGTCCTTGCGCTTTGTTAATGGTTATGACCATTAACAAAGCTAATGTAAGCTGGAAAGGAAATTGTAGCCTTTTAAACTGGAACGGGATTTCTGTGGGAATAATTGGGATTCGTGGAATCATTACATTTTCACCCTTTCCTACGCCGGTTAAGATAGTGGCGTGGCGCTAATGATATTGCGGCCAAGTAGTGTGACACGAAGTCTCGTCTCATTACATAATCTCGGGGCATCCAAATTTCGCATAAGCATGACTGGGACGCCTAGTTTTAATTGAAGCTTGTGTGAGGGTACACCTGACAGCTCAAGCGAATTAAGAAACTCTACGGGATATGTTGTGCTCCGTTCTGTAGCCATAACTGTGTCTACTGATAAAAACTCTGTTGTATCTCCGGTACTTTACTCAATATGTCTGAATTTATTTTGTTGACAACATCATTTTTTGGTGCTAAAATTGCTCTTTCACATGAATATTGATTTTCGTGTATATTGTTTTGTAAATCTGGGTAAACACTTGCACCTAATTCTGAATCACTGTGTACTAATTGACAAAAATCTCCCGTCAGTGTCACACAGCATTCGGCATCAGTTTCTAACCGACCGTCTCCTATTTTCAATAGTGTTTCGGCATAGTTGCCAGCATCTGTGTCATCATATAGTTGCAATCTCATATTTGAAGTCAAACTGAACTTTCTTACGGTGGCCCATAGAGTGGACGACTTGAGACATGCTTTAATTTCGTCTGCAGGTGTCCCCTTCTGAATGACTGGTAACGTTTGGCGGAAATCACCAGCCAATAAAACCACCATCCCTCCCAGCACATCGGTACTGTTGCGCAAATCCTGGAGCGTTCGATTTAGTGCTTCTACCGCTTTTTTGTGCGCCATAGTACTTTCAGCCCACACTAAGAGTTTGCACTGACGTAGCATAGCACCCCGTTCTTTTTCCATCCCCAAATTTCCATCCCCTATTTTAGGGGCTGGGGAAGATTGCCAAGATAAAATAAGGCGGGTATTTTTCGTTGGTTAACAGAGAGACTGTGTACCAATTTTTAGCTTACTACCTTGAATACTGCGAAAAGTCACCCTCTCTTTTAAATACTTGGGGGCAGATTTGAAAAAAAAAATATGCACTATTTTTTTGTTAGTCACTAATAGTCTATATACCAATTTTTAGCTTTATACCTTGAAAATTGCGGAAAGTTCTCATCTTTACTCTCCATCCCTTCAACTATCTCCACTTAAAAAATTACTTCAATTCGAAGCTCCGTTTTGCCGTGAAAGACGGACAAACAAAAACACTATCACATTTATAATATTAGTACGAATGGTTCTTTTTGATTATTGATTACATTCAAAATTTGAACATATCATCTGTGAGAAACAAATCAATTTGATTTCACCTCAATTATAGGTACCGAGTATTAGTTAGTAGATGTTGATTTTTAAACTGTATCAATTTTTTTATGTCTCTAAGATTAAAAAACACTTAGGCGAGAAACAATTAACAAAACATGCGAGGGCACATTAAGAAGATGTCATATATAATTTTAGTTTTATTTAAAAGTAAAGAAGGGTATTTTAGTATTCAATGTAGCCACTCGGTGAAACGTTTAAGTGACATGTACATTGTATTCACGACATTACACTCCTTATTGACTGAATATTAAAGCCTAGAATGGCATGCCTGGCATTTGTATCACTCAGGTTTTTGGACCATAATTTTACCCCCGATTTCATCCCTTTGAGGGATGATGTCGAGGTAAAAACTATCCTATATTTTAAACCAGGCTATAAACTATATTCGTGCAAAATTTCATTCAAATCGGTTGAGCCGTTTAAGCGTGATTGAGTAACAAACATCCAAACATCTAAACATCCAAACATCTAAACTTTCGCATTTATAATATTAGTAGGATTAGTCGGATTGTTCCTTCTTAAGGCGAGTGGCACCAACTAACGATTACAGACCGATCAACGTTAAATATGGCGCCGGAAGCTGTCATTCCATAGAAACTCGTAAAATTTTCCATGCATTAAGATTTTAACGTACACAGCTTTACGATTACAGACGGTTTGGTGCAACCCACACTTAGTGGTTAATTCGGTAGTATAGGACTTACTGCATTTAAGAGCCGGGTCAACCCCAGCTACAGGCAGCCCGCTCATCATCCCCGCGTAGAAGGGGATGTGCACGTCGAGGTGGTTCATGCCGCCTACCACGATGGGCTCGCCCGGCGCCAGTCCCCGCTTCCCGAAGCATTGCGCCAGCCGAATGCTTCGGGACAACACCGAGCCACACGTCTCTTTTTCACCAGTCACTGCGTCTATCTGAAGAATTGTGTACCTTTTTTTATTCCTATTCAAGGGAGCTACCTGAGACAGCGATTAATCAAACGATAAACTCCAGTCAAAGTCTGACCTTCGGTTACTCGTAGTTGTTACGAATCTGGGGGTCAATCTATATATATAAAAGAAGGATACCTGATCTACCATCAACGCACAGCCGAAACTACTGGGACTAGAAACTTGAAATTTACACCAGGACTTCCTTTTATGACGTAGGCAACCGATAAGACGGGATTTTTGGAAATTCCATCCCTAAGGGGGTTAAATGGGGGTGCAAAGTTTGTATGGGGGAAACTTTATATTATGAACTAGAGACTTAAAACTTTGTAGAAAGATTACTTATTAAGATACAAAAAAGTAATTTCAGCGTTTAGGAAAATTCCACCCCTAAGGGGGTTAAATAGGGGTGCAATGTTTGTATGGGGGAAACATTAATTTTTGAACTATGAACTTGAAACTTTGTAGAAAGATTACTCATTAAAATACAGTAAACGTAATTTCTGCGTTTAAGAAAATTCCACCCCTAAGGGGGTTAAATAGGGGTGCAAAGTTTGTATTCAAAACTACTGGGACTAGAAACTTGAAATTTTTCCAGAACTTCCTTTATGACGTAGGCAAGGGATAAGACGGGATTTTTAGAAATTCTATCCCTGAGGGGGTTAAATAGGGGTGCAAAGTTTGTATGGAAAAACATTATTTTTTGTACTAGAGACTTGAAACTTTGTACGAATATTACTTATCAAGATACAAAAAAAGATTTTTCAGCGTTTAAGAAAATTCTACCCCTAAGGGGGTTAAATAGGGGTGCAATGTTTGTATGGGTGAAACATTATTCTTTGAACTAGAGTCTTTAAACTTTGTAGGAAGATTACTTATAAGGATACAAAAAAAACTTTCAGCGTTATATAAAACTCCACTCTTAACGGGGTTAAATAGGGGTGCAAAGTTTGTACTCAAAAGTACTGGGACTAGAAACTTGAAATTTACACCAGCACTTCCTTTTATGACGTAGGCAAGGGATATGACGGGATTTTTTGAAATTCTATCCTTAAGGGGGTTAAACAGGGGTGCAATGTTTGTATGGGGGAAACATTATTTATTGAACTAGAGACTTGAAACTTTGTAGGAAGATAGCTTATTAGGATACAAAAAAGTGGCTTCAGCGTTTTATAAAATTCCGCCCCTAAGAGGGTTAAATAAGGGTGCAAAGTTTGTATTCAAAACTACTGGGGCTAGAAACTTGAAATTTACATCAGAACTTCCTTTTATGACGTAGGCAAGGGATAAGACGGGATTTTTGGAAATTCTATCCCTAAGGGGGTTAAATAGGAGTGCAAAGTTTGTATGAGAGAAACATTATTTTCTGTACTAGAGACTTGAAACTTTGTAGAAAGATTACTTATCTATATATATAAATGCCTTTGTCCTGACTGACTCACTCATCAACGCACAGCCGAAACTACTGGGACTAGAAACTTGAAATTTACACCAGAACTTCCTTTTATGACGTAGGCAACCGACAAGACGGGATTTTTGGAAATTCTACCCCTAAGGGGGTTAAGTAGGGGTGTAATGTTTGTATGGGCGAAACATTAATTTTTGAACTATGAACTTGAAACTTTGTAGAAAGATTACTTAAAATACAGTAAAAGTAATTTCTGCGTTTAAAAAAAATCCACCCCTAAGGGGTTTAAATAAGGGTTCAAAGTTTGTATGAGGGAAACTTTCCCTTTTGAAAGAGAAACTTGAAACTTTGTAGACAGATTACTTATTATAAAACAAAAAAGTGCTTTCGGCGTTTTAGAAAATTCTACCCCTAAGGCGGTTAAATAGGGGCGCGAAGTTTGTATGGGGGAAACATTATTTTTGAACTAGAGACTTGAAACTTTCTAGAAAGGTTACTTATTAAGATACAAAAAAAGAACTTCCAGCGTTTTAGTACATTGCACCTTAAATGGGGTTAAATAGGGGTGCAAAGTTTGTATGATGGAAACTTTTCCTTTTGAGCTAGAAACTTTAAACTTTGTAGACAGATTACTTATTTGTATACAAAAAAAGAATTTAAGCGTTTTGGAAAAATCCACCCCTAAGGGGTTTTAAAAAGGGTGACATGTTTATATGGGGGAAACTTTGTTTTTTAGGTAGAGTAAAAATTTTGTAGAAAAATTACTTATTCAAATATAGAAAAAGTCGTTTCAGTGACTTAGAAAACTCCACCCCTAAGGGAGTGACATTGGGGTTTAGAGTGAATATGGGGGAAACTTAGTTTTTGAGCTAGAGACTTAAAACTTTGTAGAAATATTGCTTACCTATTAGATTACAAAAAAAATGACTTTTTGCGTTTTAGACTATTCCACCCCGAAGGGGGTTAAAAGGCAAGGGTTGTATGGGAAACGCTTTTTTTTAGTAAGATACTTGAATCGCTGTAGAAAGATTACTTATCAAATAAAAAAGTACTTCCCGCGTTTAAGAATATTCTATCCCTAAAGGGGTTAAAAGGGGGTGCAAGGTTTGGATTAGCAAAACTCTTTATTGAGCTGGAGACTTAAAACGTTGTATAAACAATTATTATCAGAATAAAAAAGATCTTTCAGCGTGTTGGAAAAAATCCTCCCCTAAAGGGTTTAAAACGGCATTCAAGGGATGGAGACCAAGAAAATATTATAGTAAGAGATTTGTATCTTCGGTCTTATAGCCTTTATCTTAAAAGACCACAAAAGTGATTATTTTGAAATTCATCCCCTATTATATCCCCTAGGGGGCAACATAATTTAGACTGCTTGAAATGGATTCCAAAATGGGGTTAAAAACACTCATCCCCAAAATGAGCTAAAAGGAGTTGGATGTTTGTACAGGGAACAAGACAATTTTTAATTAAGGGATCTGGAACTTCGCTAAAAGACTAGGTAACTAATTACAAAATTTCTTGAAATTCATCCTGTAAGGAGGTTAAAAAGGGTTGGAAGTATGTATGAGGAATAAGTATTTTTTGAAGTAAGGGAATTCATAGGTCTTTTATACTAATTATATGGTAAGCCAAAATAAATAATCCGACTGGTAGCAGAGAAGTAGGCAAGGATAAATTAGAACCACGACCCTTACAGAACCGAACAGCTTCCAGTTCCCATAACCGAAAAGAAGGTAATGTTTCATTTAAACTGCGGATTATTTTGTTAATTTATAAAGTTTATTTTAGATAATCAAAATCATGTATGCTCTAACAACACCGTTAAATGGGGACAGCAGATGGAGATGGAAAGTTCTACGTCTTTTAGCATTAGATAGGTTTTCATAACTATACAGGTAGCTCGGACTAAAGTAAACTACTGAACGGATTTAGGCAAACATTTCCAGTAATGTAGCTTTCTTTAATACATTAAAAAATATATACAATTTTAGCAGAAATGTCTGTTGATGATTCTTAAGGCGCCGTAGGTTCATGGTCTTCTCTCCCTCTCACTGAGCATAAGCGTGAGCGAGATGGAAGTGCGTGCTCGGTAGCGCGGAAATCATGTTTTTTAATTTTAATTTTTTGGCCGCCTAAATAAATAAAAAAGTAAACACTGATTTCCCTCAAACATGATATTGCCGATTTTTAGAAGCCATTTTAATGTTTTTAGCTTTTGTTCGTAATTTGTAACAAATATTTTAAGTGTATTTTAGACCCTTTTAGACCTATGTTCGTGATTTTTTTCTATCGAGCGAAAAATGCTTAATCATGTTTCTAAACACTGATTTTCCTGCAGAAAAGCCTCAAGATTACTATTCGTATTTTTTTAAAACCATATTATTATAAACAGACGCATTATATTGTTTCAAAAACACTGTTCGCTTAACTTCGCTGAACCTACGGCGCCTTAAGATATTTATATTTCTAAAAACGGAGTTTTCAATTTAAATTTAGCAATTTAAACTAATGAACTCATTTCACTGTTACCTTTTACGCTTTATCCCTGAACGGATTTAGATGAAATTTTCCGTACGCTGAATTTGACACCCTTGGAAGGATATAGGATAGTTTTTATCTCTGAAATAATCCCATAAGATGGTAGAACTTTGTTTGGGTCGGCGATAATTAAGGTTCCACCTACAATAATTTAATACCAATCATTTTTCTAAGATCCAAGTTCTACGCGGACGAAGTCGCGGGCAACAGCTAGTATATAATAGAGGTATGCGGTGAGTATAGCGACGGGTTGTAAATAACGTATTTAACGTAACGGTATTTCACCGTATTTCCGAAAGAAGCCGTCGAATCTTCTGCATCTTGTAATAATTATATTTATTTGTGCCCTTATCAATACAAATTCAAATAAAGAACTCCGTACTTTACGTATTCATAATTGTTTTGATTTTAGGGTTCTAAATTTACATTTTAGTACCGACCGAAGATAAATAAACCAGATAAAGGTGTTGTGTAGTTATTCAGTGGTTATTTGTCGCGGATTCGTAACAAATAAAGTGACGGCACGATACTTTTGTTGGCATGAATTACCTTATCTTATTATATAGTACCTAGGCGACCAAGCTCTGCTCGGGTGAAAATAGAGAACATGATTTTTCCCAGAAATGTGACTTGAACGATTTTTCGCCCTCTCAAACCCATCAAACGTATGTTGCAAAGTCATCAAAATCGTTAAAACCGTGTCTCAGAATGGAATTACTAATACGTACCTATAAAATGTATAGGTATAGGTAACATAAATAAACAAATATCGCTCGTTTAATAGTATAGGATATGCAAATAAATAATGCCAAAGGGGCGGCGGTGGTATCTACGAAATAAAACGCATACTTATGTGATTGCTGATTGGCCTGTTTATTTATTTATTTATTATTTAATTAGCTTCCACGGCCTTACATTGAACCAATATGCCGATGAACCAGAATACTTAATTATGAACAGTAATTGATAGTGGTCAGTGGGTTGGATCATCAAAACGTATATCTATTTCAAATAATTAATGTAAGTTGTAACGTTGCTAACGAAATTATAAATCTACACCAATACTATAAAGAGGAAATATTTGATTGTTTGTTTGTGTGTTTGTATTGAATAGGCTCCGAAACATAGGCTACTTTTAATGCGGGAAAATGCTTCATTCCTATGGGAAAACGGGTACATAATCCGTGCGAAGCCGGGCCTTAGCTCCCCGGATAAAGAACATTTTTAAAATGTAATGTTCCGCGCTGGATTCGAACCGGTGACCACATGCATATATAGCTCGTCGCTAGTCGCTACTAACTGAGCTATCGGAAAAATCTGTCTCGGACACAAAACAATTCTATGGATTCCTTTTTACAACGCCAGATGAATCGTATAGCGGAATAAAACCCCGGTCATTTGAAAGGCGTGCAGGCTTAGAGCATACATACCTGGAATAGCCTTTCACTAACGTACCCCTCTGTTGAAAACCTTGCACAATGTTCTAAAAATCGTACAAAGACAGTTTCACAATCGATTAATGATTTAGATTTAGATTTATTTATTTCATAATATACAATTTACAATATAAATTAAAGCTAGCTTAATCTATATGAATTTATATTATGATCGTCAAAGAGAATTAAGAACTGTAATAAAATGTCAATAAAATTCAAATTATAGTCACAGTAAATAAATTACGAAGATATCACATAAGGATCGTCAGATAACAGAATATACATTAATAAACGAAAAATAAAAATACAAATAACGATATAATTTACGATGTCAAAAACAGTGATAATATTAATGTTTAATGTCCATAAATTCCTTTACCGAATAAATGGTCATTCACACAATCGCCTCGCAGGAGAAAATACGTATCATTCAATTTGGTTAATTTATGCACTCCCCACGAGACTCCGTGTTTTCAACTTTTCATGCTTTGTAAAATTTAACCTAATTGCAATTACAATAGAGTTAATGTGTTACATAATAATAATATGTGTCGATAGTCAATAATTATCGATAATAAGTTATGATTCACGAAGAACCTGCACAATTGCCGAGTGTACACAATTTATTTGAAATTTATACTTTGCAGTTCTCCGAAAGAAAAATCCACGAACTAGTAAGAATAAAATTATTTTCCTTTGTCAGTGGCGGGGTAAGTATTGATATTTATTAGATTTGGTTCCCGCATACTGCTTATTAGGCCAGGACTAATTGGAATACACTACTTTTCTGCACTACAGCAGAAACGTATCACTTTCTGCTCACTTTTTAGAACAACAACGATCCACTTTCAGAGCATGAGATATGAAAAATATGTTTTCCAACTGAAACATTTGACTACTTATAAATGAAATTTGACCAAGTACCAGTTGGTAAGCGAGTCATTCTTTAAACGTTCAGTTGCCAAAGGTTGGGTTTGTGGTATAATTATCTGTGAAGAGTTTATTTGCCACACAATTGTTTGGCAAATGAAATAATGCGAAAAATTGTTTGTAAGTGAATCTTTGCCAATTTTTTTTTGGGAAAACAAAGGTAACTCAGACCCAACACGTAAAAAACAGAAGTCTTAAAAGGGCCGCAAAATGGCCTAACAGAATTGGTGCCATTGCTATACGGGGTGTCAAAACGATGCCAGGCAGCCGTTTAGTTCGAATATGCGGATATCGGGTTTTAGGCATGTATTTGGGTAGTTTGTAAGGAGCTCGCATACTATGGTTTTTTAGTTCGCTGAAGAGGCGCATTGGAGACGAAGTTTAACGTTATTGTAGTAGACCGTCTCGAACGGCATCGGTAGGTAAATTTTATTGATAAAGCCATTATTAACAATGACATGCAGCATTGATCACGACACGAGTAATAATAGTCACTAGTGTCGTGATCAATGCTGTATATTATTAACGTTAAAATCACATATGTACAATTATCGTATGTGATTTTAACATAAATAATAATAAAGGTACCTACGGTAAGCTATACGGTAGCCTAGTGGTTCAGGCATGCGGCGATCGTAGGTTCGAATCCCGGCTCGTACCAATGAGTTTTTCGGAACTTATGTACGGAATATCATTTGATATTTACCTTAAGCTTTTCGGTGAAGGAAAAACATCGTGAGGAAACCTGCATAAATCCACGAATAAATTAAAAGGTGTATGTGAAGTCACCAACCCGCACTGGGCCAGCGTGGAGACTACTGCCCGTTCCCTCTCATCCATGAGAGGAGGCCTGTGCCCATATTATATGCTGATTTATAGGCTGATTTATTTATTATTATTAATAATAAAGGATGGTAGTGATTGACAATTCGACAGTTGGCAGTATATTTGAAGTCAGTACGTTTTGCCATTTTCACAATTAATAGACTTACTTCAGAACAACGCTTGCAAATTGTGCAAATTTATTTTGAAAATCATGGCTCAGTTCGCCAAACTCACCGTGCGCCGTGCGCTAAGTCCAGTTTACGGTCGACATAATCGTCCATCCGAGCAAGTTATTCGGAAAACCATGGATAGTTTTCGTACCACGCACACTCTAGTTGATAATACGCACCCACAAAGACGCCATACAGTGCGCACAGAAAAAGTTAGGTTTAGTTAAGTTAATGGCCCTGTGAACTGGCCTCCACGATAGTGCGATCTCACACCTATGGATTACTTTCTTTGGGGATATGTGAAGTCACAGGTCTGCGCAGATAAACCACTGACGTTAGAACACTTTGAAGCCAACATTCACCGCGTTATTGCCAATACGGCCCCGGATGCTCGAAAAAGTGGTTGAAAATTGGACATCCCGATTACGCTTCCTTGGAGCCAGCCGTGGCGCCCATATGACCGAAATTTTTTTTAGGAGCTAATGGCATAAGAATATGTTTTAAATAAAACCAATACCACGATAATGAAAATATTTTTTACGTGTTTTATATCATTTTGAATTTGTATACCTTTAACAAAACAGCCTTTATAACGACATAATAACAGTATCGATAATATCGGTATTACGCAGGTACTTACCTAATAAATTACAAAAGTGCTAGTAGAAACAGAGCTTTTATTGAGAAAGTTATTAGCAATTTTCTAGATTTTATAGTTATTATGTAGGTAATATGTCGTAAATAAATTACTTAGCCATTACATACTTATAGTTAGAATCGAAGACGATTTCAAACTAAAGTGTGAATTGTCATGGTTCTTAAAAATCGAAAAGTTGAAATTTCATTGACGCTCTCTCTTATTATTAGAGGTAACAAACATTAAAATACAAAATATTGATAAAAAAAATACAACCAAAGTGAGAACCTCCTCCTTTTTTTTAAGTCGGTTAAAAGGGACTCTGGCGATGATTTGGCGACTTTAAATTTGATTTAAAATAAGCGTTGAACATTGTATTTTCTGGTGACGAGAACAAATTTAATATTTTCTGGGTTGTTTATTCTTTGTTATCAAATGTAGCTCATCAAAGTAGAAAGATGTAAAAAAAAAAAAAAAAATTGTATGGAGAAATTCAAGCCTTTAAAAGTTTTGAAATGGGTCGTGACCCCTAAATCTTATTCAGAAATTAAAATAAAAAACATTCGTTATTTTTTCACGTATTTAATTAGAACGATTAATAAGAGGGCGCGTGCCTCATTGAAAAAATTCCCACTTTTTCCTCCACTTCTCCCTTTACTAGGTAAACAGAAAATACCCTAAAGTTTTTATTCCCTTGCGACTCTTGCGCGATTATAAATATGCGGCCATATCTTTTAATTGCGACAATTTAAATATTTGTTATTTTCACAGCTTCACTTCAGGGGACTGCGCACTTGAGTAGGTATTTGATTTCAATACCAACTTGATACCTCTACGCGGTTCTGGCAAAAAGGATCATGACAAGCAGACAATTCAGTGATCCTATAAGGTGGTTATCCACCAGAGCTGTGCGCGGTTGCGAGACGGTGAGCGAGGAAAAAACCCACCAATAGGATTAGGAGGAGGAGGATTAACCTCACCCTAAATCCCAATGATTTAGGGTGAGGTTGCGCATACGCATAAAAATAACTAACACGAACAAAATCATTTGAGGTAACTGTCCCAGTGCCCGTCAAGTCACTAAAATACCTTCAATCTAATGTCAAAACAATAGATGTGAACAATAGGAGAGTCAACTATTTGGCATTGAGGTGTCCAAGCATTGGTAAATTTACCTCAAAGACTCACCTGGCATATTTCATTCGGTTTTCTCCGCATATAGTCCGCAAAGAAATGCCCCACATGATTACTGTCGCATCTTTTTTTCCAATCGGCGATTGTATGTTCCTTTGGCCTCATTTTACTAAATTGAAATAGATAATTAGCTAATGTGATGGAAATAAAGTTGTAGTAAGATATAATTATTTTTGTAAGATGTTTACCTGTTGTCTGTTGTCTTTTCCGATGGGCCCGCGATGCAACGTTAGAAAACTTATTCCTCTTTCCAATTTCCACAGTGCGAGTGAGACACGAGTGGCTGCGGCGTGCGCGACGCGATAGCTGCCTAATATTTTTCTGATCTTATCTCAACTCTGACGCACTTCTACGCCGGCTTTAGATAGAGTTTTGTCACCAAGTCATTTTTAGGGTTCCGTACCCAAAGGATAAAAACGGGACCCTATTACTAAGACTTCGCTGTCTGTCCGTCTGTCCGTCCGTCTGTCTCTCACCAGGCTGTATCTCAAGAACCGCGATAGCTAGACAGTTGAAATTTTCACAGATGATTTATTTATCTTGCCGCTATAACAACAAATACTACAAATAAAATAAAATTAATATTTAAGGGGGGCTGCCATACAACAAACGTGTTTTTCCCGTTTTTATAGATAATGGTACGGAACCCTCCGTGCGCGAGTCTGACTCGCACTTGGCCGGTTTTATATATATATTTACATTGGTGCCTAACAGCTGCGATAAGCGTGAGGATTCGCGAAGTATATGACATGATACCATGTTAGCTCATGAATTAATTTTTTTTATGCCGATTTCTGACGTAAAACATGACCATAGAAGCTGTCGGTGTGCTGTTGCTAGCGCTAGTAAAACGTTGAACAAACCTATTTTAACTAAAATGCCGTTAAAATTCGTTTATGTCTTTATCTGTCAGTCTGTTTTTTAAATTAGTAAGGAAGGGACAAACAGTTTATTTAACAGAGGTATTTTAAACTTTATGAATAAGGGGGTAAAAGTTTAGTAGATGTTTGTGGCAATAGATCCAACAGGTAGGACACAGGCTGCACCATTAAATGTTTATTGATCTTCTTCTCTACATGTTTTTAACACTGTTTTATATTAAATAAATAAAAACGTGATGACGGAAATGATCTTGAGTCACTCCGACTCTCAGATAAAGATGTGCTTAAGAATAGGAAATGATCTTCAGTCACTCCGACTCTCAGATAAAGATGTGTTTAAGAATCGGAAATGATCTTCAGTCACTCCGACTCTCAGATAAAGATGTGTTTAAGAATCGGAAATGATCTTCAGTCACTCTGACTCTCAGATGAAGATGTGTGAATTAATAATGTGTAAGTAGATAATCCTTTTGAGTACCCGGAGTACCCATTGACCGGTAAGTGTTTACGCGGAACAAAAGATATATATTTTTTAACGTCGGAATTTATATTTTCCAAACCATAGGTACCTAACCACTAGTTGTAGAACGTGTAGTTGTAGAACTTACCTACAACCATAACACGAGTCCGAGTCCCTTTCTATTAATCTATTATATAAAATCGGAAAATCGGAACGGGATAAAACACGAAGGAACGAGCGAGATAGCGCCTTACAAAAAACACGATGTTTGGCGTCACGTTTCTCAAAAACAACGCAAGTAACACGAGAAATAAATTTACGAACCAATTCTCTGGATATTAACTTAGTACAAGAGCATAAAGGCTTCCGGTTCTGTTTAATATTTTTTCTAAAATCACGTAATGAAATCTCGACAAAATTGACAATTTGAAGCGTCGCCATTGTTCGGAAATGTTTGGTTCTGACGTTCGGATCTAAGCGATCGGTCTCTCCATTTTACGTAATTTGATTATATCTGAGACTACATTTACACGTTAGTATAATTGTTATACGATTGATTCGGCTAAAAAACATACTGTTTATAAATAATAATTATTAAAACTGAACTATGAAATTCTGGTTAGAGAATTTTAAATGAAATGGAACGGTACCTACGCAACCCAGAGGCGCTACCGCGAAACGAAAACGAACTTCTTTCGTGTATCTCCGTCTTTGTCGCTTGAACAAGCAGGTGCGACAGAGAGGGCGATACACGAACGAAGTTCGTTTTCGTTTCGTGGTAACCCCTCTGCAACAGCTGTCATGTGTCATGTCACTGTTACCACTGTTACTGTTACTTTACTTTGACATTTGCCTTTAAATACTTTACGTTACACCTGGCCATAATGCGAGTTTTACTGCACGCTGCGCGTACGGGAAAACTCGCATTGTGGCCAGATGAAGACGTAAAATTTTGTACGCAACACGGGCGGTAATTCGTAAAGCCCCAGAGCGCATATTTATAGCCCTCACCTTCGGTTCGGGCCACAAACACCTGCGATCTGGGTCGTTCACGAATTCACCGCCCTAGTTACGTAATGTACTATTAATTAATTATTATTTATCGTTTGTTATTATGTTAGCTTGCTTTCTGATTAGTACTCAAAAAGCCGGGCAAAAATAAGGCTAGAAAGAGAGGGAGAAGAATTTCACGTTGAGAAAGGAGTCCGGCAAGGTGACCCACTCTCACCTAAAATATTTGCTGCAGTATTGGAGTCTATATTTCGAAAATTAAATTGGGACGAGAAAGGAGTTAAAATAGACGGCGAATACCCAAGTCACCTACGCTTTGCGGATGATATTGTAGTATTCTCCCACAACGCATAAGACCTAGAGAAAATGGTAAACGACTTAACTAAGGAGAGCCAAAAAGTAGGACTATACATGAATACCTCAAAATCACAAATTATGACCAACGGACCTCCTCACGACGTAATCATACAGGGCGGAAAACTAAAATACGTGGACGAATACCTATACTTGGGGCAGTCGGTCTCTTTTGATGACTACACCGGAAAGGAGGTAAGGCGAAGGATAGCACTAGGATGGAAAATTGTATGCAAAGTATTGGACCTACAAAGAGATCATGAAAAACAAAGAGATAAATATAAGTATTAAAAGTAAGCTCTTTGAAGTAGCCATGTATCACCTACGGGTGCCAAACTTGGGCCCTAAAGAGAAAAGAAGGAGAAGCATTGGCAATTTGCCAGCGGAAAATGGAGCGAAGTATGCTGGGCATTCAACTTTCTGACAGAGTAAACAATACAACCATTAGAGAACAACAAAACTGAATGATATTGTATATCGGATAAGATCATGCAAATGGAACTGGGCAGGACATATTTGTAGAATGGAACAAAGTAGGTGGACGAAGAGACTAACCGAGTGGATACCGAGAGGCAAATAGAGGGAACGTGGGCGGCCAAAGAAAAGGTGGCGCGATATTTTCTGCCAACGGATCGGCTCAGACTGGATGCGGAAGGCCAGAGAAAGGAAATGGGGGAGGCCTACGCCGCAGAGGCGACTTCTACCTACAGTATTTGTTTTAAGTATAATAGTTTATAGTATTAGTGTAATTATTAGTGGTAGTAGAAATGAAGGCTTTTTTTTTATTTATTTATTTTATTATCGTTTGTTATAATATTGTGTGGAACAAAACAAGTGCTCTGATCGGTTGGACGACCCCCTAACTCTCCGCTCCCGACGGTATCTTCGTGGTTATTTTTTTTATAAAAGGGCAGAAAATAACTTCTTTAGAGAAAAGTGTTGATGTTCGTTATAATCATTTAAAATAGGTGTTTTAATGACACCACTTTGGGTAAAAATTTACTAAGTGCTGAAAATTATGAAACTTTCGTGTCGCTATACTCCAGCCATTTTTTCAAATAATAATAATAAATAAATCAGCCTATATACGTCCCACTGCTAGGCACAGGCCTCCTCTCATGGATAAGAGGGAACGGGCAGGAGTCCCCACGCTGGCCCAGTGTGGGTTGGGGACTTCACATACACCTTTGAATTTCTTTGTGAATGTATGCAGGTTTCCTCACAAATGTCCCCAACCCGCACTGGGCCAGCGTGGTGACTACTGCCCGTTCCATCTCATCCATGAGAGGAGGCCTGTGTGTAGTGTACTGAGTTTCATGTTTGATAAATAAAAGACGGCGTGTGGTGTGTAGTACATATATTCGCAGACTGAACGGCCTAGATGAAACCCACCCTCATATACAAATAGTATGGTAGTATAAACTACCCCCCTATCTAATACATAACATCTCCACCCTTATTTTCTAACTTACCCCGAGCTACTAGGTACTTACGTCTAGGTTTACAATAAGGTGAGTAGATTAAAGCACGCACAACAATCGAATGTTCAAATGTTAGTGTACTGCTAATAGTGATAACATTGTGATACTTAGGAACATTTGATTGTCAAGCCTGCGGCGGCAACTAAATCATTCTCGCCTTTATTTCAAGAGGTGACAATAACATGTGTTTTACACAGCAATCTATTAATACCTAGATCTGAGCATAGTTATGGAAATTAACAAGTCTTATAGTGATGAGTGATACTTAAACTACAATACAATATACTTCTGTACCATTTACTTTTATTATTATTTAGTGTTACCGATACTTACAAAGTACCGACTAGACTAATACACAAAAACACTAGATTAAAAGTAATCCTCAAAACCGTAGCGTCTAGGTGGCTCAATAATGGGTCTTAGTCGATCGGGCCGTGTGCGCTCAGCGGCGGCCGGGTCGGGCGGCGCGAGTCCCGTCGGCGGGTTCGACTCCGGCTCTGCGCGCGACTCCCCGCGTGTATTGCCCCCCTCGCGACTACTACCACTACTCTCCGCCGACCCTGAACTCGAAACCCCTGCAATCGGATCGACTGCGGGCATCTGAGCTGGTGGATACGCCAACGCCATGCCCCGCTGCGTATTTTCCTTGACCGTACCTATTGAATCGCGTTTTCTTAGTTGATCTATATGCCTATGATTAATTCCCAATGAGCTTTCTATTTTATAGTTAGTTTCCCCTATCCGTTCGAATACCTTACCAGCACCCCACTTGGGCTGCGCGTGACCTACGTTATATAATCTGTACCAGACTAAATCTCCTATACCGAACTCACGCCGCGTCCCCCCCGCAGCCTCTTTTTGCCGATGTTGGAGACTACTCACTCTCTGTTCTCGATCGGGTTTAAGGCAATCTAGGCGGGTACGCGTGGCTCGACCTAAGAGAATCTTAGCTGGGCTTTCGCCTGTGGTACTGTGTGGGGTATTACGATACATTAATAGAAATGTACTTAAGGCAGTATCTATATCGGTATTTTGAATTATGGCTTTTTTTCTTATTTTCGCCGCTAAAGCCGATTACTTGTCAAGAAAGATTCAGAACTCCAAGGATAAGGTTAAAACTGTATGGCAAGTTATCAACACTGAAACTGGGAAACGCAAGATAAGAGATCCGCACTACAGCCTACGAATTGATGATACTTTAGTAAGTTCTGACCACGAAGTAGCGGATCATTTTGAGCGGTTCTTTTCTAACTAACGTACCCGTTGAGACCACGAAGTCTTTAAACTCATCACCAGATGTCGCTGAATCGTTATTGAAAGCAAATGTAACGGAATGTACAGAAATCTTTAGATTCAGTCACGTGACCCCACTTATTCTTATAAAAGCGTTTAAATTGTTGAACTTAAAGAAAACTGAAGATCTTTGGGGCCTTTCAGTCAAAGTATTACATTCCATTGTAGAATCAATTGCACCTTTCTTAGCTAATATTTTCAATAAATGTATTGATACTGGAGTATTTCCTGACCTCATGAAACACAGTAAAATTATCCCGTTGTTTAAATCAGGAACGAAAACTGACCCTACCAACTTCAGGCCAATATCAATACTACCGGCACTAAGCAAAGTTTTTGAGAAGCTTATTCTCCATCAGCTTATGTCCCACTTTAGTTGCAATAAACTGCTCAATACCAACCAGTTCGGATTCACTAAGGGTCGCTCTACCACTGATGCCGGTGTGGTACTAATTAAACATATTTTTGATGCCTGGGAAGAGGCTCAAGATGCTATTGGAGTGTTCTGTGATTTATCAAAGGCATTTGATTGCGTTGATCACGAGAACTTAATCAGAAAGTTGAAACATTATGGAATTAAAAACGGTGCTCTTGATCTTGTGACATCGTATCTCTCGGAGAGAACACAACGAGTAGTCATCAATGGGACCCAATCAGCAGGGACAACTGTTGCTCTTGGTGTTCCCCAAGGCTCGATTCTGGGTCCGTTTCTGATTTACATCAATGACCTACCAAATATGTTGCAAGATAAACATGATATAGTGTTATTCGCAGACGACACTTCGCTTATCTTCAAGGTAGACAGGAAAGAGGAAAACTTCGATGATATTAATGATGCACTCAACACTGTTGTGAAATGGTTTACAGCAAATAATTTACTGCTAAATTCCAAGAAAACAAAGTGTATCAAATTCACTTTACCTAATGTCAAGCAGGTAAACAATACCAAGATCAAATTAAAGGGTGATGAACTGGAAATTGAAGATAGAACAGTGTTTTTAGGTATCACCTTGGACTCAAAACTACAATGGCAGGCACATATCACCGCCCTAGCCGGAAAACTTAGTTCGGCAGCCTATGCAGTAAGACGCATAAGACAGTTAACAAACGTTGAGACCGCCAGGCTGGTGTACTACAGTTACTTCCACAGTGTTATGTCCTACGGAATCCTGTTGTGGAGGAAAGCAGCTGATATCCAGACCATATTCGTGCTACAGAAACGCGCTGTACGCTCCATATACGAACTAAAAGCTCGAGAATCTCTCAGGGACAAATTTAAGGAGGCAAACATTCTTACTGTAGCATGCCAATACATTCTTGAGAATATCATGTATGTGCGAAAAAACCTTCACGAGTTCAAACTCAACAGCGATATCCACGACTACAACACCAGAAGTAAAAACAAGATCGCAGTGAAGGCCAGTCGTCTCCGCAAGGTTAGCACGTCGTTCGTGGGGAACTGCATACGTTTTCATAATAAAATACCCACCGAAATTGTTAATTTACCGTTCAGTCAATTTAAGTCTCATGTTAAAAGTAATTTGCTAAGCAAGGCGTATTATACTGTCAACGATTTCTTAAACGACAAAAATGCCTTTAAGCCAGTAGTAGGCTAATTCTATTAGGAATATACCTAAATACACATTATAAGTACCTACCTGAAATAATTGTTCCATTTTATGTAAGAAGAGAGCACGTAATGCTGTTTCTCGCCGAGCAAGTCGCTTATTAATCTTTGCTTTTTAACATTGTCCGGTGGCTTGAATATGTCATGCTCGCTTAAAGGGCTTTGCTTACGGTGGCGTCGTTGATCGGGTCGCCACCTTCCCTAACATATGGTTGAGGGAGGCGATGGCTGAGATATGCGTCATACTCGTGATCGGGTGCTGTTTGTGGAGTCCGGACTGTTCATGCTTGCAAGGGCATAGTACCCAACTTCTTAAATACTAGTGTTATTTTATTATTATCGTATTGACGAGAGACATCATTCCGATCTTGACACGTTTTATTGTTATTGACCATGTACATCACTGACAATATTACATTAATATTCCTTTTTTTTTATTGTTTTGTTTTGACGCTTAGAGACCGTATACATCTCTACGAACATTGAATAATTATTGATTGTATTTGGACGCTCAGAGACCTTATAAATCTCTGGAATACTGAATTAATATCATTAACTTTCTGTTAATGCACAGACCTTATTCTAATCGAATGTAATGGTCGTATTTTGTTTTGTTTTCATTTACTTTGTGACATTTAGTGTGTTGTTATATCAGTCGTTAATGTGCAAATTTTAAATTATTATTGTGTTAGATTATAATCTTTTATTGTAAGATTATTATTTTTATTGTAAACTACCGTTTGACATGTAAAAGTGCCCTTGTGGCCTATTTGCAGAATAAATAATTTGTATTTTGTATTTGTATTAATTACTCGTTTGCACAGTTTGACTGCATTTTCAGCGGCTCCATTGGATGCCGGGTGGTAGGGTGCTGAAAATAATTGGTCTATTCCGTTATTCGCACAAAAAATCTCAAAATCCTCACTCGCATACGGAGGCCCATTATCACTAACAATCTGTTTAGGTAAGCCGAACCTAGCGAAATATTCCCTCAGTTTTTTAATTAACATTTTGGAGGTAGTACTGGTCATTTCCGCTACTTCTATCCACTTAGAATAAGCATCCACGAGTACTAAATACTTAACTCCAGCTATTGGACCTAGAAAGTCTAAATGAATCCTAGACCACGAGCGACTAGGGTAGGGCCACGGGCAGGGCGTGTGGCGTGGCGGCGCCGCAGCTACCGCGGCGCACACGGGACACGCGCGGCACATAGCCTCCACCGCTTCGTCCAGGCCGGGCCACCACACGTAGCTCCGCGCCAGCGCTTTAGTTTTTACGATCCCCATATGTGGCTCGTGCAGCTCTTGAAGGACTCGCTCCCGACATGCCGTCGGCACCACCACTCTGTGACCCCACATTACACAGTCCAGCTCTGTATACAGTTCTGATTTACGATTGAAGTAAGGCTTCAATTCTCTAATCTCAGTTTCTTGAGGCCATCCATCTCTAATATAACTCACTATTCTACCTAATAATACATCATTACGTGTTTCCTTGCTTATCGTATTATAATCTAAAAGCATAGCGTCAGTCGCAAAATGTAAATATGTTTGTTCCGGACAGTCCTCGAACATGGGTCCCGTCGACTTATGTGCCGCTATAAGTCGAGAAAGTGCATCCGCCATATTATTTTCCGACATTACGTATTCTATATTGAAGTCGTACGCGGATAATATTAACGCCCAGCGTTGCAACCTACTTGCCGTCATGCTGGGAATACCATGGCCCGGTCCAAATATGCTAACGAGCGGTTTGTGGTCAGTTTTCAAAGTAAACTGTCTACCGTATAAAAATTGATGAAATTTTTTTACCGAAAAAATAATCGCCAGGGCCTCTTTGTGAATCTGACTATAGTTGCGTTCGGGAGGCGTGAGCGCCCGCGAAGCGTAGGCTATGACGGTGTCGGGCGCGCCGCGCGAGCGAGCGCGCATCGCCAGCACGGCGCCTACGCCGTGAGGCCCCGCATCACAAGTCAGGACCAGTTCACGTGCAGCATCGTAGTGACCTAGTACTGGCGCCTCACTCAACAATCGTTTTACCTGTTCAAAAGCCCTATCTTGTTCGACCGACCACAACCACTTCCTATATTTCCGTAATAACTCGTACAATGGCGCTAAATACTCACTAAGGTTTTGAATGAACTTGCCATAAAAAATTATCATGCCAATAAACGATTTGAGCTCGGAGACGTTATTAGGTGGCGTCATTGTTAAGATTGGCTTAACTTTGTCTTCGTCTACCCTCACTCCGTTTTTATCAATCACAAACCCTAAATATTTAACCTCTTGCACTAAAAAGGAACACTTTTGTTTCTTTATCCTTAACCCGTTTTTGCTCAATGTCTGTAATACTTGTTGTAGACTACCTAAATGTGAGTCTAATGTTTTTCCAGTTATTAAGATATCATCTAAAAAAAATGTCACATTAGGAATATCTTTGAAAAGGTTACTCATTATTCTCTGGAATATACCTGGAGAAGAAGAGAGGCCGTATACTAAGCGCTTATACCTAAACAAACCCCGGTGCGTATTTATTACTGTTAAATCCCTAGAGCCGTCATCTTCTAAAATAATCTGGTTGTAAGCTTGCGATAAGTCTAACTTGGTAAAATACCTACTGCCATTCAGTTGTGCAAACAAGTCTTCAATTTTGGGAATAGGGAACTTATCCACCAACAAAACGCGATTCAATGTGGTCTTGTAATCAGCACACAGTCGTAAAGATCCATCTGGCTTATTTACAATTACCAATGGCGTGGCCCAGTCGGAGTGCTCCACCGGCTCAATGACGTCGGCGCACAGCATGGCGTCGAGTTCAGCGTCGACCCGGTCTTTCAACGCGTAGGGTAGCGGACGCGCGCGGCAGAACACGGGCACCGCGTCCGGCCGCAGGCGCAGCCGGGCCCGCCCGCCGGTGAACGCCCCCAGGGCCCCATCGAATATCTCCTTATGCCTGGAAATTACATCCGAAATTTTATGTTTGCACACCGCCTCGCTTGAGAGAATACTTTCACATAACGTTAGCTTTGGTATCGTTATACCCAATTCGGACAACCACTGACGACCTAATAAAATAGTAGTACCCCTATGGATAACACACAAATCTAATTTCTTATTTACATTTCCGTATTGAACATCTACAACAATTAAACCCAACGGTCGCGTCATACTACCATCTGCAGCGTTAACTCATCTGCAGAACAACACTGTCGGTTAAACCGCTGAATTTTTAAATTACTGATTTTAGTTTCTGCGCCATCTAACGCATATTACTTGAACCTTTTTCCTTCAGGGTTCATGGTCACTTGTGTTTTCTGTTATCGTTGTCAGTGTCTCTAGGACTTTTACGTCTTCCCGGTAGGTGGCGTCCACAACTTAAGACTCCCTGGTACGGCCTCGGTACATGCAGTACTCTTAGCGTATTTGTACTGGTGGGATTTAAAAGGACAATTTGAATTTTAAAAAGGCAATTCGATTTTTCAAATATGATTGGTGCTAGGTTCTTTTCGAAGGTCAGAGAGAAGCAGTTGACATTGGTCAAGTAAACAACTATTGTGATTCGAGACTGTTGTTTTTATCCCAGCTTATAACTAGAACTAAGGCTAAGAACTAAGGGATAGTATTCTTCGTTTTAAAAACTCAGTGGCGTTGGAGTGAATCTCAAGCAACGAAGATTCTGGCCGCCAGCACCAAGTGCTATTGTCTGAAGGAAAAGGAGGTTCCTAATTCACAAGCGTCGTCTTACATCGAGTGTGATTGTATTCAAAGGCCAGCCGTCGAGGACGTGCTGGGTAAGCATTGGTGGTATAAGTCTCTAGTCAGTTCATAGTCGCATCAAGAAATATCGTAGATGTGGGTACTCAACCCAGCGCTTGCCCTATCGGGGTACGAGGACCCACTCCGTCAGGTCGTTACCCTGTTTAAGAAGCTTGTGCCCTCGATTCCTGCGTGCTATCACTGCGGGTTTTTATACTCCCGGAATGCGGAGTTCATTCAAAGGAGCCTACCTGAAGTGGATCAACGGTTCGTCGCAGCGGCTCAACTAGCTAAGGAGCTCAGGAAGTCTCAGGGAAGTCAAGTGTCAGGGAAGTCTCCGGAAACCTAATAATCGTCTACCTTCTGTTAGTTCTAATTAGTTACCTATGTAACCGCGATTTAGATTTAGTGACGCTAATGTGTACACCCACACTTGCTGATCCTTGCACGAACTGAGCGCAGGGCTTTAGTTCGGGATATCAACCATCCGGTTCCGCCTCTCAAAATTCTTAAAGGCATCAGCACGCCCACGCGATTCATTCCTTTCGTTTCTCCTCCTTTCGGCTATCGTCTCCACAATCACCCATACACCCATCTCATCTCACATCATCCGCTATCCGGTGTCCTATATTATCGTGGTGGAAGGTTTTTTTACCATCAGATGCGTTTCTCTGACGTATCGTGCCCTGTGCCAGGGATCTGTACGGTTCGCGAAGCCGTTTGTGCTACTTGTACCTAATTGAAATAACCCATTTGGGATCGACTTGGTTGCCGCGAGCACGTCGTCGGGATATTATAACTTTGTTTAAAATGTATAAATGTTTCGGTTAGAACTATTAAAATTACGATCGTGATCTTGCTAGTGATCTTTTATTTTATTTTTCACTACAAATTTGGCGCCCGAAGATGCTGGTAAGTAACCCTGGAATTACCCTTGTTCCTATTTAATTAAAAATTTCATTTAATTTGCGTGGGAGGAGGGTCGCGTCCTATAACGGACGCGTTATACTAACCTTGTTCTAGATTACAGCCTACATTCATAAGGAGTGTCGTGCTGCCCGGTTTACCCCGGATACCGTCTGCCGTGTCCCGCTACTGCCGACAATTTCGGTTCCTGTCAACGCCGACAGAACGTGACCCGGGATCGAATAAATATATCTGAAACTCTGGTTGAAATATGTAGCCGTAGAATGAAACAAAACTGTGTTTTTCCTGTGATTTTTATTCTCAGACCCAACTAAAATATCCCTTGTTCACTTATTTAGTAGTCTTCGTAACCTTTAGTTCGTTCCCGTAGTCAGGGCACAAGCAGGTAAGCTTATTAGCTCTATGTAGTTCTGGAACTATGTTTTCTTGCCTCGTACGATTTCACTCTTGGTGTTGTTTTCTCGGTTATAACTGTTTGTTTATTTTCTTGCTTGCTCCTGTTTCGCGTAGTCCTTGCTTGCACAGATGTAAGTCGTGTTAGCGCATATCTAGGTCTGGTCTGCGATCCTGGGGAAGACAAGCGCATTTTTTCCACCACAATCTTGAAATAATTATGTTTTCGTAACGTTTGACATATTTATTTACGGATGACCGCTCCTGACGTTTCATGTCATTCGAGTAAAGAGTAAAATAGTCGTCGGTGTTATTAGCTCGAGGTTTTATATACAGCGGTACACTCTGACTAAAGAATGTCTGACCAAGTGTTCGGTTCCGAACAAATGTTTCCTTTGTGCTTTTTCTTTTGACAGGGATTTGTACGCCACGGTACATTATTCAATCGGAATAAATTATCTGATCACTTATTTAGGAATATTATATGACGTATTCCCTATGAGAGTAATTCCGATTACGTAATTCCGTATGTTGATGTTGACGTTACGCGTTGTTTGATCAATATTATTTAATGGTTTGTTGCTAGGCAACGGATTGATAGGTCAGTATAGGTTTCTGTATTTCGCCGAGTTAGGTAACTGCACCGATAGCCCCGCGGCTTAGTGGTCGGACTTGCAAGTACGAGATCGGTAGTTCGAGCCCTAGCCCAGGACATCTTTGTGTGTTTTTTTTTCAGGTGTTATTTCTAGTGTTGACTTCAGGGAACACCACTAGTAGGAAATAAATAATTTATTCGGGAAGTAAATGATTTATTCTAGCAATAAATGATTTATCTAGTATTAATTAATTCTTAATTTATTTAATTCGAACCTCTGGTGGTTACATTTATAATAACTTTAGTTACAACTGAATTTAATGTAAACCTTAGGTTTTAACTGAATTTATTTTAAACCTTAGGTTTTATCTGAATATAATTTAAACCTTAGAATCGCGATTAACCGTGTAACTACTATTATTGTCGTTTTATGCTACGGATAGTGATTAGCGTGGTTGGAGTTTCTTACCGTTTATTGTCAGTTGTTGTTGTTTCCGTAGATTGTTGTCTTTTGCTGTCATTTTCGGGATAGTGCTCGCTTATTGACGATTGGTCCTGGTTTTGCGGACCTTTTGTGATCATTGTCGGTCATTGTCGGTCATTGTCGGTCATTGTCGGTCATCGTCGATCATCGTCGGTCATCGTCGGTCATCGTCGGTCATCGTCGGTCATTGTCGGTCATCGTCGGTCATTGTCGGTCATCGTCGGTCATTGCCGGTCATCGTCGGTCATTGCCGGTCATCGTCGGTCATTGTTGATCGTTGTCGGTCATTGTTGATCATTGTCGGTCATTGTTGATCATTGTTGATCATTGTTGATTATTGTTGATCGTTTTGGTTCTTTCGGGATGTCGCGATCAAACGGTGAGGAATCGCTCCGCGACACACCCCGCATTCCTACGGAATTGAGGATGCAACAAGCCCGGGAATTGAACCCGCTTGCGAGTGAGGATGGCGAGTTCTTCGATACCGAGCCACGATTCCAGAGTTCACGGTCCATCGATTGGCAGCCTAGGGGCACAATCAAGAGCGAGTCTCTCACCAAATGGAATTTGACCTTCTCTGGCGAGACTTGCGTTCGTGAGTTCTTCTCACGTATCCGTGAAGAGGGGATTGCGCGTGACGTCAACCCTTCCTATGTTGTTCGACGCTTTCACGAATTATTAACCGGTAGTGCCTTAAAATATTTCCGGGCAATCAGGCGTCCAGACTTAACGATTGGGGAGTTGAGGTCGGCCTTTTTAAAGACTTCCGGTGTCGCGGATTATGACTTCAAGGTTGAAAGTCAGTTGCGTGCGTTGTCGCAGAAAGCGAATCAATCCGTCGTGGACTTTGTTATTCAGGCTCGCGATTTGAATGCAAAGCTTCGTGCTCCGGTATCGGAAGATAATCTTTTTAACATCGTTAAGTATGGGATGAACCCTAGATATCACCCGTGTCTGGCCACTAATATAGTCAAGAATATTGATGAGCTATTGGACGTAGCGAAGAACTTTGAGGCGTTTCAGGGTTTGCGGTCGTCTCGTGTGACAGTTGCGCCCGTACAAGTCTACAACGAGAGTCCGGATGCGGTTCAATGCTTGAAATGTGACTCAAGGGGACACAGCTATCGGGATTGTCCCAAGTTTACCGGGGCTATTTGCTTCAAGTGCAAGCGGGCAGGAACTATTACTCGCGATTGCCAGTTCTGTAACCCTGGGTCATCAAAAAACTAATTAAGGGCGTACTGAGAGGTCCGACAGTGCCACCTGTGGTGTTAAATAAGACTCCGGACAATAGATTGTTTATCGAAGTCGACATATCCGGTGCCACTGTCAATGCTCTTTTGGACTCCGGTGCGCAAGCTTCTCTTATTGACGTATCTTTACTTTCCGAACTAGGTCTTACTTTCCGTAAGGAGATTCGCCCTTCGGTTGTTTCTGCCGATAATTCTCCTATTGTTATTTTAGGAGGATTGGACGTCCCTATTTCTTTTAACGGCGTTCGAGCTGTCCATTCCTGTCTTGTTGGTAGTGCCTTGCCTACCCGATTTATTTTAGGCATTGAATTTTGGAATGATTATGGTCTCACCGATATTTTGAAGCACGCGTTTGCAGGTGCTCGACCTGGGAAACTTCTTGTACCAGATCCTATGTTACCAAAGGTGGAATTTCAGGTTGTTGGCATGTATGTACATCCACGTACGGAGTTTACACCTAAACAGGAATCCAAACTTCAAGCTGTTATCGATGAATTTGGTGAAATCTCTTCTGATAAGGCTGGTTTAGGTTGTACTACGTGGCTCTCTCACAAGATCGAGACTGTCGGTCCACCGATTAGGCAACGATATTATCCGCTCTCTCCTGTCAAGTTGAAGATCCTCAACGAGGAGGTTGATAAAATGCTGGAAGCAGGTGTCATTCGACCTTCGCGATCTCCATGGGCTTCTCCAGTGGTCATGGTCACCAAGAAGGATGGCTCGGTCAGATTCTGTGTTGACAGTAGGAAGTTGAATAGCGTGACGGTTCGAGATTCTTACCCGCTCCCACGTATCCAGGATATTTTGGATAATTTGAGGGGTGCTAAATACTTAACCTCACTTGACTTTAGGAGTGCTTTTTGGCAGATTCCTTTGGCGGACAAGGCTAGCTGTGAGAAGACTGCTTTCATAGCTCCACAGCGAGGTCTATTTGAGTTTGTTCGTTTGCCTTTTGGATTAACCAATGCTGCGTCGGAGATGCAGCGGCTCACCGACATGATTATCAATTACGAGCTGACTCCGGAGTCTGACGATTTTATTTTCGGTTACGTTGACGACTTGATTCTAGTGTCTAGAGATTTCGATAGCCACCTTCGTCTCATTCGGAAGGTTCGCAACAGGTTGAAAGAAGCAGGGCTCACCGTTAACTTGAAAAAGTGCGAGTTCTGTAAGTCAGAATTGAAGTATCTGGGCTACATCGTTAATGAGCGTGGTCTCCAAACTGATCCCAAGAAACTCGAGGCGATTAACGACTATCCCACACCTTCAAGCGCAAAATCCCTGCGGGCCTTCATTGGCATGTGCTCATATTATAGGAGGTTCGTGGAAAACTTCTCAACCATAATTGCTCCCCTCACGGCGCTGATTGGCAAAAGGAAAGGTCGTGATGCTATTGATTGGAACGATGATGCGGCAGCTGCTTTCGTAAGGCTTAATGACGCCTTGGTGAACTCGCCGTTGGTCGAATGTCCCGATTTTTCCAAGCCTTTCATCCTCCAGTGCGACGCTAGTCAGGTCGGTCTTGGATCGGTGTTGGCTCAGGAGTTTGACGGAGTTGAGCATCCCATTGCTTTTTATTCACGGTTGTTTACGAAGGCAGAACGCAGCTATGGCACGTCTGAAAACGAGCTCTTGGCAGTCCTCGAATCCATCAAACACTTCCGTGGTTATCTAGACGGAATGAAGTTTAAGATTGTTACGGATCATATTGCGCTAAAATGGCTTACTACGCTGGATAATCCTTCTGGTCGTTTGGCTCGATGGGCTACTGTTATTTCTCAATACAATTATGAAATCGAGCATAGGAAGGGTGTATTAAATGTGGTTCCCGATGCTCTTTCTCGTGCGCACGTAGGATTGATTTCGTTCACACGCGGCGTGGAACCTTGTGGCGATCCGTGGTTTGAGCGAGTTTATCGTGGCTTGAACGAAGCTCCCCAAATGTTCACTGCGTATGCTTTGCGAGGTGGTGTGTTGATGCGCAGGATGACAGTGGAGAACCCCTTGGATCCTAACCCCTGGCGTATAGTGCTTCCGGTCTCTAAAAGGAACGAAGCGATCGCTGAAATTCACAACGACTATCCAAACGTACATCCGGGTGTGATGAAGACCTATTTGAAGGCCAGGGATCTGTACTATTGGCCCTATATGTACCGGGATATCGCCCGGCAGTTGTCAAGTTGTCAAGTCTGTAAAGCCTACAAGATTGCGAATACGCAACCACGCGGTCAGCGTTTATATCCTCGCCCAATTGCTGCTCCGATGGATCTGCTTTCCATTGATCTAATAGGTCCACTACCTCGAGCCGGTGATGGGTTTCGGTACATCTTGACAATGGTGGACGTCTTCACTAAGTTTGTTTGGCTGATCGCGCTTAAGAGAGTAAACGCCGAGACTGTCTCTTCTGTATTGGAAAGGGAGGTCTTCCTGCGATACGGGACACCGTCCAACATCTTGTGTGATAACGCCACAGTGTTTCGTGGTGAGCAGTTTGTGAATTTCTTAGCGTCTTTCGGCATCCCTAGTCCTTGCTACACCCCTTACTACTCTCCAGGGGCGAACGTCGTTGAGCGTTATAACCAAGTGGTAATCACCACGCTGAGTATCCTGGTGGCCGGTGACCAAGGCAGTTGGCCACGCCACTTACCGAGGGTGGCCTTATATTTAAACTCGTGCATCAACTTGGCTACGGCATACACGCCGAACTTTTTAATGTTCGGACGCGAGGTAACGATAGATCAGCAGCGCGTTGATCGTCAGATTGTGGACCAGGAAGTGGGACTCAGTCGGGCTGAACGCGCAGCAAATCTTCTTACCTTGCGCGACGTTTATGCCAGGGTGGCGGACTCGTTGGTGTTGGCTTTTCATCGAAATGCGGTTAAATTTAACTTGAGTCATAAAGCAGTTAGACTGACAGAGGGTCAAATTGTTTGGCGTAGGAACTTTCAGCGCAGGACTACCGACGAAGCCAGAGGTGGTAAATTCGCACCACGCTTTATCCAGTGTCGGGTCGTGAGGCGGATTTCTCCTCAGGTCTATGAGCTCATTGATATTGAGACCCAGGTCGTTGGTACATATCACGTAAAAGACATCCTCAAGTAGTGTGTTTTTCGTTTTAACCACCACCCTCTAAATTCTGAAAGACAAGCTGCACGTCTATATTTATTCTTTTCGCTTCTTTGTTTAGGCCTTATTTTGCGTTTGCACTCAGTCTATTTCACTGAAGTCAGACTTCCAGACCTCGTGTCAACAGTTCTTCATTATGGGCTTATGGGTCAGGTCGTCGATTGAAAAGGTCATCGACGATCGGATTTTGCTCGTAATGACGTAACCTGGTATTGCTGGCGATTCTTTTTGTTATTGTTAATGTCGTGACCTGTTGTTGTTAGCGGTTTTTGTTTTTGTCGGTCGTACAACCATCCGACAGATCGACTCGAAGGTGTTAGGTTAGTCTTGTTATCATATTCTGCGAAGATCAACTTGTAATTTTAAAGTAGGTTAATGTGTTTAGGTTAGGGCTAGTGTAGCATGTATTTGCCGGACGTGACATTGTTTCAGCTTATGTTGGATTTGGATTTTGTGACTACGTTTTTCGACATAGTTCGAGATCGTTCATTCACTGTCTGTGGGCTAGCACACGACAGTTTAAATACTGTATCACCCCGTCGGGGAAGGTTACTTATCCGGACAACGACACTTACTTACGGTTCCTTGCGTTCCGCATAGGCCTATGGGCCATGGTTTACGAGTATTTCACGGTAAAGACGAATGGTTGTGAACCTCGGTTCTCAATCATTGCTGCAAATGTTTATTTCCCTCTTAGCTGAGGTTAGGTTAAAGTTCGTTCTAGGCGTCTAGGGTTAGTTGATCTTCGTTGGTCTTTGTTTGGTGTATAAGTATTTTAGTTTTCGGTGTTATCTTAGGTGTTCGTTAGGTAGTAGTTGTTCCTTGGGTTGTATTGTTGGTACGGTAATGTTGTTTGACGTAGGTGCCGACAACCTTCTTCTAGTAAAGCTGTGGATTTGTGGGTTTTTCCTTTTGTTTGTGCTTTTTAGAGGATAATCTGCAGCGTTAACTCATCTGCACCTTACACAATTACCCATGAATGATTTTTTTATTTTTTGGAGCCGAGTGGTGAGCACCGCGAGCTTGTGCTTATTTCTAGTATTAATATTATGTATGTCACAGTTTCTCCTAAAATTGACAATGTTTTTATGTACATACACAATATTTTCATAGATATATTGACAATGCAATGTCATGATATTAATATTTTTAAACTTATCCCTAAGTGAGTCTCTCTGTTTCAATCTATATATAGCCCGAATAGCCCGTTTCTGCAGAACAAAAATCGAATGAATGTCCGAGGCACTGCCCCACAATAAAATACCATATGACATAATGCTATGGAAGTAGCTAAAATATACTAATCGAGCTGTTTTCACGTCTGTTAATTGACGGATCTTACTCACTGCAAATGCTGCAGAACTCAGTCTATTCGAGAGATTAGCAATAGGGACCCCATTGAAGCTTAGAATCTAACGTTAAACCAAGAAAAACTGTGCTATCAACTAGTTCCAATTCCTCATCTTTCACAAAGACCCTCCCTTGCTCGTGTTCAACGTGGTTCGTGACAAATTTAATACATTTAGTCTTCTTCTCATTTAACAATAAATTATTAATATTAAACCAATTTACTACTTTAGAAATAGCATTGTTTACGTCATTGCAAGCTTTTTTGCTGTCTTATAAGTTTGAAAATAAGTGAGGTGTCATCAGCAAATAATACTATGTCATGGTGGGTCTTTACGAGATATGGCAAGTCATTTATGTAGATAAGGAACAGGAAAGGCCCCAATATTGATCCCTGCGGTACAACCATCGAGACCAATGACCCCGGTGATCGCTGTCCATTCACTTCGACCCTTTGTATTCTACCATGTAAGTATGACTTTAGTAAATTCAGTGCTGATCCTCTGACTCCATAGTAGTCGAGTTTCCTGATCAATGTTTCATGACATTTCAACATGTCAATGTCACATGTTACTATAAGTAACAGTGATAATCGCCACCTAGACTTGATTATAACTAATTTGCAAACCATTGAGGTAAGCAACCCTTCCGATACGCTTAGCAAATGTTATCATAATCACCCCAGTTTGGTGGCGAATGTGTCATATTGTAATATCAATTATTTAAAACCTAAGATACACGTTGACTTTAATTATCACAAGCTTGAATACGATGCTTTAGTAAAGGAAATCAAAAGCATAGATTGGCAAGGCAGGTTGACGGGCTTGGGAAATGTGAATGAAATGACCAGGGAGTTTTATAAAATATTGAATAACTTGATTGATAAATTCGTGCCAAAACGGAGATTGAGACGGTCTAGTTATCCTTCATGGTTCAGCCATGCATTAATAAAACTTTTGGGTGAGAAAAATAAAATTCGCTTAAGATACCGTAAATATCAAAACCCTCGCGATGAAATTGAGTTCAAGTTACTTCGTAGTCGTTGTTGTAAATTATATGATGAATGTTATAATAAATACAAGCAAACCATAGAATCAAATATCTCAACCAACCCGAAGGCATTTTGGAGCTATATCAAAAACAAAAGAGGTAGTCGCTCTACTCTCCCCGCTAAAATGTATTTAAATAATGATATAGCGGAGACCGGAACAGACATTGCCAATCTATTTGCTAAAAACTTTTCATCAGTGTATACTCGTAGTCCGCAAATCTCCAACAACAATCTTCTTGACGGTGCTGGCGATATACCTAGTGATTAAATTAGTAATATACAGGTGACTGAAGCTAAGATAACAAGTGCTATTAGAAAACTTGATAGGTCGAAAGGTGCGGGTCCGGATGGCATACCTCTAGTATTTGTGAAGCGATGCGGTTCGGCATTGTCTTTGCCACTGTCCCTACTATTTAATCGGTCACTTACCGAGGGATGCTTCCCTGACGTTTGGAAAGAGGCACGGATCGTACCAGTTTATAAGAAAGGTGACGAAGCTTGCGTCCAGAATTTTCGTCCTATCTCCATTCTGTCCTGCTTCTCAAAACTATTCGAGTCTCTTATACAACCAGTGCTGTCAGGAATAGCTGAAACCTGCATATCAGACCATCAACATGGCTTTAGACCTGGTCGTTCAGTAATGTCGAACCTAGTGCCTTTTGTTTCTGACATATGTAAGCAAGTTGATAAAGGACTAGAGGTGGATACTATCTACACTGATTTTAGCAGCGCCTTCGACAAAGTCGATCATTTGATTCTATTAAAGAAGCTTAGCCATTTTGGCGTGGGTGGCAACTGGCTGAGGTGGTTCGCATCGTATCTCACCAAAAGACCTCAAAACGTCGTTGTTCATGGCTACAAATCGGAAACATATTACGCTGAATCTGGGGTTCCACAAGGCTCGCACTTGGGTCCAGTGCTCTTCTTAATGTTTATTGATGACATTACGAGCCATTTTAAGCACTCAAAGTATTCGCTCTACGCAGATGACTTAAAAATTTATAAATCTGTGGCCTGTGAATCAGATACAAGAATGATCCAGAACGATTGAAACAATATACTGTCCTGGTGCTACATTAATAAAATGACTCTCAACCCGAATAAGTGCTTTTTCATAAAATACAGCCGTAAGAAAAAACCGCTTGTGACAAAATACGAGATAGGCGGTGTTGAGCTATCAGAAGTGACTGAAATCAGAGATCTAGGTGTAATACTTGACAGTCAACTTAAATTTCATGCTCACGTAGATTCAGTAGTAAAAAAAGCCGCACAGATGCTCGGTTTCCTGAGAAGAAACTCCAGCGACTTTAACCAACAAAAAACTAAAATTATCCTATATAACACTCTGGTACGCAGCCATCTCGAAACCGCCTCGATTGTTTGGAGTCCTTTCTACCAGGTTCACTCGCAACGGGTTGAGAGCATACAAAGGGCGTTCACAAGATACCTTGCATTTGGTACTCCTGGCTTCTCACACAGAAATACCTATAACAGTCGTCTTGCTAAGTTTAACATGGACAGCTTGCGAGATCGGCGGCGAATGATGGATTTTTGTTTCCTGCACAAGATAGTTAATGGGCAAATAAAATGCAGCAATCTGTTAGAAAGAGTCTCGTTAACAGTTCCTCGCAATTACCCTCGGCGCCCTATACCTAAACCTTTCACTACACCGGTCACCAGGACAAACCTTGGATTGCAGTCTCCCATGGTGAGAATTTGCTCAAATTTTAACGGATTTGTCAGCCAAAATGAATCCATCGACATTTTCCACGACCGCCTACCTAAGTTTAAATCGACATTATTGCCGAAAGCAATATAATTCAGTCGCTGCTATTTTATTCTATTGATATTTACATTTAATTCTGTAACTATTGGTTTAGTGGTTTAGTTCATATTTTGTATTGCATAAGCTATAACTTTTATTGTTCTCACTGCAACATGCGTAGCCAATGTTATGTACTTCCGTAATTGTTGTATATATCAGAAATAAATACCTCCTAATATACTAGCTTTAAGTGAAATGTAAAATATATGATGTGGTTGTACTTAATAAATAAATAAATAAATAAATGACAAACGCAGTCGAAGGCCTTGGATAAATCACAGAAGATACCTAAAGCATCTTGTGATTCCTCCCAGGCATCGAAAATGTGTTTAATCAGCTCGACACCAGCGTCGGTTGTCGAGCGACCCCGGGTAAATCCAAATTGCATGTTATGCATCAAATTGTTTATATTAAAATGCTTTATTAATTGCGACAAAACAAATTTTTCAAAAATTTTGCTAAATGTTGGGAGCACAGATATTGGTCTGAAGTTAGTGGGGTCAGTAGTGCTACCCGATTTGAATAACGGAGTGATTTTACTATGTTTCATTAGATCAGGAAACTCGCCGCAATCGACACTGTTGTTAAATATAACTGCCAAATCAGGCGCTATGATTTCTATAATGGATTTGAGTGCATAAACAGAAACTCCCCAGAGGTCACTAGTTTTTTTGACATTAATCGATTTAAACGCCTTTACTACATCTGAGAAACTAACGTGTTCAAAATGGAGATTTGTATTACATTCTGGGGCGTTTTCTTTCAACAATGTAACGGCAGAGGAAGGTGATGAATTTAAATACTTAGTTGTGGAGACTGGTATCTCAGTAAAGAAATATTCAAATTCAGTAGCTACTTCCAAACTAGAATCTACAATTCTGCCATCAATTTTTATTTTACGATCAGTTGGTGTGTTTTTCGATCTACCAGTCTCCATCCATGTTAATTACTTTCCAGGTTGTTTTAATAATGTCAGAGCTATTTTTTATTTTCTGAGATAGCGGATGATGCAGCTCAGCGGAAGTACCTTGAATTCCTTTGGTTGCGGATAGCCGTTACCAAAGTAATTCATTCTTTGTCTGGCAAGGGCATGACATTCACACAGTAAGTGTTCCATAGTCTCATCCTCCTCGCCACACATTCTACAGTCTAAACTGTCCATTTTGGCCAAGAGATCCTTGACCCCGAAGTGACCTGTGAACACCCCAGATATGATTCTGAGCTGCTTTCTACTGGATTTCCAGAGTTTGTTAATCCAGCCCGAGTCCACTCCTTCTATAAAGAGCTTAGAGTGCCTTGCGCGAGCTACGCGATAATCCAATTACTAATGACTCCTATCAATAACTATAATGAGAAAATTACCACGCCAAACGACAGTTTGGCGATCGATAATCGATAGATAAGCACTTATAGTTACTGTCCATCCTAAGTTGCCGGCGGGTTATATTACCCTAACGCTCAGATGCTAACGGCCCAGGTATAATACATTTCGGCCAACGGTGTTACTGCGTAATTTTGTGAAGTATAGGCAGTGTCCGTCCCACTTCATCAGCATCGCTCTATATACATGCTTCAAATCTTTGTTTTGGGATACCTTAATACTAACACCAATTTTAAAAAGGTTGTTGGGTTTACTTGACCAGTCTCAAAAACTTTTTTATCTCTTCCGGTGTCTGTGTATCACAAGTTTAAGACCTACTTTCCGGAGACCAATCGAGCAAACATTTTGTGCACACATTAAAGTCGGGTGACAATGTGAAATTATGGTACCATTGAGGTGGTCTCGAAATTGCTTCGAATATTGCTTGACATGTTCTTTAAATTCATCACTCGTATTAAACCGCCGTTCCTCATATAAGGCATACAGTACTTGTCTACGTTTATGTAAGTCCGCAGTAGCCCACTCACTAAAAACTGGTGCACTACTAACCACGGCCGATTTGCGAGTAAATACCGCATTATAAAGTGCCATAAAAGTTTAAATAAAAGATCTCAGAACAAACTCCGTTTTTCATAACAAGTAGGTAAACATGAATTTTATTATACTAGCTAATTAACATGTAATATAAATGTAAACAATAGTATAATTATGTATAATGTAAATAATTATGTAAGTAACTTTCATCATAACAAGTTTGGCAGCTATTAGAAATGTGTAAATTGATAACCAGATCATTAAATGATAGTTTCTTCATTTGGCCTTAACCAATATTCGGTTATACCTACTTATAAGACATGGTCTCAACTCTAATCCCACTTCTAATACAGTTTGTAGATAAAGCATTTTATTTTGTAGACGATTTATATTAAGATGTACCGATAAGTACCTATGTTTCCTGTCTGTCTTGTAAGAGTGTCTTACCTTTGCTAGAGATTATTTCTGCACTAGAACGACCAGAAGGCTTATTGTTCACGAAAAAATGTTTGTATATCTGTATTTTTTTAAGCTTAAATATTCGTTATTAGTTCCGTGTTTATTCATTTTTCCAGAATAATTAGAGAACATGTTAAATGATAACTCTGAATTTGTGACAAATATGAAACAATAATAATCTATTTCTATTTGCATGTCCTGAATTATGCTTTACCAAATGCCTCTTTATTAAAGTTATATATTGGAGCTCCACAAATGTACGTAGGGAGGCAAATAATTACATTGGTGTTGGTTATTATTTGCACTTCAGACCTTATATTGCGAACCAGCTCAGCTCAGTAGAATCTTGGTCGTTTTCAAAAGCTACTTCACCTAAATAATTATATTGTACAATAATCACTTAGCGTATATTTTTTTATTTACTATTAAATATCTTCAGTATATCGCTTATCCCGCAGTGTGGCACGATATGATGGCAATAATCTACGTCTCAATCAAATGCATTTTCTATCGCTGTAAGGGTTCCATTGTACTCGTACCTCTGATTACTAATTATACATAGGTTTCGTCTTTGTTCCACGTGTTTCAACATGCGAAAGTTGGATCGTTGGATGTTTATATGTTAAGATGTTTGTTAGTCAATGACGCTTTTTAAACGGCTCTGATTTGGATGAAACTTTTCACGAAGATAGTTTACAGCCTGCATTAAAATAAAGGATAGCATTATCCCGGGTTTGCCCCAACGAAGTTGCGGGCGAAAGCGTAAATAATTATGTAAGATTAATTTTAGAGTGATTTGAATATTTGCACGCCTACACCGGCTTAATACATGACACTATTCGTAATACTATGACATCCACTTATACTGTATTTTATGCAAATAAATATTTGATTGATTGATTGATTGAATAATTCTAGTTAAAACAATCTTAAATTCTTTGAACGTATACCACAGATGCAGTTTCCGAACGCAAGCGCGGGGCCCCGCCCCTTTTAAAAAGTTGCGCGCTGTTAATTTGTTTGAGATTTTATTATGTATGTTCTTCTTCATTCTTGCGTTATTGATATATAAATATAAAAACTAGTAGGATAAATCAATTCTCCATCTAACGAGGAAATATAATGAAGTCAGTGACGTGACGAAGGCAGTATTTTAACATGTTTAACAACAGTACTACTACGGCTAGTTTTTGATGTGCACGCGAGATACACGTAATATGCTAATGTGTGATAATGATAAATATTTCAAAAATATCTCGAAGATATGAGTAAAATCTGTGAATTTTAATAATAACACGGTTAGTTTTTAGTGATGCGTTAGTGTCACGCGACACTTGTGTACTTAGTGAAATATCGGTTTCCTGCCGTTTGACCAAAAGTCATTTGGCAAAATTACACTTGACAAACAACGTTTAGCAAAAGAATGTTATACCAATTGATCATTTTACTACTAGTCCTAAATAAATGCTCTGCATCTTATTGTCAGCTGTATTTCTCAACCATAAATAACTATTGTTACTATAGCAGACAGGCCGCGTATTAGAGTCATATTTCTCTTTGCGTTTCAACTTACTGTTTATTAAGTTGTTACGGGCGTCTGCCTGTGCTAGCTCTAATCTATATTTTAACTCTAATGGATAACTGTTATAATTATATAAGGGATTAACGTTACCACTTTTTAGATTACTAGGGAGCGTGCATAGCTTACCAAAAACTAACTCGTGAGGTGTGTACTTCGTCTCCGTGTGCACCGTGTTGTTGTACGTAAAGCACCAGTAAGGCAACCAAGTGCTCCAAGAATCCGTTTTATTTTCGCATTGTATTCTCAAATAAGCTCCCATAGTTTTATGCGAATTCTCTAGAGCACCGATGGACTCATGGTGATATGCTGTGGATGGCAAATGAGTTATTTTAAGTAAATTACATACCTCTTTCATTGTGCTGCTGATGAACTCGGTACCTCGATCAGTGGCTATCTCGAGTGGGATGCCATAACGCAATACAAAGTTCTCTACAAAGGATCGAGCTATAGTGGCCGTATCCTTAGAGCGCAGGGGATACGCTTCTACAAATTTCGTTAGTTCGCACTGTAGGGTCAGCACATAACAATAACCGTGTTCATCTTTTGGGAGAGGTCCCACAGTGTCCAAATACACTTTTTCTAAGGCTGAATTGGCTGTGGTTGTTATTTCCATAGGTTGTTTAGTAGCAACACTATATTTTTGTTTTTGGCATTGAGCACATTTAGACACAAAATCTCTAATGTCCTTTTCCATACTAGGCCAAAAGTAGTATTTCTTTATATTGTTGGTCATCCGCCTAGTCCCCGCGTGGCCACTTGTGGGGAGTAGGTGAAAGTCATTAATTATAACGCGTCTATCATGCATGTTGTTTATTCTTTGTACATCACTTAACACACATATCCGTGGGCCGGCCCAACTGCTATTACTATTTATTTCCTGTATCAAGCCCGCAATAAATTCTTTATTGAATTCACTTCTGATTATGCATAATTCTCTAACATTTATCTTCTTACATATTGAATCCAAATCTCTCGCTAGTTCGGCTCGCGATAATAGCGATTGAGAATTTGGATTGAGATGAATACATGATTTGCTGGGCACGTAATTAAAATACTTAGACGCCTCCTTTACAAAATTATCTTTCATGACTTTCTCAAAATCTCTACATGTGGTAATACATAATTCAGTAAAATTTTCCGGTTTTTTAATTATTTCCACGACTCTTGGGTGATCAGGCCTCGAGTTAGTGGGCATATTAATAACCGAAGAATTTGTACTGTCTGTACCTTGCATACTCTCTTGCTTTCGTCTTTGCGCTCGCGTCAGCACATTCATAACTTGTTCGTTCATATGTTTCAAATCCTCCGACGTAATGATAATGCGAGACAGCGCGTCTGCCGCTGAGTTCTTAGAACCTTTCAAATACTCGACTATAAAATTGTACTCCTCTAATTGTAATCGAAATTTAAGTAATCTGCTGGTTGGGTCTTTCATACCAAACAAATACACTAGTGGGCGGTGGTCGGTCTGTATCTTAAACTGTCTGCCATATAAATAAGGTCTAAAATACTTCACACTCCACACTAAAGATAAAAGCTCTTTTTCAATTGTTGGGTAGTTCAATTCAGCCTTATTTAGACTTCGACTGGCGTAAGCGACAGGTCGACCATCGCCGTTACACAACACTGAGCCCAGTGCTTTTCCGGAAGCATCACATTGTAATATGAACTGGTTTTTCTCTGAAAAATTTGGATATTGAAGAACCGGTGGCTCAACTAAAGCTGATTTTAACACTTTAAAAGCTTGATCACATTCTTGTGTCCATAAAAATGGCACGTCTTTACAGCCTAGTTTATTTAGTGGGTACGCTTTGTCGGCAAATTTTTCAATAAATTTACGATAGTAGCTAGCAAACGCTACGAATCGTTTGACTTCGTCGGCGTTTTGCGGTGTCGGATAATTATCTAGCACTCTAGTCTTTTCGGAATCGGGTAAAATTCCATTTTCTGACACTACATGACCGAGATATAATATTTGTTTTTGTAGGAATTGACATTTGACAGGGTTGAGCTTTAAATTGACCTTCCTTAGCCTAGCGAAAATGTCTAATAGATTTTGATTGTGAATTGCTCTTCCAAATACGACTAAATCGTCTTGATATACTAAACATTGATAATTTAACCCTGACATAGCTACAGTCATCATTCTTGAAAAAGCATTTGGGGATGTCTTACACCCCATCGGTAATCTTGTCATTTGGAACTGATTTTTACTAGTTTGGAAAGCGGTAAGCGGTCGGCTTGACTTGTCTAAATTAATTTGATAAAAACCCTGATATAAATCTAAATGTGAAAAGTAGATAGCACCTGATAAAGAGTCTAGGACTTCTGTAATGTTTGGAAGGGGAAATTTATCATTTTTTATTTGATTGTTTAATTTTCTATAATCAATTACGACACGCCATTTCTTTTGTTTCGAGGAATCTAACTTTTTTGGAACTAATAATAATGGACTCGACCATGCACTTCTTGCTTCTTCAATTATCCCATCATCAAGCATTCCTTGAATCTGCCTATCAATTTCAGACTTTTGAGAGTGTGGTAACCGGTACGGTTTAACGTAAACTGGAGAGCTACCCGGTTTTAATTCTATCGATTGTTCGTACAGCCTAGTAGTGGTTAGCTTATCTCCTGGTAGGAAAAAAACGTCTGCATATTTTGCGCAAATGTTCTCAATAGACTTCTGTTCCTCTTCATTTAATTTACTAAAATCTAATGCAGAAAATAACGACTTCACCCTTTCGGCGTTCATAGTTGGCTTGCTAAACTCACAAATGAAGAAATCACTCAATTTACTTTTATTTACCGTAAAACGGCTTAAAACCACGTCGCTGTCCCTCGTATTTAATATCCTAATGGGTATTTTACCTTGACTCGGTTTTACTATCGCGTTTGCAACATATATTCCTTCGCATAATTCCTGACTGCTAACAACGCAGTCTTCCGCAATGCTAGTATCCATATAGTCTATGTACTCGCTACGAGCTGGAATTGTCAAATATTTATTATTTGTTGCTGATGAACAGGCAAAGCTGATCTCAGATGGTTCTCCCTTTTGTGTCATTAATTGTAAAGTGTTTGTTTCGAAGTTAATAATCGCTCCATGACGTTTGAGGAAATCTTGCCCTAGGATACCATCCGCGCTGCAAGATAGATTTTCAAATACAAAAAACGTATGCTCGAATTCGTAGTCGCCAAAATTTAACTTTAAAAATACATATCCAGTTGATGTTACCTGACCACCTATACCCCTAACACATAACGTCTTTTTATGGATAGGTATGTTCCAACTTCTAATAACTTCATACTTTATTGCCGATATAGAAGCTCCGGTGTCAAGTAGCCAGCTATATGTTTTCTTGCCTATATTTATGGCTACTCTATTTAAATCATTGCACGCGTAAATATAGTCAGGCTCGAAAAAAATGATTCAGCGATTCCGTATTAGGCACATCGGTGAATTGACCGACAGAATCATGTTCGGCGGGGGATATCACGTTCATATTTCCACGGGCACTGACCCCACGGCCACGGGACACAGCATGCGAACTATCCCTATATGGCCTGCTCCGTGATCTGTTACCACGGCCCCCTCGACGCGTGTTCCCTTGATGATGATGAGGGTAGCGATTATACGAAAACTGTCGCGGTCCCCTCTGAAGACGCTGACGATAACCTCTGTACTGGTTGCTAGCGCCTCTGAAGTACCTGTTATAAGAGTTTGGTGAGCGGTACATACCCATGACCTCTGCTTGACTGGACGTTGATGGCCTCGATACGTTCTCATCCTGCGCAGCCTGGATCGCGTCCTTTAGGCTGCCGAAGTTCCGAGCTGCAATGATGGTGCTAAGCCTTGGGTCCTTCAAACCATCTGCGAACTTCTTAATGCACATTTTTTCGTTTAACGGCTTTAAAACGTCGTAACTCGCCGAATTACCGTCCGCCTGCGCTATTGTTAATTCGGAGAAAAGTTTCTCTATCTCTGACCCATACTGATCTATGCTACGCCAGCCCTGACTTATATTTTGAAGTCGGGAATGGATAGCTGTAAAGGATTTCTTAGGCAGCAGAGTGTTACGCAAATCCCTTATAAGTAGCTCTACAGACGAATAAGTTGCTGACATACGCAACTTCGCACTTTCGGTCAACCTTCCTTTTAGTACAAAAATAATTAATGACTTTTTACCTGGCTCATCTAACATACCCGAGTACATGTCAATAGCATCGATTAATCGTTTTGTTGTGTTCTCGGTACCATCCATAAGAGGAATCAAGCTACAGGCTGATTTTAAATCGAACTCCATGTTGTCAATTTTACAAAATTTGGTATCAGCCCTAAAATTTTCTTCTACTTCAGGCTTTGTGCATAACTCTAATATGTCATTATGCAAACACTTAATTTTGTCATACAACTTATTAGCCTCCTCTATGAGTTGAGGTTGTATATTTTTCAATAAGGCAAGTTTCGCAATAAATTCATCACATCTATTTATAATATCACTAACTTTTGACAGCTGATTTTTAGTAATGTTACCTTCAAATCTAGATTTTCCCTTTTTAATTAAGTACTTCTTTATGGCAACTAACTCTTCGTAACATTGCAATAACTCAACTGCCATTACACAACTATATTACCTACCTGTCTACTTATTTAGCCTTAATGGTTATGTTACACTTACTCATTATTGTCCCACTTTTCTTCACAATAGTACCAATTTTGCCATTTGTATTAGTCTCTTGCCAATGCGTAAATACACTATCACACGATACCGAAACGCGATATTTAACTCCGTTAACACTTAAACACTCATCGGAGTCTCTCGAGCCGCACGCTGCAGGTCACGCAAGGTGATCTCCTGACGCATCCATTTTTTCTGAGTTTTCTTGCACCTCCTGTATACCGCGTAACTGCCTCCAAGGACAAGTATGATGAGCATTACCCCCAGAATGATGTTGGTGGTACTGGCATGGAATTTAAGTTCGTCGGTGCCCGCTGTAGCCTTATTGTCACCTCCTGCCGCAGTCTGCGCGATGATGACCTCCTCCTTTGATTTTGTAGCGCCCATGATAATTATGTGGACCTGCCACGGCAAACACATTTGCAGACCATCACCAGGACGATGACCGAAATTGCACATACAGTTATAAAAATTATCGCGAACTCGCGAAGAGATTGCTCCAATTTCTGTATTACTCGATCATTGTTCACTTGCACCATGTTTATTATTCAATTAATTATCATGTCCTTCAATTACACTCATTGACCGACGGCACGCGCGGCACCGTATAAGGCAAGGTCGCCATGTAACTGACTCACTTTGCAAAATGATCAAAAGTTAAATTTACATTTTATAAATAATTATATAACAAAATAATCATTTGGCAACTGAGTTATCAGACAAAACTACCATTGGTCTAAAAATCTTACATCCAGACACAATGGAAAAACCGTAGGTATACTATGCGTCATGTAAAAAGGCAATTAGACTAATCATGGAAAAAACCTGGGTCTCCGTTAGGTACGACGACGAGCGAAGCGAGGAGGAGTGTTAGGTTGAACTGCGAACATACAGCGCGCGAGCCGAGCGAGCGAAGCGAGCGTGCCGCGGCAGCGGCCGGCGAAGTGCCAGAACCGACCACTTTTTACTAATACTAATCTAATCTTGTAACTTACCTGTAAATAATCTGTACCAAATGAAAGTTGACATTTGGACAAATGCTTAATTTGCGAATCATATTATTTGGTGTAATGAAAAAAAGTCAATTGACATTTTATTATTTAACCCATTTACCAAGTGTAGTGTTTGCTAACTGATCATTTGCTAAGTGAGTTTTTGTTGTTTGTCAAATGAACTTTTGTCAATAATTTTTTGGTCAAACATTAGTGAACCGAAATATCCTAAATATATAAAAAAGTATTGAATAACGGCGCGGCCGGCGCTGAGGAGCTTGTTTTACAAGCAGTAACTAACGCCTAATTAAGTTTTCTTCCTGAATTATCTTGAGACGAATAGGTACGTGATAATATGATATATTTTTTGATGTGAATATGTTCTCACTGCTGAGGTGAAAAGTTGTATGTGTTACTCGAGAGCAAAGTATTTGCATCTTGTGCTTTTGAGTCTTTCGCTACGCTCAAGATTCAAACTTTAAAACACTCGCTACGCTCGTGATTCAATTTCAGAATCTTTCGCTTCCTCCGGACTCAAAATTAGCACTCGCAGTAAAAACAAACTTTGCTCTCTTGTTGAACAAATAACTATTTTAATGTAGAATAGATACTCACACGTTTATTTTATTCTGTCAAATCACTAAATTATGTGTCAATAGTCCCGATGTGTCGATAGTGACGACCGGTTAGCCTAGTGGGTAGTGACGCTGCCTACGAAGCTGGAGGTCCTGGGTTCGAATCCCGGTAAGGGCAAATATTTGTGTGATGAGCGTGAATATTTGTTTCTGAGTCATGGATGTTTTCTATATATTTAAGTATTTATATCTATTATATGTATCGTCGTCTAGTACCTATAACACAAGCCTTACTGAGCTTACTATGGGACTAGGTCGATTTGTGTAAGATTGTCCCCTTATATAAAAAAAAATATATAAAAATAGTCCCCAAAAACGTTATTACTCAAAATGCCTTCAAGAAAAAGATAGAACCTGACACGAATTTCTAGAGAGGCCGCCAGAAAACGAGTGGCAAGATCTCAGGAGTCCGAAGAAGCTTCCCGGGCTTCTAGATTCCTTGAAAACAGTGAAGATAGGGAACCACGTCTAGGCCACGATCGTGAACGCCGTTCATTGTCGCGAGCTTCCGAGACTATAACGAACGTAAAACAAGATTAACAGCGGATTCTCGGGCTTCTGAAACATTTACACAACAAGAAGACCGCTTGACCTCTCAGAGAAGTCGCATTTCAGCAACAAGCTCGCAGGTATGTACATGACATTACAGTACAACCAATGCGTCATGCAAACTAGTTATAAAAAGACAAAAAGGAAAACACATAAGTATAATTACATTGGTACAGTTGATTGCCTATCATCCATCTCCTCACAGAAGCTCAGACATTCACTGCACACATACATCCATCGCCACGCAAGTAAGTCACACTCCGGTGCTGATGCCAAGAGCGCATTGAGTTGTGAGAGAGCACGGATCAGCGGCGAGTGCCTGCGTGAAACAGTGCGTGCTGCCGGCACCGCCAGTAAATCGCGTCGTCGTGCCCTGAGAGTTTTCCTAGGGATATCCGGAGTATACAGTCGCACGAGGCGACTCACTAGCTCCGGACAATCTGTCTCACCGCGTATGATCCGACACGCAGTCACCAACAAACCGTAATTACGCCTTACCTCCAACGAATTATAACCTAAGGTCCCTAACAGGTATTTGGTGGGATACAGGAATAGATAGTACCCAAAAACTTTCCTATATAGAAACCGTAGGAATGTTTTCTGAACTTTCTCCAGTAATAGGGCGTAAGTTGATTCGTGACGGTTCCATATAATTGACGAAGCTTCAAGTTTGCTTCTAACGAGTGCATTATAAACTAGCCTGATGGCCCCGGGATCATGAAAGTCACGCAGGTTGCGGATCACAAAACCTAATCTTCGATAGCAGCTTTCAGCAAGTGATAAAGTGTGCTCATGGAAAGTAAGTCGCATATCGAAGACCACACCGAGATCCTTAACACTGGAGACACGGTTGATAGGCTCTGCTCCGAGCATGTATTGAGCATGTATCGGCGTATGTGCACGGCAGAAGGTGCTAACACAACACTTGGCAGAGTTGAAAAGAAGTTTGTTATCCATACTATAAAACAATTGTAATATTTCTTTATCGGCATTATGATGACCTTCGTGTCCTTCAAGAGATAGAAGGCCGATATGAAGCACGGCGACTGGGCGAAGATCAGCCGCAGAGGGATAACACTCGCGCTATTCGGTCACGATAAGGCAATATTCCGAAAAGGAGACGGATCACGCCTTCTGGGAAAGGTACGCGGACAAAAAATTCGGGGGTTGGGTACATAACATAGGTGTTAGATGTGGACTGTATCTTACTTTTCCATATAGGGAAAACCTGGGTCACTTGAAGTAAAAAACACAACAATAATTTCACATGGCGCAGTTGGCGAGAGTGAGTATGTCTCGGCGGCAGAGGTGTGTGAGCAGTGCCATAATGCACCATGGGTTGTCTCTCAAGCCCCGTGGGGGGCTCGGGAAGCCTGTCGCGGCTGTGCCGCTTCTGGCGGGATCAGGCGCCGTCCGCTACAGCGGACGGGTGGCTGGGGTGGGCGTAACGCCCGTCAGGTCCAGTGGGGTCATCTGCTTTGTCCGTCGGCGAGGTCAAGCCCTGCCGGGTGGGACTCCCTTAGGAGAGGCCCAGCGAGCGACCTTCGAGCCGACGGCACTGCAGGAACATCCTTGCGTCGAGTCAGGGGGTGGCGGGCGGATCCGGGCGGATCAAGTCCCGCGGTAGTGCCCTCTTGTCGGGCGGCCGGGAGTGGTAGGGGGCTATGTCCTGCAGGTGCGTCCGGCGCGAGCCGTCTGCCCGCTCGAACATAGCCCTAGCCAGTCTGGTGATGAAGTCGTCCAGGTGTTCGACTTTCAGGTCACGGTGGAGCACTTTGTTGCTGACGTAGAAGTGCGCGTCGGTTGCGGTGCGGAGCGCCAGCGACTGTTGTGCGCGGAGTCGCTGTCTATTGCACTCTCCCACCAGCGCGTACCACGCGGGGGCTGCATAGGTCAACCGTGACCTGATGTACCCCTTGTAGATGCCAATCTTGGCGGACAGGGGGAGGGACGACTTCATCACAGGAGTGAGTAGCGCCCAGGCCGTTCTCGCCTGGTTGACGGTGTTCTTCACGTGGGCGGACATGTTAAGTTGCCGGTCGATGGTGACGCCCAGGTACTTAACAGTCCGCAACCACGGAAGCAGCTGTCCCAGTAGGCGGAGCTCCGGGGGCTGGTTCCTCTTCGCACTGAGGGTGATGGCCTGGGTCTTCGCCACGTTCACCCTCAGGCGCCAGCGGTTGAGCCATCCTGGTAGTAGGTGCGCTGGATCTTGACGGCTGCGTGCGGGAGCTTGTACGACGTCGAGATGTATGCCGCGTCGTCGGCGTACAAGGCTAGTGTGGTCCCCCCTTCCACTGGGATGTCGTCGGTGTACCGCGCGTACAGCGCGGGCGACAAACAGCTTCCCTGGGGGACTCCGGCTGCGATGGGTTTCCTCGCCGAGAGCTTGCCTTCGACCACAACTTGGAAGCTGCGATCGGCGAGGAAGCTGGCCACGATGTGCACGAGCCGTCTTGGCGCTGCGGAGGTTGTCAGTTTGTAGACCAGGCCTGCATGCCAGACCCGGTCAAAAGCCTTTTCCATATCGAGAAGCACCGCCACAGCGTGCTCCTTTTTGTTCCGCGCCGCCGCTGCGACGTGGAGGATCCGGGCGATCTGGAGGGTCGTCGAGCAGTGCCGTAATGCCGGGCGGGCGGGGGTATTCATACCGTGCGCCTGTCCGTCACTTAGCGGAGTCCATTTTCCTAGTGTGAGGTGTATATTCTGAGCCAACTACGACATCCCTTTATTTATCAAATCAATTCTTATAAATAATTACAATTAGTATTCTTAAGTGGTATTAATGGTAAGTGATGACAATAATGAAATAGAAATAAAAGAAAATAAAATCATATAGTGCGAATAAACTGATTAACTTATTATCTAATACATTTTTAACCTATCTTATACCTAATCTAACTGCGACATTCCCCCTCTCGTGCGTCAGCACACTCTCCTGGTGAGCAGAGGAGTATAAGTCGATTTGTAGGGCGCTTGTGTAGCCCTGCGCGCGTCTGGACGTCGGCTAGTCTAACGTGGCCATCAGGGCCGGGATAGACTTTTGCTATAATGCCTCTAGGCCAAGTCCCGCGCGGCATTGTATTGTCTGCGATAATCACCACGTCTCCGGGTTGCGGCTTATGGTGTTTTCCATACGTGCTGGATCGAGGGCAGAGTAGAGGGCGGTATTCTTGCAGCCATCTCTTCCAAAATCGATCCGCTAAGATTTGCGCGGTTTTCCAAGAGCTCAGAGTCATTTCTGTATCTTTGAAGTGTCCCAACGGGGACATAGCGTTGGATCGGGATAGCAGGAAATGGTTAGGAGTGAGCGCCTCCTCGTCGTAATCTGGGTTTACCGGGGTTAAAGGGCGCGAGTTTACAATATGTTCTGCCTCAAGTAGGAGGGTGTGTAATATCTCTTCGTGAGGAGCCTTCTCCCTTAGGGTGACCTTCAGGGCGGCTTTCACACACCCCACCATTCTCTCCCACGCGCCTCCTGCGACTGGGTTGCCCGGGGGTATCTTTTTCCATACTATATTGCTCGTAGTAAAATTATTTTGGAGTACTTCTAGCAACGTTTTCTTGGCCTCTTTCAGTTCTCGTTCTGAGCCAATAAAGTTGGTCCCATTGTCCGTAAAAATGTCGGTGGGCATTCCTCGGCGAGCCATCATGCGGCGTAGTGCTAATATTGTTCAGCTAGCGGATAGTGAGGCGGCTAGCTCGAGTTGCACTGCTCTTGTAGTCAGACATGTGAAGAGCACGCCCCAGCGCTTTTCTCGTCTACGGCCTATTGTAATATTCATCGGGCCGAACAGGTCTATCGCTGTGGCTGTAAATGCGGTTTGATTATATTGAAGCCTCTCTTTTGGTAGATCGCCTACGGGGGCTTTGAGGGTAGCTCCTTTATAGGTCCGACACCATTGGCACTTTTTGCATATATATCGTATATCTCCTCGCATTCCGATTATGTAGTATCGCTGTTTTAATTCGTTAATCACGGTCGCATGGTTGCCATGATTGTATTTCTCGTGGTAGTGATTAATCAGTAGCTTCGCAAAGTCTTCCTTGGCGTGTAACACCGGCAGTACTATTTCTCCTCGGTCTACCCTCGAGTCCAGCACGATAATTCCGGCTTTGTTCAATTTTACCGCTATTTTGTGGAGCGGTGATTTTCGTGGTAGGACGTTACCGCCTTGTAGCAGTTTTCTTTCCTCTGGGAAGGATATCGACTGTGATCTCTTGATCAGCGATAATTCGGCTAATGACCATTATTCATTTCTGTTTCCCATTTTCCAGTGAGCATCTTGGTCTTAAGTTTCTCAGCAGCAAAAATGACACGAGCGGACGAACGTACGAGTTTAGTTAGCTTGGAAAATCTACTTATGTCGGGCAAGTATGCGTATTGTTCCCTAACTTGTGCCGTGCATACCGCTATTTTGTTTCGTTCCTCCCCTGTCGGAGGGGGAGGGGCCGTTGCTTGCTTTTCTGTGGACCAGTTACTGGGTTCTTGCACGAGAAAATCGGGACCGCGAAACCAACGGTGGTTACTGTCGAATTCGTCTGGTACGTACTTGGTCGCAAAGTTGGCTATGTTTAGCGAGCTAGGCACCCAACGCCAATCGGCGGGGGTAGTTGTGTCCTCGATTTCCGCTAGTCTATGGGCGACGAAGCTCTTAAACGTGCGGGGGTCGGATTTGATCAATGCTAATACGGTGCGCGAATCCGACCAGAAATATCGTCTCGAAATTGTGTAGTCGGTTTCCTCTACCACGGACTTGGCCAATCGAGTTCCTAGCGTACAGCTTTGTAGTTGTAGACGCGGGATCGAAATGGTTTTTAGAGGAGCTACGCGCGCTTTTGCTGCGATTAAGTGTGACTTTAGTACACCCGATAGGTCTCTACTCACGAAGTATATACACGTTGCGTATATTTTCTCACTCGCATCGTTGAATACGTGTATATCACCTGTCCTATCTATCGTTGGTACGTAACGCGGTATCTCGAGATTTCGTAGTTTTTGAAGGTTACCTATGAATGCAAGCCATGCGGGCCTACATTCCTCTGGGATCACGTCGTCCCACCCTATCCCGGTGCGCCACACATCTTGAATGAGTGACTTGCCTAATACCGAGATCGGGCTGGCGTAGCCTATGGGGTCGAATATTGACATGGCGCTGCTAGTCACTTGTCTTTTAGTGGGCAAGGTGGCGCCGCTAAGTACGTCTGGGGGTGTATTGCGCAGGTTGACATTGAACCCTAACGTGTCTTGCTTATGGTTCCATATGAGCCCCAGTGTACGTTCTGTATCGCTACCTCCTATTATTGACGTGTTTTCGCCCTTGGGTGATACATCGCGGATGACGCTCGGACAATTAGACGCGAATCGTCTTAACTCGAATGAAGCTTTCATATTTAATTGGTAAATGTCGTTCACTATTTGTTTGGCTTCGTTCTCGTTGTGATCGAGCGCGATTAACATGTCGTCCATGTACGTATTTCTAATGGTTTTCTCGGCCGCGATAGTGTATACGTTTTTTTGCTCTAACGCGTTCTTGTTTTTCACATATAGAGCGGTGGTCGGCGAGCAGGATGCTCCGAATATGAGCCGCGTCATTCTGTACTCTAGTGGTGGGTTGGAACGGTCTCCCCCCCTCCATAAAAAACGTAAACTGTCCCTAACGCGCTCGATGATAGATACTTGGAGAAACATTTCTTTTACGTCTGCAATTACGCCTATCCTGCCTTCCCGGAACCTAATCATGACTCCGAACAATGATTTTAGTAGGTCCGGGCCTGTTAGTAACTCTTGGTTAAGGCTGGTTCCGTGCGCCGTCGCTTTTGCATCGAAAACTAGTCTTAAAGTTCCCTTCTGACTGTGTCGAGTTCCGAAGAAAGGTAAATACCATGCTCGTGGGGAATTGGGGGGGGGGAGGCGAGTCAACTTTCTCGGCATAACCTTTACTGATCAAGTTATTGACTTGTACCGTGAGTTCCTCATTTAGATTCGCGTCCCTATCCAATTTTTTCTCTAAACTGTGGAGACGACGCAGCGCCTGCGCTTTATTACATGGCAAATTCCCGTCTTGATCTTTCCACAGTAAACCTGCCTCGAATCTATCTTGTCCCGGGATCTTACTGCATGTAGTATCTAGTATATCGATAGCGCGTTGATCGGGGTCCGATTTAGGTGTGCGACATTCTATCCCTAACGACTCTATACTGAAATGGGTCTTCATGGCGGCGTATATCTCGTCTTCTGTATTTTTAGGGCGTACGTGATTAATTGCTCCTTTTTTTTGGCTAGGACCGCTATATTGTCCATGCAATACCCATCCCAATCGGGTTAAAGACGCCACGGGAAGCGTGGTGTCTCCGCTGCGAATCTCCCGCGATATTATGAGATGCCAAGTATCTTGCCCTATCAATATAGTGGGCTTTTCGCGCGCATAGCATAATTCGTCAGCTATATCGCTTAAGTGAGGACATTTGTTTATTAGTTCGCGCGATACCTCCTGAGTGGCTAAACTGAGACTTGATATGGTGTGTGCGTTTATCTTTTCTAAACCGCGGCTATATTGCCCGCGTATTGTTAATCTAACTTGACACGATTCCAAGTCTTCAGTTAGATGCCCGCCTACTCCCTCTATGGTGAGAGGGTCGCCTGTCTTCCTAGGGGTCACCATATTGGCTGTCTCACGCTCGATTAGCGTCATGGTGCTCCCTTCGTCTAAAAGGGCGTAAGTGCACACCGTGCCGAGGGGTCCTATAATTTCTACCGGGACTATTTTTAAGTAGGTATTTGCCCTAGTTGTATGGCTTACGCTACCGACGTTTGCGCGTGCGGTCTGTGGCGCGGCTGATAATCCGTGTAGTAATTTATGGTGGCCCGCCTCGCACCCATTGACGCCACAAGCCACGTATTTACACTTAGCTGGGCGTCTGTGGATTGCACCCAGGCACCTGAAGCAGAGTTTCGCGCTTTTTACTGTCTCCCACCGATCGGCTACTGGGAAATTCATAAAATCGGCGCAAGCAGTTGCCTTATGGCTGCCGTTACATATTCCGCATTCGTTTGCTGAGGGCGTCCTTGACTGTACAGTCGGTGGTGCTTTTGTTCGCATTTGTTTTTGCGCCGGTTTTTTGAAATCACGTTGATTGCCTATGGCTGCCACGGTGTGTGGGCCTATCTATCGGTTCATAGGTATCGTCGCCCGACTCTGAGTCGTAGCTTTCTTGTGAGTCATCGCTGACACACGACCGAGCGCTCGCATTTCTATTGCTACCGCGTGGGCGCGGTTTTTCGTTATAATCACGACCGATTGTATTTATATTACCCCGCTTATTATGTTGCCTGTTATGCGTGCGCTTTGCCGTGATGCTAATCTCATTCAGGAAGTTAGAGATCGCTACTAGGTCGGGCATGCTGCTATTTACGTGTTTATATTTGGCCCATTAAAAAAAAAAATTTAAAATTTAAAATTTGAACTGTTTATTTCAATAAAAGATAGGGGTTTAATTACATTCTTAACTACTAATCTTAATTTTAAAAGATTTTTTGAGTTAAGGAGCCTGCCTTAAAACTAATAATTTCTTAAAACTATTAACATTCGTACCTTATAATGAGGTTCAACTTGTCCGAGATTTTGTTCACTAATTCGGGTGCATGCAAATACTTATTTTGCCGTAGTGCTCGTATAGTTGCTACGGCGTTGGCTACATGACTCGCGAACATGACTATGTTGCTACAATCCTCGGCTAGTCGAGGCATCTTCTTAACATTGCGAATCTCTGCTAATATTATTTCCTCGGGGTCGCCGAAGTGGCGTTCTAGGGCGTCTATGATCTCGTATGGATCGCTGACCGTATACATTATAGCTTTGACGGCTATCCGAGCGTCACCTCGCAGTGCTTTCCTTATCCTGCTAACGTTTTGTACATTGGTGAAGCCTGAAGCCGAGTCCTCAAACTCCGCGCGGAATGAAATCCATTCGGCTAGGTTGCCGTCGAACGGCGGTAACTCGGGCACCTGCCGGTGGGCCATAAGGGCGTTTTCGTGGTGATGCCTACTTTCTATATGGGACGCTACCCAATCCTCACACCGATCTCGGGTCCCAGCGACCGAGCCGTTGGCGGACCGTTCCGCCTCTTCTATGCGAGCGATTTCTAATTTACTATTGGCCGTGGCTGCTGTTTAACGCGCAATTTCGAGCTCGGCTTTACGAAGTTCTAACTCAGCCATAAGTACGGTAATTTGGCTATTACTTTCTTGGTTAACTATGGTTCGCGTACTATTCACTTGTCGCGGCGGTTCCCTATTGGACTTGTTCTCGATGACCGGCCGAGAATCAAGTTCCTTCCTATTCTGATCCCCCTTGGACGTACCGGGTTGGGGGACGGGTTCAGCTGCGCGGTTCGCGTTATCGTTCGTGTCACTGTTGTCGCCGTTACCTTTGCTCCATGTATTGGTGGTGTTGGTAGTGGTCTCTCCTGATGCCGACGTCTTCTCTTCTGACAGCTTGGCTCTGGAGCGGGTGTGGATCCCTCCTGGGACTGACATTTTGCACGAGAGGGGTTCCCTACGTTAATCCTACCTAATACCTAAGTAGACGCCGCAAAAGGCAACGCCTACGCCCTACTGGTCCCTATGTACCGTACCTCCTAGCCCTTTGGCACCGTTAGGCGGCCGGGAGGTTGGTAGACGCAGCCACCCACGGGAATAAATTAATACTCGACCTGGGTGTGTTAGTAACACGGTGCAGCCGCCGAGACACACTCGGACTTGGCTGTTGAAGCGACCACCAACGGGAATAAATTAATACTCGACCGAGGGTGTCGATGGTAGAACGTTGCAGCCGCCGAGACACACTCGGACTTGGCTGTTGAAGCGACCACCAACGGGAATAAATTAATACTCGACCGAGGGTGTCGATGGTAGCACGTTGCAGCCGCCGAGACACACCCGGACTTGGCTGTTGAAGCGACCACCAACGGGAATAAATTAATACTCGACCGAGGGTGTCGATGGTAGCACGTTGCAGCCGCCGAGACACACTCGGACTTGGCTGTTGAAGCGACCACCAACGGGAATAAATTAATACTCGACCGAGGGTGTCGATGGTAGCACGTTGCAGCCGCCGAGACACACTCGGACTTGGCTGTTGAAGCGACCACCAACGGGAATAAATTAATACTCGACCGAGGGTGTCGATGGTAGCACGTTGCAGCCGCCGAGACACACTCGGACTTGGCTGTTGAAGCGACCACCAACGGGAATAAATTAATACTCGACCGAGGGTGTCGATGGTAGCACGTTGCAGCCGCCGAGATACACTCGGACTTGGCTGTTGAAGCGACCACCAACGGGAATAAATTAATACTCGACCGAGGGTGTCGATGGTAGCACGTTGCAGCCGCCGAGACACACCCGGACTTGGCTGTTGAAGCGACCACCAACGGGAATAAATTAATACTCGACCGAGGGTGTCGATGGTAGCACGTTGCAGCCGCCGAGACACACCCGGACTTGGCTGTTGAAGCGACCACCAACGGGAATAAATTAATACTCGACCGAGGGTGTCGATTGTGGCACGTTGCAGCCGCCGAGTACGTTCGGACTTGGCTGTTGAAGCAATCACCAACGGGAATAAATTAATACTCAACCGAGGGTGTTGATTGTGGCTCGCAGCGTTGCTTTAAAACTTCTTCCTTATTTGATCCGGGCTCCGAAGTACCATTGTTAGATGTGGACTGTATCTTACTTTTCCATAAAGGGAAAACCTGGGTCACTTGAAGTAAAAAACACAACAATAATTTCACATGGCGCAGTTGGCGAGAGTGAGTATGTTTCGGCGGCAGAGGTGTGTGAGCAGTGCCGTAATGCCGGGCGGGCGGGGGTATTCATACCATGCGCCTGTCCGTCACTTAGCGGAGTCCAGCCTTGATGGTCGTCTCACGCGCCCTGTTGGAGGCACGGAGAAGCCGGACGCAGCTGGCGCTGCTTTTGGCGGGATCGGGCGCCGTCCGCTACTACGGACGGGGAGCTGGGGGGGGCGTAACGCCCGTCAGGTCCGATGGTGTTGCGGGATCATCTGGTTCGTCCGTCGGCGCGGTCAAGCCCTGCCGGGTGGGGCTCCCTTGGGAGAGGCCCGGCGAGCGACCTGCGGGCCGACGGCGCTACAGGAACGTCCGCGGTCAGGTCCGGTGGGTCTTCGGGGGGCTAGCCATCCTGGTACAGGGCGGCCAGTCCCCTGAGGATGATGGGGGCAGGGTTTTCGCCTGTCCGCAGAGCGCCGAGCACGGTCTGCAGTATTTCCACGCACTGCTCTATCACCCTGTCCCTGGCGCCATCTTGGCTTGCTGGCAGGGAGGGGGAGGCAGTGACGTGGGGTAATCCGGGCGGCGCTGCTGCAGGAGGAGCGAGCGCTTGGGCGGAGCTGGAGCTGGCGGCCGCGGGCTGGGCGGCGGCGGCGGCTGTCTGGGTGACGGGGTCAGTAGTGGTAGCGGCGGGCTGCCTTTTGCCGCGTCCGCCCCTCCCTCGGCGGCGGCGGCGCGGAGGTACCGCGTCGTTCGCCTTCGCCATGAGGGTTTTGGGGGCGTTTTCGGCGTCCTCCACCGGGCGCGGCTGGGGCACGATGATCCCGCGGCGGCTAGTGAGGGGTGCTGTGCCGGTCCTCTTCGTGCGTGCTTCCCGCTGGTAGGTGGGGCACGTAGGGCTGTTTGCTGTGTGGGGGCCGCCGCAATTTGCGCAGGTCCCCTCCTGGTCGCGCGGCCGCTCGCACTGGCCTGCAAAGTGTGGCCCCGCGCAGCGGACACACTTTATTGGGCGGCGGCAGCCGTGCGAGGAGTGACGGAAGGCCTGGCAGCGGTGACATTGCGCCGGCCCCTTCTTGCCGCGCCATGCTTCCACTGCTACTCCCGTCATCCCGAGCACCTCTCGGACATCATATATGGCCGGGATTAGGCCGTCGGTTCTTTCGAGCTGCATATAAAATATGCAGCCGGGTCTCCCTGCACGCGCGTCCACGTGGCGCGTGTATAGTGGGGCGAATCCCTTCGCCGCCAGGTCTGCAGTGATGTGTGCTGGGTCCGTATTCGCGGGGAGCCCCCTGATGCACACCTTCAGGGGGATCTCGGTCTTGGGTTGTAGCGCCGACCAGGAAATGGAGTCCCCGAGGGCCTCGAGGTAGGCCTGCACCACCCTGTATTCTTCGTGGTCGTCGGGGCGGAAGCGGACTCCATTTCCGTAGGGGCGGGCATTGGGAAAACGGCCCAGTTGCTCCCATATCCGCTTGAAGTGCGCGCTCCAATCCAGGAGGTTGTCGACCGTGATTGGGCGCGGCTTCTTCAGAGGCGGCTGGGTCGTGGCTGCTCTCGGTGCGGTATGGGGCGTCTGGTTAGCGGCCGGCGCGGTTGCGGCCTCTTCCCGACGCTCGTCGTCGCCACTGTCCTCCGCGCTCTCGTCCTGGACGTCCATCGGGGACGTGTCCAGGCGGGGGAGGCTTCGTGGCGTCGCGAGTGGCGCCTGCGCCGGCGTTTGCACCAGCGGCGGCGAGATGGTGGCGGGCGTTCGGCGGACTGCGAGTCCACCGTGCGGTGGCGTTTTCAGTGCCGGAAGGGTCGGCTGCTGCGTGGTTGGAGCTGGAGTCGGCGTCGGGATCTGCCGCGCCGCGCGGGGCGCGGCGTTCTTCGCCTGGCCCGCTCCGAGGGCGGGCGGCGGTCGCGACGCGGGCGCTGTGCGGGGCGCGAGGCTCTCCTTGCCCGCTCCGAGGGCGGGCGGCGGTCGCGGCGCGGGTTTCGGGGGCGCGGCCTGGCGTTGCGCTGCAGGCGCATGCTGTGGCCGGGGCACGGGCGCGGGGGCCTGTTTATTGGCAGACGCGGTGGTGGCGGCTGCGTAGGTGGGTGTCGCTCTGCTCGTGGAGGCGGCGGCACGGTGGGTTGTGGCCTGCGCGAGTGGCGCGGCGGCGGTCGGTTTCTTAGTGGACAGCGGCATTTTTCCCTTGACGAGGGGGGCCAGCTGGTCCACGATCTCCCTCATGGTGATGGGCGGCGCGGGGAACGAGGGCTCTTGCGTACCGTCGTTGGTGGGCGTTCCGGGGGTGCTGGGGGTTGAGGCCTGGCGGGCCGCCGCGGACGCTAGCAGGGCGGTTTTAAACGCCCGCTGGATGCGCGGGTCGCGGGCGAGTGAGGCCACATCATAGGTGGCGCGGGTGCGGTGGAACGTCCGTGGGCGTCCGAGCTGCTCCTTGGAGGCTCCCGAGGGGAGCGGAGTCGGCGGAGGCATCTGGTTTTTTTTTTCGTGTGGGTAGTTAGCCCACACGATTTTTCGCTCTACCCTCACCTTTGCTGGACAAAGGTGAGGGGCGGAGAGCGGTGGGGAGCCCTGTCTAGGGCTTCCTGGGGCGCTTCGGGTGCGATCGCTGCGGCGCGGCTGCCCTTACCCGCTTCATTCACCACCAGACCCCGGTGGGACCCGCTTGTGGGAGGCCGGGGCTGGCTAGAACTGGGCGGGCGGTACAGCGGCGCGGGTAGTGGCGGTTGACGTCGGGGCGATCCGGGCGCGGGGGAGGGTGATGTCCGAGCGAAGCGTAGCCAATCCTAGCGGAGTCCATTTTCCTAGTGTGAGGTGTATATTCTGAGCCAACTACGACATCCCTTTATTTATCAAATCAATTCTTATAAATAATTACAATTAGTATTCTTAAGTGGTATTAATGGTAAGTGATGACAATAATGAAATAGAAATAAAAGAAAATAAAATCATATAGTGCGAATAAACTGATTAACTTATTATCTAATACATTTTTAACCTATCTTATACCTAATCTAACTGCGACAATAGGTGTAAAAAACGTGTTAATAGTTTACATTAATGTAATTAATATTCATTAATATGAATTACATAATTTTTTTCATGCTCCACTTAGATGTAATTTAAGTCTGTGTAGTACTTACGGCCTATGCACCGTATACGCGCGTTTGTATAGAATCACGTGTAAAGAAATCGACACAAACGTTAATGTATAAGTAATAATGAAAAAAAAAACAGTCAACGCGAACGAAGTCGCGGGCATAAGCTATAATTTAATTATAAAAAAATATAGAATTTAAGCAGAAACGTCTGTTGATGATTATAAGATATTTATATTTTTAAAAACGGAGTTTTCAATTTAGATTTAGAAATTTAAACTAACGATGAAATTTTCCGTAGGTACAGATAATTTGAGACCCTTGGAAGGATATAGGATAGTTTTTTATCTGGGAAATAATAACTTAAGATAATCATATTTCTAAGGCGATAACAAGTTCTACGCGGACGAAGTCGCGGGCAACAGCTAGTGTAGGTACAATAAATAAATAAGCTTAATACTCTTTTTGTAATCCATTTTCATTTTAGTTTTGTCTTTTTTTAATATTTCTTTAAGGTGTACCCAACCTTATCCATATTAATATCTACAAGACACAACCAAATGACATTAATGACGTAAAAACGGCTCACCCCCGCCGACTTCTGTATATAATATGGTATATGTGGTTTGTGGATCGATAATCTTTGTTTTTATTATTTTCTCGCAGTCGAAACGAAAAGTGGAGTGTAGGTATAACTCTAAAAGCCATGTTCGAACAATTTTTAATATAAAAAACACCGGTGTGAAGTTAGCGGCCAAAGTTAGCGGCCGATGATAACCCGACCAAATTAAGAAGTTATGTATATTTTCAACAAGAATAGTGTCAAAACATGGTCAAAACAAGCAGAACCGCATTATATCTACTTTCTTATAAGAAAACAACAAAAATAACAAATCTAAACATTAAAAAACGCTAATAACTAGAAGTGCACTTTGGCCGCTAACTTCACAAATTAGCAGCCAAAAATATTTTTGATACATTTTCAAAATTTGCACCTTAGACAACTAGCAATCAGCTTGATAGCTGATAGGGTGATACTCAACTGCATATAAAAGAGACAAAAGCGACCACGTAGAAACATCAGCTTTCTATGAAAAAGTGCATTAATTCAAGATTTGCTGCATCTTAGACGGCAAGCGAGTAAACCTCATCCATCGTTACGTGCAGAACATTACGCTAGCTATCAATTGACACTATTTCTAGGGTGATACTCGACTGCGTGTAAGAGTAACAGAGGCTACCAAGTAGAAACATCAGCTTTCTATGTAAAAGTGGATTCATTCAAGATTTGCTGCACTTTAGACGGCAAACGAGTAATTTTCACCTATTGTTTCGTGTAGGAAATTACACTAGCTATAAATTGGCACTATTTCTAGGGTGATACTCGACTGCGTGTTAGAGCAACAGAGGCGACCAAGTTGAAACATCAGCTTTCTATGAAAAAGTGCATTAATTCAAGATTTGCTGCATCTTAGACGGCAAGCGAGTAAACCTCATCTATTGTATCGTGCAGGACATTACACTAGCTATAAATTGACACTATTTCTAGGGTGATACTCGACCGCGTATAAGAGCAACAGAGGCGATCAAGTAGAAACAGCAGCTTTCTATGACAAAGTGCATTAATTCAAGATTTGCTGCATCTTAGACGGCAAGCGAGTAAAGCTCACCTATTGTATCGTGCAGGACACTATACTGGCTAAAAATAAACACTATTTCTAGGGTGATACTCGACCGCGTATTTATAAGAGCAACAGAGGCGATCAAGTAGAAACAGCAGCTTTCTATGACAAAGTGCATTAATTCAAGATTTGCTGCATCTCAGACGGCAAGCGAGTAAAGCTCACCTATTGTATCGTGCAGGACATTACACAAGCTATAAATTAACACTATTTCTAGGGTAATACTCGACCGCGTATAAGAGCAACAGAGGCGAACAAGTAGAAACAGCAGCTTTCTACGACAAAGTGCATTAATTCAAGATTTGCTGCATCTTACACGGCAAGCGAGTAAAGTTCACCTATTGTATCGTGCAGGACATTACACTAGCTATAAATTAACACTATTTCTAGGGTGATACTCGACCGCGTATAAGAGCAACAGAGGCGAACAAGTAGAAACAGCAGCTTTCTATGACAAAGTGCATTAATTCAAGATTTGCTGCATCTCAGACGGCAAGCGAGTAAAGCTCACCTATTGTATCGTGCAGGACATTACACTAGCTATAAATTAACACTATTTCTAGGGTGATACTCGACCGCGTATAAGAGCAACAGAGGCGACCAAGTAGAAACAGCAGCTTTCTACGACAAAGTGCATTAATTCAAGATTTGCTGCATCTTAGACGGCAAGCGAGTAAAGCTCACCTATTGTATCGTAGAGGACATTACACTAGCTATAAATTAACACTATTTCTAGGGTGATACTCGACCGCGTATAAGAGCAACAGAGGCGATCAAGTAGAAACATCAGCTTTCTATGACAAAGTGCATTAATTGAAGATTTGCTGCATCTTAGACGGCAAGCGAGTAAACCTCATCTATTGTATTGTGCAGGACATTACACTAGCTATAAATTGACACTATTTCTAGGGTGATACTCGACCGCGTATAAGAGCAACAGAGGCGATCAAGTAGAAACAGCAGCTTTCTATGACAAAGTGCATTAATTCAAGATTTGCTGCATCTTAGACGGCAAGCGAGTAAAGCTCATCTATTGTATCGTGCAGGACATTACACTAGCTATAAACTAACACTATTTCTAGGGTGATACTCGACCGCGTATAAGAGCAACAGAGGCGATCAAGTAGAAACAGCAGCTTTCTATGACAAAGTGCATTAATTCAAGATTTGCTGCATCTTAGACGGCAAGCGAGTAAAGCTCACCTATTGTATCGTGCAAGACGTTACACTGGCTACACATTAACACTATTTCTAGGGTGATACTCGACCGCGTATAAGAGCAACAGAGGCGAACAAGTAGAAACAGCAGCTTTCTATGAAAAAGTGCATTAATTCAGGATTTGCTGCATCTTAGACGGCAAGCGAGTAAACCTTACCTATCGTAGCGTGCAGAACATGATACTAGCTACAAATAGACACTACTTCTAGGGTGATACTCGACCGCGTATAAGAGCAACAGAGGCGACCAAGTAGAAACAGCAGCTTTCTACGACAAAGTGCATTAATTCAAGATTTGCTGCATCTTAGACGGCAAGCGAGTGAAGCTCACCTATTGTATCGTGCAGGACGTTACACTGGCTACAAATTAACACTATTTCTAGGGTGATACTCGACCGCGTGTAAGAGCAACAGAGGCGATCAAGTAGAAACAGCAGCTTTCTATGACAAAGTGCATTAATTCAAGATTAGCTGCATATCAGACGGCAAGCGAGTAAAGCTCACCTATTGTATCGTGCAAGACATTACTTTAGCTATAAATTAACACTATTTCTAGGGTGATACTCGACCGCGTATAAGAGCAACAGAGGCGACCAAGTAGAAACAGCAGCTTTCTACGACAAAGTGCATTAATTCAAGATTTGCTGCATCTTAGACGGCAAGCGAGTAAAGCTCACCTATTGTATCATAGAGGACATTACACTAGCTATAAAATAACACTATTTCTAGGGTGATACTCGACCGCGTATAAGAGCAACAGAGGCGATCAAGTAGAAACATCAGCTTTCTATGACAAAGTGCATTAATTCAAGATTTGCTGCATCTTAGACGGCAAGCGAGTAAAGCTCACCTATTGTATCGTGCAGGACATTACACTAGCTATAAATTAACACTATTTCTAGGGTGATACTCGACCGCGTATAAGAGCAACAGAGGCGATCAAGTAGAAACAGCAGCTTTCTATGACAAAGTGCATTAATTCATGATTTGCTGCATCTTCGACGGCAAGCGAGTAAAACTCACCTATTGTATCGTGCAGGACATTACACTAGCTATAAATTGACACTATTTCTAGGGTGATACTCGACCGCGTATAAGAGCAACAGTGGCGACCAAGTAGAAACAGCAGCTTTCTACGACAAAGTGCATTAATTCAATACGACAAAGTGCATTAAATCTGTTGTTCTTATACGCGGTCGAGTATCACCCTAGAAATAGTGTTAATTTATAGCTAGTGTAATGTGCTCTACAATACAATAGGTGAGCTTTACTCGCTTGCCGTCTAAGATGCAGCAAATCTTGAATTAATGCACTTTGTCATATAAAGCTGATGTTTCTACTTGATCGCCTCTGTTGCTCTTATACGCGGTCGAGTATCACCCTAGAAATAGTGTTAATTTATAGCTAGTGTAATGTCCTGCACGATACAATAGGTGAGCTTTACTCGCTTGCCGTCTAAGATGCAGCAAATCTTGAATTAATGCACTTTGTCGTAGAAAGCTGCTGTTTCTACTTGATCGCCTCTGTTGCTCTTATACGCGGTCGAGTATCACCCTAGAAATAGTGTTAATTTAAATCTAGTGTAATGTCCTGCACGATACAATAGGTGAGCTTTACTCGCTTGCCGTCTAAGATGCAGCAAATCTTGAATTAATGCACTTTGTCATAGAAAGCTGATGTTTCTACTTGATCGCCTCTGTTGCTCTTATACGCGGTCGAGTAGCACCCTAGAAATAGTGTTATTTTATAGCTAGTGTAATGTCCTCTACGATACAATAGGTGAGCTTTACTCGCTTGCCGTCTAAGATGCAGCAAATCTTGAATTAATGCACTTTGTCGTAGAAAGCTGCTGTTTCTACTTGGTGGCCTCTGTTGCTCTTATACGCGGTCGAGTATCACCCTAGAAATAGTGTTAATTTATAGCTAGTGTAATGTCTTGCACGATACAATAGGTGAGCTTTACTCGCTTGCCGTCTAAGATGCAGCAAATCTTGAATTAATGCACTTTGTCGTAGAAAGCTGCTGTTTCTACTTGGTCGCCTCTGTTGCTCTTATACGCGGTCGAGTATCACCCTAGAAATAGTGTTAATTTGTAGCCAGTGTAACGTCCTGCACGATACAATAGGTGAGCTTCACTCGCTTGCCGTCTAAGATGCAGCAAATCTTGAATTAATGCACTTTGTCGTAGAAAGCTGCTGTTTCTACTTGGTCGCCTCTGTTGCTCTTATACGCGGTCGAGTATCACCCTAGAAGTAGTGTCTATTTGTAGCTAGTATCATGTTCTGCACGCTACGATAGGTAAGGTTTACTCGCTTGCCGTCTAAGATGCATCAAATCTTGAATTAACGCACTTTTTCATGGAAAGCTGCTGTTTCTACTTGATCGCCTCTGTTGCTCTTATACGCGGTCGAGTATCACCCTATAAATAGTGTTAATTTATAGCTAGTGTAATGTCCTGCACGATAGAATATGTGAACTTTACTCGCTTGCCGTCTAAGATGCAGCAAATCTTGAATTAATGCACTTTGTCATAGAAAGCTGCTGTTTCTACTTGATCGCCTCTGTTGCTCTTATACGCGGTCGAGTATCACCCTAGAAATAGTGTTAATTTCTAGCTAGTGTAATGTCCTGCACGATACAATAGGTGAGCTTTACTCGCTTGCCGTCTAAGATGCAGCAAATCTTGAATTAATGCACTTTTTCATAGAAAGCTGATGTTTCTACGTGGTCGCTTTTGTCTCTTTTATATGCAGTTGAGTATCACCCTATCAGCTATCAAGCTGATTGCTAGTTGTCTAAGGTGCAAATTTTGAAAATGTATCAAAAATATTTTTGGCTGCTAATTTGTGAAGTTAGCGGCCAAAGTGCACTTCTAGTTATTAGCGTTTTTTAATGTTTAGATTTGTTATTTTTGTTGTTTTCTTATAAGAAAGTAGATATAATGCGGTTCTGCTTGTTTTGACCATGTTTTGACACTATTCTTGTTGAAAATATACATAACTTCTTAATTTGGTCGGGTTATCATCGGCCGCTAACTTTGGCCGCTAACTTCACACCGGTATAAAAAACCATCACGGGGTAATATGGCTTATTTGAGACCCTTACAACTTACGATAATATTTACTAGTATGAGTCGATAAAATTTTCGAAAAAAACCTTCGATGTCTCACCGAACGGGCCGGGCCGGAGCGCGTTGTATTTATTACATGCAAATGAATTTTAACCGTATAAAGAGTAATTGCATTTCATATTTGAATGCATCGTGCATCCAGTGCGAGGCGGCAGCTACCGACACGGTCAGTGGGGATTGTAATCAAATATGAATTGCATATGCTTGTATAGACGGTTCAAATTCCTTTGCATGTAATAGAATGCACTCCGGTCCGGCCCGTTCGGTGAGAATCGTACAGTCACCAGCAATAAGATCTGCCACAACATAGCACGCATAAATATCTGACACGACTCTATGTCTAACGCCATAAGGACATGTCAGATATTTTTGCCGGCTTTGTTTCGGCAGATATTGATGCCGGTGACTGTACATACAGCATACAGCCCACAGAGACGAGCCACTAGTTCCGAGAGCGTTGCGAGACCACGAGAGCCCATCGACTTTGTGATAAATTAACACACAACCTTATACTCAATGTAATACAATCGAAAAACGCATGTGTTTCAATTTCCTTGTCTTACTTTTTACATCACTATAGGTTGTAAAGGACATTGTATACGGTGGTCGGTGCGAGCTTGTACTTGGAGAGCATTCGAAAGGGTAACAGTGCGCCGACGACACCGCTCGAGGTAAGTGTAACTTGTCCGAAAACATAATTATCGGCTAACTGTTTCTTAATATAAAAAACACGCATTTTCTATAATGTAAATTAATACGTTTCAAAGCAATTTGTCATTAGTGAAAATATTGTAGTTTATGTTTATTTTTTAGAATAAAGAGTGTTTACATTTACAGGATACTTAAATAAATGATATGAAGACGTAGTTGTGTTCGTGTAAAATTAGTTAATTGCGTCGAATGTTATACACTAATTTCCCAGTGTTGAAAAAATTATCTTTATAAAATGAACTAGTTCAAGTTCAACCGTCGTTTCTTTAATTTCGTACTAACTATTATCTGATATTATAAAGTAATCAAAATAAATAAAATTTTCTTTGGAAGTATTTAACGTTATAAATAAATATTCTGTTTTGCGACCAATGATGTGTCTAAATAGTACTTACTTAGCTTAGTGTTGTTGCAAAATACACAAGTACTGACTCGTAGGTAATAAATAATTGTATACCGGCTATTTAGTGATATTATCAGTAAATAACATTTATTTACATAATTATATTGAGTAAATATAAAACCAATGTTGCAAATATTTTCATCATTATCCTCCTCCTAGCGTTTTTCTGGCTTATACTTAAAGGAACTTTCACCTAATCCCAAGATTTGGCTAGTTTTACGAAGGTGACTACCATATATGTTGTACATATATAGTATAAAAAAACAGATATTGATGAAGAAACATTATGTCCATGACCTAGCGAAATATAAAAAACAATAATTATGACACAATTTTATTGAAGTACTTATCGAAAGGGCACCTGCAAGGTTTTTTGCCTGGTTTTTGCAAGGTCTTGCAAAACCCAAAACCAGTTTTTTTTGCGAATTGTGCGCGGTACTTAATACAAGTGACAATGCCCAGCCCCGCTATTCTGTAATTTGTTTTAACCTCGTCTCACCGTTCACTTCGTAGTAACTAAGCGTAATCAGAGGTCTAGTTTCGTTAGACGTGACGGGTGAGGTGGGGCGTGTTAGCGCGTTCGGAATAGCTCAGCTATGCTATTCACAACTACTTCCCAGCGAAAACGGTGATGGTTAAACCCATTTTGATGCGATTTGTTGTCACTAGAATATCTTTTTGAGGTGGTTCCATGGTCATGGTCATGACTTTATAAGTATACTTGAAGCTATTTTGGTAATTTTAAGTCGGTTAAAACTTTGTTTTTAAAGTAAATTATTCATCGGTTCGTTTTTATCCTCTTTCGCATTATGTTACGACCGTATTTTTACCACACGCGGTTTTCAATCGAATTTTTCCCTTTTTCTGTTTCCCTTTTTAGGGTTTCCTACCTCAAAAGGAAAAAACGAAACCCTTATAGGATCACTTTGTTTTTCGTCCGTCTGTCTGTCAAGTCGCTTTTTCTCAAGAACGCGGGGGGGTGTCAAGCTAAAATTTATACGAAATACTCAGGTCTACTGTCCCTTAAAGCTGTGAAAAAATCAAACTTCTAAGCCAATGCAATCAAAAGATACAGCCGTTTATGCCGCAAATTTCTGCAAATTTTCGAAACTCGCAAGGGAATCAAAACCTACAGGGTACTTACTTCCCTTGAACTCAGAATCTTGAAATTTGGTACGAAGCAACGTCTCATAGCACAGATAAATGAAAAATTGCGAATACCGTAAATTTTTATACGGAACCCTTGGTGCGCAAGTACGACTCGCACTTGGCCGGTTATTTTTGATTTTGTCCCATCTAACAAATCTTTGACGCTAAGATTCGTAATAATAATGAATTCGTATTGCGTAATGCGTAATCGCAGGTATGATTCACTGGCACGCCGGAGATGAATCGTTGTACCGGCCGCGGACGCTATAATGTAACCATTTCGTATGCAACAATGTTTCTTATTGCGTATGACGTGTTACCCAAATGCTTCAAGTTCGTCTTTAAGGAAATAGTAGGGGAAATAGAGCAACACATTGTATGTTTATTACTGTTGAAACCTTCAACGACCTACGCGTAACTAATTCAAATGACACATTAGGTTTAATTCGAAAGTGTTTAATGTTTTGGTACATAATGTGTTCGATGGAATCACCCGGTTTGAAGCAGAGAACCCAAGAATTAGGCTTCGTGGCCCTTAACTTTTATAGTGTCCACGGGAAAGACGCGAACCTAAATTTGAGTATGACCCATTTGCTCTCCGAAAGCAGTTCATGTGGTAAATAGAAAAGGGTATGTGGAAATTTTCATGTAATACTGCATTGAAATCGGTTTAAACTTTGTCTTAAAACTAAATTATTTATAATTCTGCCTGAACTTCGAAATTAAATTTTAAAAAACCGGCCAAGTCCGAGTCGGACTCGAGCTCGGAGGATCTATAAGAACGACAAAAAAACACGTTTGTTGTATGGGAGCCCCCCATAAATATTTATTTTATTTTTAACCGACTTCAAAAAAGGAGGTTCTTCAATTCGGTTGTATTTTGCTTTTAGTATTTTTTGTTATAGCGGCAACAGAAATACATCATTTGCGAAAATTTTAACTGTCTAGCTATCGCGGTTTTTGAGATACAGCCTGGTGACAGACATACGGACAGACAGCGAAGTCTTAGTAATAATAGGGTCCGGCCGTTTTTACCCTTTGGGTACGGAACCCTAAAAAACAGATTTATGTATCTTGACTCTAGACAGATTTCGGATTTTTAAATTTGAGGGACGCGTATGTCCAGCAGTGGACGTCTTGGGACTGATAAGATAATGATGATAATACAAGCAGATTAATTTGTTCCAGAATGTTCCTGCTACTAGCACTTGTGGCATCTGCGGTGCTGCTATGGTGGGTGCGGTGGCGTGCGGGGCGCCGGCGACTGCTGGAGCTGGCTGCACGGCTGCCGGGCCCGCCGCCGCTGCCGGTGCTCGGGAACGCACTGAGATTTATGGTGCCGTCTGAAGGTACGTCACATTTCACATTTACGTGTAGGTAGTGCGTGTGTCTTTAACCTATTGGAGGCCCTGGACATATTAGATATTGGTTATCGTTTGGTGATCGATCTGACAGGAACTACTACTTGCCCAAAGTGCCCACTGGGAAAGAGGGGTCTGGTAATAACACTACTACTTTGCTCTGTAGTAGTGTTGTGTTCCTGGAGGTGAGCAAGGTCGCCAGAGCTCCCGAGGATGCGTTGTGTTGAGAGCGAGGGAATTTGTTCCTTCAGCTGCCAGCACGGCAAAACCTCAAACATTTAAGGGTCGGCAACGCCCATGTTCTTCCTTAGTTGCATGCGTCTATAGGCTGCGGTGTCCGCTTACCATCAGGGGGGCCGTACCTACGCTTGTTTGCCATCGTTGTTGTATTAAAAAAAAGCAAAGAAGTAGTGTGGAATGTTAACTGCTCTCTCTGCTGCGGGTCACATTTATAGCAAGTAAGTGGGGAAGTACCTACCTCAGCGCCACGCCGCGCCATTGCATGCAGGATACATCCAGATATACAGGGTGACATTTAATCAGTGTCCAAATTTTTTGTAGGACTCCATTTTTGAAAAATAACTGGTAGGTATTTGTAAAATTATAATTTATCTATCCCAAAAGAATTATCTACTGCGTGCTTACTGGGCATTCAGTACCGCGCGGAGCGGGGCGGGGCCGAGGGAGGGGAGGCGTGCCGTGCGCAAACCTTACTACCCGCCGAGGTGCCCGCGCGGTAAGGAAAAAGATAACTTTAAGCAGCAATTACTAAAAATTTTTGTACTGAATGATATGAAACAAATAAAAGGTATTTTATAATTTTGCTGAGGAATCATATGCTTGAATTTGGACACTGATTAAAATGTCACCCTGTATATAACGCGCGCAGATAAAGAATGGATCTGAAAATGGCCGTACGCTCGGATGCTATCTCGCTCACACCCTATCGTTGCGATAGGGACGACCATTTTCAGATCCATTCTTTATCTGCGCGCGTTATACATATCCATCGTCCATCTGGACGTACTATTATTACTTATTCTGTGGTAATATTAGTATCGCCATTAAATAGTATAATCATTTTGCACCATGGTATTTTGTAACCCTTATTACGAGTATATTGTAAAACGGCTTGTATAATTTATAAGTTATTTACAAAATAATGAGGTGAGGACGAGATGCAACACTCTTCGGGAATTGTTTTTTTAGACAAATTTCGATAAACACCTAACTTGGGGAAGTTTTATTTATATTTCGAGATAAAATTGATTATGTCGTAAAATAATGTATCTAACTATTGTTTGAGTAGGCTAGCTGAGTAAAAAAAGGTAAGAATAACGACCCAACCTTTGGATTTTTTTTCTATAGTGGAAATTTTAGGCAATCATGTATCGATTAAATTAGACAAACAATCATATAGTCAAGAATATATCTGAAAATCCGACCTTATTGTTTCTTGATGGCGTTACAAAGCACGCGATAATTTCAAATGCACCCCCTTTATGTACATCACTGTGAAAGTTTCTTGGAATTTCCAAGAATATTATCACATTTTGAGAAACTTTTAGCAACTTGCACTTCTACATACAAATGATGTGCTTACCCTTGCCGACGAGCGTCCCGCTCTACTATAAACTAAAAATGTATAACGGGGAGTGCTCCGAGGAATTGTTCGGATTAATCCCTACAGCTTCTTTTCGCCATCGTCCAACGCGACAACATTACCATCCTCACCACTTAGATGGTTGGCAGTCCTCAACTGTGCGCTTCTCCAGAAACTTCCTGCCTCGCACAGCTAATCTGTGGAATGGATTGTCGCCTGCGGTATTTCCGGACCGATACGACCTTCAAACCTTCAAGAAAAGAGCGTACTCCCATCTTAAAGGCCAGCAACGCACTCACAACACCTCTGGTGTTGCAGGTGTCCATGGGCGGCGGTAATCGCTTACCATCAGGTGATCCGTCTGCTCGTTTGCCTCCTAACACATAAAAAAAAACGCGGCGAATCAGAAATAACTTGAAGGAAATATTTTTGTTTCTGTCTTTAACTTAAGGCTGTGATTAACAATAATAATATACCTACTCCTGAGTTTTCTGGTGATTAAGTTATTATGGCGACATGATTGTACATAAGTGGGAAGCGCGCCTGTTTTCGTATCTTATCGTAACCTGTACAAATGACAGAGGTGATGATGAGAGGCTTAGTTCGCTACCGGTTCATCCATACTAATATTATAAATGCGAAAGTGTGTCTGTCTGTTACCCCTTCACGCTTAAACCGCTGAACCGATTTGGATGAAATTTGGTATAGAGATAGTTTGAGTCCTGGGGAAGGACATAGGATAGTTTTTATCCCGGAAATCTTCCTCTAAGGGGGTGAAATGGGGGTGAAAGTTTGTATGAAGCTACGATATATTCGAGTTCCACGCGAACGAAGTCGCGGGCAGAAGCTAGTAAAAAATAAACGTGATTTTTATACCATGTCGGTAGCAAACAAGCGTACGTCTGATAAAGCGGTCACTGTAGTCTATGGACGCTTCCAGGGCACTGACTAAATCGCGTTAAGTATTTTTTAAGGGGTTGCCTTGATTTGAGTCAAACACGCCCCCTAGAAAGAGACACGCTTATGCCTTCCGCGCACGAGAAGAAGAGATGTAACACTCTTCGGGAATAGCTTTTTTTAGACAAATTTAGATAAATACCGAACTTAGTGAAGTTTTATTTATATTTCATCAAGTGAGATTTTAGATGAGATAAAATACTATAGTATTAAAATATTGTGTCGTAAAATAAAGTATCGTATGAGTAGGCTGAGAAAAAAAACACAACCGAATTGAGAAGCTCCTCTTTTTTTGAAGTCGGTTAAAAAAGAAAAATACAGACCCAACTTTGGGATTTTTTTTCTAACGAGGAAATTTTAAGCAATCGTGTATCGATCAAATCAGATAAACAATCATATAGGCAAGAATCATAATATATCCTTATTGTTGCGTAATCTAGTCAGAACGGCGTTTGCAACTTGTTGAAATGAAATCGATGAATCAACAATAATCCTGCGATACTATCTTTGACCAAAAACATTAATACATTCGGTGAAAGTTTTGTCTAATAAGAATTGATAAATTAACAAAGTCACATAGGTACATTTTACAAACTATCTTTTTACCTAGCTATAAGAATATATAATGGCAAATGTATATAGGTACCTTAGATTTCATGTTACCTCATATACTCAACTAACTGCCATTAGGATATACATATGAAACAAAACCAAGGGAACATAGAGTACAAAGACATGTAAAAAATACTTAAAAACATTATTACATAGATTGTCAGTTATGACAAACTATGTAATAATGTTTTTAATTAAAAATATAAACTAGCATAAGTTTAATTCGTTTGATATCTAGTAGATACATTTCTTATTTAATAAGATGATTTCTCATTGCTGGTGTTAATCTTATATATAATATATATAAGATAAGCCTTCAGTAAGAAAAAACAATGAATGTAGTAGAGTAGCATAAGTTTATATTTTTAATTAATATTTAAACCTAATTATTACTATCTAGTTGAATAATTACCTAGCAAAATAAGTAAGTAACAAACATCTTTGACGGCGGAACGGAGAACAGCGGCGGAATACCCTCCGGTTTCCTATAAGACAGGTTTACCTAGTTTAGGGAACTGGTACTCATTCTTAAGCCTAATCTGCAAGTCACTTTACTATGTATAAGCTACCACTGTTATTATTATGTTTAGGCTACAACTTTGGTACAAATAAATATTTTTTCATTTTTTTTCATTTTTCAATCGAAGTAGTATACTTTTCTAGATTAATTAATGGGTAAACGTAATATCCTTACATTGGCCTGCCTCTATTCGCTAATACGTACTTATAATATATATTACTTTACTGTATAATATCTCAACTTGGCCAGACATTAATCGTTCTTCTAAGTTCTAACTAAGAAACTTCACATTATCCTTCGACCAGGAAAACAATTAGTTATAAACGCCTGTATATAATTACAGATTCTTGATACTCCAGTAAACTACAACAAATAACCGTGGTAGACACAACTAATTGGGGTTGCGCTTACCATACCTGATTAGTAACCTTCTGTGGACCTGTGGACAAGACCAACCAGTTTTAAAATAATTCTTGTAAATCCGCATAATTAACTCACTGTAACTCACTGAACATTAACAGCAACTTTTTCACTCATTTTTGATAAAAATAACGATAGAATTAATGATTTACAAGGTAAGTAAAGTCTTTGTTTTACATAACCCGCCAGGTGCGAGTATCAATATCCTTAAATATCTGATTAACGGATGTGGCACTTTATCGTATTAACTATTATAAATGCGAAAGTTTGAATGTTTGTTACTGAATCACGACTTGGCCGATTTGAATAGAATTTTGCATGGAGATAGTTTATACTCGTAAGTAGCCTGCATTAAAATATAGGATAGTTTTAAGGCCAGGTCGAAGCAGACGAAGTCACGGGTGGAAGTCTGTGTATATACAAGGATAAATCATAACTCGCGTCCTTATTAAAGGCAATTATAATTGCTATTTTGATCGGGAATTATTTTAATCGTCCATGACAATTGTTCTTCGCGGAAGATTAATTTATTAAGTTAATACTCAATAACTCCATACCTTCACACTTAATTACTTCGCTGTACTGGCTCGGCAAGCCCAAGTCAATCATGGCCTTTTACAGTAAAGAACGCTGATTAACCCTATACAACCCGTCAGGGCGTCCCTTATTTTACCTACTAAAGTTTCATCGAATGCGTTGTTTCGCCGAATTTTCATTTCATCAAACTTTTTGTTTCAAAAACCGTTAACTTTTTAGGTATACTTATGTCAATTAAAGTAACATTTTGTATAATCCATTAGGTTAGGTTAGGTTTGTTTTATAAATGTCATGTAAAGTATACTATTTCTGAAAAATAAAAATGCTATCGACGAAATGAAATTTCGGCGAAACATTCATTCAGTGAATCATTTGTTGGGATAACAAGGGTAAACCGCGCCTTCAAGCCAGCTGGAGAACCCCGAGGATGGTCAGATTACTGTGCCATTGCCACATAATTCCCATTCCATAGGAATATAGCCTAGCCTCTAACAATATTGCCGGCGAATATTTTTCGAAGTGAGAGAATCGCATGCAGTCTTCTGACCCCGTAATATGGTCGACCTTATCACACAGTGACAGGATAGAGTGTCCGCCACTGGCTGACACCGATCGATAGAACGAGACGACGCTCCTATCTTGTCCCTTATCGCGTGATAATAATAATGATACGGGGTCTGATAATAAAATACAAGAAATAACCCATGCCCCACAGTTTGTTAAAACGGCACGTTTGTAAGTTCTTGGACAGACGTTAGTTTCCCGGACCAGGTCCAACGTACCATCACAAAATTATCAACGCGATATTATACGCCCAATTTGAAGAAAGCGCCTGATGATAATTGCCTACTATCTTTTTCAGAACTGACCAACGTGATTGGAGGGCTCATGCAGGAATACGGTGATGTGTGGCGGTTTTGGTTGGGTCCGGACCTCAACGTCATCGTCAGTGATCCCGAACTCGTCAAAGTACTGAACTTTTTAAACCTACTGAGTGCCCCGCTGCTGGGCAATGACCTCCCCTTAAGAATAATAATTTGTAGAAAATGGGTGTATTTATATAAAAGGCCTATAACTCCATGAGATCCCCTATTTGTGCTTTTTCAAGCGAAGACGGTAGGCTTACCCAATTATTCCTTACTAAATAGTTGTACCTAAGGCATTTGTTGTTCCCAGACTTGTATAAGCCTGCATTTCACAATTCAGTACTACGTCTCATCCGGATTTTGCCTGGCCTGGCCAGGCCTGTTTGATTTCTCATCATCATCATCAGTCGTTCCCTCAATGCTGAGGATTCTGACATCACGTCCTCTTCTTGTTGACCAGACTTCTCCAAAGGCTCCTACCTATCACCCGCTTTATGTAGTGCAGGTGTAGTTGCAAGAGTGCAGTTATTTGTGTGCTCCATCTAGCGGTCAGCCTGCCTCGAGGCCTCTGGCCCTCAACATTCCCCGGCATAATAATCCTCTCCAGGCTATCCGAAGAAAGTCGTGAGAGGTGTCCAAAGTATGTGTGAATACGGTCTTGACATACTGTGGATAGTCGACGATGTATGTGCAGCTCTTCGAGAATTGGTTGGTTTGTTCACATAGCAGTCCAAGCTATCCGTAGAAGTCGACGAGACGTAGAACACCATCACATCTCAATAGCATCGATGCGGCTTTTTGATTTCTGATAATGCGTCGATAATATGATCATGCGAGTCAATGATTATTTACTCTGCCGCTGCATTATGATGAGCATAGACAGGTTCTCTGGCTGTAAATGATAATGATGTCATGTTTTTATTCTGTTACAGAATCTACTTACGAACTCGAAAACTAGCATAAAAGGCCCGCAGTATAAGTACATGGTGGACTTTCTAGGTGGAGGCATCCTCAGCGGATCAGGTAAGGACAAATCCACTTATCTAGATATAAAGTATGTGATTGACTTGTATGTTGCTTGTATGTATTATCCTTGAAATCATTACTCATAGAGTACATCTAAATGTCTGTCTAATTCGATCAGCTTGACAGGGTATCATACTTTCTAGTTTTAAAGGTATGTTATTTCTTTCAAAACACCTTTGAGTACATAGATGTATCTAAAAACGTACACTTCTCGAACATATTTTCTGATTGATAAGAAAGGTAAAAACTCGACTGCAAAATAGTGAAATAGATAGTGCCCGTCAGACCGTATGCTTCCTGGCGGTGACAGATCAATGATTGTTTTCTCGTACCTACGTGTATTTGTTTCTTCTGTTGTTATTTACGAGTTCAATTTCGTAAATTTCTCGTACATCTTTTTGATGTGAGTTTGAATTCCGTACGATGCCATGTAACCGCTAAAAAGTATAACACTTGACAGCAGTGGACGTCTGATACTAATCTGATAGGCATATCAGATAGCATTATCAGCCTGCTGGGCACAAGAATTCTCCAACCCGTATTAGGTCAGAGTACAGTCAGCATCAGAAGTAGCTAAGCAAAATAACACGCTCAAAAGGAACTACACAGATTCCATTGACATTTAGAGTTCGTATAGACTACTGACTTATTAACATTTTGCAGGACCTACATGGCGAAAGCGTAGGAAGATAGCCCTTCCTAACTACGGCAAGAGAGCGGTTGAGAGCTACGAAGAGGTTTTCAATAGGGAAGCCGACGTGACAGTAGCGAGGCTGCGGGGCAAGTCCGGGGGAGACACGCTCGATATTTACGACGATGTCGTTACTGGCTCCACTTACACAGTTTGTCGTACGTTTTTAAACATTCTTAGTAAGGTTAACGTCCGAGTTCTCGACGCTGTATATGGCGTGGACATTCTACATTTATGTCAAAGTGACATGGTTTAAATTTGAATGAGGAAAAATCCTCTTGGTTCGAATTTAACCCATATTGCTGTGACTTAGAGTGCCCATGCGATATACTAGTACAGCGTCGAGCACTCGGATGCTTACCTTATCTGAGAATCAACGAAAGTGCACCTTTTTCTTTGAACTCTTGAATAACTCTTATACCATCTTATAAAACTTTCATCAAACCTAAATAATTTGATTAAAATGCTGTTCCAATTCGTTTGTCTTTATCCGTCGCTTTATTTATTGCTTTGTTTGTCTTTATATGTCCTTGCGAGAAATGGATAAAACACATTTTAGTTAGCAGAGGTTTTATGAACATTTGGGAAAGTTATTACGAACAAACAGCCCTGGGGCTTACTTGAAATATCACGATTTGTGAATAGGCCAAGAGGGTAATTTTGCGTTATAACTGCTAGTAGGACATTTCTATTTTACCTAAAGTTTGAGTTTTTGTATGATCTGTATATACCTACAACATACTCTTTCACAATTTCACATGCATCATGATTTCTATGCCCACTGATCCACGGACACTGTACAAAATATGGTAGTTAGTAAATAAAATTCAAATAATTTAAACACCTTCCCGTCTTTGTACAAATCCTCGTATGATAGGTTCAACCACCAAATTCCGTTTTCAATAAAAAATACAAAATTAAATTACTGATAATTTACTTGACCTGTGTTTTTTTCAGAAGCACTAATGGGGTTGACTAAACAACAAACACTGGACCTGCCGCATTTGGATACGATCATCAACGGATCACACGAGTAAGGGACTACCATAAACATAAAAAATAAGAAAACATTCTCACACTCTCATTAACATTATATTACTGTGTTTCAGATTATATCTACTTGTCTTCACGAGAATGACAACATGGTACCTCCAAATAGAACCCATTTATAGGCTAACAAAATATTATCAAACACAACTTAAATTTATTAAAATTATACATGAAATGGCAGATGTTATTGTACAGCACAGGCTTAAAGTTCTGGAAACGATGGACGAAGATAGGAAAACAGAGCTCCTGAACTCGGAGGGAGACAACAAACAGAATACAGAGATCTGCGTTGTCGACAGACTCGTCTTGTCTAATAAAATATCGAGCTACGAAGAAATGTTAAAGGAAATATTCACCTTATTTACTGCGGTAAGGATTAAACTTTGCGGCACAAAGTCGTGCAACTTTTAAGTAGTTCATTATGATTAAAATTTAAGATACGAGCTCTTGTCGGTGTTGCAATTGCAATTCCATTATTTTCTCTGCCACACTGCCTTGAGCTCCTTATACGACATTATATTGACTTTCTCTTTGGCTTGATCCATAAATGCCCATATCAGCCTTCCCCTACATTTTTTTAATACTCAACTAATTAAGTTAAGTTAGTAATTTTGTTATTACAGAGTCAAGAAGCGACGGCGAAAATGACATCTTATCTATTGCTGATGATGGCATATCATCCTGAATACCAGGTAACTCTATAAGTAAAATACTACTAAATAAAAATATTGTAAATACTAATTACTAGCCTGCGTCCTACTGATAAACTCAAGTCTTCGGATGAAAGGGATTCGGAATTAGAATCCCCACGCTAGCCCCGCCGTGCGTTTCCAGTCCAGTTACTAGTCTGCAGGTTTCCTCACTGTTACAATATAATGAAAACGGGTCACTCACGTATTTAAGGTCGAAAATCACCCGACCTGTTCCGAATTTCCTCACGATGTTCTTTTGTTACGATTGTTGAATGGTTCTATCATGCAGTTCCCATTTTCCATAAGCGTTTCGGTGAATAACCTTCTGTACCACATATTCTGATGAATAAATTATGATTGATTATGATTGATTGAATAAAAATAAAATATCGTTTTTAGCTAAATGAAGATCAACTTATTTTCTAGTGCGTTCACTAATAAGCATTTGTGGATTTACTTAAACTACTTATAGAAACCATATTTGAGCAAGACAAACTAAAGTGGAAGGGGAAGACCTAAGCGAACTTTCTACTATCAAATTGGAGAAATCTTAACAAAAGGCTAGGTCAAAAGTACCCTAAACCGACGAGCATGTATGAGAAATATTATGAAAATGAGTGAAGCGAAAGTGGTTTGCCAGGATCGTAGCAAATGGAGATCCGTGATCTCTGCCTACCCCTCTGGGAAAGAGGCGTGATTATATGTATGTATGTATGTAAACTAAAGTTTATTTGCCCTCTTTTTTAACGTTGAGGAAACGCATCCCGTCCTCTCCGGATTAATTCGTCATACCCGTCCTCCCGGAGGCAGGACGGGTATGACGGATTAACCGAAGCTGGACTACCGTCTAAAACCACCAACGACATCCGGCCCCGCCTTGTACAGTCACAGTCAAAGTCACCAAATATGTCGTAACACGTCTTTATTACTATAGGAGTAAGGGTGTAATGGTGGGTACACACTGAGCAAACGGACGACCAACGAACGCGAAGCATTTATGTGACAGCTATTTGTTAGAGTGAGATACATAGCCGTTCGTTAGCTTGGTGTGTGCCCAGCATACGACATAAGACATTTATTCAGCAAAATAGTTTCCACTTAGTATATTATAAGTACGAGTCCCTGCACCAGGCTTATTATTACGATAAAATAATATTTGGCTACTTTGGCCGCTGCTAACTAACGTGTTTTTTTAACCGTCTTAGAGCCGAAGCTCAGTTAATGTATATATTATAAAGACCTTAAAAAAAGCCCTAAGATTTCTAGACACACCATGAAATTAATTAATTCTGTATTTTTTATTGGTTTACATACATACATACATTCACGTCTTTATTCCCAAAAGGGGTAGGCAGAGCACATGAAACGTATGTTCCAGCGCTACTTTTAGCATAAATGTGGGTATAAAATGACGATGTTTTGTTGTCCATTACCCAAAATCGTAATTGTGTACCCACAGGAGAAGCTATACGCTGAGATAAAGAGTGTGTATGGAGACAGCAACCGTGACGTCACAGATGACGACATCAAGCAAATGACGTATCTAGACATGGTGTTCAAGGAAGTTCTGCGACTCTTTCCTATCGGCGTGATGCTACAAAGAACTATATCTCACGATATAAAAATAAGTATGTACTGACATTACACTATTATATTATAGAGATCTTATGTAAGAAAAGGATTTGAATAACGTTGAGATTAAATTATGTATTGTGTTGGTATGTTCAATTTTGTCAACAAGTTCCTGTCAAAAAATTTGGTACAAGCTATTATTGCCGACTGTACTTTTCTGTATACCATCATCAACTACTCGTTGAAATGATTCTAACGAGCCCAAACGGGGTTACGTCGGTTAAGTACTGAATCCTCATGGCAACCTTCTGTCTCCATCATTAGATCAGCTCGAAGGTACCATAATATTAAATTGTCATCCAAACTATACTTATATTCAAAATTTCAGCTCAATCGGTTACCGAGAAGTGGAAATTTAACTTGCAAGATTTGATGATAAACATGTGAAACTAAATAAAGGCTTGTAAAATACCGTCGTGACTTCTCAAAGTATATCACAATTTCATTCCTTCCAAAATTATCTATTCACAACTGCAGACTTTACTGTTAGTGCCTGTGTTTAGATTAACTTTACTGTTAACCACTAATGACCAATCCACGCATTTCAAACGATATTCACCGTATCTGCTCGCCAAGTATTTCCAACGCCATCAAATCTGTATTGCTTTTTTTTCATTAAAATAAGGTATACGATAGACAGGATATTGCAAAATAATAGAAACATTCGCGAATGCCAAAAGCTAACAGCACAATGAATCATCAAATCAACAAAGGGTCGGCAACGCGTTTGTGATTCATCAGGAATCGCAAGCGTCCATAGCGTTAGCTTCCGGGACTGGATGTTGTATAGCCAATCCCGGGAGCAAACCCTAGTCTATACGCTACGGTGCCTGGTTACCATCAGGCCCCTATTCACCAACTTGACAATTGTCACTTGACACTGATAATTTCCCATACATTGCTTGTTCTAGAAGTTAAGGTGGTTGCTAGGTTACTTGTGGAACCAGCAATGAACGGAGATCTGTCGTTGCCAGGTGACAATTGTCAAGTTGTTGAAATAGGGGCCAGGTAGACCGATGCCTATTTGCCTAAAAATCCTGTTAGAAACATTAAGACGTTTTTAACAGGATTTTTTGTCCTTGACGATGACATACAATTTCAGGTAACGTAACATTGCCCGCGGGCTGCTCGCTGCTCGTCCCGATATACCACATGCATCGCGACAAGCGGTATTGGACGAGCCCGAACAGCTTCGATCCGGAACGGTTTAGCCCCGAGCAAGCGAAGTTGGGGCATGCCAGCTGCTACATCCCCTTCAGCTTGGGACCAATGGATTGTTTGGGTAATTGTTATTCATTTCCTTGCTTTCCTTTGGGTATGTTTATGTTTCCCACCTTTTTAGGGTTCCGTAGCCAACATGGAAAAAACTTTATAGTATCGCCATGTCCGTCTGTCCGTCTGTGGCCAACCACTCGTCTGTTTTTCTGGCATGGTCTGTAATTCGGCATGGCTATACAGTGTGGGGCCTGTAACAGGGGCAAATATAGTAACCCCTGCATGTAGAGCATCTGTAGTAACCCCTTGTCCCGATTTTTTTTTTAATTTTTAATTCGGAGTAATGTTGATCTAAAGTTATACCTTCAAGTAATGTATCTTGGCACCACGAGATCATAGCACAGCAGTCAATGCAGATTTTGAGATGACATCATGAACTAAGTCATAATAGTTATTGCATTTTTGTTATTAAAAGATATTTATGTGATTTTTTCGTATTTTTTTATTGCTTAAAAAAAACTACCTGTGCTACCCCAGAAGGATAAAAAATACACGTGAACTTACTTTAAAGAAAAAAATAGAAAAAAAAACTTTTTTATTTCCAATTAAAATTACCTGGAAATAAGTGCTCACACGCCCAATAGTCTACCGTTTAATTTTTTGCCCCTGTTTCAGGCCCCGCCCTGTATAAACGCCGACAAAACAGTAGAATAAAAATCTTGAAAGATATTATTTTTTAGGGTACCGTAAAACTTTAAAACTTTGCCCGCTTTTTGCAGTCTGTCACTTTTTTTTCAAGTTTGTTAGTCCATATTGTATTACTTATCTGTGGCAAGAACACGTACTGACGTACTCTTCTTTGTGTGAGTGAGCAAACCATAGTCGAAATAAGTTTCTGTCCGGTAGAAAATGGGTCTTAAACAGGCGGGCCAAAAAAATGCAAAAATACAAGATTGCTCACTTTTACTTACAATCTCTTAACTCCACAATTATCAACTTTGTGCTCATGCCTCAAAGTCTAGTCCAGAATAAACATGTCACAGTTTTATCGTATAGGTATTAAGTCATTTAACCCTTAACGCTTTCCTGTCACTTTTTTAGTACAGTTAGTAAATGCCGCGCAAAGTTTGAACGCGCATTCTGGCTAGAAAAGTAAATACGCCAAACGAAATGGCGAGAATATTACTATATATTTCTTGAATACGCCAATAGTGTGCAACGTTCAATTTGTGCGCGAGCGTCACTTGAAATCAATGATTTTCGAAATTTGCGTTGGCGTTTGTTTCTGGCCCCATGAAACAATAACGAATAAAAAAAATAGTTTTCTTTTTGTTGAATTAACTTTCAGGTGAGTTAAACTTTCGTTTTTAATATAAATTTCATTAAATATTCAATTAATTCTAAGTCAAAAAGGATGATTTAAAGCTGGTCCTGTTTTTGTGACATTATCGATTGTATAGGTGGCTACGTACCAATGAGCATGTCATAATAAACGGACAGTGCCGACTTTTATGGATACATAGTTTGTTTCACATTGTGACAGAAAACGGACCTTGCCATTAAACGAAACGCGAGCACAGAAAGTGGACCAACTAAAAACGAGACTGACTTCATCCTGTCGACGAGGAGGGATACATTAAATGTTGTCTCTGTGATCATCAATACAGTTAAAACCGGGAGCGACACCGTCTGGTAAGAGGCACATTTAATATATGTGTCAAGCAAGAACGCTCTCGAGTTGTTCCATACTCAAAATTCAAAACTGTTTCCGTTTCCTAGACGGCGATGTAGACGAATTCAATAACGGGTTTGTGGAAGCTCGCCGCCGGGTCTAAGTTCTTCAACGCCCAATGAACCAACACAACTAAAAGGTTCTCTAGCTGTTGAGCTAGAGAGCCCTCCAGTTGTGTTCACATGTTCTGTTCACACAGCAACACCTCACTCCCCTCCCCCATAAGCCTCCGAGTTGTTAGAAGCTCACAAAGGAAGGGAGCGAAACGTTGCCTAGGTCTTCATCCGATGTCACTTCACACCAGTAGTTCAATAAAGAGATCTGCAATTCCTTTACCTGCGATCTGCGCCAATTCAATACAAGCTATCCCGTGTCACGAGGACGCTAAAGTGTTTTGGAGAGATTTGACTACTGGACTGAGCCAGCTCGCCAAGTTGGAAACTGAAGATGGTAGAATCGTTTCTTCTAAACCTGAGCTTTTGGTTGAGGTAGAGCGCTTTTACGGACAGCTATGTACATATCAACTCGCGGTCCCGAGGTTAGTCTCGTGGAGGACCCTCTAGCTCGACTAACCCAACTCTATTCCAACGACATCCCGGAAATCAGCCTGTACGAGCTTGTAAAGGTTCTTCAACAGCTCCAGAACAACAAGGCACCAGGTGAAGACGGAATAACAGCCGAACTGCTGATGGCGGGTGGAAACCCGGTCCCTACGGCTCTTCAGCATTTGTTCAATTCCGTCTTACTGGAAGGGAAAATGCCAAAAGCATGGAACAGAGGTGTGGTGGTGCTATTTCTCAAAAATGTTACACCACACTGCTGACGAACTACCGACCAATCTCACTTTTCGTCCAATATTCCGCAGTGTCTCAAGATGAGAGTATTTGACCAGTTGTGTGTTGCTAGTGATGACTAATGGCACTGAAACGTGGTCGCTTACTATGGGCCTCATAAGAAGACTCAAAGTCACCCAAGGGCAATGGAGAGGGCTATGCTGTTAGTTTCTCTGCTTGATCGCATCAGAAATGAGGCTGTCCGCAGCAGGACCAAGGTAACCGATATAGCCCTCCGGATCGCTAAACTTAAGTGGCAGTGGGCAGGGCACATTGCACGTAGAACCGATGGCCGTTGGGGTGGAAAAATACTTTGGTGGCAACCACGTACCGGAAGATGCAGTGTGGGTAGACCCTCGACAAGATGGACTGATTATCTGGTAAAGGTTGCGGGAGTCCTCTGGATGCGGGTGGCGCAGGACCGGTCACTTTGGCACTCTTCGTGGGAGGCATATGTCCAGCAGTGTAAGTCTTTCGGCTTTTATGATGATGATGCTCAGGATGATTTTATTCAGTGTATTCAAGCTTATTTTATTTTTTCGTGACCTGCATGACAGTATTGTCCGTTTTTTATGACAACATCAAAGGCAATCATTTTTTACGATTCGTGGCAATGTCCGTTTTAACGGACGTCCTGAAAAACTAACTTTCAGAATGGTTTTCATTTTTTTTCTTAAATATAGTTCTTTTTATCCAATAACTATCACAAAAAACATTCCGAGTGATAGCTGGTTACATTCCTTCATGTCTTGCCATGTTAAGGGTTAAGTTCAGTATAGCACATCCAAACTTATGTGGGCAAAGTCATAAAAAAAATGCGATTCTTCATACAAAATCCTAAATATGCTAGGGTTGTCAATTTTCACTTTTACCCAACTACGACTTGACAAGGTGTAAGGACAATACGTGAGAGGAGGCCTGTGCCCAGCAGTGGGACGTATATAGGCTGATGATGTGATGTGAAGGACAATTTGGTTGTCAATAGGAACGGTGATTGAATTGTTCCTAGAATAAGGGCGATCAAGAGAAGTTATCGAATTAAACTGCCGTAACGCTTTGGTTTTATAAAATAACAAATTATCATTATTAAATTATAAATTGTGTGATAGTTAATAAATTGTAATTATGTAATTATTTAGGGTGAAAATAAGAGACTACGTCTACATACAGCGGTTGTTTCTTATATTGCCTCTTAAATTAGCAAAATAACTTTAAACAAAATTGCACGGTAAATGCCTCTGCGCAAGTCAATAATAACATACCTAGTGACAACCCTAATGGTCTAAATATGCTGGGCAATGTTTTGAAAAGTGATACGTAAATACGATCATGAGATTGCCCACGATCATAATTACAAAAGTAATGCATATAACGTGTTGAAACTTCGTCTACATAGTTTCTAAGCTGCATATTATTTACAGTTAAAATTACATACCTGTAGGACTCTCCTGGACCGATGTCCCATCGAAGTTTTTTAAACTTTTTTTTCCCCGCAAAAAACACATCCTCACTTGAAGCCGGCTCACGCGTGATTGGAGTTAGACACACGTCAACCAATAGGCTAGTGTTGCCAGCAATATGATAAGCTATAAACCACAGATGAAAAGGGAGGTGTATCTGTTACTAGTTATGTGATATTTCGCTTCAACTGAAATGTGATGCGGTGGGCAAAGCTATGTTCAAAAGGCAAAGTTGTAACTTTCTACGGTACCTCTCCTACGTCCAAAGTGGGGATTATATATTTTTTTCCTCGTTAAACCAATAGTGTGATATTTTAAGAAACCTGATGAAACACACTTTCATAATTGGCTTTCCATTTGGTGGCAAATTCTAGCAAAAACTACTGAAGCGATTTTGATGGCACTACTATTGTAGTATAGACCTCAGATCAGAATAGGACTTAGTGTGATAGAAGGTATGAAAATATATATGGGAATCAATTTATTTTTTAAGATAGAGACTTGAAACTTCGTAAAAAGGTTCCTTAATGAAACACAAGACAAGCAATTTCAATGTTTTTGAACATTCATACCCTAAAGGGATCAACAATGGATCATGTAGAAATCTAGAGTGAATAACTCCATAATAGATGGCGGTACCGGTCTTAATGTGGTTTTCCACCGGCGAGGCGAGGCGGGGCGTGGATGGGCGAGAACTGAAATTAGTATGGGACTTACTACCTATTTCCACTGGCACGGCGCACGCGCTGGTGGGGTATAAGTTTAAAAAAGTTTCCGGGATAAAAATACACTCGACACCTAAAGATTTTTAAAGAACTCATCATCATATAGCACCACTCGAGAACCTTTCCGCCCCAACGGCCATCGGTTCTGCGTGCTATGTGCCCCGCCCACTCCCACTTAAGTAACTTTTAAAGAACTAAAGCCTAATAAAATTTCCTTTTTCAGGGAGGTACTTTGGCACCAAACTAGTGAAGACTGTATGCGTTAAAGTGCTGCAAGAGTTCCGACTGACCTCTCCAGAGACGTACGACGACATGCGACTAGTGATGGCGATCTCAGTCGCCTCCGTCAACGGGTATCCGGTGCAATTGCATCCCAGGAAACACTCACGAGTTCCTGTTAATTAGGGATGTGACTACCGCCATTGACAATCGAATATTTTGCACTGAAAAAAAGCAATCGAATTATTTCAAAATCTGATTCGATTATTGAGTCGTCTTTTATGAAAATAACAATCGCTTTTTTTACAGTCGATTATTTTTCACAAGCTTTGTGTGTCTTCCGCCTAAAAAAAATCGATTACTAAATAGGTAACCGATGATTTTGCTGGAAATTAAAATTTAGTTTGAATTTTCACAAGCTGATAAATGTGGATTGTAACTACCACCTATGAATCAAATAATAATACTTAATGATAATATGGACCATAAGGTCTGAAATTAAGAAATGTTTTAGTATTGTAATTGCTACTAGGTTTTATAAATTATCTCTGCATCACCTACTATATGAATCACGTAGGTAAAAGGTGTATGAAAGAGATCGTGTACTTTGTGTTTATTATGTACTTATTGATATTTGCAATAATAGTAGAATGTACAACAAGTGCATTAAAAACGCACCATTTTACGCGAGACGTTTATCCATCTGAAAATAGGTTTTATGGACGAATTGTACACTTTACTTTACACTTTGATTGCGAGGAAATGAAATGAAAATCTTTTTTTGGAGTGAAAACTTCTTTAGCGGCGCTGTGCACTTTTTGGGATGGGGAAAACTTGTTAAACTCGCGACAGGTGTATCAGCGTAGGAGGTCACGTGACGTGCGTAGGATTTAATGCCAATTGCCGGAATACAAAAAGCTCAAAAGCGCTTCAAAACGCGGATTTTTTAATGTTTTTTTTATGCTAAATTAAAATTCACATCTCTCACTATTCGTAAGTTTTCACACCTGCCGGCACTCCCGGAGTGCAACCCGGTCTTTTTTTTTCAGTAGATACGTGACACCTGAGTTAGGTCGTTACATAATGCTCAGTAATAAAAATATTTTGTTTTGTATATCCATGATAACTTATTGTTATGGTTCAAATATATTGATTGACTAATCCAAATTTTTTTTTTAAATAGGTTCTAAATAAGACGAAATAAAAACTATAAGTTTATCTCATGAAGTTTTATTGTGTACTTTGGCTGTTGGTATCCTTGCCGTGGTCTTAGAATACTAACGAAACATAATTAAATAAAAATAAAGAGTTTATTCTAAGAAGTTACAGTTGCTCGTGCGACTGTTGGACCGATTGCCTTGGTCTTCGACGAAAATTTTACTTTATGCACTAGAGCATAAAAAGCGACTTTATGTCCGCCTCCGCACAGCATAAAAACGAACTTTTGGAGCATAAGAGTATTTATATGGTATTGTATTTTTTTTTGGCCCTGGCTTTACGCTATACCTACGTATGAGTTAAGAAGATTGAAGGGCGTTTATTTGAGTTGATCTATATTCTGCTTCTCTTTCTGTATTGTTGTCAGAGAAAACGTACTTTATTGTCGTTGGCGCTTTTGCCTTTATTAAGTACGATTCCCATCGACAGAGTCGGCCTGGAGCGAATTAGAAGCAAAGGAATTTGAACCATCTGTACAGCAGATACAATTCATATTTGATTAGGACCCTCACCGACGGCGTCGGTAGCTTCTTTTCTTTTAGGAAACACATTTGAACAGAATATTTATCAATTGGAAACCTTGGGGCCTATTCAATGAGATCCAAATTGTAATATGAGTAAGTACCTGTATCGCACGCCTGCGCAGCTCGGTTCGTATATCATATTGAAATCTGTCAAATCATTTCTTATACTTACGGCTTGGCAAGGTTAACCTTTTCACCGCCAGATGGTAAAGCAACTTGCCGTGCCACCTCACGCCACAAGGGTAAAAAAATAATGCCAACATGAAATTGGGCTATTTCAGAGTAGGTTTTCATAAATAAATAAAAATAAAAAAAATGTCGGCAAATGCCGTCTTTGGCGTCGGTGTCACGAATCGTCGATGACGTGATTTCACGTGTTTGGCGGTGAAAAGGTTAATTTTGGGGATCGTGTGAACTCAGCTCAAGAGGTGATACATACCTAAGTACCTAATATAAGTACCAATCCGATGCCATTAATTTGTTGAAATATTGTAACAAAAGTTTGTGTCACTGTCGTAAAAGTTCTTAAAAAGGATAATTTACTTTAAAAACAAAGTTTTAACCGACTTCAATTTAGTACTCCGCCAAGCCACGAGCACATTTCCTATTTTTTACAATTTACCACATGAACTGATTTCCGATAGCAAATGCGTTGATAACTATAGAAAAAAACCGAATCGCTGTATGTGGGCCGATAATATTTGAGGACTTCCATCGATTCCCCAAGATCATCACCAATGGCACTTCATTAGTTCCTATTTCAACGGAATCTTATCAGAACCTGTGACGTACTTTTGCACTTTTAAGTACATAATTGAGGAATTCGATAAGTCATCTGTGGTCTTCATCATCAATTCCTCGCCACCAAATTTATGATTCCGGATGTAAATACACGAGTTATAAAAGAAAATACCAAAATCACTACACGCGTGCCTTATAAAATTGAGGAGTCCCCTCAATTCCTCATGGATCCCATCATCTAACTGAATTTTGAAAAAAATGGGACCCACCTGGAAGTATATACATACGAACAAAAAAAAAATTTCCGAATAGGTTCATCAATGACGGAGTTCTGAGGTAACAAACATTGAAAAAAAAAATAAAATAAAAAATACAACCGAATTGAGAACCTCCTCCTTTTTTTTGAAGTCGGTTAAAAATATAGTGTCTGTCAATGCCCGTCATCCGATTATATTATTTTTATCATAATTGAACTGAAAAAAAAGTCCTCCCATAACCCATTTTCCAGACCACCCACCATTCAACCCAATAACCCATGACCTTAATTTCCATCGCAGCACAGTGTTGCACTGCAATAGTCTTTGCACCTGGCGGGGACCATCACTGGGTGTATCATGTTGTGCGCTCGGAGATGGTATCCGCCATGTGTATCCCTCGCTTTATATTATTTTTGTTTTAAAGGGCCTCTGCGCTGTTGGCTTCGGCCCCACGCATGCCTTCCAAAAGTCCAGGACCCCATGGTCCTGAGATATGGTAAAAACATACATAATAATTAATAATCATAATTTTTTATTTGCCAAAAAGTTATTACATCGTTAGGATATGTCCTGTGGACCCCAAACTAGGCAACGCCTGTATCTTGGGATCCCAATGTGAGAGATTTGCCTTCTGTTATACCGTCAAGGCCGCGTGCGACTGCCGCCGCTCCCCATCTGCCTGCGACAGTCGTTGCACTGCAATTTATATGTTGCAGGGAAATGGTCAAAACAGAGATTTGATCAAATCTCTAAGGGATATGATCAAATCACGCAGGATGTTAAAATGGCCAATCCATTTTATCATTAACCTAATACAAATCAGTAATTTGATCAAATCTCTGAATCTGTTTAGTGATATGACGAAATCGGACAAAAAAGGCAACTCGTTTTTTCATTTCACTGGACTTGTTTAGTGATTTGATAAAATCCCTGAAACGCGTCAGTGAGTTGACGAAACTCTGCGTCTGCGTAGACGTGCACGCAGACGCATCCGGTGTGTCATGTCGTATGAGGATTCATACATTACTACAAATACAAATATCGGGTGAGGCCTCAAAGGCCGAGCCACACCGACTGCGTGTGCAGCACGTACACCGCTGCGTTGTAATGTATGAATCCTCATACGACATGACACACTGGATGCGTCTGCGTAGACGTGCACGCAACGTTTATTGATGATGTCAACAGCGTGTTCGATCCATCGACAGCACGACGATGTACCTTGATGTGGTTGGTGGTGATCATAGCCAGAGAAGCAATAAATATATCCGCTGCAAGCTTGATTTGTTTTAAGCTGGCTTAACTGCTTTGGAAGATATTTACCCAATATTGCAAGAATACTATTAAAAACACTTTAACTCGCCCGGGAGAAATCAAAAAGGTAATGATAACGTTTTCAACCCTTTCCAAAAATTAAAGGTTCTTTAATATCTATGCATACAGTACCCAAGTTAAAGATTTTTGGAAATCGTATTGCTGGTTCTGGAGATTATTTCCTACATACAAATTTACAAAGTTAAGGTAGCCTAGTGGTTCAGTCATGCGGCTCTCAAGCGGCGGTCGAAGGTTCGAACTTCGACTCGTGCTAATGAGTATTAGGAACTTTACTGTATATTTTCCTACGGAATATTTAACGTTAGCTTTTCAGCGAAGGAAAACATCATGTGGAAACCGGTTTCATATAAATAAGGTCTAGTATTCTCTCTGGGTTGGAAGGTCGCTTTCGTAAAACTAGTGCCTATACCAAACCTCGGGATTAGGTTTGAAAGTGAACCCCGGGCTCCTTTAGGGCGCAACCGGGAATAACGCTAGGAGGATGATGATGACAAATTCCTATACTTCCTATTCATGTTATTAGTTAGGTAGTTACTACCCGTTCGCGCTAAGTTTGCCGGTCCGTTTTTCGCTTTGTTTAAATCTGAGGTTTAACTATGGGTAATAGCAAAACTTTAAGGCGCCGTAGGTTCATGGTCTTCTCTCCCTCTCACTGAGCATAAGCGTGAGCGAGATGGAAGTGCGTACTCGGAAGCGCGGAAATCATGTTTTTTAATTTTAATTTTTTGGCCGTTTAAATAAATAAAAAAGTAAACCCTATTTTCCCTCAAACATGATATTGCCGATTTTTAGAAGCCATTTTAATATTTCTAGCTTTTGTTCGTTATTTGTAACAAATATTTTAAGTGTATTTTAGACCCTTTTAGACCTATATTCGTGATTTTTTTCTATCGAGTGAAAAATGCTTAATCATGTTTCTAAACACTGATTTCCCTGCAGAAAAGCCTCAAGATTACTATTCGTATTTTTTTTAAAACCATATTATTATAAACAGACGCATTATATTGTTTCAAAAACACTGTTCGCTTAACTTCGCTGAACCTACAACGCCTTAAGAAGTGATTCACGAAATATGGTGTTAAAGGACTTATTTCGAAAATGAGAAGAAAGCCGTTTTGCTGACGCTACCCTTCGAGATACGTCATATCGCCAGCGGCAAACTTAGCGCGAACGGGTAAGACTAGAGTAGTCTTTGCGTTGAACAAAAAAAAAACAAAAAGGTTCCTTCAGAAATGGCAAGAGCAATTTCTGCACGATTGTAGTCGTTAGCTTTGCAACTTACTTTTCGTTGAGTAACGCGTCTAGATGAAGTACCTATCCTGAGTATGGCCGAGTGCTTGAAAGCGACCTTGGGTAGCCCTGGTGTCACTCCTGCTGATGAGCCACGCAAGATCTTGTCCGTGTCGAAGATTTCAACTCTGCAATGAATTGGAAGTGGCAATACTTCAAAGGTATATTTTGCCGTCCAATGAAAGTATTTTTTTTTAATGCAATCGTAGGCCCTAATTACAGAATGCGTTAGTGACTTACTGAATTCTGTTAAGGCGTTAATACCTAGCCCAGTGGATGGGAGCGAGGCGTAGACATCAGACGGTATAGGATTGATGTCGATATGTATTAGTAAAGCTTACTTGAATAAATGCTCATATTGCCGTCGTAAATCTTTAAGAATTTCACTAATAGTGAGTGGCCACCGTCATTAAATGCCACCTTAGTGTCCAGTCCGAGGTATCTCGCAGCCTTGTTTATTGCGCCAAAATTATCTACTTCAAAGAAAACATTTTTTGTTGCTTTTGTAGTTCCTGCAAACAGTAATAACAAGTCATACAAGGCACTAATGCAGTTGCATGTGGTTAGTGTTAGATGTACAATGCAATGCAAAATAACAAATAACCTACAAAAAGAAGTGAGATCTCATAAAAAACATTCCATCTAAAAAATAAGCCAAGTAAAAAAAGCTGTGAGATATTTCCTAGAGCCAAGTCAGGCATTCTTATTAATCTTTATTTGCTTGCTAAATAAACACAACACTGCATAGTTTTAGGTATGCAAAAATGTATAAATGGAGTAGGTATGTTGTTTGGTTCCTAGGTTGCAGAATTTTAATTTGCAAGCAAATAAACATTAATAAGAACGCCTGACTTTTTACGGTGCAGGGGAAGAGTTTCGAGACTCGGACTATTTTTCTATAACACTCAAAATAGTAATACCTCCATATTACCACAGATGCCAGAGCGTAGAAGGGGATGTGGACGTCTTGGGCTGTTGTTCGCTACGCGCTAATGTACGATTCCCACCGAACGGGTCGGGCCGGCGCGCATTCTTTTACATGCAAAGGAATTTGAACCGTCTATACAGTAGTTACATTTCATATTTGAATGAATCGTGCATCCACTGCGAGGCGGCGGCACGCGGCGGCTACCGACGCGGTCGGTGGGGATTGTAATCAAATATGAACTGCCCCTGCTGTTTAGACGGTTCAAAATCCTTTGCATGTAATAGAAAGCGCGCCGGCCCGACCCGTTCGGTGGGAAACGTACATAATACGGCTCACCCCGCCGGTCACCTGTCACGAAACTAGACCTCTACCGGCGCCTAGTTACTACGCATCGTGGTGTCAAGATATATTTGTGGGTGAGAGTTGACGTGAGCTTAAAACAAGTTACAGAATAGGAGGGCTGGTGAGGCGAATATAGCGGGATTTCTGCATCAGCGATTTGGAATCTTTCTCGCAGGTACGCGCGTCAATCTGATTAACCTTTATTCATTTATTTATTTGGAAAGCAAACAGAAATAAGTGAGAAGGAGGTAAGGTTTATGAACATGTCATAAGAACATTCACTTACTTATTCCCTTAACAGCTCTCACTAAGACACATATGAGAAATGTCCCGGATCCATCCAGAACGGTTCGAATTTACAACGTTAACTTCAAGTGCATGATTTGATTGAATTTTTTGACATCGGCATACGACAGGTTAAGGTAAGGTAGGTACGGATACGTTTTGTAATTAATTCATCATCTAGGGACTATGTACATCCCACTGCTGGGCACGGGCCTTCTCTCATGGGTGAGAGGGAATGGCCCCAGTAGTCCCAACGTTGGCCCAATACGCTTTGGGGACTTCACAATACAATAGTACATTACTGCAGAGGCCGAGGCCATTCAAGTATAGACGGACCAGCGTAGTGAGGCCGGAAAGAGATATGAGGCTGGCAGTCCCTTTTCACGCCGAGGTATGTATAGTGCTTTTCACGCCGAGGTATTTATAGTGCTTTTCTCAAACATGCAATGAAAAGCCACACCAACTACGAAATCAATATTCCCTTGCTATTCCGCTAAAAAACGTGCAAACGTGTTAACGATGATGATATGTATATAGTTGCGTATTTTTGCATGCGGTTAATGTGCCCACCCCCATAATATTTGAGGAGTTTCGTCACAGTGTTGCGGTGTGGTTGCGGTCGGTCCTTCCACGTAGTCAAACTATTTTGAAGCATAATTCCTCGTAGTCAATCCAGTTGGACAAAATAGTTTGCGGTGAGCAGCACAGTTTCGTTTAGATAAATATTATGATTCAGACTGAATTCCGTTGTGTGAGGCCGGCCTAAGGTTTGCAATAAATCAAGTAACATTGAACAGTCTTCACTGCGGCAAGATAGTTGTGTGCAATAACGTGTATATAATCTAGTACTTAGTGCTCAATCATAAGGTAAAGTACCTATCGTCGTAACTTTTCTATATGATCAACTGTGTTTTTTTTTTACTTACTATAGGCTTATTTATTTATTACAATTGACAATATTATATTATACAAACCACAAATTACAAATTACCTAAATCTAACTTTAATCGCCCCCAGTCGTTCCTGGCGCAAACGTCCCCATAATACTGGCAACATTTACACGCCGTATAGCCATGGAAAGCCTTTGCACCAGGAACGACTCAGAGCGGGGGTCCTCCCCTTTTTGTCTGAGTCGACGGCCTATGTCGCGAACAAACCGTTTCGCGTCCGCCCCCCAACACCCCGCTGTTTCCACCGCCAAAGGGATAAAAATATAGCCCGGTCCCAAAGGAGCATATTTTATATATAAACAAATGTCATAATAACAGCCAGTGCGGTTTTAGAACCAACCGGCCTTGCCCGTGATGACGAAAGGACACCCGACCGACGGGATGACCACCCTCGTGCCATGGAAGGTGGGACGGGACGGCCGCTGGTTTGGGATACGACAGGTTCCGGTTAGGGGGTGCGGTACCGGTACCACTCAATGACCCGGAACTTCGGCACTTGTCGGTACTGACTATTTTTAACCGACTTCAAAAAAAAGAGGAGGTTCTCCATTCGGTTGTTTTTTTTTTCAATGTTTGTTACTTCAGAACTCCGTCATTGATGCCGATTCGTAATTTCGTAATTGTTTGTAACTATATGTATACTTCCAGGTGGGTCCCATTTTTTTCAAAAAATCAGTTGGATGATGGGATTCATGAGGAATTGAGGTAACTCCTCAATTATATTAGGCACGCGTGTAGTGATTTTGGTATTTTATATAATAACTCGTGTATTTACACCCGGAAATCATAAATTTGGTGGAGTAGAATTGATGATGAAGACCACAACCACAGATGACTTATGGAATTGATGATGAAGACCACAACCACAGATGACTTATGGAATTGATGATGAAGACCACAACCACAGATGACTTATGGAATTGATTATGAAGACCACAACCACAGATGACTTATGGAATTGATGATGAAGACCACAACCACAGATGACTTATGGAATTGATGATGAAGACCACAACCACAGATGACTTATGGAATTGATGATGAAGACCACAACCACAGATGACTTATGGAATTGATGATGAAGACCACAACCACAGATGACTTATGGAATTGATGATGAAGACCACAACCACAGATGACTTATGGAATTGATGATGAAGACCACAACCACAGATGACTTATGGAATTCCTCAAAATTCCGTTGAAATATCAAACTAATGAAGTGCCAAAGGTGATCCTTGTGGAATCGACGGAAGTCCTCAAATATTATCGGGCCATAGTTCAGTTTTTTTCTCTAATTATCATCGCATTTGCTCTCGCATATAAGTTCATGCGGTAAATTGGAAAATAAATGTTGAAAAGTTCTCGTGGCTTGGCGGAGTACTAAATTGAAGTCGGTTAAAACTTTGTTTTTAAAGTAAATTATTTTATAATTAAATGAGAAATTCTTGACCTAAAACGTCATTTTTAATTCAAATATATAATTCTGAATAAACACAAACGGGAAAATATAATCTAACAAACAAAAGACCATAACATATTTTTTTAATATCATAATAGGTGACAAACTTTGCTGAATAACGTAACTTAATCGCGTATTAACTTATTTTACGTCACACCTGGCCATAATGCGAGTTTTACTGCACGCTGCGCGTACGGGAAAACTCGCATTGTGGCCAGGTGAAGACGTAAATTTTTGTACTCAACACAGGCGGTAATTCGTAAAGCCCCAGAGCGCATATTTATGGCCCGAACCGAAGGTGAGGTTGTGAGTTGGTGGAGAGTTGGTGAGTTGTCCCGTGACCATGGATGTTGCAACACATCCGAAACGTCGGGAGACCTCAGTGAGGTAAATAAATAAGTTAATACGCGATTAAGTCCCGTTTAATATAAATAATATGTGAGAATCGTGAAAGTTTAAATCAATATAACGTAACTTGTTATTTTTAGTTGCTATAAAATCTTGTACCTGCTAACCTCCTGGTGTGTAGTGTAGGTATTATTCTCATTCTCAGGATTATTCTCATCAATTGGTTGATCGATACTCTATACTAATATTGTGAAATGGAAAAGTCTGAGAGATTGTAGCTTTGTATGTTTGTATGATGGGGATAAAAGGTAACTTGCAAAAAATATTTTACCTTTGATAGATTGGACTTTCTAGATGGACAGATGCAATTTTTCTACAACGATTCAACATCTTCCTCAATGAAACAATCCTAAAGATAAACTGGCGTCTTATATACATATATGAATTTCAAATACCGAACCATTTTTTCATAGTTGTGTTACGCACAACCTTAATAAAAGAATAATAATTATAATAATCATTTATTGCAGATAACAAAGATCCATACATTACAAAAATAAATTAAAATTGAAAATATTATTTAAATCTCAATTAAAACTAAACTAGTAGTTAAATAACAATACGTAATATTATTTTACGTCACACCTGGCCATAATGCGAGTTTTACTGCACGCTGCGCGTACGGGAAAACTCTCATTGTGGCCAGGTGAAGACGTAAAATTTTGTACTCAACACGGCGGTAATTCGTAAAGCCCCAGAGCGCATATTTATGGCCCTCACCTTCGGTTCGGGCCACAAACACCTGCGATCTGGGGCATTCACGAATTCACCGCCCTAGTTACGTAGTTTATAGATGATTATAACACTGTTTTCCTCTACTACAATACATATCAAAGATTTCATTTGAGAATCAGATTGTATTATATCTATCAATATACAATAAAGAAAATCGGGCTACTTACACCACTTAGGTATAACTTAAGGCGGTGCATGGGAAATTATCGCGTGCTTTGAAACGCCGTTCTGACTAGATTAAGAAATAATAAGGTCTGATGTTCAGATATAAGATTCTTGACTATATTATGATTGTTTATCTGATTTTATCGCTTAAAATTTACTCTATAGAAAAAAAAACCCGACATACTGAAACGATACATTATTTTACGACACAATCAAGTTAATACTATAGTATTTTATCTCATCTAATATCTCACTTTATAAAATTTAGATAAAACTTCACTAAGTTTGGTATTTATCGAAATTTGTCAAAAAAAGCCATTCCCGAAGAGTGTTACACCTTTTTTACTCGTGCGCAGAAGGCATACCTATTACGCGTATATCTTTTAGGGGGCGTGTATTCGACTGACGTGTCACGTGAAGCTCCTCAAAAAGTTCCGCCCCCTAGACCGCCCCCTTAGACGGGATTTTTTAAATATTTTCGTTTCATTTGTACTTGAAATGGTTTAATTGACAGTATTTATATCCAGGGAAAATACAATTTGAACATCAAGATCTGAAAAACTGCAAACTGCATCACCCATATCTGTAAATATCCACCACGGTTTGTGACGTTTCTGTCACCCGAGTATAGTTTTGTATTGTAGGCCTCGTGATGTAACCTAGAAGTATTTGCAACAAATCTTTTGCCATACTTGTTTCGCTTTTAAAATCGTCATTAACTTGAAATATTTTTCTGATTGTTGCACAAGAATAAGTCTAATTGTATTAAGAAACTCTTAAACTCACTACCCGGACTTCTATAAACTGTATTTAGAAATATTTTAGGCGTGTTAGCAAGTTGCATTGACATACAACACACCTCAAATATTTTTTCTAGTAACTTTCATCATAACAAGTTTGGCAGCTATTAGAAATGTGCAAATTAATAACCAGATCATTAAATGATAGTTTCTTCATTTGGCCTTAACCAATATTCGGTTATACCTACTTATAAGATATGGTCTCAACTCTAATCCCACTTCTAATATAGTTTGTAGATAAAGCATTTTATTTTGTAGACGATTTATATTAAGATGTACCGATAAGTACCTATGTTTCCTGTCTGTCTTGTAAGAGTGTCTTACCTTTGCTAGAGATTATTTCTGCATTAGAACGACCAGAAGGCTTATTGTTCACGAAAAAATGTTTGTATATCTGTATTTTTTTAAGCTTAAATATTCGTTATTAGTTCCGTGTTTATTCATTTTTCCAGAATAATTAGAGAACATGTCAAATGATAACTCTGAATTTGTGGCAAATATGAAACAATAATAATCTATTTTTCTATTTGCATGACCTGAATTATGCTTTACCAAATGCCTCTTTATTAAAGTTATATATTGGAGCTCCACAAATGTACGTAGGGAGGCAAATAATTACATTGGTGTTGGTTATTATTTGCACTTCAGACCTTATATTGCGAACCAGCTCAGCTCAGTAGAATCTTGGTCGTTTTCAAAAGCTATTTCACCTAAATAATTATATTGTACAATAATCACTTAGCGTAAATTTTTTTATTTACTATCTTCAGTATGTCGCTTATCCCGCAGTGTGGCACGATATGATGGCAATAATCTACGTCTCAATCGAATGCATTTTCTATCGCTGTAAGGGTTCCATTGTACTCGTGCCTCTGATTACTAATTATACATAGTTTCGTCTTTGTTCCTCGTGTTTCAACATGCGAAAGTTGGATGGTTGGATGTTTATATGTTAAGATGTTTGTTAGTCAATGACGCTTTTTAAACGGCTCTGATTTGGATGAAACTTTTCACGAAGATAGTTTACAGCCTGGATTAAAATAAAGGATAGCTTTATCCCGGGTTCGCCCCAACGAAGTCGCGGGCGAAAGCTAGTTATTAAACAAGGGATAAAACTGGCCAAGATCGAGTCGGACTTACGCAGGTGAAACGCGCCAGGTGGGCTCTGGGGTTAATCGGCGAACCCACGGCCCCCGCTGAAAGATTTTCGTATTTCCTTCCATTGGAGCCTCGGAGACACTATTGTAAGTCTTTTTCTCATTTAGTAGACTACAACTACTAAGTTGTCGGGTTGCATGAACAAGTCGTATGTACTACAAGGCAAAACTAATGAAAAGGACGAGTAATAGTTGTGTTTGAGTGCTAGTTTAGTAACATGATATTCGTTCAATGCTTTGCTCTTCATGTAGTTATTAAGTGCTTCAGCGGTTGTTTTGGGTTTGAAGAAACAAGCGTGTACCTTTCTCGCGTGTATCTCGGGTTAAACGACGGCGTTTTTTGCGTGTTTGTCAGTCGTTCCATTGCGTAACCTCGCAGTTAGATTGTGGTTCTTCGATGGTCAGAGACAGATATTACGTTCGTGTTTGGCGAGGACCTGCTTGTAGGTGTGATTGTGTTTGCCGTTCTAAGAGAAAGAATGTTCGTGTTTACGTTCCACGTGTATGTTTTACATAAATAATAATAATTACCTCGCTGCGCTCTTCTAACTGACCTTGTTCAAATGTCCATAACCGTGGCCTCTCTGTGACCGATTGCATGTGTACAAAGATCGAAGGTTTATGCACCCAGTCAGTACTTGTTAATGTAGTAGTTATCATCATCATCACTGGCCTTGAACATCTACGAAAAGATAAGTTAGTTATGAGTTATGACTTGCGTAGTTTCTTGATAAGTAATGGGTCGTGGGTTTGAAACACTTTTGGTGATATATAAATCGTACTTACTACAAATGCGATAGTTTAGATGTTTGGATGTTGTTACTCAATCACGCAAAAACGAATAAACGGATTAAGATGAATGTTCAGGATCAACATTATAGAATAATTTTTATGATAACCGTCCCTTAAGGAGGCGAAAGTTTGTATGGAGCTACGATATAAAGAAGTTACACGCCGACGAAGTCACGGGCAGAAGCTAGTTAGCGACCAACGCGTTGGTAAAGTAACCACGCAGTTTTTGCGTTTCTCTAAATTTGTCTATTGGTAGATTTTCAATTTGAATTATTACAAGCTGTATTTTAATATCTATGTTAGTTTGGTCACGTCTTACAGGTCAAAGACCAACTTCCTGAAACCCAATCGAGTTGTAAAACAGTTCGGTACTACAATTATGTACGTCGGACGACAATGCAAAACTATGGTACCATAAATCAGGTCTGATGTGGAGATATAGTGATATGTGATGTAGCCAAATGAACTTCTCAATTATACACACGATTACCCCGTCGTGTCTGGGTTCAAGCATTGATGGCTATGCAAAAACAGAACAGTTGGCAACATAAGTATCTACAGTACCAAAAAAATTTCTGATAGTAACTTATGTCTCTTATTCTTATTAATAGCATATTATGCCTTACGCAAAATCTCATTCTTGGGAGCTCTGAGGAGTAAGGACTCGCCACCAGGAATGTAACACCAAATACTCATACAGTAAGAAGTGGTGTGATGGCCTTGGTCATCTTCGGGCTGCTCCAAATAATTACCTCTTAGAATCCCTATTCCCTCTCTGAATCAAAGACTTGTTCCAGAATGTTGTTATTCCTGTTGCTGGCGGTGGCGCTGGCGTGGTGGGCGCGGTGGCACCTGGCGCGCCGGCGACTGCTGGCGCTGGCAGCGCGAGTGCCCGGCCCGCCCACTCTGCCTTTACTCGGGAACGCGCTCATCTTCAACGTACCTTTAGAAGGTCAGATTTGTTATAGTTAGGTTAGGTTTTTTCCCCGATGTTTGGCCTTCTCAAATGTTATGTAAAGCACGTGACTTGCAGTCTCGGGGAGTGAGTTTGAAACCCGGCACGTGCCACTGAGTCTCATGCCGGCTGTACACACCCGTCGAGACACCCCGAGACAGACCGAGAACGAGTGTGTACATGATGCTCTCATCTTGTGTCCGCTCGGGACTCGCCTCGGTTGCGTGTCGGTTTTTGCGGCCGAGTCAAAGGGTTGTTCCGCTGTTCAAATGACGTAACGACCCACTCGTTGCGTCAAACAAACGTTGAGCACTACCAGGCACTACGGAGATATAATTTCATATTTAGCATTAGCTTTTTGATGAAAAAATGTGAGGAAACCGGTCCAATCCCAACAAGGTCTACTTTTCTCGCTAGGTCGGAAGATCAGACGGCAGTTTATTTCATGAAACTACGCCAAATCTTGGGGTTAAGTGCCAAAGTGGACCCCGGGCTCCTTTAGACTACAACCGGGAAAACGCATCGTATTGACACTAGGCAGGTTATTAGGGTTGTTAGGTACAGTCAACGTCGTATACTTTATTAGTAGCAGCCAAAGTAGCTAAATATTTCGGTACACGTCTTTATTACTATAAGAATAAGGGTGTGTTACGAAATATTTGGCTACTCCGGTGCTACTAACTATATGATGCTGACTGTACAGTCAGATATCCGAAGGGCAAATCGCCCAGTACGGCTTTCACGCGACGGCGCGCGAGCTCTCTCGATTTTCCTCCCACTATCCGTCTCTCTCTTAGAACATGAGGTATAGTGCGAGAAAAATCGAGAGTTTGTCGCGGCCATCCCATGACAGACGTGCAGGAATAGTCGTCGTGTCTTTTGAACTACGAAGAAAATTGCGAAAGGGGTGTGCTGGTAATGTCACTTAGTTATGATCGGGGAAAGGGTATAATTACATAGCTGCCTGTCGATTATCTATTTAAATTTGGTTTATTACAGAAAAGTTCAACGTTTTGGGCCAGTTAAAGAAGAAGTACGGCCGCGTTTTCCGGTTTTGGTTGGGACCAGATCTGAACTATTGCATATCAGAACCAGACGATGTTAAAGTAAGTTGGTTTCTTTTTTTAATAGTGGTATCCCTACGCTTACGGTAGCCTAGTGGTTTAGGCATGCGGCTGTCAAGCGGCGGTCGTGGGTTCGAATCCCGGCTCGTACCAATGAGTTTTTCGGAACTTATGTACGGAATATTTACCGTTAGCTTTTCGGTGAAGGAAAACATCGTGAGGAAACCGGAAACCGGTCTAATCCCAATAAGGTCTAGTTTCCCCTCTGGGTTGGAAGGTCAGATGGCAGTCGCTTTCGTAAAACTAGTGCCTATGCCAAATCTTGGGATTAGGTGTCAAAGCGGACCCTGCCCAACTAGCAAAAACCAGGCCTACAACAGTCTCAAGACTACAATTTTTTCGCTCTTACTTTGATCCTATATCATCGTATAAGCCTGGATTTGGGCACCAATTATAAGCGTATTTGTTTTAATATCGTTCTAATATCAGTCTTATTAGATGCTGTTCGCTTTTACAGTAATCTTGCCAAAACGAATTTAAGTGTGTTAGACTAATATCGCATTTACCTAAGCATTTTGTATGAGCTTAAATTGGTCTAACGTTAGAATATTGTGAGCCTAAATAAGCTTATTATGATTTGTTGTAGGATCGTGGAAGCCTGCATGGGCTTATATTGATCTAACGTTAGAATACTGTGAGCCTAAACAAGCTTATTATGATTTTTTGTAGGATCGTGTAAGCCTGCATGGGCTTATATTGATCTTTCGTTAGAACACTGTGAGCCTAAAGAAGCTTATTATGATTTAGTACTTAATTATTGTAGGATCACTCGATATTTGAAACAGTCTGAGAGTCGAGTCGGTCAGTATGTTAAAGTGCAACGTGACAGTAAAAAATAAAAAGGTTTGAGTGACTGTTTATTAAGTATAATTAATATTGTAATATAATAACGTGTTTGTTTTCATCTGGTGTGTGTTTGTTTTACGGTAAGTAATTTGCATGGTAGATTTTATTTACTGTAAAGTAGACCCTGTTTTACGCTTTAAAATTCATGCGCCTAATCAACTATGGTATTTCGTATCCTCTTTTAATTATTTTATTTCTTTATTTGTATCGACAGTGTCGCCATTGATATAGCTGCATTTCACCAGCGCACTGTTAGACTATTGTAAGATCGTTTAAACTCACATTAGCATTCTGGATACTAATGGCATGGCCATGTTGAATTAATTAGGGTTCGTTGATTAAAATCTCAAATCGATTTTATTTATCTTAATCTGACCACTTGAACTTATAAATACAAATAAACTAAGTACTTTTTTATTTAAGTGACAACGTTGGTGTGACGAAATAGTTGTATTAGATGGGTATAGACCGTTACTTAATCAAGAAAGATATCCGTGTGTTATACAACTGTTGTATAAGTAGGGTTTTAAAACGCGAGTGTCGTGAGTTGCGATGCGAGCCTTGGCGAGCATCGCAATTAAAGACGCCACGAGCGTTTTAAGACCAAGTTATACACCGTTGCATACAATACTTTTTCTACGACAAATTTTAAATAAATAGCATGTAACTTTTCAGGCAGTAAGTTTTCCGTTAGTTCTATTACTACTCACGAAATTTCTTCAGCGGTGCAGTTATTTTCTTTTTCGTCCATTTAAAAGTAACGTACGCATTTTTCTTCACTTCACAAACACGAATAAAATATTAAAAAGTTATTAATAACGAACAGTTATCATATTTTGTCTTTTAATTCTGAACTGGAACTTTGAAATATGACATGGTCTGTTTTGTTTTTAATTTCCTTGCACTTGCCATCCGAATGAAACTGAATACGGATCCGAATCGAATACCAATAATTGGTAAAATATGTAGGCCACAACACAACACACTTCTTGTTGAGTAAAACATCCGTGACATGTTTTACTGAACAAGAAGTGTGTTTACATTACAAAAACGCCATAAATGTCAAACCTAAACATTTCATCTACACTATAATAATAATATTATAAAGAGGAGAGATTTGATTGTTTGTTTGTTTGTACTGAATAGGCTCCGAAACTACTGGACTGATTTGAAAAAATCTTTAACCATTAGAAGCCGACATTATCCCCGATGAACATGGCTACTTTTTACCGCGGGAAAATGCTTCATTCTTACGGGAAAATGGAAAATTAATAGCGCGAAGCCGGGGCGGCCAGCTAGTTATAAATAAATAAAAACATAAGGAAACTATTAAATTGGTTTTTCTTGGTGTGACAATTGTTTTGTATACACTATTTATGACCACTACATCGACGACGAATGTGAACTTTGGATCTGGAGTTTTAAGTAGTATTCGTGCGTCTTTTGTTAGAACATTATTTAGTCTCCTGTTTAAAATAAATAGCAATCCATTTACTGCTAAATGAGGTGTATCAAACATTAACGCCCATTTTTGTAAATCGGTTTTAAGGCGAAATCTTTTTCATAATTGGTTTCGTCTTCGGTCGATGATTCATTTTCAATAAAATCATTTTCAACACAGACTTTATCACTGTCCTCAATATCAACCTCTTGTATGCAAGCAGAACCTGGCAGAACCCTCACTAATATTGTTCACAACACTACCTTGCCCTGGCAGCATTAGTACATAAAATAAAATTCTTGCACTTATCTACAATTAATTTGTGTGTTCCCAAAATCGATTTAAGATCAAACCACCTTTTATCGATCTTGTCTTTTGTGTTGTAAGTATGTTGATCCAATATCACTCTAATATCTTACTAAATCACTGCTGGTATCTTATTACAGCTTTAAATAAGATCAGAGATGGACCTACTTACCTACAGTGATCTTATGCTATGCTGACATTAGTCTGACGTTCTCACAATAGCATTTAGCAAATCTATTACAAAATTAAATGAGGTTAGAGAGTGGGGCTAGAAGAACAGGTTTTCTAATCCAATCCAATCTTCGTAAATGTTATTGTAAGAGCAAGAGGCTTAAAATTGTATTATAAAATACTCTTATATACGTATATGAGACGACGTAACAAGACTGAGCGTTCTTGAGTCCGTACTAGCTTGTCTAAGACTAATATAAGAGCGATGACATCTTCCAAAACAATTATAAGAGCGCAATTATAAGCCTACCTCTCTTAAAAAGAGCGCATTCTAAGACTATTATAAAGACAGTTTCCTCAAGTACAATGAGTCTTCGTAAAATTTATTGTAGGAGCAAGAGGCTTATAATAGTATTATAAAATGCTCTTTTATACATATATAAGACGTGGCAATAAAACTGAGTGCTCTTGAGTCCGTACTAGCTAGTCTAAGACTAATATAAGAGTGATGACATCTTCCAAAACAATTATAAGAGCGCTATAAGCCTACCACTCTTAAAAAGAGCGCATTCTAAGACTATTATAAAGACAGTTTTCTCAAGTGCAATGAGTCTTCGTAAAATTTATTATAGGAGCAAAAGGCTTATAATAGTATTATAAAATGCTCTTATATACATATATAAGACCAGGCAATAAAACTGAGTGCTCTTGAGTCCGCACTAGCTAGTCTAAGACTAATATAAGAGCGATGACATCTTTCAAAACAATTATAAGAGCTCTATAAGCCTACCACTCTTATATAGTGCGCATTCCGAGACTGTTATAAGCACAGGTTTTGTTAAGTCCAATGATGCTTGGTAAATGTTATTGTAGAAGTAAGAGGCTTAAATTAGTTTTATAAAATAATAAAATGCTCTTATATACATGTGTAAGTCTAAGTAATAAGACTGAGCATTCTTGAGTCCATACAAGCTTAGCTTTTGGGGTTAGATATCAAGATATAACGGATCATTTGTGATACGTTATATCTTGATATCTAACCTAATTAGTTGGGTACATCGTATCTGAAAGAGTCCAACCTTGATATTTTGTGACAAAAACTAACCAAACTATACCAACTAATGAAAAAGCGCAGTTAAAGGGTTAAAGAGGTATTTCCCGTTGGATATATGGATACTACGTATCATTTTATGATTAATATGTACCGTATCTGCAGTACAGTTCCATGAGTCACGTAAAATAGGTATTGAAGTAGAACTGTGTCACTTGGTAATATTGAAAAATTAAAAAAAAATACTTAATGCAATTATTTTCAAAATTGCTTTTTTGAGGTTAGATATTAGGATATCACGTATCATTTGTGGTATATTGAATTTAAAGAAAATCAGCCATATCGTGTCTGGAGGAGCCCAAAATTGGTATGTTTCGAAAATTATTTTTGTTTTAATTAATAAAATATGGCTAAAATATAATGATGTGGTATATTTTTAGATTCGCCTCAAAAAGCCCTTTCATATGATACTACAAACGGGTGCGTCCCACGAGATATAACAACAAAATATATAATTTCATATTAATAACGTTCACAAGATATAATGAACGTTAGCTATAACAACAATACCAATACTTTTATAAGGAATAACGGTCAGTTGCCATAATAATCATATTATATAACATTTTTTTTTATAAGACTCAAATTGACTAATTTCATTTAATATAACATACATAACGTATAACGATCATACCATATAATATCTTTTCGTATAACAAACATAACGTATACACATCATACGCATATATATTTTCGTATCAGGATTATAATACCCCAATACGCACTGGACCAGCGTGGGGACTACTGCCCGTTCCCTCTCATACATGAGAGGAGGCCTGTGCCCAGCAGTGGGACGTATATAGGCTGATGATGATGTGATTATAATACGGAAAATTAAGCTAGGGCAGCCAGGAAAAGGGGGGGCGGAGCCCACATCAAAGGGGGCTCCGCCCCCCCTGGCCCCCCGCAGTAAAAAACAACTAATACTCTTATAAATGGTATTACTTGTAGGTTAGGTTAGGGTTGCCTTGTGTCCCTTAGAGCGGAAATAGACACCCCGCGAAGCGGGGTGGCGTCGACACGCTAGCGATTGGGTAAGGTTAGGTTAAAATAATTGACGTGTTTGATCTCAAAATAAATTTAATTTCAATCTTACAAACGGTACCTATTGTTTTTTTTTCAAACTCAAGTTGAGGCTATCGCTCTAAGAAATTCACATATTTTCTTCATACGGCATTGCTATTAAAATGACAGAAGCCAATTATACTATACGAGCATTATACATTTTGATGTTTGATAAATTGAACAATATATGTTATAAACCTTAGGTGTTATGAATATTATACGCTTTAATCGATATATTTATCAATTGATATTATTTCTAAAGTACGTTATACTTTACGAGATTATATGTTTTGACATTATATCTTTCGTTCGTTATGTGCAATGAACGTTATACTAAACAAAGTTATATAGAGTGAGCGTATATATTATGACCCTTATATGATAAGTTGTTATACCTCGTATTACTTACCCACTACAAACGATAGGTTTCTGAAAAAAAAAAATTTCTCCATACAAAAAGAAAAATATTTCGGCACTCCCCCCCTATGGGATTTTTTTTAGGAACTGCGGGTCAAAAAAATTGTTTTGACCTCTAGTATGCGTGTGCCAAACGGCTAAACTGTACATCGATTTGCGGTTTTCTTATGAAATTGGGCTTGTGGGGCTTCCACTATAAGTACCCCTCTATTGCTAAAGGTTGACTGACAGTTTGTGAAGATTTCCACTGACACAACATTTTAATCTCGCAATTAGTCATAAATACATATCTTTGTGGAAACGCTTTGGCCTAGAATCTAAGTCGCAGTAATGGAAAAATAACTAGGTCACCTTCATTTCTATTTAAGTAGTGCATGCCAGTGCATAGCTATAGCTACCTGAGAAGTATCCGTCCGCCCACATTCCAAATAACTTTACTATAATTCAGAAGCTCCGTAGTCATGTTTACTTTTAAACACATTTGATACTTTTTACTGCCTCTAAATCGAGAAGCTTATCAAAAAGCAACAAATAAGTAATTACTTACTTTGTTTTTTGATTAAAGTTACGAAAAAACCGTTTATGTTAAAACTAAAGGTTACACATGCTCTTTAGTATAGCTTGACCACAACCGCTGTGCCGCTCTGCCGGTACGCGCGCGTACAGGCAATTGGATGTTTTATAATCTATCTACACGAACTGTTCGTTGTGAATGTTGTGAAATTGTTGTCATATAGACCATATTTTGAAAGTTGGAAAGTTTCGAACAAATCGGGAATGTGTTACGAATGGATAGGTACATTTTCAAAGTTTTTTTGCAGATTCTTCTTCAAAGCAGCAAAACAAGCGCAAGAGGCCCGCAATACAAATACATGCTTGATACTCTAGGCTATGGTATTCTTAGTGGATCAGGTGAGCGATTCGACGCCTTTATTCTTAGAGAATTAAGCATAATCCGTCATTATTCATTGTTGTTATGGCAGCACATCTCAAAAAAAAAACAGTAAAGGTCAGAATGATCGCAACGATTGCGCCGGTCAAGCATCATCTTAATCATAATCATCATCATCATATCAGGCGAGAGTAGCCCACTCCTGGACTTAGGTTTCCTCTAAAGAGTGTCACAATGCCCGGTCCTGCAACTATTATACAATATGTGGTCCTGCGCCGCCCGCATCTAGCGGAGCAGTGAAGTATCTATCTACACAGAACATTAAATATTAGTATTTAGTAATCTGTGGGTTAGTAATTTAATGCTCACGTAATTGGAAGGTATGTTAAGACTATCTCCGTATTAGTCACATTTTTCACCAATCAATTATTGACTTGTTGTATTCAACGCAATTTTAAAAAGTGATACGGTTTTTTTGCCGGCCAAATGTGTGGAAATCTCGGTGACCCCTATAATCTACATGTTTTTAGGTCCAGTATGGCGTAAACGCAGAAAATTAATCAGCCCGAATTACAGCAAAAAAGCCACAGAGAGCCCCAGCTACAGCTGTGTGTTTAATCAAGAAACTAACATACTTCTACAAAGACTCAGGACACGGCCGGTTGGCGAAGCATTCAATGCCTACGAAGAAATCGTAAAGACAACCACCTACACAGTCTGCCGTAAGAAACTTTGTGTTTATCTTTAGACTAGCTGCCCGAAGACTGCCCGCGTATTTCAAAGAACGCAAGCATATAAAATACAGCCTATGCCGATCCCGAAGGCCCCATGCTAGTCTTGGCCCTTACATTTCGTGTATTGCCTATATAATCTCATAAGGAAAGAGAAAAGTTGCACGCATTAGTATCGAAAATGGAATCTGTGACAGCAACTAAAAAATAAAAACCTCGCTTCGTCGTTGTTTTCGTCCCCCAGACTATTCTGGGGGACGAAAACAACTGTCACAGATTACATTTTCGATAGCACTGATCAGGGCTTAGTTATAAATACGAAAGGATCAGATCAGGGCACTCGCAAATTAATTAGCCATGAGACATTGCTAGGAGCATTGATTTTTTTAACCCAGGCTCTCGGTTGTGTCTTCCCTTTGCTCCCATATTGGCTTATTCTATGAATACGTACCTACCAACATACGACTGGAAGACTTCCTAAGGGAACCTCACATGAACCCTTTTTCAGATTTAAGAATTCTATATCAGTATTTCTGTCGCGCTGACGTGGGTGGGACTGCGCTAGTGCGATAATGAGAGCTGCAGCGTTGACTAACATTCTTAAGAGAAAATCTTAATAATCCAGGCCGCGTATCATGGTCGGCCTTATCACGCGATAAGTGACAAGATAAGAGCGTCGTCTCGTTCTATCGAAAGTATCGAACGGTGCCAGCCAGTGACGGACGCTCTATCTTGTCACCTATCGTGCGATAATGATAAGGCCAACCATGACACGGGGTCAGGTTTCGTTCTCGACTGTTTCCTCCCCCGAAACTTAACCAATCGTTACAAGATTTGAGAAACTGAATAAGAAGATCTTAAATGTCTGTTTTGATTTTTGCGCTTAATTGTTGAAGGATTTGTATTATTTTGTATAATATGCCTATTTTTGCCCGAATACGGTAGAACCCAAAGGAAGGCATATGTTTTTAGCAGACTATTTAAGGCTTATTGATATAGACATTTTTGAATGTATTTCAAAAACTGATTAATCTACGGTCAGAAACCTCAGAAGAAACATTCGAGAACGTTTATATGGAAAAATTACCACTCATCTTTCTTTCGGTTCCCTATAAGCACTCTGCTATAACCACTCACTTGCTTATGGTTTAGTTTAGGGGTCCGCGAAATTGGCAACTGTGGTTTGCCAATTTCGCGGACCCCTAAAGTGATGGTGCAACTGTGGTTGTCAATCGAATGATGGGTTGCCTTGTTGATAAAGTAAAAATAAAAGCAATTTAGGCTACCTTTTTGCAACACTCGCTACGCTCAGGATTCTGTGTTTGACCAACCATAGAATCCATGCATCCATCCATTCTCTATTGTATGGCCAAAAATTATTTCCCAAAGTGTCACTACCCAATATTTTTTCCCAAATGTTCATTTGGCAAAAAATCACTAGTAAGTCGAATTATTGTTTCGCATTTTATAATTTGGCATTATCTCCTATGGCAAAAAATTCGCAAATTATTTTTTGTCAAATTTTTATATCGTCAAGTTTCATTTGTTCAAACGTATTTGGCATAATGATATACATAAAATTTTCATCGAAAGTCTCCAGCGAATCGACGCCACCCCGCTGCGCGGGGTGTCTATTTCTGATCTGAGGGTCACAAATGAACCCTAACCTAACCGGCCTAAGACAGAGTTCGCTTATGAGAAGCCATTTTTGTCCCCCCTGACACCTAATGCCCCATAACTAGCCGAACTCGCAACTTTGGACCGCTCTAGTTCTTAAACGGGCAAGTTAATCAAAAAAAATAATTCAATAAAAGATTCTTATTAATATGTGTCATGTCATGAAGTGTGCGAAATGAAAATTTGAACAAGTGTTTTGTTTGGAAAACAATATAAGCGCAAACAAAGTGTTTGCTTAATAACCTTTTGTCTTAATAACACTTGACAAAGCAAAATGATGCCAGATGATATTTTGACGAAATGAAGAAAATGCGAAACAAAAATGTGCTATTTGTTCGTTTGCGAAATGAAACTACTGCCATAAGTTTTGTGCAAAGCGAAATTTGCAAAAAAATATTTTTCCGAAACGGCAGGATACCAGAATCCATTCGCTAGCTCGTAATTCAAACCTTGAATCCATTCGCTAGCTCGTAATTCAACCCTTGAATTTATTCGCAGGCATTAAAGTTTTTACGCCCAAGACGGCAATAATTTTGCTACTTTTGACACCTATATATGAGAAACATTTAACAATTACTGTTATTTGAATACAAGAATTAGGCAAGAAAAGTACAACGTTGATTACATGGCGATTGTCTGAATAGCTGGTGTGAAAAAAATTGACATCTTGCGGTGAATTTAGTTTATACTGCAATATGATTCTGATGCTTTCATTTGCCACCCTAGTCTCCGAGTATCTGATCGCTTCACCAAATTCCCTTTTCACCTCACCGGCTCGAAAAGGCTTGCTTTATCGCTCAAAATCTGCGCCCAAAAGTCCATTTTATCCGCCAATAATTGATTGTTATTATTTTAATAAAATAAAATTAATAATACTTATTCTTTCTTAATTAAGTAGGTACATACGAAATATTAATATATAGACTGATTTACAAGGATAAAATAAGAATAAATAATTTTAAAATGTAGTTTTATGTTTCAAAAATTTTCGCTTGTTCCAAATTTGGAACGCACCGTTTGAATAGTTACTTTAAGAAAAAACTCAACCTACATTTAATTTTGTTTTGTTCTAAAGCCACAGACAGTAAAACCAAAATAATGGTGGCTATTTATAGATTTTAGTTCAGAAGATATACAGCTATTAGCTAATAGCTAAAAGCATAAGCGAATTTGAGCCTTAGTTTTCCCGTGAGTACCCGACAATACTTTGACTTTTTTAGTGTAGGTACTTAAGCGTGGGGTTTATTTAAACATGCAAAAATATGTTTCATTTAATAATTATAAAATGCTAGATCTTGATGAGATGTAAACAAACCTTTATTGAAAATGAGTACAGGGCCCAAATTACTTCCATTACATTTACCTACAATTTTCCTCGCGGTGGTGAGGTGAAAAGTTGTGTTGCGCTCGGCAGCAAAATTGTTTGGCGTCTCGTGCCTTGAAAGCCTCGCTATGCTCAGTATTGTACTTTTGAACCATTCGCTTCGCTCATGGTTCATTTTTACAATCCTTCGCTAGCTCGGCTTTCAATACAAGCACTTACGCCAAACAACAACTATGCAGCCTTGCATAACAAATAACTATTTTCAGAAACATTGTTCGGCTTAACCCGAGAACAGACTTTGAGCCTCCCCCATCTTCATGAAATCGCAGAGGAAACACATCAGTAAGTAATCTACACTAATATTACAAAGATGAAAAATATTTGATTGTTTGTTTCTTTGTTTGTAATGAATAGGCTATGAAACTACTGGATCGATTTAAAAAATCTTTCACCATTAGAAGCCGACATTATCCCTGATGAACATTCCTACGGGAAAATGGGTAATAGGACAACGAGTAGTAAGAATTGCACTAACCGTGCGAAGCCTGGCCCGGCAGCTAGTATAATATACTCGTGTATTGAAATATAATGACAAAGGGAAGGTATCAGAGACGCATACAAAGGTACTTGCTGGAAAATGGCTCCAGATTTCCACCGTCATCATGAACATAGACCAACCAACCACTAACCAAGTTTGTTAGAACGCTTACCCCAAACACAATTTTTCTTTGTATCGAATTTTCTTTTCGCATATTTCCCTGAACGCGATTATTCTAGTCGCTTTTTTCCACTGCAGCTTACTTGCTCAGTCGTGTTGCTCCCGTGTCGTATTTTATTACGTCTCATCTTTGCTTCCCTGTAGGAAACCCATTGCAATCGCGAAAAGAGTACGTAGGTTAGGTTCGTTAGGTAGCTTTCAGATGCCCGAAGGGCAAACTGGCCAGAAATAGGAGCCCCGCGCAACGGGCCTCTATCGAAACTGTTCAAATATGAATAAAATGTGTGTTGATAAACGCTTTTGTAAACCTATGCGAGCAAAAAATCGTTACCATAATACTTAAAGTGTGGAAGGTAAATTTGAAGAATGGGAAATTATGCGAACAGGGATAGCGCCGGAAGTAAAATTTGCTACAAAGAAAAATTGCGTTTGGGAAACCGATCTAATAAATCCAATCGGAAATAACAAGGGAATAACGCCAGCAGGAGAAGGAGGCGTTATTCATTCATCCTGTACTGGGATCGGAATCCGGGGGACCGCGGATTCGTAGAGGAACCACGCCATGGCCATATTTGTGGACACAATATGTTTGTGTTTGCGGCGACAGATACAGTAGTATCCTGGCACTTCATTATGGTTCTCCAGCAGACATCTTTATTGGGTGTGTAATGATGGGTATAAAAATAAATAATATAATTTCATTCGCTATAACAACAATTGATATATTTTCAAGGGATATAATCACTCATTGTATATAATAAACGTTTGTTATAATCTCAAAATATATATGTTTATTTTGTATAACGATCATCGGATATAACACTTATTTTATATAATCATTATATGGTATAATGCTCATGTTATATACAAATTATGTATCATAACTATCAAGAAGAATAATATTTCGTTTTTATTATTAGTAAGATTAATAACGCCTTAACGAGCCTAATTAATAGCAAACACGCCATTACTCCACCAAAGTGCCACGATGTAGTAAAACGTTATTTAGGTGGATAGTTTCATTATTAAAATTGATATTATCTGTCTACGTTCAGTTTAGTAAGTATTAAAATTTAATAGTTTTTTGTGTGTCATTTGCGTTTAATTTACCCAGCTTAACCTACTATTCTTGCAGTTCGTTTCGCGTACCAAACCTACTTCTACATAACCTAATAGAAGTACTGATATAAAAATCATACGACATCCAAAAGAAAATGTGGCAAACATAACGGCTTGCAAATTGTACTATGTAAGCATATATTAGGTAGTAAAAAAGTTGGGTTCTGGCGCTTCGCCGGCCGCTGCCGCGGCACGCTCGCTGCGCTCGCTCGGCTCGCGCGCTATAGGGTCGCAGTTCAACCTAACACTCCTCCTCGCTTCGCTCGTCGTCGTACCTACACCGAGCTGCCTTAGAGTCTGCCAAAAAATATTATGCGAACTGTGCATTAGAATAAATAAGCATTATATCATTTGTTCATTATGGGAAATATGGATTATATTTAAAGTATGTTATACTAAATATTATTATATCAAATGATCGTTATATAAAATGATAATTATATCATATGTAAATATATTTAGTGTTGTTATTTCACTCAATAATTATATCAAATGGGCGTTATTGCGACTAATATTATTTCAAAAAATTTTATATGCATCGTTACGCACCCATCTTTATTACGAATTTTATTCCTCCTCTTCCAGTTTTTGCGTGCCCTGGAAGGCTGGAAATCATGGCCTGAAAGGGGGGAAATAGGACTTAGGAGGTGCCACTTTATGTAGAAGTGCAGATAACGAGTTACTTGATAAGAATTCCTTTTATTTCAGACTATATGCAGAAACATTTTTAAGAATGACAACGTGGTATCTTCAAATAGAACCTTTGTTCTGGCTTACACAATACTATACACGGATTAAAAAGTTTGTAAAGAAAACCTCACTTATGGCGGACACTATCGTCAAACATAGAGTTAAAAGTATCGAGGAAAAAACCTCGAGTGAGCGGGACGACAATCATAATATGTTTGAAAACGGTATTTTGCTGAGTACTGTAGACAAGATAATTTTGACGAAATCGATACCAAATACTGATGAAATGTTGAAACAAATTTTTACAATATTCACAACGGTGAGTGTTTTTGGCTTATACAACCCAGGCCCCGTATCATGGTCGGCCTTATCAGTTGATAAGTGACAAGATAGAGCGTCGATCTCGTTCTATCGAACGGTGTCAGCCAGTGACGGACGCTCTATCTTGTCACTTATCGCGTGATAAGGCCGACCATGATACGGGGCCAGGAAGGGTTGTCTCAAAGTAGGTCCCACGTACCGGAAGGCGCGGCGTGGGTAGGCCCCCGACAAGGTGGACATCAGTCATCAGACCTGGTAAAGGTTGCGGGAGTCCGCTGGATGCGGGTGGCGCAGGACCGGTCACTTTGGCACTCTTTGGGGGAGGCCCATGTCCAGCAGTGGACGTCTTTCGGCTGATATGATGATGATGATGATGATGATGAGGCCCCAGAAAGCCGTGGAGGCTATTTACCCCATGCGCTTCATGAGCCCATACTATGCACCGTTTAATTTAATAAGAAAATAATATAAAAATCAAATCTTGCGTGAAATTTTTAGAGAGCCTAAAAGAGACGTACTTATGTATGCTGACAAACGAACGATATTTGATCTTCAAAGCATTTTCATTGCGGTGTCTTTTAACTAAACTGCACTCGCGGACAATGAATACGGGTCGGCAAAATAGCGTCACATTTCCTAAAAAGACCTTTTAATTAATATGAATCAATGAATATGGTCAAATTTATTTAATTTTACATCTTAACTACAAAAAAAGTACTTTCTATAAACAACGTTACCAGGTTTAAATCGTACTCGTAGAAACCCATGTAAAAGACAACGTTAACGGAGAGAGATATAGCAAAAATCTAAATTTTTGGATATTTATATTTTTATGATAGAATCCCGGATATTGCTAATACAGTTGGGCATTATAATATAGTAGTATATTATATAAATAAAACTAGTGTTAGATATATAAAAAAACCTATTACGGTTACTTAATTTAGGGTGACCCGTATTCATTGACCGCAAGTGTATTTTGAACAATCAATAGAGGAATGTAATGACTTCATGATTTCAGAGTCAGGAGACGTCGGCGAACATCGCATCTTTCCTTATACTCATGTTGGCCTACCACCCTGACTGCCAGGTACCTAATCCCTATATTCCCTATAAGTAACTTGTTAAAATAAGATGGATCATGGTTTTGAAACACACTGCTGGAGACTCAACATTGATATAGCGTAGACGTGTCGAGCGTAGTACGCATGAACAAAATACGGATTAAGGTACTTACATACAAAAATACAATAGACAGGAGACACAGAGGAAGAGACTTTTCTCAAACTTACAATGTAAGTAATGAAATTTTGACGTGACTAACTTCAAATTAGGTTCGGAAATACTACGTATCCGGCGATGCGATGAGTGAAGATGATATGTAAAGGAATTTCGAATAAAACAAATACTACTTATATTTATTTCATTGCAAGTTTGAGAAAAGCACTATACAAATCTCGGCGAGAAACGGCGTTGCCGGCCGCGTATTCATATCCCTGTCTATATATACTTGCCCTGCAACTCTTCGTTTCCCGGCCTCTATAGTAATGTACTAATAATAGAGTGATCACTCAGGGACCGGAGTCCAATGAGAGTTCCCCTTCACGCTCAAACTTAAAAAAAAATCTGTGAAATAATAAACATACAAAAAATATTCGATGAATTTATTTATTACAGGAAAAACTATATTTGGAGATAAAGAGCGTGCTGCGAGACCGCGAGTTGACCGACGAGGTCATAAAGCAGATGCCATACTTAGACATGGTGTTCAAGGAGGTCATCCGCCTCTTCCCCATCGGCTCTATGGTGCAGCGGACCATATTGGAAGACATCGATATTAGTATGCCCATTCCGTACATATATGAACCGGTCCGGTATTCGCGGAATCACGTTCTCAGTAATGTTTGCGGAAACACCGCTGATTCCGCATGTATTATTATATTATAACAGGAGTAATGACTTGAAATTACTTGTAACGTTTTTTATAATCTTGTAAGATTATTTTTAGGGTATCGTAGCTCAAAAGGAAAAAGGAACCCTTATAGTATGAGTACACTTCGTCTGACTGTATGCCCATGTTCAAAGATGTGGTCGTTATTGCTGCATATTTTGACTAAAATCTATCAGGGTATTTTCTGTTAGTCATATGCCAAGAATCAGATCTTGAAGCTCAAGTAAAGGGGAAAGTCTGAAAACTGTAAATTACAATAATTATACACAAAAAATAGGGTCTCTTTATATAAAGGAATAATACATTTTCTAGCGATTTTATCATGTGCGGTATTGTATGAAATGGGTTCAACAGATCAAGCTAAAACCGATTTTTAATTATTATTCGAATTTCGAATGAAGAAAAATTACAATTTATTTATATCCTGTCAGCCCGAACAAAAGTGACTTCCAATTATTGCTCGGGCCAAATTTTCTCAGAGTGATAATGTACGACCAAATAATTGCACAGCCAATCATTGTACATAAACGAGGATTATGGGACTGTATTATCATGACCGCACATTAACCGAATCCAAATGGACCACAGGGTATTGCGTCTCACCGATTACAACATTTTTTTTCAGGTGACGGCACTATACTTCCTGCGGGAAGCTCGCTGCTCGTGCCGATATTCCACATGCACCGAGATGAAAAGTTGTGGGAAAATCCGCACGCATTCGACCCGGATCGATTCAGCCCTGAGCGCTCTACAGCGCGCCATCCGTACTGCTACATTCCTTTCAGTTTGGGCTCCATGGACTGCCTAGGTAGGCCTAATCCTTGATAGTGCTTTTACATAGTCCCCGTGGGTAGCTCGCTAGCTATTTTATTCACAAACTTCACCACTTACTCCTAGTATATGTGTTGGTGGAAGTGTTTTGTGGCAGTTGATGGCTATGGTATCCACAGGCATCTGGCTACTTCTACTGATATGATATTCGACATGCACCGTGATGACAACTTCCGTGAAAACCCGAACGTATTTGATCCGCAGTCCCTACTTGCTACATCCCTCGAAAAACGACATGTATTTAGTGCCATATCTAATTCTTATTAGCCAATGTTTTGCCAGCAACATAACTCGGCATCATAGCTCAAGCAAGTATTTATTTTAATTTTTTTTATATTACAGGCAGACACTTCGGCACTAAACTCGTGAAGACCATCAGCATCAAGGTGCTACGCGAATTCAGACTTAGCTCGCCGGAGAGCTATGCGGACCTGAAGCTGTTATGCGCTGTATCTGTCGAATCTGTCAATGGGTATCCAGTGTTGTTGCACCCGAGACACAAGTAGAGATTTTCATAATAATCATAATACAATATCGCCAGGCCCCGTATCATGGTCGGCCTTATCACACGATAAGTGACAAGATAGAGCGTCAGTCTCGTTCTATCGAACGGTGTCAGCCAGTGACGAACGCTCTATCTTGACACTTATCGCATGATAAGGCCGACCATGATACTGGGCCAGCTCGCAACATTCTAACAAATGATTGATTATTTAACATGTTAAAAATGTATGCAAATTGAACACCATTCGTCGATTTTGGCTCCCGCTCCGCTCGCCTTTGAGTTTTCGTATGTCAGTCTTAGTACCATATCTCATCACTGGCAGCACACGCTGGTTAAAAACCTTCGTTATACGACACTGCCTTAATTTGGACGAGAACATATTATGTAGCTTCTCGAGCACTGTCCTTACGAGTTGAATTCGAAGACCTTGAAGTAATTGTACAGGCAATGATGCGAGCTACCTATGCTCGAAGTTTTCTTCCAAGATCGAAATGGAAATGAGAAGATCCGTAGGAAAACGAAGATTCGAAGGAAAACGAAGATCCGTAGCAAAACGAAGATCCTCGAGAGTAGTCGTACTCAAATGTCAGTGCTCTTAGAACCCAATAAACCGATGGTTGTTGGGGCAGAAATTACTTTAGGGTCAGGGACGATCAGGACAGGATCGTGGGAATCCGTTGGATGACTGTTGGACCGACACAAAACCGGTCGTTGTGGAGAGCCTTGAGGGCCTCTGTCCACGGACGATATGATGGTGTTGATGATGATGAGACCGCTCGCCAGTGCTGCCAGCTTGTTCGACAATTGATTCTGAATAACCCTCACCCATAAGTTGTACAGCCTGCCATTGAGTGAATTTGATTTGAATTGCGGTAAAGGCAAATAAAATATGCATGATTATTTTTTAAATCCTTATAGCTAAATGTTTTATTTGTCATTTTCGATGATTACGTATAAGGTAAGGTGCTATATGACAAATATTATGAAACGATCGAATGTGGAGGACGAACCAGTGACGTAAAATACAAGGACTAAGGATCGCGCTCACCCAGACGGTTCACTGTTATGCGGTTTATACATGTAATGATTTGTGAGCCCCAATTTATCAGAAGCTGACTAATTGCTATCGTCTGGAGGGGGCATGTTGCGCTGCTGATCCAACTATCACACGAGTTGTACTGAGAAATTGTATGCACATGTGGTCGGATTCTGTAGGTATGCTACACCCAATCATGACTTCGACAAGTAGTACTGACAAATTGTGGTAAAATCACATAATCTGTATGCCCCATTACCTAGAAGACATCGAAGATTTATTATTCCGGAAATGCTTATAGACGCCAGAAGACGTTTGGTACCTAGGTACTACAATGTCTGATGATCCGGATAGGAAAATAGGAAAGCAACTGTAACAACTTAATAATAAAAGCAGAGTTTACTAAATAATTTTGCATTTTGAATCTTGTCCTATTTCAATACCATATTATTTATTTACCTACCTAAATTATCGCCTATATAGTAGATACTATAATTTTAGTATCTACAAGTCGTTTTGTTTATCCTATCCTATACTATTAAACCAGCAATATTATATATCAATCACGTTATCGGTAATTACTTTAACGATTTCGATGAAATGTGGAATATAGGGGTTTACAGGAGCGAGAAATTTCTCCGTAGCAGCCGAGCAGAGCGCGGTTGGTCAGAGAGTCCCTTGGGACTTCACAATTATCTAGGTACCTAGTTTCTCATAAAATCATAACTAAGCCTTAAAGGTTTTTAAAAACTATTCCTTTTGCTGAGTTGGCATATTAAATACACATTCATAAATTTTGCGATTTAGAATTTATCATTGAAATGTTATCTTTTAAAAATAAATATTCATGTTAATAGTTCCATTTAAATGAATGTCGTGTACCATTCATTAAAATGGAACTATTTAAAGATAAGCATGAATTATAAATTAATTAGTCAATTATTATAACACAGTTTGGGGTTCCTATTTCGTGGTTAATTTATTTTTAATTTAATATTTGAGCAATTCTAGAAAAGTTTGTATGGCACGGCTAAAATGTCCGATTTTAAATTTTCCATTTTTGCTACCGATTTTCTAAATAATTTCTAATACATTTCGAGATTCTTCAGAATTAAGACAATAGAAGTGTAACAGAGTTTTTCTTGTTAAAAAATAGTAATAAAATTCATAAACATAGAGCCCCCCCCCCCCCCCCCCCCTCTAACTTTTGAACCATAAGTTTTAACACACACATTTTTTTTTACTTTTTAAGCGATTATCTCCGAAAATATTAACATTATCAAAAAATGATTTTAGCAAACCCATATTCATTTTTAAATACCTATCCAACAGTATATCACACGATAGGGTTGAAATGAAAAAGAAAACACTCTCTACTTTACGTATGGGGGAGGTACCCCAATAAAACATTTTTTTCCACTTTTTATTTTACCAATTTGTCGGTGTGATTGATATACATATTAGTGCCAAATTTCAGCTTTCTTAGCGCTAACCGTTACTGAGATTATCCGCGGACGGACGGACAGACATGGCGAAACTATAAGGGTTCCTAGTCGACTACGGAACCCTAAAAAAGGGTAACAAAAAAGAAAAGTAAAAGTCAGTCTCTATGGAGGTGTTAACTTTGTACGGTCAAGTGCGAAAATATGTATCGATAACACATCATCAACATCATCAGCCTATATACGTCCCACTGCTGGGCACAGGCCTCCTCTCATGTATGAGAGGGTATCGATAACATCCTCTCATAAATAAGTACCGAAACCTTAATACGCTGACATGAGTTATGGCTTATGGGACATATTTAAGAGTAAATTGTATGCACCCATATTTTTACACTTGACGTACTACGCCCTGTGATGGTTCGACTCACACTTGACCGATTTTTTCACTAATTGGCAACGGGATTTACTTAAATGTTTAAAACGATAACGATCACATCGGGACTGTTGTGAGGCAGCATGGCGTTGGTTCGGCTTACGATTTTTGTAGTATTTACTGCGCTAATTCAAACAACATGCGGTGCAGGTATTTATTATAACGAGTATTATAGGTTAATAAAATAACAGTGATCGTAACTTTTGTAGCATTTTTGGTGCAGCGTATAGTGTTGTTCAAGGAATTGGTATAAACGATGTCAATCAAAATTGTTAATTAAGGTTAATTAGCGCTAATTACCTAAGCATTAGGATTGTAATTCTTTATATCAATTCCGTTAACAACACTACGCTGCACCATAAATGCTACAAAAATTACGATCACTGGTTATTAATAAAATGTTTAAACACTTACGACTGTAGGTATTCACGTTCAACAAGCCTATTTTAACTAAAATGGCGTTAAAATTCGTTTGTCTTGTCTCGTATTTTCGGAGAGGGTACCGACGTAAATTTGTAGGTATGTACGTCGGTACCCTTTCCGAAATTTCAGGTCAGGGGTGCTCGACCAAATGTCATAGGGAAAGACAAGAAAATTAGTAAAATCATTTTATAGGAAATTTTATGTAGAAACTTTTGTCTGGAGTTATTATAACGCTATTCGTACAGATATTCGAGATAGGTACGAAAATCTGAAAAAAGGTACCTTCAATCCCCCCCTACACCCTCAGCACAGCCCCCACCCTCAGCACAGCCCCCACCCTCGAGGACTTTTAGTATGTTCATCTGGACACGACAAGGTATAACTGTACCAATTTTCAAAACTACACGAATTATTTCTCCTGATTTTACTAATTTTGTTGACGTATCGTTTTTTTAATTTTTTTTTTTTCAACAAAAACTGCTGGCTGTTCCCTATGACATTTGGTCGAGCACCCCTGACCAAGGTCTGAACGTTTAGCCAGGCTGTACTCCAACTTTTTACCCCGAGGCAAATCTTGAAATGTCAAATATGGCTTGTCAGTAAAAATTTATAATAAAATCCCCAGTAATATTAAAGACATTGACCATTATAAAATATTTAAAAATACAATAAAATTATACCTTACAAAGAAAGCGTATTATACATTAGATGATTTTTTTAATGATGAGAATGAAGAGTGGACGTAATTGTAACAAAATTGACAGACTGATATTTTGAATTATTATTAACTAATTATCAATTGTCTCTGTAGTGTATTGCTATCCTTATCTCGAGCGCATACGTCACGTCACGATGACCGGAGTGGGGGGCAGTAGTTGTCCGACCGTTGCCGGGAGTGGTGGTGTGCTGTCGAGCCAAGGAATGTGTAAATAGCAACACCGGTATACCTATAGAACGTGCAAATAAGTGAACACTACATGTGGCGACGAGGATAAAAATACGTACTTTTACTAAAAAGAAAAAGGGTATGGAGATAATATTATTATTTTGTTGTTGCTTTGACATACACTCCTACAGCAAAAGGGAAATTGAAATAACCCATTAAGGCCATAAAGACTTTAAATAAAGGGGACACGCATAATAATGCATAATGTCAAGAAACTACAGACTCGTCATGCAGTTTAGTACATACGCGGTTAGTTTATTTAAAATGCAACGTACAGTGATTTACAAAACTGATAATGAATATTTAAACCGGTACACTTAACGGTCATATATTTCTCCTTTCCCAAGTCGTTCAGTTTAGACTAACATCGGCAATGATTGGGTTACTAAGTGAATGTGTTAAATAGTGATAATAATATAAATCGTTTGCAGAAAAAGGGTAACTGTACGTGTCTTAGTAAATAGGAACACTATTGTTTCACCTTTTCTCAGCTGTTGCAACAGCATGCAAATACATCTATGATAAACGTAATATGTTTATTATGGTGGTTGATGATTATGTTCAATTACATTTACGGTTTTAAAATTCTAACATTTTATTATAACGAACTTCAAATAAAGTCTGATAAACATGAAAAGGGAATAACAGACTAAGTACCTACATACATACTTTGGCGTGTATATAACGCCTTAATTAACTTATAGAGACATCTCATCTCATCTCAATTGACGTGATTAATCCATACTGTTTATAGTAATATAATTCGGGAGTTGTAGGATGGTCACAAATTGGAACGAGGAAGTTTTGTATGCTACTCGTATATTAAATAAGATAAAAACAAAGATTGATGGGTGCCTTGTTTGTAATTATGGTTACTTCCGGAAGACATATTTCCAGTAACGTATGTTAAAAGAAAAAAATAATGTTTATTTTGCATATAAGAAGTAAAACACAAAAGACAAAACACATTATTTATTTGAGGATATAAAATAAAAGGAGACGAAATATATAAAAGTATAATGCCTATTTTATCTAAGCGTATGCTAGACCGGTTTGTCACTAAACTGTATGACTACAGCAGGAATGGCTACAGCAGGAACATTACCTGTAGGAAAACATTATAACTGAGCAGATTACCGAATCTGGACATTAAATTGTAACGTGTGTATATTAATGGTACAACAAGAACCTGATTCCTAAATCAGTATAAGCAGATAAACTTATCTGGACATTAAATTGTCACGTGTGTATATTAATGGTACAACAAGAACCTGATTCCTAAATCAGTATAAGCAGATAAACTTATCTGGACATTAAATTGTCACGTGTGTGTATATCAATGGTAAAACAAAAACCTGATTACTAAATCAGTATAAACAGATAAACTTATCTGGACATTAAATTGAAAGTAGCAGATTACCGAATCTGGACATTAAATTGTAACTTGTTAATTACTTTTGGAATAACAAAACCTGATTACTAAATCAGTTAAAGCAGATAAACTTATCTGGTCATTGAGTTGACATAACAGACTAATTTTGAAAGTAGCAGATTACCTAATCTAGACGTTAAATTGTCACGTGTTAATTAAATTTGGAATAACAGAATCTGATGACTTATTCAGCAAAAGCAGATAAAATTATCTGGTCATTCAATTGACATAACGGACTTGTTTTGGAAATAGTAGATTACCGAATCTGGACATTAAATGGTCCCATTTGAGCAGAATACATTTATCTGCTTAAATGCACATCGAATTGCACAATATGCAAGTGAGTACAAATAGCTTAAATGCACATCAAATTGCACAATGTGCAAGTGAGCACAAATATGGTGCGTGCTTAAATGCACACCAATTGGCCTAATTGGACAATATGCCAGGGAGCACAAGTGTGTTCAATATGCCATGGAGCATATAAAGTTTTAAGGAGCACACGGCGAGATGTAAAATATGCCAACGAGCATTAAGTAATCAATTGTATGACTACACGAATAATTTCCTGTTCCGTGTCTGTGGGGAATACGGGGAACATAAATATGGAATATAGTTGTTACATTAACGTTACCTGCGTACTACCTATAAAGAAAACATTAATTTGCAATAGTAAGTGTTATTTATAGCTTTATATGGATTTAACTCAACCCAGAAGAATAATAATTGAATTTGAATATTTTATCATATGAAATTATAATTATGGGTCATGGCTCGTCCAACAGGTCTCCATTGCTGTTCAGCGAGGCAATGCCGCTAGCATTTTGGGGACCTTTGGTTCGGGCTTGACGCAGAGCGGGATGTACTCGTAGTATTACTTTTATTTATTTTTACGTATTTTAATTTTATCATTCTTTACACCATTGTATTCCGACTTGATTTGTAATTCATATTATGATAATGTCCATATTGTTATTTTAAACTAATTAAAGATACTTTTAATTATAATTATAATTTAAATGTTTCTTATTTAATTACCTTAAAAAACTGATCACAATATAGACCTAAAAATACTATATGTGTGATTTTAAGTAAAGTGGTATACTTAATGTGAATCAATGACACAAATAATAAATAAAAATCACCAGAATTCAGTTCCGGTTATCCATTGACGAGTAATAAGTCTAGTAATGCATATGGTTGTTACGAATGTATTATTTCTTAACTATTGAGCATAAATTATTCGTGTACGATACAAATAAAAAGTAAAAATCAGGATTCACTAAGAGTGAATGCGCCAGACGCGACACAGAGATCACATTAGTTGTGCCAGCTACTCGATTGTGTAACTAAGCCACTTTCTGTATGGGAGATGACAGTTGAGTTGTCCTGAACATAAGTTTGAAAAGCGACGGTGAAGACCCGTTGGGTCATGAAGTGCGGTCGTGGAACTACTTACATTATTGAACTGGTCGCTACGTATAGGGTTAAACATAATGTAACATATGTACCGTGACACTTTACAAAAGGAACACTGTCAAGTGCAATTAATAATTATTATTACTAATTATTTAACAACTTGGTGGTATGGTACGTACCTACAAAACTGACCTTCCACGTCATTATGGAATTAACATAAAATTACGACGAGGAAGATTAGTCCTGCGCTGTGCAGGTGTCGTCCGGCCGAGTAATGAAGGGATGCTAACAATAAGTACGGATGTTCATTCGGAAAGTAGTAATATTACAAACAAGTAACAAGATTAGGCAGTTACGGGTACACCTGGACTAAGCGACGTAATGACGAAAGTTTCTGACTCTGCAAATGCACTGATCTTCTCAAACCCTTTAGTAATTGCCTTCCCATGTATGGCTGTAAATAAACATAATATGTTTCAAAGTAATTCGTTCATGTAGGTCGATCTTCCACGATTGCTGTACCGATTTGGAACTATGAAATTATCTATTCATGTATAAATTGGATGGTAGTAAAATGATTAAGTAAGTAAGTACAGAGTACAGATAAAACAGAAAAACTTGAAGGCGGGCAGTGAAATAAGTAGGTAAAGTATGTATATGACGTACAACATATAGTGAAACGAATGTTCCGCTATTCGGCGGACAAGTGTCATATAGTTTTTAAAAAAGGTACAAGCATGGAAAATAGTTAAATTACACTTCCTAACAGATACCTACTCGTTTCCCCAAGCGGAAAATGGGTAACTGTTGTAATGGATACTTAAATAAGAACCTGAAGCGTATTTGATGTAACATAGACTTTAAACATTATTTTACAATTTAAACAATACCTTAAATAAATCTGCACAATGGCAAAATAGAATTGCAAGGACGGTAAACAATAACGGCTGTTAAACAATAACGAACATGCAAAAGTTAAGCATGTACCTTTATACATATTTTAGTTGTATATCTGAGCACTTTATCGCATCATCGTTATTTGCCAAGCCAACTAATGGTGGGAATAATTTATAGAGAATACTTTACTAAATACAGAGTCCACAAATTATTAGTTTATATACTAACTTTTATAATCAATGCCTAACCATTCTAGCTGGTAGTTAACTAACACACAGTCCCCAGTTTAAAATATGGCTGCCTATATTTTACAAGCAAAGTAATATTTTAAAGAATACAGGCATTTAGGACAGTTTGATATCTTTCGAAAAGATAAAGGAAGAATTACCATCTGCCAACGTAAAATTGGAAGAAGCATGCTTACTTTAAAAGTAACTGATAGGTGAAGGACAAATCCAAACCTGGAAAATAATAACAGACTGGCGTCTCATTTCATCAAGTACTACAAGTACTATATTCGTCGTGCGTTCGTTCGAATCGCTACCGGAATGTACCTATGTGTAACTGTGAAAAAAAGGGCTGAAGGGTACGGCAATATATGTTCAATAAATACAGACTGCTAATGAAAAGAATATATACCTACATCAAATAATACAGGGAACACTCTGGCGGTGTGGTACAACTGAAATTATTAGAACGATTTAAGAACTCCACTGGAATTGCTACAGTTTATCAATTTAAATCATGATCATGAATTTAATAATGGGGTTACTTTTAGCCTGTCAATATTATGCAACCAAGTCTAAGTATACGCCTAAAGACGAATACCAAACCGAAATACCTCGTTGTACAAGTAAAGCAAATAAAAGCAAGTATGGGGTATCCCTAATGATGTTTCAAATTTTAATTTGATTTCTTGCATTTCTCTAAGGAGCTGTACTCAACAAGTAAAATAGGTATCGAACTAAAATGGACAAAGTTGTGTGACACTTACTGGAACGGGTTTTATTTTGGTGGATCGAGTTAACACTTCTTCTAATTAAAACTCCCCATTTCTCAGCATACGATTGAAGGGGTAATATTCAATCGGATTGAATTAAACATTAATATAGAACATGTTATAATTATTGGTGTGTTTTATGAGTTACCTTACATGTATGTTCATTAGAATATTTACAATACTGTCGTGACATTTAATAATACGTGAGTTTCACCATGGACTTATAAATAGTGTTTTGGACAGTAAGACCTGACCCGAAGGTTTTTCGATTACATTATAATACATAAACATGTATTTATAAACAGTATTTTAGACATGTCTCACGAAAGTTTAAATCCGATTACATATCAAATGATGAATAAAACATGTGTGATCTAGCGGGAAAAGTAAATAAATTGGTTTTGCTGAGGATTGTAATTTTATAATAAATCGTAATATTGTCATGTAATAAAACGTGTACCAACACTACAGTTTCTTACGCCGGGTTTTCTCGGGTTGGTTGGCTGAGTTTCATTTTCTGGAACAATCGTAGTTTCAGGTATTCATTCATAGGTGCATAATATTATTATGCCTGGGTTGGAAAAGAAAACATGAACAAACAAAAGACGCTTAGTTTGGACTACGAGGTAGGTACTCACACATTTGAAAAGAGGAAAGGTGGTGATGTCGAAGTCCGAAATGATAAATACTGGACAAACATATCGGAGAAATGGTAACCTATCGCAATCACTAAAATTTATTGACCGAATATGGTTTGTCCGAAAACTTTTCGTATTATTATGAGTTCTCCGAATATACAATTCATTACTTTTTTCATTTACCATTTGATGTTATCCAGATGTTTCAGTTGTCCGAAAAACGTTTACCGCAACAGTCATTTGGGCTTTGACTTGTTATAACTTTTGTTTCACAGCCAATTTTTTACTTATCCATCATTACTTTCCGCATTTCATACGTTTAGCCAAATGTTTATTTTGAGGGAAATTCAAAAGTAATTTTACTGAGACTCTAAGGCAGGTCGGTGTAGGTACGACGACGAGCGAAGTGAGGAGGAGTGTCAGGTGAACTGCGACCCTACAGCGCGCGAGCCGAGCGAGGGTAGTGAGCGTGCCGCGGCAGCGGCCACAGAAGCACCAGAACCGAACACTTTTTTACTACCTAATGCTTACATATATGTACTGTATTAGTATGGGTCAGGTCGGAAGAAATAACTTGAAACGCCGCCATTTCATGATATGCCTAAAAGTTGGCCAGGCTTATCACGATGTGCCTGATAAACAATACGGCAGATCGATGAGAACAACGCATTCGTCGATATTCCTAGTTCTATAGCAGGCACATCGAAAAGTAGTTTCTTTCTTGGCCACTGGTGGCGCTGCGTATGCGATGGCGGCCGTGTTTGTTGGGAGCCAATAATCAGGGCGGACAAAAATGGCTTGTCATAAGCGAACTCTGATTTAGGTCGGTTAGGTTAGGGTTCACTTGTGCCCCTCAGACCAGAAATAGACACCCCGCGCAGCGGGGTGGCGTTGACTCGCTGGAGATTATCAGTCCGCACTCCTTATTTTTTTAATTGACGTATGCGATATGCCTCGGAATTTCGTAATCTGGCGAATTTTACAATCACCCGCCGTCATATACATTATTTAGCATAAATACAGCTTGAGGAGGATAACCTTAGTTTAATTTTAAACTTTTTGCTAATGTTTTTAATATTGAAAATGCATAAGGTAACAACCATTTTCATAAACAAACATATGAATTAGTAACATATGTGTGCTCCGTATGAACAATAATATTATGTCAAATATAATAAAGCCGATTTGATAAAATACGAACAGATTATAAACCGAATCGTTACGTCGGTATAACGATATTGCGGGTATACCAATAATTGGGAATCATGGATTTGTCAAACAATCACAAAAGCTAAACCATAAAATGACCAACCGTAAACGTCGCGAACTAAAGTGTCGGACAAACGAAAAAAAAGGCAAACAAAGTTTGTCGAATAGCAAATGCCGAAATGAAAATAGGACAAAAAAAATTAGTGATTCAGATAGGTAACCCGGAGAAATGTCGTGTCTTGGTAAAAACCTTGAAGGTTAATGGAAAGTTAATAATGAAGAGGGTAGAGAGTAAAGCATTCAAATATGGAGGTTCATACTCCTAGCGTTATTCCCGGTAATGGCCCTAAAGGAGCCCGGGGTCTGCTTTGACACATCCCAAGATTTGGCATAAGCACGGGACTTACGAAAGCGACCGCCATCTGACCTTCCAACCGAGAGGGAAAACAAGACCTTATTGGGATTAAAATATGGAGGAATAAAATAAAATTCATACATGAGCAAAAATCATAAATACTTAATAAATAAACATGATTATATTACTACGTAAGTTCATTTACATAAATAGATGAACATGAATAGTCACGATTAATTTTAATTAAAACAAAGAAGGGATGTAGTGTATTGCTATCCTTATCTCGTGCGCATACGTCACGTCACGATGACCGGAGTGGGGGGCAGGAGTCTAATTCAGTAAAATATTGATATTTCTCGCGACGGCGTCCCAAGACATCACCTGTGAGGTCACCCCACCTCTCACCTCACCTATCACCTCTCGCCTCTCGCCTAATGCAACAGACAAGATAATGTTAGCCCGATACGTCATCTTTCTTTAATTTGAGAAAATATTGGCTTTGTACTTATGTTTCACACACACGATTAGCAAAGCTCAATTGTTACTTCAATTTATAAATTTTTGTTGCTTATAAGCCGCTTAAACTACTCAAATTGGAATAGTTTAGATACATACTTTCCGTCGATGTGTGTATCGATAAGTAGAACACCACTAGGGGTGAGATGATTTGACAGTTGTACCTATTCACTAAGCATTTTCTGACAGCTAATGACAGGACGAAGACGTTCACACTTGACGCTCACCCTTCACCCTTACTTTTATGGGCGGACGGCGAATGGACGGGCAGTAGTTGTCCGACCGTTGCCGGGAGTGGTGGTGTGCTGTCGAGCCAAGGAATGTGTAAATAGCAACACCGGTATACCTATAGAACGTGCAAATAAGTGAACACTACAGTCTCATATGTCTCTTTTTTGTTTTTATATGTTTTTTATATATATATTTTTTTTTTAATTTATATTTTTATGGTAATGTGTGCGCTGCCCCCGTGGCTTCACCAATGGTTCCAATGGAAGACCAGCGCTGGTTATCGCCAGCACCATGCTGAGTTGGGACCATTTCGTGACGTGTTTAATTATTTGGTTTTTTTTACTACATCTTCATAGCCTTGTGTGTCACGAATAAATGTTTTTTCCTTCTTTCTTTCTTTCTTTCTTTTTATTGTGAAATTACTAATTTATGTGAAATTTTATCTTCTAATATATTAGAATTTTTATATACCATATTATACCTATGCTTTTCTCTTTTTTTTGTCAATTACATTCTTAATATTACTTAACTTAAATAAAACATAGAATTTAACAATTATTATTATCTAAATTTTCATTTATTTAATTTCATTGCTGTTCCCTTACAGGGTTCATGTTGAACTGTAATATGTAATTAAAGACCTGTATACTAACACGAGTGCAATAAATGATTTGATTTGATTTTCTGGGGGTCACACGGAGAGACCCTACACTTGTTCCATACATCACCAGGTCGTAGTTGCACTCTTTCCCGGAGAAACAACTATGTCAGTGACAAATCAGTGGTCTTGCAGCTTTATTTGTTTGTTTTGTTTAGAAACTCTCAATGGATTGACATAGGAATTGTATGTTCGATAAGCAGGTGACTGAGCTTGCTTATCCTAAACACAAAATGAATTATGATGAACGCAACTACGAAAAAACGACGTTTTCTTAAATCGACTTTTTTTTTTAATTTAAACATCCTGTAGCTCCTAAAGTATCGATCGTAGAGTAATGGTTAGAGCTCCCGTTGCACGAAACCCTACCTCACAAGGTGGCAGATCAGACATGCAATATAGTGATAGATACTACTTAGGAACACTGGATTATAGTTGGTCGCCATAGCATATCCTGGACGAACTTTTTTTTTTTCGTCGTCGTATCGCTATTTCGATCGAAAACTAAATCATAAGGTGGCAGCTCGAAACGTTTACTCATCGAAAGAGACACATTTGGAGATAACAACCCGCATTGGTTGCCGGCCCAAACCCTGGCAGGTTTCAAGATCAGCCACGTTTTATGAGCCCCAATTAGTTCATCTTGCCACCTGATGAGAATTGCTATATCACGTTGAACGTAAAAGGCAACATCACTTCTTTCAATATTTCAAGATATATTAATGAGAAATGACCAAAACTTGTGCATTTACCCTATTATTTCAACACCATAAGACGCAAGTACGTTGACTTTTATTTAATATCCTGATTTTCATTAAATTATAGCATTATATCATAGCATAAATACAGGAATTTCTCGTTATTCCAAGATTTTCACATATATTGTTCGAGGTGGCTGACCAGAAAAACTGCTATCTGCGATCTGCTAGTATCTATCACTATATTGCGTTTCTGATCTGCCACCTTGTGAGGTACTTAGGGTTTCGTGCAACGGGAGCTCTACCTATAAAAATAAATATGACCAATTTTGTAGGAAATTTTAGGGACAAACTTTTATTCGAAGTAATTATAATAGTTACGATGAACAACTACGAAAAAACGACGTTTTCTTAAATCAACAGTTTTTTATCTCTTTGTTCACTTTAACACCCTGTAGCTCCCAAAGTATTGAGCGTAAATTAAAAATATTTAAGTTTAACAATTTTGTAGGAAATTTTATGCAGAAACTTTTGTCTGGAGTTACCACAACGCTTTTCGTACAGATATTCGAGATATGTACGAAAATCTGAAAAAAGATACCTCGAACCCCCCCTACACCCTCAGCACAGCCCCCACCCTCGAGGACTTCTAGTATATTCATCTGGACACGACAAGGTATAACTGTACCAATTTACAAAACTACAGGAATTATTTCCCCTGATTTTATTAATTTTCTTAACCTATATGAATTTTTTGTACATACTTAAAGCGATAGCAAGTGGCAACCTGGGTATCGTCGGAGGATATGAGGTGCCCATTAAAGACGTACCATTCATGGCAGCTGTATTTCTCGACGGCAATTTTATCTGTGGCGGGTCGATCGTCCACGAAAAGTTTATATTAACTGCGGCTCATTGCTTACCTGATATAGAGTAAGTACCCGAGTATTTGGGCTTGTAACTAGATGATTAAAAAATCAACCTCATAACAATGAACTACTTAATCCACAGCTCATATTATGTCAAGATTCTCATCGGTTCTGACCGCTTGAACTACGGTGGTATCATGGTTGAAGTCGAATCAATGTTGCCGCATCCGAAATACAATCACAATCAGACGCGCTATGACATCGGTCTGATAAAAGTCAGGGAGTCACTGATAAACTATTACTTGAGAACGACTAGAGTCAGGCTGCCGGCGGACAAACGGGTGATACAGGAAGGCACTATGGTGAACGTCACTGGGTGGGGGTTGACGAAAGTATGTATTCCTCTTCTTTAAAATACTCTTTTGGTACCTACAGTAGAGATTGTCAGACCGTTCGTTGTACGAATGTTCGTTGAAAGCCCGCTTTCGTCTCCCAAAAGTCCCTGGGTAGAACGGCCGCCATCTTGGAAAATATACCTACCTACTCGATTCGTAAGAAATTTAGATTTTATACGAAAACTACGTACTCCATGATCTAGAGCAACATTAAAGGTTTGATTTTTTTTAGCTCTGTGTGCGACATCACTTTGTCAGAATTAAGAGAAATCTAACACTACACTACCTACCTCATTTGTAGGGATTGACCAAGCATCTTGACCTGGAGGTGGTACCAAACTATTAATACTTAACGATCAATTTAATCCTTTATCATATTTTGGGTTTAGCAGTACTCGTGTAAAATCTTAATATTAAGTACCTAGTTCATATCCTATTGTGTAAATCAAAGAGAATTTGAAATCCTCCCGTGCTTCAAATTTGGAGAATTTTCTCTGGAAGGACATTGAGGGAAAATCTCACCTGTCGTTGCATTTTTAACCGACTTCAAAAAAAAGAGGAGGTTCTCAATTCGGTTGTAGTTAGGTACTTATTTTTTTAATGTTTTTTTTTTAATGTTTGTTACCTCAGAACTCCGTCATTGACGAGCCTGATAAATTTGCTGGCGAGGAATTGATGATGAAGACCACAATGACTTATCGAATTCCTCAATTATGTACTTAAAAGTGCAAATCACGTCACACAGGGCACAGGTTCTGATAAAATTTCGTTGAAATAGCAGCTAATGAAGTGCCATTGGTGATGATCTTGGGGAATCGACGGAAGTCCTCAAATATTATCGGCCCACATAGGTACATCAGCGATTCGGTTTTTTTCTATAGTAATCAACGCATTTGCTATCGGAAATCAGTTCATGTGGTAAATTGCAAAAAAAATGTGGCAATGTTCTCAGCTTGGCGGAGTACTAAATTGAAGTCGGTTAAAACTTTATTTTTAAAGTAAATTATTCGTGAAGTCACGTTTTCTCATCAAAGTGTTTAGGTACTACAGGCTTGTGCAGAATTTATTCAGCTTTAATGTTGATAATAGGTATTTAACCTACGTAGTTTTCGAACAAAACCTGAATTTCTTACGAACGTAATAACTATATCTTCCAAGCCGTCCGTTAGGGAGCTGCGCTACGGGTAAGTAATACGAGGTATAACAACTTATCATATAAGGGTCATAATATATACGCTCACTCTAAATAACTTTGTTTAGTATAACGTTCATTGCACATAACGAACGAAAGATATAATGTCAAAACATATAATCTCGTAAAGTATAACGTACTTTAGAAATCATATCAATTGATATATCGATTAAAGCGTATAATATTCATAACACCTAAGGTTTATAACATATATTGTTCAATTTATCTAACATCAAAATGTATAAAGATCGTATAGTATAATTGGCTTCAGTCAGTTTAATAGCAATGCCGTATGAAGAAAATATGTGAATTTCTTAGAGCGATAGCCTCAACTTGAGTTTGAAAAAAAAAAACAATACCGTTTGTAAGATTGAAATTAAAATTATTTTGAGATCAAACACGTCAATTATTTTAACCTAACCTTACCTAATCGCCAGCGTGTCGACGCCACCCCGCTTCGCGGGGTGTCTATTTCCGCTCTAAGGGACACAAGGCAACCCTCACCTAACCTACAAGTAATACCATTTATAAGAGTATTAGTTATTTTTTACTGCGGGGGGCTTCGCCCCCCGAGCCCCCTTTGATGTGGGCTCCGCCCCCCCTTTTCCTGGCTGCCCTAGCTTAATTTTCCGTATTATAATCCTTATACGAAAATATATATTGGTATGATCTGTATACGTTATGTTTGTTATACGAAAAGATATTATATGGTATGATCGTTATACGTTATGTATGTTATACTAAATGAAATTAGTCAATTTGAATCTTATAGAAAAAAATGATATATAATATGATTATTATGGCAACTGACCGTTATTCCTTATAAAAGTATTTATATTGTTGTTATAGCTAACGTTCATTATATCTTGTGAACGTTATTAATATGAAATTATATATTTTGTTGTTATATCTCGTGGGACGCACCCCTGCGCTACCACAGACAGATACACAGACGGACACGACTTAAAACACCCCTCATTTTGCTTCGGGGGTTAAAAACAGGGCTTCAATCGAAAATTTGTATCAAATTTCATCAAACTCCCCGGAATTTCGAAGTCACACATCTCGACTGTACGATTTGCAATATACGAGTATTGAATTAATAAGTTTAAATTTGAGCTTCAGTAAGGCGCTTTCAATTTTGGTTAATTTAGCTCTCCTTGTTATCCTGTTTCCTGTTGTAAATACATTTTGTCTCATTTCCTTCACAATTTTGAAAAGTAAAATGAAGCTATTTTCTCGGTTTTTTGCTAACTCTTGCCAATTGCAAATTGAATCTTCGACGTCCGAACCGTTATAATATAACTGTTACATGTAAGTACTATTTGCTTTGTTCCACAGGGTGACAGTTATCTAGTGCCCAACGAGCTTCGTCGAGTTACAATACCGGTGGTGTCGAATAGTTGTTGCAATCTAACTTACAATATCTTGACAGATAGTGAAATGTGTGCGGGTTCACAAGGATTGGATTCGTGCGGGGTAAGTGTGAATTATAAGAGCGAGTTGCACTAACTTACGATTAGGTACAGGCCGATCAACGTTAAATATGGCGCCAGAAGCTGTCATCCCATAGAAACTTGTCAAACTTTCCATACTATTTTAACGAACACCGGCTTAGGGTGAGTTGCACCAAACCGTCTGTAATCGTAAGCGGTGTTTGTTAAAATCTGAATGTATGGAACGTTTGACATGTTTCTATGGACTGACAGCTGCCAGCGTCATATATGTATTTAACGTTGATCGGTCTGTAATCGTAAGTCGGTGCAACCCGCCCTAAGAGTGGTACCTATTCCAACTTGTCCAAGATCTTTTTCCAATGCGCATTGCACTCTCACTCACTTTAATAAGCAAAATGTGAGACGGAAATACACATTGGACACAATGTCTTGGAGACGTGGAATACCTATAGAATATAGAATAGGGGTACCCTACCTATACGTATTCTAAGATTAGTCCGTACAAGAGGTGGCTCACTCCGTGATTTGTTCGCCCCGCTACAAGTACGTGTACCCTGCCTGCCGGCCCTAGGGTACATGTATGTTAGCCCTGCTACGGCAAGCACGCGTTCTATCGCATCCTGTTGTATCCGATAGAAAGAGATGGCCACGTTAATGCTCGATCGGCATACTTTAGGTGTTTCTTAAGAGAGAACCTTCTGTACGAAGTACTATTATTTATGCTGAGCTGTGTGCTCTCGGCATGCTCTCGGACTGTAGTATACTGGTATGTACCCTGGCACGTATTCGGCTTCGGGTGAAATCATTTATTTGGCATATGAATCTAACTATATTATGAGCAAGCGAGAGAGAAATATAGACGCCAGTAAATTATATGAACTACGAATATAACTACTAGGGGAAGTACCTACGGACAAAATGACAGGGTGTTTTGATTTTGAATCATATATCTTTATTTATTGTACCTAATTATAATTTTATTAGTCTCATACATTGACAATCATCTTAGGTTCATTGACTACCAGTAACGCAGTCTTTTAAATGAAAAGGAACGATATCAAATTAAATATTAAGAAATAAATGGACGAATCAAAAAAACCATTTTGTCCATATAGTATGGACAAAATGACACACTAAATATGGGTATAATGACATACCATTTTTTTAAGAACAAAGTTCGCAAATTAAACTTTTAGTCTTATTTGAGACATCAGCACAAGAAGCGTGAGCCCAACGAAAACAACTCCTATGCATCTAAACCGGCTTAGACCGCGAATAAAGATCATTGCAATAAATGCAGGGACAGTTTTTTTCATCCTCGTTTTCGGCGGCAAATTCTTCATTATCGGAGCTAGAATCGATAGTTTGAGCAAATTGACGCTACCTCTTTGGTCCCGCCCCGCGGCATCTCTCCTGCAGTAACAACCAAAAGTAGATATAGAAACACTACGGACAAAACGACATACGTTACGACATACGTGACACACACTATGTCGTTTTGTCCAGCGTATAGGTATGTCATTTTGCCCAAATGTACACAGCAAACATTAAAAATCATATGTAATTGAATCGATTGTTAATTGTATGAATACTAACTCAAATCGCAAGTTTATATTATAAGTCTTCAATTTTAGTAAATATAATATACAAATATAACACAAAACTCACCAAAAATCCGAAGAAATCCATAAATAAAATATTTTTTTGTGGACAGGAAACACGTTTCCACTCGTAACTTCAAAGAAACTGACCCAATGGCGCTGGATTTCTCTCAGGATTGTAAAAATGGCCACCGTCACGTGTTGTTATGTTCCTGACCTCGCTATAGCCCGCCAAATTCGAAATAAACCCGCTATGTCGTTTTGTCCGTATATGCCATTTTGTACGTATTTCCCCTAAGGTTCTTACCTACCTAGTTTCTTCTCCAGCATTCTTTGGCCGATTTTTCAATGGTCCATATCGAATATGTAGCTGAAAGTCGGTTACAAAAGTACATGTCTTTTGCCCGCAACTTTGTCCGTAAACTTCCTTCCCCAAGATTTACGGCATCTAAATACATCCCGCCTTTCTAGCATGATGGCGTTTACTTATGTCTGACATAAACCATTCGTCCCTCTCGCACTTCTTAGGGGCAAATGCAACTAGCTACCCAGACCAGCGGGGCTAGTACGCTAAGTTTTATGTCGGACATAAAGCATTCGTCCCACTCTGGCAAATATGCGAGTGCAAGAGGGACAAATGCTTTAAATCAGACATACAACCTAGCGTGCTAGGGGGGCAGGTTAACTATCTGTGCCAAAGTTGAAGTTTTTGCGTGATCGACTAACCGTGCCTAACTTCACATCCAGACTTTAGAAGAATTTATAAAGTTTTATCCGTCACAGGGAGACAGTGGTGGTCCGCTGACGTACGAGGGAGTGCAAATAGGCATCGTGTCGTTTGGCACATTTTGTGGCACCACTCCAGGAGTCTACACCAGAGTCGCCAGCTATTTGGACTGGATCAGAACCACAATTGCAGACAATCAATAAAAGGTCTTAGCACACTATAACAACTCAACAGCCACTCGATTCAAAGCTAAATATTGAAATTTAAGCCTTATGTTGTATTTCCTACAGCACAATTTGACGTAGTTTAAGAAAAAGGATCCAATCCACAAAATTAACAAAACATGAGTTAAGTATACCAGAGAGGTGTTTGAGGCGTATATTTTCATTCAGCAAAAAGGCGCCCAGCTTACACAGTGTTTTCATATTTTAATCAACATGGGTCATACCATCCCACATGTATGACGGGGTAAAATGATATCCTTTAATAAAAACCCATAACGCTTGGAACCGAATAGTGATAGTAGATCAGTTACATATTGATTCACATTTATTTTAACAAAAGATATCCAACCTGTCTGGACCGTTTTTGAGAAATGCAATTCACACGTTTTCATTTTTAATATTTTCAACGAATTGGATCCAATCCATTTGGATTCTTTCTGAAAAACTAAATTTAGGCTCTTTAAAACTTTTAGATATACAACAAAATAGATTCACCTCACTTGGATCAGTTTTGTTGAGTTGTTGTGAATCCTGCTTTGGTGTCTTAGTAAACAACAGACACGATCCTATTAAAAAAAAATTTTGTAAAGCCGACTTTTTAAATTCTTTTAGCTTTATTTTTAATCATTAAAAGAAATTTCCAATATAAAGCAGCCTTTATTACGATTTTTGGCGTCAGTATTGTCTTGGATCATTACAATATACGTAAATGTATTATCCAAATATAGGTAAATAAATAAACAATTCAACTTGCAACCTTTTGTTTTATTTGTATGTCAGTTAAACGTTCATTGAGCAAAAAAAACAAAAACAATCGAACGGGCGTGAATCTTTTTTGATAAATAAGTATGAATGACGGTTAAAGTGACATTAACATTAAGTTTATAGATTCAAAAACTATTGATCGTTTTTGGAAATATATTAGTTTTGTCTTAACGTGACTATAAAAAATCAAGAGCGATCCAGCGCAAATAAACCATTTTTCGGAAAATGCTTGTACCTATTAACAACTAGCTTCTGCCCGCGACTTCGTACGCGTATAAATTATGGTTTAAACATGATATTCTTATGTTTCACCACACTACTGACAATAAAAAAAGATTTCATCTCCATAGACTGTGCGTGATGTATCTTCCGACGTCTTGCAAGCGAAACTTAAGGGCTGAAATCCCGAAGATAAACGGGGAGGCAAGCGAAGCGAAGGCTGAGGTTTTATGCCGTTTTGTCCTAATTGTATACCCGCATCCCTGGACGTTGGTGAAATTTTCAAGTCTTAAGCTCATAGATTCAAGGAGTTCCTATACAAACTTCATCCCCATTTTTTAACTCCTTTGCACCCTTACCTTTATAATATTATAGCCTAAAACCTGGCCAGGGATTTTTTGATCAAATGAGTAAAGTTTTCATCACAATTCGTTCAGCCATTTCCACGTGATGCGCGTACATATAAACAGACAAAAATTCTACTTTCTTGCTCTGTTATCGATTCTAAGTATTCCCAGCATAGTTTTTTTTCATAGGTAAAGACTTCCAACCCTTCTCAGTTTTATTATATGTATGTATGGTTTTATATGCCATTATTATGCCATTTTTATTACGTGAATCCTTATTACAAAATGAAACAAAAGGAATGGTCTATGAAATAGTTATTTGTGCAACAAGAGAGCAAAGTTTGTTTTTGCTGCGAGTGCTAATTTTTAGTCCTGAGGAAGCGAAAGATTCAAAGTTTGAATCTTGAGCGCAGCGAAAGACGGAAAACCACGAGATGCAAATACTTTGCTCTCGAGTAACACATACAACTTTTCACCTCAGCAGTGAGAACATATTTACATCAAAAATATATCATAGTATCACGTACCTATTCGTCTCAAGATTATTCAGGAAGAAAACTTAATTAGGCGTTAGTTAACTGCTTGTTTTAACTCCTCAGCGCCGGTCGCGCCGTCATTCAATACTAGAAAGGCGAGACAAGGCGCGAGAAACCAAAGGATATTTCAGTATCTAAGTATAATACGAGTGTCGCGTGACACTAACACATCACTAAAAACTAAACGTGTTATTGTTAAAATTCACAGATTTTACTAATATCTTCGAGATAATTTTGAAATATTTATCATTATCACAAAGGGCACACATTAACATATTACGTGTAGGTATGGTATCTCGCGTGCATACCAAAAACTAGCCGTACTGTTGTTAAAATACTGCCTTCGTCACGTCACTGACTTCACGATATTTCCTAGTTAGATAGAGAATTGATTTATCCTAGTAGTTTTTATATTTAAAACCAATATCAATAAGTTCAATAACGCAAGAATGACGAATAAATTCTACATAATAAAATCTCAAACAAAAATGACGAATAAATTCTACATAATAAAATCTCAAACAAATTAACAGCGCACAACTTTTTAAAAGGGGCAGGGCCCCGCGCTTGCTTTCGGAAACTGCATCTGTGGTAAACGTTCATAGAATTTAAATTGTTTAAACTAGAATTTTTAATTAGCTAGCATAATAAAAATCATGATTACCTATTTGTTATGAAATATGGAGTTTATTCTGAGATCTTTTATTTAAATATCCTTCAATTTAAAATTCCTTTGATTAATTATTTTGGTAGGTAATTTAAACTTGTTAATTTGATAGTTTTCGAACGTGTTAGTTGTGTACGTTTTTTTGGGGGTCTACTTTGAAATTCGATGGTCGAACTATGCATCGACCTGTGTCTGCCATTTTCTTTTTTCGTAAAGGAATGAAAGGGACAGTGCTAATAAAGTTCAAATATTCTGAACTTGTAATGGACCCATACCTACGACGAAATGTCATTGCTCTGCACCAAAATTAAAAAGTTACTTTGTCTCACGGAGTGAGCAAAATCGCATTTTGCACACTGTTTTCACGCAGCAAAATATGCTTGTTCGAGTTGCTGAGGTGAAAAGTGTATTTTCGCGAATAAGATCCAACCCCACTTTTGGTCAAATATCTTGAAAAATATAGCATTTAACTGAATTATGTGTACCTATAAGAATTTATACTACACGACAACTAAATTTTTATCCAAACACATATTATTAAAAAATGTATCAGTTTTGAAGGAATCACGGTTGAAACTTTAAACCGCCATAACTTTTGCTCAACTTTCTGTGTTAAGGTACCACACGTCGAGTACCTACACTACTTTGATATATATTTTTTAAATTAAACCTAGAAAATATGACTTAGGGCTTAAATTTCAATATTTGGCCAAGTTATAATGTGCGAAGACCTTAAACCGTTAAATAAGTATGGTACCTATCTGTATTCTTACTGGAAATGGAATAAATATTATTATTCTTTACCTTATTTTTACATTGTCAAATTTCGAAATGTCTTGAAATATGAGCACCTTGTAAGGAAGACTTTAAAAGTACCTAAAGTATGAAGCGAGCCGAACCTACTAGTGCCTACTACGTGAAAGATGCCAGATGAGAGAAGCCCTGGAGCCGCCTTAACTTGCAGACTTAATTAGGGGCAGGGATTTCCTGTAGCCAATAAGGTAAAGACTCACAGGACCGTCATTTGCACGGCTATCAAGCGACGGCGCGAGCTTTCTCGATTTTTCTTTTCTCGCATTCTCCGTCTCTGTCTTATTAGAACAAGAGGTATAATGCGAGCAAAATCGAGAGTAGGTGCCTATGTCGCGGCCGTCTCATGATAGACGTGCTGTATGTTCATGGTCAATCATCAGACAAAAGAACAGTAGGGTCGAACATTATCATGGCCATACATTATAAATACCTAAAAAGCGTGTTCCATGCGATGCGTGTTCACATTTATCTCCCCCAGCGCGGCGGATGGCATGAGCGGTACAAAGCTGTATGATGAAGCGAGATAGAGATATGGAAGGCATAGATAACAATCTAGGTGCCAGCACATTATTAATGGGCCATCCACATTAAGTGATTTGTCAGCCCCAATTCATCAGAATCTGACTAATTGCTATAGTGTGGATGCATGTTCCAACCGTCAAACGAGTTGTAAGGTGCTTTGGGGTATATTATTAGTGTAGAGTATGTTAGGGTCTGGGCTCGTAAAACAGAACCTAAGAAGTATTCCTTCCAAGCAATGAGATCTTTGAGAAATTGGATATATTCATCAACGGTTTGTGAAAACAGCGTTTTAATACGTTGCTTGGTTTTGGAAATAAAAGTAAACAAAAATAGATAATAATTTGAATACCAGTTTTTAAGGTGGGGGTAATTTCGAAAGCAAGTGGGGTAATTTCGAAGGTCTGCAAAAATAGTTTTTACGCTATATGTGTTTAAGATTCATATTTGTTTTTTGTCCTAATTTACCCCCTTATAAATTCCCGCTGATTCAAGGTATGGAACATGTATTTTTTAAAAAACCCACAATTTATTTTCGAATTTCCCCCGCGCTGGGATCAGTAAAGATCAGTGATTGTAAACATTTTTTTGTTAAATAACGATTAGATTTAATATTTAATAAAAATAATCTACTAAACCGCATTTAGAGAATTCCATAACTCATTTATAAAGAAAAGATAAGATTAACGTGAGGCCGTCTTGAAAATTAAACAACCGACCCAACATGAGATGACAAAAAAAGAATTTAATACTTATTAACAATAAGGTTATCTTGTATGTGCATCTGATGAAAGTTGGTACTTATTGTATACACGGTGATTTTGTTATGTCTGGCCATACCTTAGAGATTTTTTGTGAAGGAAATTATGAACAACATTTACTAATAACTAGGAGACGCTCCACGGTCCGATATCGGCAGGACTGCAGAAAAATCTAGTATGGAGTGACCTTGATTTGGTTGGAAGCCGTGCTTCCGACACGTATCCACACGGGCCGATCCACGCGTCAGCCGGCATGCAGTCCTACCAATATCGGACCGTGGAGCGTCTCCTTACGGGCGCCAACAGGGAAATCGCGAAAAACTGAAAAGGACAGGAACGATAAAACCACAATAACCGAACGTTACAGTTCCTGGGTTGACAACCTCTGATAATGGACTACCTAAACCTAGTTTGGGGTTATTTCGAAAGTATATTCATTCAAATTTCCCCCGCGGGGTAAGTTCGAATGATTTTTTAAAACTACAGATAGACCGTTATGCTGTACTCATTAATACGACAAAAATGACAATCTAACGTAAAAACCAACGAACAATGATTTAACTTACCAGATGTGATATCGACGGCGAAGTACCATGAACTCCTATATACGAAAACCGAATTTTACAATACGACTAATTCGATGAAGTAATTAGACACTACTTACGTCTACTTTAAAATTAGGGTTTCGTATATAGGAGTTCATGGTACTTCGCCGTCGATATGGGGTAATTTCGAAAGTCCTCATAAGGCACAAAATCGCCCTTTTTATATTTAATCGACCGCAGCACACGTGTTCTCACGACTAGCGACGCGAAGTGAACTGAAGCGGGGGGGGGGGGGGGGCAGATAAATATGTTGGAGAAAGGTTGACCGGAGCGGGTAATTGGGCTTCTTCTGGGATATCGGGCATGGCGACGGACTTCCTATCACGTTTGCAAATAAAAATCAGACGAAATATACCACTTATGCTTTATTCGCATTCACATAGTTAAAAGATAGTTAATAGTAACACTAAACTAAATATCGAATCGGATTCACACAACTATTAACGGTAAGTTATTTATTTGCCATAGACCTTAACATTGTACTAGGGTACCTAGGTATGCACTAGATCAGAAACCGACAAGTCTCTTGGCGAGAACGTCTAATTCGTGCAAGCGCTCAATACAGAATGTCCCGCAATGGCGGTTTATTCCCGCCAGCTAGATACCGATTCCCGCCAAGAGCCATGTCCAAGCGAGGGACAAAGTTGTTTAACCAATCAGCGTCAAGATATCAGCCCAACGCTTGGGTTTCCAGTGTACCAACATAAAATTACAATCGACAGCCAATCAGAATAAAGAACCACCGGACATTAGTCTACAGGTTGGCCAACTTAACTCTAAACATAACATTGCCATTTAAATCCCAATTTAATTGAAACAAGTAGGGTGTTACCAGCAAATAAAACCGAATGAATTACGTTAACTGTCAAATGGAGTCGCTACCACTTGACAGCGATCAAACAACAACCGATTGTTTACATAAGATTACCCACTTTAAAATTATAAACATCGTTGCTAACTGTTGGCGCCGCTATCACAATTCGACAAATATATAAATATGGCGTCTTGACAAGTGATCCCAGCGTAGAAATTGTTCCTAGTTTAGTAGAAATGTGTGATTTTCGACTTATCCCCATTTTCGAATTTACCCCAAAGCACCTTACGGACTAATTGCATGAAAATCACAATTTGGACCATGGAATTTGCATGATCTGCCAAGTTTTTTTTCTCACAAATTTCATAAATAAATTTAAACGATAATTTAAAAATATATGCTAAAGAATGTATTAATATTTTACACTGTAATTTTGTAATTTTTTTTAAACCGGTGTTGCGTTCGGAAACTGCATCTGTGGTAAACGTTCATAGAATTTAAATTGTTTAAACTAGAATTTTTAATTAGCTAGCATAATAAAAATCATGATTACCTATTTGTTATGAAATATGGAGTTTATTCTGAGATCTTTTATTTAAATATCCTTCAATTTAAAATTCCTTTGATTAATTATTTTGGTAGGTAATTTAAACTTGTTAATTTGATAGTTTTCGAACGTGTTAGTTGTGTACGTTTTTTTGGGGGTCTACTTTGAAATTCGATGGTCGAACTATGCATCGACCTGTGTCTGCCATTTTCTTTTTTCGTAAAGGAATGAAAGGGACAGTGCTAATAAAGTTCAAATATTCTGAACTTGTAATGGACCCATACCTACGACGAAATGTCATTGCTCTGCACCAAAATTAAAAAGTTACTTTGTCTCACGGAGTGAGCAAAATCGCATTTTGCACACTGTTTTCACGCAGCAAAATATGCTTGTTCGAGTTGCTGAGGTGAAAAGTGTATTTTCGCGAATAAGATCCAACCCCACTTTTGGTCAAATATCTTGAAAAATATAGCATTTAACTGAATTATGTGTACCTATAAGAATTTATACTACACGACAACTAAATTTTTATCCAAACACATATTATTAAAAAATGTATCAGTTTTGAAGGCATCACGGTTGAAACTTTAAACCGCCATAACTTTTGCTCAACTTTCTGTGTTAAGGTACCACACGTCGAGTACCTACACTACTTTGATATATATTTTTTAAATTAAACCTAGAAAATATGACTTAGGGCTTAAATTTCAATATTTGGCCAAGTTATAATGTGCGAAGACCTTAAACCGTTAAATAAGTATGGTACCTATCTGTATTCTTACTGGAAATGGAATAAATATTATTATTCTTTACCTTATTTTTACATTGTCAAATTTCGAAATGTCTTGAAATATGAGCACCTTGTAAGGAAGACTTTAAAAGTACCTAAAGTATGAAGCGAGCCGAACCTACTAGTGCCTACTACGTGAAAGATGCCAGATGAGAGAAGCCCTGGAGCCGCCTTAACTTGCAGACTTAATTAGGGGCAGGGATTTCCTGTAGCCAATAAGGTAAAGACTCACAGGACCGTCATTTGCACGGCTATCAAGCGACGGCGCGAGCTTTCTCGATTTTTCTTTTCTCGCATTCTCCGTCTCTGTCTTATTAGAACAAGAGGTATAATGCGAGCAAAATCGAGAGTAGGTGCCTATGTCGCGGCCGTCTCATGATAGACGTGCTGTATGTTCATGGTCAATCATCAGACAAAAGAACAGTAGGGTCGAACATTATCATGGCCATACATTATAAATACCTAAAAAGCGTGTTCCATGCGATGCGTGTTCACATTTATCTCCCCCAGCGCGGCGGATGGCATGAGCGGTACAAAGCTGTATGATGAAGCGAGATAGAGATATGGAAGGCATAGATAACAATCTAGGTGCCAGCACATTATTAATGGGCCATCCACATTAAGTGATTTGTCAGCCCCAATTCATCAGAATCTGACTAATTGCTATAGTGTGGATGCATGTTCCAACCGTCAAACGAGTTGTAAGGTGCTTTGGGGTATATTATTAGTGTAGAGTATGTTAGGGTCTGGGCTCGTAAAACAGAACCTAAGAAGTATTCCTTCCAAGCAATGAGATCTTTGAGAAATTGGATATATTCATCAACGGTTTGTGAAAACAGCGTTTTAATACGTTGCTTGGTTTTGGAAATAAAAGTAAACAAAAATAGATAATAATTTGAATACCAGTTTTTAAGGTGGGGGTAATTTCGAAAGCAAGTGGGGTAATTTCGAAGGTCTGCAAAAATAGTTTTTACGCTATATGTGTTTAAGATTCATATTTGTTTTTTGTCCTAATTTACCCCCTTATAAATTCCCGCTGATTCAAGGTATGGAACATGTATTTTTTAAAAAACCCACAATTTATTTTCGAATTTCCCCCGCGCTGGGATCAGTAAAGATCAGTGATTGTAAACATTTTTTTGTTAAATAACGATTAGATTTAATATTTAATAAAAATAATCTACTAAACCGCATTTAGAGAATTCCATAACTCATTTATAAAGAAAAGATAAGATTAACGTGAGGCCGTCTTGAAAATTAAACAACCGACCCAACATGAGATGACAAAAAAAGAATTTAATACTTATTAACAATAAGGTTATCTTGTATGTGCATCTGATGAAAGTTGGTACTTATTGTATACACGGTGATTTTGTTATGTCTGGCCATACCTTAGAGATTTTTTGTGAAGGAAATTATGAACAACATTTACTAATAACTAGGAGACGCTCCACGGTCCGATATCGGCAGGACTGCAGAAAAATCTAGTATGGAGTGACCTTGATTTGGTTGGAAGCCGTGCTTCCGACACGTATCCACACGGGCCGATCCACGCGTCAGCCGGCATGCAGTCCTACCAATATCGGACCGTGGAGCGTCTCCTTACGGGCGCCAACAGGGAAATCGCGAAAAACTGAAAAGGACAGGAACGATAAAACCACAATAACCGAACGTTACAGTTCCTGGGTTGACAACCTCTGATAATGGACTACCTAAACCTAGTTTGGGGTTATTTCGAAAGTATATTCATTCAAATTTCCCCCGCGGGGTAAGTTCGAATGATTTTTTAAAACTACAGATAGACCGTTATGCTGTACTCATTAATACGACAAAAATGACAATCTAACGTAAAAACCAACGAACAATGATTTAACTTACCAGATGTGATATCGACGGCGAAGTACCATGAACTCCTATATACGAAAACCGAATTTTACAATACGACTAATTCGATGAAGTAATTAGACACTACTTACGTCTACTTTAAAATTAGGGTTTCGTATATAGGAGTTCATGGTACTTCGCCGTCGATATGGGGTAATTTCGAAAGTCCTCATAAGGCACAAAATCGCCCTTTTTATATTTAATCGACCGCAGCACACGTGTTCTCACGACTAGCGACGCGAAGTGAACTGAAGCGGGGGGGGGGGGGGGGGGGCAGATAAATATGTTGGAGAAAGGTTGACCGGAGCGGGTAATTGGGCTTCTTCTGGGATATCGGGCATGGCGACGGACTTCCTATCACGTTTGCAAATAAAAATCAGACGAAATATACCACTTATGCTTTATTCGCATTCACATAGTTAAAAGATAGTTAATAGTAACACTAAACTAAATATCGAATCGGATTCACACAACTATTAACGGTAAGTTATTTATTTGCCATAGACCTTAACATTGTACTAGGGTACCTAGGTATGCACTAGATCAGAAACCGACAAGTCTCTTGGCGAGAACGTCTAATTCGTGCAAGCGCTCAATACAGAATGTCCCGCAATGGCGGTTTATTCCCGCCAGCTAGATACCGATTCCCGCCAAGAGCCATGTCCAAGCGAGGGACAAAGTTGTTTAACCAATCAGCGTCAAGATATCAGCCCAACGCTTGGGTTTCCAGTGTACCAACATAAAATTACAATCGACAGCCAATCAGAATAAAGAACCACCGGACATTAGTCTACAGGTTGGCCAACTTAACTCTAAACATAACATTGCCATTTAAATCCCAATTTAATTGAAACAAGTAGGGTGTTACCAGCAAATAAAACCGAATGAATTACGTTAACTGTCAAATGGAGTCGCTACCACTTGACAGCGATCAAACAACAACCGATTGTTTACATAAGATTACCCACTTTAAAATTATAAACATCGTTGCTAACTGTTGGCGCCGCTATCACAATTCGACAAATATATAAATATGGCGTCTTGACAAGTGATCCCAGCGTAGAAATTGTTCCTAGTTTAGTAGAAATGTGTGATTTTCGACTTATCCCCATTTTCGAATTTACCCCAAAGCACCTTACGGACTAATTGCATGAAAATCACAATTTGGACCATGGAATTTGCATGATCTGCCAAGTTTTTTTTCTCACAAATTTCATAAATAAATTTAAACGATAATTTAAAAATATATGCTAAAGAATGTATTAATATTTTACACTGTAATTTTGTAATTTTTTTTAAACCGGTGTTTTGCAACTACAATTTCATTCAGTGTGGCCAGTTAACAGTAAGAAAGCGAAAATTGCCGAATTCAAACGGTCCTGCGAAGCGGACTGCAAGATTGTTACTAACCGATGAGATAGGGCGAGACAGCACGTCGATCATGAGGTGGCCGTGACATACTCTCGATTTTTGTGTGCTGCACGGCTATTACGCGACGGCGCGCGAGCTCTCTCAATTTTTCTCGCACTATCCGTCTCTCTCTTATTAGGACATGCGAGAGAAATCGAGACTATGTCGCGGCTGTGTGTTAGACGTGCTGTCTTGCCCTATCTCATCGGTTAGTAACAATCTTGCAGCCCGCTTCGCAGCACCGTTTGAATGTGCCAATTTTCGCTTTCCTTCTGTTAACTGGCCACACTGAATGAAATTGTAGTTGCAGTTGTTACGTCTGTACGCTACACCCAATTCTGACTTCGACATGTTGTACTCACAAATTGGGGTATAATCAGATAATGTGGATAGCGCATAATACGCGAGTCGCGTGTTAATAATGTGTTTCCACCTTCTATCTCGCTTTATGTTTAAAGCTTCCGACCGTATGCCATCCACCGCTCTGGGGCGCCTACCTACAGCGCGTGTCCAGATTTTAGAGCGCGGCGGCCGGCCTGCTTCAAGACTTGAGATTGCAATCTCGAGCCGAGATTAGGGATTTGAGATTTCGTCAGTAAAATCTACAAGATCTCGATTAATCTAGTTAATAACGAGATTTCACATATCTTTTAAAATATTGCGCTGTTTTGTTTTGGTCAAAATTGTAGGTACCTGAATGATCTTGACTGAAGTGTAGTTTTTTCCGTTATAAAATAACGGAAAAAACTACACTGAGAAGAGCTATAATTCTATGTTAAATTGACGTGGGCAATGTTGGACAAAACCCCGGGTAACTTGGCCCACCTCTAAAATCGGCAGAAATCTTGATTTAAAATGCATTTAAAAATTCATTTTGGCAATGAGTACACGCCCGTGATCATACTTGTTACGATGGACAAAAAAACACTAGCATCAGCATAGAAAAAAAATGAATAATTCATCGTTTTCCAAAAAAAGCGGGCAATGTTGGACCATTTGACGGTACCTATATTATGTTATTTTGAAAATAATTTCTGTTCAAGAATTTAGTTCTTGCCGATTACGTACTGGACAGTACTAATAAAACATGAATTTCGTTATAGATTTTGATTAAATCAGTCGAGATTTGGTGCAGATCTCGACTGATAAATGGCGGCCAATAGACGGTGATTTGTCATCATTCACACCGCCGTTTAAAGTGAGGTTATAATGTCACTGTCAGTGTCACCTACTTTACAGGTTAGCTGATTTTAGAATCAATGAAAAATATTAAAATTAGTTTAATTTTACCTAAGTTAATCCGTAGCTAATAAGTTTTACATAGATTCGTGATGCCTTCATTCTCAAGACTTCACAAAATAGCTGTTATCAGCTTGGGCGCTGTAGGAGGCGGCCTAGCGTATTACCAGCTAAATACTGATAAACAAGAGAGGAAATTTGGTGTGCATAACTCGTGGACTACGAATTATTGTCCTAGTGTCAAATGGGACTCTAACTGGGACCAGTAAGTTACATTAATTACCTTTGATACTTATACAACTTGTGTATTTATTTAGTTCATTCACCTTACCTTAAAAGCATATACACAGAGTATAATATGCTATTCGTTTTATAATAGACTGGCTTCCCTCTCGGTTCCCCCCACGTATTACATAGAACCCAGGTGGCGCCACGACAAGAAATTTTGGCCTATACACCCGGAATTAGGGATGCAACGATACCGATGCCGATAATCGTAAACCGCAGGTTATCGTTATTTTTGACGACCATCGGTATCGTAAAAAGTATTACGATTAATAACGATTCTTAAAACTAGTTCGATTTCAAATTATTGGAGAAAAAATACTGTATTTCCTAACTTGAAAAATTGGCAATAAGTATTTGTCCATCAAACCAGCTGCTACTGTAGATTCAGAAAGATTGTTTACCACAGCTGGTTTAGTCCATACGGATATATGAAACAGACTTTTCTTAGTAAGAATTTGAAAGAAATTGATTTTAATTATGACATTAGGTGGTAAACTGTCTAAAATTTAAATAAATGTTATTTTTACTCAATTGTCTTGTTTTATTAGATGTAAATTAAAAAATGGTAATGCATTAGTTATCATATTCGCTATTACGATGCATTCATCATTCGCATCAGTATCGTAATAGACATATCATTGCATCCCTACCCGGAATGTCCATACTATATCTATTTACTAATATAATCATTACTTATATCAGCTTAAGGCGCCGTAGGTTCAGCGAAGTTAAACGAACAGTGCTTTTGAAACAATATAATGCGTCTGTTTATAATAATATGGTTAAAAAAAATACGAATAGTAATCTTGAGGCTTTTCTTCAAGGAAATCAGTGTTTAGAAACATGATTAAGCATTTTTCGTTCGATAGAAAAATATCACGAACATAGGTCTAAAAGGGTCTAAAATACACTTAAAATATTTGTTACAAATTACGAACAAAAGCTAAAAATATTAAAATGGCTTCTAAAAATCGGCAATATCATGTTTGAGGGAAATCAGTGTTTACTTTTTTATTTATTTAAATGGCCAAAAAATTGAAATTAAAAAACATGATTTACGCGCTTCCGAGCACGCACTTCCATCTCGCTCACGCTTATGCTCAGTGAGAGGGAGAGAAGACCATGAACCTACGGCGCCTTAAGTACTTACAACAATGATCCAAGTTGCTCCTTTAATTACCAGGAATTAACGAATATATTATTATTTTTAGTGAAAGTGGTGCATCAAACATTTTTTTTTAGTATGGAGGGGATATATATACTTACATTCCACAGACATTACCTCCTTATTTATAGTATAAACTAGCTTCACTAGTGTATTACAGAGAACCCAGGAAAATTTGACCATCATGAATGTTACAGTATGGATTCATACAAATCAGTGAGACTGTCTAGAAGAGATTTGTATACTGCTGTGATGTTACAACAAATAAACTCAAATAACTTATAATATTATTATTTATTATTAAAATCCTGAAGTGTCCCACTGTTGAGCATAGGCCTTTTTATATTTCTTCTGAGTCTCCCTGTCCTGTACTTTTATAATATTGCTTATAAAATATTTAATTTCCAATCTACTATCCAATCTTTTCATAATTTTACCAGTTGTGAGCCGTCCATAGAACCCGATCCTAACCAGCTTGCCTATTTGTCGTCTACTGAGAGTACTGAGTACCTTATTCTGCAGCTGTTGAAGAAAAAGTAAGCCAAATTGGACATAGTTTAGCAAAAAGGACCCAAAATGTGCCATAAATTAGCTCCTGATGACCAAACCAAAAGTCATAAACTTCAATGGCGGATTTTTGTCATTTGGATCCTTTTAGCTAAACTGCATCCAATTAGCTGCAAATTATTTGACGTGTTTGATGCCATATCACTGAAATTTACTGATTTTTATAGCCGTGACCCCAAATCTGTGGTCAAGCCACCAAAGAGTTGCAATTGCAAGCCAGAGGAAGACAACAAATACAATGAGGAACTAGAAAAGGCAAAGAGCAAATCTGTGAGACACATTTTCCTGATACGCCATGGCCAGTACTTTGTTGATGGAGCTACGGATAAAGATAGAGTACTTACAGAGTTGGGTGAGAAACTAATATATTATGTCACAGTGTTGGAACACTTGTGCAGCTGGCATTCTGGATGTGTTAATAAATGAACATATTAATTTCATTATTACTCTACTAGCTGCCAAGTCTGGCTTTGCATGGTTAGTGCGTAGGAATGAAGCATTTTCCCGCAGTAAAAAGTAGCCTATGTTCATCAGGGCCAATGTCGGCTTCTAATGGTCAAAGAATTGGAAATGGTCAAATTGGTCCAGTAGTTTCGGAGCCTATTCAGTACAAAGAAACAATCAAATCTTTCCTCTTTATTACAAGCTTTATTACAAGCTTTATATTAACTTGACTCGTTCGTATGTAAGTATGTAAGTTGTCCGTCAAAATTTGCAACCAATTTTTCAGTCACTTGCCGTTATCCGATTGAGCTGAAATTTGGAATACTTATGTAAGTTTGGTGACAATGCAATATTATGATAACTCGAGCTGATCTGATGATGGAGACAGAAGATGGCCATGGGAATTCAGTACTTTACCGACGTAACCCCGTTGAGTTTGGGTTTGTTAGAATCGTCTCAATGAGTAGGTGATGATGGTATACAGAAAAGTACAGTCGGCAATAAAAGCTTGTAACAAAAATGAAATTTTTTACTTATAATATTAGTGTAGATAATTCCATTAATTTCTTAGTTAGCTGAATAATTGTAGATACATAAAATAAAATCAATGACCTAGGTTACCCGGATTAAATAAATTAATACATGAATGTGTGTGGTTTTGTTTGGCTTTTGCTCATTTATTTTTTATATGATTAATTATACTCGCACCTAACAGGGACGCATGGAGATCACGGGGAGAGGCCTTTGCCACACACACACAGTGGGACACACAATAGACTCGTAAAAAAAAAAAAATACACTGTCACTGAGGATCTGTTATTAGCTCACGGTCACCACTGTTTTAAGCTACTGTGTAGTATTTAAGCTGATGATCTTTCTATAAATAAATAAATAATGTAAAATACCTCTAGGAATCTAAACTATAAAGTGTACTCTCATGACACCTAAGGAAGACGGGTGCCCCCAACACAGCATTTCTTTGCTTACAAGGCGGCACCATCCGTTAGATCCCATGTCACGTGTATTTTATGAAATAAAGAATTTTGTGTTAGATCATAATAGTGATTGAAACTCAATAGAGTGCAGAGGCAAGACTTAATTATCTAACAAGTGGTTTATTAAATAATAGATTTTCATATACAATTTCAGGCAGGGTACAAGCTGGCTTGACTGGACAACGGTTAGCATGCCTTGATATAAAATGGGATCTTCTTGTTCGTTCCACAATGACAAGAGCGCAAGAGACAGCAACACTTATTGCGAAACATCTTCCCACTGACCTGGAAGTTGTCAACTGTTCTTTGATAGAAGAAGGGGCTCCGATACCACCAGAACCACCGGTGGGCCATTGGAGACCTGAGCCAAAAGTAAGTATTTATTATAATAGTGCTAACCAATTTTGATTAATGCTTGCGCTAACACACATATCCAATTCGCTGGTGGTATTGCTCTGGCGAGAAACGAGATGGCGTGATAGTCTCTATCCTGAATTGTCGAGAATCCTTGTTCAATGTGCGTTTCATGGACTATACCTATAGGGTAGCATATACCTTATATATCCTGAGCAAAGGCCGTTAAACCGGATTTTTTTGACGACCGGGGGTCTTACGAACGTTGAGGTGCTGGGTTCGAATCCCAGTAAGGGAAAATATGTGTGGTTTGCGTGAATATTTGTTTCTGAGTCTTGGATGTTAGTTAGTTAGTTAGTTTTACTGGGCTCTTTTCCGCAAGTCGACATTGCCTAATCTATATGTGTAAGATTGTACCGTGTTGTGATTTATCTGCCTGAGGGATAGTTAATAATGCTGGCAGTGTTTATTTTTAACTTTGAAGCACAATCTTTATTCAGCTATTAATTCCAAGACCGAAGCTCAGTACACTTCGAACTGTGTTTTTGATATAAATTGTACAGTCAGCGGCAAAATAAGCCACAGAACATTTCGGACACTCGCCCGTGTAACAACTTTTACAAGACCAAAGTCCAAAGATAATTTGAAATGTGGTATGCTTTGATCTTTCAAGGATTTCGTACTAAACATAAACTGTGGACAAATAGTAACAGTAGTATTCGTACGTGTAGCAGTTCTTCCAGGACGGGGCCAGGATAGAGGCGGGCTTCCGCCGGTACTTCTACCGCGCGCCGCCCGACCAGGCGCGCGACTCGTACACGCTGCTCGTGTGCCACGCCAACGTCATCAGATACTTCGTCTGCAAGTGAGTACGACGCATTACATGAGCTCTCCGAGACTGCGCGTACACCGGAGCTAAGCTGTTTCCATTGAGACCTATGTTTAGTTTGCTTGACAGCTTAATGTCCCTTATATGGGAACATATTGTATAATTACTATGGCGTGCATCTATGGGCCTCGGCCGCGGAACGTGAGGGTATTCAGTAGCGATGAAAATCATGAAAGATACATGTACCTTTCAAAGGCCCCTGTATTTTTCAATAAAATACAGTATCTTTCCATGCGGATCTTCGATTGAATCTTTCGCAAGTTTAAGTGTTTTACGTGTATTATTGTAGTTTTCGCATTATTATTTTATATTATGAACATTGACTCGGAATGTATTGCTCTCATACAAACAGGTGACTTTTCATTCTTCTCAGACTATATTTCGATATCAGTTAACAAAAGAGGTTGAAATTATCATTTATGACGAAATACTTATAAATTGGAATCTTTAATCTACGCTCTACGTGACGTGATTTAATCAAGTCATTATTAAATAAACATGTAAAATACACAGTATAAAACAGGTATTATACGTGTATGATTGTATTTGTCAGACAAACGTCAATTTTGTCTTTTTCGAAAGTTACATGTATTTTATAGGAAAGATACAAAGTTTCGAAAGAAACAACATGAATCTTTCGCCATTTTCATCGCTAGTATTCAGGCTGTCCTGCAGCCTGAATACCCTCGCGTAGCGCGGTGCGCGTCACCGCGGGTGTGAGATGGAATCGTCTTGCTAAAGAACTCTTCAGGAGATACAAGATCCTAACGTTACCTAGTCTGTACATCCTGGAGGTTAAGTATGTAAGGAGTCACATGCACCTTTTCTGCACGAACGCTGACGCACACGGCTCCACCACCAGGAGGCAGTATCTGCTGAGCCTGCCCCGAACACGACTAACCAAATCCAAAGAATGAATAAGTGCGATTGGTCCTAAAGTTTATAATGTAATCCCTCCAGCTCTAAAGGCTCCCAGCAATGTCTTGTAGATCGTATGCCGCTTGTAGAGTCAGCATCAAAAGTAACTACGCAATCGAAGACGTCAAAAGCTCTTAATTCCTTTCAATAAAGACTTTTGACGTCTTCGTTTGCGCAGTTACTTTTGAGGCCGATTGTACATCAAAGCTGTGCGTTTTACTCAATTGACGAATTCTTTGAGAGCCGAGAGGCGACATAACTTTAAGTACGACATGATAATTATAATCCTTATAACTGGAATATGAATGTAAAAATTGAATTGAATACTACGTTGACTCGATGACCAAAGAAGATCTTGGCCTCTGACACAAGAGAACGCCACTCTTCCCTATTCTGCGCCACCTCACGCCAGTTGGATGCCCCAAGGGTGGTCAGTTCGTTGAGGGCTTCGTCACTCCAGCGTTAACTGGGCCGGCCCACTGAGCGTTCCGTTCTCCATTGGGCCGACCCACATATACATGCACTCTCTTCACTGCACAATCGTCCCCCACCTCCAGTTGTCCGAGCCAGCGAAGTCGCGCCTTAACTTCACCAATTAAACATATGGAAACATATTACACGCAGCCTAATGTCCTGCTACTTATGTATACCTACGCGGGACAGTCTAGCGTCCATGCTAAGGTAGTGAAGGAATTCCCAAAAAACTCTGTAAATAACAAATGCTGGATCTCCCCAAAAGCTCCCAACTATCGATCATGCCGTGCGTGTTTGAGGGAATAAAACGTCCCCCAGTGTACAGAACATAACCTTAGACATACCTCTAGAGATTTATAGGTAATGTAAAAACCGACCTGCCTACTTACGAAGTTCTCTTCAAAGAAACGGGTCTACATATTGGTTGAGTACCATTTCACCTGAGACGCAGAAAGTGCTTTTGGTAGGTAAAAGTCGTTTGTTAGTGCTTTACCTCATAAGCATAAATTACTTGTAGTTATTCACCCGATCGCATTTGAAAGAAAGAAAGAAAGAAAGAAAATAATTTATTAGTGCAAAAACTATACATAGATGAAAGTGTAACAAAACCATTATTCTAAGTAATTTGCACTAAAGGGCTTGCACTCAGCTTAATGTCACGGAGCCAGAGGACACATTCCGTGACGCTGATTTTCAGTGAAGCCAGCATTTGGACTAGATGGCATGGCACTGAGAGAATAGTCAGTAATAATAAAAGAAACACAGAATCTTTAGGTAAACAAAAACAAAACAAAAAACAATACAAAAAACAGAACAAATAAAAATTACTCTTTTAGACTTAAGCTCTAATGTGTCGGTATATATTTTGTCTATATTATATTTCGAAGCTTCATTCTTCAGATATAACACACATGTAGTCCTTGAATCTACCAGGCAACATTTCGCAAGTTTAAAGTACGCAGTAAAAACCATAGCTCAAACAGTTTTATCCCCACCTTTACCCCTACCCTACTTAGGGACCTCGGCTTGCCACCATTTCTCATTCTTTATTCTTGCGAGGCAACGAACGCACGAACTAATTCTATTAAAAAATAATTCAAAATATTTAATCATGCCTAAACGCAGTGCACAGGAAAAAATAGAGTATTATTCTGCTAATATACGGAAATTACAACAAAAAACTATAAACGAGTTATGACAGTGCGGTGCTATCTGATTCATCAGGTTCCGAAGATAAATCAGGTAAGTGCAATTAGTTTCAATAAATAGTTCTACATTGTGGTGCCTCTAATAAATGCATTTAATACCGCACGGGCCGTGAGCCCACGCCTTGTAATTCTAAACCTGGGGGGCGACCGAGAGTCGTCACGAAGGTATCTCATGCTTGGGGGTTGTCCGTGAGTCAACACGATAGCAATGTCTAACAATATTAATCGCTAAGAAATGCATTTCATACCGCGCGGGCCGTGAGCCCACGCCTGGTAATTCTAAACCTGGGGGGCGACCGAGAGTCGTCACGAAGGTATCTCATGCTTGGGGGTTGTCCGTGAGTCAACACGATAGCAATTTCTAACAATATTAATCGCTAAGAAATGCATTTCATACCGCGCGGGCCGTGAGCCCACGCCTGGTAATTCTAAACCTGGGGGGCGACCGAGAGTCGTCACGAAGGTATCTCATGCTTGGGGGTTGACCGTGAGTCAACACGATAGCAATTTCTAACAATATTAATCGCAAGCCCATGCCTTGTAACTAAACCTGGGGGGCGACCGAGAGTCGTGACGAAAGTATCTCATGCTTGAAGGTTGACCGTGAGTCAACACGATAGCAATTTCTAACAATATTAATCGCTAATAAATGCATTTAATACCGCGCGGGCCGTGAGCCCACGTCTTGTAACTAAACCTGGGAGGCGACCGAGAGTTCGTCACGAAGGTATCTCGTGCTTGGCGGTTGACCGTGAGTCAACACGATAGCAATTTCTACAACCATTAATCGAGATTAGTATATCCCGTGTTCGCGATGCGGGGCACTAGATACATATATGCATTAAAATTCCTGACGAGTGGTTTTACAATGCATTTCATATCTACCCTCAATTAGAAAAATCAAAATATTATATTTTAATTCATAAACCACGAACAAGTCTATGAGGCAGTGGAAACTTCACTCCCACGTTCAAATGAAGAAAATGCACCTCCCGTGGAGGCCTGTGATGACAAAACGACCCCTGTAATAGATGCCGAGTTACTAACCGCTCTAGGGGACGCCACTGATGATGTCCCAAAATATGGGGAGAAAATTCATCCCAATTTAGCGCAAAGGTGGCTACCTATATTACACAAGGGTATTGATAAAAAGAGTAAAGATAAACTCTTATAAGAGTACCTGTAAATTGCAAATTATTATGGGCGCCGTCCTTAAACGCCGTAATTTCGGCGGCAGTTACAGACATCCAAAGAGGCCGTGACAAGAAAATCGAATCATCTCAACAGCAGTTGGGAGTCGGTATAGGTACTAACGATAAAAATCCTATCTAATTGAAGTCGGATTTTAGATAAAACTAGTCATTCCTGGACTAGACGAAGTATTCCTTAAGTCATACAATACGTTGAGAGAGATGATACTCTCTTTGGAAGCAAACTCTCAGAGAAAATTAAAGCTTCCAAATCTACTGAAAAGTAGGCCGACAGCGTCGACCATCATACGGCCGCGAGCAGCCTACAACAAGCCACTTGCGACGCCGCGGCAGTAACGCAGGTACATGCCGGTCGCCTTAAAGCTTTTTATAAGTGTTGGCTTAATGTAACGAATAATCGTACTTTATTTATTAGACTGTATACAGAATGGCTTTCCAATTCCTTTTTAGGACATGTTACGCAATCTGTCAAACCTGTAAATACTTTCAAATGCCAAGAGCATGATGAAACGAGCTTAGCTGTACAGAACTTAATTAACCTAGGCATTCAGTGAAAGCATCACTGGATGCCAACAGACTAATGATCAGTTTCTATCAAAGATTTTCTGACTCCTAAATCGAATGGTGGCTATAGATTCATACTGAATCTGAAAGGGCTCAATAAATTTGTAACTAAGTCCCATTTTAAAATGGAAGACTAGAACTGCTTCTAAATTAATCCCTAAAAACGGGTTTATGGCTACCATTGACAAGATTCGAGCATAACAATGTTACTTACGAGTTTTGTTCCCTATTAGTCTATGGACTTTCCGTGGCGCCTAGAATCTTCACCAAAATTATGAAAGAAGTCGTAACTTACCTAAAAACAAGGCCTAACTTCTATTATATACCGGGGTGGCATTTTGTGTATTGGAAGGGACCTTAACGAATGTAAACATAATGGGAGGGAGACTCTCCGGTCTCTCGAGTGCCTACGATTTGTGGTAAACTATACCAAAAGCTCGATACAATCCCAAAATTACCAACAATGCTGTAAATTCTTAGGTTTTGTTTACAATTCAATTATCATGTCTATATCCCTTCTTATGCAGGGTATGCGCACTTTTTAAGAGTTCTTACCACTGCATGCCCGACAGCTAGATACAGCTGGTTGTACACGAAGTTGTTAGAAAGATATAAATTCCGAGCTATTCAGGAATACGATGTCTATGATCAAAAGTAAAACTTCCTCGCGAAATTTTACCTGACTTATTTTGGTGGACTAATAATATTATTTGTAACGTCTTGTCATTTTGGAATCACGAAATTCGATGCAGAAATATCTATAGATCCGTCCCGATCAGGATGAGGTACAGTTTGTGACGGAGTGTGTGCAAACGGAGCATGGGAAGAGCAAGAATTAGCATTCCATATTAATTACTTAGAGCTTGCTCGCTCTTAGGATTAAAATGTTTTGCGCGAAATAAATCAAACTGTGCTCTGTTGTTCCGCATCGACAACACTACCGCGATAAGCTATATTAATCGAATGGGAGACATCCAGTTTCCCCACTTAAATAGCTTACCTAGATCTATTTGGCAGTGGTGTGAAGAACGAGACATATGGTTATTCGATTCGTACATTAACACTAAGAATAATGTAGAAGCAGACAGAGAATCCAGAAGGCTAAATCCTGATATTTAATGAAATTTAAGTATTGCAGCCTTTGAAAGAATAAGTAAACACTTTGGTGTGCCCGAAATTGACCTCTTTGCTTCTCGTACCTCTGCCAAATGTGAAATATATATTTCGTGGAAGCCAGACTCGGACGCTCTTACCGTCGTCGCATTCACTATTAGCTGGTATTTATAATAAATATTTTTAAGCGTTTCCACCACTCGCACTCGTACTAAAGTGTTTACATAAGGGCCACCCCACACCTGGCGTCTTTCGAGCGTCTTTCGAGCGTCGTCCCATAGTAAGCGGGCGAGCGAGGGGCGAGGCGAGGTGGGTTGGGGGGACGGTTTACTATGGGACGACGCTCGAAAGACGCCAGGTGTGGGGTGGCCCTAAGATTATAAATGACAACGCCACAGGAATAGTAGTATTTCCCTAATGGCCATCCCAACCGTGGTTTCCGCTTTTGTTGAGATTAGTAAAAGTATCTAATCTCATGTTAGCGTCAATTTCAAACAACACTTTACAACAGTACAACGTGTGTTAAATACAAGTTGTGCTGGAAATTTAGCATAGATAATATAGATATTCAATTTCTATAAGGGCTTCATTTTTGCTGTTATTTTATTTCTAACGCACGAATTTAATAAAGGATCGTCGTATGGCTCATTAAATAATCATAGGTCAGCACCCTCGCTCCTACGGGGGAGTAGTATCAGCTCAGATGACCAAAGTAAAGGATTACCGAAAGGTGTTTACAAATTAAAGCCCGTAACTCCTAAATATAGCCATACCTGGGATCCTCAAGTGGTATTAAATCATATAACAACATGGTACCCTAATAGAGAAATTTCATTGGAAAAACTAACAAAGAATCTGGCGATTTTGTTAGCAATATGTCCTGCCCACAGGGTACAAACACTGTCACTTATTAAGTGGAATAATATTAAGTCATGCCCAAATTGTATTAAAGTAATTTTTGATGATATAGTTAAGACTTCAGGTGTAGGTCGTCTACAACCGATTTTGTTCCTTCCATATTTTGAAGATACCTAATAGAAATATTTGCCCGGTGACTGTTATAATGATGTTTTAGGACTGAAAAAGCTCACAACATATTTTGTTGACTTTCAAAAGTCCCCATAAAAATGCATCTGCTCAATCCATTAGCCGGGGTGCATTACGCGAGTGCTTGGCGAAAGCGGTAAAGACATGGCGGCGTTCAGCGCTCACAGCACGCGCCACGCCGCCACGTCAGCTGCACACCGGTCAGGCATTTCTTTAGATGCTATCCGGAAGGCAGCGGGCTGGTCGAGAACATCGAAAACTTTGGCTCGTTTCTACCATCGTCAATTAATCGACGAAGGTCATTGTGCCAGATCAATCTGCCTTTTGTATAGGTAGAATTATGTGAAGTTACAATTGTACTCTTTGATTAATAATTGGGAGTATCTAAGATTGTTGTCAAAACATAATTATTGCATTTCATGATTATGATGTTTTACAATTACAAAGGGCAGCAAAACTTTCAACTCTAAACATCTACATGTGTGTTATATCTGAAGAATGAAGCTTCGAAATATAATAGAAGATCAAACGAGCTTCGCAAGCGAAGTTCGATCGATATTATATGAGTAAGCTTCATTCGAAGATATAACTTCCCGCCCGCCCCTATACCCCTAGGAAAGTTTTGTCTCTAAAAAGAATGAGAAATGGTGGCAAGCCGAGGTCCCTAAGTAGGGTAGGGGTAAAGGTGGGGATAAAACTGTTTGAGCTATGGTTTTTACTGCGTACTTTAAACTTGCGAAATGTTGCCTGGTAGATTAAAGGACTACATGTGTGTTATATCTTCGAATGAAGCTTACTCATATAATATCGATCGAACTTCGCTTGCGAAGCTCGTTTGATCTTCTATTTTATTTCAGAAGTTGCAACATATAATAAGATTGTGTTTGAGTGTGTGTGTGTGTGTGAGAGTGAGCAGATGAAATTGCGCGGAAATATACTGTAAATGTGTGCATGGCTGCATAAAGACTAAATTTTCTGCCTATCAATCAAAAAATTTCGAAGGGACATTTTAAAAGAAGCGACTGTGTTGGAGTTTCGTATTGGTGGTGGCAAATCATTCCAACACTTGGTGGCAGCAAAACGAAAGCTACCGCGAAAGGCAACCTTGCGGTGTGGATGACTTGCAAGCCGTGATGCGTGTCTTACAGCGCGCTGAGAGAAGTTTAGTTTTTCGAAAAGGTACGCTGGTTCTTTATATTTTATCACCCCGAAGAGTAATGTGGCGAAATGGAGATGCCTACGCGAGCTCATGTTCATTAAATCGTATCGATTTAAGAACGGCGTAATATGGGCACGTCGCGGGACGGGAAAACAAGAACGTGCACATGCGTTTTGAATCCGCTGCAAAGCTTTCCCAGTCCGAACCAGTAGGCGCCCGCCGAATACAACATCACCGTAATTGAGTTTGGACAGTATAAGCGTATCACACAGTTGTATGCGCATATCAACAGAAAGGCACTCCCGAATTCTCTATAAAAGCAGTTTCGCATCGTCTCCGCGACATGCTTCTCAAATCTCAAGGATTCATCCATGACCAGACCCAGATTACGAGCTTCTGCAACTCTCTCCAAAAGAGAACCTTCTATAGAGACGCGTAGGTCATCTGATGAAATTTTGTCAATCTGTTTCCCTGTACCTAACAACATAAATTTGGATTTGGAGGGGTTTAATATGAGGTTATTTTGGTGACTCCAACTGACTATTTTATTCAAGTCTTTATTGACTTTATTTACAGCTATACTTGTTTCATCTATTTTAAAGGATAGGTACAGTTGAATATCATCGGCATATATTTGATAATTGCAGTGCTTTATACGGTCAATTATATCGGCACAATATAAACAAAATAAAGTGGGCCCAAGATCGAGCCTTGAGGTACTCCCCTAGTAACTGGTAATCTGCTTGAAACTGAATCTGTACCATCTTCATTACAAATTTTGACATACTGTGTACGACCACTGAGGTAGCTGTGAAACCATTTCAAAGAAAGACTGTCAAAACCATAGAAAGCTAATTTAGAGAGGAGGAGGGAAGTATCGATTGTGTCGAAAGCACGGGAGAAGTCAAGCAGGACTAGTACTGTTGCCTCATCTACGTCTTGAGCAGCTAGAACGTTATCTACCACATCTAAAAGAGCAGTCGCAGTGCTGTGGGACTTCCTAAAACCTGATTGCTTTTTAGGCAGGATGTTATTTGCCTCAAGGTACTGTGTCATTTGCATGTAGACAACTTTTTCCATTATTTTTGATATGACCGGAAGTATACTAATAGGACTGATCGGGGAATATGCCGGTTTTTATAGAATGGTTAACTATAGCCGTAATTGATGTCAGTGTTACTGGTAAAGTTAGCGAAATCATATTTATATTAAGGCCGTCGTCACCTTGCGCATTGGTTGTTATGGATTTTTTTATATTGAACAATGATTCACTGACAGGACTGAGTTTAAAAACATTTGTGTCAAATTGATGGAATTCATAGTTTGTGAGAAGGGATATGCTAATTTCATTATTACTAGGAAGATTTAAAAAGTGCTCATTTATTTTGTCAGGGTTACTTAAATGTGTAGGCAATTGAGAATCGGTTTTCTTAAAATTTACTACATTTTGTTTGATGTTTTTCCACAGTTTACGAGGATTCTTTATACAATTTATGTTGCGATTGAAATACGCAGTTTTTTCACGAAACATTGCGATATTGACTATGCTTTTTAAATCTTTGTAGTATTTTTTATGTGCATCAAGTTTAGTAAGCCTACTCCTAGAGTGCGCTTCATCACGTAACTTCATCATCTCCCTAATAGTATAAGTGATCCAGGGATAGGAACCTTCTCTTACATATGTTCGCTTGACAGGAGCGTGCACGTCAAACAACGCAAGTAGGTCCGTATTAAGAACCTCCACCATTTCATTCACGTTTCCAGACAAGTTTCCTAACGCGATAGTGTTCGTATCCTGGATGAATATCTCCTCTACTATATCTTTAAGGGGCCTGTATGACAAAAGTTTGCGAGGAGTTTTATGTTTCTTTATATTAATTTCACAGGTAAGAAATCCATGGTTACTAAGAGTAGGAATATAATTAACCTCACCTATAATTAATTATGGCGTTGTGTCACAACCGTATTTTTTTGTCGCTATTATTTCTAGTCGTATTTCACTTCGATCGTGCATTTAACTATCGCGTTGAGTCTTTATCCTGTTTTTTTTTGTCGCTATTAGTTTTAGTTGCAATTCACATTGATCATGTATTAAATTTTCGCTTTGTATCCAAATCGTTTATTTTTGTATTAGACAATATCTTTACTCGCAAAGCACCTTTTTCGCTTAATTTTTTTATAGCTTCTAGACAACAGGCAGATTATGAATGGATGACATGACCTCATTGTGACCACTTGGAATGCTTAACTACTTCTGCTGCTGACTATACATGCATGTTAGAAAGGGAGGCAAATATTGATATTTGCAAATTAATGGTGGTATGCATTAATTGCAAATTGTAGCTACTTATATAAAAAGCGATCCAGGAGATAAACTACAACTGCGAAATGCGTTTAAAAAACAGAACTACATAGATATAGTGCTTAAAGGAAATATGGCGTTAAGTAATAACGCTTTACAAACAAATATTTATCGCGGTGAAATGCGACTAAAGTAAAAAACTACGCGAAAAGTAAATAGCCTATGAATTTCATACACCGTTGTGACTGGCGACAAGACATTTTACTACAGTTAAAAAAATCTGTTCAGAAATTTTAGATCGCGACGAAACGCGATCCGGTGAATAACTACAAGTAATTTATGCTTATGAGGTAAAGGACTAACAAACGGTAAAAGTTTATCACTTTGTGTTAGAGTGCGTCCACGCTAAACCTGCAAAACATAATTTAGGAATACCACCACATTACAACGCTTGGAGATGGAAATTAGCATGGAAATATGACGGTTAATGGTGGTGTTAACTACCAAATTTCATTACAGTGTTAGCGTGAATACGCTCTAACTCCTTCTATAATATTCCAGGGCCCTCCAGTTCCCGCCGGAAGCGTGGCTCCGGATATCGCTGAACCACGGCTCCATCACGTGGGTCTCCATCATGCCCAACGGGAACGTGGTCCTTCGAGCCCTGGGCGACACCGGCTTCATGGAGCCCAAACACGTGACCAGCCGGTAAAGCTGCCTCAACATCTGTTCTATCCTTCGTGCAGCTAGTATACTAGAATTATAAGCCGTCAATTACTGACCAGCTGGAAAACCTCCCTCATATGCCCTATCCTCGCGCTAGCATCTACGAGGAGTGACAGGTTTCGGCTTCATGGAGCCCAAACACGTGGTCAGACAATAAAGCTGCCACAACATATGTTCTATCCTTCTTGCAGCTAGTATACTAGAATTATAAGCCGTCAATTACTGACCAGCTGGACAACCTGCCTCATCTCCCCTATCCTCGCGCTAGCATCTACGAGGAGTGACAAGTTTCGGCTTCATGGAGCCCAAACACGTGGTCAGCTAATAAAGCTGCCTGAACATCTATTCTATCCTTCGTGCAGCTAGTATACTAGAATTATAAGCCGTCAATTACTGACCAGCTGGAAAACCTGCCTCATCTCCCCTATCCTCGCGCTAGCATCTACGAGGAGTGACAGGTTTCGGCTTCATGGAGCCCAAACACGTGGTCACTGGTCAGCAAATGAAGCTGTCTCAACATCGCCCATTTCCTTACTGCCCTGGCATTTCCTACGCCCTAGCTCTGATGCTCCTAGTAACTAGGAGACGCCGAGCTGCTACCGCGACACGAAAAAGAACATCGTTCGTGTATATCCCTCTCAGTCGCACTTTCTGATTCAAGCGACAGAGAGAAAGATACAAGAGCGGACTTCGTTTTTGTTTCGCGGCAGCCGCTCAGGTTTTGGATCATTCAATGCACGCATTGTTTCATCAGCTACCGCTGGTTAAGAATGTGAAAAATATATTCATAAATTCCCTTTTCCGTTAATAAAGCTGTGCCATAACTGAGTTCGCCCCCTTTCAGGAACATATCCGATTAATATTGCGGTGAAAATAATTTGAAGGTGGTGGGATTAATCTGTTGTAAGTTGTAATAATTGCCAAATTAATATTAATTTAGATAGATGTATAAGTATCAAATGTTACAACTATTAGAAATGAAGTTTATTACATGTATTTTATTTTATTGTTTGACATATTGTTGTTGTTGTGTATTGGTTATTGGAATATTACGCAATACTGACATATTAGACCCGGTATTGTAAAGAGATTTTGTCAGATTTAATATTAGTTTAGTTGACATTACTTACAAAATTTACTTACAAACCGTACCATAAATAAGTAAACTGTGTTTATATTGTATTTATATTATATATGGTTCAGTTGGACGTAATTTGGTAGTATTTGATCCTTTTGTTAAGTATTATATATTTATACATGTATGCTCAAATTTTGTACTATGTACCTACTTCTATATTAAACTTGTGTAACGGCTGAAAATATATTGTGAGTTTCCTTCGTATATACTATTTACGTATAATGAAATTTGGTTGGATTGGGTGCATGGGTCGATAAAGTCGATATCCACCAAAGATATGATGTAGTAGCAAGTGGCGCGAGCCTTGTAAAGGTGCTGATACACTGGAGCATTCCGATTAACGATTTTCTGACATTCAGCTCTAATAGAAAACGGACAACTCGAAATTATTGGTGTCAATTTGATAATCCTCGACATGGAAAATTGCCCGGCTTGAATAGTGCTAAAGTTTAATTAACTACGTCCTAATAGTAAAATTGAAATACTTGATGTAGGTTGAAAGAAATACGTGCATATGAAATTACGTATACTCCAAAAATATAACAAATTGGAAATATACGTCATGCATGATTTTTTCATATTTGTCATCATCATCCTCCTAGCGTTATTCCCGGTAATGTCCCTAAATGAGCCCGGGGTCCGCTTTCACATCTAATCCCAAGATTTGGCAGAGGTACTAGTTTTACGAAAGTGACTGCCTTCTGACCTTCCAACCCAGAGGGAAAACTAGACCTTATAGGGATAAGACCGGTTTCCTCACGATGTTTTCCTTCACCGAAAAGCTAAAGATAACTATTCCGTACATAAGTTCTGAAAAACTCATTGGTACGAGCCGGGATTCGAACCCACAACCGCCACTTGACAGCTTGACAACTTCATGCATGCCTGAACCACTAGGCTACCGTAGCTCATATGCTTGACTCTGTTCGTTGTCCAGTTAGACACATTTAAAAATATGCGAATATTGGATGTTCTGTTGGTGTTACATGTGAACGCTCAACTCTATCAGCACCTTAACAATTTTTGAGCGCTTTCTTCATCATGATCTATGTTAGATATTCGTACAAGTGAGTCATACACAGATTTAGGTTCGCGTCTTTCCTGTGGACATTATCAAAGTTAAGGGCTACGAAGCCTAACTTTTGTTTGGACTCTTAATCCGCATAAACGGCATCTCCTCTTCTATATTACTATTCGATAAAATCATTATTTATATATATAATAAAAATAAAATAAATTATTATATATATAAATATATATATATTTTTATTGCACGTGCATTATTGACCACAGGAGAGACGTATTTTGTTTTTGTTTTGTGTATGAGTCAAGTGACTGTATAGTTGTTTGTTATCCCTCATTTTGGGAAAAAAAAGTTCATTAAAAACATCACTGCCCACTGCCCAGTCCGCCAGGTTATCAAAAATAACGCATTCAGTTCATTTGTATTTTATTTTAGTCACAATATTTGTATTTTATTGTTTACTAGGGAGTCGTGCAGTTGTGCCGGACTTGCGTATATCGAATTCTTACTTATTAACTTTACTATTTTTACTAACGTAACGTACTTTCTTTGCTTAAATATTATCAACGAAATTTAATTTTGCGATACATAAAATAATGTGCAAATATTGGACACCAACAGAAATTCATTCATGCACCGTGGCACGAAGAAGCTAGCAAGTGATTAAACCTGCAATGAAAACCACAGAAGACTAGTTGAAATGCAACAAATCAGAACATTTACTGTAGACACATTCTTACTCATTTGAACAAAATAAGTTGTAATTTAGCCGAAATACCTCAAGTGTAGGTTAACAGTAGGAATCTATTATGCGAATCGTGTAGAGATATCAGTGTAAATATTTTGATAAATTAATAAAAAAACATCGAAATGCAATACCATCTCTTATTTATTGCACTTGGGCCATAAAGGGGAGAGTATCCCGGAGACTGCGAGGAAAAATCTCGCAGCATTTACTTTAGATTATTTGAATTGGCAGGATTGCATCAAAATAGTCCATTCAAGAAGCAGTTCTACCCGCCAAGATAAAAGATTTCAATGGTCTTACAAATAGGTTTTATTTTTAGCATTGCGCAGAGCGGGGCGCGCAGCGTCCATATAAAACAGATGCAATTTGTTTTTTTTTTCTTTTTTCCGCGCCAGTCCAAGTTGGCTCAGTTTGGGTTGCACAGGGCGGTTCCACAACGCTTCGGGAGCTGAAATACCGCGAGCCATCCGGTTGCCTCTCGGACACTCAAACTACGCGTCATTGCTTTAACTAGTGGTTTGGTGATGGACCTATAATACTCAGGACAGGCTATACGTGTTGCCACAGTGAGGGAGGGAAAGGCTCCTATGCAGCTAAATTAAGAGCTGGCCTTAAAATGGTTGATGACTTGCCATAAACAACCTACTTAATTTGGACGGGTAATGGTTTATGTGCCACAACTTCATACTAAATCAGTTGTGGCAAATAAAAAAAGTGGACTGTGACAAGGACAATGATATTTCCCTTTCTGTCACACTTCTCGAAATTTGTATGCTACCAGCTCGCTCGCACGTGCTATTATTATTACCATAGGTTGTCCCGGAGTATTATAGGTTCATGGTGAATACTTACTTAACCAAAACAGTACGGTGGTTAAGGGGTATGACGTGTTTGTTACTTCCTTTGGACCTTATTAGAAGCGGATTATACTGTACAGTGAAATAAGACAAATTGTCAAGTTCGTACATTTTTATTGGTCAATATTTTCAATAAGTCACAACATCGATATTAAAACTATTGAATATTTTCAAATTGTTCGTGTTATAATTCGTAGTAGTAGGTAGATTGTTTATTCCTAATGTACCTATATTTTGCTGCGTACAACCTGGATATGAAGAAAACGAGATTTATGACTTCTATCTTTAATCATATGTTATTATTCTCCTGTAGCCTGGGGTAATTGGGAGGCACACTAGAAGCTTAAGGCAGATGGCGCTGCAATCGACTGTACCTTGTTTACGTTTCGTGTCAAGTGTGTGGTTGCGATATTTTCAGTAATCCTTGGGATTAAAAGCTTAAAATGTACTCGTTTATGACTGTACGTGTTCTTCAAGGGTTGTTTGCCCGACATTCACATACCATAATAATAATTTGCCCGAACTTCGCTTGTCCGAATTTCATTTGCCCGAATGTTTCGTTTACCATAATAGTTAATTGACATACTCTTGTTTACCCGAATATTGGATGTCATAATGATACGAATGCCATACGTATTGTTTTCCAGATTATTGTTTGCAATAATATTATTTAATAGAATATTTAAACGCCATACTAAACATGCATTCGGATTCATCTTTGTTAATTTGTTAGTTTTTCCGCTCTTTTATAAAAAAAACAACCTCGAAGACGAAAGCGGGAGCAAAGCTCCCGCCTCCGTCTTCTAACCTATCCGCGATCCGAGTCGGTTTTGCCACTAAGCCCCTGTTCCCTACTGCCTATGATACACCACTATCTTGGCATTGGGTAATCTCAGAGAAAAGTTTATTTTTACTTAGTGGCAAAACCGACCCGTATCGCAGATAGGTTCGAGGTATTTTTTTTTTCATTTTAGACACTGCAGTACGTACCCACATTATTACATATGAATATTATGGATGTTGAGATGGATGGCAAATGACATTATGGCATGTGCTAGTTATGGATTACAATGATTATGGAAAATGAGATTATTGATATTGATATTATGGAAAGCAAAGATTCTGGCATATAATTAATATGGTAAACAATGAGTATGGCATACAAAATTATAGAAAACAACTTTATGGCAGTTGAATATTATGGCAGATAAAATTCGGGCAAATGAAATTCTGGCAAGCAAGAGTATACCGTTCTTCAAGCTGTAATAACGCACATAATCGGGCTGTATCACTTGCCCTAAAGTTATTGATGCGCAATGCATTCTCCCAACATTTTCTGCGTGTTGGATCCTTGGGAAATAAGTGAGCTCCTCTATTTTTACAATTTGGCGCACTACATTGAGGCATTCTTGAGAAAAATGCGAAATTTTAAAACTACTTGTAAAAAATGTATGCGATTTGACAGCTCTTATGTCAATGCTGGGTACAGATCCTTATGCGCCACCTGGCGTGATAAAATGTCAGTTTTCCTCCTAATTACCCACATCATGTCAAAATAACATCGCTAAAAATTGGATTTCTTGTCACGATCCAACATGACCATAAAAAGATCGGCAATGCGCATTTAACACCCCTAAAACGACAGGCTGGCCGTACGTTTGTTTGCCACTGACGTGGTTTTAAAAAAACTGCTATACTCGGCTCTCCCACACCTCCGCGATGTAGCTACAACGAAAGTGTAGGTACACGTGCTATGCTGTCAAATATTAGTTTTGTTTGACAGTGGGCCTTCTGTACTCAGAGGACGTAGGCACTATTAGGTAGGTACTTATTCTGTGGCGCCGTTTGCATTAAAATGCGCCTATCCGACCTGCACTAATTCGACATGATAATACACTTTATTTCGAAGATAGATAAAATCCTGTTAAGATATGTATTAGTATAGGAAACCTGAGTTGTTCAATGATTTTCGAGGGCAAGTTTCTAGCTGTTTTAGGTAAAGAACTTAAAGTAAGGTGAGCTGGAAATATAAGTTTACTGAAATAAATATAAAATCTAGCCAAAAAGTTCTTAGTTTCCGATTAGAGAGCACTGGGACAAATGCCCCACCGTGCTCCACTGTGGGTATAGTTTAAATTATTTTATCTAAGCTCATGAATGGCCATTGTCCTGAGCTCATGAATAGCCTCTGTTTGCGGTCGACACTTGCAAATACAATGAATATTTTATGTGGCGCTAACCTTTTTCTTTCAAAAAATGGCACGCGTCCGACCACAGTCGTATTGTTAGACTTGAATGCTATTGTTCTGAAGATAAGAAGTCAGTGGTCTTCTGCCGCAAACGAAGGCTATTCATGAGCTCAGCACAATGGCCATTCATGAGCTCAGTTTATATAATTTAAACTATACGCCACACACTGGCGCGGCCTGCGGTGGCCGTGACGGTCAATAGTAAATTTGACAGCTAATGATATAAGGTTACTTATGGCTGCCACGGCAAGGTCGCAGACTTTAAACTACGTACACCTATCCTTTAGCATCCATTGTGGTACAAAATAAAGTACATATCTACCAAGTAAGTAGGTAGGTAACTTATAAGTGCACCGCAGCGATTGCCGAGATTCAAATAGGTTCATAGTTAGGAACTTTTCCCCGAAAAGCGGTACTACAATCTCCATAGACACATAAGTATCGTTTCGTTATAAGCTATCTCACTCTGATTACGTTATAGAGGAATTGAAAATTTATTTCATTAACGAATTTAAGCTTAGAGCATTAAACCAACAAGAGCGGCCATGAGTCATTTTCTATACAAAAAAAGTTGCCGATTTTTGCGGGGGAGGGGAATGTCAAATGTATACGTAACGTCAAAATAGCTACGTCAGATAAACGTCAGTCCATACAATGTGTATGACCACTGGTCATATATTTTCGGCAGAGGGGAACGCCTGTCAATGGCCGCTCTTGGTTGGTTTAATGCTCTAAGAATTTAAGCCCTATTTACACGCGCGTATATTGGTATCTTTATAATTGTAAATAGGTATAGAATTATTGATAATTTAGTACACTTGTAGTCCAAGTAATAAGTTTATATGGATCAAAACCGCAGCAAGTCTCTGGTCACAAATCTTCAAATTCAAAGTGAATGGACATGTCTTTCACACGTCATGTCACATGTGTTACACATTACTCGTTTGTGCAGACATGTCTGTTCTACTCTTAGCATCCAACAAAGGATATAGGTACTTAGTCGGTTCGATCCGCAAACACAAATACAAGCAAATGTATGTAAATTTGGATGATTATTAGCAAAATAGCGACAGCCACGTTAACGCGTCGCCCCATGTGGTAGCGCCAGCCGCATTAGGGCCTTATCCCACAAAACTTTGAGCGTATCGATAAAATCGTTGAATTATAGGCGAAGCATCGTTTCTGTTATGTTTTGTGAGATAGGGCAGAACATGGCTCAGTCCGTCCGTCGCGCCCCATCCAACGCAGGACGCGTCGCGCCCACGTGACTTTGCTCTGCTTATGGTTCCGGAGTTCAATTAGCCGCGACGGGCTGGGGAAGAGGGATCTCGCTGTCAACGGCATCATCTTCGTCCTCGTCGTCACAGGCGTCTTCCGGCTCGCCTAGTGCTCGGACGAATTCTGGAAGCAAACGCGCTATTACAGTAGGTACCTACGTCATACAAGAATATAACGAAACTCTGTGGCCGGATTCTCTCCTAAAACCAGTTAATCACGGCGACTTTTTGCAGCAATACAATTATAAATCTTACCTAAGAAATCAATCCGGCCGTCTCCGTCAGAGTCCACTTCTTTTATCATGTCCTCAACTGAAAAGAAAATAAAGAGTTTTTATTAACACGCTGCCAAGAATGCTCAAATTAAAACGGGGAGGGTACGCCGCCTGGGCGCTATAGCGACAAATAGCGAGATGAACTACCTAGGTACGTAAGAGGGCGGGAAGGAACTGGATGCACGAAGCAAAAGGTCTCTGTAGCTGATGATATTCCAAGCACGTTGGCGGCCCGCTTAGACTCCGCGCTCATGCTCATCAAGTCCAGCACAGCTCTCGCTCATGCTCGGCGGAGCTAACTTATTCGCGCGCTGTATTGTAATAATGGCCGTGAAGAGCGCTATATCGACAGATGCCGAGATGACCTAGGTACTCGTACGTAAGTACCTACTCTTTCTAATTTGCCCAGAGCGAGTGAGATAGGAGCTGGACCTCCGACAAGTCCTCGCCGAGGCACTGCAGCACAGGGCGCAGGTCCGACACGCAGATCTATGTAGCCGCGGTTGTACTTGTTGAACACGCGGTACAGTGCTAGCCGTGCAGGGCGCCATAGCAACAGATGGCGAGATTAACTACTCTTACGTAGGAGGACGGGCAGTGACTGGATGCCTGAAGAAGATGTCTCTGGCTGATGATACGTACTCTCCTCCTCTGACAAGTCCTCGCCGAGGCACTGCAGCACAGCGCGCAGGTCCGACGCGCAGATGTACCCGCGGTTGTGCTTGTCGAACACGCGGAAGGCGTCGCGCAGTTCGCGTTCCTCCTGCTCCGCGGAGCTGGTGCCGCCGCCCACCGACATCGACTTGGAGAGGATGCTGACGAACTCCTCGAAGCTTACGTTGCCGTCACCTGAAACGAAGCAGTTAAGTACATTTTGTTCTCTGTCAGCCTGAATTTTTACCTTTGTCTTAAGCGTTTTCAGGGAGTTTCTTTATTCAGGGTTGCAGTTGGGCAGGTATTTGTATCAGCTTGCTCTGTGCTCCCCTATATGTCAAATACCCGCAGAAGTCAAGCCATAAATAGATCTTATGAATACAACGTTAAACAAGTGTACGGCCCGCCTGATGGCTAGCGGTTAAGGTAGCCTCTATGGACGCTTGCATTCCGGAACAATGTCTAACCATCGCTGTCCACCTCCTGCAGCATGTCCTGCAGCTCCTCGCCCCTCGCGAACTGCCCCAGGCTGCGCATGACCCGGCCCAGCTCCTCTTTGGTGATGGTGCCGTCGCCGTCCTTGTCAAACAGGCGGAACGCCTCGCGGAATTCTGTGTGACAGACAATATTAAGGAGGTGAGAATGGTGCGTTGGGAAAATATCTGACAATTGATAGAGCTTATCTCATTGGAATATTATGCTTGACAAACTGGATTGGAAGGTCAGATCAGATGGCAGTCGCTTTCGTAAACTAGTGCATACGCCAAATCTTGGGCACAGGTGCGCTAAGGTGGACCCTAGGCTCCTTTGGGTACTGCTACTAGAAAAAACGAATATGATTATATGATTGTGCTCTATAACTGTGCCACTTAACTAAGTAAATTGCTATTTTTGTCGTTCAGATAGTTCACGCAGATCCCATATTACATGAAATTTGGAATCGATATGGCTTGAGACTCTGGGAAGGACAAGGGATAGTTTTGATCCCAGAAGTTGTATCCCCTAAGAGGGTTAAATGGGGGACGAATGTTTGTATGGAAGTATGATATTTGAAATAACGGGCAGAAGTTAGCTACGTATAAAGGCCGAAACGCACTGACAGCGGTGGCGGAGCGGCGCGGTGCGGCGCGGAGGCGGTATACCGGTTGTAAAGTTCGAGCTAATATGAAACGATCTGCACAGAGCGGCGCGGCGCGGCGCGGTTTTCTGTGCGGACCCTTTTGTATTAGCTCGAACATTACAACCGGTACCGCCTTCGCACCGCGCCGCGCCGCCCCGCCACCTCTCTCTGTGCGTTTGCAGCTTAAGTAATGCTCAATTCAACAGTCTCACCCTTCATCTGCGTCCGCGTGATGCCGCTAGTTTCATCCACGATGGACGCCTTCCTGTCCAGATTAGTGTCGGCTGCTGGCTTCAGGAACGTGACTTGCCGCTGCACGGGCACCGGCGACACTGATCTCTGCGACAGTTGGCTGCAACAATGTCAAGAGGAGAATAAATCTTGAGGTGTATATGGCTTGACGTACCCGATGATTTCATATTGCAACATGTCGGCTCGGCCAAGCAAGACTTCGGGCGAGACAGCGGCAGCGGTGTGTTGGCACACAGCTGAAGGGGGCGAAGATAGGCTTCTTTTTGGACCTGGTTCTTTTGCAGCAGCCTGGAGAGCTGTGGCTGCTGGTCATGTCTGGCCTGTGGGTAGACTCCACTACGGGGCTACCCGACTGCCGAAATTTGTAGCGCGAGCACCCGAGGCGCACGGGCGCCTTGAGGCAGTGTAGGAATTTAATCATGTGTGGAAATTACATTTTTTAAATTGTTGTTATTTGCAAATCTAGTGTGAAGTCTGTGTAGGAGTGGGTTGTCCCGGTAACTGTCCGTACCGGGACTGGTAGTGTGGTTCCGTAGAGTAGTAATGTGCTCGCGTTGGCCTCCCCCGGCGGCGGGATCGGCGTTGTGAGCGAAGATAGGCGTAAGTATAGCGCATAACGCTGATTTTCCACCGGAGGGGCGAGACGAGGCGAGGCATTGAAATTTGACCGATCATATAGGCGCCAGACGGCGCGCGTGACTTGACGCCACTCGTCCATAAACGGGCTTACGTGACATACTAAAACATACTAAACGAGTGTGTACAATGTTATGCCAAAATCATTTCAATACGCTTAGTCATACATGTCTCCATTGTAGGACATTTCAGTGCGTACTTTATCAAGACACGTTCGTACGTTTCCGTGAAAATACGACGGAAAACAATATGCACTACCTACATCCCAGTGTTGGGCGTAATTAATTACTTTTTGTAATTTAATTACAAATTACACAATTATTAATTCAATTACGTTAATTCAATTGAATGTAATTAAAATTTCATGTAATTGAAATTACTTGTAATTGGTAATTGCAATTACATGTAATTTGTAATTGCAATTACTTTTTGCTCAATTACTTTTAACTGGAACTTCGATATCTCTCTAACGACACATGTTAGAAAAAAGTTTACTTGACAGTTTGTGCTTATTTTTGCGCGTTTTTTATAGTGAACTAAAAAAAATATTGTTTCGTCCAAAATTATCTAAGTCCTTAAATAGATTCGTTCGACCATTGTGGTTGAGCATAACGATGAAAAGAGCGATTTTGGGAAAAAAATTATGAAACGTTTTGTGCTTGTTTTTAAGCATTGTTTTCGATAGAAAAAAACAAAAACCAAAAACTAAGAAAAAAAAATTAATGGTAATTTCACTAAGTCCTAGATAGCACCGCCGTCTAACACATCGAGTATATCGTTGAAAGAAGCGATTTTGGGGAAAACTTTATATGATATTTTGTGATGCTTATTAAGCATTGCTTTCGATAGAATAAAAATAAAACCATAAACTATGAAAAACATTTTTGATGGAAATTTCTCTTAAGTCCTTGAGAACTTCGCTTCTGATCCATCGTTAAGTATATCATCGAAAAGAGCCATTTTGGGAAAAAGTTTATAAAACGTAATATACTTTATTTTAGGCATACTTTAAGACGCAATTGAAAAAAACAGCAAAACGTCAAAAAAAAATATTGACAGAAATTTTCAAAGTCCTAAAAACCGTGTGCCGATACTGCCGATGGCAGTTGATAGTTTAAGAGTTGGTATTGCATATTTCTGAAAAGGGAGATTTGTTTAAAATATAATTTTACAATTTTGTGATTCTTTTGATGCGCACTTAAAATAAAAATTAAGATAAAGAAATTTGTAATTGACTAGGTATGCCGATTGCTTCATTATATAATTTGTAATTGCAACTTTCTGCTCAATTACTTTTCACTAAAACTTCGATATCTCTGTAAGTATACATCGTAGAAAGAAGTTTATTTGACGTTTTGTCTTTATTTTTGTGTGTGTTTTACGATTGAACTGGAAACCAATAATAAAATTAAAAATATTTAATAGTAAATTCTTTGTAAGTCCTGGAATCGATTCCTTCTAACATTGTGACTGAGTATATCTTTGAAAATAGCGATTTAGGTAAAAAGTTTATTTGACGTTTTCCGCTTCTCCTTAAGTATTGTTTCAACAGAACGATTGATATTGTTTCTCTTAAGTCCTTGATAGCACCTGCACCGCCGTCTAAAACACATCGAGTATATCGTTGAAAGGAGCGATTTTGGGGAAAACTTTATATGATATTTTGTGATTGTTTTAAGCATTGCTATCAATGGAATAAAAATAAAAACCGAAAACTAACAAAAACATTTTTGATGGAAATTTCTCTGTCCTTTGATCCATCGAAGTTAAGTAGGTACATCGTTGAAAAGAGCTATTTTGGGAAAAAGTTTATATGACATACTATGATTCTTTTTAGGCATACTTTACGACGCAATTGAAAAAAAACAGCAAAGCGTTAAAATAAAATTATTGTTAGAAATTTCTCTAAGTCCTAGATAGCACCGCGCCGTCTAACACATCGAGTTGAAGTATATCGTTGAAAAGTGATTTTGGGGAAAACTTTATACGACATTTTGTGATTATTTTTAAGCATTTTATACGACCGAATTAAAAAAACACTAAAATGTGAGGAAATATTTTTATGAAAAATGTCCAAGTCCAAAATATACTCGAACATTGTGTTAGAAAAAAGTAATTTGTAATTGAAAAAGTAATTAATTACCAATTTTAATTACAAAATGTAATTGGTAATTGAAATTACAAATTACATTTTGTAATTGCAATTTGTAATTGAGGCTTCAATTACTTTTTCCATGTAATTGTAATTTGTAATTGCAATTACGTTTTGCCCAACACTGCTACATCCCACATAAAGGTGACCTTAGAGAAAATAGTCACTTACATTGTCTAGTGGTAGAGGAGGTACATACCAACCTAATAAAAACCAACCCAATACCTACTTATAGATTCACTTTTTATTCCTTTTCTGTTTCCTGTCTACCGAGGAATCCCTTGATATGTACTTTACTTTACCTACTGCACACCCCCTTTAGCCAATCTTAGACTGTATAAGTTCTTACCTAGTTATAGTGGTATAATGATGTTTTATAGACGGCACATACTTACACAACCCATTTGGGCCTAAAATATCAAAATCTCGCTAACAAGCTGCTTGCGATTTGTTTACTTTGGTACCCCCCAACATCTGTCCGTCAACATAATCCAAAAGTGAGGGTTCTAGAGGGAGGGCCCAAATCTTAATATAAATAAAATCCCTCACATTCGTGCGTAAAATGTTATCGTTGCGTAACACGATAAGAAAGGGTGACCTTTTGTTTGCCTGGGCCTTTTGGAATCCGCTTCAGCGAAAAGGCGTCCCGAATCTCGTAAATTAGAAATAAATACAAAATATTTACTCGTTAATTTTGCATGGTGTTATCTAAAAAAGCCGCCACGGTAAAGCTTTTGGCTTAACTGTATTTAAAGTTATTGGGCTATGGAATTATACCTAGCCAATAAGTGTGTACAGTCAAGTTCTCCAATATCTATACAGACAACCTTTCAAAAATATCTACACATGTGTCTTATGTCCATTGATCGGTTTTTTGGATTCGACATGGGGTGAACGACCTCAATCATTATGTTAGTATGGATATTCCCCGGGAATCCGGGCTTTATGATGTTAGAAAAGGCAAAAAAATACAATGTGTTTATTTTATTACACTTTAAAACATCTAAGTAGCTGATAGACGAGTAGGTACTTACTCTCCGTTCTTTTGTCTAAATCGAACAAATGAGCACAAGCGTTTACACTGACAGATCATTTGCTGCCTCCAAATCGGCACATTTTGTACCGTTTGGATAAAAGTTCGGCGAGTAAGTACGTGTGTCTATCAGCTAATAGGTAGGTATATGGTTACCAGTGTTGGCATCAATCTACATACATACATACATACATATAATCACGCCTCTTTCCCAGAGGGGTAGGCAGAGATCACGGATCTCCATTTGCTACGATCCTGGCAAACCACTTTCGCTTCACTCACTTTCATAATATTTCTGATACATGCTCGTCGGTTTAGGGTACTTTTGACCTGGCCTTTTGTTAAGATTTCTCCGATTTGATCGGAGAAAGTTCGCCTAGGTCTTCCCCTTCAATCAATCAATCTGAACTAAATCAATCCGGATTGATCAATCGAATTGACGCGTCAATCCGAATTGATCAATCCGGATTGATTCAATTCTGATTGACGCCACTGCAATGCAATGCCACTGCAATGCAATGGACTTGGGATAATCTAACGAAATGGTATCGTTGTATTAACCCTAGAAGCCCATTATCCACATTAAATAAGTGAGATGAAACCGGTTAGCTAAGTTAGTAAAGAAAATCTCAGGTATGGGTACAGGCCTACTTGGAGCGAGGTATGGCCAGAATTTAGTTTAGAAAGGCGCCATGACAATACTCCGTCAAACGAATGATGTACTTAAATAAAATACGAAATTCACTTAAAAGGTTTATATTTATAAGTCACAACAACTCTAACAATCCAGTGCTATCATTAGCTAGTTGGTTGCTATCACTATGATAATCTTACTTATTATAAAATTTTAATATTGTACTTTTATTACCGTTCAATATGAGAGTGGGTCCAGAATATCCCGATCTCCCCTTTTTATATTGACACTTTGTCCTAGATTTTAAATGAAGCTTATTCTATAACAGGTCACAGTAGGTGTTAAGATAATATTGTTTAGGATCACTATTATCCTAGACACCTCCTATTAATGATAATAACAAAACCAGCATACATACAGTTGATAACAGAAAGATGGCTATTACATAGCCTCCGGAGAAGTAAAGTTGAGGGGTGGACGTCCCGCAGGCAAAATTAAGTGTTTGTTAGAAATCTATGTATAGAACTTGGAACCTCAGGTCCTTAACACTAATTTTAAGGTGAACATCCACCAGTGAAACTGGTACATAGCATTGGCATCAGGCCTTAGCACCTCATCTTAAAGTATTGTCCGGGATAAATAAATTTTAGAACCACGCTTATATAGGTATTGGTTGTACCCCTTGCTTTGTGCACGGCAAAGGGATGTTATTCGGAACGTGCTAATGCGGTCACCTCACCCATTACGCCCAACGAAACTAGACCTCTGACTACGGTTAGTTACTACGAATCGCGACGTCAAGATATACGAGGGTTGTTTGATAACGACCCGTTTATGAAAAAAACAATCAGTCGTTTTTGTAAATATGCATTTATTTCTACGTAGTCTCCTTTTAACTCTTTACATTTATTCCATCTATACTCAAGCTTCAATAAGCCATCTAAAAAGTATGATTTCGGAATGTCATTAAAATAGGCCTCTGTGGCGGCAATGACTTCGTCATTTGATCTAAATCGCTTACCACCGAGCCATTTTTTTCAGGTTGGGAAACAAAAAGAAATCGCATGGGGCCAAATCTGGAGAATACGGGGTTCGTATCGTAATTGTTTAATTTTGGCCATCACGACTCTGGACGAATGAGCTGGGGCGTTATCGTGATGAAACAGTACTTTTTTCTTTTTTAAATGGGGTCGTTTTTCCTTCAACACAGCTTCAAATTCATCCAATAAATTGGCATAGTACTGCCCTGTTATCGTTCTTCCCTTTTCTAAGTAGTCAATATGTATAATACCCTACGAATCCCAGAAAACGGTGGCCATGACCTTTCCAGCCGATGGGACGGTTTTTGCTTTCTTTGGAGCAGGTTCACCCGGTAAAATCCACTGCTTTGACTGCTCTTTCATTTCCGGGGTATAGTGGTGAACGGGTTACGTTTGAACATTGCTAAACACTACTCCGAAGTAGTCAGTGGGTTCCGTTTTTGCTCCTCCGTGAGTAAACGCGGCACCCACCTCGCCGATACTTTCTTCATACCCAATTTTTCTTCTAATATGTTTTGTACTCGCTCAATTGAAACGTTTACAGCATCAACGATTTCTCGAAGTTTAATTCGGCGATCGGCTAGAACGATATTTTCATTTTTTTTAACCATATCGTCTGTAGTCACCTCAATTGGGCGGCCTGGGCGATCCTCGTCAAAGACGGTTGTTCTCCCTCGCTTAAACTCGTTGTACCAGTATCTAACGGTTGTCATAGAAGGAGCATATTCATGGTAAACCGCCTGCATTCTTACTTTTATCTCATCACATGTTTTCCCTTCCAAAAACAAAAACCTAATTACAGACCGATACATACTGCTCTTTCTCCATTTTAACAATTTTACATTCACGCTTCCACTGAATCGCTGTCAAATGAGAAAAAAAAACAAAAGACTGCGGTTTTTTTTTAATTTTCCCGCCTCTGAAGAATGGCTTAAAAAGGTGGTATACATATTTTCGGCCAGTGATATTAGTACATTTAGAAAACGGCTACATATCAAACAACCCTCGTATTTGTGAGGCCAGGGTCGTGCGGGAGAGCACACGCGCCCCGCGTCTCACTTCATAGGTATTATATTATGTGGTAATAATAATGACAATATTCATCAGCATCATCCTGGCTGATTTTGGCCACGGCGACTGAAAAAAGAAAAGGAAACTGGCTAACTGCAGCGTCATTCGTGAGCTCTCAGTGTAAGGCCTGAGTGGACGCCCCGTTCAATATAAATTGCATTTGTTTTATGTGGACGCTACACGCCCCGCTCCGAGCGGGGCGTCCACTCAGGCCTTGCACTCAGGCACACTCAGGTGACTGACGTAGCCTAACTTTACAGATAATGTAGGGTAGACCGGGGTCAATAGTACCACGGGTCAAAAGTACCATCGCCTATAACTCTGCAACCACATCGAAATATGCATGTTTGTGTATACACCAGTGTGCCTTGAGCGTGTCTCTACCTGCTCACTAGTCGGTCACTGGCTGCCGTTCGAAAAGCATGTGCTATACAACCATTTGCATTATTGACTGACCAAAGTAAATATTTACAATTTACGTTTTGGACTAGTGTTTATAATTAGATAGTCCTAGTGTGAAACTTGTACTGAATTGTGATTCTCTAGTTATTAAAGTTTTTAATGTGTCACAGTGTGGGGGTCAGTTAGATATAGAAATCGAGATTTGTGAAGGTTAGTGAGTGCGAGTAAAAACGGACTATTGTACCACAACACTCGGGGTTAATTGTAACGTTACAATTGACCCCGTGCTCCAATTGACCCAAAGTCTTTACACGACTGCTAAAATAAGACAATTGAAACTAATTGTTTTTGTAACAAGTTACATCTCGGGTAAGTATTTTATGTTATACCTATGATACATACGACACTTCGGGATGTATATAGATTATAATACCCGCAATGCCATCCGTTTCAGCGGTAATATTTAATATTTATTTGTGGTGAAGGATAGGGTTGATTGTACCAGGGGCAATTGTAACTGTATGGGATTACTAATTGTTAAATAATTCGTTATTTTATTGTATTGAGATGTTAATATTGCTTGAAAGATGTGTGCTATGAGCACCCCTAAGTATTTTTTATAATAAGTCGACATAATATGTTTAAAAAATTTGGAAAATGTTGTTGTTTTTAGTTCAACTGAAATGCTACCTTTGTCTAGTGTAATTACGAGTCTCTATAATTAAGACTAGTATACGTAACGCTGATTCGTCTTAAGAATTTTACAATAATTACTGATTGATTAAAACATTATTTTGAGTTTTAAGTACCTCTGATTATCTGGTACAATTGACCCGTACTAGGGGTCAATTGTAACACAAGGACTTCATGAACAAAAATTCAATTAACACCATTCTGATGGGATGAAATGAAAATATTTTTCTAGATTCTGATAGCCAATGAGACGAGAACGTTATAACCTAAGCGATTTTTACGTGGTAGCATTAGATTCTGCGTTACAGGTCATTATTTCTAAAGTGGTACAATTGCCCCCGGTCTCCCCTACCACTACATTGCCTACAGGTCAGCACCCTTTCTCCGACAGAATTGGAGTTGGTTTTAATTCTTCGCCCTTAGCGTCGAGTTCGTGACCGTGACTTCTTCGTTCTTCGAAGGCTTGCACATTAACCTTCACTATGTCTCCAATTTGACCGATGTTGAGCCTTCATGTAGTAAGGAATTAATCATCGCTTGTCCTTATCCCAATTGGGGTCGGCGCAGCATATTTTTTTCTTCCATACCTCTATCGCCCGTCAAGTCATCACACACGCATCTTTCCTGTTCATATCGTCTCTCACGCAGTCCATTCACCTTTCTCTTGGTCTACCTTTTCTCTTACAACCCTCCACATTAATACTGAATGCCCTTGTAGTAACATCACTATCATCCCTCTGCATAACATGTCCATACCACCGTAGACGATTGACACTCAGCCTTTCAGCTATCGGTGCTACTTTCAGGCTTCCTCTTATATACTCATTCCTTATACCATCCATTCTCGTCACGCCACACATCCATCTCAACTTTCTCATCTACGTAACATGCAGTCTCGTTTCATCCGTCATCTTTGCGGCCCAACATTCCGCTCCATACATGACGACAGGTCTACGGTCTAGTAAAGAATTAAGTAATATTCTATTGTAATGTCATTACTGTTGCTGGTAGAGTCTGGCCCGCAATAGGTAAATCACTTTAGTCTGATTCACTCAGGCAGTTCGAAACTGAGAAGGTTATGTGTTTAAGGTGAGAGGCTAAATTATATCCTTAGCTAGCTACTTCTTACCTATGTATTCCTTAGCAAATTCAAGCCTTATATTCGCAAATGCCCAGGGATTAAAAAAGACTTTGAAAGTTGCTGATACTTTAATCTGAATAAATTACCATAGGGCTCGAAAAAAGAAGCGAGAATTCATCGGTCGGAGGTAAATTAGAACAAGAAGATTTCATGCGCAATGAAGGTTTTGAAGTAATATCGACTCTTTGACTGCCAATACAAGACTCAAATCGCAACTAGCGCGAGTAGTTATTTCCTACCAAGTTACAATGAAAGTAATTTGGAATAAAGAATGAGTTCTTTAAGAATTTTGATCAGCAGAAGGATTTTTTTAAATGTGTAATAAATCATGAACAATAAAAACAAAATCGGGTTTAACTAAACACGGAAAGCATAAAAAGGGAAGTTATATAAAGAACACCGCCTCTAGGTCAGACTGCGATATGGACCCCATTACGCTGGCAGCATTACCTCTCTGAATCGCAATGGGAGATTCGTAGAGGGATTAAAATGATCTTATTCCTAACTGTCGTTATTCGTAGCGTTAGGTACTCGTGCGAGAATTTTATACAAAAGAAATGGTTCGTACCTATACAAAATGGGACTCCACAGTAATAACAGGATACTTCTATTATTTGCATTTGATATTGCATTAATTAGATTCCTAAAGCCCCTGTCTGAATACCTATATCTCGACATATCGTTGTAGTGGTGATCACGTTACTTTTCGGACGCACGTTAGAACAACTTGACTATAATTTTCCGCACAAAAAGTGAGATTTAGATCTCCATGACGCGCGTACAATTCTTTTCAACACAATTGCTCGTAACGTACCTCTTATTGTGTCGCTTTTAGGCTCATAATCCTGGGTAATAAACACGCGTGTTTTATAACATTACAACACTTGTGTGTTATGGTTAATACGCCGATTAAGTCACGTGGGCACCTTGCAGCAAGATATATGCATGAACACAGCGCATTCTTAAATTAACCGGGTTGTACAGAATGTACAGTTTTTTTTAATTCTCGAATGGATTCTTACTCGACTAAACAAATTAAATCCTTTTTGTTAATTAATTGACTATTTCTTTTTGTTTATGATGAAACATTTAATTTAGTAAAACTATTCACTTTTGATAACATTTTACATGAATTAAAATACAGATAACATTTTAAAACGAAAATATTATTGTATTTTGTATTGGCTGTTTAGAGATGTCTGTGCCCGCAGTGCGCAAACTTTACGAAAAAAAAACAGTTGCGCGCCATTATAGGTTATTTCACAAATATTTGTAAAATGTGTTTATGCGTGTTTGGTTATTATCAAAAATGTTGACTCGTGATGACTAGAAAAGTGATAAATAGAATGGACGCCACTGGAAATTCTTGGCTATGTGCAATTGTGAGTAAAAACCTGTTGTCATCTTAATGATTTACTTAATGTAAAGAAAATAATTTGGCAGGCCTATAACATGTTCATCCTATGAAAATGATTTTTTCCTCGCAAAATGAGTTGAAAAACGTCGTATGATACGCGTGAGCTTTGATAGTTACATCCTCGGCTTCCTTATCACGCTCACCTGCGGTTCGCGTGAACAATTTCGCCTCTGATGTAATTATCAACATACCTCACTTGTATCACAATGTACTATTATTACGAGATCGACCGCACGCGCAAACACCACACGTTACATAAATAAATAAATAAATATTTGGGGACAATCTTACCCAAATCTATCTAGTCCCAAACTAAGCAAAGCTTGTAGGTACTATGAGTACTATAGTCGATGAATATATTCAATTATAAGTACCTAATGTAATTTAACCTTTTAAAGTTTATGCATAGCTTAAGTAATTCTAGTAACTAGGTATAGTTACTATACTTATTACCATATCTACACCATTTCCTTGTTGCGGAATCAATATCAATTATCACCGGAGTAACGAAATCACTTCGACGGCTTGGCCATCTAGAGCGAATGGGAGGTGATCGAGCAGTAAAAAGAGCCTATCAGGGTTAACCAGTGCCTAGGAAGCCGGTATTCAGGCGCCGGTTGTAAGCGGTGACACCCGCGAAAATCGCATAAGAAACAGATTGTCAATAACGAACAGACAAGACAAGTTATATTTAAGCGTCGATCCGGGCGCGGAACGGATACGGATCGGTGTAAAGTAAATCATCCTTAAACCTACGAAACGCCGTCCGGTCCATCGCCACCAGATATCGCTGGGCTGATGAGATGTAGTGGCATGAGACTTGTAGGAGATCTAAGCAGGTGTCTGGCGTGGAACTCCACAAACGGGGTCAGTATCGGCCTCCAATCAAAATAAAATAAAAAAACATCCGTTTATTTCACATTTAAAAAGCATACATTTTTTTTTAACTTAACTACTAATCTTTAATTATAAAGATTTTTTGAGTTAAGGAGTCTATAATTAATTATACAATACGCCAGGGTCTTTCCCTATCTTATTGGTACCTTTCGGATGCTCCTGACCTGATACGTCACCTATTAGTATTTTGTGCAATTGCGAACTTTGTGCCCAGTTCGAAGGTCGCTCTATCATAGCCACAAGTCGGGTAGAATTCAGTGGAAATACTTTGAATACACCAAAGTAATGAGTAAATGGAGTGAAGCTACGGTAGCCTAGTGGTTCAGGTATGCGGCTGTCAAGCGGCGGTCGTGGGTTCGAATCCCGGCTCGACCGATGACTTTTTCGGAACTTATGTACGGAATATTTATATACCGTTAGCTTTTCGGTGAAGGAAATCATCGTGAGGAAACCGGTCTAATCCCAAAAAGATCTAGTTTCCCTCCGGGTTGGAAGGTCAGATGGCAGTCGCTTTCGTAAAACTAGTGCCTATGCCAAATCTTGGGATTAGGTGTCAAAGCGGACCCCGGGCTCCTTTAGGGACATTACTGGGAATAACGCTAGGAGGATGATGATGACACCAGAGTAATGAGTAAGCAAGCATTTAATTTCAACTAAATAAGGTGGAAAATGTAAACATATTGCGTTGGGGTTCGGATACCTCTTCTGTTTCATAGTGAGTAAGATATGAGTTAAACAGAGTATGATATTGGATGTAAATAACCGCTGAGAGCGGGCTTGTGTAAATATTTACCTACCAACTTGGGTAATGGGAGCAGGTCATAGGTACACGTCGCTTTGCCCCTGTGAAACGTAACAGGGGCAGAGGCTCTAGTGTAAGTTTTACCGAAACAAAACTTTACGATCGCGTTTGCGTTTTACCCCCAATTTGTATGGGATTTGACAGCTAAACGCGAACGCGGTCGTAACGTTTTGTTTCGGTAAAACTTATACTAGAGCCTCTGATTTCGTCGTACAGTCGAAGTTAAAGACATGTTTACACATTTGACAGCTAAACGCGAACGCGGTACGTTTTGTTTCGGTAAAACTTATACTAGAGCCTCTGATTTCGTCGTACAGTCGAAGTTAAAGACATGTTTACACTATTGCACCTTATTCCATTGTGCCATTTGTAGCATTTTCCATATTACAACAGAATAAGATAGACACAATCTTTGACATGGACTAAAGGTACTAACATACTGGATGGATTAGCTATTTGTTCATAATATAAAATTTAACGTATTTCGTATAGCAAATCTGTCACCTTTACTAGTATACTAATCGTGGATTGATCTCGCCACTAGATTTCCACGCACGATGGAGATCTACAAAGTTGATAGGGGTGCAATATCCTAATTGTATGTGATTGGCGACCTGTATTATCTAAGATGAATACCTCATTATGGGATGCGTCGTTTGACTACCCCAGTTGTTGAGATTTATTGCAATGAAAAATCGAGGTGAACTATCAGATTTTAACATCAGTATCTTGAGGAAAGTCTTCGGTGTACGTAGCAATGTATTTACATCACAGAACACCCCCTGCATTCAATAACTGAGCACAATAGTAATAACTATAGCAACATATGCAGAAACCTCGAGAAGTTTCGTGACCCTGTCTAGCAACAGAAGTAGTAACTGTAAAGTCAGGTCTACAAGTACACGCTTTCGTTGGCAAAAGGATGTAACGTCTTCGAACTTCAGCGCAAAAAGTCTCCTTTCAATACACAGGCCGTATACGATTTGTACGTCGTCGGAGGGATTTGTATCGATTGGCCTCCCGCCGAGCCATCGAGAATTTATCGGAGAATTTTATTACAAATCTCTCTGCTAAGGGCGCTGGAAATGTTTACTGGACTGTTTATAGCTCAGTAATAGCTTAAGCATCTCGTTTGGAAAGTAATTTGTAAATATTTTCAGAATTCGTGTAACTTAGCATTACGAGTATAGTGGGTGCTATCTTACTTCCATTTTTTGACACATGTCAAGACCCATATACAAACTTAAATGCGGATGAAGTATCGAAATAATAAATCAAATCAAGTATTAGATTATGGGTGGTTTTAAAATGCAAACAATCAATGTTGTTATTTTATGAATGTCTGCATTTATTTTAAACTTATTATTATTTGGCGTAACAGTAGTAGTTAGTTGCACCGAGTCACTACAGAGGCTCTAGTATAAGTTTTACCGAAACAAAACTTTACGATCGCGTTTGCGTTTTACCCTCAATTTGTATGGGATTTGACAGCTAAACGCGAACGCGGTCGTAACGTTTTGTTTCGGTAAAAATTATACTAGAGCCTCAGATCCTTTAGACCCAATACGCACTGGTCTCTCGGCGACCAAAACATAGGCAGGCAAGCCGCGACTAAGTGCGTAAACGCCCATATAAACTGTAGAAAGTCACGGTCGTATTGGGTTTTACTGTGCGTTTTCATTTCAAAAAGTGTTTTCTAGCGGTATGCATGCAGCTTCCGTGAAATTGATACCTATCGACAAATAAGGGAGTTGAGGCGACATCGGTAAAGCAGAAAATACAGCGTAGGGATTTTGACCGCCAAACGGCGCTAGGATAGACTAAACTACAATTTAATTCCTACTTCGGATTATGACGTAATTCACAGCCCTAATGGGATAACGTTGCCAATTGAAACATAAGCCGCTCTGTTCTCGAGTGTTCCAATTAAACAGAGTAACGGAGTAAACTAAAACTTGAATTACTTGTTCTTATGTTTTCAGCGACGTAACGTTTAAACGTGAGAGAATGGTTAATTGCTATTTGTCCCGTGCACGAATAAATGGAGGTACTCGCTGGTGAAATGGTATCAATTATAATCTCATAATTTTAATGAAATGAACTGTGAACCCAAATGATTTAAGGCTTTTTTCTAAAGTCTTTAAGTATGCCCGTGGAGTTGAACATTGATTAGTAATTCGGGGAATGTTTCATCCCAGCCGACTCGTTCGTACCATGTTCGTACTTATTGTCCTACAAGCGGAATGCTGCAAGTAATTAGGTGCAGTACAATTCCTAATTGTGGACTTCAGTTGAAATGTTTTTAAACGTTGTATAAATTAGTCTTTTTCTAGAAAATGTAGGTATGTATCCAACATATCGTACTCAATTGATGGTCTCACGTAGATGTAAGATTCCAGGCAACGATATATTGTATAACATTCAGTGATTTTCCGAATATAATACTCTGAATACCGCACCCGTCGTAGAAGCGTAACTACGCCGTAGAGCGCTACGAATTCCCAAGTAGCGTAGCCACTACGTGACGTGCCTTTTTTAGGGTTCCGTAGTCAACAAGGAACCCTTATAGATACGCCATGTCCGTCTGTCCGTCTACGGCTTAGCTCAGTGACCCTTACTACTAGAAAGTTCTAATTCGGTATGGGTATATAAATTAATCACGACAAAAAAGAGATGAATATATATCTATACTTTTTAAGTTTCCTCCCCTACACGTAAAGTGGGGATGCAGTTTTCTTCTACCGTTTATTCCATGGTGTAGGGTCGTTTGAATAGCTTTTAATTTCTAGAAACCATTTTTCAACTTAGTCGTCCATTTGGTGAGCTTTAAAGCCCAAATTTTTGCTAGAGTCATGTGTGTCCCCCACCCCCTGCCGGCTAAATGGCTGCTACTGGAAATGTGGAAAAATTGTCGCAGTAATACTGTACACAATGAATTTAACAGGAAAACTATCACGGCTAAGTAGAAAGTTAACGAGTAATAGTCGATCAACTCAAATGTACTTGTGAAGGGTCAACTTTCGTACAAATTCGGCCGACGCCACCGCACCTTTTACATTATTATTAAGAAATACAGACAGTCAAATATGGACCCTACACTGCGCGTGGCCTGACATGTACTTGGCCGGTTTTTTGGGTAATATTTTTCGATATTCCGTGACGCAAACACGTACTTCCATGACTGTGTCGCTGAGTTTCATTATTCATACAATGTGATAACGAAACAATAAAAAGAAAAATGAAACATTGAAACATACAGATGTACAGTCGCCATCAGTTATATCGGAGCGGCCAAAATGCTCACAAATATCTGAACACGCCTCTATTGTTGAGGCATTAGAGGCGTGTTCAGATATTTGCGAGCACCTTGGCCGCTCCGATATATCGGATGACGACTGTACGTTGGCCGAGAGAACGCCTGAATTGAGACAGGCAGCTGATCAGATACTTACTTTTTTCCATTCCGATTGATATTAGTGTTCGTTGCCGAGCACGGTGTACATGTACGCCGCCCCTTCCGCTGCTGCTCTAACCTAAGGCCGAGCCCTAATGCCTTGATCACACGTACCGTGCAAACGGGTGAGACAGTACTCGGCCTAGTAGATAGAAAGAAAGTCGAGCTACTGTCTCGCCGCTTTTACGCCGAGTATTAGCACTGTCTCGCCTGTTTGCTCGGTACGTGTGATCAAGGCATTTGTCTTCTTTGTCGTGGTGAGGCGAGGGGTCTCGTCAGCTGGGCTTCGCTGTCGCTGCGACTTGTGTATCACACCAAGAAATTACTTTTCTTTGCTTAGACCTTACCTCGCCGAGTGGCTGAGGGCTACGGAGGGAGGGCCGCGGCTGGCGGGGCGAGAGGGCTCGTCCGGTGGGCCAGGTTCGCCGCCGCCGCTGCTCGTTTGTCTCGTCTGAAAAAACATATTGCTTTAGTTTCAGTACAGCAGAATTGGCGACTTATGCTTTGATCACACTTAGCAAACGGGCGAGACAGTAAAATGGACACTCGGCCTGGCAGATAGAACGGGAGCCGAGCTCTCGCCGCTTATACGCACCGAGTAAGCACTGTCTCGCCCGTTTGCTCGGTACGTGTAATCAAGGCATTACAATTCAATAAAGCTAGGCATTCACAGGCGATGAACGTCCTGCGACCCGTGTTGTCAACAATGTCAGACGGAATCGCGCAACTGCGCTCCACACACGTCGAGCGCGACACGTAATTTCATAGTTACACGCGACGAAGTCGTGACCAAGCCTGCACACTTGGTATTGTCATATAATCGTACTCACATAGCCATACTCCCAATTCCAGGAATACTGCCATAATTGACTTGCTCCTGTTTCCGAAAATAGTAAGGTAGAAAGTAAATTTATATGTTACATGGTTTACATGGTTTGGTTACAATTTATATTTTATTGATTGATCCATTGCACGGTAAAGAATAGACATTGGCGTATATGCATCTATAATAGTTATTTACGTCACACCTGTCCATAATGCGAGTTTTACTGCACGCTGCGCGTACGGGAAAACTCGCATTGTGGGCAGGTGAAGACGTAAAATTTTGTACTAAACACGGGCGGTAATTCTTAAAGCCCCAGAGCGCATATTTATGGCCCTCATCTTCGGTTCGGGCCACAAACACCTGCGATCTGGGGCATTCACGAATTCACCGCCCTAGTTACGTAATGTACTATTAGGATACAAGTGCCAAAAATAGGAATTTCGCAACGAGTTGCGAATTACCTATTCGCACGTGTATGGTACAACTTTTTAATCTGTACATATGGCTCTTTAAAGTTTCGACATATGCACGGAAAGTGCTCTTTTCCGCACTAGTGCGGGAAAGTAGCACCATATGTACTGTAATAGTACATTACGTAACTAGGGCGGTGAATTCGTAAAAGCCCCAGATCGCAGGTGTTTTTTGGCCTGAACCGAAGGTGAGGGCCATAAATATGCGCTCTGGGGCTTTACGAATTGCCGCCCGTGTTGAGTACAAAATTTTACGTCTTCACCTGGTCAAAATGCGAGTTTTCCTGTACGCGCAGCGTGCAGTAAAACTCGCATTATGGCCAGGTGTGACGTAAAAGATTTTTCAAGTAAAGTTTAATGTAAAGTGAGTTAACAAACGACTGTTAATCCCAAGATTATCCAATTTAACCCCGGCAAGCGGAACGCACTAGGAATCAAACTGAATTGGTTCTAGTCCCGGGCGTCCATTTACGAGTACATACATCAATTAGTAATATAATAACAATTTTATCATAAAATAGAACCATCAGATTGACCGTTTGGATAGCTATTTACGTGGGGAGAGTAAACAGAGAATGTAGGTCATTCCGTGTCCTGATCTTGTTACCCCTATTGACCTGGTAATGATCTATGGACGAAGGCAATTAGTGATTTCATCAAGTTCTGTTAGGGCGAGATGTGTTTCTTATTTGATTCTAAAGGTCTAAATAGGTTGATTCGCTAGCTGGCGAAACAGAGATCTTTTTGGCAGTGGAGAATATGATTGGTTAGTAGATTTTGCTCGCAATTTCTGACCGCCGGAGAACACGGGGAACACCATGCTATTGAGATAATTCATCAGTGGTGAAACAGCGCAATGACTGTTCATTCAAAGCGGAGAATGTACACTCGACTCGTGCCTATATAACGTGGCGCGACTAACAGATAATTTTCGCTCTGTACTTGTCTGCTTTTTTACACAACCTAGCGGCAAATTTATATTCAACAAGGAAAAATGATAATGTTCGGTTCATGGTGCTTCGCCGGACGCTGCCGCGTCACGCTCGCTTCGTTAGCTCGGCTTCGGTGCTGTAGGGTCGCAGTGCACCTAACACTTCTCCTACCTTCGCTCGTCGTCGTACCTACACCGACCTGCCTTTAGACTTTACGAAAAATAAAAATATTTATAATGAAAAAGAATTAAATTTGTTTCTTTCTCCCCCTGGGGGATCAGGCTAGGGGATTCTAGTGGACAACAGCGTTTATCGCGGGGAATCCTCTCGGCTTGTACCTGCTGAGAACGAGAAGATCTCACCATGATGCCCTTGAGCTGATTCACCAGCGGCGAATCAGCGAAGAAGTTGTTCACCGCGGAGAATATGTTTGCTCGGCTCGTCGCGCCGGAGCAGGCGTTCTACGCCCGCTCGTACCCTGCCACAGACAATTTTATTATGTATTGTTTTCAATCAGGATGGCTAGTAAAGCTTGCTGCTAAGTTGAGTCTGGGGCGACTCAGCGTCTCCTGTCCCACTCACACTGTGTAAATTAAAAAGAGTATAGATTTCTGTTTCTCGCGGCGCGTCGCTATGGTGCTAGCCTGCAGAACTGTCTCGATTAGACTGAGTGTTCTTAATGCAGAGGTAATGTTAAGTATTTTTAACAACATTTGACAGAATTGAGTATTTTTATTTAATAGTTAGAATCCACTGTTATAATTATAAAACATACTCAGGGTAGGTTGCACCAAACCGTCTGTATATAAATTATTTCAGTGTTAATATTATTAAGTGTGTTATTAATAATCATAATTGTGTGCCATATTTATGGTTTCTGTAGTTACTTACTTTACTAAACTAGAATAGTGTTTATTCCCAGATTAGTCCATATTCGTTTTATTTTTCGAACTATTAGAGACTTTATTTTTTTATTATTTCGGGCCTCACTATGAAGTTAACTATAATATCGAGAGCGAACAATTTTATAATCATTTACTAACAAATTCACCCTTTCCTCAAAGATTGGTGCTTGCTTTTAATGGTAAGCCGATGACTCGGCTATTTTGCATCAAAGGTATTGGCAGGTAAGCTAAAATCAATTTGGCTAAGTTGTATAGAACTTTTCATCACAAATATTCAAGTGATATAGGTATGGATCGATATTAGATTGGATAGTTAGGAATGTGATACTTTAGTTAAAGCAAATGACGCGCAGTTTCAGTGTCCAAGAGGCAACCGGATGACCGTTGTAGAACCGCCCTGTGCAACCCAAACTGAGCCAACTTGGACTGACAACACTTCGGAAGCTCTAATACGGCGGCGAGCGATGTATATAGTTGCCTCTTCGACACTGCAACTAACTGCTGCACAACATTCTTGGTCACAGCAAATAACGATTACCTATGTGCTAACACTTCTCTCTAACTGTTACTTGCACAAATTATAGGTATAACAGTTCCTAGTCAGAAAGCCTGTCATGATCTTGCCAGAAAGTCTATTCTACACACGTAGATTAATGTTTGAAATTGGATGGGCGGTTTTGGAGATTAGGTAATATCAATATATCCCCTACCTACGTACAAACTTGCAAAGCTACGAGTACAACCTCTGTGGTAAGCACAAGAGGGCGCGAGAGCTCGCTCGAGCTCTCTCGCACTATCCGTGTATTTCTTTTCTAATAAGCGAGAGACGGATAGTGCGAGAGAGCTCGAGAGATCACGCTTGCCGCCTTGTACGAACCTTTCTGACAGACTATTTAGTGAATCTGGAGATTATCCCCTACACAAAAACATACAAAGCTACAGTCTCACAGACTTTTCTAGTTTATAATTTAACAAGCGAACGCAGTTCTCCGTTTCAGCTTGGGCGAACATTCTTACGTATGTTGGGCTGTTTTACTCTACAGGTCGCATTTCTCAACCGAGTCTCTTGATGCCGGGTTTACATTCAGCCGAAGTGAGCAGGGAAGTGGGCAGGACGGGCGTAAAATGCGGTATTGCGCCCGTCCTGCCCACTTCCCTGCCCTCTTCCCTGCTCACTTCGGCTGAATGTAAATCAGGCATGAAGTTTTGCCTGCCTCCCCGGATGGGACGGGACACAAAAAAAAAACTATACTGGGTGTCTGATGCTTTGGCCTTCATAAGATAACAAGATAAACAGAAATATAATCAATATAAACAGAAACTTTCTTCCCAACATTGCGAGTCACTCCAGTAGCCGCGAGATTAGGGACTTATTATAACAAGAAATGTTAATAGATTAGATTTAGTATAAATTAAAATTAAGCAAGTTGAATTTAGTTATGTTAATACTTCTTTATCTGTGCATGTGGTGGTGATCTTCTATAAGTGATAAGGCGCTTAACTGTTAAGTGAAAATGTAATTATGTACTATCATGTATCAGTGTACTTATTGTTGAAGGTCCAAATAAATAAATAAATAAGGGAGGCAGGGCTCCGAATAAAATACAGAGGGTCCGATGCTCACGCGGGTTCGTACCTGGTGCAAATATATCCATCGCCATCCACGCGGCAAGTGTATGGGCACCTTTAGGGTTGCCACCCATACTTTAATATAAAATAATGTACTCTATTTTAGCTGTGTATAGTGTACTTTATGTTTTACGAAGCATATAAAGTACGTTAAAATACTTTATTTAGAAACATGCAAATTTTTGGGAAAAAAAGTTTTGCGTTATATTGTTAGTTTTGAATCTTGTGAAGCAGTCGAAGTTTCTTTAACTTAAAATGGAAAGTGACTTGAAGATGCGGTTGCAAATGCAAGTGTGAATAGCAATAATACGCCTGAAAAACGAACAATGCAAAAAACGTTTAGAGCCTGGAGGGTGATTCTACTCCTATTACAGTCTTAGATGTTTTCAATCCAAACCAATAAGAAATAGTGAGCCAGTGCAAAATCAAACAAAAATATGTAGTTAAAAACATACAAATAAATACTTTATTTTATGCTGTGTATTTTTTTATTTTTGTACCGTCAGAAGAGAAATACTTTAGGTAGGTACTTCGGGCGCAAAAAGGTGGCAACCCTTTGCACCGGGTACAACACGCGGGGGCTTGTTTGACAAGGGCTATGTTATGTGTATATTTCTGTTTGTTCGTGTGTTTTTATATGTTGTATATTCAGTTTTTATTTCTGTACATCAAACATGTTTTAGATAAATAAATAAAATAATCACTAAATATTGAGGGACAACCTCACACTAATCGACCTAGTCCCGAACTATACTGTGGGTAGGTACTATACGAAGATAAACATAGTTATTTAGATAACAACTCAGGAGCAATTTTTTTTTTAAAGTACCTACTTAAGTACTTATGTATAGAAATCGAAATAATTAAGGTGGCGTAAATTCAACTGAATAAAATAATTACAATTTATTTCCGATTGCCACACAGATATTTAACTAGAACAAAGGTATATTAAAATAAAGCGGATCCTTTAAGACCAAGCCGGGATAACTGGAATCATAGCCGACACAATTAATTAACGACATAATGACTGAATCGCCCGTAACAATTATGCAGATTGCTGAAACCGAATAAACCAAATCACATCGCCTGATTTTTGTTTCTTAAAACCATAGACGCGATTCCTGCTTTTCAGCGCTTTAAAGTATGGTTGAGTACATACCTCGGATTAAATGAAAACACTGAAGTTTTGTTATTCAAATGATCACTGAAACGCTAGGCACAAGCTTATAGGGTGGTTTCCGAAAGACTGAAGAGACTGGGAAGCTGTAGTAAGTGCCCGCGCATGCGTCCTTCAGCAACCGTCCAGCGTAAAAATATCTTAAATCAACGGGAACTTGTATTAACTTACGCCCTTCTTGATTGGTCAGAGGTCGGAAAGCTAGGTGAGGTAGAAATGGGTTGGTTTTTTCTTTCGCTTACTCGGATTTCATTCACTTATATTCTGGCTAAACGAATCGTAATTCTATGGAGTAGAGTTGTTATTCCGATGGAACGTCGAGCTAAGTTGGAATGTTGTGAAGGTTATCAGATACGCCCGGCTATTCGGAGGTTGCAGTAGATTGCAATTCTTTCAGGATGTTTTAATAATGTAATCAGTCAATTTATTTGCTAAATCTAGCTGCCCGCCGCGCTGGCCCTGCTAACACACACACAGACACTGAACACAGGCAACCCCGCAGGGTAAAATATAGTAGTACGTTCAGTTTTTGAAATCATAAGATTCATAAGTGATATTATAGTCCGGTGTAATTTTACTTGCGCGTGTGCAATCTTCGATAAATATATCACATCCCTGCCAATCACTACTTTTTATTACAATCTTTATATTAGCTTGATCTGTTCGTATATAAGTATGTAAGTTATCCGTCAAAATTTGCAATCCGATTTTCAGTCACTCGCCGTGATCCGATTGAACTGAAATTTTGGATATTAGTATAGATTGTATGACAATTCAATATTATGGTACCGTGGAGCTGATGGAGACAGAAGGTGGCCATGAAACATTGACATAGTGCTTACAATTTTCCAAATAAACGGAAAATTGTAAGCACTAACGCTTAACCATCCTCCTCTTGCGGGAAAGTCCATCGTTCAGTTTCAGGCTGTATAGCACTCTATAAATGCACCCACGGTAGTGACACGGCGGTGTCAGTATGCCCAACAATGGGAATACAACAAATTACGACAATGCCTGCACGACTTGGCGCGGGCACTTACGAACCCCTAGCTGAATGTCAACTATAAAACTACTCGGGCCTTCTATCAATTGAAAACACTATTCAAAACCTATAAATAGAATCATTCGATAACTCCGTCGCCAAGTTTTGAATTGCTCAATCATTTGGTAAATATGACAAATCACCCCTCTATAACCTTATACACTTTTTGTGTCCTGATTGTGCATGATTGGGTGATTCCGGTGACATTCGAATTAAGAAGGTACAAAGAAGTTTTCTGTAGCCGAAGGCACAATAGCCCAAGCACTTTTTTTCATTAACAGTATGGAAAAAATTGAAATTTGGAAATAATTCATAACAGCAGGTTTTTTGTGTGTAACTGATATATTATCGTTTTAGTAATTACGTAGACCATTAGTCATCAAAAAAAAAGGTATTTAACCAATTCCTGAAAAAAGAGGAAAAATATTAATATTTATTTTAACTTTTGTTTTGGTTAATTTACAGGAGCTCTTCAAGAATAATAAATAAATAAAAAATAAATAAATAAATAAATATAAGGGGACAATCTTACACAAATCGAGCTAGTCCCATAGTAAGCTCAATAAGGCTTGTGTTATGGGTACTAGACGACGATATATATAATAGATATAAATACTTAAATACGTAGAAAACCAGACCATCCAGACATGACATACCAGATCCATGACTCAGAAACAAATATTCATGCTCATCACACAAACATTTGCCCTTACCGGGATTCGAACCCGGGACCTTCAGCTTCGTAGGCAGCGTCACTACCCACTAGGCTAACCGGTCGTCAAATAAATAAAAAATAAATAATAATAATAAAAATAAATAAATCTGTTATAAATTAATGTTTGAAAAAAACGTAATTTTCCTGGGGTACTACCGGAGGTCGTGGGTTCGAACCCCGGCTCATAACTAGGTTTTTCAAAAACTTGTGTACGAAATATCACGTGATATTTGACAGTAGCTTTTCGGTGTCGGAGCGTTTTTCAAAAAAAAATGCTGCTACAATTTTTCGGAGATTTTCTGTTACTTCTACTCAAAATCACGATGTCTTTCTATTCCAATAGAAGAAAAATGGTGTCCCAAAATGTCCATACATTTTTGAACTTTCCTATTGTGTTACCACCATCACCATACAAAGTATAAGGTACCTAAATCGTAACACGATAGGAAAAATATCTTTGGGACAATTTTTTGTCCTACCAGAAAGAGCTCCTGATTATTAGTAGAAATAGTTACCATAAAATTCCTAGAAGTGCAATTAATAATAGGGGATTTTTTTTCAGAAATCGTCGTCGTCTTCTTTAAAGTAAACCCGGGAAAAACCTAGAAGGACGATCAAAGACGATTATTATCTATTGTTGCATTAAAATATAATTAGTCACGTCATTTCACTCATGTTTGTGACGTCGAAATGTCGAATATCGTTACGTTATGAATATGAGTTACAGAATAGCGAGGCTGATGATGGACACGGAATGTGGCCAATAGCAGTACCAATCTTGTATCCCACTGCTGGACAAGGATCTCCTCCCTATATTTACAACCATCCCGATTTATTGCCAATTCTGGATCGCTTTGAAAGACGTGTTGATCCCGCCATCTCCTCCTCGGCCGACCACAGCGCCGCCGCCGTTGCCCATCGTGTGGATGTGGACCCACTCTGTAGCTATTTTAGCCCAGTTCTGACTTGACTAAGGGCGGGTTGCATCGACTTACGATTACAGACCGATCAACGTTAAATATGGCGCTGACAGCTGTCAGTCCATAGAAACTTGTGAAACGTTCCATACATTTAGATTTTAACGACCACCGCTTACGATTACAGACGGTTTGGTGCAACTCACCCTAACACGACGGTTTTATCTTTTGTAGGTAATTTTGGAACTGGGTTGGTCACATATGCCGTGGTCACGTGTAGGTAACCGTGTAGACAACGAATAGATACTAATAGTTGATGAATAAAAATCTCGTTGATTTTTAAAGTGTACAACAGAGTTACTTAAATATTAATAAAAAGTTTTAGAAAAAACGTTTTAGAATAATATTTTCACAGGGCAATGACTATGTTACATTTTTAAAACTTGCAGGCACACTTTCAAAATTATTCGGCAAATATTCCAACGAATATTCGAATACCTAACGAACATTGAAAAACGAATATGCCGAATGGGTGAGGACCAAATTCTTGGCCAGTAATTAGCCGGTTAGTCGGTAGTTAGCCATAAAAACTGAAGAAGTGAAAAAAGTTCCGTTGTGACATAAACTAAATGTTTGTGCCACAAACGGTGTCTGGTTACCAACGACAGACCATCGTAGTAAATAAATTTGCGTTAATAAGGGCCACCCCACATCTGGCGTCTTTCGAGCGTCTTTCGAGCGTCGTCCCATAGTAAACCGTCCCCCCAACCCACCTCGCCTCGCCCCTCGCTCGCCCGCTTACTATGGGACGACGCTCGAAAGACGCTCAAAAGACGCCAGGTGTGGGGTGGCCCTAAATTTTAATCGTCAAGTAAGCCCTACGAGCTGTTTAATGTTTACCTCGCAAACCTGTAGTGGATGTAGGTAGTGTATATTTTCAAAAATTAAATATATTTTGTTTGAAATAGTGAATCGACAATTAATAGTACATTACGTAACTAGGGCAGTGAATTCGTGAATGCCCCCGATCGCAGGTGTTTATGGCCCGAACCGAAGGTGAGGGCCATAAATATGCGCTCTGGGGCTTTACGAATTACCGTCCGTGTTGCGTACAAAATGTTACGTCTTCATCTGGCCACAATGCGAGTTTTCCCGTACGCGCAGCGTGCAGTAAAACTCGCATTATGGCCATATAATGAACGAACTTGCTCACGAGAATCGGTTCAGAAATGCGACCTCTATAGGGGGACAGCAGGACATACAAACGATTTACGGTCCAACCTGCCCCCCTTTCTGTAACTTGTGTTAAGCTCAGCTCAACGCTCACCGACAAATATATCTTGACACCGCGATGCGTAGTAACTAAGCCTGAGTAGAGGTCTAGTTTCGTGACGGGTGACCAGCGGGGTGAGCCGCATTAGCGCGTAGCGAATAACAACCCCTGAATCATTAAACTTCGCTCGCTTCACTCGCTCGTTCAATTAAAAACTACCTTACTTGAAAAAAAAACAGCAGGAAAACCTACTAACTAACTATACATACCTAACACTAAACATAATATTGGATATTATCTGATATTTAAATCACGTTTCCGCAAAAAAGGAATCAGCACTGTTATAGTGTTGAGACTCTTTAAACATTGCGTCGATAGGAATAAAAAAAACCATTAGGTATTTCATATAAACAAGGTAAACTATAAACGTTATCGCCTTCTGCACCATATTTCATTATCAGGTCACCCATGACTTAGTTACAAACGAGATCATTCAGAAACATCGAACAGAATGTATTTAGACCAACCGCGGCGTTCTGCACAAGATACGACTGTTTGTGCGAGTCCGTTGAACCCTCTCTCGGTCGTTTCGATAACCGAGACGCATCACTACCAAGGTCGAATGAGTCAGTTCGCTCCATTCATTCATTCAGCCGGTCTTCCATTCGTTCAATTACTTAGGCATGCGCGCTGTGGCGCGTTATTCATTCGGGTATCGGCTGAGCGTCTGCTAGGTTATTTTTACGGATAAACTAAATACAAATTAAAAATGGAATTCGTTGGCAAGAAATACAAGATGTCCTCGTCAGAGAATTTCGACGAGTTCATGAAGGCTCTGGGTGAGTTATTTTATTTGTTTTTAGTTTAGTTCGTTTAGCAATCGATGCCGGCCGGCTCCGCCGGTCGCGCCGTGGCTTTGCATAGGTAACTGTTTTGCAACCGGCCAGTTATTTAACCGGTTGATTGAGCTTTAACTATGTGTTTTAAGATGATATCCAATTGAGTTTCTTGATCTAAGTGTCGATTGAACTTATTATATTAAGCATACCTACTTAGTAACTGCGCATTTGAAACTTGACTATTAGGGTGGGGTAGGTTAATTAATATTTTAATCGACTTTTATCGAACTTTGCTACTAAATTTACAATGCAAATGTACTGTGCATTCACTTAGAAGCCGATGTAACTTTGAAATCCTACAGGTGTTTTATAAATCACGTGTTAGGTAGGTATGGTAGGTTTCAGAGTCTTAGATAGTTCTGTACTTAATAAGTAATGCTTGACCGATCGCTTTGGTACTCTTTGGGGGAGGCGTATGTCCAGCAATCTTTCGGCTGATATGATGATGATGAACGTTCCAAGAAACAACGAAACGAAATATTAATTTACACGAAAAATTCAGAATCATAAAACAGTGTGGGGAAAGTTTTCATTGAAAACTATATACTTATATTGTACCAAAACGTACCGCAATTTCACTGGCATCGCAATTACCATTATGAATTCAGTGACACTGCATTGTAACTGTAATCTAAAATCTACCCGCACAACTGCCATTACACGGATAACGATCGATCGCGTCGCGTTGGGTGAAAACCCTACCGATTTGCTTTAAAAACACAATGTGGACTTATCTAGGGTAATTTACCCATTGGCTGGCATTTGATGTTTGGGCGTAACCAGTGTTTGACAAACTTCGAATAAAAGCGACGCAGGCACTCAAGCCCTACACACACAGGAGTTATCAACCTAATAAAATGTCAGTTCCAACGTTTATGTTTTCGGATTAAATTATCTTCTATTACATTTATTACTTTTGATTGATACGGATTGAAAAATATAAAATGTTCATTTATGCCAATTGAGCACCGGGAATGACTAGCAATAGGTATACAACATGATCTTTAGAGACATGTCCTACTATTAGGGTGAGAATCCACCAGAAATATGTTAAGCGTGGTCCCAATTAAAATGTAGCTAATGTAGCTTAGCATATCCTAGGTGGATATTCATCCCTAGGGTCGGACTTTACCAATCAATATAACAAGCCCACAAAACTACTTATATCAATATCTGAACTCGACTTTATTGCCATCAGATATTTTTGAGCGCCCTAAAGAGTATAGCACATGAATTGTTCTAGAAACGATGCGTGAAATAACTGCGAGACGTTTACTATATAATTGAAGCCGCTCCGTAGTTATAAAACGAATAAAGATATTGTCGAAGGGACAGGAGGACTACTCATCAAAGTAATAAGTGCAATTGTTCTGCGTTCAGTATGACTCGGACTCGTGCACGAGGGTTCCGTACCGTACCGCACCGCACCGTACCGTACTCGCATGATTTATAGCAAACTAGACTTAATGGCGCATGTCATAGTGTCCCGTGCGCAAAAACTTCCACTGCCAGGAACCCGCGTAGCCGCTTTCCGCTTCTTGGCGGGAAAACCACGGGATCAGCTACGAGCGTAGCGTGTAGCGATTCTTGGCAGAATGTGTTAAGTGTTTACCTTTGCATACCGAGTGTCTCTTGACACTGGTTACTTAAAACAGTATTTTTATGCGATAAGGTTACAAATTAGTTTTCGGAATTATTTTGTAACTTTTGTATATCTGAAAAACGGCGAATCTTTTTTGCGTTAGCATAGAAGTGTACCTTGCCCGATCTAAGTATTTGATTTATTTAATATCAATTCGAAATTGATACTTCCATGCTTTCTGGTGAAAATCGGTATTGACGACACTGACAACGAAGTGATCCCACGGGGGATACTTAAGGCGGAAACACATTATTAACACGCAACGCGACCCGATACCACGCGACGCGTGTTGAGTCGAATCAGATTATAGTATTTTCTATGACCAGAATGACACTATGAACATGCGACACTACGCCACGTCGAATGTTCATAGTGTGATTCTGGTCATAGAAAATACTACAATTTGATTCGACTCAACACGCGTCGCGTGGCATCAGGTCGCGTCGCGTGTTAATAATGTGCTGGCACCTTTACTCTTTTCCTTTTGAGCCACGGAACCCTAAAATTGGGGTCGCATTTTCAGTAAGCGATAACATAAATAACTCTTTTATGAAGTACCTACTCACATAATTACAGCCGACTTCGAAAAGGTGATAAGGATATAATCGTATCCTTTGTAGTACATAATGTAGGTAGACACTTAATACGGTACAAACTTCAATTCATAAATAATTAACTACCTACTTACCTAAACTAAATTTAATATCGTATGCCTGCTGTGGCTAATACCATATCACTAACCATATCACACAATTTAAAAAAAACCAGGCAAGTGCGAGTGGGAAGTGGAACATTTACCTACTTGTATTGCGAATGAGGAAAACTATCAATCTATTGTAATTTTTGTGATGGCCAATCACCGCCAGTTATGCAAAGTAAGATTTATTAATCAAACCGCGTTTAGAATACTCTTCGGGGGAGGTCTATGTCCAGCAGTGGACGTTTTTCGGCTGATATGATGATGCTGATTAAGAATATAATGATGATGATGATAAGAATACCTTTGGCGGTGACAGTTTGCCTTAAAAATAGGTCAAAGTTTATATGAACTGACCGCTATTCCATTCCCATATTTATAACATTACTAGCTTCTGCCCGCGACTCCGTACGCGTGGAGCTCGTTTATATCGCAGCTCCATACAAACTTATACCCCCGCCCCCCATTTCACCCCCTTAGGGGATGATTTCGGGGATAAAAACTATCCTATGTCACTCTCCATCCCTTCAACTATCTCCACTTAGAAAATCACGTCAATTCGTCGCTCCGTTTTGCCGTGAAAGACGGACAAACAAACAAACATGCACTTTCCCATTTATAATATTAGTATGGATTTTACACGGGCACAAACAGGCCTATAACGCGATATTTATTTACCTTTGTTTGGTGATACATCACTTCAGGGGGATATAAATATGCTAAAATGTAATAATATTGATGACTCTCGCTCTTTAGGGATAAACCAGCACACTGTTTCTTTTTAACCGACTTCAAAAAAAAAGGAGGAGGTTCTCAATTCGGCTGTATTTTTTATTTTTTATTATTTTCAATGTTTGTTACCTCAGAACTCCGTCATTGACGAGCCGATTCGAAAAAATTTTTTTTTGTTCCTATGTAGGTATATACTTCCAGGTAGGTCCCATTTTTTTCAAAATCAGTTAGATGATGGGATCCATGAGGAATTGAAAGGACTCCTCAATTTTATTAGGCACGCGTGTAGTGATTTTGGTATTTTCTGTTATAACTCGTGTATTTAAATCCGGAATCATAAATTTGGTGGCGAGGAATTGATGATGGAGACCACAGATGACTTATCGAATTCCTCAATTATGTACTTAAAAGTGCAGAAGTACGTCACAGGTATTCTGATAAGATTCCGTTGAAATAGGAACTAATGAAGTGCCATTGGTAATGATCTTGGGGAATCGATGGAAGTCCTCAAATATTATCGGCCCACATACAGCGATTCGGTTTTTTTCCATAGTAATCAACGCATTTGCTATCGGAAATCAGTTCGTGTGGTAAATTGTAAAAAAAAATAGGAAATGTTCTCGTGGCTTGGCGGAGTACTAAATTGAAGACGTTTATAACTTTGTTTTTAAAGTAAAATATCGTTTAAAAGTCTACACAATCTAATCGCTTCAAAACTATATTAAAGGGTAAGCTAAAGGGTAAAGCTATGAAGTCGGTAAGGTAGTAACACAGTAACAAAAATGTATATGTGATTAATTATTAAACCTACCAATTATCACGATGGTCGGTTGAGAAATGCGACCCTGTAGACAGGAAGAGCTGAACATATCCTACGAATTTCTGCCCAAGCTTGCACAGAAAAACTCGTTGGTTGCAACGCTCGCTCGTTCTATCTTTTTTTTCTAACAAATGAAATACATTATTATTAATGTGGCCATACTTTTCGAGTAACTTTTAGTTTTTGCGGACATCGTACGACGAGCTATAATTGTATGTCGGTGCTAGCAACGTCGCGGGTGGACTTTGAAACGCATTCTGGACTCGGATTTGTGCCAATGTCACGTATTGGTTGATTGAACACCACTTTGCTATAGTTTTTTAGTGACAATGACACTGCAAAATTATAGTATTCTGATGTGACAACTATTAAATATTTTAATTTTGGGATACTTTGGCGGATACGCGTCAATGAAACCCGTCTAGAAACCTACGTCTTTGTTGGTATTTGTTTTAATGTTGTATTGTAATTAAATTAGCTATGGTATCACAGTTTAAGTAATGTGAGCATGAATATTTGTTTCTGAGTCATGGATGTTTTCTACGTATTTAAGTATTTGTATCTATTATATATATCGTCGTCTAGTACCCATAACACAAGCCTTATTGAGCTTACTATGGGACTAGCTCGATTTGTGTAAGATTGTCCCCGTATATTTATTATTATTATTTATTATTTATTGAGTAACGTTACCTTATTCAAAAGCGAGCTATTTCTTAAGAAGTGGCACTTTCCGCCGGAATATATTTTTATACTATCGGTTCTATAAAAAAACATACTTAGGTTGTGGAGTTGCCATATTATATTTAAATATTATTTTGTGTGTGGGCACACCCTAAATATGTTTTTTTTTATAGAACCGAAAGTGCAAACACGGAACGGATCAAGTTTATCAATATTTATTGCGCAGGTGCATTCACTATCAGAAAAGCCGTATCATTTATCTGACAAAAATAAATTGAATTTAACAAGATAGCTGATAGAATTTAGTATTTTATACCTATTCGCCTAGTGACTGCAATACTAGCAACTGCGAGACGCCGTGTGCAGTAGACCCACATCTCTAATGTGTTTAAATTTTGAGATCTTGCCGCATTTCAGTCACTATAGGCGTATTGTCGGTTCCCCCCATTCAGTCGTCCCACTGTTGGGCACAGGCCTCCTCTCAGGAACTATGAGGCTATCTATATACGGATGAAGGTATTTTTGAAATTGGATGAGGTGTTCCGGACATTATCTGTTGCATCCAGAGCTACAAACTAACAAACTTGACCTCTTTGTAATAGTATCGTACCTAACTCTTTGGTCTCCCACCTATATCCAGCAGTGGATGTCTTACGGCTGAACGCTTAATTTAAAGGTTGAACGTTTATTTTAGAATTTAGGTTAACCAATTTTAATAAGACATCTCTGACAATATAGTAATATTAGTGTTAACTTTTGACGTACTGACTTTAAAGCCTGAATGTATCTGTAGTACGGTTTTTGGTGTTCCGTACCAAAATTGGTCCAACGGAACACTTATATTCAACGAACTAGCCAGACGAACATACTTCATCAGTTTGTCTTTAGCTGACGTGTTCCCATTACAATAATTAACATCGTATGCGCTGGCGCACGCACCGCCATGACCAGCGCAGTCTTGGAGCGAGACCTATGAGTATAACCACGAAAGTTTTTCCCTCGAATTTCAACGAATTTCGAACAGCCGCAGGTCTTTAGCCGCGATAATCTTTCGAATGTCTCCATCTCTATCAGTGATCCATTTGATCGTTGGTAGTAGTTCACGATTAACAGTGAGACCGGTTTTGGTAGAAGTGATGTCATTTTTTTATGTGAGTGGCCACTCGCAAAAGATGTGGACTATCATAGATCTATTCACAACAATTTTTTTGTAAAAAAAATTAATACTTTAAAATGCATCGGAGACGTGATATGTGCAATATACTTTCCGCAGGTCATATTGAATAGTTATAAACAAAACTTAAAACTTAAATAAGTATCTTGGCTCCGATATTGTTTAACGCGTTTAATTTTTTACATCTATGCGTGTTAAGGGCTCCTCTACACGATTATTAAAAAAACATCCTTAGCCGCTGCAAAAATATATACGACAATTTTTCTCATACAAAATTGCCCAATTCCCACAGATTCCCACTGCACTGGTCTGATAACAGCGAAGAGATTGTGTGTGAATGTTTCGTTTTAAGTTGTAATGTCTAAATATTTTTTGTATTTCAATTTCAAATGGAATATTTCGCTTTTATTATAACTTTTAGGGGTATTTTGCCTGTCCAATAAAGTCTCTATTTCAAGATGATTTGAGGTAGAGCTATAATTATAATTTTGGGGTAGCGGTATATGAACAAACTAATAACTAAACTAATAACTAAACTTATATTTGGGCGTTCGCGGTACCAGCCCAGGTAGTGGTTAATGGTTATCGACGTGGCGCAATGAACTGAACTAGTATATGTATATCGGATAGCTTCGTGTCGGTTCCAATTACAATTGCGGCATTATGAACTATTCGAAAGGAATCGAACGGAAGTTTTCTTTTTTACCGTCCACACTAAATTTATTTTTACACTTATCGCCTTAATTATTAGGTCAAGGGGAATAAAGTTTATGTTTAAGCTTAATTAAACTAGGGATGATCAAAGGCTTTATTTGGTGGAATCGGGGAGGAAGGATTGACACAGACCGAATTCCACGCAGCCTATAAGTAGGCGGACCCGCCGGCACAGCTTGTAATATAACTTAATTGGTTTCCCATACCAAAGCAGTTTAGTCGTCAATACAAATTAGTCAAAGAGCTACCGCGTCGTACGATCTTTTCATACCAATTATACAGTCGCATAAGCCGTCTCCTAGCGATTACCCATTGGCCGGGCTCCGTCGGTCAATTGTCATAAAATGGACGACAATCAGCACCAATTGTGGCCAATCACGCGGGAGATGAGACCCGTTTTCTTTTCTATTATATTCGTTATAACGATTTTCATCCTATTCCGGTATCTAAGAATTGCGAATGTCTGCGGACAAGGGCTAAATAAAGATCCATTAACCCACGAAGAAGGGCCCATTTGTAGCAAAATTATTAGCATTATTAGCACTTGGTGCAACAAAACGCTTTGGTACCTGCGACGATTCGAACGCAGGACCGCCGCTTGTTTGAACCACTCCGCTACCATAGTTTATCATTCATCATATCAGCCGAAAGACGTCCACTGCTGGACATAGGCCTCCCCCAAAGAGTGCCAAAGTGACCGATCCTGCGCGACCCGCATCCAGTGGACTCCCGTAACCTTTACCCGGTCATCAGTCCACCTTGTGGGGGGCCTACCTACGCCGCGCCTTCCGGTACGCGGTCGCCACTCGAGAACCTTTCCGCCCCAACGGCCATCGGTTCTACGTGCTATGTGCCCTGCCCATTGCCACTTAAGTTTAGCGATTCGGTTACCTTGGTTCTGCTGCGGATAGTCTCATTTCTGATGCGATCACGCAGAGAAACTCCCAACATGGCCCTCTCCATTGCCCTTTGGGTGACTTTGAGCTTTCTTATAGGCCCATAGTAAGCGACCACGTTTCAGTGCCATATGTCATCACTGGCAACACACACTGGTCAAAGACTCTCGTCTTGGGACACTGCGGAATATTGGACGAAAAGATATATATAGCTTATCATTAGCTTTTCGGTAAAGGAGGATATACATGTGCGAAAAGAAACAAAGGTTTTTGTTAAGTCCCTAACCCACGGCCAGCACCTTTACGTTCCCCTTTAATAGGCCGATGATGATGACGCAATTGTAACTATTTCAGTACAATTGTTGATATTAAAATGTTAAATTGAAACCTTAAGTCAAGTTTCAAGTGCATTGTACGATAACCCAGGGAGGTTGGGGTCGTCGGAGACATCACTCGGACATCAAAATCTACCAAAGACTGGTTGGACGTATACATTCAGATGATCGAAAGAAACAAATCATTACGAGACCCCTGGACAAATCGCTAGAGCTGTAAGGAATTAGATGACTTCATCACTGGCTTGACCAAGAATCGGAAACCTTGATCTGGTTGATAACTTGGTTGTTGCAATCATCCGCAAGTACAATTAGTGTTAACATGTCTGCGTGAGTAATTTTGCACTAGAAAGTAATTTTTCTTACTTACTAGTACCTCTCCCATATATAATAACAATGCCCATATATAATAACAATGCCCATATATAATTAAAGCTAGCAATGAACATGTTTTCCTTCAGGAGGCGAAAATTTACCTAGTGTGAAACTATCGAAAATTTTCGTCATTAAAATTTCTCGTCGGTGCATTGCTAATGGGAGCGGAGATATCAACATAAAATCAAAATGTCTGATATATGAACCTACCTACTAATATATGCTCAGACGTAAGTTGCATCTCAACTAGTTTGCTATAAATAATCTTAAACGACATGCCAACTACTTTACGGAATGACTCCCACGGCGTGCCCACTACCCGGTAAACGTGGATGACTAGGCGTAGGCACTGTCTTTATCCAGAGGCTCCATTTTGGGACTCGTATATCTATGAGACAGTTTTGAACAAGATCTCCTCGAATATGGACATACCGACCAATAATTATGGGCTCTGGAGAAATGGAGACGCGTTCTGCGACAAAGTCAAATCCAATAATCCACATCGGTTCAAACTGGAAACATTGTTTATCGATGTGACATGCATGCTATGCAACACACGAGGCCGCGACCGGAGTGGCGATACGGGCTTTAACGGTTGAAGTAATAATCGATACAATATCTCAATATTCTCAATCTGGCAGAGATCCTGACGAGATAGAGGCGTGTGTTCAAAATCTAGTAGGCTCTTGGGGAAAAACTAAGGACGTGCATTTACGAAAATCGAAGATATATCGGCCGGTAGCGAAGAGTAAAGGCGGCATGCTGGATTGGGTGTCATGCCATAAAAACTGAAGACACGTACTTATGAAAGATATTGCCTATTACTAAACCTATAACATCGTGACAGTGTTAAAGCTTGCCCAATATTTTTCATCGTGCCCAGACTGAACCAAATAATAGGTTTATTCATTAATTCCTTCTCATCTATGCGCATTTTCAAAAAAAATAGATAACTCTGTGTCAGTTTTTGTGTGAAGCTACGGTAGCCTAGTGGTTCAGGTATGCGGCTGTCAAGCGGCAGTCTTGAGTTTGAATCCCGGCTCGCACCAATGAGTTTTTCGGAACTTATGTACGGAATATTTACCGTTAGCTTTTCGGTGAAGGAAAACATCGTGGGGAAACCGGTCTCCTCTACATTAAACCACAACCTCTAGCTTTCCCTCTGCGTTGGAAGGTCAGATGACAGTCGCTTTCGTAAAACTAGTGCCAATGCCAAAGCGGTGTCAAAGCGGACCCTGGGCTCGTTTAGGGCACCACCGGGAATAACGCTAGGAGGATGATGAGATGAGAGTCAGTTTTGTGACGGCAATGAAGTACCTACCTATTCGGTTTGTCTATTTTGTAAATTGTGTATTGTAACTGTAAGTTGTGAAACAAGTTCAATTTCGTACAATTTGTGTGCGTAAATTTCGTCACATAACTGACACAGAGTTCACTTTTCTTTAACAACTCACGCTAATTACACAATTCTTTGAAAATGGCGCTATACTAATAATACCAATATGCACTAACTTATGCTAAAATCATAAAGAGGAAAAGTCTGTGACATTGCAGCAGTAAGTTATTTGGGAACTAAGTACTCGGCTGATTTCAAAATTATGAACCAATCGATCTTAAGGTAGGTTTATAATAGATAATGTTTTTAGATAGGTTTTACAATGTTTTCGCATTATTGTGACTTTAGAAGACAGGTGTAAATGACGTGACCTTCGTTGTCGATCAGCGTTTATAATGTTAAAAAGGTAAACTGAGTAAATTCAATTACACTGTAATTTCCTTACTTAATTATCTTACTAAATTTCCTTACTTAATTAATCTTTCCTTTTCCCCGTGTGGTGTCGGGTTAGAATAGCACCACCCCCTTTCCTCCTGTGGGTGTCGTAAGAGTCGACTAAGGGAACAGGGTTGAAGTGTGTTGTGGGCGATGGGCTAGCAACCTGTCACTGCAATGTCACATTTTGTCGATCTTTTATACCCATATTTATGCTAAAAGTGGCACTGGAACAAAAGTTTCATGTGCTCTGCCTAACCCTTTTAGGGATAAAGGCGTGATTATATGTATGTATGTATGTTCCTTACTAAATTGACAGCTTATGCTAATAACAGTGTACGTCAGGGTGTTACTGTGTATCGATGTAGGAATTTCTTCTATGACGGATCGTTTCGCGCGACTCTTGCGCATCGCGAGGTGCCGTTGGACATTGAACCCACTATAATTATCTGCACGTATATAAATAAGTATTTGTTTGTTTCCTCTATCTGCAGTTGCTAGAAGATGGATTTTACGTAAGATTATGTATATCGCTTTCAAAATCTTATCACCCGAACTTTTTCTCTTAGATATTGTTCTCGTTGATATGAAGAAATTCTACCGTCCATTGCCTATACCCTGTTCCATATAAGATTAGAAAAACCGTGCATTAACGTCATGGTTTTCAAGGAGACCACTGTGAAACAAAAATAAATATAAGCTAATTGATTGAAATAAGTAAAATTAGAAAAATATTTCCCTCTGATATTCTAGTATAGATAAATGAAGAAACGCAGACAATTTTTTCCGTTTAAAATCGAATATATATCAGGAATATAATATCAGGAATGAAGTATAATTGTCTAGTTTCATATTCATATAATTAATTGCACTTTGCAGATACTTATTTAGTCTAAACTATTAACCGTATTCGGCGTTATAGGAATTTTCAAAAACACGACAATTATTAACTAAAGCTGACGTAATTTCTCAATAGCATCCATTCTCTTAATTAATATTGATTGTATGGTGGGCTCTTAATTTCTCACAGGATTGCAAACCGGCAATATAATTTCAAATACCCTCGAGTGGTTAGTTAACTGTAGCGGTTTATACATCGCTATAGCAAATAATTACGAGAAAAAGAATAAAGCTAAAACGTCTTCCAAATATTTTAGCTGGTTCTCCTTGAACATTGCATTCCTCGTTCTTGTTGTTTTATTGGTCGTGTTTGGCCAAATATGGTTACAAAGGCGAAGCTCTTTTTTGTTTGACTAAGTTGGCTTAATTGATGTTAGGTCTATTTTGTATTAGTGTGATGGTACTTTTACAACACTTTTGGTTTTTGGTGTTCGTAGCTAAGGCAGAGGATAACTCAAGGTTGATTTAATCGTCTACATAAGAGAATGAATTGACATTATGGGCGGTTAAATTGACTGCAAGTACTTTATGCAATAAGCGTTGCTGGAGAACATTACAGAATTATGAGTATTATGACCCCTCTGACTTGCGCCTGGTCCTGATTTTACCATGGAGTAATAAATGATTAATGAACATAGTCCTAACCTAAGTCTGAGAAATAAATTTTCAAATTGTAAGTTGCCACCAATCTCCAAACATCTTGGTCCTACTATTGTCTCTAAGTTTGGCAACATGATGTCCACGTCAGTTCAGTAGAGAATATCAAAGGCTAAACAGTCGTTTTTTTTAATAAATGAATGGATAAAGATATGACAACGCATCATGACATCAACATCATTCTCGGAAATGACCACTACCCTCAATTTCCGCTTTATCTCAAAAATCGTCTCACTTTCATCATCATCATCATCATTTTAAGCCCGTAATGCCCACTGCTGAGCATAGGCCACTTTCGAGTCATCTTCATCTCACTTTAAGTATCTGTAATTTTATCGAGTTCAACTAAACGAAGCGGATGGCAAAATGGCAAATTACTCTTCCGGCATCCTTATTGCCGATAAATGTCCACCGCTCGTACTACGAACCACTCGCAAAGCCAGAGTAAGAAAGCCGTAATTTCTCCATACAACTCGTTACACTTCAATAACTTCTGGCCCCTCTAATCCAATTCACATTCATTATTCAACCCGCATAAACCAAAGCTGCCCACTCCCTCCGGGCCTGCACATTGGACCTGCATTGGAATGCAGTACAACGGTATTGTGAACTCTTTGAAACATTCCACCATTCCAATATCAACCTTATTGGTTAAGACTTAAGGTGACGCAGAATCGCACGGACGGTTGTGCTAAATTGCTTCAGATGAAACGTACTGTAACGGCGGTGGTTGAAACAGGAACTAACGCTTATTTATAATGAAGACATCGGGATTACGCGAAGACAGTAGCGCCACGATTGGATGCAAAGTCGGCGGACATGTGAATGATTGGAAAATGAGTGAATGGTTTTATTTGATGCGTTCGCGCGTCAATGAAGTACGAAACTCGTGTGAGGAAAGTTTATTCAACATAATTAATAACTAACAATAAGACAATAGGTAATAAACCTAATAAAAAGCGTGTGAGCAGAATAGTAATAGGTAGGTCAAGGAAACGGTGGAAGGACTGTGTGAGAAACGATGTGGAATGAAAGGAAGTCGAGGAAAAGTGTCGAAATGGCGTCAGAGAAGTATGGAAGAAAAAACATGCTGCGCCGATCCCAAATAAATCGGGCAAGCGAATGAGGCGGTATAGCAACTAAGTATACTGTCTACTAATAATAAAAGCAATATTGATTGGACTGTCGGAGGCAGCGAATAGCTTTGCAAATATTTATTGACTTCTTTAGATAGGCAAACAGATCCAATACGTATATCTGTTTATATACCTGTCATACAGATAGCCCGTGTATTTCAACAAGCCGCAAATACACGAGCTCGTCTTTCACTCTAGTCTCGGGCCAATTAAGGAATCTCGACTAGTTAGTGGTGAGCAGGCCGGTCGAGGAATATTGTCTGGTCAACCATTTGTGTCACTGGATATAAGTTTAGACGGATCCTGTCCTTTTTGCAAGCTATATTTGTATCAACTTGTACAGTCAGTCAGCATAATATAGATGGTAGCAGCCAAGGTAGCCAAATATTCCTTTACACGTCTTTATGACTGTAAACAAACGTGATTGACGTCATCTCAAAAGTCCAAACTGGGGGTTTGCCAACGAGCAATGGGGCGTAGCATATTAGTTATCAAATAAGTGGATCGCATCCGGAACACCATGCTGCGCTCCAAAACTCAAATAGTCGATGTAGCTCGAAAGTCGGCCAAGTTGAAGTGGGACTGGGCTGGTCATGTCTGTCGCATGCCAAGTGAACTGTGGGCCAAGATCACCACTGAATGGCAGCCCGACAGCTCGAAACGGAGACGTGGCAGACCTCGTCGACGATGGAGAGACGAGCTAGACTCCTTTTTAAAAGAATGGCCAGAGACTGCTCAGAATCGGGAGCTCTGGAAAAAGTGGGGGGAGGCCTTTGCCCAGCAGTGGGACACTACAGGCTCACACATTTTTAGCGACTTGGCGGTATCCGATTTTGGTGAATACGCAACACTACACAGCTGATCTGATTATGGTCAGAATGTGACCATACTTGTGTTAATCGGTATACTTGAAACCTCTTAACGAGTAGTACCTAGTTAAAACCATGGATGTTTCCTCAGGAAAGCCGGAACACTAAACCATACAAAAAAGTTTTTGACCTAAATAAAGGACTCTGATTTACAAAGTGCCAGTGTTTTACAGTGGTTTTACACGTTAGGTGTCCTATAGGTACAGATAGATATGAAATATGATAATGATAATTGATAAAACAGTTTTTAACAAATAGCTGTGAGACGAGCAGAAAGATATTTATCTCGGACTAAATGGGTGTTGTTTACTAAAATTAAGTACGATCATCTGGTATAATATATGGTATCGTTTTTGTAGGTATGTAATCTCTGCCCCCAGGGCGACTAGCTCAACAACGCGCGTCTCACGCGCGTAGTAAATTATCGTTTCTTTCGTAATGTTCTATTAGAAAGAGATGAATAATCTAACCCGTGTGCGCCGTGCGGTCTTGTACTCGTAATAGCCGTGCTACTCACAGGCAACTACTAGAAGTTGTTATTTATCTCCGGGTCGAGTCATGAAGGAGTCCAGACTGGATGTAAATCAAATGCTTCATGTATAAAGGCAATCTGTATTACCATCATACGCTCAATCTGTATTACCATCATACGCCCAATCTGTATTACCATCATACGCCCAATCTGTATTACCATCATACGCCCAATCTGTATTACCATCATACGCCCAATCTGTATTACCATCATACGCCCAATCTGTATTACCATCCTACGTCCAATCTGTATTACCATCATACGCCCAATCTGTATTACCATCATACGCCCAATCTGTATTACCATCATACGCCCAATTTGTATTTCCATCATACGCCCAATCTGTATTACCATCATACGCCCAATCTGTATTATCATGATACGCCCAAGTGGCGTAGCTAGGTGACCAAGGGCGCTAGGGAAAATTCAAACCTATGTACCTACAACTTGAAAAGTTGAAAAACCCCCGCCGTTTTCATTTCAAAGTCCAATATCTCAAAAACGGCTTAACAGGTTATGATGAGACATGGCTGAGAACACTCGGGATAAAATTATCTATGACACAAAAAAACCGCATTCAAATCGGTCCATCCGTTTGGGAGCTACGATACCACAGACAGATACACAGATACACAGACAGACACGTTAAACTTATAACACCCCTCTTTTTTATCGTCGGGGGTTAATGAGTTTGTATGAGCACCTCATTCCCAAAAATGAGGTGGTACAATGTCGTACTTCAAATGAGGTGAGGTACCATATAATAATTAGCATTCAACGACAGTAAAAAAAGGTATTTTTGAAGTGTACTGTACGTCAGACCACCAATTCATTTCATGTTCAATTTTCTTACTTACCTCCTCCCACTACATACAATATTGTATTGTATATGGGGGAAAGTTAGGAGTCCGGAGCTCGAGGGGCGAGGCTTTGAGGTTTGAGGGATAAATGAAGCGCGAGGTGATTACTGAGCGAGTGACTCGTGAGGACTGAAGTACCTACATTTTTCAAGCGTGAAGTGATGCGACAATTTAATGAAATGAGTATGACAAATGAGGTACCTCACGAGTGAGTAACCCAACACCCAGCACCCAGTGCACAGCCCCCCTATTTTGTAACTTGTTCTAAGCTCACCGCAAGGCTCGCCCACAAATATATTTTGACACCGCGATAGAGGTCTAGTTTCGTGACGGGTGATCGGCGGGGTGAGCTGCATTAACGCTTAGCGAATAACAGCCCAGGCCGCGTTTACGCACAGACATAACATCGCGCGATACACCGTGAGCTGTCAGGAGACGAAAAATTGACAAGTTTACTATTGACCGCCACCGCAGGCCGCGCCAGTGCGTTAGCGCCTCCACTACCACCTGCCATGCTATAATCTTATTCTTCAATATTTAATTTTAAATCTAGGACACTCTAAATAAGTACCTACTTAGGTATGCACTACCTATGTGGCTGTTTTCAACTTGAAGAACACTACTGCTTCAAAAACAGGTTATATTTTTGCGGTTCTTTCGATAAAATATTGGTAATCCATCTAAAATCTGAACGTAGCTTGTTCCAAAATAATCATTCGTATTGATAAATAATTGGGTATGGATTTATATTAAAGTATCGCAAAAGTTGATTTATGTGCGGCTTAACAGCTTAGGATTTAGCAAGCTTATCTACATTACTTACTTTACTTACATAAGCGAGCAAACGAGACAACATTTTGAGGGTTACAATCAACAACAGATAAGTTAGCGAATCTCTGACCTTTTCGAAGAAAGGGCGGACCACGCGTTTGGTGACGTCCATTTTAGCTCGGTGCGGTATTTTTAGTATTTTTACACCTATATCAGGGGACATGTTGATCCCCTGCGACTTGACTGGGATCACGTGGAATTAAAAAGTGAAAAGGTGATTATTGCAAATACTCTTAAATATACTCTCAGCTATTCTCTCAGCTCAGGTTTTAAATATACCTGCATATATCTATCCGAAGCATTCTATTGATTTACCACCGTACGTGAGTAAAATGTACTATCTCCGTTCAATGTCAATAGTAGGTAGGTAGGTAGGTAACCTACTACTAGTACCTATTTTAACTTGTCTACATCAAATAATATAATTGTATAGGGTATTACTATAGGTACTCGTTTGTTCGTACTACTTTACTAAACCATTATCTATGAATTTATGGTGCATCATTTTAGTGTAGATGAGGAAAACACATGTAGGTACCTACCTATTTTTCTTATTCATTTTTGCATCCTTCGTCTCTTCATGCACGTTATCTACCTTTACACAATATTTTCCCGATAAATTGGCCTGCCTTTGATTAAACATCATTATCAGTAGGTATGACAGGTACAGCATATGTCAAAGTGGTCAAAGCCTAATCCATCCATAGATAAACGGTACACGGGTGACTAAACTCCCGCTAATCCACTTATTTCATATCTGACATGTGTCACTGTGTCGAACACTAAAATACATGTATATTTATTTTAGTTTTATCAATAAGATTTCTTTACGTATTCTTTAAGGCTATGTCTCTTAATGTAAGCTTGTATCCATGGGAGGGAAAAAGGTATAAACTGGTGGCTTCAGAAAATTTCGACAACTTTATGAAAGGATTAGGTAATTACGTTTTGATTACTCATTTTCATTGTCGGGCTCCATTGGACTGTATATTTCGTAAATGTTTAAGGTGTAGCGAAGGGCAGGCAGGACTTAATTAAATTTTCGTCGGTGGGACGCATATTTTATATGGTTCCATCGTGTAGAACAAGCCTGAAGAAACACGTTTTATTTGAAAAACTTTTCTTTAAAATAAAGAATGGTTGAGATATTGGGCCCATTGCGTTCCCGGAACAGGATAGGTTAGGTTCGTTAGGTTGCTTTCGGACGCCCGAAGGAGAAATTGGTCAGAAATAGGAACTCCGCTGTGCCGGTTTCTGACAAACCTCTTGCGTTACAAAAAAATGAAAAAATGGTACTATTCGCAATGATATCGAAAGTAAAGATACGCCTGTCCGAACAATATTCGGTTGTGACACACTGTGGCGTACGGCCCGGTCGTCCTGACACAGACTAAGGCACGGTGGCCCGAAATTGCCAGTGTAGGCCCACCGCATTGGACGAATTCCTTTTGCGCGTTGGACCCATGAAGGGGCCTTGGGGTTACGAAGTAATAATTATATTCGTCCTTTTTTGCGCGCAGCACAACAGACCACGGTCAGAGCGCCCCAGATGATTGTGAATGTATCCGTAATAATTGTTAATTCTAATAAAACCCCTGTTGTTTCCAGGCGTGGGTCTCATCACCCGCAAAGCCGCCAACGCCGTGACGCCCACAGTGGAGCTGCGCAAGGATGGCGACCAGTACACGCTGGTCACCTCCTCCACCTTCAAGACCACGGAAATGAAGTTCAAGCCCGGCGAGGAGTTTGATGAGGAGCGCGCTGATGGTGTCCAGGTATGCAATACCGATAAATAAGCCGGGTGCGGGTGGCGCAGGACCGGTCACTCTGGCACTCTTTGGGGGAGGCGTATGTCCAGCAGTGGACGTCCTTTGGCTGATATGATGATGATGATAGGTCAGATTAGATTGGTACGCTCTCGAAACTACTTACTACCACACCACTATATACCCATCGAAAGGTGTTCTATGATGGGGTGCTGAAGGCTTCCAGGTACAGCTATGGAATAACAAGTGTAATTCAATCTTGAGATCCTTAATAGTGAGGATAGTGTTAACACGTTCCCTGTCCGGGGACCCCCAATCTTGCGTCATGCACCAGCTGTTCAGCAGACGCGTGACATTGTCAGATCATTTTGTACGGGGTAAGTGAACGTGTTTCACGGTCGTGGGCCACGGCACACGTTGAAAAATATGGCAGTAAGAGCCTTGCAGTAGTGACGTAAGCACAATGGTCTCGTATTACACCAATCTGACAAATGCCACCTTACAATTCGCTGTACACTTCTGAATCAGCAATAATGATGGTCACCACGTATACAAGTCACTCGCCAATATACAGCTGCTGATTGCTTGGTTAACACATTCGGTTTCGGGCCACGCCCCCTAGAAACAAACTAGTATCAAACATGAACCTAGAATACTATGGACGGGCTGTACATGTTATCACAGTGAGGGACAGAAAAGCTCTTATGCAGCTAAATTAAGAACTCGTCTTAAAATGGCTGATGACTTGCCATAAACAACCTACTAAATTGATTGAGATCAATTGGACGGGTAATGGTTTGTTTGCCACAACTCCATACTAAATCAGTTGTGGCAGACAAAGAAAAAGTGGAACTGTGACAAGGACAATGAATGATATTTCCCTTTCTGTCACACTTATCGAGATTTTTATGCTTCCAGCTCGCTCGCACGTGGTATTATTATTACCATAGCCCGTCCAGAGTATTCTACGTTCATGGTATCAAACGATTACGCTGGCAGCGTGGTTAACAGTGCCCCATGTGGTTAACAGTTCCCCGTGTTTCCAGGTGAAGACCGTGTGCTCGTTCGAGGGCAACAAGCTGAAGCAAGTACAGAAGGCCCCCGACGGCATGGAGGTCAGCTACCTGCGCGAATTCGGCCCCGATGAGATGAAGGCGGTAAGAAAAGAGCTTACTCCCATCTTATGGCCGCTCCACACGATGGGCCATCCTGACCCATCATACAGGACGCGGCTATGCGGTAGAACGAGACATAAATATGTCTTACTCCTTTTAACGCATATTTGCGTCCTGTATGATGGATCAGGATGGTCCATCGTGTGGAGCGGCCATTAAAGGCCGGCAATGGCTGACCTTACTGAACATAGAGTGTAATGAAATGAAATGAAATGAAATGAAATGTGTTTATTTGCTTAACATTATGTATGTACATAATGTTAAGCAAATATACACATTGTGTATGTTAATATCTGGACTAATAACAATTGAGTATACCATCTAAATGTTTAGATGGTATACTCAATTGTTATTAGTCCAGATAATGTCAATACCTTATACTAGTAGGCATGCAAAAATTCAGATTACATTTGATTGAATTACATTAAATTGAATAGAATTGAAATAATAAATTTAAAATTTAACTTACATTATACATTATTGAAGAAAAATCCATTATAAATTATAAGTATAACTCATGAAATATTCGCATAAACAACAACAAAATATTATAACCAAAATAAGGTATATTAACTAAAATTTGCATTTAAATATTCTTTAACGCTATAAAAGTTGTGTTCACTTAAAAAAGCTTTGATTGCTCTCGTAAATTTAGTGAGAGGTATGTCCAATAGCTTTTGTGGTAGTTTATTATATATTTTATATACCATTCCATCGACATTATTGCGATATAAAGGCAAATTTCTTTTAGTTACATGTAATTTGTTTAAACGATTACTTCTAGCATTAGGGTTTACTTGAAAAATGAAAGTAAAATATTCGCTATGTTTTTTTACAAAAGTACATATTTCTGATATATACATGCATGGCAAGGGGAGAATGTTAAGTTTTCTGAACATAGGTTTACATGATTGCCTAGACCCGCCGCCACATAAAGCTCGAATACACTTTTTTTGTGCTTTGAAAGCTCTATCAAATTCGACGGAGTTACCCCAGTTTATGATTTTATACCGTAGAATAGAGGAGACATAACTATGATAGGCATTTAGGGCAGTGTTCGAAGATGATATTTCTTTTAGCCGTTTAAGTGCATATACAAATCGGTTTACTTTAGTACAGACTAAATCAACATGTTTCCTCCAGTTACAGTGTTCGTCCAGAGTTAAGCCCAAAAAGACAGTGGAATTTACCATCTCTATTTTGATATCATTATACGTTAAGTTTAACTCTAGTTTTTGGCTCTTAACTGTTCTGATTGATATTGATCTTAAGATCATTAATCTTCATCCAGTTTACTACGTCGCTAAGGGTTTCATTTATCTCATTTTCAAAAGTATTAACGTTAGTACATCTAAATAATATGGTGGTATCGTCTGCAAATAATATACATTTGTGTGTTGTTACATCGGGAAGGTCATTAATATAGAGAAGGAACAATAGGGGCCCCAAAATACTTCCCTGGGGGACACCTCTGGCATTAAGTTTAAATTCGGACAAAGCCGTAACTTTTTCTTTTCCAACTACTTTAGTTATTTCTGTACACTGTTTACGTTCACAGAGGTAGCTGGTAAGCCATTCATGGGCTTTTCCTCTAATGCCATAATCATATAGTTTACTTAGGAGCGTCTTATGATTAACGAAATCGAACGCCTTAGACATATCTAGGAATAATGCTACAATAGGTTCTTTATGGTCTAAACATTCTGTTATATATTTAACTAGAGAGTAACCAGCCAGAGACGTTGATTTGCCTTGCTGAAATCCAAATTGTTCTGTTCTTAGTAGTTGTTTTTTCCCTATAAAGTCAAGTAACCTTTTCCCGATCACTTTCTCAAAAATCTTGGATATTATTGGAATTAGAGTAATGGGTCTATAGTAATTCATGTCTAGGGTATTGCCTTTTTTGTATATTGGCTTGACTATTGAGTACTTGAGACGGTCTGGGAAGGTGCCTTGGATGATGGACAGATTAATTAGGTGAGATAAGGGTAGAGTTAATTTTTGAGAGCACAATTTGAGTAATCTAGTGCTGATATGATCGTATCCAACAGAATTTGTGTTATTTAGTGAAAGTATTGTGCTTATTACTTCATGTTCTGATACTGGAGCCAGGAAAATAGTACTTATTTGATTAAATTTATGAGACCTTGGTGGGGCCACTGAGGTCGTGTAATTTGTGAGATTTATGAAGAAATCGTTAAATAAAGTTGCTAGCTCGAGGGGTTCGTCTATGTATTTGTCATTTATATTGATTTGACCTATTTGCTTTGTGGGTCCCCTGGTGTTGAGATTTCTATGAATTACTGACCAGGTAGCTCTACATTTGTTTCTTGCATTATTAATTGTCTTTTTATTAGCTAACCGTTGGGCCTTATTGATGCACTTTTGTAGAGATTTGGAGTACGCAGAGTATAGACTTCTACGAAGTGGCTTATCGTATGTAGCTGATTTCCTATAAGCTAGATATAGTTGACGTTTTCGTTTGCAGCATTTTCGCAAGCCTTTTGTTATCCACGGTGAGGTTTTATTCTTGTGAGTAATCTTAATCTTAATTTTAGGAAAACAAAGCTCAAAGAAGAGCATTAGTAGATCATGGAACTCAGTAAACGCTACATTGATTTCGTTGTTGACAAGTATATCTTGGAAGGACAAGGAATTCATGGCATTAATAATTTTTTCTATATTTACTGCACTAAAATCTCGCCTATACTCGTTCCAGCTCGTAAGATATTTTAGTTTCCCTACCTTGAATGAGAGAAACTGCCCAGTGTTGTGATCCGACAAACCTAAGTGATCATTTCTGCTTAATACCTTTGGTAGATTACTGGCTATGAGGTCTATACATGACGATTGGCGGGTCGGTGTGTCAGTATGTAGTGTAAAATTATTGGCTTCCAAAATGCTAATTAATTCCTTACTTATTTTATCCGGTTTCAGTATGTTGATATTCCAGTCTCCGCACAGAATAATCTTATTTTTTTTCTTGTTCAATTTAGAGACCAAAAAATTAAGTTTTTGTAAGAAAATTAGTACATTCGAAGTAGGAGTTCTATAAATACATATAACAATTAGATCGATTTGTTTTAACTGTATTCCACAACATTCAAATGCATATATTTCTGAAATTTGGTCACAAATATTTAATTTTGTATGATGTAATTCATTTTTGATTAAGATACATGAGCCACCTCTTCTTTCTTGAAGACGCGAATAAAAGGATGCTATTTTGTATTTATTAATGCAAATGTTCAGTTCCATCCCTCTTCTGAGAAAGGTTTCCGTTAGGCATAGGATATCTATTGGCTCCTTTTTTACTGAATATTCCTCCAAAAGTAAGTTTATGTCATCCATTTTTTTCAAGACACTGGCTATATTCTGGTGCAGAAGCTGAAAGCTGTTACTGTCATGATGATATCTTTTAGTAATTATTGGTTTAATTTTAGGCACGAAAGGACTGAGAATGAGCTGAGGTAGATGAACGAAAGAAGTCCGGGGGTTGTTCGGAGGCTATTGGGCCAGTCCTCACAGGATCCGCTGAGGCTTTGACTTTAAAGAAGTCACTTATTTTTTTCTGTTGGGTCAGTGTAGTCACATATAGTTAGCTAACTTCTGCCCGCAACTCCGTCTGCTTGGAACTCTTTTAAGTCGTTAGCTCCATACAAACTTTCACTCCCTTAGGGGAGGATTTGCGGGATTAAAACTATCCTTTGTCCTTCCCCGGGACAAAATGTCCTTCATCGAAATCGGTTCAGCGGTTTAAGCGTGATAAACAGACACACTTTTGCATTTATAATGTTAGCATGGATGGCACTCAAAGTAGGCAACAACACGTTACGTACGTTATTATTGTAAGAGTCCTTAGGGACGTGTTACGTATTCAAAAATATTCTTACTTGCTTAGGATGATATTATGATGTTAGCATCCGTAGTAGGTACCTAGTGCAGCAAAAACCTGCAGCGGATTTTATTGTTACGGTGATTCCATAGATGGCGTTTTCGTTAATTTTGATTTTCGTCCGTTATGCATCAGTACAGGGGACCGATTTTTGACTTTCGAGCGCTCGACTCTTTCACTCGAAAACTGACAAAAATTATGAAATGCTATTTTGAAATAGCGATAGAAAATTCAAAAATGAGTGGTATCATGTGGTATTGACCACTCGTATTCAATTATATTGGTAGAAATTAGGACCCAGCCATTTTGACACTACAAACGTATTAACTTTTATTTGATTTTCGAGCGCTCTAAAGTCAAAAATCGGTCCCTGTCCGATTTTGTGGAACTTATTTGGAGGACAAAAATGCGGGTCCTGTCTCTTGACTAAAAAACGTTACGCCAAATGTTTCATTTGACAAAAGTTTCATTAGACCTAATGCATTTTTCGTCAAAACAGTGGTATTTTAGGGAATTCTTTGAATATCGTAGAATAGGTTAGGTTAGGTTTGTTTTATAATAATCCTATAAAGCTTTCTATTTAAGAAAAAAATGCATTATGTCAAATGAAACATTTGGCCAAACGTTTTTTTGGTTAAACATTAGTGACCAAAAAAATGAATCATTCATTCTGGTTCACTTTTCAAGACAATACGTATGTTGGGTGAGTTCAGTCCACTTGCCTGCCTTTTTCTGTGTGGTGTTTACTTGCTAAAGCCGTTGTACGCCCAAGATTGATTAGTAACTGCGGAAGTTGTGTGTATAAATACCTACGTGATACAGGTTCTTCGGATGCCATAAGAGCATCTCCGGCGGCAAGTTTGTTGATAGTATAGGGTCCCTATACTATCAACAAGGGCGGTTATCTATCACGCTTCCACTGCATCCCTCTGCGGTGTGCGGAGACGCGTACATTTCGCCGCACGCAGCTGCGGTGCAATGTGTACCGTGCGGAATTTGTATCCTAACTGAGGTAGTTGCACGCAACTAGGAAATCGTACCGTACCAAGCTTGTAGTGTGATAACATAAACGACTTTGGGAGAGTTGAACACCATTTTAGTTCAAATATAATGTAAACATGCGACTGCCCTGTAACTTGGTGCAAGTCAGGGTCAGAGAGATAATAGACAGTGCAACATACATTATAATATGGCTGCGAAAGATAAAAGTGAATAATAAGGGCAACAGTAAAGTAAAAATAGATTATATTTTTATTACCAATAAGTAAACAAAACATACGAATTAAGAGTACTCTGAAAATATGACGCTTTAACCGCTTCAACTTAGGTAGTTTTGCTAGTTTAGATTGTTTTTAATACATCAATTAAAAAATTAAAGAAATTTTGACCCTAGGAAATCGTAGTCATTTGTTCCCTTTTTTCCTACAAACATCATTCTAATTATAGAGCGTTTTTGTCGTAACATAAAAAGTTGGTGATTTTTCAATCAGTCGAGTCAATATTGTATACGTAGTTACGTAAAATTTCTGGGCGCATCAGTGCCATTTTACTGATTTTGTTTTGTTTCTATATATACTTCATCGCATAGTACAATCTATTTTCGTCTTACATTTCGGGGGCTATTCATAAATTACGTCATTTCAAAATAACGTAGTGGGGTCTGGCCAAGTAGATGACGATAGTTATTTTATTAGGCGAGGAGGGTCCATTTCAAGGAATAACAGGATGATGATAGGGAGGGTGGGGGGGGTGTCAAAATCGACAAAAAACGATGACTTAATTTTTGAATATCCCCTCGGAAGTATGGATGTTACCCGAAACGCTTTTATAAGCGTAAGCGATTAGGCCCCGTTTACAAAATGATAAGCAAGTGATGCACGGCATGCAGAGATTGTGACTTGAGTATATCCCGCTCGTGGCGAAAGTTTTCAATTTTACACTGATTGGAATTTATAAATGTTATAATGGATTGTCATAAAGGTATTTCTCTCATATGCAGGTCATGACCGTGAAGGACGTCACCTGCACCCGGGTCTACAAGGTCCAATAAGAAAACCACTCACAAGACTGCAGGGCTGCGCCCCATAGCTATGTCCTATGATAGCACAACTATTTAATAAAATTAAATTATGTTACAGCGCTCTAACAACTAAATGACTGCACACTCGGAATACGAGAGTTCAATTTGACCAACGGCGTGGCCGTACTGCTACTTCAACTGTCAGATAGAACGAAAACGACCAATCAGATTGCGACAGTATAATTCTTAATTCAGCAAACTTCACAGCTGTCAGTTACAACGAATAATTTTCGAACTCCGAATGTGAAAGTTACTGATTTTAAGCTGATCGCATTGAGCAGTCATTTATTGGTAGAATCAAACGAGTATATTATTCTTTGCTTGTCAACTCAATAGTTTATTTTTGTATGATTTACGCGTGTTTGCCAAAGTTAGGTTATGTTATGCTACATAACTTGTACTATGCGGAGATGTGAACTTACTGATGTATGTTTGCATACATTGCTGGGCATGTTAAATAAACTCGTTTTTATATATTTGTGTTTCCATTGTGATCCTGAGCATCCCTATCCCAGAAACGGACAATATGGATCGGTCCATACAGAACGCGAAGTTGCGGTATTGAAATTAGGTTGGAATCATATTGCTTAGTACACAGGCAGGTAAATGCGCGTATAGTAGATATAAAGTATGGATCAGTAGGATTCCAAATCCAATCTTGACTTTTGCCAATGAGAGTCGTTCGAATCATTGTTCGATACGGGTCCGTGATGTAGGGTACAGCGAAATGTCATCCCGCTCGAAGTTGGAGCAGCCCAACTGGGGAAGTACTTCCGCCTTGCAGAAGACCACAGCCATAATAACACTACTACTCGCTCTGTAGTAGTGTTGTGTTCCTGGAGGTGAGCAAGGTCGCCAGAGGTCCCGAGGATGCGAACACGGCGAATCCTCAAACATATCTTAAAGGCCAGCAACGCACTCACAACACCTGTGGTGTTGCAGGTGTCCATGGGCGGCGATAATCGCTTACCATCAGGTGATCCGTCTGCTCGTTTGCCTCCTATAACATAAAAAAACAGGTATGTAGATAGACGTAGGTATACGTGAAACATACGTGAAACAAAAAACATTGTAATCGGTAGCATAATAATATGTATTATTAAAAGGTGTGCCTTTGTGAAGTTCCCAACCCCTGCCCATTCCCTAGCATCCATTAGAGGAAGCCTGTGCCCAGCAGTGGGACGTATTAATATACGCTGATGGTGAAGATTATGATGATGGTGAAGATGATATGAAAACGAACTACATATATTCATTACCTACCCCTTTCACTATTCATTTGTACACTAGGTACCGTAGGTACCGTTTATTAACGACATGGTTTAAATATCGGGATTCATCTTAGTAGGTAGTTAGGTACCTACCTACATTCACTTGCTACTTTATTTTTAGAAAGATTTTTCTACTGTATACCTATAAATAAATAAATATGTAGGGACAATCTTACACAAATCGACCTAGTCCCAAAGTACCGAGTCTTTGGGACTAGCTCGTCTAGTCTAGAGACTAGACAACGATATACATACTTATACTTATAGGTACATAGAAAACATAAGTATTAGAGATGCGCCGAATAAAAAACATGCCGAATATCGAAATATTCGGCATGTTTTTTTAATGTAGGGTATTCGATTCAGCTGCCGAATACCAGCTAAAAATAATGTAAAATAAGTAGTTACTGCTTCATGAAATTAATTCACTTAACCCTTCTTATTGTTATTTACTTGATTTATTGCCAATATTTCGCTTTGATAAAGAACAAAGATGTTACCATTGAATGAAGTACCTGATTTAGAACAACGAATGAAGGCATTAGAATAGTAATAACAATATTTCGACTTTTTAAAAGTCTCATAAGCGCACATAAAACTAACAGTTAAGTAGTCTTTTTTTCTCTTTATTTAATTCAATTAATTTTGTAGTGGCACCTCCAGCGGTTAAATGTTGCACTATCATTTCATTTTGGTTTTTACTGCCATCTACTGTAGAATCGGTAAACATTTACATTGGTATTCATGCAACTTTGATACTTAGCTCTGCTACTGAACGCTAGATGTCGCGCATCCAGGATTACACTGCTATTCATCAATGGAGGGCACTAGTTCAAGCCTCACATTGCCGCAGAGGCGTTTTTTTTAACTTACTAAGTTTTATTAGAGCAATTAGTAGAGGTTTACTATATTAAAATATGATTAGAATAAAGTAACAAGAATAAATTACATTACTCGTAGATAAGCATCATCCTTTATTTCAAATCTCATACATAAATTGAACATAATACGGTCAAATTATATTAGTCTCGGTGCTAAGTTCCATTGCCTATCTTATTTAGCTTTCCAATTTAGGGGTATTATAATTTGTACTACGGATCGGCCGCCACGCCGTTGCTTTGCTTGGGGCCGGATTGCCGCAGTTCGTATGCTACGCTACGTCCTACGATTAGTTTATTTGTGCCGTGAATAGGATAGGTGCGTTCGGGTGCATTGTACAGAACGCGATTATTATCAACATCTGTCAAATCTTCAATTTTACGAGTTTTGTGATAGAGATGGTGGATTCTTAATGAAATTACTGTGCCGGTGTGAATTTACTAAGTGTCCAGTTAAAGTTTGCTTTATAATGTTTGGAATTTGTGATTCTGTGTTTTGTGTATAGCAGGCTAGTAGCCAAAGTGGCGTTTGTGGATTGAGGATACACAGTTGCTTATTTGGATTAAAAATACTCGCAAGTAAGTAAATATTTACTTAACAACGTAACGCTATGTTAGAGTTTAAACAGCATACATTTTAACGAAGCAAAAAGGCGCTGTATGGTTAATTTATTTTGTTTTTGTGCAGCTAAAACTGCCCAGTTTAGGAACTGTTGGCAGGCCTAGAGCTATTTGTTGTTTTATACATTTAATTGCATTCCTAGTTGGGTCTTGCCTTCGTAATAATGTACCTGAAGCATTTCCCCTTATTTGATTATGTGAGCAATACAAGTGTAATTAATTTGTGTCATTACAAATACCATTTTAAATCGTGTTTCTAATTTATTTGTATACACTAATTAATCAAGTCAAGTGTTTAATAGTCAGCTGTGATAATGATAAGAAAGTCAACAAGATACAGCTGTACCTAGTATATTTCGTATGGTTGTCGTATTTCAGTGGATCCTCAATATTACGTAAACTTTTCTTGAACAATATACCTACAGGTGTAGTGGTGACTGGTGAATGATCAGATCAGTGACCCATACTCTGCAAACAGATACGTAAAGGCATGTAGCTAATTAGTTGTTGGAGTTATCAGCAGAGTACCTATACCCACAAACAGCAGGACAAATAACGTGCATATGTACAATAACTCTTAATTGTAGGTACCACATGTGAAGTATGCACATTTTATTGCACTTAAGAAAAACGTTTAAAAATATCATATGGGTGGTCTAGCTAATCTTTGAGATACCTAAATAGAAAAAAAATATTGTAAAGTATTTATTATTATTCTACTTATTATTTTTAATGGTGATTAGATTTTTCAAACCATTTGCCAGAGTTTTGTTAGGATAAAATGGACCCAGTGCGGGTTGGGGACTTCACATATGCCTGCGAATTTGTTAGGATACTTCAAATAAACAAAGTAGATACTACTGCCCCTATAGCATTATTGGGATCAGTTACCATGTTGCCTGATTAGAATCTAAGCTTCATAGGAATATCTCTCTGTTAAAAAAAAACTGAATCATTCAAATCTGCACTATCCAGGGTGTTCTTAGTAAATCTATAAAAACATGCATTAGGAACCATAATACTTGCAATTTACTTTTGCATAGCCACAGTTTTTTGACCTAAGTACCTATATTTAAACTATTATTATTATTATGGTGCATTGTTAAACTGCACTATATGTATAATAAAAAGAATGTAGTGCTTTATGTGAAGAATCTGATAGTATGTATACTCATCTAATACTTTTAAATAATTTTCCACTTTAAGTCTGTAACATCACAATAATGGTTAAGTGAATAACTTTTGAGGACTTTAAATATATACCAATAAACTAAACTTTTATCCTTATTTATTAATTAAGTGACCCTGCGTAAGTAACTATAAACTCCATTTAGATTCTAAATTTTAGAAGGTCAACTACATACCTTTATCTGTGTAAATAATTCCTCTTTATTTATAATATTAGTATATAGGTAGCAGTATTCCTATAGTAATATTATAAGAGAAAAAGACTGTGAAATTGTAGCTTTGCAAGTTTATAACATACATACATATAATCACGCCTCTTTCCCAGAGGGGTAGGCAGAGATCACGGATCCCCATTTGCTATGATCCTGGCAAACCACTTTCGCTTCACTCACTTTCATAATATTTCTCATACAAGCTTGTTGGTTTAGGGTACTTTTGACCTGGCCTTATGTTAAGATTTCTCCGATTTGATCGGAGAAAGTTCGCCTAGGTCTTCCCCTTCCAACTTGCCCTTCCACTCTTTTTAAATACACTTTCTTCGTTAATCTTCTTTTATCCATCCTCTCTACATGCCCAAACCACCTTAACATACATACTTTATTACCCTTAACATACACCTACCTACACCTTAACATAAATAATAACATACATAGCAAGTTTATAAGTTTGTATGTAATGGGTAATATCTGGAACTGCTTAACCGATTTCAAAAATTCTTTCACCTGCATGTAGACTATATTTTCCCGCGAGTTTTCCCGCGTTCTTTGCACTACGTGGGCGACGCCGCGCGGGTAGCTAGTAAACCTATATAATTGTTTAGCAATATAGAATTGGCATATATTTATAGCGGGTGAATTCTAAAACAATTCCTTGTTAGATGTGGCATTTATATTCTTAGTCTCCTCATCTCATTTGTATTGATTAACACCATGTTTTTAGCTTCATTTACTAATGTTTGTTAGTCTAGCTAAGCCCAGTAGCCTAGTGGTTCAGGCATGTGGCTGTCAAGCAGTGGTTATGAGATCAAATCCCGGCTGGTAACGATGGGTTTTTCCCGTTAGGTTTTCAGTGAAGGAAAACATCGTTACGAAACCAGTCTAATCCTAATCCCAATAAGGTCTAATTTTTCCCTCTAGGTTGGTAGGTCAGTTGGCTGTCGATGTCGCTTTCGACAGCCTACTAGTGCCTAATGTCTTGGAATTATGTGTCAAAGCGGAGCGGGCTCCACTAGGGCACAATCGATAAAAAAATAATGAATTCTTGACACTTTCAGTACCTACTTTTTTATCAAGATATCAGTCAAAGAATTTGAGATGCCGAATTTTTCCAGCAGTAAAACTATATGCATTTAGTATTTATTGAGTATGCTGTTACTTTTCGAATGAAATGTGTATAATAGACTCAAGTGATTATTTACCTCGCTCTACAAAACATCGATAAATCTTACAAACTTAAGCCCGTCACAGACGTAGCTATAATATATATTATTAATATACCGTAAGATACCGAAATATATATTATATCTGCGTGTGTGGACTCTGTCAACTAGTACGTAAAATATATCGTAAGATGCCTAGTTATAATATATATTTATATCTGCGTGTGTGGACTCAGTCAACTAGTACGGAAAATATATCGTAAGATGCCTAGTTATAATATATATTTATATCTGCGTGTGTGGACTCTGTCAACTAGTACGGAAAATATATCGTAAGATGCCTAGCTATGATATTATATTTTGGTATATTAATATATATTATAGCTACGTCTGTGACGGGCTTTAAATTCACCTTCAAGAAATCCTTAATAATAAATATCCCTCCAGGACCAAAGAACAGTCTGCCAAAGTTGGCGCGGCGCTATCGAGGCCTAGTCGCATAAAAACAGACTTTATAACACTAGAGATAAAGTGCATTTTACTGTGCCTGTTGTCCTGCAACTAGGGGCCGGGCCCAATCGATAGCGGGCCCCCGGTCTGTCAGCTGGGCTCGTATTAACAAAGCTTACCGACAACTCTCGAACGAACCACCATATCTCTGACCTCCGGTGGTGCAAAGTTTTAAAGAACCTCGGGATGAAGATAGACTAGACAAGAGTTGTGAGGTGAGTAAGCACGTTGTGAATCCCGGAGCTGAGTCGTCTGGGTGAGAACATAATTACTTGTGATAACCGAGTTTTTGTACTACGAATGTGCGTTGATTAGAAAGGTCGTGAAGTTCGAGGTCTATAGAAGGAAACGGAAGAGATAGGTCAAAAAATGAGTAAAAGTGATTCAAGATAAGTTAAAAGATAGTTACTTTTGCATTTAAACAATATTTATTCCGTAACAAGATCCACACAATCTCACAGACTTCCTGTTTATCCCATAGGTAATTAACGCAAATCACACTAAACGTTTTCGAACTTCGAGTCGAGCAAAGCAAACCAAAGCACAGAATAAATATTAGTACTTAGCAAGTAACTTGCGTACAGAAGGCCCTCTGTCTAACGAAACCGAAGATTGACAACTAAAGAAACCTTAAAACATGGCATAGTTAGGGTTGTCACTCATCGTTATCGTCGTTCAGCACCGGCAGCAGTACGAGTCAAGATGAGTGTCGCCGTCAATTGTGTACACTGGCAACCGCGTTCGGGCGTATTGCACCTCGGAGGTGTGCGACAGCCGAATTGGCATAAGTTTCTGTAAAAAACAAAAAAACATTTTTGGTACAAGCTTTTATTGCCAACTGTACTTTTCTGTATACCGTCATTTAACTACTGATTGAGACGATTCTAACAAGCCCAAAATCAATGGCCACCTTCAGTCTCCATAATCAGATCACCTCGATGGTATCATATTATTGAATTGTCATCCAAACTATACTTATGCCCAAAATTCACTTCCAAGATTTGTCCCTCCCTAACACACTGACAAATAAACGAACAAGGGCCCGTTTATTGAAAGCTTGTAGCTTGTAACTTGTATTACCACTAGGCTTCCGCTTGTATTACGAGTTACAAACTTTTGATAAACGGGCCCCTGGTCAAGTTAAGTAAAAGCTAGTTGTAATAACTACAACTTAGAAAAGTTGAGAAACCCCCGACAATTTCATTTCAAAGTCCAATGTCTCAAAAACGGCTGAACAGATTTTCATGAAACATGGCTAAGAACACTCAGGCTAAAATTATCTATGACACAAAAAAACTAAACGAAAATCGATTCATACGTTTGGGAGCTACGATACCACAGACAGATACACAGACACGTTATGCTTATAACACCCCTGTCATTGCGTCGGGGGTTAAAAAGGGGCAGGCATCACCAAAGCTAGTAAACAAATCCAGCCCATCTATTAACTAAGCCTTTTTAATCCTATTATGTAATTTTCCTACCACTACATAACCTTGACTGGTGTGGTGTGTCACATTGGTTGGTCACGCGCATGTCACTCCACTGAGGCAAATCGAAGGCCACTAACAATCCTTTTATTCTTTTGTTGTGGATGGACAAAAATAAAACTACCAGATTTAATTTACGCCTCTCAATTGGCAGGCATACCTACCTCATTCTATATATTATAAGTATTATAACTTATAAAATTAGATTTTTGACGGACAAATTCGTGTACGTTTTAAGGGAAATATTGTACTAATTTTACTTATTTCGAACATTAAGTGCTTTCCAAACATAACGACACATTTTTCGTTGGTTTTAAAGTGGTTTTCCTTAAAAAATGGATTAACTCACGATTTTCTGTTTCCATGAAATGTTGCCTTTGCCTATATCTATTTTAATTTGACGTGGGGTTCAGTTGGCAATATCCGTTAGTTCTGTAAAACTATTTTGCTACCTATTACTGAGACGATTTTTTTATATAGCCTCAAGAAAATATTTTGTCACCCGTAACTCCCGACCGTAAGTATTTCCGACTTACCTCCCGACCCGACCTTTCAAACCTCGATTTTATCTTAATTAATTAGGTACGAGTCGATTCATAAAGTGGCATTCTACGCTTGATAAAAAGATACCTTTGACTTGCCGACGAATATACTGTGCGACGTTCCCGCCACAAGTTTGTATACTTAAGCCAAGTGAAAAAACCTTTTCCACGGACCATCTAATGTGACAGCAACCATTTTATTTGTAAAATGGTTGGTTGGTTGTAGGTTGTTAGACTTTGGTCTAAGACTGACATGGATAAACTTTCCTCACTTAATATTGTGCAATCGCCCGCGTACGCCGTAGGTACACGGTGTTCCATTTAACAATATTTTGCCTTGTTCCTTGCAGGGAGCTAAACTCTGCCTCTTCCTACAAATAACGCCAGACGCTCAAACGATTGTCGCCCTACGGGTTTCCATCCCGGGTAGGCAAAGCACGTGAAACTTGTGTCCAATGCCACTTTTGGCATAGATGTGGGTACAAAAGATCGTCAAAATTTTATATCGCAGTGATAGGTTGCTAGCCCATCGCCAACGACACACTTCAACCCTGTTCCCTTACTTGACTCTAACGAAACCCACGGGAAGAAAGGGGTTGGTGCTATTCTAACCCGACAACGCACTGCTGTCAGGCGATTGTACCTATACAATACAAACACTCATCTTCATCTGGTTCGCATCGCGACGGCCCGGTGATCATCAGCTGGTTGCAACTTGCAGCATATGCGATGCAGATTTTACCATTGACGTCACGTCACAACGTGCAGCGCACGCCCGTAATCCAATCATGATATTGTTATCCGATTAGACAGAGGCCATTAGTTGAATCAGTTCATTGTACTACTCAGCGGACATAAACACGTAGACTATTAGGAGACTTAGGAATTCTAATAGTCTTGCGTTGGACGTTACTGTGCCGAACTCGTCAATCACCTTATTGCGCACTCACTCAGTAAAATCTTTCCCTTTACGCATACTTCCAAGTCAGGCGTATTATGCGCTTTTTCCGAAGGTGATCCCTCGAAACGAAATGCACGCCCGTAGCGTCACCGTCAAAGTAGCACAGTATATCTGCACAGAACTCTATTGTCAATGACATAAAGCGTGTATAGATATTTATGACTGCACATTCTTTGCTTTGATCGGATGATATCAGCTTTAACAAATTGCTTCAAATGAATGACTCAAGAAGCGAAAACGTTGACCTGCAACTCCTACAAGTGAGAATTGTACGTAACTTCAGCGAGTACTCAGAAAATTTCGAATTCTGGTATCAAAGCAAACAATATTGAGGAAAAATTACAAAAAATACGACTTTTAAAAAGCTCTTTAGAAAGTTAAACGGCTTACTGGCAGATAATGTCCAGGGAAAGCAATTAGTGTTAACATTTAAATTTTATTTTCACGGTTCGTTTAGTAAGACACAAAATGAGATAAGGCGGGACTTTCCAAATTGAACGAGTATGGAGTGGAGCAAGAAGCAATGTTTTGAGTTACTGACACGAAGGCGAGTTGATGTTTACTGAATCTATGATGGCAATATACATCCATAGTACAGATACATGTATAACTATTCTAAGAACAGGTGGATCATTGTTTCAAGTATGGAGAGCGTAACTCGTCGATAGTTGTCTGTCAGATTTTTGACACCCTAAACGTTCCGAATGTTCAGGTTTAAGATCATTTATTCATTCTCATAATTTACTTTAAAAACAGAGTTTTAACCGACTTCAATTTAGTACTCCGCCAAGCCACGAGAACATTTCCACATTTCTTTTCCAATTTACCACATGAACTGATTTCCGAGAGCAAATGCTGAGAAAAAAAACCGAATCGCTGTATGTGGGCCGATAATATTTGAAGACTTCCGTCGACTCCACAAGAATCACCTTTGGCACTTCATTAGTTGCTATTTCAACGGAATGTTATCAGAATCTGTGATATGCTTTTGTACTTTTATGTACATAATTGAGGAATTTCTCCAAAACTGTTCACCGCTGCACTGGAGGACGTTTTCAAGACTCTGGACTGGAGAAGGCTAGGCATCAGCATCAACGGCGAGTACATCACTCACCTTCGGTTTGCTGACGATATAGTAGTCTTGGCTGAGACCATGGAGGACTTAAGTACGATGCTCGATGACCTCAGTAAAGCATCCGAGCGAGTTGGTCTAAGAATGAACATGGATAAGACGAAGATCATGTCAAATGCCCATGTAGTACCAACTCCCATTACAATCGGACACTTTACGCTCGAAGTTGTAGACGATTATGTATACCTAGGACAGACGATCCAGTTAGGTAAGTCCAACTTCGAGAAAGAGGTCAATCGTCGAATCCGACTCGGCTGGGCAGCGTTCGGGAAGCTACGGCAAATCTTTTCGTCCAATATTCCGCAGTGTCCCAAGACGAGAGTCTTTGACCAGTGTGTGTTGCCAGTGATGACATATGGCACTGAAACGTGGTCGCTTACTATGGGCCTATAAGAAAGCTCAAAGTCACCCAAAGGGCAATGGAGAGGGCCATATTGGGAGTTTCTCTGCGTGATCGCATCAGAAATGAGACTATCCGCAGCAGAACCAAGGTAACTGAATCGCTAAACTTAAGTGGCAATGGGCAGGGCACATAGCACGTAGAACCGATGGCCGTTGGGGCGGAAAGGTTCTCGAGTGGCGACCGCGTACCGGAAGGCGCGGCGTAGGTAGGCCCCCCACAAGGTGGACTGATGACCGGGTAAAGGTTACGGGAGTCCACTGGATGCGGGTCGCGCAGGATCGGTCACTTTGGCACTCTTTGGGGGAGGCCTATGTCCAGCAGTGGACGTCTTTCGGCTGATATGATGATGATGATGATGATGATGAATTGAGGAATTCCATAAGTCATCTGTGGTCTTCATCATCAATTCCACTCGACCAAATTTATGATTTCCGGGTCTAGACGATTTACTTAGTCTAGGCTGCTAATGCACACCTACACCTAATATCGCAGAAATGCAAAATGTATGTAATTTGCTTTTTGTTTAATTAGCACCAAACTTCGTTTTGTGAGGTTGTCTGTTGCGCATCACAGAATTCATGGTTTTGTAATAAAAATGCCAAAAGGTTTAGCGCGGACAATCTTTGAAAATACATACCTATAAGTAAATTATTCTTATTTTGCGTAAAAAAGTCTTTCCGGGAAAGAAGTTACGAGTTTTAACCAGGCATTGGGGGTGTGCAATTGTGTGTGCATATCATTACTACCTACAGTTGAGACGAAGGACAATGGACGACTTTCCAGTAACAATGGAAAACATCTCATGCAGTTAAAACGAGGATATGTGCTTGAAAAAAGAAATTACGAAATATTCATCATATTTTTTTGCGGTACTCTAATATAATTGGCTGAGCTGACATACATATTGAAGCATAACTAACCGACTTTTTCATTTCAAAGTGCAATAACTCAAAAACGGCTGAACCGATTTGGTTGAAGCGTAACTAAGAACCATCTCATTTTTCACATCAGCTTTCGGAAAAAAAACCGCATTAACATCGGTCCATTCGTTTAGTAGCTACTATGCCACAAAATTATAACCCTCTTTCTACGTTGGGGGTAAAAAAAAGCGTATTTTCTCGAAAATTTTGCATAATGTTCTGCGGGAGGTAGATTGCAAAAACTTGCAATCTACCTCCCCTAGTACCCCTCAACATAAATTTTACATTATCCTGTACAAAACCCATGTAAAATATCTGAATACTATTTTATGCCTTTGAAAATAGAGTCGTTTTCTTGACTCTTATACTTTACTTACCAAGTTATACGCCAATAAAGTCGCGGGCAAAAACCATAATGTGAAATGGTATTTGAAACACCTGAAAAGAATCTAGGTGATCGATCATAAAAAAGCGCATACCGTTACGTGTTAATTCGCTGTTGCACCCGTTTCTGTAACCGACACGCTTGCATAATCTGTGGAGTCACGAACAATCTACTAACTTCGGTGTTCTATGTAGCTGGCAACTCCGTGAGTACCTAAAAACAACGGACAATCTGCAAATAAAGTAGCGATTACTTTACGGATTTAAGTGGGTAGGAGGATTAAAATCTACATCGTTGACAATATCGTCTTTTGCTTTTCTGGCTGAATGTATAACTCTAGTATTTCTTACGATCATGAGCATACGTACAGTCGACAATCGACATCAAAGTTATGTTAACACTTTAGAACCCTCGTGATCAGAATTATGATCAGCCTGTAATCTATCACTGCTCAGCCCGATATCTTATTTCATTGTAGGATTGTGAAACGTATGCATACATTTATGATGGCATTGACTGAACAAGAACATCCCACAGTTGGATACAATACAGACTTCCTTTCATGAATGGGAGGATATATTATATATGGCCGTAGTCTGCACACTAGTCCAAGTGTGGGCTCGAAACTTCACCCACTTTGATTTCTAGTTTGCTGCCTGAGAAACCTCTAACCTTTCTTCACACGTCAATATATTCATAAAATATGTTTGTCTTATAAGTTATAATAAACTGCCGTTTCATTGACAACGCTTAAACCACGTATCATAATGTTCTTTAACACTGTCATCGCAAACGCAGCTGTAACTAAATCACTTACACGAGGCAACAGAAACCAGGCCGTAATCTCCGAAACAGTTTTAGACTATGTTCTTAAGAGTCCGTATATAGCCGTTTGCTGAATTCGCTAAACTTTTTGAGGTCATATCTCATTAAATATTCGTTTTCCTAAAGATTTTATTGTGTAATATGAAAGATCATTTCAATTCAAGTTGAATAAGCGGAAAAACTGTTTACATTTAGCTCTCAATTTACCATATTTTGGCTCAGTCCAACCGCTGTTTTCTCAATTTTCGCTCGGAGACGTGTAAAACGACGTGGATTTGAAGAACTATTTGATTTCTAACCGACATGAAACAAATAAATCCATATTGGAATGATAGTCTTCTTAGGGATAAGCGGAAAACATTTTATAAGTTACATATTAAATAGTTGAGTAAAACCGTATTTCCATCCAACAACTTTTGAGTAAAAACACACGAAGAATCGCCAGTATTTTTGGCCATTTAGCTCATTATTTAAAAAATATGAAGCCATAATAAGAAACTCTAGTTTAAGCGCTATTCGTACAAACAAAAATATATTTATGTGTAGAAGTAAATTTAAGCATAAAAAATATTTGAAATCACACTAAATTTCGTAATAAAACACCGTGCACGGCGCTCGATTCGGCAGTACCGGCTTAGCCGTTGTCCGGGTCGGACCTGTACGTCGTGTAATTGTGGCTATTCACGAAGGCTACCCCTCGACTAAAATATTATTTTGATCTCCGGCTAGACATAGTTGTTACCAACGTCGGGGTCAAATTATACTAGTGAGACATTCGTGAGGCTAATCGAGACAACTTACGAATTGTATAGCTCCCATGTCAATTATTTTACGAGTGATCGTGATACTTGCTGAATTTTTATAAACTTTTATTTAGTTCACCTATCCGTTGTCTGTAATTAAATCTTGCAAGTTAAATTTGATCCACTTCCCGGTTTCCGATTGAGCTGAAATTTTGCATGCGTGTATAAATTGGATGCTAATGTAATATTATTATGACATAAAGCTGATCTGATGATGAAGCTGGAAGGTGGTCATAGGAACTCCGTAATTAAACGACGCAACCCTATCAAGTTTGGGCTCGTTTAATTCGTCTTGACGAGTACTTTGGTATTATATGGTAACCAGGGTCTGATGATGGACCTGGAAGGTAGCCATAGGAACTCCGTAATTAAACGACGCAACCCTATCGAGTTCGGGCTCGATTAATTCGTATAGACGAGTACTTTGGTAACCAGGGTCTGACGATGGAGCTGGAAGGTGGTCATAGGAAGTCCGTAATTAAACGACGCAACCCCATCGAATTTGGGCTCGTTTAATTCTTCTTGACGAGTACTTTGGTACTATATGGTAACCAGGGTCTGATGATGGAGCTGGAAGGTAGCCATAGGAACTCCGTAATTAAACGACGCAACCTCATCGTGTTTGGGCTCGATTAATTCGTCTTGACGAGTACTTTGGTAACCAGGGTCTGATGATGGACCTGGAAGGTAGCCATAGGAACTCCGTAATTAAACGACGCAACCCCATGCCCCATCGTGTTTAGGCTTGATTAATTCGTCTTGACGGGTACTTTGGTAACCAGGGTCTGACGATGGAGCTGGAAGGTGGTCATGGGAACTCCGTAATTAAACGACGCAACCCCATCAAGTTTGGGGTCGTGTAATTCGTCTTGACGAGTACTTTGGTTCTATATGGTAACCAGGGTCTGATAATTGAGCTGGAAGGTAGCCATGGAACTCCGTAATTAACACGTTCCATGTGTACCTAGGAACCATAAATTGAGTCCTCACGTGCAACATGTTTTTTGTCAAAAGGTTCATAGCCAGTATGTGCATGCAAATAAAAAAGATCTAGCTCACACGTGTAAATTTTGGCAATGCTTTAAGTTTATATGGGGTCGTGCATCATTAATGGTGCATGCACGTATCATATGTACCCTAAAATGCTACACATATGATGCATGCACAGGGAACGTGTTAAAAGACGCAGCCCCATCGACTTTGGGCTCGTTTGAAATATCTATATGATATGGCGTGAATATGCAACTCCAACAAATATAGGAATCTTACACAAATCAACCTAATCCCAAACTGAGTACCTAAAGCTTTTACTATGGGTACTAAACGACTATATACATACTTATATAGATAAATAAATACTCAAATACATAAAAAACCAATATCCATGACTCAGGGAGAAATAAATGCGCATACCGAGACTCGTACCCAGAACCTCCAGCTTCGTAGGCAGGGTCACTACCAACTAGGCTAAAGCGGTCGTCAAACAAGTACTTAAATAAATTCTGTATTGGTACTAATTACATACATACATTTATAATGAACGATACTGTTCTAAGTTACCTGATATTTTATTTAAATACATATACATAGAAATATTAAGAAACGAAAAGTCAGATAAAACGGTTAAAGTATCAAAACTTTTCTACGCCGACCTAGCAGCCTCGCTCGACCCCCACCACGATACCTGCGCTGGCGCGCTCGGGAGACGGGTAATATACCTACAATCGAACTTTTGCCGGGCCGACACGGACTCTTAAACTACTTAAACTAGATAACATTGGTGAGTACGAACAGAACACTTGTTGTTAAACAAATGTTTGTCTCCAGCCCGCAACACGTATTACTTTCATTTATATCTATTGTTTTTATGTAGGTTGCTTCACAAGTAATCTTTGTGTACACAAACGTGAACGAGGCTCGCTATTGTTGGACAGTTGGAAAATGGTTAAGAGGCCGCGTTTTAACTAAAGCGAAACCAAAAATACCAATATGGCTGAAATGCTGACAACAAGCCCATGGCGTGCATAAATCAAATATTGCAGCTTATGGACGTTTACAAATAGGTTCCATATGGTCCTGAGACATAGATTCACTACAGTGTACGAGATTTGGAACTTGTCTTTGGACAGTTCCAATATGATGTAAAGAGTGATGTGGCTAGAGTAAATCGATTGTCATAATATCCGATTGCGATTGATGATGGCTAATAAAAGGTATCGATTGATTACTGTGTAATAACTATTTTAGGCAATCAAATAGAGAGCCTATACACTATCGTCTGCTAACACAAGTGACCTGTAAGTAAAGAGAGAGACTGATAGTGCGAGAAAAATTGAGAGAGCTCGCGCGCCGTGCAGAAATCAATGCCATATTTTCAAAGGCAACATTTTGCACAATCAAATATGTCGGTTTCGATCGATGTGATTTTATTTCGTATTATCGTAACAGTAATTAAATAATACATTGTTATTTTCCTATTCATAATTATTTGATTCATATCGTTTTATTTCTAAATTGACAGACTCCAAACGATTAAAGCAGTATATCACTAAATTTAAAAATAAAAAGTCGTAGGACGTAATGGTTTGCATACCGAGTTTTCAATGCTAATTTCTATACAAATAAGCCGTAAAAAAATATGACAATAATTTTATAAGTGCTAAAAAGAGCGTGCATGGAGATTAAACTTTGTTTTGTAACTCGGAAGCTATTGAAACTTTTTTTATTATTTCGATGAGCAGTGCCAATTTACGTTATATGGGTGTCGCGATGTGTCAAAAGACCAGTTCCAAATCTCGAACACTGTACATTGGCAACTTAAGGAGTAAATAAAAGTAGCTTTCATTCGGTGCAACCTCACGAGGATTCAATTTTGGAGCAGGCCAACGTGGATACCTATACCACTCAACACCACACATAATACTACATTTGATTGCGGTATTAAAGATTGCGGTACCCTAGTTGTGTTGATTCAAAACTAAAGGATATGATGAGTTTTCAATTTGAATTTGTAAGCTAACCACGTGCTGGTTAGCTCAAGACCCGTCGCGAGATGGACTATCAGTCTTTGTAATAAAAATACTTAGAAAGAGATAGGTATTAAGTTCTCACGCAAATCAACTTGCGCATTGACTTGTGCTTAGCCGGGCTGACGTGAGATGGACCGAATACGGCAATGCGATTCACAACAATCGTAACCTGCCTTACCTTTCCGCCCGATTCTATCCTGGACTCCGAGATCCACATTAACAATGCGACATCCGAGATTACTATAACACCGCCTCGTCTGAGATGGCTTCGCAATATGATTCGCTTGATCGTGAATGCACGCGATCAGCAACACAGTTGCAAGTAAATTGCACTGTTCCGTCATTGATGCCCACTTGATGCCAGTCACAATTGAACGGCTGTCTGGCCTACTGGCCGTGTTTCTTGTGCGATCACTGTATTAAGATATTCCATAATCAGCTAGTTCTTTATCTTCAATACCGTTTGCTATTATGAAGTTTTAGACGTAGCGTGCTTCGACGTCACACACAGCCTTTAAGTCCTCTAACATTAGCACCTTGTACACGGTGATATGTCTGTCATTACTGAACTTATTATAAATTTCTGATTATTTAAATGTGTATACTCCAATTTAATTCTGGATTATCCGATTACCGGATGTGATCGATGGAAAAATTCATTGCAATTTAGTAGTTATGACTTAGAAAAACAGCCGTACTTTCGATTTAATAGTTGTCACCGTTTCCGCTGCTGCAGAACATGTATGTTTACTTGTTTAGCAACTTGCAACCGACAAAGAAAGTAAATCCGCACTTGTAAATGGGGTATTTACAAGCGCGGATTTACTTTCTTACCAGCTGACCAGTTATGTACAGTCGACTACAAAGAGATCGATACGGCCAAATTTACAAAAATATGTATACACGACTGTATTGCCTTATCATTAAGGTCGTGTATACATATTTTTGTAACTTTGGCCGTATCGATCTCTTTGTAGTCGACTGTACGTAGAGAAAACATATTTTTTTTAATGTATCTGCGAAAGGAACTGACTACGTCACCCTTTCACGCTGAAACCAATTAACCGATTTGTGTGAAATTTTATTCTATATGGAGATCAGTTTAGTCCCGAAAAAGGCCATACAATACAATATACATTTGCCGGAAATGATCCTCGGAGACGATGAAAATTGTTGCGTGGAAGTTTGCATAGGGCTGCTATTAACAAGTCCTTCGCGGGTAATACTGAGGGCACAGCTCCTTGACAATAATTAGCACCTACCAAGTATTAACAGATTAACACAAGACAGCTAACGTAGTTAATGTGGTTATCCTACTTCGCACAGGAACACGGTAATCAGCTGAGTGCTCCGGATAATTCCATGAACTCATGGAACTGCGGTTCAAATAATTAGAACAACTGGGTTACCTAATTAGGGTTGGTACCGTACAAGCCGACCATAATAAGTAGACTCATAGCGCGGAAGAGTACCTACATAATTAGGTTGAATACTTGGTTTTATCGGCTTAACGTCGAAGAAGCGATGGATGGACGGATGAGCGAAATCAGGCTCACAAAAGAGGACGCCCGTTGTGATGTATTTGGGAACCAATCCAGTTATATTATAGTGACATTTTAAATCTATATCATGAACAATAACGTCCGATAAAAAAACAGCATACGAATGCCTCAGGGCACCAAACACGTTTTATAGACCGGGCATTGCACGTTGCCACTGCAAAAATATGTCATCGTCAACAACCCTGAAAGTGTAAAGAGTATGTACTGGCTTAGCCCAACAACGAGAGGGCATTGTTTTATTTACAGAGCAGCTGAAATAGCGTAGTAGGGTTACCGATTCATATGACTAATTATGGTCCTATGACTCGGTAACAGCTTTATCATCAGATGATGGTGTGATATGCCAAAAGTATCATTTTAGAAGGCTGGAAGGTGCTTTAACTGTCTATAATTTATCAAACTCAAATTGAGACTTCGACGTGACAAGCCCACATCTATAGATACGCCACCAAGCGGGACTTTTCGGCATCAATCCCAATTAGCATCCGTAGCCCAATCAAATTATAATTTTACTCAAACGCATACCAAGCAGCTCTTCAAAACGAAATAAAAAGAAAGCAGCGTGTTTCACCCACTTATGAATCACACTGTAATTTGCCCGGGAGTTTTACGATCGTGTATTCTCAATGTGTACACTCGTGCGCAGACGCAGACATTGACCTTCTGGGTTCTGAATATCGTGCTATCCTGCGTTGTGTAATTGTAAATGTAACTGTACACAAGTAATTCCATTTGTCGGACTGGCTTGGGCGCGCAGCCTAGAATTCTGATGACATATAGTACACCATGAATTCAGGAGTCAGGACCGCATTCACCGCAACGGTTTGAGCAGGAATTTTGTGTGGTATTTTTTCATAGAGGAAGGATAAGCTAAGCATAGAGGGAGTAGAGGGACACACACACAAACATAAGTGACAAAGATGAACAATATCATATTTCCTGTCCCGAATCGCGTATATATTCAGAGCAATGACGCGTAATTAAATGTCTGTGAGGCAACCGGATGGCTCGCGGTATTTGAGCTCCCGAAGTGTTGTGGAACCGCTCTGTGCAACCCGAACTGACCCAACTGTGACTGGTTCGGAAATAGGAGGGGGTGGTAAAAAAAAAATGTCGCGAGGCAACTGATTGAAACGCGGTAGCCTGAAAGTGTGTACGCTGTTTATATAATTAAATTTTTATGCCATCCTCTTAGTGCGACCGGAGCCGAGTAAGCGAGCGAAGAAAAAAATAATAATCGGCAGGCAACCGCTTGAAAATTGCCATGCTTGTTCTTCATCACATACAGACACTGTAAAAAAAATGCCATCCCTCCTGGCCGGGCGGTTACCGAGCCGTCAGCACCCGTCAGAGTAGGAAGCCGAAAAAAAATAGTGATGGACGAGAACTTAGGAAAAATGCACTTAACATCATTGAAATCGGATGGCATTTGTTTTTCGAGAGTTGTATGACGAGATAAATGATATGCACAAATGCCTCTCCCATGAAATTTCATCCCGCTGTGGCCACCCTTACAAACGCGAAATTCGTCAAATTGGAATACGCGCAATAAAAGGTTTTACAATCAATCAATGCCAATGGACAATGGACAATTGCCAATGGTCTAAGCTAAGTATTTCCAATTTGGTTCTTTTTTGGTTAAATTTGATCCCCAGTCAGGATAAAACACGCCCTTACGTCACGTCATTGTGCTGTGGAGCCCAATGACTCCAGAGCTATTATTAAAGCATTTATCGTCAACAAATGTATTGCCAAAACAGCTTCCTGCTAACGTAATTAATTAACCACAACACAACAAAGACGCCATACGCACCAGCAGTTTGTCATGGAACTTTCAACTTTCAACACTTGGCATGTGGTACAAATTTCTTTCGAAAGGAACCTTTCAGTTTGACTGTTACAAGCTATTCAATTGTCGGTGGAGTACATCGACCGTGCCGAAAAGTACGTGATGCGCCGGACGGATGCGATGCGATAGACCGCTCTGGGAAGAACAACGTCCAATATGCCCGGAGACTACGCTAGAAACAATCACAAACTTTACAATAATAGGGCTACGGGATGTCTAACGGGGTTGCAGTATCCGTAGTGCAAGCGTGTGGGCTGGTTGTATCTAAAACCGGCGAAAATTGAGAAATTTACAGGGTGGTCTAAGAAAACTATATTTGAAAAAGGGAAAGATCTTGACTGACTCTTATATGTGTTTCATTGGAGCACACTACAAACGACGCAATATGTTACAACAACTGACAGAGGCGCAGTTATAGGTAGATTGCTGCGTCTCTGTCGATCGTTGTAATAAATTGAAACATTATTAACAATTATTATTTCAATAACAATACAATTATGGAGTAAGAGGTGGTTCCCAATTCCCATGCACCTGAAATGTTCATCACATTAAATTTCTTGCAGAGAGCAATTACAAATTAGGGAAAAGCGTGATATTCAAACGAAGGAAAGGTTATACTGGATTGGGTATTTCGGGGTGTTGGCAGTTTTCTTCCAAGAGTCAATGCGTTAGTATAGCTCGAAAGAAGAAACATTTTTTTGTTTGGAAAGCAAATGAATCTAATATTATTAGCTGTACAACATACAAATTGTCATGCCACTCAATGCGACCTTTTGTTTGAATTATATATAAAGTTCTAAAAACAAAAATCAAATGGGTTGGCACGTTCATTAACCCCTCGTTCTACACAATGGAGAATTAACTGGACGTGTTAGATTGGTACGCACAAGTTGGCTGTTTTGTTTACTTCTCTTTTTACAAGGATGTTGGGAAAAATTGAATAGGGTTTACCATTGATTTGCCGACAAACATTTCATCGAATATTATTTCAAAGACAACGTTTCAAGTATTTTCATTTCATCGACAAGTCATTCCGTCGAAAACTCGATACTAGGTAATTTGAACCGAGGTCTTTTAATTGGTAGTTGACTTATTTCAATAAAATTCATGTCGTGGCTTTTCACTTCGAGTTTTTTTATAAAATTTTTTTTACTTGTAATAATATTTATTCTGCATAAAATTATTTCAATTGGTAATATTTCGTAATCGAAACTAAACGCAATCACGTCAGTCGGCTCACTCTGCGAGATTATAGATATGTGGGTAGTTTCAGATATGAAATTGTTTATCAGAGGGTCTAGTATAGGTTTTACCGAAACAAAACTTTACGATCGCGTCTGCGTTTTACCCTCAATTTGTATGGGATTTGACAGCTAAACGCAAACGCGGTCGTGACGTTTTGTTTCGGTAAAACTTATACTAGAGCCTCTGGACGAATGGTTGGTCGTATGAAGTGATTTAATTACTTGTGTATATTATTGCATTGTCTCTACAGACTTATGTCTTGTTGATTTTTGTTTTTTTTATTCTTTCAATCAATAAATAAATCCTGCTCCTGCATTAGTGTGTTTTTTTGTAATAGGGATCGGAAATTCGGAAGCTTTTGTACCTACTTCTAGCAAAACCCCGGAAAAAGCTAAGCAAGGATGGAGTTGGCTTCTTAAAAATAATATTTTAAATATTTTTCCGGGATTCCGAGATTGTATTGGCAATGTTAACATACGCGTTGGCAAACAGTTTTAACGACATACAGGGTGTAACAAAAAATAGTGGTGGTCCTTTTAAGGGCGTAATAGGTAGGTATTGTGTTTTGAGTACAGAATATTAGGAATATTTGATATAACGTGTTTTTTTATATGGATCAGGTCGCCCCAGTCGGCCAACGCTCCACACAAATGTAAAAAAAACGCGTAAAGAAACACACTAAATAACAAAATCCAATCATAAATTGTTGTTCAATAGCCAAGTAGAGACGTGAAAGCAGAGCACATTTGACACCCGAATACATGTAAAGTACAGCAACGAATGAATCATGAACGTCCCTATAAAACCTAGCTGCGTTCCTATCCCCAACCCTTTAAAACTACCTGAGTTCTTATCTATATAACCGTACTAAAAAGACACCGCCGCCGTCGTAAAGATATCGCTAATATCGATATCAAGCAATTGTATTGCCGTCCTTTTCTACCTGCTAAACATTAGACTAGGACGGAAATGCAAATATACCGTGTGTCGGTGTAGGTTGATTACCTGTTCACTATTGTATGGATGGGTACATTTGTTTTAATTCCGTTTGTACCATTTTTTTTAAATAAAAGTAACAATACAATTTCAGTTTGATGTAAGCTAATACTGTACTGTTAGTTAAATTAACACATGAATTAAATTACATTTTGTAAGTAGGAATAACTAAAATAGTTTATTTAAATACATTATTACGTATACACATACGTAAGTATTTAAATAAACTAATTATGTACTTTAATACATATGTGTACTTTATATTATCCTAATTTTCGGTATTCCAGGAAATCCCGGAAAGTTTATTAGTAAAAGTATATAGAATCCGTCTCCATGCTACTCAACAACAACGCGGTGTAGGTACTGAGGCCACAGAATAGGTACAAAAGCTTCCGAATTTCCGATCCCTGAAACGAATTACACCAATTTTTCTAAGTTTTATTACACATACTTATTATACATTTCATCATTTGTCATGATGATCAGAGCTCGCGTGCCGTCTTGTTATAGCCGTGCAGCGAGTCGACGCCACCCCGCTGCGCGGGGTGTCTATTTCTGGTCTGAGGGACACAAGAGAACCCTAACCTAACCGACCTGAAACAGATTTCGCTTATGACAAGCCATTTTTGTCCGCCTTGATATTTTTTTTATTTTAAACGATTTACACCAATGATTCTTAGTTTTATTGTACATACATACATATTATACATATTTGTATGTCACACAATTAACTAGGTATATACTTACATAATTTTAATAATGTATAAATGTGCAGTAGGACATATAAAATTGTATTAAAGTAATACATCGAAGAAATGAATTGCAGTTTTATGTAGTTGTGCCAATTAAGATAATTTGAAACAAATGAGCGATTAAGTAATATTCGTTGAATAGTATTTCTACGTAGTAAGATAAATTTAAATGAATAGTAGTTGAAATAAAATAACGCCAAACAATATTACTAGTACTAAAGTTTCGATGAATCGTTGTCGATGAAATAATATTCGATGAAAAGATTGTCGACAAAACAAGGGTACACCATTAAATAGTCGAACGAAGTAATTTTTTACTGACTTGAAAAGCAATGTTGAAAGAGAAGCGAACACTTAAAAAGAGTTCTACTACAAGACATACTTAAACCGGACATGTCTGATCAAAACAAGATTTTTGGGTGCTCATTCACTCTTTAAGCAAAATGTGAGACGCAAATACACATTGGACAAAGATCCTGGACAAGTGGAATACCACCCTTACTGCCATCAACAACATAAAAAATCTATGACCGCAATTCACCTGTCTTCAGACTGACTCAACAATTAGCACTAGTCAAAAGAAGTATGTATAGAGTATTGATACCAGAGGCGTTTAGTATTGTCTACACCGTTCTCAGGCTATTAACAGCTAATATAAGGCTTCTGCGGTAATCCGTAGTGGCACAATGGTCCAATTAACCGTCGGGCAGAATTGTAATCCTAACCGCAATCAACGACACCCCTCGTCATTGATCCGAAGCACCAATTCGAGGGGCTGGAGAAGATATTTCTTCATGAATTGTTATTGCTTTCGTTTAACCATGGTGGCTCATCTAAGCTTCTGTAGTAAATGTGTGGTCACTTTTGCTTCACTTATAAGTATTGTGTATCGTTGTCTAGTACAAGCTTTGCTTAGTTTGGGACTAGTTCGCTTTGTTGGATTCTTCCAAAAAATGTGCACTTTAGCAGAGATTTACATCTGCAGAACTGTTTCAGATATTTCTTTGATTTCTTCATAGGATCGATATATTGAGAAGGCTGGCAGGTTTTCGGTGAGCGATTTGCAGGCATGCGGTAGTGGTTTCACGGAAGCTTGTTAAAGGATAGCTAGAACACACTTCCTATCCTACGTTACGTTCCACTGCCTCGTTGACAGCCACTTAATGTGTGATTCGGAATGAGATCTAGCACCGATAAGAATCGGCGTTGCGTAGAAAATACTATTAACATTACTTGAGGCGAGTCCAAGGCATTGAACTGGTTTTGGGTTGGCCCCGTACGGTCTATTTATTCATGAGTCATGAGTCATAATGTATCTGTATCGGTGTTGATACGTACGAGTATGGTATGCGTAGTATTTAGAAATAAGCTCTCCAAGTCTCCATAAACGAGAGCGTCGTTGTACATGGGTATTTTCCACTTCAAAAATTTTACCAATCGGGGATGAATCAAAGCAATGTTGCATGTATAAAACAAATGAAGTTAAAAGAAAACAAATAATGCTTGTTAACACCCTGTATCACTCTCACTTTGAGACGATTGCAATGATATCTCATATCATTATCCATAATACCGTTGCGGTTGTTAGGCGTACCAAAGTAACAGACGTTGGTTAGGTAATAGCTATGACAAAAAGAAAGAAAGAAAAAAAGTGCACATAAAGGGTTTGTTGGTGTCACCAAGGGTTTAATGTGATCGCTGACGAGAGCAACAGCTTTCAGAGATCGACGAACCAAATGGATGAGACATAAGATAAATAAAATTGCAAATATTTAAAGTGTTCGCGTGTCTTCCATCTACGGCTGCTCTCATTACGAATAAAGATGAAAAAGCTCCGAGGCTGGTTGCGTAATCAGGTGATTGAACTCGAGACGTTGCGTACTCATAGTTGTACTGCGTGCGAATCGAATTGTTACTGTTAATAGGGTTGTGGGACGTTTTTGTTGATTTCCTCGGGTTTGCTAATTTTCGAAAAATCATCAAGTATTGCTAGTACTCGTTTCTGAGATATAGCATTAGGACTCTCTAATTGATCATTCTTAAAATAAACGATATCTTATATCCTATTTTTATTTGCTTCCAAATAATATAAATCCATGATTGCATAATTGTCATAATTGTTTGAATCAGATTTCAACCAAAGTTTGATTTATTCTGACAGCCCTGCAGCGCAGATTACACACGCTTTGATGATAACGGTTATGGCCAACATAACTTGGTGTTACAGTATAACACTAAGACAACCGTGAAGTAATAAAAAACATTTCTTGTCTTCAATGTTCACATACTAACAATATAAAGTTTACAATCTTAAGCTAACGCTTGCTGTTGAAACCAACTTGAGATTTTCTTAGAACTTTATACGTCTTGTTAACAGAGTTGTAACACTTGTAGCTTGGCTTTTTACAAGCTTTTATAAAAGCTTCCCTTATTAGTTCGTTCTTTATGTTCGCGTCACATCTTGCAACAGGATTTTAAAGCAGTTATCATCAATCGATTGAGCTGAAATTTGCATAAATATTCATGTAACTACACAATACTATGGTACCACGGGGCTGATCTGTTGATGGCGACAGAAGGAGTTTATAGTAACTCCTAAACTACACAAGATAGTGCCTACCCCTAGTGCTTCGGGAACGAGTAGGTAGTTGATGACTAAGCTTGGATGTTCCTAAAAAATCATTTTCACATCAGCTATTCGGATTAAGGGCTTTCTTTTCCCTGCTAGGAGGGATCAAAGTGGCACTTTTCTGTTCCAGGACATATTGTTGCCAGAATAAAAAAAAACCCAATGAATTCATGAAAATAGTATACCTACACATAATCAATTACTTTTTTTTTTATCTTTACTATTGTTACTACCCAAACCACCCAAATGTTGCCTAGAAGAGATCGCTTTTTAGTGATAAGACCGCCTGTTGTCTACCATTGTTTATGTCTAATTTAGCACTATTGTTTCTACTGTCTACTATGTCTGGTGAGCAATAAAGAATATTTGTATTGTATTGTTACTACTACTAACGTAATAAAATACAAGTAATTATATGTTATTCAAAGTAACACTAGAATCAGTAGGTTTATAATAATTAATTTAATACAGCTACTCACCTAATATATGTGTTTTATTACTGACATATTTCATCATCCTCATAGGTGATGTGAAAAGCAGTATGAGTCACACGGAAGCAAAAGTATTTCCAATTGGGCGTGGACACTTGAATCCCTCACTACGCTCAGGATTCCACGTTAGAATTCTATTCTGTAATCCTTCGCTTCATTCGGGATTCAATCTACGCCCTCGCCGTAAATATGCCATTTTGCTCCCTTGTGACACAATCTACTATTTTGTCAGAAGAAAAATTATCATCCAACATTTCAACAGTTATTTCACCGCCTTAAGCTATATGACCTTTACCTGTTCGAAATGATTGCATTCTAAAGAAATGGTATGCAGAGATTAAACTGATTGTCCCATAACAATGGCGGTATTTAGTTCTAGTTAACTAAATATGCGTTACGTGGTGCATTCCTCTCCATTGTCATTCAGGCGCGTGTGACGTGCCTTTATCATGCTATGTTTTGTCATGCTGCATGGCATCGACACCGTCTTGCACTACTGTTAAAGGTTTCATGGCGCTTGTGCCCATAATTGAACGTGTGAATTATGATTTTATCATAATCAATAATCACATGTGTTGATATCATAGGCGACGCCGTTTATTGTGCGAATTATGAATCCAACCATAAATTATGCGTTTAGTTCCTTAACAGAGGCAATGTCTACAGTTCCACAAAAAAAATGCAAATCTAAGTCTTGGTATGACCCTTTATTTCTAAATCTATAATAGTTATAAATAATTTAGAATACTTATCTATAGAATAGTTATAAACAATGACCATGAACTTTGAACATTTTGACAAATTTGTCTCCGAGAAGACTTTGGACAATTCATCAAAAAATCTTCCTATATTAACCTTCAAATATTACGATTATGCTTTAAATAATTATTCTGTACTTCCGATCAAATTTTGACTGAATTATTTGAAGTATACGTCTAATCTAATTTGCCAATTTAGTAATAGCCTCACCAGAGACTATTCTGTTTAATTTATCGAGAAATCTATAGCTACTGTCACGACGTAGGTACATAAAATTAACCATTTATGTTTTAAAACGAAGCTTTTGTCTTCTAATATGAAAATGTTATTTGCATATAATTCCTCCTTAACATTTCCGTAGTCGACCAAGTTCATTACTTATTTTAAACCTGGAAGTATCTTCGAGCAAATCATCATTATTTAACTATTAGCCAATGATCATTTGTGGTTATTTATTATTTTTGTTCTGGGAAACAATTCGAGCCGGCATCCATCAACGTGACTTTTTACCTCTCACTATGACCACTCATTATTTACAAAGAAAACGATGCAAAGAAACTGATTTAATTGATTGTGACGCCTCATCGAACAAAGCTTTTTATGATTGTTTTAATGCGAATTCTCGGCTCGTTGAAGAAAGTGATGTTGATTGATCTGTGACTGTGACGTATAAGTTATTCTTACGCGTTACTTCTCCTTTTCATAATTTGATTGATAATGAACATGCTGTGACCATCGAAACCTTGAACGCCATAATAATGGCTGATTGTGAGGAACTCTATAATTAGATAAGATTAATTAAATTTCAAATTAAAATAGAAGTTTTCATGAATGTCAGGATTACAAGAGTTCATATCACGGTGATCAATAATGACAGTAAATTCATGTGATCTTTTTAGCCACATTATTATTTATTTAATAAACAGAATATAGAATCTTAATAATCCCACAAAACTGTCGGAACCACTTTCATATTTGTAGTTATGCTTGTGGACTAACAATTTGTACGAGTTTCTTAACCCGAATGATATTAGCTAATGCTCTATCAATCATTATTTTAATTTCACCTGTCATTACTTATTACGGAACACTATTTGCTTCTTATGAGTTATGATTGATGGTGATGATTTAATATCCGATACTACATTAGTACATTTACCATAACTTCCTACTTCAAGTAAATGTTTTATCTTTAAATCTATGTAAGGGCACAGCCATCGTTTTATGGTTTCTGAGAACATGTTTAATCAAACATACACTACAATCTTGAACATTAACCTCATTAGAAAAAACTCCATAATTGATTTAGTGCTGGTCATTTACTTAATATAGATTTATCTTATTTCTAAGTCGGAATCCCGTGATAACTTTTAAGTGATCTGTCCTTATATTGCTAGTTTTATGGTGTTTCCTACTCACCTTATTGGTCGTCTGCAGTGATTATAAACGATCATTTATATCACTTATTACGTAATTCCTTGTCTTTCAATCCTTGAATTTCAATATTAAGATACCAGCAACAGTAAATTGTCAGCGAGGAGAGAAAGATTATAGTTGGCCGAATTCAATCAAAAGAGTCCATTCAAAAAGCAACTCCAGTCCAAGGTAGAAGATTCCAATGACAGTTTATAATAGTCGTCCACATCAAACAATCTCGACCATACATACGATCATTAGCATACCGGATACTATTACTATTACAGTAGATCTCAAAGGACCCATCAATACGCATGGCGTCGCATAGTCTCGCTATTCAGGCCAATGCCCAGTGACCGTATATTCTCTAGTAATTATTATACTAGTCACGCGGCGATTGAAGGAATGTTTATTCCTGTTTGGCTCTTTTCATACAGAGGTCGTAAAGAGTATGTCTTGAATGCTAATCGTCATACGGCATGCGATGACCTGTCGTTTTTGTGCAAGTTTTTGCGAAGAACAGTTTTTATAAGATTTCGTACTCAAAGTACCCACTGCTCAATGTTCGACAGTCACAAAGGAGACACTATTTCGAACAGTGTAAGTGATGATTCTTTTAGTTTTGGACATTTCAAATAATTTTATTTCGATATGATGTACTTGTTAACCTATAACAATCAATTTGGCTATAAAATGTACTGTAGCATGATTACTTTTTCTTCAGTTATCATTTAATGAAAGTGTCAGCGATAGAGTGACAAAATTCACTGTCATAGCGCCTGTGCCATCAGGTCAGAACAACAATTGACTTTAGGCATAGAGAATGTTTAATATATGGAACAATTGTATGTTGAAAGGGTCCCAAATGAGTTGCATCAGGCTCCTGATCATTATTATGGGAGTTCGGCACGGTGGCTTGGCGTTCCTAATTTACACGCGCTCTTAGGGTGCGTTTATAACAACACTTTCTAAAACAACTGTTACGCTCTATCTTTATTCTACTCTCTTGATTGATCTTCGACCAGTGGCGGAAGTTGTAGTGCCAAAGTTACCAACATAGTTTGGTGGCCTCCTCTTCATAACCATGCCATCGCAGCCTTCGTGTTTCGGCTTTCGGGGATCTTATCCTATCCTTCTCTCCTCAGATATCTATCCTGTTCTACTACTAATAGTAACTAAAATTATCAAGAGGAAAAGTCTTAGTTAATCTCCAGAACATCACCAGCATGTGGGAACTCGTGTTATCTTGTATTTCCTGTGAAGAAGACCAACTCAAGGTCAAGCTACACTCACAACTCTAGATTATAGTTTAGAAATCTGTGTAAGTATTGGAAATTTTTAACTGAGGTTTGAATTATTTTAACCCATAAGATCCCATGTAGTCGACAACGTTTAAGAAATGGCTGTGTTAAAGTGTATTCCGTGCATCGCGGCCGATCGCAACACTGACTTGTCGCATCAGACCCCCTAGCACACTAAGTTTTATGTCGGACATAAAGCATTTGTCCCTCTTGCACTCAGTGATGCAGTGAGTCAGATGCACGGATTTACACCTTGGCCACGTAGCGAAGAAAAACGTGTTATATACCTATACAACATTGACGAGATGGCAGTGCCAGTGGCACAACAAGCTAAATAGTATATTTTAAGTCCAAACAATGTATATGTATGTGCAAATGTACGTTCTAATGTAACTGAATACCTACATGACAAACTAAACTCAGAATTAATTAACAGCACATTTATTAACCTTCAACAAATGTTTCTTGCTCTTTCATCAAGCACAAAAGCTCTTTGATTGGGGCCACGATTGACGTGTGACAGACTTTATCCAATGGCTTGTATTCAAGTCACATAATTGCACAGAATGTCGACAGTTACTTTGATTTCTATTCTAAATGGTAACGGTGCTGTTGTCGCACCTCGACGGGAAGAGAATAACATTGGGCGGCATATTTTGAAATGTTACTTGCTGAAGTAGACCAGATTTTACAGTAAGCTGTTCTGACATTTCATCTTATAATTGCAATGCTATATGGTCGTACGATTGACCCGCACAATGCTCAAAACGAGCAAAACACGATCAACATGCATAATATCAAAAAAAGCAATACGAACGGCAGGACTAATGTTTTAGATAATGCAAGTTTTACTTCGTCTCGATGGATGGTGGTCCATCGTCGGATGGTTGATGCAACGTTTGCAGTCTGAGTTGCTATCGCAATTGCACGAGAATGACAGTTTGTATGTTGTTCGTAATTCTTTATCTCTGTCACTCGAATAATGCAAGTATGATAGAGATGGAGAAATCGAAAGATTTTCGCGGTCCTGCACATCTATCATGGGACGGCCGCGGCATACTTTCGATTTTTCTCGAACTATACCTCTTGTTCTAAGTGTTCTCATAAGAAAGAGACGGATTGTGCGAGAAAAATCTAGAGTATGTGGCCATCTCATGATAGACGTGCTAATGGCTAGGTTGTTAGTGCCGATACAGCTTCATTCTTAGTGGCATACATTTAGGATCAGGATGCTAAACGATACTCGAGCTCAAAAGCTACCATATTGACGAATGACGATGAGAAATGAAAATATCCTTCAGTGGTCCTTTTTAGTGTTGCTTCATTTTAATAAAGGTAGGTTTTCTGGCATTTAATTTTATTTGTGTATACGGTCATTCCGCGCTTCCCCGAATATCCTTCGGTCCAAATCCAAAATCATACCCATATGTAAAATTATCAATTTATCACTATTATGCCTATATGTCCCTACTCTTGTTATAATTCGAATACTAACCGAATAATAAGTAGGTACCTATCAGTGGCAGCGCGTGAAAATGATCGATGGGCAAACCAGGTCAAAAAAAGTTATTAAAGAGTTTAGAGTATACCAAAAATGGGGTACTATAACTCAATAAATTTTAGGCAAGTCGGTGAGAATCGGCTTGTAGGTGCACTCCGCTACTGGTACCTATTCAGAGTATTCAGTGTGAGCGCTTCTCAAACCCAGCCTATTTATGTGAGTGCATGCACGAACGTCAATAAGCTTTATGGGACGGCTCGCGGTAGCCAAGTCTTCATTACACCGGGCTTTGTTTCAAAACGAAACCATTTTCATGAAGTATGCCATGCATATTACGCCGACCTGATAATATTGAGCAACGCCCCTTCTTCACTTCACTACAAAGTAACAAACTCGCTTCCCGCTGTCTGTCCCTATATATGCTTAAATCTTTAAAAATACGCAACGGATTTTGATGCGCCTTCTTTTAATAGATAGAGTTATTCAAGAGAAAGGTTTATATGTATGATATAGTATCCGTGCGAAGCCGGAGCGGGTCGCTAGTTCCTTTATAACAAACGACAATTGAACAATTACACATCACTGTCATGTTTTAAGAGGACTAAACTTTCATACACGTTTGCATTGCGGAGCTTGTCATTGTTATCTCTTGTTAAATCAGGACTTGATTTACCCTTTGGCTTTAATTCCAAAATCAATCCATACGCATTCTTTCTCCGGGCGTTTGTCCAATTCAACTTATTCGAGCTCCATTTTACCTTTATACCACCTTTACTTGTGTCGTGACGATATGGTCCCTTTCTCTGCACGGCTGTCACAGGACTTGACAGGATGACCCGCGAGCTGTGTCGCGGCGATATAGATCCGTCTCTTTCTAAGCTGTTTAATTAGAAAGAGATGGATAGTGTATCTCGCCGCGACACAGCTCGCGGGCCGTCCAGTGATATAGCCGCCGTGCTGAGACATATGTCATTTTTAAATTGTGGCATGTACATTGTACATGTCCTAGGCAGGGGGCGGGACACATAGCACGTAGAACCGATGGCCGTTGAGGCGGAAAAGTTCTCGAGTGGCGACCACGTACCGGAGGCGCGGCGTGGGTAGGCCCCCCCACAAAGTGGACTGATGACCTGATAAAGGTTGCTGGAGTCCGCTGGATGCGGGTGGCGCATTACCGCTCAATTTGGGGCAGGCCTATATCCAGCAGTGAACGTCTTTCGGCTGATACGATGATGATGACATGTCCTATATAACTATAAATGTTTGTTTCAGAACCCGGTCGCCATGTTCAACTTCATGAAGAAGTCGACCGTCCTCGCCGGCGGCGACACGGGTGGGTGCGAGGAGCGGGACGGTGAGAAAGAGAGACGGAAGAAGGAGAAGAAGGAGAGGAAAGAGAGGGAGAAGCGGGAGCGGATAGCCGCGGGACTTGAGGAGCCGTTGAGACTCGAAGAGGTAAGAGTAAGACTTACTTTACTACAGAATATATCTAGTTATTACTACAGAATATATATATAGTTGATAAAGTCTAATTCATAATTTTTTTATTAAGGATTTTTTTAAAAATTTAATGCGGATTAGAACCGGCGACCACAGTCCCGTCGCTACTAACCAACATAGCTATCGGAACAATTCGGTTCAGCCACCAAATATCTTTCCCTTAGGGAGGCGTGTAGGCGTGTTCTTATGGGTCCTGTCATATGTATAAACAAACATGACATCAAAGATGATCATAGTCAATGTTTGTGTTTCGAAATGACGATAAAATATACATGAAGTGTGATTCATAGACAATCTAGACAATGTTATGTCAGATATATGTTTGGGGCCATTCGATAGTGAATTCGATTATTCGAGAAAAACCTATTAGAAATTATATTTTTCTGTCTTGGTTGATTTCAATATTTTGTAAGTTTCTGTATGTATACAACAACATTATAAGTAATGATTAATTGATTATTGTGTAATCCCAGAGAAAAGATGTCTTGGAGAAGTGTTTGTTTACATGATAGGATTGGTAGGACACGTAAAGATGAATATTAGACTTTACTTATTCTCCTACAGAAGGGCCTAAATCTAACAAAACCGATGTTTGATACCTAGAAAACTCAGATCATGCTATCTCGCTCTCATAGCGCATGCTCTTTCGTCCAGTTAAGGTTGTCGCGTTTGGTGTGACACTAATCTACCTGCTAAAAGTGCTAAGCGGTCGCCAACGAGCCCCTGCGACAATTTACGGGATGTCTTTTAAATCCTTTAGTATAGCCTTTAATTGGCTTTCGGATGACAAAAACAATCATAGGTACAATAGGGCATGTTAAAATTCATAACGTAGTGTTGCTATATAATTAGTAAACCATCTAATTATGGGAATAAAGTGTAAATTACAAAATATTAACAAAATTATTTATTTATTAAATAGTAATAAATAGATAATGGAACTTGAAAGTTTAGAAATATGTCGTTTTTGTATAGCCCAAGAGTAAAGTGAAACTCATAAAAAACATTCCATGTAAAAAAGGAGGCCAAGTCTCGACACTCTTCCACCGTAAAAAGTTGTCTTTGTGAGATATTTCGTAGAGCCAAGTCTCAGGCATTCTTATTAACCTTTATTTGCTTGCGAAATTAAATTTTGTGACTTGGCAATTACACAATACTCCATAGTTTTAGGTATGCAAAAATCCATAAATGCAGTAAAGTTAAATGTTATATGCGTCAAAATTCGTATCAGTTAAATGTAACCCGATATAGCTGTTTCAACGATATGCGTGGAAAGAATGTACCTACAGATACAGATACTATGTTATTGAACTTTATGCGTTCTATATTGTTCCACATTCTTGCTAGGACGCATTTTATACGGTAAGGTCAAGTTTACACGCCCACTTTTATTATTAAAAACTATCCACTCGATAAAAAGCCCATTAACTACTCCAACGCTTTTTAATGTTGCGTCTACAACTAGCGTGGTGTTACTTGGCTATTTTACAATGTTTGTGTTACTTTATAAATATATCCATACTAATATTATAAATGGGAAAATGTATGCGTGTGTTTGTTTATCTGTCTTCCACGCCAAAACGGAGCGACGAATTGACGTGATTTTTTAAATGCAGATAGTTGAAGGAATGGAGAGTGATAGGATAGGTTTTATCCCCGAAATCATCCCCTAAGGGGTGAAATGGGGGGTAGAAGTTTGTATGGAACTGCGATATAAACGAGTTCCACACGGACGGAGTCGCGGGCAGAAGCTCGTTTGAATATAAACAAGGTGTTGAGTAAGATTTGTCGAATATTGATTGGCATTTACATGTTTTCTATAATTTAAATGGGATTGTGATTGATTTTCGTCTATCCTGATGGAAAGACAAGACATGGCCTAAGTCGGATCACTCTCACCCAGAAAATGCCTGGTCACTCTCGCCTTGAAGATATCAAGGTTGTATGATTCTGGAAAATGTATATATTAATTATTACTCTAAATTAAAAACAATCTTGAACGAACCGATCCGGACTTCAGTCAGAGTAAATTCGAGTGGGATGACATTTCGCCACGTAAAAAAATCTCAATACAGTAAATTGAAGTGATCATCTACTATAGGTACAGCAGTATTTGACAGTTATCTTGTCACAACTGTCACAGGATTTGCAATGTCACGTGTTGTCAATGCAACCTCGAATATCGGCCCGGCATAGTCAAGGCCTTTTAAACCGACGTAATCATTAGTATCTTTCATACATATGTATAACGTAACGGGTTCTACCACGTGTGTTTTCTAAACGATTATTTATTGATTGGAACTTGGTTGATAGACATTTGCATCGAATAATCATGGTAAATTAGATAAGCTAGTAGTTACGGCTGACCAGTTTGCAGTAAACGGTATCTGAATTTATTCCGTTTTCTAGTTTTATTATTACAAAGAAACCAGGTGGAGCTGTTTAAAATATAGCCTATGACCATCCCTAAGCCCTTTTCCGTACCGGTTTTGAAGTGAAAACTTCGTTAGCGGCGCTGCGCACTTTTTGGGATGGGGAAAATCGTTAAACTCGCCACAGGTCACGTGACCGTAAGGTGAGATCTCACCTTACACATGACGCGTTGACAGGCCGACCGTAAGATCGAATCTTACAAATTTAAAGCTACAATCTCAAAGACTTCATCTTAAACGATATGATATGATACAGAGAGAAATAATATAATGGAAAAATAAACCATCTTCGTCTGAGAATACAGAGAGGTCGCTATTCGTAGCGGGAATATAGTTGAAAGATACGCGACTTCAGCCACTGTCCTTGTAGCTTAGTGGTCAAAGCACTCTAGCGTTAATAGAGAGATCGCAGTTTCGAGTTCCGTCGGGGGCTACAGACGAAGATGGTTTATTTTTCCATTATTTTCTTTCTCTCTGTATCATATCGATTATGATCGGACTAACTTCCTCAATAAAAAAAAACACGAAACAAGAATATTTAATAAAATAACTTGTTTCTTTAAGAAATATACTTTTGCTCTTTATAATATTTGTATGGACGAGCTTAGCCTGCAACTTCGCCTACGAAAAAGTTCTGTTGTTTGCGCAGTTGTATTCGACTTATAGTAGTAGTATAGTAGTTATAGTAGTAAGGTTAGTATAGTAGTTATAGTAGTAAGTTAGGGTTTCTTAAAATTGTGAACATACAGACTCACAAAATCTTTTCAATTTCAGTGCCGCTCTTTGTGATTATTCTATTAATGCAAAACCGTCTATACACACTGGTTAAGTATTATTCACGGTCATATTTTGTTTATAAACCACCATCAAGGTTTTATTCGCTATTACACTATTATAACCACTTGCGACACGCGATACAAATACAATCTCTTATTTGCATTCACCTGACTCCCAAGACCGAAATTAGTTTTATTAAAAGATTTTTTATTAATACGCATTATAAATACATAGAATACATAGCTGGTTAAAATCAGAAATTCTGATAGGAAGATAGTTTTCTATAGAGAGTAGAGACTCGTATACCTGCAGACAAACTTGTAAACAGTTTTCCAGGGAATATGTCGTATATGTCGTTTCTCTTCCCAAGCTTCTACTTTGAACTATAAAACATGTTCAGCCTATATACTTTGCGGACCGTCCGAGATTGTAAACTTTGCATTGCGGAACGGATTGTTCGGAGTTTTGCAATGTTGATCTTATTTAAAAGGTCGTATTACTAAATAACTGTCGTTTTTGTACTACCATTTTGGTCTATGAATTGACTTATCAGGGAACTTTTAAAGGTCGACTATTAAATTCTGATTGTTACTTACTTATTGTATTACAGTTACAGTCGTTGCCTATATATAATACTAGCTGCCCGCGCGGCTTCGCTCGCGTATTACAAGTAACACAGAAAAACTCGCGGGATAAACTTAAGAAAGTTCTTGAAATTCTACACGCAGACGAAATAATATTTGAAATCGGATGACTATTTACCATTATTAATTTATTACCTTCAAAACAATAGTTATAAACTTGCTATGCTACAGTATCACAGACTTTTCCTCGTTGCAATGTTAGATTAGAGATTAGACGTATTTCAGTATTATTACTAGATGATGATAGAAAAGCCTATTTATCTTGCATTTTGTTATCCTAACAAATGTATTGTCAATGCGAACAGTAGAGCTAATTTGTTATCCGGGGTAGCGTTACAAAATCGTGAATCGGTACTGTACCTGGCAGGTACATCCATTACATAAACATCAAACAATCAAATGCAAACGTCTATGTACCTTTAGTTTTTTATCTTAATAAGGGTTACAACGTAAGATGTTACACGTCTGTCGCAATAGGTCATGCTGTGCCGTTCCAACCAGCGTGCCATCGCATTACCCAACATTCTTCACAGTAATGCCATGCATTTGGCAGGTAAACTATTACGGCCTAGATGCTAAGAGGTCAGGTCCCCGGATCGATTGTGTATGTCAGGACAAAGGCAGCAGAAGGGTTTAAGCGTATGTCGTAAGAGTATACACACGAGATAATATAAGGAGAGCAATTTGAAAACCATCATCATGTCAGCCCATAGACGTCCGCTGCTGGACATAGGCCTCGCCCAAAGAGTGCCAGAATGCCCGGTCCTGCGCCACCCGCATCCAGCGGACTCCCGCGATCTTAGAATCTGCCATATGCTCCCTGGCGCTGTAAGAGAGAACTGATTGAGAGATACATTGACCTAGCATTTGGTTTCTATGGTATAGAGGTATACGATACGATACGATACGATCATTTATTGGGTCATTCCCATCTTCCAACCTATCCACCCCTGTTGCATAGAACCTGTTGTATGAACCTGGGGTGGATAGGTCGGAAGACCCCATTTAGATGGGAATGACCCCATTTATTGATAAAAAATATTTTACATGTCATTATATCTTAATACTAAGTGCTTAAAATCTATTACAATATACAATTATTGGGTTAACTGACCAGTTGCTATTTGTCATCAAAAAAAAATACACCTCAAATAATAATATACATAGGTACCTGGTACTTGGTAACAACGGTTGGCCACGTATGCCAAAAGGTTGCAGGATTCCTATTCTACAAGGAGCAATACATTTTTCAAGTCTTCCCTATAAGTTAAGATTTATAAATCGGTAAACATTATGGTTGAAAGTTTTTTTTTGCAAAATTGAAATTTTTCAATTTTTTTTAAGCAATTCGCAAGTTTTCACTTCTGCCGGCACTGCCGTTTTCCTCAGGGTGGCACGTTCCTGGAGGTCCTCTTTTGTAAGCCCATTTTGAAATCGACCTAGTCCTAAAGTAAGCAAAGCTTGTACTATGGGTAGGTACTCGACTACGATAAACATACCTACCTAATATCTAAATAAATACATACTTAATTACATAGAAAACATCCATCACTCAGGAACAAATATTCGTGCTCATCACACGATTAAATGCCTTTACCGGGATTCCAACCCGGGACGTCTAGCTTCTTAGGCCATTGCCTGCCTTCAAAGTCACAAATCAACTAGGCTAAACCGTTCGTCCTTTGGTTGGTTTAGTTCGGAAAGCAAACAAGTAAATGGGAAAATCGTAAGGTTAAATAAGCGATCCATGCAGGCGTTCGAAATGCTACGAACCTTTTACTGATAACTGATAATTCACCATTTTGATTTTACTTCTCATCGGAATTCCTCTCCGTGAAGTTGAGCACGATATCCAAGAATGCTACACACCTAATTATACGGCCGTCGGGAAAAGCATGCCAAGCCATTATGCCATTACTATCCCTCATTATAATAGGGTATCTATTGATTGATGCATAATATTGTGACAGTTTGAAGCACGCGAAATGATAGCGGTGAAATCTTATCTTTTATCGATGAGAATGGCTTTCAAATCTAGTAATCTGTCGGTTAGATAGCTTCACTGAGTCATGACGTACTCGTACGCCTCTATTTGGAATAGGCTGTAAATGTAAACAAACTCGTGTTTACTCAGACCTAGGTAATCTTTTTTAAAGCTGCAAACGCACAGAGAGCTGTGGCGGGGCGGCGCGGCGCGGTGCGGAGGCGGTACCGGTTGTAATGTTCGAGCTAATACGGAAGGGTCCGCTGCAGAAAACCGCGCCGCGCCGCGCCGCGCCGCGCCGCTCTGTGCGGATCGTTTCATATTAGCTCGAACATTACAACCGGTACCGCCTCCGCGCCGCACCGCGCCGCTCCGCCACCGCTGTCAGTGCGTTTCGGCCTTAATGCTTTTTCACTTCTCATGCTCAAAAAGTGCATCATATTAGACTTGGCAAGCGGGCTAAAGTAGTATATTTAGCCCCTAGGGAAAATATGTATACATATTTATGATTTATAAAACATTTTAATTTGACTACTCACAGTTCACTATTACATCCACCAATCACAACTCTTAAAAAAACATTAGTATTTGCTATCTACTAACCAGAATACAGCTAAACATTAAAATCGACCAATCAGGAAACAGAATTCAATTCAAACATTGGGTGTTTTTCAAGCGTGGTTAACTGCATACATGGGTCATGTATGCAGTTAACCACGCTTGAACGTTTGGATGGAGCTATAGTCGGTCAGAGGCGTTTATTTTTTTAATTATTGTAAATTGGGGAATGAAAAACTCCTAATGTTTGTATTGAATTCTGTTTCCTGATTGGTCGATTTTAATGCCTAGCTGTATTCTGGTTAGTAGACAGCAAATACTAATGTTATTTTAAAGAGTTGTGATTGGTGGATGTAATTACATGACATAAGCTATGACGATTGAGCGGGATAGACTACGCCGCTATTAGACGGTCAGAGGCGTTTATTCGTCTTGTGAATATTTTCTGTCTGTGTCAAAACATCGTTTATTAAAAAGAATGGCGCCAAATTGAACAATCTTTTCGCCTTGGTATAATTGTTGATTGTGGATGGATAATTGTTTTTACTATTTTCTCGCAGTCGAAGTGAAAAGTAGAGTGTATAACTCTGGTCTAAAAGCCATATTACCCCTCAAACTATTGCCCCTCCCTTCGTTCGGGAAAATATCCATCTCGTGGTAATATGGCTTACTTTAGACCCTTGTCATACAATCTACTATTGTACTTAGGTGTAGTTACATGCGGAAGAAGCTAGTGATTTTTTTACAACTGTCAAACATAAAACACTTTATGAACTGAGCATAAGGTAGTTTTTTTACAGTGATTCCTACAAAATCACTAACTTTAAGAAAAAGCGGTGGATTGTTATCTTGACGAGGCCACTTCTGTCTGTTCTTTGGATACAATATTTGTGAACTTGAATTATCTACTACACTTTAGCGAATTGCCAAACTTAAGTGGCAGTGGGCGGGGCACATTGCCGTTGGGGCGGAAAGGTTCTCGAATGGCGACCACGTAAGGCTTCCCTTACGTGGTCGCCTGGGCAGACCTCCTACAATAAGGTGGACTGTTTTACCACACGGGACGTTTACGTCGCGGGAGTCATCTGGATGTGGGTGGCGCAGGACCGGTCATTGTGGCACTCATTGGGCGATCCATATGTCCATCAGTGGACGTCTTTCGGCTGATATGATGATGATAATGACTACACTTTAGTGATGGATGATAGACGCAAATCCTACTTCCAAAACCAACTCCGGAATTGAGAGCCAATCTCGAACATGAGTTCTGAAATCGAAAACCGTCGGATATTGCACGCCATGGCTGGCAAGAGAGAATAACAGCGGCGCTACCACGAAAATCGAATCTCGAAGTTCGTATATCTCTGTCTCTGTCGTTTGAGTACCTTAATTCGATTTTCGTGGTTATAGATAACCCAGCTATCCAATGTCCACCAATTAACGAAAACAGACTGATGATGACGACGACAGTGACAGTTCCATTCATAAACATTTCGATGTTTTTTCAATTTTCGTTTCGGGGAATAATTTTAGTGATAACATCAGCTACACTATCTCTATCTATGATTTGAATAGCGTGAACATTGCAGAAAAAGAAGCCCCATCAAAATTAATTGACTTCCGACGTTTGGCGTCACGGTTATTGTAACGATATCGCGTTTTCACCGGATATTGTCGATCTTGTGATAATAGGCGATATTGTGATAGTAAATTCACTTCACGGCGTTTATAGTGTGGTAATAATAAATCGCTTAATAAATCACCATACATTTATTTATTTATTTATTTATTTATTTATTCCATACAATTTCACAGCATTACAGTAACACCAAAGCACTGTGAAACAAAACAAATGTAGATATATATACACAAAAGAAACAAACTATTATTATAATAACTTAATAACACAGAAGACGGTCGTGCATCCATCTTCTCGCAGAACGTCAAACATTCATCACACACATCTATCCATCGGCTAGCAAATATATCACAATTTGGTGCTGATTCAAGCAACGAGTTCATGAAGTGCAAAGCTCGAATAAGCGGGGACTTTCTGCGAGACAACGTTCGCGCTGCCGGCGCCGCTAGTAAATGTTGACAACGAGGTCGAAAATTATATCTAGAGGGCGAGGGAACATACAGGCGCACCAACTGAGCTACTAATCCGGGACAGTCTGAATCACCACGCAAACTTCTACCAGCTAAGGAAAGAAGACCGAAGTTTCGCCTCACCTCTAGTGAATTTAAACCTAAAACGCCTAGCAAAAATTTTGTAGGGTATAGAAATGGGTAGTAACCGTACATTTTTTTGTACAGAAAACGCAAGAATACTTTTTGTACCTTTTCCAGAAGCAAGATATATGTTGTCTCATGAGGATTCCACACAACAGCGGCCGATTCAAGCTTGCTTCTGACAAGAGCGGTATACAGGAATTTTATTATTCTGGCATCAACAAAGTCCCTAGCATTCCGAATGACGAACCCTAATCTCCTGCAACAATTAAGAGCCAGCGAGTTGATATGCTCATGGAAATTTAGGTTCTTATCTAAAATAACGCCTAAATCCCGAATGGAATCGACCCGGGTAATTGCCTCAGAATCTAGGTAGTAATTGTTATACAGCGGATTACGGGCCCTGCTAAAAGTTACGTGCGCACACTTAGCAACATTGAAAAGAAGTCTATTCTCGATGCTCCACTGATACAACCTATCGATGTCACTTTGGAGAGAATTGCAATCCAAGATATCTTGTACACCATACATTAGCTTCAGGTCATCGGCATAAAGCAGACAACTGGCGCACTTTGGAACTGAAGCCAGATCATTGACCATAATTCCGAAGAGCAACGGACCTAATATTGAACCCTGGCTGACTCCAGAACGTGTCGGGTATGTATTTGATACAAAGCAACCGTGCTGCACGTACTGCTGCCTGTCGCGTAGATAGCTAGCAAAGAACCGGAGCAGTTTTGGTGAAAAACCAACACTGCACAACTTGCCCAAGAGAACATCATTATCTACGCGATCAAATGCTTTTTTAAAGTCGAAGTACAGCACGTCTACCTGAACTCCGCTATCCAAATGGCTTATTATGTGAAAATGAATAAAAATCAAATGGCAAATATACAAGCTTAAAGGAACCTGCGATGATAAATTCGCGCACGGAGGGTTCCGTACCATTATTTATTAAAACGGTAAAAAAATCACGTTTGTTGTATGGGAGCCCCCTCAAATATTTATTTTATTCTGTTTTTTACTATTTGTTGTTATTGCGGCAATAGACGATTACTAATACATTACCTGTGACAATTTCAACTGTCTAACTATAACGGTTCATGAGATACAGCCTGGTGACAGACAGACGGACGGACGGACGGACGGACAGCGGAGCCTTAGTAATAGGGTCCCGTTTTTACCCTTTGGGTACGGAACCCTAAAAAGAGTGTTATTTATGGAATGCGAACCACCTTAAGGCTGCTGTGGTGGTAATATTTGCAATATTCCTACTAGTATCAAAGAGGTCACATGGGCTTTACACTCAATAATCTTACCGGCATTCCGCCATAAAATCCTGCGCCACGGCAGTTTCTGTTTGCGGGTAAACATTCAGTTTCAGAAAGGGCACATCAATAATGTGCACACAATAGGTCAAATACTCCAATGCAGGTCACCTCGTCAGTTCAACATACAAAACAATTGCGTACCTATAGTGTAACGGTCGTTCTGTAACAGAGACGATGGGAGAGTGTCCCGTCACGGTCGCCGCTCGCGGAACCGGTGTACCATCACTCGGATCACGAGGACCTTATGTCGAACAGATAAGGACTGTTATCGTTTGTCATGCTCTGTGGGGTTTTGTTTGAAACAGGCCGATAGAAATGACATCCGATCTGCCTGATGTGGTGGCAATGCGATTCACAGCCTGTCTGACAACGAACGCACCTCACAACTCGTTCCTAGTATAATTTGACATAGAGATTTGTAACAAATAGGTATGCATAAAGGTTAGACTTTACCGGTTGGTTTAAGGTGAGTTGTAGATAACCGTTGCGAATTGAATGCGCATGTCGATATATAATATTTTTGATCTTATGAATATGCCTTATGTCAACATTTTGCCGTCATAATCCAGTAAGTTTTCTGTGGAGGGCTTCGTTTTCTTTTTGAAGACTGCTATCATAATGTATGTACATTGATGAATTTATTATTTCCGTCATGTAAAAGGGGCGATTATTGCCTAGGTTTAGGTATTATAGTCTATTTACCATTTAGATTTAAGAATTCGCCAAGACTGAAATAATTGTATTTGACGAGTTATTAGTACTGCTTTCACTCATATTTAATAGTAGATTATACACTAAGGGGATAAAGCACTGTTTTATGTCACGGGAGCGAATTGAATCCCGAACGTAACGAAGGACTAATAATTTAACTCCTGAGCGTAGCGAGGGAGTTATAAGTTAACTCCTGAGCGAGCGAGCGAATTAAGACTGAGTCCTGAGTGCAGTGAGGGGTTCAACCGCCCAAGACTAAAACAGTCTTATCCCCGAGGTGTATACTCTACTTTTCACACCTTATGCGAGACAAAAAAACAGGCTCAGTAGATAAATAATGTTTGATTTCTTTGCTCGATGTCCATCCGATTTCCTTTTTAAAAAGGCCAATAACTTGGCATATGTATTAATTTGTATGTCATGTTTGACACTTATAATTATTATGTTGCCCTCAGCATCGAATATATACACCACAGGCTACTTGGCTTCTTTGTAGCTGACAAATATTCAAAATAGACCAGAAGCACTGATTCAGACACAGACTTTACGCCTTTTACAGCTTTCCATTTGTCAAAATCGTTGTAGGCGTTTTTCCTTTGACTTCTCTGGCAGCAGATTGTTGACAATGCCTATGGCATCTAATTTGATAAACTCAGGAGTCAAAACACTTTCATCACTCGACATTTTCAATATTATTTTTGAAATTAAATCTTCTATAGGCACCTACAAGAACTCGATTTGTTCGTCACGCGTGAACAAATGAAGGCGCGCGACGTTCCAAATTCGAAAGCACAAGCAGTGGTCCTAGATTCGAAATTCGAATTTCGAACACCGCGCTCCTCCGGACCGGGGTTCACACGGAGGCAAACTTCATTTATTTTGTCAAATCAAGTAGGCCATGGCCTAGGACAAATTGTGTTTAGCAAAATTAAACTTTATGCATATAGTAATAAGAATTATGAAAAGTGAGATCATATTATTAACCAGCGGGTTATAATGAAATTCAGTACAACATTATAACCCGGCTAATACCAAGGGATTTAATGTCTTGCTTTCGGTAGGGTTTACATGACCTATAATTCGGCATTGTCGAGCATGTGGTTTGAAAATGCAGTTTATTTTTTACGCAATTTATTAAAACGAATACCTGCCTTTTAATAGTTTTAAGCCAAAGCTCAGTTTTTGTGCCGCGCAATTCCTTTGATTGAAATCGGCTGTGTATCGTATATGTCGGCAGCATTGCAGCCAATTACGTACCAATGCTGTTAAAAGGTCGCCGTAATTCCGAATAATCCTTATTTAATAAAACACGCGCAATGCTTCATCAACTCGCCATTACGGTCAGTTTTTACACGCATCGTAAATAATTTGCTAAAGCGCAACAGTTACAAAATGCAGTCAGACCACATGATTGACAATTACCGGACGAAAATATATCAGTGTCCAGTTTTAAAATGATACCTTTTTTTCTACAAGCAGCCTCAGCGGTTGAGCACGCTTCAGACGGAATGTGGCTTTTTGCAATAGCAGGAACTTGTCTGGCTTCATCACTATTCAATACCTCAGTCTGCGGCGCGAAACCGAAAGTCAATTATATCTGCAATCCAATTTGCTCTTACACTGCGTATGTTTATTATAGTAGGTACGCGAATATCAGCTGATTGATAACCAGTTCAGTTTTGTATCGTTTCATTCATAAATACAGACAATGTTGAGTAACTCGATTATCAAGATGAAATATCTCGACCTCGATAAGTACGCATTAATCAAATCGAAGCGATCATCTGGTTTAGTTCAGCCTTCATTGGCATTCAACCGTGAATTGCTAAATCATTCACAGAATGCATTTTTTTCTCCACAGGTTCGTCGATCTCTCAAACTGCGAGGCAGACGCAAAGACAAAGAGAAACTCCCCTCGGGCATCACAGCTGACTACACCGCTTCATTGTTCGCGCATCTCGAGCAAGACTCCAATTACTCTAACTACCCGCTAATACCTACTTCGGGATCCAACTCTAATCTGAGCGACGAAAATAACCATCTTTCTCCCGTATACCCAACCACGCATGTCTATAATAGAAAAGAAGGCGTTCTTCAATCAGACAGCTCAGAGACGTCGTTGAATTCCTTAAACAATCCCAACAACGCAAACAGCAGTCCTCGACAGCCCCAAGTACTACCTCCGATTCCACCGAGACCACCAAAACGTGGCATTCTAAAAGGACCCCGACTTAGCAATACTAGTTCTAATTCTCAGGAAAGCAATATCCCCACCACTGACACCGTCGACCACGTTAATGGCCAAGATTCCAATGTACTGGCGCGCAACACCCAGCAAAACGAACTAATTTCATATGGGATACCGCCGTCAAAAAGCACTTCTTCCAGTGACGATATGCAGCATGTACAGAACTTTACTAAAAAGGTCATCCACAGTCCAGTTGAGAATCAAGTGAAAAATAATTACAAGAACAATGCCAATCCGTCTATCACCACTCAAGACATGGATGAAATTCCTAAGACGAATGGTAGCAGTTACTTAGGCGTAACCTCAACGTCTCCAAGCGCTGACTCATTGACCGATACGACTACAAATTCGTCGTTTGCTACTCCGCCCTTTTCTACATCACCTGTGGGCGAGTCTCAGGGCTTCCACAGATGGTCAAGAACAAGTAACTTCGAAGACGTGTACTTACCCCTGCCGCCCCTTACTCCGCTGCAGCTTCCCAAGCCTAGACTGCTGACAATCCAGAGACAGAAAGCTCCAAGGCATGATTTCGGATTTAGTCTTCGTCGTGCAGTTGTGCAAGAGATGATCTTCAGTAGCAACTGTAACGGTCAAGAAGAGAATGGATTCACCAACGGCGATAACAAATGCAACGGCAATATTACTAAAACTGTTGCTTACAAAGTGGTACAGAAGGCTGTGATCCTTGCAGAGCCTGGGTCGTATCCTGGAGCCAGTGAGTCAGGGTTGCTGCCTGGGGATAGACTTTTAGAAGTGAATGGTGTTAATGTTGAAGGCAAGAGTCGCGAAGAAGTTATAGATTTGATCAAAGGCAGTCAAGACTCTGTCACCATTAAGGTAAGACTTTTCATATTCAAACGCAACTATACAAACCTAATGTATTCCTGATTCACACCCCGTGATTATATAGATATCCAAAAATGAATGATGAATGATTTATACCACGTATACGTTTCCAAAAATGGGCGCCAATCTGAGATAAAAATATGACTTTGATCTGAAATTATAGTTAATGCTAAGGATACGTCATTGGCAATGTTACACTCCACGATTGAAAGGTATTTAATTCCCCGAACAGTTATTAACAGTAATCTGGTAAATTTAAGACCTCATCATTTGGCCGCTCCCAAGTAATAACTACAGTGCGTTAAATCATAATAAATATACCATTAATTTCCGTTGCGATGAATTGCCTCGTCTAACTGGCAAAACACGGCTTTAACAGTTATAAATGATTTCTTATTAAAACGTCAAATCTTTTAGATGAAAGCTTACATATGCATTTAAATTAAATTGTATAGTAACTTCGATTGATGCTTATTCAGTATGCCCCAATAGGTGTGTATCTATCGCATCTTACATCGTTACTTACTCGTATTATACACTTTTGTACAAATAAAGTTTACATCATGATAATTATATAAACACAGCAAACAGTAGTTGAATCAAAGTTTTTTGCGGTTTATGAATAAATTATTGCAATATTTCAATTACTCAGCTGACTTAAGTTTACTCAAATGCTGAATTTGACGTGAATAAGTAATCATAAGTTAGTAAGCGACGTTTAGCACGACGTGCCCTTTCATGCCAGCGTCGACATGCTCAGAGAAACACCGTTGATATGAATCCATATTTAACAAATATTGAACCTCCGGTGCCATATAGAGGTTAGATTCAAATTGCCTAAGAAAACTTAACGGGATACTCAAGTACCCGATTAATTTATGTAAAAAACCCGTGTGTACACGCAACTTTCCCCCGCAATGGTGTTCACGGAGAACCACTTTCATGCACTGGCATTGATTATTCAGGTCCGTAATGTGATGTCTTAATAAAAGATTATCCAAGTATAATCCAATTGCCTTATTGTGGCGCGTGAGTGCAATCGATAAACTCAATTGCTTGCGATTCTTGTTAGGCGACTGGATTGTATGTGCTGTGTTTACGCGCAATTGTTTTATGCTACACGCAATGAGTTTAACGTGTAGCTATTCTATTTAATATCATAGTTTTTGCGGCAATTGCGTTTCGTTTAGGGCCGCGGCGCGCATATTGAACGCAATGCTGTTGATCATTGCCGCACACAATCAACCGGCCAAAATTATTTGGGCCGAGTGTTTGTATCCACAAATAATGAATGGACATATACTTTTACATTAGTAAATAAGTATGTAATTGCGATACTTTAAAACTAAGCTACCATTGCCCTTTCACTATTTAATTTGCCTTGGTAACTAATTTTGTTTGATAATTACCTATCCATTCTTTCCTATCATGATGACATGGCGTCTACTTCGAGCGCTCCGGGCCTTTTCCACTCTAATTGGTTATGCTCGCACTAATTAACTTGTTTTACATTAAGTCCGACAGTATTCGTTGTTAACAACGTTTAAAGTCGTATTCATCTGCTGATAAAGTACCTAACTCCTATTAATCATGTTTTAAACGCCTTATTTTAGAAAACAGTTTCGTTTGTGTAGCTTTTATTATTTTATTTTTTTAGTTACTGCCAGCAAAGGGCAACAAGCTTGCGCTGCACTCACGTAATACGTCACGGTCGTTATTTAGTCCATCCAAAAAGTTTCTTTAAAATAGAATGGAACAAGTTTACTTTGTAACAACAATCGGAATATACATCACATAAGGCTTCAATCTAGAAAAGGAATCTAGTGTTGCTTCAAATAAGAAGTCCACTCAGCATGAGTTGAGACACAGAGTGCAACAATACTGTTTTTCAATGGATCCAAACCTAACCTATCTAAGCGTTTGAAATGCCCGAAGCTGGGCCCTTTCGCAAAACATCTGACGATGATCCCCAAGGATGCGCTGTGTTGAGTTGAGAGAGCATTTGTCTTCTGCTGTCAAAGTAATCCTCAAATAAAGGGTCAACGCACTTGTGATTCTTCGAAATTCTCAAGCGTCCATATGTCGTCCTTACCATCGGGCAGGCTATAAGCTTGGTTGCCTAAAAAACTGAAGTGTATGATTGACAACAGGTGCAACCGATCGCCGAGCTGTCGGAGTTGTCCCGGCGGAAGGCCGTGGATGGTGGCGGTGACGTCGACCTCTCCGATAGCAACGTGCGCGGAGGCACGCTCAGCCGCTCCGGCAGTCGACGATTCACCTCCACCCAGGTATGTGCACCACGTAATGTCCTTTTAACATACGGGAATGTGTTACTTAAGGGAGCGTCACACCGCTGCGCAAAGCTTTGGTCTCAGTGCGGCTGCTTTTCTATAGAACGTGACGCTGTAAGTGGCGTGCGGTGCGGCGTTAATGGACTAACGCTGCCGATACGCGTTGAAGTGTCGTATGCATAACGTCTTTTTCGTATATTGCTGCGTTTACTTGAGTTTCAAACCGTTTCGGACGGTTGTGGAACAAGGCTTACGAAGACAACGGCAACTTGCAGCTAGTTAGAGCTTTGTTTCAGTAATCGGCTTTAAGTATGATCAAATGATTGTTAGAGGTATTCCGATATGAAACACGAGTATATGTGTCTATTACCAAACTAATGAGAAGTAAGGACTGTGTCGTGCTACGAACGAAAAGAGACTTCTACTTGAGGTTTTATGACCGTGGTAGATATGGGAGATAGACTCGGTTCCTCTGATCTGTTTCGAACAGTAAAAATAAAAGTTAGTTGTCGTCTGACCTCTTTCAGTTATTTGTGGTTTTGAAATAAATACAACATAATAAAATCGTTTTATATTTTATAACCTAGCGTTCCGTGGCGTTTGCGGTTAAGGCATTGATTTTTTTCGACTAACGCGGTTTCAGGATTGGCGGTTTTAAATAAGAATGTTGTTTATAATTATCATAGTAAGGTCATATAATGCGCTGTATGCGTTTGATGTTACTTCTGGTCATTCTTGTGCAGCAATTTTCCTGTTGGGGTGGCAGTTGGCACTTCACTTGATTTAATATCTTGCGTAGTAAATATAAAAATATATATGTTACGGTAGAATCGCGAATGAAATCAATGCGATACGAATAACTATTTGCCAAATGAAGGGAAATCTTATCGAAACTTAGAGAAGAAGAATAGTTTAGAATGAATAAGAATAACTTATAAGTTACATTTAAGAGTCCGCAGTAAGCTCGATTCTCCATACAAACGTAGTTACGCTCCCATTTTACAAATACGTGTTGGATTGTAACGAAACTTTGCGTATACAATGACATGAGGTATATCTATGTCTGTAATTAGTTTATGTAGCTTCAGATACCATAGTAAAAAAAATATACGAATTTAAGTTTTTCATACAAATCTTGTTTTTACTATATGTCGTTTGGTTTAAAAACTGGAACCATATAAACTAATTACAGACATAGATATACCTCATGCCATTGTATATGCAAAGTTTCGTCACAATCCAACACGGTGTAGTTTTAAAATGAGAGCGTAACTACTTTTGTATGGGAAGGTGGAATTAGGCCGAGCTTAACTGCGGCCTCTTAATGTAGTCCATGAATTCTGACGTTTGGTCTCATATTTAAGTCCATATTCTAGTTTGAACATTTTAATTCCAAGTGCAAAGACGAACGTTTAACGTTCCGGGACTTCTTATAGCTCAAAAATATGTATTGGGTTATGGTAATTATGGATTAATCTGCGGCGTAATTTAATTTCAAAAGTTTACTCATTATTTTAGTAATCTACACAGCGAACGCCCCTCGTGATGGAACTTTCCGTCATCCGATATCGACGCCTAATCGTGTCACGCCATCGCCGCACACAAGTTGTCAGGCACGTCAAAACAATCGAGAGTCAACGAGCACGCCCTTACCGCGGAGTAGTTGACTGTCGACATCGCGTTGTTCTAGATTTTGCGTTATGAGTATAACTAGTGAGGTTGGCCCACTCTCGTACTTTTGCTATCGGCATAATCATAATTTGCAGCCCGTAAGCACCCACTGCTGAACATAGGCCTCTCTTCGACCACGCCACCCGTCCCGCCCTAAGCTTCCCGTCCAGAAGTGACCCGCGAGCGCGACCACCACCTGTCCACTCGTCGGTATTTGATATAAAGATGTAATTTTAAATGCGGAATTAACACCATTCTTCCCGTAAATGCTCAATGTTGCATGGGCAGATCAAACTCTCTTTGAGAATTGATACTGTCTTAACCAGTCCGGCTGGCTACTGGTGCTGCCCTATATAAATCTAAGTCGATAATTGTCAGCTAGCAAGTAAAAATTGTAGCTAGACTTCATGTACGTATTACCTCAGCAATGTACAACGAAATACCATTGTCAGATGATCTGAAACCAGGGTCCTGGAGGCATTCGTTACCTATATACGTTTAAAGTGTCACTGTTAGGGGATATTCTCTGAATTTATTTGTGTCGGATACTGTTTTTCAATCGATCGTTCGATCATCGATCGATGTTTTTTCAGGCCTCACGCCTACTATAGCGGGTGGAATAATTTTGTTTATCTAACAAATAGAATAAGGAAAGAAGGGATGTGCCAGTATAAGGGGTATTCGACATCCCTCTTCTGAAGGGTACGCCCCACGTACGTCCTGAAAGAACATACTTTGTTGCATGAATCGTGTTAGTTATATAAGTGGAGGACGGGAAAAATAAATGAATTAGAGGTCGTGATTTATGTCAGATGGCTACTGGGAGTACTGGGGTGTCTTGAGCACAGTACAAGCAATTTGAGCAGTACATTGACACTATAAAGTTCCAGCCATCTGAATTCTGAATAGCTTTATTGTCTTCACATGAGGCCTTAAAATTTGTCAAATAGAAGCGTGAATGTGTCCCACTCAGGCATCTTCTCATGGACGAGAGAGAACGGCCTGTAGTTGGCATAATTAGTCACATAAAATCTCTGTATGTACCTATGTTTTATGAATAAATAATTTGATAGTCTTAGTCTTGATATTTGTAGGGATTGTCTAACCGCTCGCTTGATTTCGGATTTTAAAAAAGGTATCCTAAAGGGCTTTAAACATTTATATAGCCTCCAATATATTCTTTTCAAGCACAGTTGTCACTATCAGTTAAGGGGTGCGCGAAATTGGCAACTGTAGTAGCCACAAGCATGCTATTGTGAGTAGCTAAACATGCCATAGGATAAGCAAGCTGTATAAAGTCAAGTGTAAAAATATGCGTGCATACAATTCTCTCATAAACATACGTCGTTATCGCGGGAGCAATAACGAATTAGATAAAGAATACATTTAACAGAATGTCTATTTGGTAGAAACGGACATATTCTGCCGACAAATACTAAGAAGTTCTTCACATCTGGAGAGTTTTCGCTAGAAAAGGTCTATAAAAATATCTTCTACTAATTAAACGCTTACCTAATTAGAAGACAAGACGTGTACTTAAATAATAAGATAGCAATGTGTGTAATTTTTACTAACGTGTATTTTTCACGTGTATTTTTCACTTGTATTTTATTTGGTTTTCGTAATAGATTATAAAGATTTTACCTAAATTGTCTGTAGTCAATTTGCCGCTTCGTGCAGAAAATATCCATTTCAATTGACTGAACGAACTTTCAACATCAACTGTTGTTGTAAGTGCGTAATTGAAACGATAGAAGTAATGTAGTGTGACAAACTCGTAACGATGATTCAAGTATTATTTCCTTCCCTTGTATCAATTCATTTTTTTTACTAAACCAAATCCAGTATTTTTCTCCAAAACTTGTTTTGGCTTTTTAAATATATTTTTTTCCATTTGCGCTATTTCAAGAATGGAGGTCGGATATTAGAAATGATGTTGTTAAATGTTAAACTAGTAGGCATAAATGTTCCTCAAAAGGAGTTTCACGTCTGTTATTGCTTGATTGTCATAATCTTTCTGTACTGTCAAATCGTTTTTGCCCCCGCGATGCTCATAAACAGCTCTCATCGCTCTTATATCAGCAGATTAAGGTATCCGTACTATTTGTGAGAGTATTAAATCGATACATATTTTTCACTTGACTGTATTCATACATCTGTAAGATGGAGTCTTGTAATTGCAACTAGGTATATCTGTCTGGTAATTGCAACTAAATTTAATAATGCCCTGTATGATCACTAATATATAGAGGCTCAATCTTACCATGTATTGGGGCTACTGTAGTTATGGTACTGTCTATAATATTTCTACTCTGTACTGAGTAAGTATGTTTTTCTTGCGGTCAGAGCGGTGGATATGGATTACAAAATAGGGCTCGTGAAATATTTATGACCGTTATTTCCACTTCAGTTGTTATCCTACACGTGTATTTATGACCTTTGACATGCATGTATAGTTTTCTTTTGCATTATCGAACTGTCCTACAGACACTTTAAAGTACGCGAACGTCCCTTTGGCAGTTACGTTAATTTCGAATCGTATGGCTTTTAAACATCGCGAGGAAACCTATACATTTGTGAGAAAATTCAAATGTGGAGTCCGTAAAACCACACTGGGCCACATGGAGACCGCTTTTCTCCATGGCACATTACCTACATTAAGTACATGACATTATGTGCCATAACAGACACTGCCTCAAACTTTGACATTTATCTAAAGTTTTGAATGAAACTTGGAGGATTGTCAAAATCTCTCGCGTACCCAATTTACGCCCAGAGTTACAACATCAAGACAAGCGACCCCTAGCCTAAACAATGGACGACCCCAATACCGCTAATGTCTGACAATGAACGAAAATGAATGAATGACTCACGTCACGCGTGGGGGAAGATTGATTTGGGTCCTTTAATTGCCGATATTTGGAAACCAGTTTGGAAGCTATTTCGCAACTTTACGCGGCTGTCTTTGTCAATATTTACTGCTATAAGTATACACTTCTTTACTTTACTATTGTGATAGGAGCAGTCAGGGGTATTAATAAATGTACATAAATAAAGACATAATTATCTGTCTGTCTCTACGTGCCTTTATGACATTGACAATATAGTCCTGCACGGTTACCATATGCCGTCCTAGACCGTCGCTGCTGTGCGCCACTAAAGAAGTTTTCACTTCAAAAATCCAATCATTGCTTTTACCCGTACGCTTACCATGAGTTTGACAATGCCGGCTTACGCTAACGAGCATCGAGTTTTCTATCTGTGCATCTCTATTGCACTTTGACAGTACGAGCGGGATGCACAGATAGTAAACTCGATACTCGTTAGCGTAAGCCGTCATTGTCAAACTCACGGTAAGCGTACAGATCGTCTGTGTACTCAAAACTAACTACACTCACTGTGAGCTAATTGTTGTTCCGAGTACATCGTTAGCCCTGACAGCGGAGTTCCACACCACGCACACGCACAACCATTCATCCAGCCACTCAGTCTAGGGACTCTGAGGGCCCTTGTCTCGGCGTCTATGCATATTTGATGTCTGTACAGCTTCGATAAAGACGTATATTCATATAACCACGTGGACTTGAGCTATTTTGGAACTGTAGGCGGTAAGGTGAATGTCCTACGTCACTATTGTAATCTATAGATTTGTATGTATGTGCAACTTTTTTAATGCGGGTTGACTTTACCTAGGGGCTAGATTATGCATAGTTGTTACGAATCTTGGCGTCAAATCATAAAAATAAAATAAATAAATAAATATATGGGACAATCTTACACAAATCGACCTAGTCCCAAACTAAGCAAAGCTTGTACTATTGGTACTAGACGACGATAAACATACTTATATAGATAAATAAATTACTTAAATATATAGAACACATCCATGACTCAGGAACAAATATTCATGCTCATCACACAAGTAAATGCCCTTACCGGGATTCGAACCCGGGATCTCCGGCTTCATAGGCAGGGTCACTACCAACTAGGCTACGGCGGTCGTCAAATTATATATTATTTACAAGCTTTTGTCCGCGTCTTCGTTCGCGTGGAACGCTTTTATATTGTCATACAGAGTTTTCGTACCCCATTTCACTCCCGGGATAAAAAAAACCATATGTACATACTTCCCCGGGAATAAAACTATGTCCGTACCAAATATCATTTCAATCGGATCGGCTGTTTAAGCGTGCCATAATATTTGTTTATTTGCCATTATTTTACATTTTATATAACGCGATTGATTCAGCAATCATATATTTACAAGTTTAATGAGCGAGCGAAACGAAGCGAAACTTCGTGTCAGCTTGGGCAATACTTCTTTCGTGTGTCCAGCTTTTCTCCTCTACTAGTCACATTTCTCAACCGATTGTCGTGAAATTTGGTGAGTACTGATACTGAGTATAGGTTTAATAGGTCCCGCGCTTGGCACGCGTTGCTAACGTGCCGCAGACGCGGCGGGCCCGGTACCCCCGCGTTGCCACACGCCGCCCGCTTGCGGTGTGAATATACCGCTTCAACCGCGCCCGACACGCGCCGCGCACGACACGCGTTCGGTGGGTGGAGGCCTTAATATAGCGATACGGTGGTTGTGTATTCCCCTTTGAGGACCCTTTGATGTGAGGCATCTGTATGCAAAGTTTGATAAATATTTACCGAGATTGCTTAATTACGTGACTTTGAGCCACAGCTGTTCTGAGATTCGTTTCAGAGATATTGATTTAGTATCGTTCGTTTAATCCGGTCCGATCCGATGCGATGCGTGATGTTTGATGGGATGGGAGTTATCCTTTGGGATTGGTTGTTCGTTTAAATTGGAATGTAAGTATGGAAAGTTTGACAAGTTTCTATGGGGTGACAGCTGCCGGCGCCATATTCTACGTTAGAAAGAGGAGGATAGATTTTCTGTCAGTTGTGCACTTCACCCGCTGAAATCATAACTCGAAAGGCGTTCGCGTTACACCAAGTCGCAAACACTCGTAACCATGAAGCTTATCAAATGACATAAACAAGCAGTTACCCGGTAACTATCAGCTAGTAAACGTAATCGGTTGATAGCGGGGCGGTGACACTACCACGTCTAGACGCCCCGCCCAGCCAACCCTTTCGACCGGGTAGTCAGGTCGTGCGTGAAATCGCCAATTCGGGAATTGCCTAAAGAGGGCAGTAATTTGGAATATTTTTAGTATGGCTAAAGAATTAAAAGGTTGTAACTTTTAAAGTTCATTGCCGTGACGAACCTTTTCATTCCGCTGTGTTCTGTGGTTCACAAGCCTTATTGAGCTTACTATGGGACTAGCTCAATTTGTGTAAGATTGTCCCCTTATATTTATTTATTTATTTTGACTGCCGACGAAATATAGGCTGACAAACGGATGAAACGGAAATTATTATCATCGAAGTTGGTTGATGTCTAACTTCCTAAGCTATGTTTGTTGTGCCAGGGGATTACTCATCGACGTGTCTAATAAGGGTTGTACCTATTTGATTAGGTCTTAGGCCGTCTTTGGTTGCGCCGCATAGGTCTGTGTATGGTCTGTCGCCTTATTATATAGAAATGTGTAGCTGCACTTCCATTCAACTCGACGTCATTATCTCTTTCTATTAGAAGAGACAAGATAAAAATACATGTTTCAAAAAGTATAAAAATGACCAGGGCTGGTAAAATTGTTTGGATTCTTAACGACAACCTTCTATTGAAGCAGGTGACTGTATGTAGGTACAATAGGTAGATAATCCAGGAAGTGCTAATACTCCGGCTTAAAATAGACTGCTGACAAACCCGCCGTACTGTGCCGTGACGGATAATAATGTATTTGTAATTATTATCCTTCTTGAACTTACTATATTTATTATTATATAGGTACTGGCTACTAGCTTCTACCACCCATTTCCCCCCCTTGGAGATGAAGGTTTTTGGAACTTACGAATCCTATTGGTCAGTTTACTATATATTTTTGCAAATATTCGAATTCTCGTATTTGTTTACGAATTTGATTATTCCTCGTAACGAAACTAATTATTTTATTATATTATGTTTTGTTTCGTGTAAATTTTACGTGGAAGTTACCACGATCGAACCTGCCCACCAGAGGGCCTACCGCGAAACGAAACCGAACTTCGTTTGTGTATCTCCGTCTTTATCGCACTTGCTAGTTCGAGCGATAGAGAGGGACACACAAGGAATACACAAACACAGGGATACAAAAACGAAGTTGGTTTTCATTTCCCGGTACGTGGTGTTATTTGCTACGCGCTAATGCGGCTCACCCCGCCGCGCCGGTCACCCGCAAAGAGAATATAATCACTACGTTTTAAGAGACGGGACTCTCATACTAGGAGTGTATTCGAAAATTGAATGCAGTTTGCATGGCAAAACAATACCAACATGACCAAGCGAAGCGTCTGCCAAAGAAAAACGTGAAACTGACATTTCAAGAGTACCAACCCAACAATTAATACACAATAGTGGCGCATCTATAAAAGTAGTTTTATCGATATCGATAAACCCGCTTTATCGATATCGACAAACCCGCTTTTATCGATAAAATTGCGGGCGTATTCTAATAATCGCAGTTCATGTTACTTGTACCTATTATTTCTTAAATAGGTACTTTCACATTAGGTTTAAATAGAGTCCATATTTACGAGTCCAACGAAATCTTGTTCAGTAAATACTAAACCAATTAAATAAATACTACGTTGGCTTTAAATAAAACCCGAACTTAAATAAAACACTTTTTCTCAAACATGCTCTGAAATGTATGCGTTAATATCACGAAATGAAGACAAGAAATTTCTTGTTTATGGCTCCCTACAATATTTCTTTGCCTTACGCCAAGAAGTAATGTATGAAAACCCTAACTAAAAACATTATTGTCCGCTACTCTAACTTTTTAAATTTGCTTACTAATATTAAACTGACAAAGGTAAAATTACATACTGCCAACCACCACTAGACTCTGTAAGCATACTTGCGACATAAAAAAAACAAAATCTATGGTAGATACTATACATATATGCGGTTAAACATGGTGCTCGAACGGCTTGTTGAAATGGCATGTTTAAAAAATAAAAAAGGCCGCAAATTACAATTTTTTTTCTGAACTATCGTTCTGATTGTAATTTCAACAAACTATTAATTAGTTGACTACCTTGTATTTATTTTAATTTTAATATTTCCTGACATCGTTTGAGAAAAGCACTATACAATCCTCGGCCGGAACAGGGATTGCTGGACTCGTTGCATCCGGCCTCGTCTACGTCTCGGCCGTCTGCCTCAAGCTCGTCCAGCAATCCCTTACTTCACGGCCTCTGCAGTAATGTACTATTACTTTTTTTCCAAACCCTTGTAATTGTGCTTTTTTTATTTTGTGGCAGATTTCTTCAACCGGGTCTTTTTTTATTGAAAGCTCTGGAAATGATTCCCACATACATATTTTAAAACGTGCAATCTTTCAATGGGAACATATATCAGGTCTTTGTTCCCCACAGCCTTGACCCACTGCCTGCATCTAAAAAAATAGTTATATTTCATTAATCATTAAGTAAGTTAAAATAACAAATCAATGGTGAAAAGAATCACGGTCAAGAGTCCTTATAAGTAGATAAATAAAAGGATTATTATACTGCAAATATTAGGTGATATTTTTGAGTCTCACAATTATTGGAAATATAAGAAAATTATTAACTACTTCAGGGAAACCTCCATTTATCGATAGATATAGTACATCCCTAGTACTCAATAAAAATGTTAATAAACCATCATAATTTTGTTTGTAGCCAATTGTACTGATATTAAACTAAATAAATGACTAGTTTTCTACTTCCCGGTCTTCGTCCAATGGAAATTTCGCCATAAATGGCCTCTTAGAGCTTTTTTCGCGGCTTGCTTTAAGTCCACACACTTTACATCTTATAAACCGTCTTTTCGGTGGCATTTTTTTTGTTGATATTTTAACAAACAACACGAACACTATTTGTAACACATATCACACAAATTAACATTAAAATAGCCAAAAAGAGTACTTGTAACGGAAGCGACACGCAAATGACAGCTCCGCCATTATTTATACAGCAAACTCCATACAAAAGTTTTTTTTGTACTGAGTTGCGCAAGACTGGTCACCCGTCACGAAACTAGACCTCTGCCTACGCTTAGTTACTGCGCATCGCGGTGTCAAGATATATTTGTGGGTGAGCGTTGAGGTGAGCTTAAAACAAGTTACAAATAGGGGGGCACAGGCAGGCAATAGCCTGTAAAGATCCTTGAGTTCGGAGTCCTGTCTTGAGCTGAAGACGATGATGATTTATTTTTCCTCTGGATTTGTTCTCTTTAACAAATCGTTTAAATAAATGATTATATTTTATCATTCACAATTTATGGTCTCATAGTTTAGTTGCTTTACTGTATGCCCAATGCCGGTCCGTCACTCTCAACAAAGTGCACCCTCGGGAGCTCCCACGAACTTACTTCTACGAAAACAACACCATATACCTACGGCCACATACATTTACATGTATAATCCATACTAATATTATAAATGGGAAAGTGTATGTGTGTGTTTGTTTGTTTGTCCGTCTTTCATGGCAAAACGGAGCGACGAATTGACGTGATTTTTTAAGTGGAGATAGTTGAAGGGATGGAACGTGACAGGATAGTTTTTATCCCCGAAATCATCCCCTAAGGGGTCGAAATGGGGGGGGTAAAAGTTTGTATGGAGCTGCGATATAAACGAGTTCCACGCGGCCGGCGGAAGCTAGTAATAGTCATCATTCTCCTAGCGTTATTCCCGGTTGTGCCCCTAAAGGAGCCCAGGGTCCGCTTTGACACCTAATCCCAAGATTTGGCATAGGCATAGCTAGTAATAGTATGTTTTGTAAAAGACATGTACAATAGAAAAGGCGAATGCCAATTTCCGTAAACAATGCCTAATGAAGATAGCTACCTACACTTTAACAATGACACTCGTTAGGAATCCATTACCACACATTCATTCCATTATATATAAACCCGTCCCCTATGCACTAACTGCTAAGCATCAATTCTAATTATCTCTTTCATCCTTACACATAAACAAACAGGGTCGCCACGATGATTGACTCAAGTCAACTCTCCATACACTTGTAGTTAGGTTCTCTTTTTAAAACGGCTTACTTGAATACCATGTCTTTTTATACACAACTAGGGACCCGCCCCGGCTTCGCACGGGTGCCAAAGGTCGCGCAATTTTTTACAGGCACGCGCCGCCGCCCCCCGGTCGGTACCGCCGCAACCGCTATGTCCCTGCATTTTTTATGCGTTTATTGTGGGCTATCCTTAAGAGATAGACATATAACATCAGCGACTTTTTTGTAGACCTATTTAAGGTTCTTCAACTTAAGAGCTCTGCTCTTGTCGGTGGAGTAACCGCCATTCAGCTCTACGCTCTGCCACTGCTTTGAGCTCCTGATACGACACTACATTGACCTTCTCCTTGACCTGGTCCATTAAAGCACGTCGCGGCCTTCCTCTGCCTCTTCTTCCCTCTATTTTTCCTTCGATTATAGTTTTTATGTAAATGTCATGTCGTAACAGGTGGCCCAACATATTTCGTCTTCTATTTTCAATCGTCCTTAGCAAGGATCTCTTCTACAATACTGTAATATACTATTATGATATATCGCGTAGGGATCAGCCAGCGTTTGCAATGTAAGCGAAATATAACGTGTTTATTTACGACATCACATTAGAAACCTCTAAAATTATCAGTGTTTCTCTACTATTATGCATCTATAATACATAACAACCTTCCTCTTGAATCACTCTCTATTTAAAAAAACCTCATCAAAATCCGTTGCGTAGTTTTAAAGATCTAAGCATACATAGGGTCAGACAGACAGCAGGAAGCGACTTTGTTTTATACTATGTAGTGATATTGTTTTATACTAATATGTAGTGATATATAGTAATAGTCTCAACGGGTAGTTGATGAAGTTATACAGAAATGTTCAGATGGTTATAAAAGCTTGTACCGAAAATGATTTTTTCGACAAACTTATTAGATTATAATTTATAGCAACACAAACTAGGTTCCGACTACTAGCAATACCGGATCCCATTATGTATACAAAGTTAAATTTTGTTATTCTAGCAAGTCGTTTTAAAATGCTAAAGCTAATTGATTGACAGAATGCAGTGTGTAGAAATAAAGTCAATGTCAGCAAGTGAATCAAAAAACTCCATACTAAAGCAAACAATCAGATCCGACTTTAGAGCTTCTAATTGCGGAGTTTCACAAGGAAGCATTCTCGGGCCCTTACTTTTTTTACTGTATGTTAATGACCTGCCGAGAGCCACCACACAAAAAAGCATAATGTTTGCTGATGACACGACACTGATAGTTAAATATGAAAGACGATTTCGAATTAAATGCTAATAAAGCACTAATAGACATTATAAAATGGATTAATTAAATAATTTGAATATAAATAAGACGAAATTCGTTCAATTTAAATCATACAATTCAAAATCAATACGTATTAAAGTAAAATACGAACATAAAATAATTGATGAGGTGAAGTCAATGAAATTCCTTGGCATTATGATAGACGAACACCTTAATTGGAAAGATCAAATAGAACAAATATGTGATAAGTTAAATCGTTTTGTGTTTGCCCTGAAAAGACTGAGAGAAACGGTTTCCAAAGAAGCTGCACTTACAGCTTACCATGGCTATGTGTCATCAGTACTTGCTTACGGCTTCATATTGTGGGGTAACTCTTTAGAGGTTGATAGAGTATTTAAAATACAAAAAAAGTGTATAAGGGCGATAAGTAACGTAAAGATGGATGATAGTTGTGTTCCGCTTTTTAGGTAGCTAAGTAGTGTAGTGATAAAAAGTCAGACAAGACCACATATCATGTCTTTTTTATACAAACCACCCTGTCGCAAAGACATGTACAAAAGGAATATTGTAAATATGATATAATTAACTACCAAAGGAATTACGAGCACTGTCGGGACAAATTTTCAAGCGAAAAACGACTAAATGGTTACTGGAAAAATGCTTTTACAGCGTCAAGGACTATTTAAATTATAAGAATGTTTGACATACGAAATGATTGCAATATTCAATTAATACCTAATTGACATGTTATTTTAGCTTATTTAAATATAATATTTGTATGCTTGCTTGCATGCTGAATACGAGGACTTGTTACGCTATAAACTAAGACCATGTATGTAACAGTATTCTTACAAATTAAAAAAAAAATGAATGAGGACCAAACTACATTTGTATGGACAGTCGACTGATCCTGGCAACCCTTAAATAACTACACTTTAATGACAAGATATGCTCTTTTACACCCCTAGGCTATGAGCCCACAGCAATAAAATGGAGAAATAAATCGACTTATAGCTTTCTTGTTTAGGGGAAAGGTGACCCTCCCGTTTTGTTTTATGTGTTGTCAGTGACCAGACGTCCGGTTGTAAATGTAAGGAAGTCCGTTTGGTTAATGTTGTGGACACCGCCACGATTTGATTCGATTGTTGCTGCCAAATGGGTGGAATTCAAAGTTTTGTTTAGGAGAGTGAACATCCTAAACAAACATTTCTATTTATTAGGGACCGTCCACATATCACGACCGCAGTGACGGAGCGTCAATTCACGCCGATTCCTACTCGGCTCTTTCATTACTTTTTTTTTGCTTCCGGATCTCCATCGAAAATTTTCAGGCGCTGCCACTGTACGACACGCAAAATTCAGACTTTTTTGGGCCCCCTCCCTCGTCATGCTTTTCCCGATATCTTTAAGAGGATGCCTTGATTTGAGTCGAACACGCCCCGTAGACAGAGACAAGCTTATGCCTTCTGCGCACGAGAAAAAGAGATGTAACACTCTTCGGGAATGGCTTTTTTGGACAAATTTCGATGAATACCTAACTTAGTGAAGTTTTATTTAAGTTTCATCAAGTGAGATTTTAGATGAGATAAAATACTATAATAATATTAACTTGATTGCATCGTAAAATAATGTATCGTCAAGGCGCGGACACTCCGTAATTTACGTTCATCGCTACAAGTACATGCCGGTGCCCCAACGTTGAGGAACCGGCATGTACTTGTAGCGATGAACGTCGCGACGTCAGATTGCCATAAATCTTAATGTTTTGGCTGAGAAAAAAGCGCCTTTCGTAAAGATCAAAAGAGTGTCCCTTCTGTACTTGTACTATTATCTATTCTGTGGTATCGTTTGAGTAGGCTGAGTGAAAAAAGGAAAATACAGACCGACTTTGGATTTTTTTCTATAGAGGAAATTTTTAGCAATCATGTATCGATCAAATGAGATAAACAATCATATAGTCAAGAATCATATATCTGAAAACCAGACCTTAAATGTTTAATAATCTAGTCAGATCGGCGTTTCAAAGCATGCGATAATTTCCAATGCCTTAACACGTACTGTCACGTTTGGCATGACCCTCCTCCCAGTTGATGTTACTTAATATATGGATGGTCCCACAGCAACTTCTACTGCCTATGCTACAAGACAAATTGAAGGTATATAATAATAACGTGTTCCACATTTTGATCTAGATGTGACAACTAATATGGATGCGTTTGGCAGTCTAGCACATAATTGTGGCCTACGGCGACCTGTAGGACCATCAGACTATTGTATTGGATTGAAATCATATTTACATTTGTCGCGCGTTCGCTTCCACGCGCACCAAGCGCAACTATAGTTGAGCGAGTTCGCGCAAAAAACTAAATTTGATTTCAATCCAATTCGTGTAGTCGGATAGACCCCCGGGTCTAGACAGCATTCCAAAACGTGTCGAGGTCAGGCAGTTTTTGGACCAGTTCTTTATGTAATAGCAGGTGCATATACAACATATTCTATGTAACACAGCAGTCTGAGCTCAAGATATATATTTCTTTTTTTATTGCCCTATAGAATGACATGTTACAAATGCAAATTGTAACTGTTGCTGCCATATTTAAGATGTGAAGTTGGGTCGCACAAGGTATAGGGTGTACTTTATAGTGTTAGTTCCCAGTTTTGTTACAGGCTAAAACTAAGACAAGCGGTCTATGTAAGAGGAGACAAATTATCCTGTATCCGTTTAAAAACTGGCCGCTTACTGTGACATACAATATGCCTCTTACACAATCTCTTAAGTTAAATTTGTTGTATAGCATTTGTTGCTAAGCTATTTGTGGAACTAGTCCTCAATTCTTCTGCAGTTGGTGAAGATGGATGGCACTATACGCATCATCATCCTCATTCTCCTAGCATTATTCCCAGTTGTGCCCCTAAGGGAGCCCGGGGTCCACCAGGGATTAGGTGTGAAAGCGGACCCCAGCACTATATGCTTATTTGGTTTTAATAATATATAACAATTGGATATATTATGCCATTTATTCAGAAACAGGATCAGTAATACCACTCCCCAGTCATGGTTTCATACTAGGAGTCCATACTTTGTATGTAAAAGCATAATTTCAAAACTCTTAAACACTAACAAATAACTAAAACAATGCACTTGACCACTGAGTCTCCACTTCCTGTACAAATCACGAAATTTTTAAAAATTCTGGGGATTTCTGTCGAAACTCTGCATTTCATATTTTGCAATGACATTGCAAACTTCCATTTTAACTTTAGGTATTAAATTTGGCTGTAATTTCTTTACACTGGCTGCCATACTTCTAAAGAACACATCTATTTCATTTGTGTTTTCTTTTAGCACCTTTTCTATAAGTTTGTCCAAGGCTTGGCTTCTTTGCTCGGCTGTTTTTGGTTCTTCAACATACCGGAGCAGTTTTGGCCCGTTCATGAGTATCGGTTTAGGGAGAATCTTTATTGGCTGCAAGTTGCGAGGCATTGGTATGGATTTCTTTCTGCCAGGTTTCTTGGACACTTTCTTAGGGGGCTCGTTGGTTATGATCTCAGTTTTAGGCAATATTTTGAACAGTGGCTGCTTCAACTGTTGGTGTTGCTCTGTTGGACCGTCCACAACGGTGATCTGGAAACACAAATATGGGCGAGGTAATTTGCTATTTAGGTAAACATTTTCAGGCCTAAACTAAGTTATTTATCAACCACCCCAATTGCATGAAATTGCAATCAGAAAGTCTCTATTGACACATGGGCCTGACAAATGTGTAAAAACCTTCTGAAGATATTGTAGAGAGTTAGACCCTGATTGCATCTAAATACTTGAGATGTCAAGGTGAGTCTGCCCAGTAGGTACATCATAATTCTAGACTTAGCTTTAACATGATTCCTTAAAGCTCGGCTGGTTGGTAAATCACAACACTACCTGAATAGTTTCAGTGTAGCAAAAACAATTCCAGTCGCTTTATATAATCAATCACAAACTAGATGCAACAAGCTGGCTAGATTAAGTAGTGAGTAGACTCAATCCTAAAGTTACATCTAATTTATTCATTTGCTGAACTTTTTAGACACTGCAATTGCATAAATTGTATCCATAGGTATTGCTTTAACACTTACTTCATAATACTCCTGGCTGTCGGTGATAACTTGCTGCTCTGTGACAACATGCTCCTCATGGATCTGTTGGTCCTCCTCTGTGTCCATATTGGCCTCCTCTAACCCAGTATCAGTGCCGTCCAAAGAGGTCTCATCAAGGTACTGCATCTTCTCGAACACGGCCGCCTTGCTCTTGTGCATGGTTCCCATGCGTTTGCTCCTCATGTAGCCATCTCGCAGACCTCGCCAACGCTTCTTGCATTCTTCAACTGAAATCGAGAGATGTTATTTGAAACACAAGCGTTGGCAGTTCAGATGTTGATAATTGTTGTTTTTTGAATAAAAAATAGTGATTTCGGACGTACGTTTATAAGTCGATTTGAACTGGTTTTTCTACTAAAATTCATTCATTTAGTATAGGTACTCATAAGCTCATAACCCAAGGCAGTTATAGGCGTATTTTATTTTCACATTGATATGCAATGCAGCACAACTTTTCACTGGTTCACGATCCGAATCTGCACTTAACTTACCTGGCTTGTCCAACGCTTGAGCTATTTCCTGCCATGTAGCCTCTCTCGCTAATATATTCTTCCGCGAGGGATCAAGAACGTTGTACAAAAAACTGTGGGGTTGCACTAATTCAGCCAAAGTTTGGTCTTCTTCGGTGCTCCAGCCAACCGCGTTCAAAGGCATTTCCAAGTTCTCCTTTTCGCGTGCGTCACAACTTCCAAACAAAATGTCTGCCTGCCTATCACGAACGAAAATAGCCGCGCTGCGCAGCACGACGTCACAAGGCAGTGTTGCCACTAGCAATATTAGTATAGATGGTTTACTCATTTTTATAAACACGATGCGGTGGTAAGCGCCATCTATTGGTGAGTAGCGTGACAAGTACGGTTGTCCCTTTATCTTAGTATACTTACCATGCGGCCCTAGGTGGCGTTGATTTCAATGTAGATTTTTAACGCCATCTAGTGAATGAAGATACAAAATAATTAGGCATACTTATAGTTCGTAAACCAGCAACTAGATGGCATTATATGATCAACGGGCCGTCTTAATCTTTATCCCAGATATTTTAGTAAGCACTAAGCACGACAACTCTCTCTCTCTCTCTAAAAAGAGAAGATAATTCTTTATATGTTAACAAGACTACAGTCTACAATTCAGCCTTTCTATATGACGACATATTCAACTTGAAATGCACCAATGTGTAGGTAGTTACATACTTTTACTAGGTTGGTATAGTACCTACATCCAAAATTGCGAACTAACAATGAGTGATCACCTATGATGATTGGAGTTAGGTAAAGTTTATTAGGTAGGTATTTAGTCGAGCATCATCATGTAGTCGACTCAGAATCTATATTCTATAGTCACAAAGCTTCACAATGTTGTACTATAATCTTATCAAAAGCTCTCTTTGTTTGAGCTTTAGTCGTGTAGGAGTTTATTGTCTGCTTGTAACTGCGATAAGATAGTAGCAAGGTACATTTAGCGGAGTTTTATCATGACTAAATTCAAGAAGATGGGTCTTTATTATTTGAATGAGTAATTACAAAAATAGTAGCTTGAGAGCGTCAATAGTTTTTTCCCTGGACCGCCTCGCCTGACTGTCCTACTTCCTAACATTTGTCTAAAATAGGACCATCTTTACGTGCTTTGATTCGTTTCAGACTACTATTTCTCTTTTTTTTATTTGTTAATATATGCTCTCTAAAACGACTGACTATTTCTGTGCGATCTACAATTACAGGGGCTTACGGAGCGACGATAGATCGAGCTAGATAATTTAAATACAAAACGCCGAGCAAAGTTGGGTATTCAAGTAGTAGATAGAGATTAACTGCGAGGAAGTTATTAATTAAGTACAACTTATAATACAAGGTGTACGTTTGTCTATCTCATCCCACCTGCATTCCACTCTTCCCCAAAGGTTAGCTAAAAGAGTTTCCTTTATAGGGATACGTACATACATAGGTACAAAGCACAGGCAGAGTGCCTACTAAAGGTCAAGTATACCTTTAAGGGGATGGGTGCCTTGATTCGAGTCGACCACGCCCCCTTGACAGAGAACCGATTATGCCTTCCGGGCACGAGAAAAAGAGATGCTAACTCTTCGGGAATGGCTTTTTTTTGGACAAATTTCGATAAATACCCAATTTACTTACTGAAGTTTTATTTATATTTCATTAAGTTTTTAGAGCATATTGTCAAAGTTTTTATACCTGTCAGCTGTGGACAAAATATACACGGAAAGCTTACAACACCCTTAGAGTACAATACAATGATGCCTTACGTATTATCACCAAACAGCCTCGATACTGTAGTGCATCGGCAATGTTTGCTGACGCCAGGGTACCCGATTTCTTTGCCATTACTAGAAATAGAATAGCGTCGTTTTGGTACAGAATACGCATTTCTAATAATGTGTTAATTAAGACGGTCAGTAACAACTTCTACCGAAATGCAATTTTCCTGCATTGGCTATCTGCGCACCGGCACCCGAATCGCAAATAAGTGTAGGTAATATTAGTTAAGGATTTTAGTTTATTTTATCTATATTAACATTCTTAATTGTGTATAAGTATATACTTTTTTTACATTATTATTATTACTATTGTAATGGGTTTTTTGCCTGAAATAAAGAAGCATTCATTCATTTATTATTCATTCATTCATTCATTAAGTGAGATTTTAGATGAGATACTATAGTATTTACTTGATTGTGTCGTAAAATAATGTATTGTTTGACTTGACTTTGGTTTTTTTTCTATCTAGTCAGAACGGCGTTTCAAAGCACGCGATAATTTCGAATGCACCCCCTTAAGGCTGAACTATGCCTACTGACTCAAGATAAAGTCCAATTTAATTACACAGTAATCCAGTGTTAATCACTTTCATTACTACAAAATCGCCGCCATTATTCCTTATAAGTACCTACGAGCGTGAAACTAAAACAAAACCAACCCAACACTGTCTGAGACTATAAATAAATATTGCCGACATAATGGATTCCCAACTAATTAATGCCCGCATCGCCATTCGGATCTCCTCTTTGAAGAATACTGAGATTCCACCGGCCTGATGCTATTTAAAAAAATATTTGCATCAGATCAGGACTTTAAGGATATCTAGATCGACATAAATGGATGAAAGATTAGCTAAATAGTAATGCCTTGTTCACACGTACCGAGCAAACGGGCGAGACAGTACTCGGCCTAGTAAATAGAAAGGGAGCCGAGCTACTGTCTGCTGCCAGCGCGGCTCCGCCTAGGCACTGATTTGGGCGTGTAATGCGCAGGGACGATGACCACATGACTAAAAAGGTCCTAAACTCGGCAGAGGACGTCCACCCATGACTATGACCAGTATATATAAAAAAACTCCCCGACACAAAAAACAGTTTCATTATTCTTTATATTAGCATCATTCGGATGGTCCGTTTGCCAGCTACGATCCGAGAGAGAATTTTGATGGCTCAGAAATCTCTGGATGAGATGACTCTCTTGTTTATTCAGAAAATAAAGAAAGTAAAGTGAATACAATTCAAATTCGAAATGCACCACAATTTGTTCATTGTCACACATGACGCGGTGCTGATTGCATAAGGGTGGTGACCGATGGAGTGTAAATCCGTGCCGTCCCTCGTCCAAATGTTAAATTGAGTGCTCGTGGTAGGGTTATTTTCGAATATATTGAGTTTGTCAATGGTACGAGTACTGTGAAGGGACCACTGGGTTCGGTAAAACTAAGGTTTTTCAAGGGCATTATTGTAATTCAGAAATGCATTTTTCGTAAGTAGATCCACCATTCTGATATCAGATAGCGAATACGGAAAGTATATATTATTACACCGGGTTATATTACAAGATATTTTTATAGTTGCAAACAGACGAACGGTCAGTCTAATGGTATGGTTAACTCAAAGACGATAGCTACTCCGGGGTGTCACATGTGAGCTGCCGATCCTGTAAAGGGCAGGTCAGGTTTAAAGTCATATCATATACCATTTTCGTGAGTTATTTAGATTGTCAAGTACTATCGAGTGAAAATATATAGATACATTCATTTTTCAAAACTATATTGCAATTCTAACAAAATTAATCTACTTTTCAGTGTATTGAACAGTCAAACAATATCAGGTAGGTAAATTACATTCGTCAGTATCCTCAAGATTAATGATATCTTTACAGTTATCAGAAACTAAGGGTATTCGATGGCACTACTCTCAAAATCTCTCTTAATACGAGTATGTAGTTAGTTATATACACCTGGGTCCACCCTAATCTGCATCGCTTGCTCCTATCTCGCGAGACGCGTCTAAGCGTAAACAGTTAAAATCCACGCCGCGACCGCCGCGCACGCGCCGATCTGACCGACGCGCGAACGAGATTCTATTCGAATTTCGAACTGTTTTTGATTCGAACTACGAACCGTTTTTAAAGAAAAAAGTGGTTGACATCTTAATAAAAACGAAACAGGAAGTGATAGTGTGATTATTGTGGTTTGTGATTCTTATAAGTTATGTTATGTTACGGTGCAGATAGACGATGACAACTATTGTCAAGTTGTCATTTGGCAAGCTCTCATTTCTTGACAGGCTACCGTAACAATGTCTGAGTGACATTTCTATGCTCTCGTACGCGGTTACATACAAATTCGTTGTGACATAGTGATTAATTTTATGCGTTAGTTACTTGCTTAATTGATTAGGCAACGGACGGGTTAGAAGATTAAAACTCGATGTTTGATCATGTTGTACTTGTTTTTTGGATAAGTCTCAGTTTTGTAACATTTCGACCAATTTGCGAATTGAGAATCACAAAAAATATTGTTTACCGTCCGATAATTACTTATACCTACAACTTATTTAAAACCTCGACGTTGTGTCGATGTACTGAGTTAATAACAACATAAATAGTCTAAAATTATTACCACTAGATATCTAGTACGACGAATTTCATGATGAATGAATGATTCCCCATTTTGCTACATATTTCAATATGTAGAAAATCAACTTCGAGGTAATTTAGAATTTTAAGCTAATTCCAGTTATTTTTGAAATAATACAACTTATAATTGGTACATAATAAGTCGAGGGGTTTTTCGTCGGTGTTCAACGAGCGTATATCAGGCTGCGGTCTGTACTCTAGCGGGCAAGCGGGGTGAAAAGTGCTACTTCATACGTTTGATCGGGTTTTATCTATGAACGCCCGCTTGGCCTCCGCTGACCGCTGGGATTCCAGACCCCAGACTTGGTGAGTAGGTACCGTAAAAAGCTGTGCGAAGAAATCCCATCAAAAGGATTGCAAAGCTCCGGTGAATATTCACTCTTATGGCCACGGTTGCTTATAAAGATGAAACATCCGTCACTGTCTTTCAAGCGGTAAACGAAAGAACGAAATCTTGCCATTGTCACGCCATTATTGCCGTACGTCTTTGACTTACCCGGTTTTTTTATATAAGCAACTTACTACTACCTAATTAAGACAAGCCCTAAGCTGTCACGTATTTATATTAGCCTTGCAAAAAGGGCAATTAATGGTTCAGTGATACCGGCGCGGGCGCGCCTGGAACGTAACTGTGCTCCTATAAAAGGCGCAGGATTTACTGGCTCGTGCCACATCGGACTATTTTCGTGCCTGTCTCGAGCCAAATGGAACGGGGATTAGTCTTAATTAAATATTTGGAATTGCACGTATCGCGTTGCAAATGGGGAGTTTGTTTCGGCGTTTCTCTTTGACAGTGATCGTCTTTTTCAGAAACGCTGGTAATTTATTTAAGAGACACTCCTTTTTCACATATTTTACAGTAAAAGTACATATGTATATAAAAATATAGGAGTGTATAAATTCTTTAAGGGTCGGCAACACGCATGTAACACCCCCTGGAGTTTCAAGTGTCCATAGGCTACGGTAACCACTTACCGTCAGGTGGGCCGTAAGCTTGTTTGCCAAAGACGTGGTATAAAAAAAATACTATGCGATTCAAAAAACATTAGTACTGTCAAAACGCCCTCTTATCTTGTATAGCTCGCCAACTTCACACGTTGTTAGTTTCTAGCATTTTCTGTACTTTCGACCTTGCCTTACGTACTGAATCATTTGTTTAAGAAATATTAAATACCTACTACTGACTACCAGTATAGCGTGGTTTTTAGCCGATTGTCTCAGAAGGAAAAAATCAATTTCACAGGGTCCAGTCCAAAGGGCTTATGGATATAGACATATGAGGTATCGTTAGAATCCTCATAATTGTTAGAGTGACGTTAGGTTATAATATTAGACTAAAACATTTGGGTTTTTGAAAAATCTGTTGACGTTATAAATTCAGTTAAAAAATATCTTAGAATTTCCAATATATATTTCGTAGATTTTTAAAACAATAGGGACAAAATTACTAATCAGGAGCAGGCAATTCTAAAATTGGCAGAAGTGTTAAGTCGTCTGCAAATTCAATCATACTTAATGTTATTTGAATCGCTTAGTTATTATAGTTTATACGTGTTCCATCAATGGTTAACTAAACGGTAAACTAGACTAGACTGACGAAGGCTAACGATTGGAAAAAAATAATTATTGCACAGCTATTATGGTCAGTTTATGGTAACATGTGGTCAACCATGATCCCCATGAACACATATGAGACCTATTAAGTCATTATTATCCACATAGTGATCTGGTTAATTTTTTTCACGGGCAATTTGTGTTTATTTTAACATGACATCATTAACAAACTGGATATTAATCAGATCAAAGCGCAGAGCATGAATATTCAAGATTATCAAGTCATCGTTATCAAAAACGTCAACTTCTCAAATCTCTTACTTTTAATTAATATTGACGCATGAAAACAAAAAGCTTTTCTCATCTCAATTATATTAAACTTACAAATGAATTCTATTAATTTACCACGCACTACGTATACGTTTATACCTCAAAACTCTTGAAAGGTTATGTGAACATTGGTAAAACATCTGATTTCGGTATTCCAGGTATGATTCTCATATTATGATATTGATTCGTGATTTGCGAATTCTTTTGCATCATCATTTTCAGCCTGTAATCGCCCAATGCTGAAAATGCGTCACTTATCATTCTCTTGCATAGGTTTTTTAAATGCGGCGTTCGTTGGTCTACACCTACAGGTTAAAGTTATTGACACGTGATCGAGTTCAAGTATTCTGACGTTGTGTGCAGTAAGTAAGTAGGTACCTACACGAAGTGTTTGCTCAAAAATTTCACTGCACTCAACCGCCGCCCACTGTCAGCCAAATACTACAAATGTCACTTGAACTATGACTTACTAAATATTTAGGGGCATCCAAAAAATAATGTCGGGCGGTAGTTATTGTTTAGATACCAAAAAAAATCCAAGGTTACTCAATTATTTTATAGTAAGAATCGAGTACAAAGACGACAGTTGTCATAGGGATCAAGATTCGAGAAGATCAACTTCAGAGATTAAATCTAAATTATTTAGACCGCCTTAGAGTAAAATATATAAATGTGTATACGTCTTTTGTTGTTCAACGGTTGACGAATGCATCCCATTTCTAAGGTTCCTGTAATACAGAGTAATTTGTTTAATGCTAAAACAACTGCAACTGATATGTTGGTTCAGTCGGGTCTCAAGTGATTAACTGCATCTGTCCTGAGCCTGTTTTGCTAATGTTGTTTCACCAGCTAGTACTGCTGCATTCTCTACAATCACTACAGTATTATTTGAGTGTTTCGTGAAATCTTTAGCCCTTAATTCGACAGGATAGCGATAGGTAGTCCATAATTTATGACTCGATGACGCCTTATAAAGCAAAAAAAGAGGTCAAAAAAGACTATCAAAGATTATGTATATGTATTTTCGAAATATGGGTAATTAATAAACTAAAATAGTAGTACAGTAAAGTGTACAGTAAATATATGTGCATACAACTTACACATATACATGTTCCATCGCTCTTATGCCAGCGGATTAAGGTTTCGATACATATTTATGAGAAGATTAAATCGATACATATGTTTGTACTTGACTGTTCCTACTATTATGTTCAGAATACACCTCCGTGCGTCACTTTCCCTGTCATCGTGTTTCAGCGTGACAATTAAAGAGTTCACGCTAATTCCGGCATAACATTAGTGAAACTATATTGCAAAACGTTCTCCCATTGTGTGGCGACAACCGTGAACTGTGAATTTCGAGTTGTACTTGAGGAGTGGGCGACGCGGGGGCTTTGTTTTCTCTCATGATAATTTATGATGACTCAATTTAAATTGCAATTGATGTTGTCTAACCCGACCCCGGTGAACACACTGAGGATTTTGCTAGCAATCCTACTGATTATTCATAGCTTTTATGGGCAATATTTCTGTTTACTTGTTGACATTTTGAAATTATTATGCTGTAGTATAATACCATCTTGTTTCCAGCGAATTAAGTTTAATATTGCTTACACGTAGCTCCTTTGTCGGACGGATCTTTGTCTCTATTTAAGTGCGGATGTCCAAAGGTACCCAATAAAACCTCGATTTCGATATCCGTTCTTCTGATGTTTATATTAGTTCTACTATTAACCTTGATACGATGCAACTTTCGTCGTTTATCTTAAGATCTTCACTTGTTTAATTTATACATTAGCACAGTATGGATGCTCGTTTTGTAACGAAAGTAATTTATGCAATTTGGACATCTTGATTTATAGAACTACGAGTCGCGCGTGTTACTCTAATCAAATCAAAATTGCTTTTATGATCAAAATATTACCTAATATGTAGGTACTTAGTCTGTATACTCTGTATTATATTTACGGACGAATGTGTATTTATGCAAATATCGCTAGAATTACTAGGTCTGATTAATTGAACATTTGTTTGTTAATGTTACTGAATTAATTACTTTTCATTTTTATATGTTGTATAACTAGAACTACAGCATCTAAAGTGTTATAAATGCGAAAGTAACTTAGTCTATCGTCTATCTGTTACATTTTCACGCTTAAATAGCTGCAGCGATTTCGATCAAATGTAAATATTTGCGGGATCCGGGAATGGACTTGGATACTCTTTATGGAAGGAGAGAATAGGCTTTCTGGACGGACAAAGGCTGTATTTTATCCTGTGGCTCTGCCTGGGTTCCCTGAATACGCGGGCGGTGCTGAACAGGCAGCTTGTTTTACATAAAAGTTTAAAACTACCAAGATTTTCTACCGCAACATACAACAACACATTTGACATTTGCCATACCCCACGGGCGGTGTGAAGGATAACGAGTCAGAATTACCGATATTACCGTACATCGATGCGTTGCATTGTCTTACGTTTCTCTCTATTGCACGCTCCCACAAGGTCCTAAGAGACTACGGTTGTCAGTCATATTGGTCCTTGTGTCGTCTTACGTGAATATGTGTATGCTAATACAGCAGGTGGTGCGGCGATTAGCATTTAAATGACGGGTGTATAAACACAAACCGACAATTCATAATAAGTGATGTAGGTACAAATATACATGCTTATCAGTTGAAGCGAAGAAACTGGTGTCATATGATTGATGTATAATAACAAGGGCCTACAGCCTACAGCACAACAATATTCTCGAAACGGCTGATAGAATTCATGAGAAAATGTCTTTAATAAAGTATACACGCAGTGCTGATAGCGCTAATAAAGAAAGAGAATTTTCGCAAAAACTGAAACTGCCAAACCTGCTATTTCGTTAATATTGTGTTTTTGTGGATGCAGTGTTGTTTGAAAATATCCGAATATTCATAAATTATACTTACTGCTTCCGAGTATGTATATTGTAAAGTTATCTCGTTAAAGTTAAACCGATGAATAAGAAAATTCTATTCAAAAATTTCTCGCAATGCCCAGATTAGTAAATGCAACTGGTGATTAACCCTTTGGGTTAAGCTATATTAAAATCAAGTTTCCGTTAAAGGAAACGATTATCTGATATCCTGAAAAGGAACGCGTGTTCTAACTATAACTTGAGAAGTACGTGGCAAAACGATTGGCTTCCTCAAGATTTAATAAGAAGTTAGGCTCTTTTTACTTAACGATGTCAGAAGTGGGATGGCTTTCGACGCATGTATTAATCGATGCGTCGGCAGTTCATTTTATATTCCACCAAGTGTTTAATTGATTGTGTTTTGTTTTGTACGAGCAGCCGAAGTATTGTCGGCGTCTTTATTTAACAAGTAATACTTATAAAGCCTATATTCAATAAGTACTGCATTTCTAAGAATTTTAAGCTCATTGTGGTTTGCGGTCTGAGTGGAAATTTAAATGGCGCGGTTGCTAGATTCTATAAACCTGCAGTACAAGGCAAAAACAATGGTCAGACGTAAAATAATAACTACCTAGCGCATAGGTACCTAGTTTAGTGATCTGACTCAATATTTTACATTACATTTGCTTAAGTTTAGTTAAACGCAAACGCATCCTTTACTTTCTTAAGTAGATAAATCAGATGTTACAAGGATTGAGACTGTTCAGTATAACTAGCTGTTAAGGCTTTTATGTGAAGCACAGTGACAAGTCCTGCACTCTTCTTCACTGATCATGTGTATGTACAGTCACCGGCGGCATTCATATCTGCCATACCAAAGCGGACAAAAATATCTGACACGTCCTAACGGCCCTAGAAATAGTCGTGTCAGATATTATCCGATATTATCGTTCAGATATTATGCGCGTTTTGTTGTAGGAGATATTGATGCTGGTGACTGTACTCAGACTTGGCTTCTTACGTAGACGTGGCGGCGTCGTTCCCGTGTCGTTGCCTGCCCTTCCAATGTAAACCTGACCGCAAACCCACGCTTGTCGTTAATTTAATGCATCCTCACGATAATAAACGGTAATATTTCTTAGTTATTGTATTATTTATGATTTTCAACGATAATTAATTCATAGAAGCCGTGATCGCCGTCTAATCGTGTCAAGCTCATTTAATTACATATATTTAAACTGATAAAGTTAACATTTTTAATATAAGTAGGTAGACTTATGATTATGATGTAATTTTTGTCGTTATTTCCAATTACTGACTTTATCGATATTCATGATGTGATGGTGTTCGTTGAGTAATACAATGTTTTATCTATCCGTTTGGATCATTGTAATAACTCATATAAGTCATAACCATTATTTTTGATAAACATTATGTATATTACCCAGATATTACCTAATATAAATGAATCATCAATCAGAACAAACAAGGATGCAAATCGAAATCTTTAGTCTTATCTATAATGTACTTCGCTTTTTTTGTTTTCGTTTTTGAAACTGCCAGCATGGACCCACAAAAACCCAAATAAAAACAAATATTTAATAACATTATCATTAGTATTCAGCGAAGTATGTGCGTTAAACCTCGTGGCATTGCCGAACGGCCGTTGCATGAATTATTCCACGCTGTTTTGCTTCGTACGCGCCAAGGACTTCCAAAGAATTTTACGAGATCTTTGCCATCGTTGGTTTAGTGAAGTTTGGAATTTATGGGTCAATTTCGGTGACACTTTAGGGTTTTCGACGCCCAAGAAATTAAAACGGAGATTTTCGTATATCGGAACTTGTTTTCAATCACAAACTAGTATCGATTAAACGTAGAGTCCAATCAAGGTTGGTAAAAACCTCCTCAAACATGTTATTAGTTGATTTGACGTAACTTTATGTCAGGCTGATAACAACTAACAAGTGTCATCGTCGGTCGTTTGTTTTACGTAAGAAATGAAGTAACTTACGACTATAAATATATAGATGCACATGAAAGATCTTGATTCCGGTGGCGTGTGTTTTTGTATAGTTAATTTTAAGTAGTTGTTAAGGAGTAGTTAGTATAGTTAGTTTCTGTATTATGTACCTAGTGTTTAGTTTCTGTACATTTTTGTACAGCTATGTTTTTATTTTGTGTGCCTTTGTGCCACGGCCGTCAGTGGCAATTAGTTAAGGGCCCCTTCGGGGCCCAACTTCAGAAGACAGGAGGAAATAAAAATAACGATCTTGATAATTTGCTGTTTATACTTTCTTGTATCGTGTAATTAAAATTGTGCCTATAATCCATTTGTAGATGTATGGGGATTTAGGTTAATGTATCTCGTTATTAAGTCTGGATGTAACTTCTTAATTAATTGGTAATCTCCCGTAATGTCTTGTGCTTAGAGCATAATTTCGTAAGTCTATCAAACAAGACCGGATAAAACGAGTGTAGGAATGAGGAAGCTGATGGTCTGAGCAAAAATATGAAAATCTAATCTGTATTCTGAATCTTAATGAATGGATGATACGTTTATTTGTGACATTTAAATACCTAAACTGAATAGCTACATTCATTACATTCCGTTAACTTTAAGACAAGTCCTACCTAACACGTTCGAAGTTAACAAAATAAAAAGCAGCCAAGTGCGAGTCGGACTCGCGCACGAACGGTTCTATCTATAAAAAGGGCTAAAAGTCACGTTTGTTATATGGGAGCCCCTTTAATTATTTTGTGTTATTTTTATTTGTTGTTATAGCAGCGACAGAAAAACATCATCTGTGAAAATTTCAACTTAACTATCACGGTTTATGAGATGCAGTCGCGGGTGGAAGCTAATAGTAAAATAAGGGGCAGTAGATTATGGTATAACAATCATTTAATGGGTTCTGGGTCAACTAAATTTATATTACTACTTTATACACATCATCTGAATATTCTAGAAACATACGTTTTGCAACTTTGCCACAAGTCCTATTGTGCGATTTATTTGTGTCATATCAACAATCAGCTTTTCACCTTCAATTTGAAAGAGATTGTGTACTAAAACGTCCGAGTACACTTAAGTCTTCTTGGATGTGATGCGCATGGGCAAATAGGCGCATGCATCAAATCAGGACGTTATCGACAAATCGGTTGGAGGGTAAGTCGTCAGTCACGAGCGATCTGAAGAGCCGGTTAACTAGTTGACTTTGTCAAGTTTCCATTGTCTCCAAACCCTAGCCTCCGTTTAATATTCTTGGTTACCAAATTACATTCGGTTCCGTCTCGAAGATCTTGACGCCAAACGCCAGATTCGTAAAACTCGGCCCAAGCCCTCCTACCATTACACTTGGACTCAAGTGGAGACCTTTATCGTTTTTCGAGTCATCGGAACTTTGGATTTGTAAATAATAACTTAAACAGTCGATTTGTCAGGATGTCGCCGTCGACGAATATTAGGTACATCTGGGAGGACATCATCATACATTCGGTATCACTTCCCCCACAGTCCCGTATTTTGTGTTGAAGGTTAGTCCGAATCTGAGCCTTATTGTTATTAAATCTCAGGCTCAGGGTAGCCAGTACCTATTAATACCCTATTATAAGTCTGCCACTGTCAGTGGTCAAGATTTACCCTATTTTCAGTTTTTCCTTTCAAGGTGGGATTTTCCTGTCTTTCAAGAGCAAAATGACACTATCAAGTATCGCGAACGACTTAAAGGCCCTGCAGGATAAATATAATACAATATCCCGTTGACGGAATCCGAGAAACGTCATCGGAAAAAGAACGACAAAATTCGCAGACACTGTTAGACAATTAGTCTAAGATATAATAATTTCCTTTCGAATTTAATTAATAAAATATAGAAGATCCCTGACGGATCCTTACTGGCAATGGAAACGGCGGTTGTGCAACGACAATTTCAATATATCGTACGCAAGGTATCTGTGTCGCTAACGAATTTGCATGAAGCGTTGACCAACGCGTGCGCAGTAACTCATATCAGTAACAGTACGCATTTGTGATTTTCAATCGCTCGATCACTCACAAAGTATGCTCGAGGCTTTTTCCACAAACCTGTTCAGATTTTTAAACTGCTTCCCTATATAGATTAGATTAGTTACGCATGGGAAGCATACACATTTTATTGTTGAATACTGAATAATCAGTGGCATGTTTCTATTTACAATTTAAGAGGTCTACCAGGTATGACAGGTCAAAGGCCAGTAGTACTTTTTTTTAATTTAAAAAAATACATCGTAGCGGTAAGTATACATTTCCTGTGTGCGCTCTCAATTGTCAAGCTCCTCAGTAAAATATAGCCTATAACTATCCAGAAAGTTAATTCTACACGCAGGTTTAAGATTTTAAGGAATCGTATAACCTCTTGAGATTACATACAAACTTACAAAGCTACAAAGATTTCCTCTTTATAACAATGACGTGAGTAAAGATACGAGTAGATATAATCTGTGTACTGCGTCGATTGCTAACATCACTGGAAGGCATATTTACACACGATGTCTTCGTCTATCGTATTTCTCTAAGTGCATTTTGTTGTAGTGTGGATTACCGATTTAGAGATCTCTAATCTTCCCAGCGCGTTTATTGATACAGTTGATAATTAGGACCGACTTGTCAGGATATATATACGTACTTCAGGAAATCCCTCTAATGGTCTACTATTTCTTAGGAACATTGACATAATCACCTTCCCATTATATCTACCATCGCGCGGCTTTCTGTATGTCTGTATAGGGTCGCCAAACATCGATTTGATTGTTTACTTTCTTATGATATAACTTTAGGCGGATCTAACGCGATGTTTACCTTTATTTCTGATCGCTGTGGGTTTTATCACGGTTCTAAAAACATAGACTATCCCTCTTCTAAGCGTTCTATTTAGAAAGAGACGAATAGTTTATCTCGCCGCTCGCGGGCCGTCCTGGGATAGCCGTGCAGAATGAATAAACTGACAGATTCTTCAACTAAATAATAGCTGTTTAATATGGAGCCGTAAATTGTGGTAAGTTGGTTACTGAAGGTGACAGTGTAAGGGCCCCGTTCCCACGACCGGTGAGAGCAGATAGCGTTGTGTACGCAGCGATAACTGAATTAACAGCGGAGGTGTGCGCGCCCAGATATTTAGAGAATGACTTAGATTTCGTAATATCTAAATACACTACACTTAGTCGTAGCAGAGGCTTAGGATGAAACTATACTCGGATTTTTGGTCTACATTTACTAGCATTTTTACCATGTGTTACCACACCCTACGTAGGATTGACACGTCTAAAAACAATGATCAATTCCCTTATTTTATAGAGTTTTATTTGATTTACTCAACAATGTATGTATAATTTTAAAAAAATATATAAAGTATGTATTTTTTTTTCTAGTATGGTTTTTTTGTTCGCTGTAAAAACCGTTAATAGAGGGTATCTATTAGCAATTATTTTAGCCTTTTCTTGAAGATGTTCTTGCTAGTACAGTCATGTTCAGGAAAGATTGTGTTGAAATGACGAGGTGTTTAATACTTTAATATTCTTTTGCCTTAGTATTTTTTTACTATGGAGCGTACGCCGGAGAACTACGGAGCAGGACTACATTTGGCCGACGAGATCTCGATTCCCTAATCTCGACATCAAAATTTTGACGCGAGATCTCGAATATAGGCTGATTTATTTATTTATTTCTTATTTATGGCGCATATGCCGTCTTACACTTACACCTCACCAGATAGGCAATCGAAAGTATCACGTGACAGATCTTGTAAATCCGTTCTGATCAAGTCTCTGCCTAATTTCCTCGATAATTATCAGTTAACTAGCTTATTCAATCCAATCCGACCAGACTCCCACAGTGTCTGGTCCGGAAATATTTGCTTAGTTTTTTTTTGTTCATGTCAGTTTCGGTCTCGGCGCCGTGGGCAGGATTAGTCACATCTAAGCCGACGTCTGCACAATTACATAATAAATATTTATCGATGTCGGAACACCTACTGCGGCCGCTTTTCCTTTCAGTGCTATTAGAATTGCAAGCATTGATGAATTGCTGGCTTAGACCGACCATGCCCAGCTAATTATTAAAACTGCTATTATTTTTCGCTTGCTACTTCACAAGTAACAGTATATTTTACATTGCAATGCGTGTAGATAAATTGCATTGCAGATTGCGAACAATTTGGGCAGACTTGACTTGAAATCTTGGTGAATATTTTCATACAACGCATTTCATCCTTATTTAAATTATGATCTCAGTATTGACATCTGTCATTTTAACTTCCTTGTTGATAAAATTCCGGGTACATAACGATAAAAAATTACATTTTGGGCGATCAAATGACCATTACAACAAAGTTTACCTACTCTGAAATACACGAACGTTACTCTGAGGACCTAGATGATACATTTTATCGTTAATCACTGTGATAAGAGATCTGTCACTTTCGATACTGTATTGGAAATGTTTTTTACCAATACACGACATAAACTTCACCTTCATGATGTGGCCATAATTAGTATAAATATTATCCTTTTACATTTTATGGTTTAAGTTATACTAACTCGATTTATTGGGATATTATACATATATCTACTGTTGAAATGAACTAAAACAAACGAATTTCGCAACGCATTCTTAAACTAATTCCCTATTTGGCAGTCTCGGTCCCCAGCTGTTCAAATTCAAACAACTCCCGCATACTGCTAATACATATATCTTAGTTATCATAATTAGAAAATTTCGTTTATCTATTTGTATATTTATTCCATTCTGCTTTCGTATTAAAATTGACTAGAGTAGCCGTGTCCAGGAGTAAATTGTGGTAATTGATGTAGACTTTTTACTAAAGTGCATAAATCACAAGGCGCCGGGTTCTGTTTCACTTTAACCACGTCTATAAATATCTATACACTTCAGAACTTAGGAATAAGTCTCAAAATTGCTTATTAAGTTCTAGAGTTGGAGCGACAAGCTTCCTAAGGTCCTTTGTCAGAGAATGGCGTTGTCTTGTTAAATTTGAGTAGGGCCAATTTAGTTGGACGTGTCGGTCAGAGAGCGCGTGCAGAAACACACGCGTGGCGTGACCGGTGGCTCCGTTATTATGCCAGAGTCACGCCTACGCGTACTTGTCTCTGCATCGATACCTTCATCGACAATGACTTGGATTAATCTACGCTTTGTATATTATATCTTGAAAGATATGTCAAGTTATCCGACGTGTCTAAACGGGAATTGACAGGTTTATTGATTTTACATGTATCTACAAACGATTAATTGTAAAAAGTAAATGACTTAATAACAATAACATAACGAAACACATACTCCACTCGTAAGCTATAACCTTAATATTTAATCTCGTCTATCTGCACCGTGTACCACTCGTAACTTGATCAAATGCTCTCATTCAAGTGACATTCGCTATGATCCGATCAATACAGTTTCAACTCTGACCCCAGAAAATGCCAAACGAGGCAAGCCGGCCGAGTGAGAATATAACAGTGGAATATTAAGCATGAAGAATGTTCCACGTCCAAGGATCGTTTGAGCAATCGCTACGGGGCGGAGACGAGGTCTCCCCCAGCGGTAATAAAACTTTGGCCGCTCTTGCTAAGATTCACAAGCACTGTACTGGCAAAGCGCACGCCTTAGGATGCGCCGACAACAAGCCCAATCCTCTTGCGAAATCCGACTCGAACACCAGCCTCCAATCGAAGAAATCATTCCGCAGCGAATGCATAATTGAAATTCAAGATGATAAGAATTTAAATCTGATCAGAAACAATGACGGCACATACACAAAGGCGTTCAGCAACAGCACCAGCTCGTACGAAGGTCACAGCGACACAGACTCTGAAAATGCGCTGAGAAATCGCCCCGATCCGAAGATAACTGATCCCTGTGAGCGCCTGTTTTCCCAGAACACGAAGGCGTCGTTAATGAAAACTGCTCGAATGAGATACGCTGATGATAGTGTGATTTCCTCGATGCATGATGAAGTCGACGGAGACAAAAGTAAGCCTTTCTGTAGAACACCATTGCGCGGCAGCTACAGAGAAAGGAAGTCTACCGTTGTTACTATAGATGAAGTTAAATCAGATGGCTCGAACAATGACGAGGACCTGGCCCACGCGGTGCTGTTTGATGAGAAGCGGAAAACACCGGGTCAGAATAAAGGAGGAATGCAGCGAAAGAATTCACCAGCGGGTGTCGTGAATGGCAGGAATAACGTAAACAGCAATGGTACGAAGCCTCCATGGCGTGGGGCTAGCAAGAACAGTATGCCGACTGAACCTTTCGTTCGCCAGCCGTCTCTGCGGGGCAGCATCAAGAAGAAGACAGCGAAGAACGATGGAGTCCCGTGGCGGAGGCTCTATGAACTTTCGCTTTGGAGAAAGTTCGGGGTGAGCTTCGCCGCCGTCGGGGCCGATATGGAACGCGCGCTTCTGCGGCCGTGGAGCGAGCTCTCTTCGCAGCAGCAGCCGCCACCGCTCTCGGTAAGTAACGTCAATCACTCGCCGGCAGCGCCTGCACTTTGATATCTCACTTGTCTTATTTGGCAGCGCCTGATCGCTGCACCGCCCCCTTATCGATGGAGAGCGCACGAATCTGAATGCTATTATGTCCGCGGAGGCGGTCACGCGATAATGCATAAACTTATAGCTCTTGTTTGTAAACGTATTTCATATTACAAGTAGGCTGCTCTCAGTTCATGGTGTTTGCACGTATTTAATCTTATCTCCTGGTTAACCACCACAAGGTGACCTGCCTATATTTGCTTTGAGATACAGAGAAAAAATAAGGACTTGAAACCATTTCCCATACAGGATTTGAATAGTGTAAACATTGTTGTATCATGACACAAGTATGACGTGATTGACTATATGATAAATTAAACCTCAACCCTTTCCCTCTCTAAACTCACACGGGCATTACCCTTATCAGAATAGGCCAACTTTCGTTTTCCGCGGATCACGAATAGCATTTCAATCATATCGCACGTAATATGGGCCTCCATGTGAAGTAACAAGTTGCCCTCGCGCCGGCGGCGCGGTGGGCGGACGCTCGTGATCTCGGAAGCCGTTACGGTTTTCACCGTGAGACCATTTGATTGTAAGTACCTACTTGTGATATAGTATCGAGATTATGCTAAGCTGTGTCAGCATCAGACGTATCTTAATAAGTTTAAGTAACGTTCAGTTCGATGGCGTCCGTATTATCAGCGCCAGCATTTTTTTGTTGCGTGAAACTCATATTAAACACTGTTGACACTGTGTGTGTTGTGATGTGTAGATGTAAGAAGTCACATAAGCCTTTGACTCTTTCCGAATATAGAAATGTTGTTGATTTTCTTTGTCATATTGAATTTGATGGAGCAAAAGCTGGGACTGGCTTCATTCGTTAGTTAATGACAGCGAAAACCTAAATAATGTTTATAACTTTTTTTTAATCTACAATATTTACGAGTATTAAAATATTACCTACATATACATTCGGAGTAGGGTATCAAATCTAATCGTCTGGAGAAGAAAAGTAAAAGGTGCACATTTTTTAAAAAGTTTATTATTATGGGCATGTTACTTTTATACGTGGGTAGACGCACATTAAAAAAACGTTACAGATAAAGTGAGATAAGCTATTTCGTTTCAGTCTATATAGTACTGACATAAGATTGAATTTGTCCGTGCTAGTGAATAGGTTTTTTCACCATACCGATACAGCATTTGAATGACAGAATCTGAACATACTATGAAATATCTCGAGAGGTGTCTTCTAGGCGGTAAACTTGAATGCTGATGAGCTTGATTTGTAAAAGTATACAAGAGACCGATGAGTTGCATGAATATGTTAATAGATCGTAAATCGAGAGGCTTGACAGGGTTTTGCTTGAGGGACATATGCATTTATCGCCGTTGTCTGAGGCTCGGGCGTCAAATACCAGCGATCTGGGACATTTGTTTTTCCGCTCTAGGTAGTAATGTATGTAATATGTACCCACGGTTGAATTAGTCTTAAAAAATCTAAACATAGCCTTCAGTCCATAAATAGGTATAAATGCATGTTTTCCGTCTAAGAGCGCGTGGGTTCTCGCGATTTGCAGACACAAGAACAATCAGACAAGACGTTATTCAAACGACGCAAACGTATTTAAATACTTCATTACGCGTTGTTAATATGCGGCGATTTGTCTTCGGTTTCCTTGTCTCTGAGCCCGGAGATTCAGTGGGTCTATTTGATTGAAGAGTATTGGATTGAAAACTGTTTGCTCTCGTGCACGAACGTAGTGTTCATAACTTCATACTGCGCGCTCGCTTCCTCGTGGAAGCTTAAAACTATGTCACATCGTGGGTTTACAACACTTTGGAGGATCTAACAGTGAAAAACCTCTTAATGCAGTGTAAAAAAGAGAGAGAGATGTGGAGTAACTGAAGATATAGTGAAGAAAACTGAGAATGCTGTGCTATGATGGTTTGGGCATGTAGAGTGGATGAATGAGAAGATTAACAAAGACAGTGTATTAGGGAAAGGTGGATGGTACCTACAACAGTTGGATGGGGCGACCTTGTCGAACTCTTTCCGACCAAATCGGAGAAATCCTAAAGAAAGGTCAGGTCGACAAGCATGTACAAACGCCAACACAGTTAACTGTCCGTCCTGTATTTATATAGAACCTTCTAATAAAATATTTTTACTTGAGTCAAATAGACTAAAAATCTTCTGCATAGTTCACTTTCGCAACGTGACATTGACGTGTTAGACTTCCAGCTAGCGTTGAATGGTGTATTGTTTTCTTACTGTGTACATTTTACTAAGTAGAAACGTTTGCTAACTAACTAACTATTTTGGACGAGTGATCCAAAAAGGGTCTTGGCCTCCGAAACGAGTACACACGACGTCTCGTCTGTTGGTGCGGATTGGTACAATGAAAGAAAGTGGTCCTGTCATTGCCCCAACCCATACATTTCAAAATGGTTCGCCGCGGGTAGCAGTTCAATTTGATTGATACCTATTATTAAAGGACACACCTCACAATTTTTCTACTACATGAGCTATAGTGTCAGTTTATAAAATGCTCCAGTTTCTACTGAAATAGTAATCAAACGTCTAAGAATAATTCAGCTTTATTAAGAATCGCATGTCAATCACGCTGCACGTCGGCGTGTGAAAGTCAGCGATTATCATTGTAGAATAACTCTGCGGTACTGGACCATACAATAGCTGTGTCGTAACTGGAATTCTTTTCGTTTGTTCCACACCTAATGTCCTGCATACATTAATGTCTCCTACACCCTGAGCGTAAAAGCACCGCAAGGCAAACGTAAGAAGGTAGTGAAGCATATGAGGCGCGCACGTTGCTGAAGCGTTTTCTATGGACGGATCAGTTGCGAAATAATTTTGTGTGCTCTTGTGATGTTGTTACTACTTCATTCAGGTTAGATTAGTTAATACTCATAGTCATAGTATTAATGAATGCTCTCAGCGTAGGTACATGTATTTTTCTAAAGCCAAAACCTCACAATTTGGAATATGATATAAATTGGGTAGAAAGTTTACTGTTAATTACAACGTTTTCAGGCCCTAAATTAGTTGATACATACCAAAAGTTTTGTCAACTGAAAATATATATAAGGCACTCATGTGTAAATACATTAAATATACATGTAATACGTCAAATACATGCATGTAAGTAATGGGTACCTTAGGGTTTTCACCATTGAGCTTGCCATGAAGTGTCTTTTATGAATCAAAAGCAAACCTGTTCTAACGTATTTGGCTTCAAAATTGACGCTCAGAAATTATACCGGGACCTAGAAAAACGGCTCTTCGAGCACACGACTGACTTGTTCCTCGGACAAAGAATTGGCATCGCGATTTAGCGAGGAAACGTAGCCAGCCTTATGGGCACCCTACCGCAGAGCGCCGACCTGGGAGACTACATATATTGTAGGCAATTTGTAAATACTATGTAGTTTTAAGTTGTAACTTTATTTTTATAATAGCTCTGTAAAATATGCAAATAAATGTTTTATTCCCAGTACAAAAAAAAACTTAAATATGTTCCTCTGGTCATTGTAGCTCCTCGAAGATGTTCGCAGCGTGAACGGAGTAGAAATGATTGCGTGGCTCCAAGGGCAAAACATTAATGTCAAGTCAAGCATAATTCTTCTCCTACACACCAGTACAACGCCCATTGTGAAATTCACGAGCCGTGTACCTAATTATGAACAACAGAACATTGTTGCATTTTTGTGTTCGCATATTTTAAACAGTGTACTTTTTATAATTTAATTTACTGTAAGGATTGTACAGTATTATTTATTGTATGCCGAAACAGCAACATTGTTTAGACTTTGTTGGCGGTTTATATTAATTACCTTTACGAATTTACACATTCTGACGGCCGCATTGTTACTTGAATGCGACAAAGTTCCTTGCTACTTAAGGTTGACAGCAACAGTGCTCATTTGTTTTGTTCACAGAGTCGTATATTAAGTTTATTTATTTTCTAATCCAGATTTTTGGCAACATTTAAATCTCAACGATATACAACCACATAAATCAAATGCGAAGAAATGAAATCACTACCGATTTACTGAAACCATCTGCGCTAGATGAAACCACAATAAAATCGATCTAATAGATTCTGAGTTTGTTTGTCACACAACAGTCAAAAGATAGGCAAACGCGGGTAGACATGAAAAACTGGTATAGGTACATAGTACACAATTAAAAAAAACAACAAGATTAGATTATTTAAAACGCTTTCCATATACTTGTTGCATACCTAGTTTTCGTAATAAAATATATTTAATTTTTAATCCGGTATTAAAGTGGTTCCATGTAGGTCCAGTTTACCTAAACACACAGTAAATTGGCTTTCCAAGTTATTTCGTGTCTCTTAATTGCTCTCACGTGATTAATTTGCTCTTTATACCTACTTTAACTGTTTGCTAAAGGATTGATGGCAGTAATTCTGCGACGACATATTACCACGGATAACTTTTACATAATCTTATCATGTCTGGACAGAACTGTGAAACTGAACTTTATCTCTACCACATAAGGCTATATTTGTAATTATTTGTAGTATAAGTTACGAGGAAAGTTTTATTCCTAGATTAGGCGAAAGTCGCTACTTATTCTGGTGTCGCACTGATGGTTATCTAGTGGGTGCTTTTATGCGGGCTGTGTAATCCAGATTCACATCGGATAATAGAAAGCTGGGTTTCTTCCTAACACAATCGAGATAGATAACTTTTATGATGCCTTCACTGTACATAGAAAACAAAACACGATCAGATCATTAAAGCACGAACCCCCTTATTCATAAAGTTTACCGCACCTCTGGGTAACTTCAGATCATTAAAGCACGAACCCCCTTATTCATAAAGTTTACCGCACCTCTGGGTAACTAAACTGTGTTTTGTCCCCTTTTCTCAAACACAAACGTCAAAGTGATAAATAAAGAGAAACTAATTTTAACGCAAGTTTAATTAAAGTAAGCTGACCAAGGGCAGAAATGTTTACATTGTGAAGGTCTATATTTAAGAGCAATAACATTGGCTGCTAATAAATGATACGGTTGAAATGATACGCGTCATGCCGTAAGTCACCGTAATTATCTGACAATCGTAAATTATATGTTACATTGACATCTTGAATGTCAATTAACTGTGTTTGCATGATATGACTCAAACGGCATTCCTTTTGCAACGTAAAGCTGCCTTATCTACATTTTGTTGTTTACTTACTGGCAACACTTGATTTTGTGTGTGGTTATAGTTATCGTTAATGCCGATTCATTCACCAATTAGGGCATTTAAATCGCAGTCTCTTTACTGATTCATATTTTCGAGTAGGTAGGTAGTCGCGTCGGTCTACGGCGATGTTTATTTGTTACCTTTATTTCTGACCTTTCGACACGGGCTGCACCGGTCATAGTCGCAGATGACAACTGTCGTCCCAGGAGTTTTATGTGTATAAAGGGCGAGAGTTTAAAGTGTTAGGTCTAGGTCTACCTACAACATTTTGAAAAATCCATTCTAATATTATGAAGCCGAAAGTGTCTCGTCTCTCGGAGTGTTACCTTTTCACGCTCAAACTAAAACCGATTTAGAACATTTGTGGGATGCTTACTATTTGTGGGATTCCGCGCTAGCGGGATTGCGCGTAAATGTAATACTAACACTACTCGTATACTAATAAGAAAATCTGGCCGACATTAGTTAGTTTTCGGTAAAGTACAAAATAATGCATAGCTAATTCCGCCAAATGGCAGAAGCCTTATGGCTCCTCTTCATGATGGCCCGTCCTGCTGGCCTGCTAGAATGGGCCAGCGTGTAAAGATGGTAGTAGTGTCGGATGGCTTATGGTGTTATGGTGCGGCGGGATAGCGATGGGATGGCCGCGGCATTCGCATGGCCATAGGATGGGCCATCATGTAGAGGAACCATCACAGGCAGGTTAGCTGTTCACGATAGACTACAGGCTAACAGGAAGAAGAATTCATATAAAGTACATAAAACGCGTTAGACCCGTGTTCCAAAGCGATATTTATTTCATTTATCTGAGACCACGGCCGCTAAAACCCTAGCCATATAATAACTCAATGCCTTGAGTGATCCTCATACTTAACACTTCGACGGCTCGCGACGTTAATTACATTACTGATCCCTATCATTAGCGGGCGCGCAGGGCCCGAGCAACGGGACGGCCGAGTAAGGCTCTGCGTCAGTTATAATTACGCGGAGATGACTGTGGCAGCGGACGAATTAAACTTTCGTCTCATGGATAGATCGATATATCCTTTCTGATTTGTTGTATAGAACGGGGAGTGTTTAGTACATTACATACATTAACAGGTGGGTTCGGTACGCACCTAATTGACCCGTTATTGTGTTAAAACAAAATTGTTGTCGATCGCAAATATGGTCATTTTCATTTTGGAAGACAAAAGTATATCACCACAGTGACATCAGTGTCATGTCATGCCGAGGTTGTTACAAGACAAAAAAACGAGAGTGACATAAACGGGGCAACAGTATTTGTTTTCTACACTAATATTATAAAGAGGAAAGATTTGATTGTTTGTTTGTATTGAATTGGCTCCGAACCTTCTGGACTGATTTGATAAAATAATCTTCTACCATTAGAAGCCGACATTATCCCTGCTGAACATAGGCGACTTTCTACCGCGGAAAAATGCTTCATTCCTACGGGAAAACGGGTAATCCGTGCGAAGCCGGGCCGGGCAGCTAGTTTTAAATGAAACTATAGGCCATGTTTAACATAAAAGCTTTTCGCGAGCTTTCGCTTTGTTTAATATTCACTGTAGTCGACTACTGAAGTGACTTAGAACACGCGATGTACTACCTACCTAAAATTCACAGTTGAAGGATTTAAAAAGACGAACGAAGTTCTTTGTAACATAAGCGTCTACCGATGAACGGTTAGCCTAGTGGGAAGTGACGCTGCCTGCGACGCTGAAGTTCCTGGGTTCGAATCCCGGATATAATAGCAAATATTTGTGTGATGAGCATGCATATTCGTTTCATGGTCTAGGATTTTTTTCTATATGTTTAGGTTTTCGTCGATTAGTACCCAATTACCCATAACACAAGCCTTATTGAGCTTACTATGAGATTGTCCCCTAATATTTATTTATTCGTCCTTCCGTTGTATACCCATTACACTAAGTCAGTTGTTCTGGCAGTAGGATCCGTAGGATCGGCTTCTAATTTTGCCTTTATTAAGCGTGCCAGTTATCAAGTAACAGTGCACAACATAGGGCCACGTCGTTGGCTCACTGCCCTTTACTTACAAGTCGTGTCATATGACAACATACATGTTAATTAAGATTTTGATGCGCCTTCACCGCAAGCACGTAAGTCGACATCAAACATATGCTTACAGTTCTGCACCTTATTCCATTGTAATAAGGCGAACAATGTATACACATTTTTGACGTCAACGCAACCCAACCTATCGCCTTGTGCTGCAATAGGGCTTTGTAATTTCACGGTACGGTGCTAATTGCTTTTAACTTTAAACTAATTTATTACTTACTGTTAACTGTTTCTTAATAACCATTAACTAATAATACTACTGTAAAATATGTTAAAGCTAAAGCTCGGAAATTATCATAACTAACAAACGTTCAAATAACATAAATCAAAAAACTATTTTAAGGCCTGTTAACTGCAAATATACGGTGACAGAAACAGGATTGCTACTGGGTGTTTCAGGTTTAGTTTCCTTCATAAAAAAACTAATTTCCGATTGACTTTGGATGGCTCATTAGCAGAAACCTAATTGGGATATAAATAAAATACATTTGTGTCTACTGTATGTAATCGTATATCAAGATTTCTCTTGGGGCTCGTTTGTGAGATTCAATTAATAAGTAATCTCTTCTAACACACCAAGCGTGTTTCCAATAATTGCCTTTGCAATAAATGATTTGTATTTGATGTTTTAATGTTGTCCAAGTAATTACTCTGTGTCTTTGATCAATAACTCAGTGTTATGCAATCAAATTACGCTTTTATTCAGTCGCGTTGTTGCTTATTCCCATAATTATAATGTTATATGGTTTTAGGTACCGTTATTGTTACGACTCTTCCGGCTGTTTTTCCATGTTTTACTGCTGGGCCTATTTACCTCTCAAAAAGATGTTTAAAACCTGTCATTTTAACTAAAAATTATAAGGACATTAGTATTCCTTTTTTGGGCACCACTAGAAGACAGATATATTAAGGGCTGCGAGTTATAGGAAACGTTTGGTGGATGTAAATGGTGACTGAGGAGCTACGGCTTTCGCGCAATGCTTCAGCATTGCAAGCATTGCAAATCGCCATTATCCTCGGTATAATACAATGCCTCGATTTAACTTAGTTTTAATTTAATTCAGTTATTGTTAATTATACACTTGTATATACTTTAGAAGTATATTTATGTTGAATAAAAGGATACTTATTGATATCAGCGCGCTGCAGCGAAGCGAAAGCAGTTTACAAGGATCGTATGATTTGGCATGCTTTATTCTATCTACCCCCGGACGCAAAACTGGCGTGAATGTATACCAAGTGCAGTCTTTACAAAAACAGCAAATTATCAGCATGGTTATAAATCGGTTAGCGATCGGTGTCGCCGCCCACGCGTGGTTTCGAAAGCACAAAGCGAGACTCGCATTACAGTTATAACTTTATTGTGTGAATATAGAATCCGTATGTTATTGTGAGTGTCTACGTCTAAGTCCAACGCCGTCACGTGAATACTATTTCCCTGAAAATTATACTAATAATAAGGGTTAAACTCGCGTATCAATCGTCACTAATGACATCGTGTTTTGGACCTCACTTTTAAAAGTTTAACGAGCTGAGCGCTCCCATAATCGTTAAAGTTGTGTATTTATTTACATTCACTTTGCTTTCATGCGTTCGAGGCACATTAATGCATTATGCTCATTGCATATAACGCAAACGGTACACAGATTATTATGCAGTACGTACTCGGAAATTATATCTTACCAACTATTGCTAAGATAGTTAAGATACTATTTAAGTTTTAATAATGGGATCCTGCCGTTTTACCAATTTTATTTTGGTCAAATTTCGTTTCCCAAACAAATTTTAGCAACTATTTTGTTTGCCAATGCAAATATTGGCACAATATTATTACGAATATTTTCAATACGTCAAATTTTCATTCAGTAAAGTATTATTACGAAAAATTACATTATGGCATTTGGTATTTTAGCAAATATTAAAATTAAATTATTGTAGAATAAGGCAAACAAATATAAAATAAATAAATATTTGGGGACAATCTTACACAAATCGATCTAGTCCCAAACTAAGCAAAGCTTGTACTATGGGTACTAGACGACGATATACATACTTAAAAGATAAATATATACTTAAATACATAGAAAACACCCATGACTCAGGAACAAATATTCATGCTCATCACACCAATAAATGCCCTTACCGGGATTCGAACCCGGGACCTCCGGCTTCGTAGGCACGGTCACTACCAAACCAACTAGGCTACAGAGGTCGTCACACACGTCACGTATTAGACAATAAACATTTAGTCAAGTTAATGTTATGACAAAAAACAATCACGTAATATGTGGACAACCCCCTATTTAGTCTACTGAATACATTCAGTGTAGTATGAACTGCATGCTTACATATGATAACCAGCCACTATATCGTCATTCAACTGTTTATTTTAAGACACTTCCGTCGAGTGGTTCCTGCGATTATTGTTTGTACACAAATATCTACAGCTCAGGAGCAATTGGGCGGATAAGCAGTTTGTATGGAAGATACATCCGGACTTTGATTTCTGAGGTACAAATATATAGGCCGTTCTTAGTAGTTAGGATTGCAAGCCACTTGATGGCCTGAGATATGAGGTAGTTATTATATGAGCGAATGGATTTTGAATCCAATTGAATGCAATATCGACTTTAAACTATGTGATGTATAATTGGTATAAGTTACTTTTGAAGGACTTACTAATGCTTGTAGTGCAATCGCCTGCAGATATTGCTCATGTATGTAGACCTACAAAACGGAATTGCTCCGTTTTATGCAGTAACTGCAGTAAGCCGATTGTCAAATTGTTGTTTTTTTGCCTATGTTTCATTTGATGCTTGCTTATTACAATCGTTTTACATCGTATAACTCAGCAGGGTGACTTTACTGCCATAAATGACAAAAGAGTCTTTAGGATTACATTTGGCCTAGCAAGCCATATAGGCCATATTACTAGGGTCCAAATCGATGAGGAGTACTATTTACTATACAATAACTTGCAAACATAACTAAGAGAGCTACCCGCGCGGCATCGCCCGCATATAACAAAGAACGCAGGCAGCGGGATAAAATATAGCCTATAATCAATATATGTTATCATCCAGAAAGTGCATTCTACACTCAGGTTTTTGATGAGGTAGGATAGGGCACAGCGAAATGTCATCCCACTCGAATTTGGAGCAGCCCAACTGGAGAAGTACCTCCGCCTTGCAGAAGACCACAGCCACAATAACACTACTAATTGCTCTGTAGTAGTGTTGTGTTCCTGGAGGTGAGCAAGGTCAACAAAACTCCCGAGGATGCGTTGTGTTGAAGGCGAGGGAACTTGTTCCTTCAGCTGTCAACACGGCGAATCCTCAAACATGTCAAGGGTCGGCAACGCCCATGTTACTCATTTGTAGTTACATGTGTCTATAGGCTGCGGTGTCGCCTTACCATTAGGCTTTACGCTTGTTTACCTCCGTCGTATGAAAAAAAAGGTCAAATAATTTTTCAAATAGGATAAGTGGTTCTGGTTATTACCCATTACATAGGTACTAACTTAAATTTTACGAAGCTAAAATTTTACAGACTGTTCCTCTTTGTAATATCAGAATAGATTACCGAACGGCGAACGCTCAATGATATCCGACATGCTTTTGAGCAACCGAGAGGCTTTTGAGCATGTTTGCTCTCAGATAATACTGCAGGCGACGATGCCTGCTAGGTAAAACTGACGATGTGCATACAAAATCAAAGATTCGACCATCTGATAACCGTGCGTCATTTGTATTCCCAACATGTCACCTTCCCTTATACGTTTTGATCCTTTATACACAATAGGACGCATTTCGATTTGTTGTTTTTTGTATCACGATTACTCTGGCTTTCAATTCCTTTTGTGTTGAGAGTGAAGAAATTGTAAACACTCTTCTATTCGAACACAAATGTGGGATGTCCGCTCTAAGTCTAAATTCTTGCACACAAAGCGTCATTAATGACAGGATTTTTACCAGTATTGTCGCTCCAAATTGAGGTAGGTAAGGTAGGCTCAGACTGATGTGTGGAAATTTCGATTCCATGTTTATTCAACGCACTTAATGTAATTATCTAACATTCCCAAATTCTGAACTTACTAACCTGCTTAGTAAAGCTAATAGGTACTAAAGAATGCCTGTGGTCGCCGGTTCGAATCCGGCTCGGAGCATTAAATTTTTCAATTTTTCCTTTCATTTAAAAATTTAGGTACTAAAGAGTTACACGATTAGGTAAGGAACTTCCAATGAATCTCCGAGAAAAATAATTTACAAGAGCAACTCATAATACAAGGAATTTCATCTATCCCAAACAATTGAAAGTCGGCATTTGAAGTAATTTACAAAGGTTCAGCAAAGTGGATTCTCGTCTTTCATGAATCAAGTTATTTGCAATCGAGTCATGTCGTCTGCAGATACACCTTTTTCATTAACTCTAATCTAATGATCTGCGTCAAGTCAGTTCAACCAACGAGCTTACGCAGTTGGTAGTATTGGTATGCTTTAACTAATATACATTCTATGCACGGCGGAGATTTCCGGACGGCGAAGTTAACACCTCGCATGGCATTTCCGACGTAGACAAGACACGTTTTCCATCACTTTCTAAAGAAACTATCCCTTCTCGTCCTGCACATAAGGTTGAAAGTGGTTTATCAAGTGTTTGGATCCGCGAGCCTAAATCAGAATGCTTTATTATATGTCTAAGCTGTTCTATTTCCATGAATGGTGGATCTAAAAATGGCGGTGCCATTCCATGGCGCGTGATACAGAATACCAACATGTACTCGCTTATTTTAGGGCTAGCATTCCTCGCTTAGTCTTAACGTGTCTTCTGTCCTCTTTAAGCTAATGGGATATACCTGTATGATAAAACGGAACAGCGCTGTAGTGCTTATGGTCGTGCTAGGCTTCTTGGGCGCACTATGTATTCAAAGCGAGGTGTCACTCAATGCGAGTCGGGATATGCATTTTTATTAGATAATGTTTGCTATATTTGTCTTTACTGCCTTAGATGTGGCGGCATCATTATACAAAATATATGGCATGTAAAAACGACGTAAACATGTGGTAATAAATTATTGTTTTCTCTAACTAGGATATCCTGAACTATCGAGAAGGCACGTGCTCGGAATACCGGCGTTTGATGTTTTATCATACTGCTATTTTGTCCCGTTGGCCAAGGGTGGGTAGTACCAAACCTTTTCATTTGTTATCGTAGAATTTTCGAATGTTCGTTACAATCTGAATGTATGGAAAGCTTGTCAAGTTTCTATGCCAGCGTAATCGTCTGTAATCGTAAGTTGCAACAACTAACTATGGGTTAGTTGTTCCAACTTACGATTACAGACGACGATTACATTACGAACTCACGATTACAGACGGTTTGGTGCAACTCACCCTTAGGGTAAGCGGTGTTCGTTAAAATCTGAATGTATGGAACGTTTGACAAATTTCTATGGACATATGGAGATCCCTTATAGGGATAAGTTCGCCTTTGTACTTTGATCTATTGTGTGACATGCATATTCTTTAACCTGTTATTGTGTACAATAAAGTGCTTACATACATACATACATACATACATAATCGGCCTGTAATCGTAAGACGGTGCAATCCGCCCTAAGTAGACATATAAGTAGCTACAATCCACGCTGGAAACAAATGACAATACGCAATTGTGTCCAACTTTTTCGCGACCATCACTCATCATTATACTCCTAGCGTTTTCCGGCTGTACCCTAAAGGAGTCCGGGTTCAGCTTTGGCACTTCTAGTCCTAAGATTTGGCGTATCTTATCTTATCTTATCTAGATGATGACCCTTTCGGATACACTTCGACCCAGTGGATCTTTTGTGCATTTGCCCCCTTCTTTATGCCTACTCCCAAGCTCGCTCCATCATGTATAGCATCAAGATTTGGCGTATGGTTGGCATTTTTTTAAATTATATTCGTGCTCTATTCAGCAGGTTTCAATGATATCATTGATAACTAACATTCATATTGATACTCTTCTGACCAAGCTGCGTTTATCCCGTGCAGGCAATTTGCACACTCTTGTTTATCCTATACCTCATTTCCTCTTAACTGATTAATACATCAATCAACTATCCTGATAGTTTTTTCTTTATGTCTTACACCTAATGAAGAAAATGAATCCCATGAGAAAATTCACTCTTCATTGCCCATTCTTAGGTAAAAATTAGCATTCCCAAGCCATTATACCAGTCCATTTCTCCCCATATCATTTGATACCTCGGGATCAGCCGTGACTGCGACCAACATTTTGACGTAACAAATGACTCAGCTGCACTAATTTGGTCAGACCGCTTCGAGTTCCCTTTTAGGCGACGAATGGAGCATTAAAAGATTTCTAAATACGAGTCTTAACGACCTTGTCCCTTGGAGAAAAGTATGTTATTATTCCACTTATGGGGTTTAATCACCACCAGTGGAAGGTGATTTGGATAACTTGAATCATTAATATCATTAAATTTAGTTGACCATAAAACCAATCATACGCTCTCGTTTTTACTGCGATCTTTCGCAGACTTCCAGATGTTGCCGGCGACTTGCTTTTGCATTTCGAATTATTATTAGAAATTCATATTACTAATTATTTTATATAAATTGAAGTACAACATTTAATAATGATATAATAACAAATGTTTACCAAAAACACTCATGGCGAACCAATAAATATTTATTTTATCTTCACAAAATTATACTGAAATAAGTACGAGCAGCACCGTTATGTTTATTGACTTTTATTGACAATTTCCCGCTGTTGGACGTCATTTCTATTCAAGACTTCACCATTCAGCGACGCCTTGTGGTCAAGCTTTATTCACAAAATGTTACGTAACCCTGAGGAGCTCGTCCATTGCATATCTTGATCCTAAAATTCGTTACTACTATTTGAAACAGGAGTTCAACCTACATTGGTCCTCCTGTGTCGATTTGCTTGCTAAGTGTTGTGAGTAACAGCCAAGTTCTGTCAAACGGTAACTGCCATCAATTTTCGGCTTTTTTAACAAGTCTAAAAACATTTTATTGCAGCACTAAATCAATAGATTTACTATCATTGATTGACTGAGTGATGGCTCGTGTAGAGGCTCAAGGATTGCCTGCCTCGCTATTCTGTCACTTGTTTTAAGCTCACGTCACCGTCACCCACTAATGATCTGGACCTCTGATTACGCTTAGTTACTACGAATCGCAGCGTCAAGATATATTTGTGATTGAACGGCGAGGTGAGGTTAAAACATGTTGCAGAATAGGAGACCTGGTCTTTTTCTAACTCCATAATTTTATTTAATGGCATCTTTTTCTTGGCATCCCCATTTCATACACTGCAAGAACCTAAGGCACTATTTTTTACCGAATTCTAAAAGGAAATAAATTTTCTATGAATCATAAATTGGTCACTTTTTTCTCGATGTGATTTGTACGGATATCGACTCGTATAGAGTATTAAAAGGTAAATAATGTGATAAGTAGAATACCAACAGGGTAAAATTGAGCGTCCTGTCGTCTAAAAGAGACCGTAACTTCAGGCTTTTATGGAACTTTATTAGCACACTAGTTTTAACTCTTAACTGCAATGGACATAATATAAGGAAAAGCAGACATGTTGACGTGCAGTTGCAATTTAAGATTATACCATGTTATTCTCATTTGTATCCATATGTGAAGATAATAAGAACCATTCATCCTCCTAGCGTTATTCCCGGCTGTATCCTATAGGAGACAGGAGTCGAATTGGCACCAAACCTCAAGAAGAAGGGAATAAGAACCAGTGTTTGTTTAAAATTAAATTGCTATACGCGTTCGCACTTACAAAACGCTAATTTGAATAGTGGAAATAGTAACGTTAGTCACATTCCTATTGTACGCATAGTTTATACTTTATGGTGTGGTGACATTTACGCTGATAACTTACTGACTATAAATGTTAACACGATTCTTCGAGATAATAAGGCCGACTTTGTATGAATACCAATGATTATAAGTTGTCAAATGGAACCAATCTACCTACTAATAGTGGCAACAGTGTAACAACGCGAGCCAATACTTTTTAGTAAGTATACGGCGAAGAACTTGGATATATTTAAAGAAAATGTATTACGATAACTATATTGATTCATGGCATGGAAGAAAACAGTAAATTTTGTATAAAACTATATGAGATGATCACGATAATATTAATGATACACGCAGAGGTGATGTTGTTTTCGTGAATAGCTAATTTACGCTGACCCTGAATCAGACGAATCACCACGAAGAGCTGACGCGGTCACGACCATGTCATTCCTATTGAAAATACTACTATAAAATATGCATACTTGTAAGTTACTTAATAGTTACTAACAACTAATCTAATTGCCGTTTCATTAACTCAATCGAGCCGGTACTAATGTCCGCTATGACAGCGGGTTGGTCAGATGTCACTACAGATCGAGACCTCAACGGTGACAGCCCACTATTACTGCCAATCACGGCAAAGCTGACATATAATGATAGCGATGCACAGGAAGGACATTCCTAACTGACTTTGCATATGAGATTACCGTACAGTATGCAATAATAACACCCGAGGTGTCACAAGGTGAAATTGTGGATGTGAACTAGTTTTTAATGTGTTGGGGGAGGGCACAATGTTAATAATCCAAGCCCATTGACATCGATATCTATATTGAACTGTCGTAACTGCATAAAATGGTAATGTTGCAACAAGATTTGGAACAGTTACCTTCCCTTTGGCTTTTATTGTACGTGCCACACTGACTAACAGTTGGACAGAATGAGTTGCATTATGCATCTGAATAATTTTGCCAACTGCAACGTCGACCCTAATTAACGCGATTTTATTAATATGTGTATAGTATGTCTTCCTTGATCCATCGTATGCAAGACCGCGGGTCCGTGATACAGGAAACTATTAGAAAAAAAAACAAGGCATACGAGGCTAAGCTCACTCCTTAAAACTGAACTGAATCCTTATACGTGTACGAACAAAGGGCTTGTTGGTCGTAATCAATTTAATAAGGTGCATTCCATTCATTGGACAGAAGCGCTCTCCTTCTAGCTGCTTTAACTCCGGCTTACTGCGTTTGTCATTCAATAAACCACGCGAAATTGCAAGTGTCAACGTTTTCGGTAATGAGGGGTTGAAAGGCAGGCGCTTGTTTACGGTGACAGGCGGTACTCGTAATTGCAGCCTGCGCGCCGCAGGCGGCGCGGCGCGAGTATTCTGCCTTTTTCAGCTTGTGCTGAACCTGAAAGACAACGTGAATACTGTTTTTAATTTGCATGCGTATGTGTCGCATTTGACTTTTCGTAGTTCAGTCAATTTATATAACCGTACCGACTCCAGCATAATATGTAGCGACTCCGCTATTATTATAGTTAACACTACGCCTAGCATTGGAGAGTTCACAAGACATGCTTCGCTAGCACGTAGTCGTAAAGGAGCAAGCATAAAAAGTTCAAGCCAAAGTAACCCGCACCCGACTACGGAAAACGAACGAAAAAAACTTTTGTTTTTCATACAAAAAAATTAAAATCGATTGACACCTTATTTGTCAAAATCGGTTCAATATTTTAAACGTTACGTTGGAACACACGTAAATACAAACAAACATAGACTGCTAAAATCGTATCCCTTCATTTCGTCTCTGTTGTAGTCAGGCAAAAAGAGCATGAACTTTCTTAGCATTGAAATAAAGTCAAAAAGACAGGACCAATTTCTTTACTCGACTAAACCTATGTATTTATTTACCGTCAGTAAATCAATGTAAAGATAACCAGCTCAATTAAATCACTAGTATTCATTAAAACATTAGAATCAGGCCCTGTTACTACAGCCGAGAAATCCGGTTGTCTAACATGAATAACTTAGACGGCAGTTAGTAAACACTCGCGACTATTGTTGAAGTAAATACCAAATTCAGAACACCTAAATTATAGCCAAATACGTGGAATACCTATGCAAAACCGTTGTAAGATTTATACGTTCTCTAACATTAATTTAACCAGACGTGTCTACGATTAATCGGCGTTGAACGTTGCTTTATAATAATTCTAATTAAAATTCTGAATGCCATAGTAAATGGAAGAACGTTGAGAAAAGGGCGAATTTGGTAAACATAGATTACCATAAACACGTTCCACACACAGATGCCCGCACTAGGTCAGCCGCACGCAACACACACCTGCCTTTCGGCCATACGTTACTATAAAATGTGCCCGTAAAATGTCTTTACTTTACAAACTTCTTATTATTTAGTCAAGCATGCAACCTGAAAAGGAACCGTCTTCCTAGCATCTAAAGGTTCTTTTTATAGCTAGCTCTGAAGCTTAGTAAGGCATTGCGAAAGTAACCAATCCCTTTAAAGCGTGGGATGTACGACTAGTAACATGCATCATGTTGTAACCGAACTGCGTTTAGAACCGTTTCCGGAGGCCTAAAATTAGATGTAACGATGTAAGGAGAGTTGTGTTCAGTGCAAAACCGTTTAATGTTACTGATGCATGGACTTCATTTAAAGTAACAGTTCTATCATCTGTTACTGGCACCCTTTTTCTTAACTCAAAGGTTGATAGGAAATGAATGGGACGGTTACTTATGGGTTAATATTGTTATTATCTTTCTTCAAAGCAACGTCAATAGATAAACTTTGTTTGAGAAATATTATACCTACAAACAGAACAGTATAATTGAAAAATATTGAGATTGAATACTGTAATGTTGTGGTGTAGATGTAGAAGGTTTTGATTTTTAAAGTGAAGAAGGCTTTACTTAATTTTTCATTACATTACACAAAGTATCTGTTGCCACTCGCGAGCACCAGGCGCTAGAATCTTGAACCACCCATGTAGCAAAAATTGATTCGCAATTTCCTCTGACAAAGTGTCGACAGCTGAAGATTTATATCTACGGCCTATTTGGTACCGCTGGCCAATGACAACTATTACCTCGGGCGTATATGGCCGATAATGCTTCCCTAGCGGTACAGTGATACCATTCTGAATCCTGCGGACGCGCGCGTGATCTGTCGACGCGGCGGGAACTAACTTAATGATCTGGGAATAGACTGATAATGGGTATCGATAGGCGAGTCCAATAGGAACTAGAAAGGAGGCGACGTTGCTGAATAAATTAGCTTAAAATTTGTACATTTTCAATGTGGTATAGTTTAATTTCGCTTTAAATTTAGTCTAGTCCGACACAGTTATGAAGCGGCTAAACGAAACATCAGGATAACTTGGCTTCTGTTTTCTGTAAGGTAAAGATCCCCAATCAGACTTCTCTAAATGTGAGCGACATGATATTCCGCTGTGCTCTTCGTATCGATAATATCATGGCACTTAAATATTATAGCCTCACGTAGCCCTCAAACCTGACGTATTAAAACTTCATAAAATGCGCGTACGAGATCACAAACATTATCTCGCTCTATTGATTTTACTATTACCACTTTCTATTTACTACCGATGCCGTCCAAACAGAACCGAAGGACACTAACCGCTGTCCGATAAGGTGGTTTACGGTGTCGCTGCCGTAGTTTACTGGCTTTCCGGGTCTTAGCTTTGTCTGGTCGGCTACCGAAACTGTATAATACCAATACTAAGAACTACAATAGGTCTTACCACGCAGCCTTAAGAGCCAACGTGCTCTCGTGCGTAAAGTAGGCTACGCATTTGTCGAACAGCTCGCAACGCGTTGCCGCGTTATCTGTTTTATTATTCTCTTGTTTTACAAGTTTTCAGTTTTGCTTGTTTCTTGTAAATTGCGACATTACAACCGCCAGTTTTGTTGTTCAAATTTTACTTTAGAATGCAGTATTATACTAAATTGAGCAAAAATGTAGGTAACATAATCCGTTGTTGGATATTTATAGCTGCTTCGATTTATTATATTGTGGCGAATATATGTAATAATTATGTTTAGTCGATTCCGATACAAATACGAATGTAATTTATGTCTTAACAGATAATTTCATTGAACGAGTCAAGTAGCGTAGGAAGGTATACATGGATATGTATGGTTAATGCGAGCTTCCTCTACCGCATGCTCATGTGTGGGCTCGCCTGTATATCTGTGTGCTGGTATTAACAACGATTACCTACAACTCGGGTAAACCAGTAGGTATAAGTGTGGTCTCCTGTTATACAAAGTCGTAACCGAGAACGGTCAAGTTATACTAGTGGCAACAAGGGAGGTGAAGCGAAACAGTTTCTAAATAGCATAGATGTACGCAAAGTCATTAACAGCACTTTTTGCGGCTTACAAAAAGGAATACCATGTGATCCTAGCTATGTGACTTGGTAATCGTTTATCCTATTTGTTCAAATGTCACAAAAAAATGCAAACTAGTATTGATGTGCTGTAAACCAGTCGTCATGGTTGTTTATGAATTTGTGAGCAAAAAACTTCAATGTGTTACTATAGAATATTATTGTACTAAAACCTATTTTTCTGGGAAGTTTTTGCTAAAAATTATAAAAATTCAAAGCCTGTATGCGACATAATCCAAAAAACGTATATGGCAACAGTTTTCTACTACAAATCAATTCGGTAGCTACCCGTCAAACTCCTAGCACATTATTGTATTGAATCTTAAAAATAATGTCGTTTAGAAGAATCTTGATTTTTAATTATGATTATTATATATTAATAATATTTAATTAAGAGCCAACACAAATTAAGAAAGACGTCATAAGTACGTAAATGAAAGTCAATACATTTATTGACGTAAATAAAACAAAATCACCACCACGAGCATCTATTATTTGAGTAACATCGACACAAAAGAAGAAGAAGTAAAAGAAAATTGTATTTGACAACCTCTAACTATCTATTCTATTCAATAATCAATGATAAACAGTATCCCCACTCGTAATGCCTCGGCGTTTCGAGTGTTCCTTGAACAAGGTGTTTTCACTTTCAATCGAAATAGTGACGTCACACGATGAGTAAAACTTCACTTTTATTTTTAAAACCAAGAGTGTAAAGTACGCCGTGGGTGTGAAAAACCCGCATAACCTTATTGTTTCTCTTGAAATCATTTGTTTACTGATATCCTTTCCTACATGAGTGGACATTTAGAAATTGTTCTTGGAACTTTCTTCACCAACTATGTAGAGGAAATATGCAGCATTGTACTCGTACTGTTATTGCCTTCCTTCTAAAAGTATACGCCGCAGTAGATATATCTCTCACCATCCGCGCCTTATACTAGTAGTAATTCACTTAGCATTACACGCCTTGTAATTTCAAAAGGGAACGCAGCTGATTATTGCGTTTGAAAGCGGATGCACGAGCTAATAATAATCCAAAAAGCCAAAGCACTATCATTTGAGACTAGAAAACTCTGTTCGCACGGTGCGAACACAACCTTACGAGTTTTTTTAATTAGGGCCGCTGCAAACTATCGCCTAGAAACGTCGACAAAAAATTAATAAGCTCATTAACTGAGCTTGTTTTCAGGTGAAGTTTCTGGGCGATACATTGCATATGTATTCGCTGTATTTGTGCCGAGCGTCGAGCCACTGCAGAAATCTGTTGCCGCATTCAGTTTAAGAGCAAACACTTTAGCAACGTCAATGAATTCTGATGTTACGTAGAATCTCAACCTAATGTCGTCACCAATGTTGGATTGGTGTCATAATCATTATATTTTTCGCAGAGTATCACCAGAGGAGCCCCGTATCCGAATGCTGGATGAATGAGGATTAAGAATTTAGAATGGGGATGCGCTGTTTGAAACAGTGTCTGAGGATAGTGAGGAGGCAAGCGAGACTAAAGCTGAAACTTTGCTAAAACGGCCATGTACGCGCGCTCTTATGCTGTCATTTCAGCCTGACAAGTTCCTGACACGACTCATGTTAATATCGCGTATAATTTGAGGACGTAGTGTAATGCCTCCAAATTGGCATGTTTGCTCGAATGATTTCTCGTTGCTCCCCCGCCGCTTTCCGCGAAGAGCTAAGTGAATATTGCGGGTTCGCGGCAATTTGTCGTAAATGCCGTTGTTGCGAGCCAAATTGATTCCGCATGAGTTGACGTAACGTTGCGACCTTATGCTAATAGCGTTTCAGCTTGTTGTAATATGTATTTACATCGCAGATTAAAGATGTTCGAACTTATCCGTAGACGGTATGACTTCAAATAGTGTGTGCAAGTGCAAATAACCCCGAGTTCTATAGACGAACAGCGAGTGGAGCCGTTCTGGTACCTCGTCTGAGGTTGCTCTGCAATTCTGCATAACTCTAAAAAAACCAGCGGTCGACACGCAATTTACATTGGAGGGTAATAGTGATGAAAAATATCTGAAACGGGGTCCTACCATCTTTAAATTAAGTACCGTGATGTTTAAACACCGCTAAATTCGACATACACTAAAAGTCTGATGTCATATAAACACTAGAAGGTACTAGGACATCTGTTATTATGTAGTATGAATGGTCGTTGTACTGGACGTGTCCGATTACCGATCACACATGTGATGTAGCTAATGACCGCTAATATCACACCTTTTACGGATCGCACTGGCCTTCCATTCACTCTGTTTATGACAGACGGTTTATGCAGTAGGTACAAGAAACCAGTACCATGACTTGAAGCGACACATCTTTACTAGTATTAAATTATATCCATCTAACACGGTTTGCCAAACCATTACTATAGTTCGGCAAAATTACTGACTATGACATCTTCCTTATACAATTCTTCAGTGTGATTTTCGTTTTAAATATAGCGGCCACATGACGATTCTTAAGTGTAACTCACACAGTTCTAACTTTCCGGCTCGACCTCTCAAGAACAACTGCCGGAGATCCAAAATGATCTGTACTGTGATACTTTCCCTGTGCGTTCTATTGCGGCCATTGACGATGCCCGGCCATCATGCGCGTTACGCACATTGCATAATTCTATACGACTTTGAGGATTTAGCGTCTGTAGGCTGAAGCTGTCCAAATGGTGCCTCTCATTGTGTTTCCTAATCTAATTTACATTCAAATTATGATGAGTTCTTTCTTTGGATGAACCAAATGAGTTGTTTTTTTATCAAGTATCGCTTAGAGGTGGATGGTAATTCTCCACAGAATCAACATCAGAAAATTGGTCACACTCTCCTTGGCGTTTAGCGATTTCGTCGCAGGTCTCTGATAGAGATTTATTTTGGACGGCGCGGCGGTGTAAATTTTTTGCACACTACCGCTTTCTTTTGACAGTATCCATAGATGGTATTGCAACTTTGTGACGTTCTTCACAAATAGGATTACTCTATTACTTTATTATTATTGAAACAATGGTCGCACATAAGTGCCTATGCACACCGAGTTTATTAAACGCGCCGTCGACGCGCGTTCATATCGGATCACGTTTAAAACGTCATAAACGCGGTGTGCATACTGGTGCTTAGGCGTATTATTCTTTAATTGCGATCTCTTTTTGTTTAATTATTTTCAGTAACGTTAATATAATCACAGTGTCAGTCAGTGCAAATTTTCTATCAAATGTTGTAAATGTTGTTCACAGGCGAAATCGGAGGAGCAGCTGGCATGCGAGAAGGAATGGCTGAAGGCGGGGCACATGTGGCTCGCGCACCGCGGGGGGTTCACCGCGGTGGTGCGGGAGGGGGACGCGAACGCGGGCCGCGCCAGGGTGCGCGTGCTGCAGACCGGGGAGGAGCTCATCGTCGACGAGGATGATCTGGAAAAAGTATGTAGTTCACCTTCCACCAGTTCATAGGCTAGACAGATATTCACATAGGTATGACAGTGGTTGGAGAGACACATATGGCTCGAACGGGCTCACCGCCTTGGCGCGGGAGGGAAACGCGGACGAGGGTCGCGTCAGGGTGCGCGTCTGCAGACCGGGGCTTACCGTCGACGAAGACGATCTGGAGAAGGTATGGCAGTTCCTTCAAGTAATTCGTAGATCAGCTAGTTGCGAGGAATGGCTAGAGGAACACACGTAGCTTGCACACCGCTGAGGGTCTGCCCTGCGTTGCGGACGCGGACGCCAGAATGCGGGTGCTAACAGACCACCGCCCACGAAGATGACTTTATACTTATGTGGCATGGTCGTTATGAAAGCCTGTGTTGCCCAAGAGATTAATGTCAATCATGAATAAAATCAGACCGAGTTTTCACTTTCCTTACTGTTATCTACTTAGGTTATCTGGAGATAAATGTTGTCACAAAGGCAGCAATAATTAAGTATATAGGCTTGCTCCGTCTTGTAATAGAACTGTACGAACGTATAACTAGTTGTCCTTCCATCCATAGATTCTCATCATGTCCCCTGTTTCAGGCCAACCCACCCCATATGGAGCGCTGCGAGGACATAGCATCCCTGCGCTGCTTGAACGAGTGCGGCGCACTCAACGTGCTCCGCTCGCGGCACGCAGCCGGCCTGCCGCACGCTCGTGCCGGTCATGCTCTCCTAGTACTAGGGCCCCTTAAACGGGCCTCGCCTATATACACTGAAAAGGTAAATGACATACTTGAACTAATGTTGGGGAAGTGAATTGCATCGCGCCCGGTCGGGAGACCAAGGGCGGATATATTGGTCTAATCGCGGAAAACGCCTTGGACTACTATCCCACATAGCAATCGTCCAAAACCCCAGCTAGTGCTGGCTCCGCATGCAACAGTCCTGGCCTTAGCTCTGCTTTCTATAGCCCGTCATTTCAGAAAAACCTCGTCAGCGGGGCTAGCACAACTGACGCCGCGCCGCGAAGCGAGTCGTGAAAAATCTATCCTCCTCAATTTAATTTGCACGGTGCGAGTGAGACAGGAGACGCTCAGGTTGTGCTAGACGGTAGCACCACTAATGTTCTTCGTTGTTGTGACTGACACCACGGACGTATGTTTCAGGTGGCGGCGATGTTCCGCGGCTGCCGCGCCGACGACATGCCGCCGCACGTGTACGCGGCCGCGCAGTCCGCCCATCGCTGCATGCTGGCCTCGCGACGCGATCGTGCCATCGTCTTCCTGGGGAGGTACGACCGGTTCAAACTCCTGGAGATTTATGCTCGCCTGGTCATTTTAGCGGCAAAATAGATACCTACAGACATTCATACACGCCTTTATCCCTAAAAGGGGTAGGCAGAGCACATGAAACTTGTGTCAAGTGCCACTGTTAGCATAAATGTGGGTATAAAACATCGACAAAATGTGATATCGCAGTGATAGGTTGCTAGCCCATCGCCCACAACACACTTCAACCCTGTTCCCTTAGTCTACTCTTACGACACCCACGGGAAGCAAGGGAGTGGTGCTATTCTAACCCGACACCACACGGGTATAGCGGCAAAATATAAACACTTCTCGAAATATGCAAAATACAGTCCTGACGTGCCTTGGTTCTACGAAAAACGCCAGTTATTGGACTCCCTTTTATTTGCGTAAATATCCCTTATAAATATTCAAACATCAGAATGCGTCTTGTGAAAGCCGCTGCTTTAGATATTAACCTACAGTTCAATCACATTATATGTACTTGTAACTAAAGATTTTCCCATTAGAATAAAATATAATAGATACTCGTTTAGTCCAGATCCAGAAAAAACACAACAATAGCATTAATAAATAAAGTTTCAGAGAGACAGTGTTGTCATGAAACGTTTCCATCTCATTATAATTATGACTCACGTATACCTAAGTACGTGCTGATCAAACTCGCCTCCTGTATTGGACTTATAATTTGTTCAAAATTAACAATAATATTCCTTGTAGTACGCCAGCTAAATTCTCCATAACATTCGCCCCAGTAATTCATATCAGAGCGTATAACAGTGTAAATGTATGCACCTATAAAACGCGTTTCTAATGCACGATTTACAACTTAGCTTTAGGACTTAATAGATAATTACTTTTGTCGTAAATTGCTACCGTCGATCGTATCGTAACCCGTCTGGATAATATCCTTTATTACTTACCACTTTATTGCACAAATCAATTTCAGTCGTTTATCATTAACTCAAGGTTCATTTTTGATTAACCGTCACTTAGTAGATGTTAATCCTGCCCAGTGTACCTAAAAGGCGTTAAACTAGAAATTATAGCAGAATGTGATAGCAAAATTGGCTTCACGTTGCGCATAGATCATTGATATTCTCCGTTCGCACTCAAATGTTTGATACGGACCTTATTTCAACAGCATAAGACTTATTTTCGTAACTCATGTCGATCCTGTCATTTTGTACGATAGTCATTAGCGTTTTTGCTGGGATAATCTTTTACATATTAATAAAGCATAATTCTAATGATGTTCGAGTCAGATTTCAAGGTTGGTTTTGAGAGATGATTTAATGATTAGCTATTTTTAGGGTTCCGTAGCCAAATGGCAAAAAACGGAACCCTTATGGATTCGTCATGTCTGTCTGTCTGTCTGTCCGTTCGTATGTCACAGCCACTTTTTTCCGAAACTATAACGACGTATACTGTTGAAACTTGGTAAGTAGATGTATTCTGTGAACCGCATTAAGATTTTCACACAAAAATAGAAAAAAAAAATGAAACCCTTACGTGTGGGGTATCTATGGATAGTTCTTCAAAAATGATATTGAGGTCTCTAAGGCTGGTTTTTATTTGTATATTGCAAACCTGTTACTCTTTCATAAACAACTTATTCCGGTAGCATTCTGTCGAACTGCGCAATTCGGTTTTCCCATTGTCTAGAATCTAGAATAACAATTACAGAACTAATATAACCTTGGACTTTTCTAATTAAACTAAGGGTGGGTTACACCAAACCGTCAGTAATCGTAAGGTGTGGCCGTTTAAATCTGAATGTATGGGAAGTCTGACAAGTTTCTATGGAATGAATGACACTTGCGTCTATCCGAACGCACGAAGTGTCAACGTGACGTCCCGCGCCGTGCGGATGAAGCCCCTTACATGAAGAATTCAGTTCGGATTATGCAAAGTTGAGCGAATTCGAGTGTCATGGGTTCTTATACTGGTGATAATTATCACGATAATTATCCGATATTTATCAGGAAGCGTATTATCTTGATAAATGCGCATTGCCACCCTAAACTAACCAACTATTGCTTGTTTTTGATGACAGGTCGGGCTCAGGCAAAACATCAGCCATGCGGCACTGTATCTGGTACCTGGCGAGCGCGTACCCGGCGCAGGGCTCCAAGCTGACTCCAGAGCGACTGAGCGCCGCTATGGACGTACTGCATATGTTTGGCTCGTGTCGGTAAGTTCCTAGAATAAAAATATATATAAAACCACAATTTATATCAATATGTATCCTATTTAATTAAATGAAACGTGCCACAACAATATAAGGGATGACAGCCATATTTTGAACGAACTTTAAAAAAGGAGGAGGTTCTATGGTTCACTATATGTATTTTTTTATTACATGGTCGTATTATACACCTGTCTTTCAGACAGATGTCAGGAGCGGCATAGGCAGATTAGGCCGATTTATTTCCACATTTCTACAATTATTCGGTGCGAATTCCTCCATCACTGCCAACTTTTTACTAAATAATCCGCTGTGTTCTGTGTGCGAGTATAATAATCAAGAATCTTTTCGTCTTTTTATACGGTTGGAGACACTGGGTGACAAATTGATGTCAAATCTCTTTCTCACTATTCTAGTTAGTACTAGGATAAATCTCCTGTTGCGAGCATTTGTGTTAGCACACATGATAGGCCACAAAGCTTATACTAGCAATCTAGGGAGCCTTTGAAGTACGTTTCGGGTCTCTAAGTCAAACCACAGCATTGAAATAACCGTTTAAACAGAAAAGAAAAAAGACCCGACCTGGGCTAACGACAGTAGGGCAACCTTAATGAATAATCTATTCTAATATAATAATGTTTGTTGCAGCACGGGCTCCAACCCGCACGCGTCGCGCGTGGTGTCGCTGTTGTCGCTGGACTTCGAAGGCGGCGGCGCCCTGGTGTCGGCCTCCGTTCAGACCCTGCTTCCCGACCTGCGCCCGGGACAGGCGAAGCTCACCGCGCTGCATACGTCAGTATAACATATACATTATGGCCTTAAGTTCTAAGGAAGACGGTTCTAATTTGAAAATCAATCAAGATGATTCCAATTTTAATAACATTTGTTAAAAAAATTGCATAAATACATTATGGCCTTACGATCCAAGCAAGATGGTTTTAATTTTAACAACAGTCCTTAAAAAAATAACATATACACATCATGGGCTTACGAAGACTGTTTTTCAAAGGCGGTTCGAATTTGAAAGAAACAGTCTTAAAAAAGACATATGTACACAACCAAGATGGTTCTAATTTGAATAACAGACTAAAAATAATAACATATACATTATGGCCGGACGATCTAAACCTTCTTTTAATGCATTTAAATAAAAAAACATTGTAAATTAACACCATTAACCGTAACATTTTTTGGGGGGGGGGGAGGGGGGGGGGGGACGTTTTAGCTTAACTGACGAATAAGTGCAATTCTGGTCTCTTAAGAGTCCTCAGTAAGCTCGATTCTCCATACAAACGTAGTTACGCTCTCATTTTAAAACTACGTGTTGGATGGTAACGAAACATGAGGTATATCTATGCCTATAATTAGTTTATGTAGCTTCAGATATCATAGTAAAAGAAATACAGCCAATTTAAGTTTTTCATGCAAAACTTGTTTTGCTGTACATCGTTTTTGTTTTATAAACTGGAACCATATAAACTAATTACAATAGATATACCTCATGTCATTGTATAGGCAAAGTTTCGTCACAATCCAGCACGTAGTTTTAAAATGAGAGCGTAACTACGTTTGTATGGGAAGGTGGAATTCGGCCGAGCTTACTGCGGACTCTTTTTAAGTTTTGGGCACAGTCTCGCGAAAAGCCGATAGAGGAACTCAAAAAGTGAGTGTTTTATGGCGGACCGCCACCCTCGTTTGGACTGTTGACGTTATTATTAAGGATCATTCGCATCGTTGCTTAAACTCTTAACCAATAGGGGTATAGACACTACATAAAATAATTAATAATGTCATATTTCTTTTCTCGAAAAAGGATTAATAATGTGGTCAATGGAGAAAAAATCAACGCAAAAGGTTAAATAATCACGAAGTTATAAGTGTCCAAAGTTATAAGAAGGGTATGTTCTGTCCCTTTTTCGCAAAACGCAACTTCATATGAAACGATGACGCTTGATGATTGTGACGTCACTAATAGACGGCAACGTGCCGCGCCCGGTCGTGTTCGACGCGGCCGCCGGCAGCATCCTTTAATGTGACGTCACACACTGTGTGCGTTTTCTCTCGAAATATTAAAACCGTTGTAGCTTCGTAGTTCTTTGAGAAAACTGAATGGGATTTTCGTCACTAGGCATATTTTTTGCCTTCTTTATTTTGGAGTAATAATAATTTTCGAGTGTACCCCTATAACCAGGTTATTCCACGGCTGCGATGGCCGCCTCCGGCGCGAGCTGCTGTTCGAGCAGGCGGCGACGAGCGGGAGCGGGAGCGGGAGCGGGAGCGGGAGCGCGCCCAACCCTTTCCTGGCGGCGAGCTCGGCGGCCGGCGCGCCCGCGGAGTTCTGCGCGCTGCGGGACGCGCTGCTGCTGCTGGGCGTCACCGAGCAGGAGCAGCTGGCCGTGTGGCGGATACTCGCCGCCATCTGCCATCTCGGCTGGGCGGGGGTCGTCAAAGGTAGGCCGTAGGCTGGTTACAGTCTCACGCTGACAGGCTAATATGTGTGATGTCGAGGGAGCGTTCTAGACTAACGCTGAGCGGTGAGTGCAGACGGTCGTCAGTGCCGAAGCATACGCGGCGCTGCCTTTTCTTACAGGGAGCGCTTTAGTGTCGAGCGAAGCGCACTGTATCGGCGAGGTACTGTCAGCAGCAGGCGGTCGGCAGGACACTAAAACGACTCGCACCGACGGTCGGCCCTGATCAACTGCGCGCCGACCGCTCGGCGCCGATTGTCAGCATGACACTAAAACCGGTTTGCGAGGGAATGTTAGGTCAAGCCCTGATGAAGGCACTGCTCCCACCGCCGGTAAGAAACGAACAAAAGATAATCGCTCCCGTGTAAATAAAAGAGTGAGATATATTTATAGTTCATCGCTAGCTATTCACACTGCCGGCGAGGACGCTTGGCGATCCGAGCTATCATTCTACCGTACAACTGAGCGAGTGGTGCGAGTAATCGCCCGTCGCACTCGAACACTTGCTTATAACCGAGTGACAAAACTATCAAAACTACACACTCGCTCCTCTCCGCTCGCTCCTCGCCGCTCGCCCACTCCTTTCTAGTTTCTAGTCCTATTCGGTTATCGTTCGTCACCAGCGGTGGGACTAGTGCCGAACTGTCTCTGTGGACACTCAACGAAAGGGTTGCGATCATTTTATGCCGGACGGTAGGGTACAAGTTCCCTACTATAGATATCCACACACTGATTTAAATTACTTACGAGTGCGTCCCCTCTTCTTGGTTCTGCGCTGGTTCTAACCAATCAGTAAGTTGGAGTTCACGCAGATCCGCCGGTCCCATATCGCTCCAGTGATACCTAAGACGCCCAACACCAAAGGTTAATGCGCTTTATCTTCAAATCTAAGTTTTTGATGTTTCAAAGTCCCAATACACGTTATCTCTCTCTCTCTCGCTCTCGTTACTTGTTGAATAAATATCTAATTGAAATTCACGGGGTGAACCTCGGTCATTTGGAAGGCGTGCGTGGGGATATAGATCTAACACGCAGAGGCCCTTTGGAGACGAAGTTAAATGTGATGCACCTGCTAGAACTCATTATTATTATTATCTCTCAATATGTATCAGTTCTGTCTAACTTGCACATTAAAAACGGTTAAAGTTTCTTTCACAGGACTCGATCAACATCTTCTTCCTAACGTCTTTCCGGTTGTAACCTAAACGAGCCCATGCTTAGCTTTGGCACTAGTTTTACGGATAGACTGCCATCTGACCTTCCAACCCAGGGGAAAAACTAGACAACGTTGGGATTGACAAGACTCGACCATTTACGACATAGTGGAAAATTGAAAAGTTATTCGCCACGAGCGGGATCTGAACCCACTACCTCTGGAATCCTGGAATTTGCAATTTTGTTAGGGGACGTTTCTGCTTAATAATCATTTAGGATTAAGTTCATACCTAAAGGAATTATCACAGACCGCTCTATTCTCGTATTGTTTCGCAGCGAACTCCGGGTCCGGCATGAAATACCAGTTCAGCAATAACGGCGGGCTGGCGGCGCGCGTGCTCGGCGTGGCGGGCGAGGAGCTCGCTCGCGCAGTGTTCGCGGCCACCGGGCCCTCGTCGCCGCCGCCGCCGCCGCCGCCCACCAACAATCTCAGGTGAGCCCGGATGCCGAGGTACGAAAGTTGAAGTTTCTAATAAAGTGATTCGCTCAACGGGGTGCCTAAGAACGGACCCACGTCGCATGGCACTGGCAGGCAAAAACCCACGTGTCATTGGTCCGACTTTTTACGAGCGCCTACCCCAAGCACTAAAAGATGAAACTGGTAACGAGATATTTAAGAGACGACTAAGAAACTTTTTATTGTAGAACCCTTTATATTCAATAGACGAGTATTATGACATCACTAATTAGATTTATTACTCATATTAAATTATATCTTTATTGACATCAGAATTGTATACTCATTTAAATTGTTTAGGTATTCCTAGATCAATGACGACCCGCATACGGTGATATATAATTTTGTAACTTGTTGACATGTACCTATGTTAATGATCACGTTTAAAATATTTGTTAGTATAATTTAAATTTAATTATTTGTTATTGTTTTTAAAATGGATGGTACTTGTTTACTTAATTTGAAATGTAAAATAACTGACAATCACAATATAAATTCCTAAAATGTATTAAGTGTAATAGTTTTAAGTGAGATTGTATATTGTGAGATAAATAAATCATATCATATCATATCATATTATATGTATAGTGCTTTTCTCAAACATGCAATGAAATAAATTTAAAAAATACTCCAAGAAATCAAACTTTCATTTTCATGGCTTAACGCCATGATGCTGTACTACAAATTGTGGAATTAAAAACTACACATACGCTGCCGCTCGAGACATGCGCGTGCAGTATAAGGACGCGTGGCTCGCCTTGTTCCGGCTGCCGCGCTGGTGCAGCGCGAGCGCGATGTTCGCGGAGGGCGCGCGCCGGCGCCGGGCTGGCCCGCGCTGCTACGCTACGCGCGAGGACCGCCGGCGCCGGGCTGGCCCGCGCTGCTACGCTACGCGCGAGGACCGCCGGCGCCGGGCTGGCCCGCGCTGCTACGCTACGCGCGAGGACCGCCGGCGCCGGGCTGGCCCGCGCTGCTACGCTACGCGCGAGGACCGCCGGCGCCGGGCTGGCCCGCGCTGCTACGCTACGCGCGAGGACCGCCGGCGCCGGGCTGGCCCGCGCTGCTACGCTACGCGCGAGGACCGCCGGCGCCGGGCTGGCCCGCGCTGCTACGCTACGCGCGAGGACCGCCGGCGCCGGGCTGGCCCGCGCTGCTACGCTACGCGCGAGGACCGCCGGCGCCGGGCTGGCCCGCGCTGCTACGCTACGCGCGAGGACCGCCGGCGCCGGGCTGGCCCGCGCTGCTACGCTACGCGCGAGGACCGCCGGCGCCGGGCTGGCCCGCGCTGCTACGCTACGCGCGAGGACCGCCGGCGCCGGGCTGGCCCGCGCTGCTACGCTACGCGCGAGGACCGCCGGCGCCGGGCTGGCCCGCGCTGCTACGCTACGCGCGAGGACCGCCGGCGCCGGGCTGGCCCGCGCTGCTACGCTACGCGCGAGGACCGCCGGCGCCGGGCTGGCCCGCGCTGCTACGCTACGCGCGAGGACCGCCGGCGCCGGGCTGGCCCGCGCTGCTACGCTACGCGCGAGGACCGCCGGCGCCGGGCTGGCCCGCGCTGCTACGCTACGCGCGAGGACCGCCGGCGCCGGGCTGGCCCGCGCTGCTACGCTACGCGCGAGGACCGCCGGCGCCGGGCTGGCCCGCGCTGCTACGCTACGCGCGAGGACCGCCGGCGCCGGGCTGGCCCGCGCTGCTACGCTACGCGCGAGGACCGCCGGCGCCGGGCTGGCCCGCGCTGCTACGCTACGCGCGAGGACCGCCGGCGCCGGGCTGGCCCGCGCTGCTACGCTACGCGCGAGGACCGCCGGCGCCGGGCTGGCCCGCGCTGCTACGCTACGCGCGAGGACCGCCGGCGCCGGGCTGGCCCGCGCTGCTACGCTACGCGCGAGGACCGCCGGCGCCGGGCTGGCCCGCGCTGCTACGCTACGCGCGAGGACCGCCGGCGCCGGGCTGGCCCGCGCTGCTACGCTACGCGCGAGGACCGCCGGCGCCGGGCTGGCCCGCGCTGCTACGCTACGCGCGAGGACCGCCGGCGCCGGGCTGGCCCGCGCTGCTACGCTACGCGCGAGGACCGCCGGCGCCGGGCTGGCCCGCGCTGCTACGCTACGCGCGAGGACCGCCACCGCCAGAAAGGCAATTTACACTTCCTCCAACACACTGCTCTCTGCGGTGAGAGAGTGGGACGGCAGCCCGCTGCACGAGCGCTGGAGGGAGTACCACAGGCCGGTCGCCGCGGGATCGGGGTGAGCCGCGACGTTCAACAAGCCCAGCCCATATGTTTTTTAATGTTTTAATAAAAATAAATAAATAACAATTATTTGTAAGATTTAAGTATAGTTTATTTTAATTTATATATTTGCTATGATGGACTTGTTCTGGAATAAATTATTTTCATTTCATTTCATTTCATTCGTTTCATTTCATTTAAAATACCATCTTGCAGGCCTAGGCCTCCAAATTTTATATGAAATCCCATTACGGGTCTCTCGTCTCGCTGCGACCGAAACGTGACACTTCGAAGCCTATTATGACGAACACAACGTCAATATTTCATTGCATGTTTGAGAAAATAATGTAAAGTACCTATAAATTGCAGATATTTAAGAAACGACTACTACTACTCTATCATGTTAAAGATAATGATATTGTAATTTTAACTCCACAATCAAACTGATCGATGTACATTTGTAGAGGAATGTATCTTACTTATTCATGTTAATTATTAATGAATAAATAAATAAAAACTTTTTTATCTTGGTAGAAGAACTAGCTTCTTCTGATACATTTATATGTAAAAAGCAAAGCCTTTGCAATAGGTATGCATTCAGAATGTCAAAAGGAGCGTGACACACTATTCACGCTTTGTTGCTAGCAGCTCTCGTCTTGATGCGACATTATGGTCGTTAACGTAGGAATAAATTCTCATTAAATCCATACTTGGTCAGTGAAATGTATCTAGAGAGAATAAAATTCTACTCGGATCCATTTTAGATTATCTAATGGGAAATAAACTCTCGCTAGATCCATTCCTCAAGCGATTTAGAAAAGTGTATCCGATGAAAGAAAAAAATCCCAGTAGATCCATTGTAAATACGAATGTATCTAGCGGTAAAAAAAACTCAGTAGATACACAGTGGATCTGATTGATAGGTCTTGTGAGACATATCGTTCAATACGACGCTAGCACGGCGGCAGCTGTCATCCCATAGTGAACTGTCAAAAAGACCATACAAACTAATATTAAACGAGTCTCGCTCGCATCGGCTTCGGTGCAAAACTTTGCGCTCACTTGTTCAGGAAATCTAGATGCGTAGCGTAGTGACCGAATGCATCATAGATACCTTGTAATATACCTTGAACTACTCCTAATATATGGAATACGTAATTTCAGGACACCTTCGCCGTCCAGCGAGAGGGAGATTTCTGGATCGGAAGCCCTTGACGCCTTCGTCAATGGCCTCTACAACGAGGCCTTCAACATCATCGCTGCTCTAGTCAACAGGTAACTCGCATTGTTTAGGGAAAATAATCCGAGCCGCCATAAATCCCCCTTATGTACGCATGTTCCAGTTAGTGATACTGTGCGTTATCCGCAAGTCGACATCCAGTGTGCCTATTTTGCGGAGAATCGGTGGGGTAGCGCTACTCTAACCACCCCAGCTCCTCCAGAAAGTTTGTAAGTGCATGTAGAATGTTCCAATTAAGTATAGTTTAGGAAAATGACTTAACACGGACTAAATTGTCATTTTTTAGTTTTGTGTTAGTCAAAATTTGGTTCTACGTTCCAATTTCAAAATCAGATCACATTTACAGAACTAATCTAATCAAATTGTCAGCATGATCTATCCTGTGACGTTGAATTCTAACAAGTATTTAGGGCATATTCTACAAAGTTCATCTATGTGCTATTTGGGTGTACTAGCTACTCTTAGACGATGATATTGAAACAATTATTCATGCACATCACACAAATATTTATGTTTACCGGGATTCGAACCCAGAACCGCCAGCTTCGTAGTCAGATTCACCCACAGTGCCCACTATGCTGAATCGCTCGTCAAATGTATCCCTTATCATGAACATCCTTTCCGTTTCCAGGAGTATATCCACATCAGCCCGGACATCAGCTTCCCTCTTACTTCTGGACGCCCCTGGAGCCGACAACCCCATGTCTTCGGGCCACCAGAGCGGCGCCCCGCTTTCCAAACTACTGTCCAACTACTTGCAGGTCCGTATCGTACGGGGCACTATTGAAGGATACTGTTTATATAGGGAAAGTCGACGTTAAAGATATGAACACATGCTCACATTATTGTAGTGGAATTAAGTGCAGCCGGCAGTGATGTCGACTGAATAGCTTGAATAACTACAACTTAGAAAAGTTGAAAAACCCCCGACATTTTCATTTCAAAGTCCAAAATCTCAAAAACGTCCAAAATCTGTATAGATTTTCATGAAACATGGCTAAGAACACTCGGGATAAAATTATCTATGATACAAAAAAACTAAACGAAAATTGTTTTATCCGTTTGGGAGCTACGATACCACAGACAGATACATGGACAGACACGTTAAACTTATAACACCCGTCTCTTTTTACGTCGGGGCCTCGGGGGTTAATAAGTGGTTTTATATTACTGTTATTTCACGCAATCATCAAAATCGGACGATACAGTGCTAACTCGTTCGTATCGTTACTTTCTTATGGATAAATCAATAATGATGATGGATTGTGTGAAATAATAGTTAAAAGTGGATGCGACGGTCTAAAAGATCGAAGACGCAGTTTGATATTTATTTATGTCTTGTCTTAAGTAAATTATTGGCTCATTACTTGGTGTGCCTTACGAAGTGGCGAGAGGTCGGTGCTCGTTCTCTCAGCTTTCTACGTATGGTGCATGACAGCCGCCGCCGCTGGGTATAATGACCAAGACTTTTCATATAACAAGAATTTCTTCGTTTTGTCGACAGGAACGTTTGCAAGCCGTGTTTCACGATGCTATGCTGGTGGCGCCCCGAGAGCGCTACGCACAAGAAGGCATCACGCTAGACGACGGGGCTGAAGAAGGTAAACGTTTGTATTAAGAAATCGTTTCTCCACAAGTTCCTCTTCACTGCGAGAAACAAATTGTCTTATTATTCTTCTGAGAAACCTAGGAAAATACAATTAATTTTCGTTTCGTCTACTTATAAGAAAACGATAATAAACAATAGTAGAGTTTTCCACAGCCAAGTCGTGACGAGGTAGGAGTGAGGAATGCATACTTATAGCCTCCTAGTTTGATGGTCGCTTTTATGCAATTTCAAATAAATCCTCTCCCCACCCGGTGGGAAAGATCCTTAAGATTGATAAAAGTGTGCGGGTCATTCCTTGACGAGTGACGTCCTTGAAGAGACCCTTATGCTCAGCAGTGAACCATTACAGGTTGATGATGATGGGGCGGACGGCGTTTTTTAAGTTCAATCATTCTTATTTCTTTATTCTATTTGCAGATTGGCTGTCAGAAACTGTGAACCCTGGACCGATGGTGGAGCTACTGGATAAGTCTCCTCAGAACTCCATCGTGCGCAGCTCCCAGGCAGACCTGCGCGAGTGCGACCGCCGCGGCCTCTTATGGTGTGTACAGAGAGACTACATATTTCTCAGGAGTATGGTTTAAACCATGTCCTTGAAACATATGTAAAGTCTTGACTATTGTAAACGTGTACGTTGAAGATTCTTAGGCATAACCAGTTATAGACAATAACCGGGATCTCAAGCGTAACGTGTCTTCCAAGCACGGAAGCGCTTAGTGGCCTCTCAATAAAGTCACCCATTTTTGATTGATTATTGTGTTGTGGGCAGGCTTCTGGACGAAGAATCTATGTACCCTGGCTCCTCGGATGACACGTTCCTGGAGCGAGTGATGACCCACTACGGGCCGCCCAATCAGACGCAGTACCTGATCAAGAAGGCGCCGCACGCCAGGCAGTTCATACTGCAGCACCTTCAGGTGCGTTACTTCTCTCGTTAATCTGGGAGCTGTTACTATTAACTTATTGCTTCAGCTCTTTCTGACATGTTGATTCCAAAGTTGGCGCCCAGCCTTTCTGGGCTGGATTTACCACCGATTTCATACTAATATTATAAATGGGAAAGTGTATGTGTGTGTTTGTTTGTTTGTCCGTCTTTCACGGCAAAACGGAGCGACGAATTGACGTGATTTTTAAGTGGAGATAGTTGAAGGGATGGAGAGTGACAAAAGATAGTTTTTATCCCCGTAATCATCCCCTAAGGTGATTGATTTGGCGCTGCGATATAAACGAGTTCCACGCGGACGGAGTCACGAGCAGAAGCTAGTAAGTAATAGTTCTTACGTAAAAGGTCCTCTGTGTAACAAAACCGATATTTGACAGTCACAAAATTCAAATCACGGCATCCCACTCCAGCTCTTCAAAATTCTAAAATTCTAAATATTTACGTACGTATTCAGCAAATAGGTCAAAATGTCTATCTATAGACTCAAAATAGTATGTGTACATTATTCATAATAGAATGAACTACATCAGAGTTTACATGTCAAATACAATAAGAGAAAGAAAATACAACCTTCGTAAACATGTTTAGGGTTGGAGACAGTGTCATTATTAAAATAGTTTTATTGAAACCTCATAGTTACCCACAGAGATGTATATATATTTAAGTTATCTATGTGTCAAAAACTATGTAATAAAATAAAACAATCGAGTGAAGACAGGGTGAAATCTATCATCTCAATTCCGCAGAACAGTGGAATGAAGTTATGATTATCGTCCTTGCAAACATGAACTGACCGGACTCCACAAACAGCACCCGTTCACGAGTATGACGCGTATCTCCGCCATCGCCCTCGACCATATGTTGGGGAAGGTGGCGACCCGATCAACGACGCCGCCGTAAGCAAAGGCCTTTAGGCGAGCATGACATATTCAAGCTGCAGGCCATTCATACTAAAAACTCTCGTAATACGCCGGCCGCGGTGCAATGAGTCTCACTGTCAGCTGTGTCTACTGCGCTCGGGTGAGCACCACGCAGGCGCATGAGACCCGTCTCAAGCTCTGGGAACAGACGGATATATCCCTTAACATTAATAATCCTTTTCTCATGCAGGGCACGAATCCCGTTCTGTATGACGTGACGGGCTGGGTGAAGGCGAGCAGAGAGAATCCTGTGACGAAGAAGGCTCTTACGCTACTGCAAGAGAGTCAGACGTGAGTCTCTCATTGTTCATACATCATCCTCCTAGGAGGAGCTACCGCTAGCGTTATTCCCGGTGGTGCCCTAAAAAAGGGGTCCGCTTAGATTTGGCATTGGCACTAGTTTTACGAAAGCGTCTGCCATCTGATCTTCAGACCCAGAGGGAAAACTAGACCTTATTAGGGTTTGTCCGGTTTCCTCACGATGTTTTCCTTTACCGAAAAGCTAACGTAACGTAATATTTAATTACGTAGTTCCGAAAAACTCCTTGGTGCGAGCCAGGATTCGAACACACGACCGCCGTTTGACAGCCGCATGCTAGAACCGTCACTACCGTAGTTGTAATCATTTAGCCTAGTATTTCCTTTTAGCGTATAACCCCTTGTTGCCAAACGAAAATTTTCATGATTATGTAAAAGGATAGGTTTGTTTTTACTTTGATTCATCACGATCATATCAGCTGAAAGACGTCCGCTGCTGGACATAGGCCTCCCCCAAAGAGTGCTAAAGTGACGGTCCTGTGCCACTCGCATCGAGCGGACTCCCGCGACCTTTATCAGGTCATCATACTTTGATTGGTCTTCGTCGATTTCCTGGCCTCAGCAGAGCGCCCGCACATTACAGGCTCTAGCGGCCACTAAACGCGACCACTTTTTTATTTTGCATGTTTAGTTTTATGGATATGGCATTGGTCCCACCGCCCGCGAGTAAGCGAGTGTCACTACGTGCCATGAGAGTACTCGCTACTCGCCGGCGGTGAAACCAGGGCCTGAGGGGTTTACCCGCTAGTGTTTGTGGCTAATGTCTGAATGTATGGCGGCTGGGACATCGTAGAAGGAGTGTAAAGTAGGTTATCTTCTACAAACGCACCGCAAGCGGCTTGTATGTGTGCGCCATTAGTATCTATGCGTCGCCGCACGCACACTCAAAAAAATCTCGACCGGTTTCTCAGTGCGACAGTAGAGATTTTGTTTGTGAGAACGTGGTGTGTCCCTTAGGCCGGAGATCGGGCGGCTGTCGAGCTGGGCGCGCGGCGCGAGCGGCCCGGGCGCCTGGTCGGCCGGCGGGGACACCAGCACGCTGCGGCGGGCCTCCTCCGTCCGGCGCACGCTCACCGCAGGTAATGCCGGCTGGAGCACCCACACCCACACCCACACCCACACCCACACCCACACCCACACCCGTCGACACGAGGCCGAAGAGCTCGAGACGAGACCACACCATGTACACGTCGCGTCATTTGGACAGCGGAACAACCCATTGACTTGGCCGTAAAAACCGACACGCGACCGAGGCGAGACAAGGTGAGAGCATCGTGTACACACTCGTTAGGTCAATTGGACAGCGGAGCAACCCATTGACTCGGCCGCTAAACCCGCCACGCGGACGAGGCGAGTCCCGAGCGGGCGAGACAATGTGAGACCATCGTGTACACACTCGGTCTCGGTCTGACTCGGGGTGTCGCGACGAGTGTGTACAGCCAGCCTATAATAATATACATTATTTTAGAGGATAGAAAGTAAGCAATAAAGTTGGACGTCCGAACGGAAGGTGTCCTCAAAGATACGATCCGTCTATTGCACTTTCGGCCGAGGCATTACATAGTGCTTTTCATGAAGTTTAAATAAATAGCAAATAATAATGGATATGTGATAATTTAAATGTGAAACTGTTATTAGCGAAAGGCCTCAGCTGGACCGACAAGGGAGCGGGCTGCTCTGACTATTCTGGTCGATGTTCCAACAGTACAACAAGATTGAATGCAATTTATACAAGGCCTATTCGTTCCACGTATTGAGTAAATTACCATAATGTACCAAAAATGTTCGGCAAAGTTGCCTTTAATGGTTCAAAGTCAAGGTTTTTATCTAAAGGCGTACGATAATTTCATGAAGTGGCGAGAAGAAAAGCATGCCTCATCATTTTCAGAAAGTATTTTTTGTTGAAGGCGCCGTAGGTTCATGGTCTTCTCTCCCTCTCATTGAGCATGATTGAGTGAGCGAGATGAAAGTATTTAGTAAGAAGAGCCTCGAAGAGGCGTGAAGGGAAGCCGTTTGAGGCTTGGCCTCTTTCGGCGGCAATTCTTCGGCCGTTAAAACAGCCGCGGGTAGTGGTTGCACGTTGATTAGATGCAGTTGGAATAATCAGTTTTATACAGTCTTCTTTGCTTCCAGGATCTTCTTGTTCAGACACCTCTGGTTATTGGGGCCGGTGGAGGCAAGTGCCTCACTTGGCGGTAAGTCTCACGGCCGCTTAGGCGGCCGCGGGGTATCATCCCTGAATTCCAGGGTCATCTTCCACTTGTGAAGGCACGTCTAGCTTGGGCAATCTTGTTGTTTCCAGGGTCTGCTGTCGTGTAGGTCGTCTGGTTATGTATTCTTGGTTAAATGAGCCTTGGGGCGTTGGAGGCGTGGCCTCGTTCCGTGGCGATTCTTACGGCCGTTTTCACGGCCGCGGGGTAAAGTCCTTGATTTTTTAGGATCATCTTCTGTGAAGGGACGTCTAGTTTTGCTTGGCTTGTTCGCGGAGCGCACGCGCAGTAGTGCACTCACGACCGGATATATTATGGCTATTCAGTGGGGCCGGCTAATACAAAGGCTTCGCTCTGTGACTGGTTCACACGGCCGTTTGAGCGGCCGCGGTGTACATTCCTTGGTTGGCAGGCTTTTCTTTAACAGGAACATCTACTGTTACACAATTCGTGGGCATGGCACTGGTGTTCGGCCGGAGTATGAACTCGGCGCAGGTGGTCGGAAGGGCGCGATTAGAGATGAAAGTGCGTGCTCGGAACCGCGGATATCATGTTTGTTTTTTATTTTTATTTTTGGTCGACCAAATAAATAAAAAAGTAAACACTGATTTTTAGAAGCCATTTTAATATTTTTAGCTTTTGTGCATAATTTGATACGAATGTTTTAAGTGTATTTTAGACTCTTTTAGACCAATGTTCGTGATTTTTTTCTATCAAGAGAAAATTGATAAATATAATAATAAACAGACGAATTATACACGGTGTTTTTTTAACCGTCTTAGAGCCGAACCCCAGTTAATGCACATTACAAAGAACCTAAAAAAAGGTTTTTTTTTAGTTTTTATTTTTTTAAAGATTTTTTTAGATACATAAAATATAGTTTTTTTGTATTAATATTAATTTTAATCATCCAGCTGAGTGACCGCAGTGTCCGCTAGCCGCCATCTTATGTAGATAGGTACGAACTCTAACCGGGTGAATGAACTTCGCTCCGTGCGCCATAGAGAATTTTTCAAACTTAATTACGTTTTATTACTAAAAACTTGACTAAAAATTTTTTTTTTTCACGAATGATTAGTACCTTTTGGAAACTTTCAGTGGGCTTCGGCTCTAAGACGGTTAAAAAAACACGTTGTATTGTTTCAAAAACTCTGTTCGCTTAACTTCGCTGAACGGCGCCTTAAGGGTAATTGCTAGCTTCGTATTAAATTAAACGGACTCACAAGAATTAACACTCAGCCAGCAATTGCTTACTTCCCTTGCTTCGACAATAATTGACTATTATTGAGTAGTACAGTAAGAATGTATAATTATGTGTGTGCAGGAGCCGCGGGCATGAAGCGGCGCTCGACGGCGCTGCAGGCCAAGTTCGTGGCGGACGGCGTGGTGGACACGCTGCGGCGCTGCGGCGCGGGCGGCGTGCACTTCGTGTGCTGCCTGCTGCCCGCGCGCGCAGACCACGCGCACGTGCACGTGCACGTGCCGCTGCTGCGCTCGCAGGTACACTACACTACACCACACTATACTATACTACACTATCCTACACTACCCTACCCTACACTACACTACCCTACCCTGCCCTACCCTACCCTACACTACACTACACTACTCGTGCACGAGACACTCATGCGACGCCTCGTGTGACTCGACACTCCGGATATCCCCAGGATAACTACCAGGGCACGACGACGGGATTTAAGAGTCTGCAGTACGCTCGATTCTAAATTCAAACGTAGTTAAGCTCTCGTTTTAAAACTACGGGTTGGATTGTAACGAAACTTTGTATGTACAATGACATGAGGTATATCCAGGTCTGTAATTAGTTTATGTAGCTTTAGATACCATAGTAAAAAAATACAGCGAATTTAAGTATTTCATACAATACTTATTTTTGCTATATTTCGTTTGTTTTATAAACTGGAGCCATATAAACTAATTACAGACATAGATATACCTCATGTTATTTTATGCAAAATTTCATCACAATCCAACACGTAGTTTTAAAACTGTTCCGTCAGTTTGGCGAGTGAATTTGAAATTGAATATGTGTTATGTACCTTCTTGAAAATAAACTAAAAAAAAACTCCGACCGAGCGACCTTGGTCCGGACCGACCGTGTCGGAGGGGCTTGTTGGCGACCATCTAGCATACGTTTTACTGGCGGTGCCGGCAGCCTGTTTCACGCAGGAACTCGGCGCTGATCCGTGCTCTCTCACAACTCAATGCGCTCTTGGCATCAGCACCGGAGTGTGACTTACTTGCGTGGCGATGAATGTATGTGTGCGGTGAATATCTTAGCTTCTGTGAGGAGATGGAACTGTATCAATGTGTTATTTTTTTCTCGTCTATTTATATCTCGTTTCGTGACGCATTGGTTTTACTGTAATGGCATGTTTACATGTTTAAAAAAAATAAAAAAATCTCAGCAACCCGCGTCGGTGTAAGGTTAGGTTAGGTTCGGCGGGTCACTCGTTCACGACTTTGAACGGCAGCGGGCTAGATGCCTTGCTCCCACACCGAATGGTACACGTTTCGGGTGCTGCGAGTTGAGAGGTCTATAATGGTTTCCATGCAAAGTTGACGGTTCCTCCTGCAAAGTGACCTTCTTTCGTATCAATTTGGACCCAACAATCCCAACATCATAGTGTTTATTTCATTGAATGTATGAGAAAAGCAGAGGGTAACCACAAATTAAATACTAGTTCTTCATAATAACATATACTGCACGCGTCTAGGGCAGGGGCGTGTCTGCGCAGTGACTACATCTGTCTCGCTTTATCTTTAACAAGGCCGGCGTGACGTCCTTTGACACCGCGCTAACGGCTGGCTGCTCGGCAAAATGTTAAAAATAACTAGTGTTTTTCGGCGTGAAAATAAATTGCTTAATATTAAATTAGTCAAAGGAGTTATGTAGGTACCTATACGTATATATATATATATATATATATATGTCAGTATACATTTTTAACTGTTCCCGTTTGTCCACAGTTCCGTGGCTTCCAGCTTTTGGACGCGGCACGCCTCTACAAGCAAGGTTTTCCGGAACACATGCCACTCTCGGAGTTCGCCAGGAGGTAACTTCATTCATAATTACTAATTAACTGTGTAACAACACAAATAATTGCCACTCAAAAAGCTGACACACCGATACGTCCTAATGAATTTCTGAAAATAACTTGTAGAGCTGAACCCTTATCTCTAAACCCAGCGGTCGGCAACCTTTTAGCAGCCAAGGACGACATAGTAGGTAATCAAATTGACGGGGTCTGAACTTGTTAATAATGAGTGACTTTATCAGGCAAATGGTTGGTGTTGTAACGAAAAACAGGCTAGAGAAGAATTTTCAATCCTTTTCCTGGTTTTGATTAATTCTACACCAACCGGCATCCAAAACTGGTAAAGCCAGTTGGTACCTCTTTAATAACATGTTACATGACGCAAAATGAGTTTACCTATTCAGAATTTCTTCAGACTATTGAAAATATTTAAGTGTGTTGTGGGCGATGGGCTAGCAACCTATCACTGCAATATCACATTTATTCGATCTTTTATACCCACATTTATGCTAAAAGTGGCGCTGGAAAATCCGTTTCATGAGCTCTGCCTACCCCTTTTGGGAATAAAGGCGTGAATGTATGTATGTATTGAAAATATTTATTAATATTACTTGCAATTATAAATACCTGCCTGCCCGAGTGGCTGCGCCCGCGTATTGCAAAGACTGCAGACAAAACCGCGGAATATAAATGCAGTTTTTGTTGTCATACACACAAGCCATGTGTGGACATCATCAAATCACATCAACAAAAACAAAAAAAATATTATGAACAAACACAAAATCTACATAGTATAGAACAAAATCGCTTCCAGCTGTCTGTCCCTATGTATGCTTGGATCTTTAAAACTACGCAACTGATTTTGATGCGGTTTTTTATTAGATAGTGTGATTCAAGAGGAAGGTTTATATGAATCACATAAAACCCGTGCGAAGCCGGGGCGGGTCACTAGTACAGAATAAACATTTGATTGTGACTCCTCGCAGGTACCGATTGCTCGCGACATCAGAGAGCGAGTCGGAAGAGACCTCGACCACGCCGCTCTCCGACCGGCAGGTTGTCGACGACATGCTGCTGGCACTCGACCTGGACGTCACCAGCTACAGGCTCGGCCTCACACAGGTCAGTGCGCTTTATTAACAGAGGCATAGAGTTGAAAATCCCGCTTGTTTAACATCGCAGTTGCACCGACGGGTGACCTGACGAGGTTCGCCTGTCTCGATTTCTTACGCTCAAACGCTGCAAGTGCAATAGAGATGAATATATTTTAACTCGTCATATATAGGTTTCGGACGCTGAGCCGCGACGTCGGCATGTATTCGCTGTTGATTGCGGTGCTACCACGAAAATGGGACCTCGAAGTTCGTGTATCTCTTGTCACTCGAGTAGAATGGGTGCGATAGGGACAGAGATACGAGTACATGAAATTTTGGCTCTGTAGACATGGTTCGGGTACAGTATCGCTAAGTTCGACTGCCGCCGGTTCAAGCTCAAATGCCGTGAGTAAAAGTGATTTGAATAACACTCCATATATCTTCGAACGCTAAGCCGTGACTGTGTGAATATGAATATATATGAATATAGTTTATTGGTGGTTTTTTCAGGTTGCGAAAGTTTTAAGGTGATTTACCAGAACGCAATTTTTAGGTTTATGCATCGTGTCGTTTTCGGAACACTATCTAACACCATTATTGTTTGAGAAACATTGTGTGCAACACCGCAAAAAGATAAAAATAAAATGTTAGGGGACCATCTTGTACAAATCAACTAGCCCAATAAGGCTTAATAGTCGGCTCAATAAGGCTTGTGATTTGTGATATATAAGCGTGCTGCATGACGGTATATTTAATGGATATAAATACGTAAATACATAGAGTACATCCAATCATCATCCTACTAGCGTTATTCCCGGTTATGCCCTTGCAGGAGCCCGGGGTCCGCTTTGACACCTAATCCCAAGATTTGGCATAGGCACTAGTTTTACGAAAGCGACTGCCATCTGTACTTCCAACCCAGAGGGTAAACTAGACCTTATTGGGATTAGACCGGTTTCCTCACGATGTTTTCCTTCACCGAAAAGCTAACGGTAAAACATAACATAGAAAACATCCAATACTCAAAACAAATTTTTTGACCTTCAGCTTTGTAGCCAGCAAAATCAAGCACCTTGTAATATTTGATGGCGGAGGTACAGAAAGTTTCACCATTGAACGAAATATACCCGAAAGTCGGCGGTTAACGCATCGTAAACTCGTAACCGCTAATGTCAGAAAAGTAGGAATTTAATGAAGCGCACTAGGAAAGTTGGAAAATCGGCTTCACTCGTGCATTAAACGACTATTTTATGTTTTGATCACAACCATAACTCATATTATGTGCGGTAAATTGGTAAATATAATAGTTTCTTGAATCCTTTTGTGCAATTCAAGTTAGTGAGAGTAACCACTGACGCTCGAGACGCGCAACGCACTGTGGTTAGTTGGGATCACACGCAATGAATTAGAAAAACCGCTGCCGCCACGCGTAATTTTGTGGCCGGGCTGCGACACGTGTACTTCTTGCATTTCATGGAGCCGAGTGGATTAGACGAAATCAGACTTTAACTTCTTAATAATAGGAACGCGCAACAACTATGTATATCAAATAAAATGTTATTAATATTTATAAATGTTCGACAACCTTTCTAAGTCTTTCATTGCGATTTATTGCCACAACTATCAATATGTAACGTCTATAAATTGAATCTCTGGGCAATAAGATTTAAAATTATGAGAGTGTTTCTATTTCTAGATTAGACCAGACATTCAAAAATTACGACCTTATATAACGTAATATTACCCAGAGTATTATGTTTCACTTTAATCTGGAGATAAAATAAAATTGGCAGAGGCGTTGAATGAAATGAATCAAATTAAATACAAAGGCGCGTATGCTGCGGAACAAATGAACGTCACTATAATAGTCAACTTTCAGTTCATTTTCTTCCAGAGGAGAATTCTAGTATGTCTAGATCAATCGTCTTATAGAATCAATTTGCTGGAAATAAAAAGGAATGAAAATGTCGTTTTTATTGAATTCACACAATGTGCGAAACCAAGCATGACTTGTAGAAAGTTTGAGTGGCTAAATAGCCTCCAAAAATCGTACGTTGTTGTTCAGTACGTACGTTGATCAGTCACAGTAATATAGTTAGATGTATTGTTTTCATTTCAATGTAGTCACAAGCGATCACAATAATATTAACACTTTTTTAATACTCTTCGACTTAAACGTTTGAATTAAGACTCCGTACTTTGACCAATCACATGCAAAATTTCAGTTGGCTCGTAAAAAAAGTATTGTATACAATAGTTACACAATTAGCTCTTAAATTCTCGTACAGTCGCCATCAGATATATCGGTAAGTTCAGATAAAGTGCTCACAAATATCTGATGGGTGACTGTACCTTTATACGTTAACGTAAAATAATATTAATGAATAAAGTTGTGGATTTCAATTGATGGAAAACATATTAAATTTGTTTTTGTTACGTCTGATGATATATTGCCCATAAAATGCTTCTCATTGGGAACTAGCCTAGCCTCGATTATTATTTAATGGCCATGAAATCAGTGAAACGTAACTCGGCACTTACATCTGCAGAGCCCAGATGGTTAGCTTTCGCTTTCTATGGTGTTGTGACAGAAAACCACACTTTTGGGTGAAATGTGACGAAATATTCCTAAACGAAAATATATAGGGAAGGAAAGAGAATAGGAAAAATACCTGCCAGTATTTGAAGTCAAATTACCTGCAGTTAATCGTACAAACCCTATATTATCAAGTATCGAGAATGTATTCGTAATGAGCCAACAAGTTAGATTATACACTTACCGAAATATGTGGCTATATTTTCTCATCTAGTGGAATATACAGGGCGTCCCAAACTTATGGGACATGAAGGGGAAGTACCTTAAATATCGTAGATAGTGTATTTTGCTGAAAGAAGACTTTATGTTATTTTTGAAAGTTAGTAATTCTGCATTCAAAGCTTTTCAAAAAATGACTTGCTTCTTCTGGGAATCGAACCGACTTAAATGTAAAAAAAAAATCAGCCCTACTTTTACAACGCCAATGGAAAGAATAGCTAAAAAATAATTAATCTTCTTTAGTGACACAGTATTTTAAAAGAAAAGAACAACGTGAAATTAATCATGTTAATCAAATTAAAAACATACATGAAACTGCCGAAGTCAATTATGTAGGTAGTTCTTGTCTTACACAAATCGCCAATCTTTTAATAAGGCCGCTGCCTGTTGATTTTCTTATCATTTTATGGTGAATACTCGATATGACATGGCATAATCAATGCTATCTATGGAATGATAATATCGCTACTTTTCGTACGTCGTCGTCGGCAATAAATAATTTTCTTGAAATTTGACTTGAACATTTTACATTGTTCCTTTCTTTTAAAATACTGTGTTACTAAAGAAGAGTTATTATTTTGTAGCTATTCTTTCCATTGGCATTGTAAAAGTAGGGGTGATTTTTTTTTCACATTTAAGTCGGTTCGATTCCCAGACAAAGCAAGTAATTTTTCGAAAAACTTTGAATGCAGGATTACTAACTTTCAAAAATAACGTAAGGTCTTCTTTCAGCAAAATACCCTATCTACGATATTTAAGGTACTTCCCCTTCATGTCCCATAAGTTTGGGACGCCCTGTATATTGGTAAAAGCTAAACGGACGCCTGAAACACAGGTGTGGCCTGCGGTGGAATTCAGTAGTAAACTTGACAGTCATTGTCAACTACCTAATGGAGCTTGGGTCTCCCCACACCTATCGTCGCGGAATCGGCGTTAGCCGATCAAAAAACTCTTTATGTCCACGCAATAAGAGCGAAAAAGACGTCGATCGGCTCGGCCGACGCCAAGCGACGTCCATCGACGGGATTACGAACAAAACACGAGGAATGTGGTCAAAACACTCGGCAAAAGCCGATTCCGCGTCGATAGGTGTGGGGAGACCCTAAGGCCTCTCCGACACTGCGTGGCCTGGCCGCATCGGGCAATGGTAAACTTATCTTTAGCTGTAAAAATTACTATGGACTGTTATTCCCTGTAAGTCTTTATGACATTGACATAAGATTGAACATCACCTGGCATATGGAAAAGGTTTTACTACCTTATCACTGATCATATACATAATATCGAATTTATGTAACTTGTTATTGTCTATAGCCGCGAGTACCAACGAAATAATGATGATGATTACCTCAAATTGAGTTAAAAGAGCGGCCAAGTGCGAATCGGGCTCGTGCACGAAGGGTTCCGTACCATTATCTATAAAAACGGCAAAAAAATCAAGTTTTCTGTATGGGAGCCCCCTCATACATTTATTTTATTCTGTTTTTTAGCATTTGTTGATATAGAGACAACATAAATACATCATCCGTGAAAGTTTCAACAGTGTAACTATCACGGTTCATGAGATACAGCCTGTTGACAGACGGACGGACGGACGGATAGCGGAGCCTTAGTAATAGGGTCCCGTTTTTACCCTTTGGGTACGGAACCCTAAAAACATTTTATCCGAACGAAACGTCTGGGGATGCAGAAAACACGGTCTCGCTATTGTTATTCAAAAGTTGAAAACGTTGAAAGTAATCTTATCGACTAAGGGACCAGGGTTGAAGTGTGTTGTGGGCGATGGGCTAGCAACCTATGACTGCAATATCACATTTTGTCGATATTTTATACCCACATTTATGCTAAAAGTGGCACTGGAACATACGTTTCATGTGCTCTGCTACCCCTTTTGGGAATAAAGGCGTGAATTTATGTATGTATGTAATCTTATGGAGTTCCATGTCGAATAGGCTCGAGCTCACGCAACAAACAATTATTGGCAATATATAACGTTGTGCGTTGACTAGCCGAATCTAATAAATAGTAATAGACTTAAACTGCAAAAAAAATCTTTTCCATTTCACTTCAAGTTTTTACCTTTTAGCCGGTACCATGCAAGAAAAAACCCCTGAAACGGAATCAACTAATATAGGGAAATAAACGTAGTTTTACTCTTCAAAAAGATATAAACGTAGTTTTGTTTTATTTCGTTCGCGTTGACGTCCTTTTGTTTGACTTTTACTCGGATTAAACGTATAATATACTTATGTTGATCCAGGCTATACATATATTGGTATACTAAAATTCATCTTAATCCGTTCAGCCGTTTTTGCGTGATTTAAGTAACAAACATCCAAAATTATAATATTAGTATGACCGAAGGAAAGGAAACAGAGAAAAATCCGCATTACAAAAAATTATAGTATGAGAGACAATATTAGATATTTCCTACGCTAACTGTTTTTTAAATTACTATTGTCTTCATTTCTACAAATTATAACAAAACACATATTAAAATAAAACTGAAAGTGAGAATACATATGATTTTATAACTGATAAAATTCATGAGCTGAACGCACTACATTTCGCTATTATGTTAATTATATCTCCATCGTTATATTAATGACGGAACATTGTTGTACACATGCGAGTGAACGTTGAAATTATATCAGATTCTGCGGAGGAAATGATCCGGCCGCTTCTTTCCGTCGCTCGGTTGATGTTTCAATCAGTCTAGCCTGTAAAAAGATTTGAGTAACGAGTGCTTAAAAGCCATTTGTTAGAAAACTGCGCCTTTCATCGAATTACGGCACTAGTTGCCCCATAGCCCACGGTTCAACTGACAACCGCTTAATGACTGTTTTTAACTTGAGACACTTTGGAGGTTACATCCGAACGGCCTCTACTATGACATAGTGAATGCGTTGCGGCGGCGATTTCTAGCCGCAGCTTTCGATATGCAGACAATCCAGACATGTTTTAATAGTACTTACAAACACGCGATGTCATGACAAGTTCTACATAGAAATGCTTTTGTGATGCGAAGACGATGAAATTTTATCTTTGGAATTATCTTTTTGGCAGGCACCACCTTTTAGATCTTTTATGGCCAAAAACAATAAATATATACCTGCAGGTACAGTCAGCGTCATATAGTTAGCAGCAGTCAGAGTAGCCGAATATTTCGTAACACATCCTTATTATTACAGTAATAAAGACGTGTACCGAAATATTTAGCTACCTAGGTGCTACCATATTTAAGAAACACATTATATGTATTTTCATGTAGGTAATGCTTAACACAAAAATGTACTTTTTAGTAAACGCGCCAAAAATTACGTTTAAAAGAGACAAAACAATATCGGTCTTGAAGTTCACCGCACCAAAAACAAAACACATCGAATGCATGCTCGAAGTAAAAATGCGTCGACTGGAGTTTAGTTTAGTTCAGGGATCGGCAAACCGCGGCTCGCGAGCCGCATGCGGGGCTCTCTGAAAAGTTTGTTGCGGCTCTTTAGGTTCCGCAAAAAAATGTTTTTTTTAATGAAAATCAGCAAAAAAAATCGTGAATAGCGCGAGGCAAATATAATTATTTTTACGTCACACCTGGCCATAATGCGAGTTTTACTGCACGCTGCGCGTACGGGAAAACTCGCATTGTGGCCAGGTGAAGACGTAAAATTTTGTACGCAACACGGGCGGTAATACGTAAAGCCCCAGAGCGCATATTTATGGCCCTCACCTTCGGTTCGGGCCACAAACACCTGCGATCTGGGGCATTTACGAATTCACCGCCCTAGTTACGTAATGTACTATTATCGAACCCAAACACAGCATATCATATCCATTTCACTGTGGCTCTTTGAGCTTCCGAAAAATCGTAATTTTTCCGGGATCTGGCTCTTTGTCTAAAAAGTTTGCCGACCCCTGGTTTAGTTGAACGTAATAGTGTCTGTAAAAGTAAAAGCCGCCTTATGCAATCATTGTATTCTAATGTAATGTTCGCTTGCCTTTATACAAGTAAACACAGTTTCAAGTAACTCAAAAGCCTAGTTTTTTGTTATTTATTTATATTTAACATAGACAAATAAAAAAGCGTATTATTTTAGATGGTTTGTTGTTCCAACTTTGTTAAATGGAAAATAATCTCCTCAACTGCTTATCAAATGACCGCCTTCCTAGACAATATGGAGGTAATCGGCAAACGCAATTAGAGGTATACATTCTTTGACAGACGGCTTTACATTCGAACTTTTTTGCAGTGATTGAAATTATCTACACAAGGTCTTTATTCCTTAATAAGAAAGTCGTGTCTCAATCTATTTGTGCTTTTTGCTATACTTGGTCTGCTAATGACTGTAATTACCCCCGTATTAAACTCGAGCAGTATTATGTAACTTCCGGTGCAGTCGGTTATGCGTTGTAAATTGGCATGCGCATAAACAAATCTATCCGAAGTAGGTCGTTTGAGCGTCCCACTTTTGAAATATTGAGTAGTAATCAGGTATCAAAGACATTAGTTACACAAGCACAATGACGTAATATGTTACGTTACGTCACTTGTGTTACTTTGGAACTGGCTGCGAGATGCCGTGGATAGCGATAGTGGGCCAACGTCTTGACAGACACCTACAAAAGTCGTAGGTTCGGTTACTACAAATTTCGAAATTGTAATTTCGGATGGTGCTGTCCCGTCGTCCCGTTTGATTGGAGTGTGGTCACCACGATCTTAAATTTCTGATTCCGCGATTCTGGATTTTTCTTTGCGCGCTTAGTGCCTGCCATCAATTACCAGGAGTTATAGGACTTTTCACTTTGAAAAAATGCGATACTTACTACATGTTATGTATTGTTTCTCTTTTTAACTGCTTTGTTTGTGTGAGGTGTGCAATAATAGTAGATTGTGATATAAGTGAGGTCTGTTGATAATTACATCAGAGGCGAAATTGTTCACGCGAACCGCAGGTGAGCGTGATAAGAAAGCCGAGGATGTAATTATCAAAGCTCACGCGTGTCATACGACGTTTTTCAACCCTTTTTACGAGGAAAAAATCATAAGATGAAAATTTTAGAGGCCTGCCAAGTTCTTTTCTTTACTTAATGATGACAACAGGTTTTTGGAGAATTTCCAGTGGCGTCCATTCTATTTATCACTTTTCTAGTCACCATTTACATTTGGTAGTACGAGTCAACATTTTTGATAATAACCAAACACGCATTAACAATGTTTACAAATATTAGTGAAATAACCTATAATGGCGCGCAACAGTTTTTTTTCGTCAAGTTTGCGCAGTGCGCGCATGTGTTAAGCCAGATTTGGATGAAATCTCTAAACAGCCAATACAAACTTACATAAAATCAATATTTTCGTTTTAATATGTTATCTTTATTAATTCATGTAAAATGTTATCAAAAGTGAATAGTTTTACTAAATTAAACGTTTCTATATCATATACAAAAATAAATAGTCAATTAATTAACAAAAGGGGTTTAATTTGTTTAGTCAAGTAAGAATCCATTTGCCGAGAATTAAAAAAGAAGCAGTACATTCTGTACAACCCGGTTCATTTAAGAATGCACCGTGTTCATGCATACATCTTGCTGCAAGGTGCCAACGTAACTTAATCGGTATATAACTAAACACACAAGTATCGTAATGTTATAAAACACGCGTGTTTAATACCAAGGATTATGAGCCTAAAAGCAACATAATAAGAGGTACGTTACGAGAATATGTGTATAAAAGAGTATTTGTATTGTATTTTTGCTTAGTGATTGTGGTTGAATGACAATCTATCACTTGTCTATGGAAATGAACAATATACACTCGCGGACAAAGAATATGGATCGGTAAAACACCGACACATTTCCTAAAAAGACCTTTCAATTAATATGAAACAGTGAATATGATAAACTTTATTTAATTTTACATCTAAACTACAAAAAAAGTACTTAACATAAATAATGTTACCAGGTTTAAATCAGACTCTTAAAAACCCATGGAAAAAACAACGTTAACGGAGACGGATATAGCAAAAATCTTAATTTTTGGATATTGATATTTTTATGATAGAATCCCGGATATTGCTAATACAGTCGGGTATTATAAATAATAGTATATTATGTAAATAAAAGTAGTGATAAATATAAAAAAAAACCTATTTCGGTTATTAAATTTAGGGTCACCCGAAATTTTTGACCGCGAGTGTAGGTATGTCGGGCCCCGGGCTCCTTCAGGAAACAATTAGGATTATACGTTAAGATGAGCAGGGGTACGTATGATTAATGTTTTGACATTTACACAAGGTCGTGTGGTCTGCACGTTTCAACATACAAGTATCTTTCTCCGTAAGGCTTTGTGCGAACGTCGCCGAAGTGTTACGAGACCTCAATCGCAGCGGAAACTTGAGACTTACATCACTCTAAAAGTCTTTTCCGATAGACAATTTGTGTACATGCAAAACTGTTGAGTGCGTTAGGAGTTATTCGAGTAGATAGGCGTTGTCGCTTAAAATACGAAGTTACCTAGAAGATTATTACAGATAGAGTAAAGTTCATTGCAACCCTTTTTTACGAACTTTGAAGCTTGTCATATTTTTTTTTACATGCACTATTTTAAAATAGCGTTATAGGGTTTGGCCATATCCTAGTGGAGAAACATGTTTTACCTGGTTTAACCAAGTTCTCTCACAATTTCTGCGGATATAAATTACGTGATATTTACCGACACAAAAATCGATTCTCAAAGGGATGTCGGTTGACGTCAAAGATTTGATTGAAGAAGACCACTTATTCGTTTGTAATGTGGCGAAGACTGTATACATATGTTTGATATCGACTGTACAGCTCACCCACAAATATATCTTACCACTGCGATGCGTAGTAACTAAGCGTAGGTAGAGGTCTAGTTTCGCTAGGCGTGATGACGGGCGGGGTGAGCCGCATGGAGTCGGCTGCGGTGTCTCCACCAGGCGGGGCCGTATGCTTGTTTACCGCTGTCGGAGAAAATAAAAGTCGGAGCTTTATAGCGCGACAACGCGTCATCGAAATTACTTGACCTCAATCCTGACTCGGAACTGTTACGTTACGTCACATCTTCCGTCTGTAAGTTACTTTGTGTTGATTTGCATCTGTAACCTTAAGAGGCAAGTTAGTGGGTCAAGTTTCGTGGCTCCTATTGTTGGTTAGCTAAACATATTGGCTTGGTCAAGAGACATTTAGGCATAATAGTAACTGGTTAGAATAGAGCCACCGCCTTCTCGCGGGTGTCGTAAGAGACGAGTATGGGATGGGGTCGTAGTTTGTTGTATGCGATGGGCTAGCAACCGATCACTGCAATTTTTCCATTTTCAACCGATGAAAAAACGGAGGAGGTTCTCAGTCAACGCGTATAGATATTTTTTTATGTACTACTCAAAATTACTTAGGTACACTTAGATCAATTTAAGAACTATAGTTATTAAACTAAATAAAAAAGATTTCCTATTTTTTGCTTTTCAGTTTTTTTTCGGCGGTTTTTATTTTTTTGCTAAAAAGTTGTTATTTTACAATTTTCTGTGGCTTATTTTAGTTAATTATACTAATTTAATTACTAGTTACATGCAATATATTTGATTACTCGCTGCATATATTGTAGTCATACATTTCAATCAGTAAGTGAACAATCAATCATTCCCTGTTTTCCTAGCCTTTTGGTTGAAATTTTATTTAAAATTGATGTGGGACCAACTTAGAGGTATTTCTAATAAAAAAGAATTATCAAAATCGGACTACTCTGTAAATAGCTATGCGTGATCATACATAAAATAAATATATACTCGTTGACTTGAGACACTCCTCCGTTTTTTTCGTCGGTTAAAAACGGAAAAATTGCAGTGATCGGTTGCTGGCCCATCGCCTACAACAAACTACGACCCCATTCCATAGTCGACTACCTACGACCTACGATTGCTAGAAGTGGCACTGAAAATTTAATTAAATCAAGCTCTGCCTGCCCGTTCTGAGAACATTGTCGTGAATGTATCTATGTACCTATGTTTCTAATCTGACTAACTTCTATCAACAGTATTTTATTTAGCATTTGTGTACCTATTAAAATTCGTTTGTCTACATATACCTAGTAACCGCACTTTGACATTTTAAATTTTTCTTTATTATTATTTATGTTCGAAACGGTCATCAAATGAATTTTAATACTAGATAATCTTTGTTCCTTGTTACATAATACCAACCACATATCAAAAAATCCCACGGCCACGCGCAGTGAGGGGTTCCGTAGCTGCCTGTCTGTCTTAGTTACATCCAATCCACACACGCGCGCGCCAAATGGTGCGGTTGCGTCGCGTCGGCCGAATTTTTACGAAAGTTGGCCTTTCCAAGTACATTTTAGTTTATCGACTATTACTCGGTAACTAGTTATGCCTACTTACCCGTGATAGCTTTCCTTTTAAATTCATTATATGTACTATTTTTTTCACATCCCCAGTAGTAGCCATTTAGCCACACTGTGGGTTTATCAAGAAAAAAGTTTACATCTCCACGTTAGTAGGTAATCTAAAAAAAACTTTTTACAAATATTTATTCTACTGTTTTGGCGGCGTGATTGACTTATATACCCATGCCAAATTACAGTTTTTTAGTCATAAGGGTTACTGAGCAAAGCCGAGGACGGACGGACGGACATGGCGAAACTACAAGGGTTCCTTGTTGACTACGGAACCCTAAAAATCCTAAATGAAGCATACTGACTCGACAGCAGAATTTGATAAAATTATGACAACGATTAGGTAATCTAATATAATATATAATCTGTCTGCGACCGAATTTACGCTAGTTTTTCTAGGTTGGCCACCAAACCAACATAATAATCAAACCGGTTTCGATGATAGAAATAAATATACGGAAATGGTCTGGTATGAAAATAATTCTCTTACGTTCTATATACATCTTGAATGTGGCATGTACTATCAGAATTTTACTAACGTGTAAATGCTAATTCCGATTCAATGCCATTATAATCAAATATTTTTTCTATGTCCACTAATATAATTCATAATGAATGTCTAACAACTAACTTAAAGACAGCCATACACACAGTCAAAGCATAGTAGAAGGAGTGCAAAGTATGTTAACTTTATACAAACGCGCCGCGCGCGGCTTGTATGTGTGCGCCATTAGTATCTACGCGTCGCCGCACGCACACTCAAACAAAATCTCTACTGGCGCACTGAGAAACGGCTCGAGATTTTGTTTGAGTGTGCGTGCGCGACGCGTAGATACTAATGACGCACACATGCAGGCCGCGCGCGGTGCGTTTGTGGAAGATGGCCTACTTTACACTCTTTCTACTATGGTCAAAGGAAAAACACGAGACATGGGTCACATGGGCGTTAACTCAAATGCATTTGCCGAAATGAAAATGTTACGGTGGATGTGCGGCGTTACTCCAGGTCGAAAATCCAGGGGCAGACCCCGAACAAGATGGAAGGATGTGGTGCTAAGAGACATAATAAAGTGCAAGTTATCCGAAAGAGATGTCTAGGACAGAGCTAAGTGGAGAAGTAAGACGAGGAAAGCTCCCCACCATCATGTGGGATTTATAGCTAGGAAGAGGGAACTATATATTGATTTAAACTTTCAGGATTCTCACACATTATCTATACCTACTAAACGGGACCTAAGATTTCATCTTAGTGGAGTCCTATCATAAGTAAATGCCAGCGTCAAAAAACATCGTCCGTTATATCACCGGAAATTGTTAGTGTTGTGTGTCGGCTGGGTGGCAACCCTAGTGTACAAAGTGGTACATAAAGATCAAATGCGGGTAGTTCGGAAAACCCGCGCAGCAAGAAGATGTTGATACCCTCACAAGCCAATTGTCCCGTGACCATGGATGTTGCAACACATCCGAAACGTCGGGAGACCTCAGTGAGGTAAATAAATAAGTTAATACGCGATTCCCTAAGTCCCGTTTAATATAAATAATGAGAGAGATATATATCAAGGAACGTGCCCTTATCCTTTTGTCAAAGTTAGGGAAGTACCTTAGTGTTTCATAAAATGAGCTATTCCCAAAATAACTGGGTATTGTGGTTCATGTCAAGTACCGAAAAAAACATTTCACCGTGTGAAACCTCAGTTATGGCCAGTGGTTACGATAACTTTCTCAGCGCTGATTTATTTTTAGTTGTTACGTAAAGTTGCGATGGGAAAAGCGGTGAAAATGTACAGAGCAATTGTCTTTTACTCATCAAGTTCTAATCTCGATATAACACGACATAATACTCGTAATGTGGCATCACTTACGTTGGGTCGCTATTCCATTAGACTTAATTGAGAGAACTTGAAATTTACACCAGGACTTCCTTTTATGATGTAGGCAACGGATAAGACGGGATTTTTGGATTCCATCCCTTAGGGGGTTAAATGGGGGTACAAAGTTTGTATGTGGAATCATTATTTTTTTAACTAGAGACTTGAAACTTTGTTTTTTTTTTTTTTTTATGTGATAGGAGGCAAACGAGCAGGCGGATCACCTGATGGTAAGCGATTACCGCCGCCCATGGGCACCTGCAACACCAGAGGTGTTGTGAGTGCGTTGCCGGCCTTTAAGATGGGAGTACGCTCTTTTCTAGAAAGATTACTTATTAAGATACAAAAAAAGTGATTTCAGCGTTTTAGAAAATTCCACCCCTAAGGAGGTTAAATAGGGGTGCAATGTTTGTATAGGGGAAACATTAATTTTTGAACTATGAACTTGAAACTTTGTAGAAAGATTACTAATTAAAAAGTGATTTCTGCGTTTAAGAAAATTCCAATCCTAAGGGGGGTTAAATAGGGGAAACATTATTTTTTGAACTAGAGTTTTGTAACTTTAGGTTATTTTTATAACGTGGGCTAGGGACAAGAAGGAATTTTTGGAAATACCTCCCCTAAGGGGGTCTAATAGGGGTGCAAAGTTTGTATGGGGGAATCTTTTTTTTTTGAGCTAGAGACTTGAAACTTTGTAGAAAGCTTACTTATTAGAATACAAAAAAAGTATTTTCACCAATTCCACCCCTAAGAGGGTTAAATATTGGTGCAAAGTTTGTATGGAGGGAACTTTATTTTTTGAGCTAGAAACTTGATACTTTGTAGAAACATTACTTATTAAAATAGAAAAAAAGTAATTTCTGCGTTTTAGAAAATTCTACCCCTAAGGGCGTTAAATGATGGTGTAATATTTGTATGGGGGAAACATTATTCAACACATCTATTTTTTTAATAAGTTATTATGTTTATTTGATTCATGTTTTGAGGTGTGCAATAAAGAGTATTTGTATTGTATTGTATTGTATTATTTTGTAAACTAGAGACTTAAAACTTTGTAGAAAGATTACTTATAAAGAAACAAAGAAAGTAATTTCAGTGTTTTAGAAAATTCCGCCCCTAAGGGGGTTAAATGGGGGTGCAATGTTTGTATGGGGGAAACATTATTTTTTGGACTAGAGACTTGAAACTTTGTAGAAAGTTAACTTATTAAAATACAAAAAAAGAAATTTCAGCGTTTAAGAAAATTCTATCCCAATGGGGGTTAAAAAAAATTGAAGGTTTTATTTATTTATTTATTTATTTAATCTTTATTGCACAAAAGAACAACTTATCGTACAAAAGGCGGACTTAATGCCGTAAGCATTCTCTACCAGTCAACCTTTGGGCAAAGCAGACAAATTGTGGGCGGTGCAACTACAGATATAAACAGACAGTGGATATAAATACATAATAAATAACGACAATAGACAAATAAATAAAATACATACAAATACCAATAATATATTTATATATATTTGATTTTTTCACAGCTTCAAGGGACTGTAGACCTGAGTATATGGTTTTAATTTCAACTCAATACCTCCACGCGTTCCCGAGATAAAGGGCCTTGACAGACAAGACGGCCAATAAAGTAATTATATATATATATATATATATATATATATATATATATATATATATACATACAGACGAAAATAGACAACAGAAACACTAAGAATTTACGGCTCTGCTAGCAAACAACTTGCGTAAAGATCTTTTAAACGCGAATCTGGTCGGAGACTGACGGAAGAAAACAAAACGAATACAGTTATTAAGGAGACGGTCTAGTTTATTTAGGAGTTCCTCGTTTAAGTCCGGATACGGGTTTTGTACAGGGAACACTGGATTTTTTAAAGAGATGTACTCTTCATTAACCTGTCTCCATTTCTCGATTTCCGGTGCTGAGTTTAAGATTGTTTTAACAGCCTTACGATATTTACCTTTTTTTTAAATCTCACTCATAATAACTAAAATCCCCATTTTCTAGCTCCAAATCCATTCGTCGCTCTATATCTTGCAGATTTTTGCCAAAGATTAAAAATAGATTAAAGCATCAGGTAACTGACGGAATAAGTACTAAGCATTCTGCAAACAATTCCCGTAATGTGATTGGAAAATCTTTAAAGATTCTTTAACAATCGCATATCTGCCACTGTTTGAAATGTAATATGTGTAGACCATTTTAACTAAGAATAAAATTCAATTACCTATTTTATATCTTTGTCATCATCAAAAATCTACGCGGACGAAGTCGCGGGCGGCCGCTAGTACCTCCATAAGTCGCACCTATACAGGGAAGTACAATATGCTTTGAACAGAGTTATTTTAACCTCCCTCGTACACCGCGCGAACTTACGGGAAATCATATTGGCCCTCACTGACAGAGCCCTCCGTTCCCTTTCTATATTCATATTGTCTTTTAAGTCAGCTGTGACAATATGACCTAGGTACTTGAAGCTCGACACCCTCTCTATGATTAGTTTGACTGTGGAGTTAATAGGCTGGTCTCCTTACTAATGTCGGACTTTAGGTACTCGTTTAATGCTTATTTCATATTCATAAATTCATTCCTTTTTGATATAGTTACATAGAGTATATGTATTGTATATACTCTTGAAACAAAAAACTTGAATTAAATAAAGGTTCCAAAAAATTTTATTCAATTGATTGATTCGTGAATTTTGTTAATTTAGCTTTCTTCTTCAAAGATGGAAATTTAAACCGACCAAAACGCCTGGTAACTGCAATACCGCCACATCCTAAATTAAAAGACATTTGAGATGTGGCTCTATTGCACACTGCAATACGATCACATCTCAAAAATGAAACACATTTGAAATGTTGCCGTATTGCAGACACTAGAAAAATTCGTCTTCCTACAATAACAAAACGTGGTCATGGTATTCAGTATTTTATGTATCGCTGGAATCCTTAAAGATATTTTAATTACTCGCCTTGACGCGTACACGATCAGCGTCTGATAAATTGCCCCAAATATCTTCGTAAATGCAGTTTGAGATCGCGAACTTCTCGTGGAAAGTAGTTGATCCGTACTAATGAACCGGTAAAGTACTTTTTCTTGGTAGTTAAACAAGTATTGAATGCAGAGCAAAGTAAAGGGACCGGTTAGGCCGGGCACCGTTGATGCAAGATAAACGATCTTTAAAAAGTGCACTTAATATTTCAGCCTATCAGGCTTTTATTCTACTCTTGCAAGCCCAGGCGTGAAAGCCGGGAACCATTTTAGCGAGAAAGCCGGGAGACGTTTGAAAACACTGCGAGGAACCAGCGTGGTTAACAGCTACGTAATTACGCAAAATCTTCTAAAGTCACTTTACATTCGCGGTTGATACAGACAAGTGAATGTCGGCAATTAGATGGAATTGCTTCTAAAAATAACCCGTTTTCTATTTTTGTACAATCAACAAGCGAATATAACTATAACAAATTGTATAACCGCGGGCCGTGTTCACGACGCTTTAATGACGGATCGTGATTTGGCTGCCATGAGACCAATTTTGTGTTATGTCGTTGATGCCATCGGCGATTTTACAATTTCTCTAGTTGATGCACAAAATCATCATGAACAACAAGACCCGGAGTCAAACTAATCCCGGCGAATACAAATATTTGCGTGAAGAGTTCTACTATTTTGATTGTATACCCTATGTGTTTATATGTTACATCGCCCGCGACTTCGTCTGCGTGAACCCGGGATAAAAACTATCATTTATTTTAATTCAGGCTATAAACAATTTTCGTGCAAAATGTCATTCAAATCGATTGACCCGTTAAAGCGTGATTGAGTAACAAACATCCGAACATTTAAACATCCAAACTTTCGCATTTATAATATAATAGTAGGATATAAGTATGTCATCGTCTAGTACCCACAGTAGAAGGCAGGCTTAATTTAGAACTAGGTAGATGCATCCAGACACGTACTCGTGGGTACAGTTGGCATCAAATATATCCGTATACTCTTCAGGGTGCTAAAATATCTGAGCAGATTGTAATAATTACCTATCTTGATCGTGTTCAGATATTTGTGTGCACCTTGTTCGCTCTAATACGTATATCTAATGGCGGCTGTTCAATGCTTACATTCGCACGACTCTCAAGATTATTTCATGTAAATCCACTGTAAATCCCAGTAACATTACCTACAACAATTAAGTCAAACATTTTTACTAGACGGGATTTAAGCGCGTATAATTAAATTATTTATTTACCTCTCTGAAGTTTCCCGACGTTTGAATAATTTTGTCATACACAATTAAGTACTAGTCAAAATAATTAAGTAAAAGTCGAAAACGTAGTTTTACTCACTTTTACGGGTACATAGTTAAACAATAACCAAGTGGTTTCACTGAGATTATCCTTTCACCCACATGTTTTACATTTTTACAAAATAAAGAATGGTTTATGTGACTGTTATGAATAATAAAGCACTCGTACAAACTTTATAAAAGAATGGTTTCCCATCGGCTCACTGGCTAACTTTATACATTTTATTATGACATTGCGAGTTAACTGCTGTATGACGCCATCCATTAATTAACGTATTTCTCACCATAACTTTTTTATTACATACATTTCTCGCAACGAGTCAATTTATACGTATGATGTTCATTAGACGGTTTATGTACTAGATTATTAGTCAAGTTTTCTCACGCATCTATAAAACGTAATGAGTAACAAGTACCTAACGATTTCGTTACTATATATGTAAGACGCATTGATTTACTGCAGTGTATTATCAAATATATAAGGGAGTCAACCGAAGCAATATTATTTGTATAATATGTGAATGAATATGTAGTAAGACGTACAACATAATAGCCCAAGCACTTTATTTTCATTAGTGTGGCAAAAATTGAAATTTGGAAATAATTCATAACAGCAGCTTTTTTGTGTGTAACTGATATATTATCATTTTAGTAATTACGTAGACTCAATATCCACCAAAATATTAGTCATCAAAAAATTCGATATTTAACCAATTCCTGAAAAAAGAGGAAAAATATTAATAGATATTTTAATTTTGGGTTTGGTTAATTTACAGGAGCTCTTCAAGAATAATTAATAAATCACACAAAAAACGTAATAGATGTGTCATTTATTTTCATATATTTACTTCTCGATTAAAATTTTGGTGGATTCTTGGATAAGGTATCTTAGAATAACATTTGAAAATCAAACAAACAAAAAAAACGCTGTTATAAATTAATGTTTGAAAAAAACGTAATTTTCCTGGGGTATAAAGGCATTTCAAATTATTAAAGTGTAAAGTAACTCGATTTGCTATGTGTTTTTTTGCGTTGGAGGGCACGCCTTGCAAACGGTCGAGGGGGGACCGGACGGACGGGTGTGGTGTGTGGGACGGGCAGAAACAGGCCTGTCCCACTTGCTGCTTCGGCTAAACTTGACTTTCGCGCAACTCCAAGGTGCGATACACCCTAAGGGATCGTCGTAGTACAAGGCGACTACGCGATTACCACAAGTTCGCGCGAATTTTACTCGACACAATGAGGACACCTATTCGAGTCCAATATGTTTGATCGCGCGCACTTGCGATAGTCGCGTATACTCGCGTTGTATTAGGAGGATCCCTAACGCTGTTGACATTGACACTCATCGTACCGCGGCGGCCCGCGTTCGACCACCACGATGACACGCAAACGTGACAACCCTAACTTAACGAACGAGCACGCGTTGCGGTGGAGCGGTATGCCATGAAACACATTTTAGCTAAGAGAGTTCTGTTAAGTTTTATGAATGAGATGATGAATTATGTTGAAGTTAGTGATAAGTGCAAGTTAAGGCAGCAGTTAGTGATAAGTGCAAGTGCAGGTTACATTATCGCGTGCTTTGAAACGCCGTTTTGACTAGATTAAGGTCTGATTTTCAGATATATGATTCTTGAATATTTATGATTGTTCATCTGATTTTATCGATACTCCTTACTTAAAATTTCCTCGATAGAAAATATCCCAAAGCGTGTCTCTGTCTAGGAGGCGTGTACGGCTCAAATCAAGGCATCCCCTTAACACGTTCTCCACAAGTACGAGAAGCAATCGTATGAACTCGCATTACTTAGTGATGATAATAAAGAGAATAATAATACATTTTATTTGCAGAAAAAGGGTAACTTTTTTTCATATGATGGTGCCCCTTAATTACATTCAATAGCATATTATATATAACAATATATTATTATCATGAAAAATAATGAAATTTGTACAATTTAAAAAATTATATTATACTTAGTGGTTAGATATTCGCTGATGTTGTAGAAAGCACTCTTAGTGACTAATCAAATTGCAAATTGACTATAAACAGTATGAGCCAGTAGTTGGTGTGTTTGTAAGTATATGATTACATTTTTCGCCTTATTACAAAGCAATAAGGTGCAAAATACATATACCTAACGTACGGTCAAGGTCTTTAATTGTTGGGCCATTTAGATGTCAACTAATTTTGGTTTTTAATTGTAGCTTTGAAGTGTCCAGTATAAACTTAGCTCTAAATGGCTCAACAATTAAGATTGACTGTACATGCAGAGCTGTATGTACTCATTCTAAACTTTTCTATTCAAAAAATAATAAACAGGCCTAATTTATGTTTTGAATTAAACGAACGACGTTACGAGTAAGCATGTAGAAATTCACTTGCCGTAGGCTAAAATAAAATTAAAAACAGAATGCTATATGATGTACTTTTATTACCAATTTAAAATTGACATGTGTGATTAGCTACTGACAATTTAATCAGAGAATGTCAAGCTTTCGAGGCCTATCAAATTAAATATACATCAATATGAGCAATGATTTCGACTGAAGAATAATGAATGTTGTAAACGTTTTTAGGGTTCCGTAGTCAACAAGGGACCCTTATAGTTTTTCCATGTCCGTCTGCGGCATAACTTATTGATCCTTACTACGAGAAAGCTGTAATTGGGCATGGGTATACAAAGCAATCAAGCTGACAAAACAGTAGAATAAAACATTTCAAAAAATATTTTTTGGGAACTACGGAACCCTACAATGCGCGTGGCCCGACACACTCTTCGCCGGGTATTCAACTAAAACTATATTACTTTTTCGTAATTAATTTGAATATTATTTTTTTTCTAAAAAATTTAAAAATAAATTTCCTATCATCCCATTAACACCTAATGCATATCGCGGAATCCTTTTCTTTTTCTATCTTTGCATTATACTTATTTGTTTCAAAGTTTTCAATCGACGAAACCATCGTTCAAAACATTAAAAAAACTACATACAGAGAAACATAAAACCACCTTTTACACGATCATAGAACATTACGTAGGTACACAGTACACAGGTTGCGCGTTGGTCTATTCATCTATGTACACTGTAGTTCTAGGTTCTGTGTACTCGTGCTACGCGGTCTACCTATCTAGTACCGCAAAACATTGTCACTCTGTATCACTAACGGGTCTTGGTAGTCTAACACACGGCCGGATGAATCAAACAGTCGGTAATAGAGAACTTTCGTCCTTTAAGGCCGGTTCCCAATGATCGATCCACCGATAGTTTTCCTTACCAACAGTTACATTTTGACACATTTTCTACGGATAATCTGTCAAAATGTAACTGCTGGTAAGGAAAACTATCCGTGGATTGATTATTGGGAATCGGCATAAATCACTTTACATAAGAAGTTAGACAGTTTTCTATGAGACGGCAGCTAACGCCACCATGTTTAAGTTTTGTGGATCAGTAAAGTGCAACGCACCCTTAGCAATATCACTGCCAGGAACACTTGCGTCACGCCGTAGTCGCTTTCCGCTACATACGGGGAAAATCACGGGATCGGCTACGAGCGTAGCGCGTAGCCATTCTAGGCATTGAATGTGTTAGGAAATGATGTATTTATATTCTAAAACTATTCAAAAAAGTACCTTTCCTGTATTATAGTATTCAGGTTAATAAGTTTTATGTAAGCTTATGAATATCGGCATACGTGTTTTCGGTAGGCATACTTACAAATGCGACTTTAATGCATGTGAAGGTGCTGACGCAATTTTCCAAATAAAACGATGTAGGAAGGCAATTTCTTGGCAATTAAAGTGTTAATTATGACGTTTTGTCTTCCGTCCTATAGAGTTCCAAGTTCATTACTATACAGGAATGTAAAAAAAGGCTTTTGAGTAATTTTGCCTTTAATTGAAGTGAAATTTTCATCTTTTATTATATATCGTAAATAATAATTAACGTTTTACGGAGAAAGACCCTAGGTCATTTGAAATTTCGCTATGCATAATGTTTCGTTTCTACGCAGCTAAATGGATGTATGTATATATGTATTCTGTATGAGCTTCTGGTATTAGATGTGATTTCCATTGGTCTTTTACTGAAATAAATGGTGATAAAAAGCCGATGTATCCAGTGGTTTATAGAAATATTAAATAATATGAATAAAATATTAGTAGGTTATGTCTGATTACAGTGATTGCTTAGCAGGTTTGGTAAAGAGTTTGTTCGATGTTCTACATGATTTCCACAAAGATACTTAGACGGTGACTTTGAACGAGGTATCCCCTTTAAAATGCTACTCGCATTACTGCATTCTGTTTTTGTATCTGATATGCTGTTTGACAATAAACGACTATTGTATTCTATTCGATTACTCGGTAAACCATCAGACTAGCTAGCATGATCGCATTTATATCAGACATAAAGCATGCAAGTGTGAGGGGGATCCCTCACACGTAAATTATACACTCGTGGTGAGCGTATTAAATAAAAATGTAGGAGTCCTTTGTTTAACTACATTTAATTAACATTTTCTCAGTTACAATGTTACATGTTCGAATAATATCTTAGGACTAATAAATGATCGGCGCTCTCACGTTCGGCCAGGCTGCGCGGATGTCGCCATGGTCGCGGCTTATCGTATAGAAAATGCAAGGTAGCGTCTGGCTTGGCCCGCTCGCTGGAACGCTGATGTTATTAAAATGATCTTATGCCTAGAGGTTCGTATTCTAATACAGCTTTTTAACCTTACAATATTACTAGTGATATACCTAGTTGGTAAAGTTATGTGAAGCATACATAACACCTCCCCGAACAAACTGAGGTCTTTTCTTTAAGTTAGCTCAAGATAGACCGAGGAAGGTTTCCTATTTGTATCGGAATCGGAGGTTCCACTTCAGCTGCAGCTGTGGCAGTGCCAGTCTGTGTATCAGTTATTCGATTAATATTCTTCACCTTGACATATATGAGGTAGCAGGCGACCAGAAATATGATAATGTAGAGCGGTGTAGTCCAGTATAGATGTTTTGATGAGTTATATTTTCCAGCTGGATGGGTTGCTGCTGTTCTCGTTCAATGAGTCCAACTGTTTTGTGAAGTTCCTTCAGGTTCACGTTTTCAAGTTTCAGGAGCTGAAGCCGGTTCGACACGTTTGTTTCGTAAATGTTAAAGGTAAAGAGTTTAACAGGTGTTCCATATATGCGATTGTGAATGTTCGTAAAAGTGACCTTTTCGGTAGCTGCGCTGCAGTTTTCAGGAAGCTTCAGTATATGTGCGCCATTTATTTTCAGGTATTCATCGTGGGTGCATTGTATGTGCAGTCTTGTAGATTGGGGACTGATTAAGACGTAGTACTCGTCGTTTATTTGTTCAAATATGGCGTGATCTATTTCAATTTGGTGGTATTGACATTGCGGTGACGACTGCTGGGTTCTGATCAATGTGTATACGCAATCGGGGCTTCGCTTTGGGTCCTGTATCGATGCTTCTTCTTGGCAGTAGTGAGTATTTCCGATTCTATTGCATTTATTTTCGAGATACTGGTACTCAATTTCGTTCATAACTAGGTAGGGTTTATTAGGAATAATAATGGTGTTGTTAGATGTGGGGATTGGGAACAAATTGTAGTATGTAAATATGCTTTTGAAGAATATTGGTATCTTAACTACGAACACTAGCCTACTATCACTAAAATAAGAACTTACATCTAAGAAATTATAAAAGACGCGTGATTCAGTCACGTCGGAAGTTATCAGCTGCTCAGGACTGTAATATTTCCGAAGAACGGAAATAAAGTGAAGATTTGAAAACGATATCAAATTCCGGTAGGCTATATGCTTGGTAGAAAGAGATGTAGCAGTTTCAAGATTTGACAGAGTACCGAATAAAATTTGTACATTAATTTCTAGTAATTTATACGCACTGTCTAGTTTCACAAAGCCAATAAATTCCTGCTCTGATATATTTACTTGTATTATAATTTCAGATATTTTAGAATTAAGTTGATCTTGATTCGATACAATAGCCGATAATGTAGCATTGTAATTTTCTACAAATATTTTATTTAACGTTATTGCCTTCTTTATGTGGTGAGTTATCTTATTTTGATTTTTCTGCAAGGTTTTTATTGCTTGGTCGTATCTTCTTGCATCCTGTTGATCCAGGTTGCCTGTAATGCTGTGAATTATAGTTCCTAATCCATTGATAAGACTTCTCTTTAACCGGTTCTTACTTAAAGAATTATATTTCTCTGAAATAGTGTGATATTTCTCGGTTATGTAATTATTAAGAGCCAGAAATCTTAGTTTGAACTCATCATTTAAGTCTTTGACTAATGCATCTAAGGTGATAATTTGGTTTTCAACTGTTTTTATGTTTTCTCTTATTGGTTCAAGATCAATAAGGTGTAGGAATACATGGTCAGATTGTCGAATTTTGGCTGGACCCAATTTAAACGGTAATATTCCGGGGTTATTTGCTATTGGTGCCAGGATTGCTTCCTCGGCTTGTGCCAGGTTGGCCGCCGTCGTCCTGTAACAATGAATGTTGCATTTTAAGAGGTCTTCGTATGTTCCGTTTATTAACTTCGGTTTGTTTAACATCGGTGACTTTTAATCTGTAATTTTTACTGACATTCCTTGTTACAAAACGTGGTTGTTCTTTATGTCGAGCAGCTAGAGGGTTTGTAGAATAAAATGCGTGTCCTGCTTCATATTCTAAAGGGGTTTCTAATTTTTCGTTACGATTATTAATGGTGGTTGCTTGTCTAGAATTAAGACGTTCGTTAATTTTTGAATATAAGTCGGTTGATATTTCTTTATGTCTATTTATGTAATTTTGTAGACACTGTTTTTCTAAATTAAGGTCGAACGGGTCTCTGTTATCCAAATGTTCGTTAATGATTTCGAGGGGTTTTTTATCTGTGGCTGAATGAATCGAGCTATTGTACGCTAATACGGCGAAAAGCATTAATTCTGTGATTGTCGATTGTTTATGTTTTTCCTGGAGTAAGCGAATGTGCTCCGTGATAGTTGAGTGAAATCTCTCGATTGCTCCATTAGACTGAGGGTTGTTGACGCTAGTGAAATGCAGATTAATTTTATGTAAGGCGGCGTATTCTTTCAAGGGAAGGTTTTTAAACTCTGTCCCTGATCAACCGTGATGTTGATAGGTAAGTTGTGGTGGGTCATCCAGATAGTGAGTGAATTGATGACGCTAATTCCTGTCACGCTTTCCAAGGGATAAGCTTGAGCATATTTTGAAAATGTGTCTATTATCGTGAGGAATTTTTGACCCTTTATTTGGAAAGTATCCATGTGAACGATTTCGAACGGTTTTGTAGGCACTGGGGTTACCTGGAGTTCTTGTTTATTTGGATGTCTCTCGTATTTATTGATTTGACATGTTGAGCAATTATTGATAACTTTTGTAACAACTGTTGTCATATTGGGCCAGTAGTAATTTCGTTTTATTTGCTTTTCGGTTTCCAGAATCCCTCTGTGATTGGATTTGCCTACATGATGTGCCTTCGCTAGGCGGTATTGTTCATCTGTGTCCGTGACGTCATATAAATTTTCTTTGCAGAATATAAGGTCGTATGCAGAGTGCTTAAATTTTCCTTGCAGGGTCTTGGTAAGGTCAGGTAAATAATTGAAATCTTTATTTAAATTTAGGTTTAATAAATTTTTTGAAGAAGTCGATTACTTCCTCTTGAAAGTTGTTTAAACCAATCTGAGCCATTATTCGAGTTTTACCTGGAAAAATTTCTTTGGTACTTGTCTTAGAAGGAGTGTGTAGCACGACCTTGATAAATATTTGATTATGTTGGCTGTTTATTGGTTTGTCCACTATAGGAATTTCGAAAATTGTCTGTTCTTGGTTGGTGTGGATGGTTTCACATTGTTGTGAACCAGAGTCCAAATTCTCTTTTTCGGGTGTTTCAGAAACGTTGTTGTAGAGTGACGAGGTATCATCATCAGGAGGTACAGGGGAGAAACGGGCCTCTGGGTCGGTAAAGGTGAGTGATTCTGTCTCGTTGTTATTTTCTGGCAACACCTCGCATTCGTAGGCTTGCTCGTATGTGGTTGGAATAGGTTGCGGTTGGTAGTTATTAGGGTTGTTTTGATCAGATAAATCGGTATTTTCGATTTCATGCAGGTTCATCTCTTCAAAAGAAAAATCAGGATAGTGCCCTACATTTTGGAAATAATTTGGTTGTCTCGGATTAGGCTGCTGTGGCCGGAAATCTGGGTTCGGAATGAACCTTGGGGCGTAATTTCCAGATGCGCTTTGATGTGAAATCCCACTCATACGGGGAGCATTAATATTATTCCTAGGCGCGTTTGAATGCGAAATTCCACTCATAGGGGTAGGCCTTGGAGTTGTATTTGGATCTTGATAAAAGTAGTTAGTTCTATTTGGCTGGCTATGCATTTGGTTGTTGTTATTTGGCCTTGGCATTAGAACGTTTTGTGAATTGTTACGATTTCCGAATTGGCGGTTTTCATTCAAGGTCATAAAATTATTTCTTTGTTGAAGCTGGTTTGGAGGAAACCTCGGGATGTTATATCCATAATTTTGGTTTGAAGGTTGATTTTGCGGCTGGTTGCGTTTTTGTAAATACATTATATTAGCTTCTTCTTTAATATATTGAAGGGCTGCTGGAAGGGAATCAGGTCGCATAGCGCGAATTGTAGAGCCTAGGGGCTCTTTTAAACCTGCCAAAAATGTTTTCAAGGCTTGAGCTGTGAAAAATTCACGTTTCCAAGAAATGAAGTTCGCGTCTTCGTTATGTATATTAATATAATTTATTACAGTCGTCAACAGGCTGACGCATCTGTCGTAAAATTGCTGCGGGCTCTCGTTGCCTTGGTATAAATTTACAAGGTCACGGTTAAGGGAATTTTCATCCCTTTGATCGGAGAAATTTTCAATTAGAACTGCTTTGATTCTTGCCCAGGTATTGGCGGAATTTACATCAATTAAGTTTAGAGCTTTTCCGCGCAATTTTCCGATTATGCCATTGATAATAATCACATTCTGAAAATTATGTTCATTATTTTCATCATAATATTGCGTTACAACACTACTGACAGCATTGATAAATCTGTACAACGAATTTACGTTACCGTCATATTCTGGCACTACTTTTAGCGCTAAATCAAAAAGTTGTAATTGTTGTTGCTCTGCCATGGTTTAAAAGTTCTTACAATTAACAAAAAACTATTTATTTAAGGTATTTATTTACGACTTAAAGCATTAAAGTCAAATTGTAAGTTTTTATTTTTATCACTTTTCACTTCACTTTATAATACAATATTCTTGGAATGAGGGATAGGATAAGTTATGAACTGATCATATTTATCTAAGAGTACTCACAGTATTATCAGCAAACCAATCATTGTCATTAGTCCCACGAAGGCGAATTGTGTCCCCCAGGGCGTCACAGCTTCCACAAAAATAAAAGGTTCACTTTCGGGAAAAATAGTTCGCACCATAAACCGTTAAAACGGACACTGAACACGATTTTCGGTTGTCCAGCTCAGTGAGAATTACCGACTGCGCCAATTATACACTCGTGGTGAGCGTATTAAATAAAAATGTAGGAGTCCTTTGTTTAACTACATTTAATTAACATTTTCTCAGTTACAATGTTACATGTTCGAATAATATCTTAGGACTAATAAATGATCGGCGCTCTCACGTTCGGCCAGGCTGCGCGGATGTCGCCATGGTCGCGGCTTATCGTATAGAAAATGCAAGGTAGCGTCTGGCTTGGCCCGCTCGCTGGAACGCTGATGTTATTAAAATGATCTTGCCTAGAGGTTCGTATTCTAATACAGCTTTTTAACCTTACAATATTACTAGTGATATACCTAGTTGGTAAAGTTATGTGAAGCATACATAACACGTGCATACTTGCTAGTAATGGACGAAAGTTTTATGACCGACATGCTAGGAATCTTATAATACATTTAGGATGTGTGGTGCAACAGCACCAAACCGTAAAATGGTGCTCGTTAAAATCCGAATGAATGGAAAGGATGACAGTTTTCTATGGAATGACAGCTGCGAGCGCCATTATTTAAGGTTGATCGATCTGAAATCGTAAGTTGGTATTACCCACCCTTAATGGTGATAAATATTGCGCGAGTGATTCGTTTTTAGAACTCCTTACTCCCGATGTGAAGTCTAATTGTTTAACAATTAGATTTAACGTCGTAAAACCAGTTTCGTTGTATACTTGACCATCGGTCAAACTTCCTTATTTCGTAACGTTAATTCGTACACAATACAAATACAATGAGGAAGCTTAAAGGCCGAGCCGCTCGCGAATGTTACACTTGACCTTCACGTGCAAAGCATAGGCCGAGGAAACGAACTACAGTCTATATCTGAATAGTACTAACTGTCCATTCCACCGACAAATAATAAAATTTATTTCAACACGCTTCTGCCCGCGACTCCGTCCGGGTGGGACTCGTTTATATCGTAGCTCCATACATACTTTTGGCCTCACTCTCTCCCTTAAAGGATAATTGCCGGGATAAAAATACTATATCCTTCCCCGGGATTCAAACTATAATACCAAATTTCATTTAAATCGGTTCAGCGGACAGGACAAGGTAAACACTCAGTACTCGTAGGACTTACTTTCGCATGTATTGGATCTGTAAAATACGGGGCATCACTACTAGTGGTAACACTAAAGAACACGCACAAGTAACACAACTAAAATGATTCTCTCATTTCAAGAAATTAAATGGAATGTATTTAATTAAAAATTTATATGAATTTAATTGCTTAATGCTACTTTAATTGTACAAGTAGATAATGTCGTTATAGTATCTACAATTCAACATGATTGTCGTATACTGGATTTCTTTGAGATAAAAACAAGTGAATAATAAACTGGTACCTATCTATTATGTACCTATATATTGCAATTGCAGCAGAGGTAGTTACACGTGACGAGCGCGAAACTATCTTAACAAGCTCGTGTAGATCATTTTGACCTCTTCGAATGCTGCTGACTATACTACTCGCAGGTCGTAACTGCCATTTACTCGATCAATGATGAGTAAATATTCGCTGATAGCGAACAAACAAAGACTAGATGATCACAATTCCTTAAGCGCCAGCGCCACAACCGGTATGCTCTATCTATAAGATTGACCAACCACTTCATATAATGGGCATCTAATGCAAAATGACTTAATGCTGTCGCAGCACCACGTACATACTCCCTTTCGACTGCATCGTTCATCTGGTTGCATTTAATCTAAGTTGTGCAAATACGGAACAGTCGGGTTACGTGAACGAGAGGTCCGGCGCCGCGCCGCGTGCGCTCGCGCAGTCTTGTACCGATCCGCACCGCGCCCGCGCGCACTTTCGCTCTCAACCACTCGCAACGTGCGCGCTTCCTGAAAACTGATGCGCCGTGTGCATTCGCTTCCCGCCATACAAGTGATCAAATTTACATGTTGATTAAACTGCTTTTACCACACCGCCTAGGAAAAACGAGTGTTATATAAAATATAAAACAAGGGTTTCTGCACGTGCTTGCTTTGTTGTGACTGGCTAAGTGAAGTGTGACTGGGACTATGTTTGTGATTCTGGCGTTCATCGGTGTACGGTTCGCCTTACATGTGTCCAGGCAGAGTGCTAGGGCACTCGCAGACGAGTGCTACACCAGAAAGTAATTATAATTTTTATGCTAATGCTACATGTGGTAAACACGACACTTACACATACACACGCACATATATTGTCCTGAACAACGAAACTGGATTTTATGATGGCCGTTTTTTGGCATGCTCTACTCGACAGCATTTCTTTTAATGTATGAGGGTTATGTTCTTGATTGTGTAGGTGACAATATTTCAATAAATTGTATCAAATGCCTTTATAGCGAAACAAAACGAAAACCATATCGTTTTGCACCAAATGTTTAATAATTGCATGGGATGCCCAAAAAATTTACCAGAATACGTTTAGTTTCCTTTAAAATAATATGTTTATTAAAACCTTAAATTTAAAAAATAGGGCTAGTTTGTACACGCAGCCTAGAGTAGTGGATAATAAGATTGTGATAGATTTTTGTTTATGTAGTCGATACGAGTCGATGAATCAGTAACAAAATAGGTACTTTTTGTGTTGTTAACAATAATATACTAATTTTAGAACAAAGTCAAGCCGAAAGGTCTTACTATAGGCACAAAAAGGCACCTAACTGTATTAGGATAACACTAGGTCAATTGGGAGAGAGGCCCTAAGGAGTTCGTGTAAATGCACACACAATGCAGTGTCACTCGAACTTGGCCGATACACAGCCATGCGTCTAAATTGGTATACTTAAACAATAATGTTTATTGTTCAACTAATCATTGACAATTGATTGAGACTTAATTAACCTTTACAAGTTCAGTGTTAATATTTGGTTGACATGACGTCATAGGCACTATTTACCTATTTAGCATAGGCCGTACTTGACATACATTATTTATTTTATTCTGGTACGTATTTCCTGATTAAATACTGTCATTAAATAATACAGGGTGTCATCGAAATCAAGGCACTTATCATACGTACTACGTACCAAGGTGAGTGATATATTTAATAAGGTTTATATTTAATGTTTAGGTTTGTTCACATGGACATGTAAAATAATACTTACACTACCTAGAACCATCAGTAATAACTAGGGCCCGGAATTTTGAGTGCGGTTTTGGAAAAGTCTAAGGGAGAGAACACCGACGTTTATCGATACATCGATAAACCGAATTGATTTATTAGTGTTTGTAAAAATAATAACACAAACTTTCCGATGATACATTCTATGCTCTTTCAATGGTCAGTGACGAAAAATGTACGGAATATAGGAAAGTTTAATCCGTTTGATTGTTTAGAGGATTAAGTGTTCTAAACGGTGTTGACACGACACATCCGACACTTCACTTTTTATTCACAACAAAGATCACGTGATACTTTCTATTCAAAATGAAGTGTCGTGTCGGAGACGGTCCGAACAGATTACACATCCCTCCGGACTACATAACGCTAGATAGCCTGAGTGCTTGCTCGCCTACCATTTGATATCTTAGGTAATAGAAGAGAAAATATAATTTTACATTAGAATTTCATAACTGTAGTGTTCACTTATTTGCACGTTCTATAGGTATACCGGTGTTGCTATTTACGCATTCCTTGGCTCGACAGCACACCACCACTCCCGGCAACGGTCGGACAACTACTGCCCCCCACTCCGGTCATCGTGACGTGACGTATGCGCACGAGATAATGATAGCAATACACTACAATAACTATACATTAAACATCTAACCAACAATTGTTTACGATTATTATGTATGATTTATCGATATGTCGATAAACATTCGTGTTCTCCCCCTTCGAGTGTTTCAAAACCGCACACAAAATTCCGGGCCCTAGTAATAACTACAATTTAGAAAAGTTGAAAAACCCCCGACATTTTCGTTTCATGAACCATGCGTAAGAACACTCGGGATAAAATTATCTATGACACAAAAATTAAACGAAAATCGGTTATCCGTTTGGGAGCTACTATACCACAGACATATACACAGACACGTTAAACTTATAACACCCCTCGCTTTGCGTCAGAATGTTCTATGGAGTTGGAAAAACATTTTAATTCACGATATATATAGATTTTATTTATACATAACACATACCTACATAGCGAATAGCGATGTCTACCCGTAAAATATTTAATTTGCACAAGTAGGTAATTAGGGGGATAGAAGAAACGAGCAGCAATTTTGACGAGTTTGGTATTATTTTAGTAAAACTTCGCTCTCGTTCGCTCCATTGTTCTCCTTCCCTAGTATTCCTAAATATATACAGCGTTTTTAGGCGAATTTACGAGGAAGAACCTGCAATTTAAAATCTCATTCATTTCACCTTACCTGAATCATAGTTCTAAATGTTATACGATCCTGACCAACTTCTTGCTACAATCAACTCAGAAATACACTACACACATGCTTTAGGTTTTTTTGAAGTAGGAAATAAAAAAAACGAATCGTCCACATTACTGGTGCAATACGGTGCTGTTGTAAACCAATGCCATCGAGAATGTAAATTATTGTCAGACAACAATAAATTGTTAATAAAATAAGTTGATGCGTTTAATCCCTCCAAAAGCAATCATTAACGACTCGAAGACCTTCAGGAACTCTGTAATACAACAATGCGGATTCTTCGGTGATAAATAATATAACCACGAGGACGTAATTATGCGGAAGAACCGGACCGGCCTAGTCAAGATCGACCGGGCTGAACGCTTCTTCCTCTATAAAGGCGCGTACGGACTTACGCGTCTCTTTAATAACGATAGGCACCGCACCTCCACCAACAATGTAGATCACCTAGGGGACGCGGTACTTAATGAAAATGGTTTCTTTATCAAACTTGCTACAATATTAGGCTTAAATGAAAGTCCTGTCGTGACGGCCGCGATTTCAATAATGAATCCAATTGTTGCTGTCTTTGACAGAGACGTCAACAATTGTAAATTTAAGTAAGTATCTACTCTTAGCGTGCCAGGTTAAACTGGTATGAGACTAGGTTTATGTACCACCTTAACGGACCCATTTACAACGCTTACCTACTGATAATTGGCCTCTGGCGAAGCAATATCAAGTCTGAGCAATATCAATATCAAGAATTGGGATGGAAAGTTGCATTGGTGTTATGTGACTTGTCGAAAGCATTCGACCTCGTAGACCATATGCTTATTATTAAGAAGTTAGACCATTACGGCATCCGAGGGACTTTCCTAAAAGTATTTGAATCCTTTCTAAAAAATAGGCAACAATTATGTGAAGTAGATGTTAATGGCTATAAGGGAAGATCCAACTATCAATCGCTTGATTCCATTTCTGTTCCTCAAGGTTCAGTAATAGGTAACTATTTATTTATTACCTTAGTTAATGACCTGTCAGCGTGTACGTCGCATGGTCAACTGATCGCATACGCGGATGATAGTGCTTTTGTTGTTTGGGGCACTAGTTTCACAGAACTGCAATCTAAAGTAAATTACCTGCTACGGGATGTAAAGCACTGGTTCACTATCAATGGTATGAAACTTAACCTGGATAAAACCAATGTAATCCAGATAAACCTTAGGGGCTTGCCACCCCAGACACTGAATATTGAGCTCGATAACATCAAAGTACCTTTAGTAAACAAGGCAAAATATCTAGGCTTCACCTTAGACTCTGCATTGCAGTGGGATACCCATATAGATGAGCTTTGTAAGAGGTTAGGCAAAGCGTGTTTTGCCATTTCGAGATTAACAAAAATGCTTGATGAGCAATGTGTCAGAAATGCATACTATGCTTACTTTCAGTCAATTGTAACGTACGGCATTGATATGTGGGGACAAGCGGCGGACAGACAAAGGGTGCTTATATTGCAAAAAAGGGTTATTAGGATTATGGCTGGGGTGCCCTGGGACACACCTGCCCGCAGCCTGTTTCGGAAGCTAAGGATCATGACTGTTCCAGGTCTGTACATATTTGAAGTGGCAAAAGTCACTCGTAAACACCTTAATGAATTTAAAATGCGTGGTCCTAACTACCGAAATGGAAATAATCTTCTTCCTAACCCACACAGACTAAAAAAGTCTGAACAATGCGTGTGGTACATAGGTCCTAGAATCTATAATCGTTTGCCAAATAATTTAAAGTCGACTGAATTATCAGACAATATGTTTATAAGTAAGCTTAAGGAATATTTAATAGAGAAGGCATTCTACTCATTAGATGAATTTATGAATAAATACAATGTTATGTGATTATTAAAATGAGATACTTATTGTTGTTAATATGAAATAGACATAGGATGTAAATAAATAAATATGTATAATAATATTGACATGTAACTTTCGTTATAAATAAAGAAACTGAAACTGAACTGAACTGAAACTGACTTCCGATTGAACGACCTTAAAGTTTATTGTGTTACTTGAGTTAGTTATCTTTACACGGTTAGTATGCTAAATATAATCACGTCTAACGGCTACTTACAACTGCCACACTAGTGAAATGGAAAGGGAAGGTGGTGTTTACAAGCTTTCGGGTGGATCAGTCAATGTTAGCTTAAATGATAATAACTACACGGTTCTCACGCGACATGTTTCAAACTCTTCGGGAGTTCTTCTTCAGGATGAGGGTTTTTGCGGCGGAGTCGCTTGAATCAAAAATGAAATGACTTGAATTTAAATTCGATTAATATTCGCTTTGTTTACATTCTAATATACTGTGCCAGCACCAATAAGGAACCAGGTGCCACTACTACCTCGGTCGGACGATTCGCTTTTACAGGCCGCCTGGGCCGCTGATCCTCCACACCGCTTTCGACAAATGACACAGCCAAGTAAAATTCGGACTACGAGATTACCGAATACGCAAAACCAAGTAACATTTATTTGAACTTTGGTAAAATTCAACTGAATCGTGTCTCTCGTTCGCTGCGTCAGCGTCAGGTTCAATCAATACTTGACTGAACTCAAGGCGTGCTCTTACTCCAACGAACAATGCGTCCGCACGTCTGTGCGTGACTTAGTCTTCTTCGTAATCACTATCATTTACTGTCGTAAGTTAAATTAGCATTTTCGCGATTAAAAATAGCTTCATGGCCCTTGTAACGTCGCTGTTCAGAAATATATATTATTAATTTAAGGTTATTTCGTCTTTCCCAATTCATAATTAATAGTGATAAAGCAAGTTTTACAGAAATAAAAAGGAACATGGAAAAATACCACAATGAAAACCTTGAAAATGTTGATGAACAACATCACTTCTGAGACGACTTTTCTTATAAATAGCTGTTATAGGTACGTGATAGAGGTACCTAATTACTCCATAAATGGTATTTAAAAGATTCGAATACAAACATTTTTGCTAGTGGCAGGAGCATTGACCTTTATTTCAAATAGGTACTTTATTTATTAGTCATATTACAAACATATATTTCGGAAATCATTAGTGTTGGGTCCTGACCCTTTAACTTTCAAATAACAATGCCATTGCAAAATCATTGTTGTGTAATTTGCAAATTATAATAATCGGACAAGAGAACATCGTTGAAGCACATGTTTTGTTAAGATTATCGGCGTAATAAAACATAAGCACAAACTATTTACGGTTCAAATGATGTTGTTGAGTTAGGACTGACAACTGTCGTATACGTGTCCTAAAGGTGTTGATAGACTGGAACATGAAAGAGAGACATAACAGAAAATCTTACATTCACCGTTTTTTAATTTGTCCAAATAATGCAGTGCGGATTGTGCGGGCGGACCGGAACGGCGAAAACAAAGTTACTGTTGTTTCGCTGGAATGCTCCTGTTTATACTCGTAAGGCCCATCGGCCTAATTTTATAGGACAAAGAATTTCAGGCTTAACAGCCCAACTCATTAGCTTTTGGTCATAAAATTTAAACTCTATTTAAGGGGCTCGAAATTTCAAAATTATAGTATTTTTATGACCTATTTCCAGGACACTGGGCCGTTATTACATAAGTCCTAAAAATAGCTTGGGCCTTACGAGGTTAAGTAAATTGGGATCTTTTGCCTGTAATGTAACATTCGCTAGAATGCTCTTTACGAGGAATGCTCAAGGGCTATTAGCACCTTAAAAAGATCTCTTTGTAAATAATGGTACAAATTCATTCAGGCTTCCGAAATCGAGACTCACTCACTATCACTGTTACATTAGTTAGATAATAACGTCGAGTCACTGTCGAGCAGTTTGAATTGATGTAACTAGTTTTGCTTTCATTATGATATATAATAAAGTGCAGTAGCCATCAACAGCCATTGAGCGAGTCACAATGGAAATGGACAGAGAAATGATGATAAAAATCATAACGCTTAGAAAATGATTAAATCCGATCCGGTTAGATGAGAAGCTGGAAATAATGTTTCCAGTTATTGTTCACGTAAGAGATTGAGAATTCCACGAAAACGTGTCAATTTAATTGGATTGCGATATGTATTATAAATAAAATCATGTTCACAAGTATTCTTCAAAAATACCCTGTACAGTAAATCCTGCATTTTAGTTTTCCAGGATTATTGTAACCGCCCCGCCGCCCACCTGTTCCTTTTATTTTTTTCTTTTACAACGTCTTCACCTCACTGCTATCTACTATGTACTTCTATCTATTCTGCCTATTTTATGTATGTATAAGCACTATTGCAGTTAGCTCGAAAGTGTGTTGTAAATAGAATAATTCGTAATTAGGAAAAATCTGTCATTTTCATTATAACGGAGCGACATGATCACCTCTGTAACAAGCTCCTTATATAAAGAGAAAAAAAGCCTCTACTTCGAATTCAGACCCCTGGATAGTAGCTTTAGCACATTCCTTTTTCAGTGTTCCTTAGTGTTTCCTTGTTCATAACTTTGAGAGGGTCGGGAAGGAATATTTTCATTTCACATGGCAGCTAGAAATGTATACTGTTCTAGCCGCCATATGAAATGAAACTGATTTCATTCGGTTGAAATTGATTTCCTTAGTGCGCCATTATCATGCCATAATGATAACACCCTTAAAAATAGCCATATAAGATTACTATTTATTAATGATGAAAGATACGAGTATACCATGAAGTTACTCATAGCCAGGTTCCGATTTAATTCCAAAGGCAATCGTTTTTGCCATTTTTTATGAACAAGTACCGGTTAAAAACATTGGATTAAGTTTCCCGTTTCTTATAAATGTCATTGCCGTACAAAACGGGTAAACTGTAGCAAACAGAACTTTCACGTACTTATTGTATTGAAATCGCTATGTGCATTGGTTCCGACCTGGTACATTACTTTTGAATAAATTACGATTATAGTCGTAATTATAACACTTTCTTTTCACAACCACAGGATTAAAAAGTATTTTATTTTAGTTGTATTTTGTGGGCTGAATCATTATCACGGTTCTTTTTGTTTGAGACTTTTTCCTAACATATTGAACTTTTCATAGATGTTGCAGTCTTAGTAGGCATATTTGAGCGATTTAAGTTTTTTTTGTTAATTATAACATTTATTAGTTTTATATATACACTGCGGCTTTGGCAGCATACAAATACATATTTGAAACATAATAATTATTTGCTCTTCTGCGTATTTTTTGTGTCTATGTTTTAATTAATCTGTTTATTTCAATATGTAAATTATCATTTGCTGTTTCGGCTTTCCTTTGAGCATAAACTTCACGTTGTAGACTATTGTATGGCGCCGCTGACAGCATAGAGCATAGAAAGTTCCAAAATACCAACAAGTAATAAAATATAGGTGTTCATATGGTATTCACTTTGGTCGTAAATTGGACTCGTTTGTACCTGGTTAAAATTCAATAAAGACACTTTATTATCATTTATTTTACAAACGACCAATAATGTTTGCCGCCGTAAACGAAGACAATGTAATGTTATTTATTACCAATATTATGTTACGAGGGAAGACATCGACTGATAAAATTACTCGTATATACTCTTTACGATATCGTTTGTACTTTGGTGAATTGTAGATTGGCAAATACAGTCAATCGGTGCCACAGCTCATTTTGATTATCGTATAATTTCGTATAAATTGTCTCCATGGGAAGCTGAATATGATTGACAGTCTAATTTATTTTTCCACCTAGTTAATGGTTTGTTAGTTTAAACGTTTGCAATATAATGTTTTCTGATTAACATTTTATTCTTTTGTGCTCCGGAGGGCTATCTGTGCTACTAGAGTTTGATTTATTATCATAGGAGCGTCTATTCGAATATGACATTCATATAATGAGTAAGTTTCGTTTTGTAATCAAACCTTTTTTTGTACATTGAAAACTGATCACTCGTTAATGAAATTAATGGAACTTCTATTATATGCGATTTGAAACTTCGGAAGTATTTATAGAATGAATGACAGTGCAATTATTTCGTGTCATCAAGTTCATCTGATGATGGAGCCGGAAGGAAAAACTCTAAGCTACTAGAATAAGTACTACCTCCTGAATATTATTTTTACTTTCAGGGTGCTTAATAATCTGACCTTGAATATTAGGTATTAGATATGCGTGGTAGCGCCGCCGCCGTTGACTGTAGTTTTTGTATAACTGGGCGTCCATATTTGCAGGTCGTATACTTTTACAGTCTAGTGTCAGCTTAAACTGGCACCATAAGAGTATTTGAATTCAGAATTATTGCCATCTCTATCACAGACGGGAACAAATGACTGTTTCTATTCTTGAAAGCGCGGTAGTCACGACTGGACGCTGTTTGTTTAATCCAAATAAATATTGTGATGAGTTTTATCAAGAAATAATTTTCATTGAGTATACCGCATCCCAACCGTGGCGTTCTACAGTTACTACACTTCAGCATGGACGCCCCAGGGGAACACCAATATCTCCACTTATTCGAATTGCTCTAATGGAGACCGTTCCAATTGTAACGCTCATAAACTTTGAGCAAACGCAGAAAATTTTGAGCAATTAACAGGGTAGTTAATGAATACACCGCAGCCCATTATCAGTGATTGAAACTACAGATTAGGTCTGTATTCATCAGACGAATACCTTAATCGAAACAATTAATCACGATCAATGTATACATCCGTTTTGAATGAAGGGCCATAAAAGGCGCTGTTGTTAGTCGATTGATTCGTTTCGGGAAGAAAGTAATTAATGTAACAGTTGAGATAAAGGATATAAATACTCAGTGGTTCTGTTTTCTCCGTGATATGAGCGGGTTTTTTTGCTTCTAATTAATTTAATGTCAACATCGCGAAGGCGGGTAGGAAAGATAGTCGAATGTCCAAATAAACTCAATTCAGTGCTGGTTCTCTCGGGCTGTTTATATTTTTTCAATGGCTTTTCTCTCGCTTAATGTCTGCCGTAGTAGTAGTTTTTTGTTGTGGAACTGTATGAATCCATATAAAAAATCAATTCGAATTATTAGATGAATCTTTAGTATCCATCGTGAAGCTAGCTGCTCCTGACGCTACGCCCGCGTATTGCAAAGAGCGCAGGAAAACCCGGGGATAAAATATAGCCTGCGTCCACTCTGAGGTTTCTTCTATTTACTTACTGGTGAATTAATTTTTGAAATCGGATAAGTAGTTTCGGAGATTATGTAACCTCACTCAGTTACCTAGTATATATACAGATAGATGACTCGAATTCTAGGCTATACGAGTATTGCGTAGTGCGCATGTGTTTCCCCACGTTACGACCTACTTATTGATTGCTGGTTTTTAAGGAATGTTTAAAGACACATATGTATTTAGTTCAAGTACCTACCATCGTCAACTTGAATGGAAGCATGACAAGCCAATTTCATATTCATGGATATTCTTCTTGATTTTTACAACACGGACGTGCAACAGTGACAAAAACACTCTTAAAAAAATACAATGGTGATTCTGGCTGTAAATCGTAATTTTCACTTCACGCTATTGAATGTGACCCAATAAAAACAAAAAAAAACATTTAAAAATTCAAAGTAGAATCTTTATATAATTTTATTTTAGTTGTGACGATGTAACCTCGCCAACACAGGTAACTTACCATCCGTGCACATTATGTGCATTGTAATAAGGTTCAATTTAAATAAATACATGATGGTCAGTTAACCGTGTTGGCGTTTGTATTATTAAAGCAAAGCAAAAAAAATGTATTCCACGAAAGTCTGTGTTATATGTATATGACTGTATTATCACGGAGTTACAGAAAGTGTTTGTATTGTAGTGCAGAGATACCGGCCTGTAGTAATAAAAAAACTCTCTTGTTTTTACTTTGTTATGCAGACAGTTTATGTCTACAGTGTAATGAGCGAAACGAATCTCTAATTGTTATATGACTTATTACGGAAAGTCACCTACGTAATCTTTAGTAGATAATAAATAAAGATGTTACGCCTGTTAAGTCATACGACGTCTATTAAGAAATCCGTGATTTCCATAACTGTAATGTAACGTACCTAAGTGCCATACAGAAATTAAGGTTTCCTTTGGACTAGCGTGGACATAGCCAAAGTTAAGGGCTATACAGTACAATTTTTGAATGTACTTATAATCCGCATAAACGGCGGCGTTCCTGTTTATATTTAACTTACTTACATTGTACTGTTAACTATTGAACGCAACGACTTTTTTTATTCCATATGACCCACAAACATTTTAATATCGCGTTTACGAATATCTCTTTTTGAGCACGTCAGTGAACGTGTAAGGGTTAGGCCCCAAGAGTGCGCTACTCATGGCGAACTAAACTACCTTTCCTTTACGGTTTAACGTAGTTTACGTGTCGCAATAAACTTATATCTTTATTACTATCTAGACGGAGTTTCACTAGGAAAACAGCAAGCAGGGCTGGTTAAATATGGTGAACAAAATATTTAAATTGACCAGGTAATACTATTCTGTCAAAAATACGAACCGAAGAATGATTAGAGAATCAGTTTTAACCAAGCATACCGTATATAGTGTTAGTATAACATACCTACAACGGATCTATAATATGCTCTATTTTGCTGTGCGATATTTTCACAAAACTGCCTAATTTGTGCTTTCTTTCGCGTGCACGGCGGACCGTTAAAGGTGAACCTATTACGGAAGGTTTTCTGCCCGCGGTGAGAGAAAATATGAAGCATGGTCATTAAACCCAGTAATTTACCAGTAGGTACATGGCTTGCGTGCTGTCATGTCACAGTTGGCTCTCGTTTCGACTGGAATCCACGAAATTCTTACATAATGTGTCGCCTTTGCCACAATTTTGCACCCATAAAACCATGTAATGTAAGCAGTCCAATAAAATTAGGATTATGGAAAAATAGGGAGCTGAAAGAACTGATGCCGAACATAATTGGCGAAGTCAAAGCGACGCGACTTTGTTGGCTCGACCTTCTAGAGAGGATAGGGAACGATCGTGCAGTGAAGAGAGTGTATGTGAGTCGGCCCAATGGAAATCGCCCAGTGGGCCGGCCCAGGTACCTATCGTTGGAGGGATGAAGCCCTCATTGATGAGGTCAGAAATCAGAATTGCTTTATCTAATCTGTTTAGTAGTGGCGTGTGGCGTCTACCCATATCCTTGGAAATGCGGGAGCTATAAGACTTATTTTTCCTTCAAGATCTCAGCCGTTCGGTTGTAATCGAGTTCTTTCGACGCCGATGCCTCTATTTGACGATGTCTAAATGTTCTGTAGGTACCTACTATTCGTTGTCATCATTTGGGATTACGTATATGTACTCATACTCGTAATTCTGACCGAATATCCTCCCGAAAGTCCTCAGGGATATAGATGAAAGACTAATTGTCGCGCCGCTTCGTCCGCGTATTTCAAAAGCCTAGTATGACCTTCCAGAAAGTTAACAGGTCTTTTTTTTACCAGACAAGTTGTTTCGAAGGTTGCACATACAAGCTTGCAAAGCTACAATCTCTGACTTTTCCTCCTTACGAGTATAATATTAGTATAGTACAGTGAACGTGAGCATAATGATATCCCGCAGGCATCGTTGAACAATTTAATAGCCTTTCTAGAACTAAAATAGGTGTATTAACCACTCCTAGTTGGCGGGATCGGTTTTCTAACTGGTTGCAGGTTTCCGCGTATGAGTAAACACAGCTAGCACCTAGCACGCTGTTTGCTGTGATTGGTAGTGTTTACTGATTTTTTTGACCGTGACGTAGGGCTGCCACGGTCACGGTGTGAGTAGGTATATTTTTATTCATCATCCTCCTGTTGTGCCAACCGGGAATAACGCTAGGGTCCGCTTTGACACCTAATTCCTAAGATTTGGCATAGGCATTAGTTTTACGAAAGCGACTGCCATCTTACCTTCCAGCCCAGAGGGAAAGCTAGACCTTATTGGGATTTGACCGGTTTCCTCACGATGTTTTCCTTCACCGAAAAGCTAACGGTAAATATTCCGTACATAAGTTCCGAAAGACTCATTGGGTACGAGCCGGGATTCGACCGAACCCACGACCGCCGCTGGACAGCCACCCGGCTGAACCACTAGGCTACCGTAGCTTCAAGTAGAAAAGATTATATTTGTAGTATTAATTTTATATTATTATTCATAGTTTTTTTTCTCTTCTTCTTCTCGTGTCGATGGTTTCCTATTCCCTTTCTTATTGTAGATGGCCTGAACGGCTGCGATAGGGGTCCTGTTATTGCTGCCCAGACACTGCATCTCTACTCTTCTCCGATCGTAGCGGCTATCCGTTCCATTGGGTCGAGCGGGGTAGAGACGAGAGGGTGCGTCTGTGTTTGCGCGAGCACTTACGCACCATAATATATCCTGCGCAACGGACTGTATCTGGACTGTATGCCATCCATTTCCTTAGTTAAGATTGTGCGTTTCAGTCTCATTAAAAATTATAACATTTATTTAAGGTCACACATTAGTATGAAAAAGCAATGAATTTACAATTCTTCTTTTTCATCTTCTTCTTTTACTTAGCGTTGGCCCGGCTTTTGCCAGGGTCCGCTTTGCTACTCGCTTTTACATACTGCATGGCCTTACTCTTTTGTGGGCCCGTTTACGCTCATGTCGGCCTTCAGCTTCACAATATCTAAATAAATAAAATCTCGAAATACATTATTTGTAATGCATCATGTGGTAGTACAATGGAAAAGATTAAACCGCCTCTAAAAATCTAGACGGTTAGGCGGAAGGCCAAGGGCGCTCTAGGATTTTTTGTCGTGCAATAATCGCGTCAGTCAGTGCGCGCATATGGCTTATGCGCGCACTGACTGTGCGTGAGCAGCGAAAACCTAGGGCGCAAAATGCTGGGTTGGGCCGGTATTCCACTTAAAAAGTGACATGGCCCCGTCATGTCTTTGCCATTCTCATTTTGAAAGACAGAGAGATGAATGGTGAGGAAAGTCAAATTACGTCTCAAATGACGTGTTGATAGGCAGTTGATGCTTTGTAATTAATTCCGAATTAACGTTATCAATTATCATTAGAGAGATTTTTATGGTTGCTAACCCTAATTACTGGTCGTCTAAAGGTGTAATTGCCGTCTTATTCCTTCCGCATCATACTCGTAGTTTTAGCTGACTGTAGACATAGCCCAGTTATTTGGGGAAAGCCTTGTTATTAACATCTAGTTGTCAACCACTTGACGTTTTTGGAATAGACATCGTTTTAATATAAACCGGATACCTATTGAACATTGCTGAATATAACTATGTCAATTTCGATAAAAATACCACCTTTTTTTGATATGGCATGTAAACACTATTGACTAACTAGCAACCTGACACTACTCTTAGTAACCTCGTACGAGTATATACTCACTTGATACGCTTTGTTTCAAGTGACTATTTGTTACTGGCATGTTAACACATTGATTACTGATTAGTGCGAGTCCATACAAAAGCTACTCGCACTTGCAGGAAATGTATGAATTCACACTAATCAACTAATCAAAGTGTGAACAAGCTATAGGCTGGGTTGCATCAAGCCGTCTGTAATCATAAGCGGTGTTAATGAAAAGTTTGACAAGTTTTTATGGAATGACAGCCGCCGGCGCCATCGTCGATTTTTCTCGCACTAGGTATACGTCTCTTTCTTAGTTTTGAAATAAAAGAGAGAGACGGATAGTGCGAGAAAAATCGAGATATCTCGCGCGCCGTCTCGTGATAGCCGTGCTGTAATCCTAGTATTAATAATAATAATAATAAATAAATAAATAGTTAAATATAAGGGGACAATCTTACACAAATCGACCTAGTCCCATAGTAAGCTCAGTAAGGCTTGTGTTATGGGTACTAGACGACGATATATGTAATAGATATAAATACTTAAATACATAGAAAATAAATATCCATGACTCAGAAACAAATATTCGTGCTCATCACACAAATTTTTGCCCTTACCGGGATTCGAACCCAGGACCTCTTGTTCGTAGGCAGGGTCACTACCAACTAGGCTAAAGCGGTCGTCATAAGTATTGGTTGTCGACCGACGATATGTTTTTAATATTTGTATATAACTGCCTTCACTTCTCATTTATTTGTCATAAGGGCGTGAAGCCGCATGTTTTTACAAATATTCTTGTAACCTATGTGTCGGTAGCAAGTTCAAATATTGAGGCAGTCATCGCTCCCGAAGTCTTATCGTATATAAACTTCGTTTACTCTTAGGGTGGTTATCCACCAGAGCTTTGCAAGATTGCGAGGCGGTGAGCGAGGAAAAAATCCACCAAGAGAATTGCAAGGCGCGTATCATATGCTTAAAAGCCTTTTCAATCTCAATGTCATATTTTGATTAGCTAATTCTCCCATCCGCATGAGATTAACGCACCAACCATTCATTGGTACCACATGCATAGGTACCTCACAAAATGTTTTTTGTTTTCAAGTCAAGTAAGTTATATTGTCAAAAAACACAATGGATATTGTGTTATAAATACTGAAAGATTGAATTTCCAAGCCAACGGGGTTGCTGAATCGCCACAATCTTAAGGCGAGGGAGGCCCATGCCGTCGTGGATGATTCGTTCCATTTTCTACCGAGCGAAATTTGTGTAAACATTTTACCAGTCGTAGGTAATTTAATTATTACGTAAAGAAGACCCAAAATCTCCACAAATACACCTGGTCATATTTTACCTCAATTCAAGTGCGTATGCCCTATTCAATAATTATAAGATTAGAAAAATCGTGTGTAAATTTAATCGTCATGCTATTTCAAGGAAAACCATTTTGAAACGCGGAAGCATTTACAATGTTATGTAGTTGGAAAGCACTATGTAAAACTAGTACAATATTTCTCTTCGATATCCTAGATAAACGTGGAAACGTAGCCCGTAAAAAATTCTAATATAATTTGGAATGAGGTATACTCGTAAGCGTATAAATATTTGGATTGTAATTGGAAATTCATTCTTACTTGTTATGACACGACTGGCCGTACTTGGAAACTAGCCCACATAGTAAATATGATTCAAAACCAATAGGTGTAGTTCGGTTGACCCTGTCAATATTATTTGCTTAGCGATTGCGCGTAGTTTTAAAAAGTTCAAATAAGTAGATACCGTTCGTTCTACCAGTGACCGGGTGTTGAATTTCGGTATTTGTAGAGAGCTCTTTACGAATTCATATACGACTATAGTTACGTACCACTTTTTACAAACACAAATTAGGATGCATTAGCTGGTACTCAAATTGTAGTGAACCTCCTACATACCTCTACTTCTGAGCTTTTCCTGACTACCTATTCAATTATAATCATTGCGATTTGTAGTAATTACTAGCTGCCCGGCCCGACTTCGCACGGATTACTCGTTTTCCCGTAGGAATGAAGCATTTTCCCGCGGTAAAAAGTAGCCTTTGTTCATCAGGGATAATGTCGGCTTCTAATGGTCAAAGTTTGTTTTAATCGGACCTGTAGTTTCGGAGCCTATTCAATACAAACAAACAAACAATCAAATCTTTCCTCTTTATAATATTAGTCTAGATAAAAGAAACGGTGTTTCATTAGACTATCAATTTGACTGGCAAAGGCCTGCAATCCGGCGCGGCATTACTAGTAAATAAGTGCCTAAGGGAGATGTGTTTCCTTGCGCACTTGATGATGCCTGCTTTGCGGATATATTTCTGTAATCATGCTTGTTTCTTAAATGAATACATTTTCTTTGGTTTGGTTGGTTAGATAATACCAATCAATTAATAATGACATAACTTTTTCAATTTGTTTTTAAGCCTGGCCTTCATCGGTGCAATGTAAGTTACTAAACAAAACCCTTCACAAAATTTCACGAGAATCGGTGGAGAAATGCGACATGTAGAGGAGAACTGGACGTACGAATTTTAGCCCAAGTTTTTTTCGCTCGCTCATTCAGGAATGCGTAGCAAGAAAAAAAACGGTCTTTTAATTATCCATAACGTCTAATAACATAAACACTGACATGAAATGTTAACAATCTCTTGAACGAGTTAATTGTTGTCTGAGAACAAGGCTATTATCGCGGCGCCCTTACGCAACACTAGCAATGTTAGAATTTTACACGATTCGTCTCGGATTTGGAACGTAAAATTTTGTGATCGTTTTTCAACTTTCTACTCGTAGTTGGTGAAAAGACTTAGTGCTTCAGTTTTTTGTGTACGGTCTTTTTTTGCGTATTTCTCAAAAACTGTAAGGAGTATTATAGGAGTAATACTCGTATATGAGTGAAAGGAAACTGTGTTTTGTAAGCACTATAGTTATGTAGGTACCTATATCTAGTAAAATTATGTTTTAGAGAGCTTCAAGATTTTGTGAATGTGCCGGTCTTGAATTGACGGATATTAGCGTACCTACCGTCAAATCGCGTACAGTCGACACAGACGTGTCTAGTTGACCTCTTTGTACGCGCAGCTACTTCTGCTGACTGTACATAATTGTAACAGCTTAACGAGAATGAATTCGAGAGTGAATTCGAGCTATTATCAAAACTCTATTATTATTTATTAAGTGACTCCAAAAAGAATGCACCGAGCCTATTATCTTATTTAAACTATATATTTTAAAGTAATAGCCCATAATTACGCACGCTTTGACCGTATATACCGTTGATTTACTACGCCTGGTACATCGACGATTGGAATCTATTAAACTTCCTATACTTACTTACGGTCGAGTTTAAGGCGAAAAATTTTGTACCAGTCGTCCTTATTTGCAACTATCTAAAGCCTATAATTATAGGTTCCGGTGTCGCGTGCAGGTCAATTTATTATACTCTGTTCGGCGTTACGAACTCGATATTACCTTAAGCGTGTAGAGCTAATAGTTACAGTATTAGGTTGAGGCCGACATCTGTGGAGCGCGACAGCGGTGAAGGTAGTTAGGCAGAAAACCATCCAGTACGCTTACCATGAGTTTGACAATGACGGCTTACGCTAACGAGTATCGAGTTTTATATCTGTGCATCCCGCTCGAACTGTCAAAGTGCAATAGAGATGCACAGATAGAAAACTCGATACTCGTCTTGATAGAAGCACTTTCAAATCGATCTACACTAGGTATCGTTTTGCAAGACACAGCTAACATTGACTTCGCCGGTACCGGGTTAAACAACCTTTGCCAACGACAGTAACTTGTTCTAAACGCCCTCCCAGCCCAACAAACATAATGGTGTGTGTAGTAGTGACCCCAGCGATCTTTTCATTGTTTTCAAAATTGTTATACAACTGTAAAATCGAACACGGCGTCCTGGTAACTAGTTAGCGTAGGAGATGGCGAGGCGAACTTGACGTATTTGACCAAGACTGGCCCTCTCGACCCCCCTGGCCAGGACAGGAATACGAAGGAAAAGAGGGAGGTCTTTGCCCAGGAGCGGGACAATTAGGGTCGCCGCAAATGGGCCACACGCGACAGACACACGCCGCCACGTAGTAGCGACGATCAGTACCTAGCGTGAGGCGGCGACCGGTGTGAACCGTGTGCGGCAAGTCCATATAAAATGTATGAAATTTACGGGAACTATGCCAGTGGCGGCGTTTGGCCAGTGGCCCGTATGCGGCGTATAATAATATCATCTGAAGACAGAATCTAAAGTTTGTCAACAAGCGATGCATGAAGTGAAGTTTATTTCTCCATACATGCAACTCAGACTATCAGGGAAGCCATCTGTTAGCACACTATCTCGTAAACGCATCGCATAAGTCCTGAGCCTGTATTCACAACACTTCCTTACTCGACTCAGCTTAAGGCGCCGTAGGTTCAGCGAAGTTAAGCGAACAGTGTTTTTGAAACAATATAATGCGTCTGTTTATAATAATATGGTTTTAAAAAAATACGAATAGTAATCTTGAGGCTTTTCGGCAGGGAAATCAGTGTTTAGAAACATGATTAAGCATTTTTCGCTCTATAGAAAAAAATCACGAACATAGGTCTAAAAGGGTCTAAAATACACTTAAAATATTTGTTACAAATTACGAACAAAAGCTAAAAATATTAAAATGGCTTCTAAAAATCGGCAATATCATGTTTGAGGGAAATCAGTGTTTACTTTTTTATTTATTTAATCGGCTTGAAAATTAAAATTAAAAAACATGATTTCCGCGCTTCCGAGCACGCACTTCCATCTCGCTCACGCTTATGCTCAGTGAGAGGGAGAGAAGACCATGAACCTACGGCGCCTTAAGCAGACATCATTCAGATTGAGTAAAACAAAAGTCGTATTTCTGTGGTCAACAGCATACCTTTGGATTGAAATACCTCATAATCGTCCATACAAAAAGAAAAACGTTTTTCCACTTATAAATATTTTCCAATCTCAGTATTTTTTAGTACGTTATTGACACAATGAAAGACTAGGTTTATATGTTTTCCTTTTTACAAAATTTGCCATAAATTCAAACTTATAGGTACCAATTTTTTATATTAAGTATTTTTTATTTATAATCCTAGTTTATATTATGCTAAAGCGATCGACATCAAAATCAAAGTGATTTTTTAAGATTTATTTAGTGAAAACCTTTTCGCAAGGAATGGAAATGTCATTAAAGAGCACCTATTGTCGCTATAGTCGCGAGCTGCTAGCTATACTTAAGGGCTTCCGTACAGTATATGAGAAATGATTTGATGATGCGGGCGGCGTAGGACCGGTCACTTTGGCACTATTGCGGCTGATATGATAATGATGATGATGATGATATGAGAGGAGACGCCGTTTATGCGGATTAAGGGTCCAACCAAACAATGAGGCTTTACAGCCCTTTAGTAATGTCCAAAGAAGAGGAGCAAACCTCAACCTCTGTATAACCCTTATGTTCGATTTCGACCTCCGATTACGTAAGTGTGTTACGCATATCTGCGTCAAGTTATACTGTGTGGTGTTGGTTGACTCAGGTTGTGAATGGCATGGAATTCCTTCGAACCTATAGTCGTCGACTCCCCTGTCATCTAGATAAGCAATGCCACTAAATCTGATTTAAGAGAAAATCCAACCGCTTTCAAGACATTTTTAAAGTACGTGCGGTAATTTACAGTAAGATAATACTTACTAAAGTAATCTTGTCGTGGGCATAATGCCGTGGAAGATTTATGAGCAAATAAAAAAAAAGCATTGACGCTAATTGTTTCCAGCTTTTCGGTACATTCATTTAAAGGAAATGGATTGCCCACGTTACAAATATATTACACTCGAAGAAACGTTGGATTATCCACTAATATACTTTATTCCATTGCGATACGGCATATGAATGGTCAGTTAACAGTGTTGTCCCAAATCCAAGTTTTTAATATAAATTCGCATGATTTTAAAAGTAAAATACATTGAGTCGGTGCTTGAGAATCTAACATTTCATTTGACTTTCAAGTTAACTGGTTTGATTCCGATTCTGATTAATCCAGTTTATTTATTATTATTAAAATAAGTGTATCAATGCTTTGAGGTTAGTAATATCCGTAGGTACTCAAGGCTTAATATTTGTGTCGACTTCATTGATCGTAAACATACGAAACTCATGATGGATTGCTACTGTCTTCGACTGATAAATTTTCACGCATTCTATATCTATAACGCAATTAAAGTCACATAAAACAATCTAAGCATGCTACATCACTTGATCATTATCATCAATCAAACTTATCATCAAAATAGGCTTTCTGTACACTAATCACGGATGTCTTTATTATAAGTATGAAAGTGTTCAAATTATAGTAAACAGTAGGTAGTACTAGTAGGAGTAGTAGTAAACACATTCTAGTACGCAACAAAATTTGTGTAATTGAAATTGAAATAATGCAGCGAAGTCATGGCTTTTTTCAGCATTTTGTCAAACATATAAGCATCCAATACCGGATCGTAGAGCGTCGAGCTAGAACCTTCCACAAAATACATAAACAGAGCTTTATTATGATATAGCCTTTACCTACACGTTACTTCTATTCTTGTGTGAAACAAAATCAACATCAAAGCGGAGTCTAATTAAATCTACTGAATAACCGACCGATTAGGGGCATTCGTGTTGTTACCCATAAGTTTCAGGAAATAGTAATCAAGTATTTAAAAACATCACGAAGTTATATCTAAGTGATTATTTCCAACAGATAAAGATTTCAATTAAAAAATAAAAGCATGTAGCAAGTAGTTTCAAACAATAACAACATGATATAAATATTCAATAGAAAAACAAAATCAGACTTCGTTAAACCACTACAATTACTCGTATCTGAGAAAGCAGTTTTCTAATTCATATCAGCCTAATCTCCAACAACGCTTCCTACATCAGATCATACCGCAGCAAGATTGTTCGACTCACTAATATTGTTCCGCCCTAGGGTCGCTAATAAAAGCCATTATTATTTCCAACCATCGGTAATAGGAAGTTGCATCCGCTAAAATCTGTTTGCATAGGAAATTGAGAGTTTTCTATGTAACCGACCCTTATTTTTCGTCAGAAGTGGGAAGAGCTGGTGAATCTGCACAATATTACAATCTCCCATCGTGTCCTACAATTTTATTCCACTCAGTGACTTTTTAGAGGAGGCCTTTGTCTAGCAGTGGACGTCTTTCAGCCGATGATGAGGGATAAATCGTCCCATACGTTATCAAAGGGTAAATATTCTAAATATGCAACCCGCCCCCTTTTATCCAATACTGAAGAAAATTAAAAATTGGCCATTACTGGCCTTGTTGTTTATGCAAGCCGCCCTAGACATCAACCCGTTCATTTCCTCACTCCAACACGACAGACGCCGAGCGCTGCGCAGGCGCCTCTGTTTACGGAAACAGGTATCTGCTATCACTGATGTAACAACTGTCTGCCCCCTCCCACCAGTGGGGGAACGAGAGCACGTACAGGCTGATGTTTTTTGTGCCGAGTCTGGTATAACGCGGCCAAATTAAAATGTTCCCAGCGCGACTTTGTTTATAACATCGTTATCGGAGGCGGACATCCGCATTGATACGAGTACATATCAATAATGATTAGTTAATGCATTTAAGATAAATTCATTTGGATAAAACTATTATATTAGGGGAAATTAATGTTACAAATCATCAAGGTCTAAATTAGGTATTATTTACAACTTATACAAGCATTCAATCAATACTCACAATCTAATTTCCGTGCTCACTCATATCTGCAACTCTTACTTAGTACACTATAGCGGTTATAGCTTCGCTTAGCCGGCAGGAAAAGTGGACCCTAATAGTAATCTTATAGATTTGAGTTATTCAAATTAAAAAAAAACCTAGCAATGTATATGCAATGCATTTTTAATTATTCTAAGGGTAGATTAGCTGCTGTAAAAAAATAATTCAATTTTCACATGAGAATCTCACAGAACTGAGTATTCAACAAATCAAACCACAGATCTCTACACTGACACACACGTTACCACATGTAGCACTAGCTACAACACACGCGCCTGCGCAGATGCACCACCGCCGCCGTGGACCTGTCGGTGCCGGAGTGGATACACTACGCGTGCGCGGCGCTGTTCCTGTTCTGGCTGGTGTTCGGCCGGCGCGGGAGCCAAATGCAGTCTTCCCCTTGAACCATGCGTGAGTCATGATGTCTTCTGCTTTTTTTGGGAGCGAGGTTGCCAAACACACTAGTTTTAAGTTCATATTTCAATTAAGAAGTTTCGATGTTAGGTACAAAACTGAGATCTCATACTAGTAATCGACACAAATCGTGACGACCAAAACACTAGTATACCGAAAACAATTTTAAATTAATGCGATTAGTTATAGAAGTTGTGCAAAATTTTTGTGGCTCTTTTCATAGTATTCATATTCGTTTTTAGTTTGAATGTTTAAAATGGTTGCAACAGATATTTGTTGAACTTCAATTTAATATCGCGGAACGAACTTGTTTATGAGATTCTTCTCCTCTTTTTTTGGCGTTCTGGCACAAATTGACTTGTATCATGTAGCGCTGCTCAAACGGACCACCGTTAAAGATTAAAATGATGTCAAATGCAAAATTCGTTAGAAAACTCAAACGACCTCTTCAATTTGGCCGTGTAACACCAGTCCGCTATGAAAATAACATCATGCTGTAGATGTGAGTGACGTACGAGCAGTGCCCCTCCAAAGCGTGCGCTAGCGCAGTTACCGGAGCGGCAGACGGCCAGTCGCTCTCGGCCAGCAGGCGGAGGCGGTTGGGTTAAGAGAACGTGTACATAGAAATTATTTTTGAATTAAGTTGTTTTTGTTAATATTTTTTTATGGAGTGAACATCATGCTCCTTAGAGCTTTAATGTCAACAATGTAGAAAATCACCTACTTTTGTAAAATGTTGTGGGTATGCACTTTTTTATTAAGTAAACTGAAATCTCTATACATACGAGTACCCACGTATATATTTTCTTTTTAAAAATTGCGTTTCATTGTAACGAATATGAAAAATAGTTAAAGTAGGCAAGATTATATAGTGTCTTCTCTCTCTATTCCGTTGTCATTGTAACTTGTTGTTACTGTTTCACGCTATTACTTGCAGAAACGTTAATCTTTTCTAATGTCCATGTTATCTACTTATAGTTCGAAGTTCGGATTAACAAGAAATAATCGAGCTGTAGAAGTTTTTCACCCATTTTGTTATTGTCTACTCGCCTTAAGCCACCGCTTAATGAATGTGCATGCATAATCGCATTTAAACTTTCGTGAGACATGTTAAAAATATACTTTTAAAATGCGCATGCAGCTGGGAAAATATCCGTTAGACTATACCACCATAGCAGTTTCTTTATCTCGTGCCTACCACGCAGATTAGTAAATTAATAACTATAATAATGTGTTAGAGTAATAAGTAATTACCTGCCGGGTAATAAACTTAAGCTTCAGATATAAAGACTTAGAGTACTAGCAAGCCCATATAAGACGACTGGACGGACCGGTAGCAGTCCCATCAGATCGGTCGGATAAAGCCGCAGTGTGGACGCTTTCCAAACTGTAGTGAGTTTCTGGCTTTGTTAAATATTGAAAGTGACAACCATTTATAAATTAATAAATATTAAATTCAATGACTTACTTCTTCTAATTCTTACTATGGGCCTGATAAGAAAGCTCAAAGTCACCCAAAGGGCAATGGAGAGGGCCATGTTGGGAGTTTCTCTGCGTGATCGCATCAGAAATGAGGCTATCCGCAGCAGAACCACGGTAACCGATATAACCCTCCGAATCGCAAAACTTAAGTGGCAGTGGGCAGGGCACATAGCACGTAGAACCGATGGCCGTTGGGGCGGAAAGGTTCTCGAGTGGCGACCGCGTACCGGAAGGCGCGGCGTAGTTAGGCCCCCCACAAGGTGGACTGATAACCTGGTAAAGGTTGCGGGAGTCCACTGGATGCGGGTGGCGCAGGACCGGTCACTTTGGCACTCTTTGGGGGAGGCCTATGTCCAGCATTGGACGTCTGTCGGCTGATATGAAATTTTATAATAAAATTGTATATTGTGAAGTACACAGCGCAGTAACATTGTTATGATGGCCCTCGCCAAGCAACAGGTTTTTCTCGTATTTATATTTTCACTGAGATGGAACTTAAATATTGCCATCACAGTCATTGAGGTACCTTCTGTATATATATTTACCAGGCGTACGGTAAAGGAAACTAAACACTCAAATTATTTAATAATAACGCATGATCAAATGGCACTTGTTTCAATTTCCTTGACTGTGTCTACCTAGTATTGGTTTGTGATGGTCGGTCGCTATGGTCCACGATATTTTAATTCCTATTTTTCACATCGACATCCGTAGTGATGACGCGTATCCTCCTAACAGCGTATTATAGTTTTAGTTATTCAAATTTGATTACAAGATTTCATTTATTATTTCGATGGGCCATGCGCGTTTACGTTATATGGGTGTTCAGATGTAAAAAATAGGAAGCAAAATATGCTGGACATTACCCACATAGCGGTTATATAATGAAATCGCAATCGCAATGACAAAAGACGCAACACGGAAACAGCGTCCCTGCAGCTCGCCGCTCACCGTGAAAGTCCATGAATAACCAGGATGGCATTTCCTTTCCTCGGCCACCAGCCGGCCGACCACTCCCCACGGCCGTATAAAACTACAAGCTCACTTAGAAAGCAGTTGTAAATATTGTCTAGACCGCGTATAGACGATATCGAATCAAAATATCTGTAGGGTATTATGGTGAGTTTAGACTGAATGAATGAGCATTCTTGCGCTTAGGGCTAGTCTTCACAATCTACGCGGAAGCTTTCGTCAAAATTTGCAACCCATTTTTAAGCCAACCGGTATCCTATTGAGCTGAAGTTTTGCGTAAGTTCGCTTACACCACGGAGATAATGTAATGATGGAGACAGAAGGCTCCTGCTCACAAGATGTCGACTCTCGAGTCTATAAACAGTTCAACACAGCGGAGTGTAAATTATATATTCACAGTTCTTTATCCGTTATCTTTCGTGTTATTCCTTGAGACTCATACTCGTATAACATGCTTATGACAAAAAACGTATGGCTAAGACGTAAAATCAGTTGGCTCGCCACGCCATTAAGTGAAAAGAAAGGTGTTATCTGTTCTTGCACAATGTATACCTAATAACTTCTTTACTTTATTTCCAATTCAGTGTAGCGTTTTCCAAGTAGATTACTTCCTGAGCAAATGTCTCACGGGTGGAATGAACACGCTTTACGTGGTATAACTATGTACAGTCGGCAACCATTACATGTGTAATATATAGTAATGATTTTAAGAAGACCAAATTAATTAAATGCTTCATTGACCTGTTTAGCCTAGTGGGTACTGGGTAGTGAATGTAGTCATCCTGCCTACGAGACTGGGTCTTGACTCTTGATTTTGAATCCCAGTCAGGGCTAATATTTGTGTGATGAACATGAATAATTCTTTGTTAGTTTGGTACTGAGTCTTGGGTGTTTTCTATTTTATTACCCGACAGCCCGAAGGAGAGGAGGGTTATGTTTTTCAAACGCATGTATGTATGTATGTATGTGGCATATTCTTTGGCACGCCCTGCAGCCTAAACCGTTTGACGGATTTCGACATATGAGGTGTCGTTGGATTCCTCTTAATCGTGGGAGTGACATAGGCTATAAAATTTTAAAAAAGCAGTTGGGTTTTTGAAAAATCTTTTGAATTCATTATTGTAATGTTCAGCATTACATCTATTATCGCTTTGAACCCATAACACACCTTATTGTGCTTACTATGGGGCTACTAACATTGTTCCATTATCTATTAATTAGCGGTGTGCCATACCCGAAAACAAGGCCGTTTTCCGATCTCTCGCCCTGTCGTATGGCGAACCGCTGCCGCTGCCGCCGCCGCTCAAAGTCGTAGGTGAGCCGGAGTAAGCGCGGAAACAAGCGAGCTTGATAACAACACCGATTCCAATCAAATACATTCAATGGAATTTACCTCGTGTTTTGAATAAATTGTAATGTTACGAATACTTGTGTAATGTGCACTGAGTGTACCTATCAGAGTTGGTCTCAGTTCGAACCCGGTGTAAATCATCGCGCGGACAGCTGTCGGTGCGCCGCCGGGCGGGTTGCCTTCATCGCGCTTGCGCGGCTCATACTATGCATACATTATCATAGATTTAGTGAAACTCGTTGCAGTTTGCACTTGGCAGTCGGCGGACTTAGATGCTAGCTTTCAGTTGTTTATGAAAAGATGCCTATCAATTGCCTTTTCCAACAAATCATTTTAACGATTACAGTTAGTAGGCCTATGAAAGAGTAATCAATCAAAGCTACCCACCGCATACAAACGCATAAATGCCTTCTTAACATTACTTTTAACTGATATTAAATGTCATATGCTATTACAGTGTCTCGGTGTCTCGTAATACACGGCTAACATCAGCACTTTCTTTATAACCATAAATAATAAAGTATATTTTACTTACATAACAATAGAATAACTTTTCTGAAAATCTTTTCTGCCGTTTTTGGACTTAATTTGAATTTAAACCTAAAATCCCAATAGTCACCGCCCTTAAACGAAATGTAAAGAGCATTGGTCCCAGTCATTCGTCAAGTATCTACGTTAATGAGTATCATTACAAGCAAAAGCTTGTAATGATAGTGTCCGAGGATTACGTATACGAAGCGTCATTAACGGAGCATTTGAGATAGTGATATCTCATTTTCTTGAAACGAGTCTAACTTGAAAATGAGTCTGTGCGGATTACTCGAAGCAAGTTTTTGGTTACATATTCATTAATTGCGATATACTCATTCATAAGTTCATTTCTTCTTATTACACGACTGCCTCACGAAAGGGAGGGTAAAGAACCCAGCATCTGCCATAATAGTACATTACGTAACTAGGGCGGTGAATTCGTGAATGCCCCAGATCGCAGGTGTTTGTGGCCCGAGCCGAAGGTGAGGGCCATAAATATGCGCTCTGGGGCTTTACGAATTACTGCCCGTGTTGAGTACAAAATTTTACGTCTTTACCTGGCCACAATTCGAGTTTTCCCGTACGCGCAGCATGCAGTAAACTCGCATTATGGCCAAGTGCGACGTAAATAACTATTTCGTTGTTCCGTGTTGATAAACCTTTTTATACCTTTTGTTGCCATTTATTTTTGCATGGTACTGAGTGCAGTTGCACTCGGGGGATATTTCTATAGCTCTAGTGAAAAGCCCTGAGCTAATATACGGGACTTGTACTCTTTTTCACTAGATCCACATATGTTCTATCCAGAACATACACGTATAATGTTTCTAATCTCAGATTGGTTCTGCGTTTTCTCCTATTAGTCATTAAACCTGCAATGTGACCGTTTTACTTAGTAATTAAGGTTAGGGGTCGAAATTAGAAAGCCGTTGAATTACACGTGTATTAAGAGATGATGGTGCTGCAATTAAACATTTAATAAACACTTTAACACAATGAAATATTTTCTCAGCTTCAGCGCGCTCGAGCTGGTTCGCTCTCACGGGCTGTTTGTATGGTTGATGTAGTTTGTAAGCCGTGACAGTGTTATAAGAATTAGCTATTGGCAACAGGTGAAAAGTGATTCTTCACTCTTAGCGCCTAATTTCTTGTAAATCATTGTATATAGGTAATTCAACTCGGAAGGTTATATTCAAATGCTATTTGCCGAATATCGTTCGTCGTCAGGAGTTTTCTGTACTGTTTAGAAACTGCGGGTTAAACAGTGGGTCACGTGCCTGACCATATTAGGCTCCTTGGTCACCCTGAGTGCACTTAATGCATCGCCGGCCGCTACAATGTTTGAGATGCACTTACGCATACAACATAAATCTTCGTCAACGACGCCTACCCGTGCTCTCCTCTCATTCGAATTGCATTTGGAATCGTTTCGAATTATTGCTCACGGGAAATCATAATTTATTAAAGTAAATGATGGGCTTGCTTCGAAGACTAGTTAAATGTTACTGTTGTATGTTTTCATAGGCTAACAAACACATTCAAATCACCAGAGCGCTTGGCTGTTAGCAGCATGAATGCAATTTAACTAAACTAGTGAATAAATAAAATAAAATAAATATTAGGGGACAATCTTACACAAATCGACCTAGTCCCAAACTAAGCAAAGCTTGTTCTATGGGTACTAGACGACGAGAGCTCACTCGCTTCCTTTTACTACCGCCACTTTTACAACTTTCCTTTTATTTTTTTGACGACCGCTTTAGCCTAGTTGGTAGTGACCCTGCCTACGAAGCAAGAGGTCCTGGGTTCGAATCCCGGTAAGGGCATTTATTTGTGTGATGAGCACGAATATTTGTACCTGAGTCATGGATGTTTTCTATGTATTTAAGTATTTATTTATCTATATAAGTATGTGTTTATCGTCGTCTAGTACCCATAGTACAAGCTTTGCTTAGTTTGGGACTAGGTCGATTTGTGTAAGATTGTCCCCTAATATTTTTTTTTTTTAATTACTGGCCACCCTTCTATAACAGGCCATGTTATACTAAATCGAATTCTGTTTTAAGGGAACACGGTTAATTTTTAGTATGAGGGGGCATTTCCGCAGGAGCGGTGGACACGGCTAACTTTGCCTCCAGAATGTGTCATGAGTCATGACATGTCTTATCTGCTAAAGTAGCCAAATAAATCGCAACACGTTTATTACTATAGGTGTAAAGGCGTGTTACAATATATTTGGCTACTTTGGCTGCTGCTAACTACATGATGCTGAGTGCTGACTCTACGATGTGGTTATCGGTTTTAACATAGACGGTTAAAATACATATGCATAGACGCGTGCAAATGAAATAGTCTCTTCTAATGTTATTCGATCTGATCTAATAAGACTATGCATTGCTATTTTAGATACCCGGCAGATGCCAAAGACACCATTAGTTTTATATCTCGGCTCTGAAACTTTATGCTAATTGACATCCAACCTGTAGTAATAGGACTGGAATCGATAACATCTATCGCATTACCTTAATGCTCTTAGAAACTATCAGTTATTTTTGTAACTGTCACCATAGCTTCTGTTTTAGATTGGATTTGCTGCGAATCCTTTATTTAATAGGTTTTTAGGTGCAGGAAGAGTCGGTTAAATATAAAATAAGAATAGATATCACATGATGGAGTATTTGTGGATATCGCCTTGCGTCCGAAAGGTGTTTTTGGTTTATAATATAAAATATCATCAAAGATTCTATCAATGCTACGGAGGTTTTGTCTGTACGTTCATTCCTTTAAGTAGGCATAGCTAACAGTTTTAATAACATTTTTTAAAAATTTAAACTGTCTTTATATTTGTCCAGTCCAGAGACGAAATTATCATCATCTACAAGTACAATCATTGATTATCATAAATTCATTGTTATGTGGATACACTTAGGAATTTGATTTACTGTGCAATTTGCTCACGTTGCCCAGCAACAGCAGAAGAGTCTTAAAACATTATTGCTAACCGTCGAGTGTATTTCCATCCCATTGCGATTCTGGACACTTCTGAGGCATTATACAGTGTTCATTCACAGCAACATCGACGACAGAGCAAGAGGCATAATGTCAACCAACTCGCGTGTCACAGGCTCATGAGTACAGTTCACGTACACACTCTCTTTATTATAGTTAAGCATCGATATTTCTAGCTCATCGATCCCGCGTATTTTCCGAGAACCCAAAGAGCCGCGAGATTAAATATAGCCCATGTCCACGTTGAAGGTGCATTTGATATTCGGATACCTTCGATATCCATCACTCCATGAAACTTTTGTTTAGTTATCCATTATTTATTTGATCGACCATTTCATAACTTTTTTTTGTAATTTTTTGCCATAATCATTACTCGCCTTAAATTTACTCTGATAACAAATTATACAAGGTACCTATAATTAGGTTGATTTTATGAAGATCCTGGTAAGTTAAGTTTCTGAGAAAAACTAATTAGGGCAAATTAAATCAAGAATTTCATTAGTAACCCATTTGAACCCATTTGATACCTACTGATGAAAAAACGGGGTACTACCCCCTACAAACAAACTTACAAGCTCACAGGCTTTTCTTGTTTATATTATAGTATGGATATCCCGTCCCCTTGTAGAGGCATGTTTATCAACATGATTGTCTTCTATTAGTTGCACCGCCTCGCCTGCTGTCGTTGACCGGTCGCCCTGTGTTATGTAAATGAGGCTCGTGTATACAGACTCTTCATTCAAACTTTGCATATGTTTAACACTTGCTTGTTAACAGTTATTTGGGAACACAAGTTCAACTGCTTACTTGCCCCCTTTCCGAACGATGACTGCGCTTAAACTTGTATGTACGTACAATTTCGGTGTTAGTACTTTGTGCAAGTCAACTGGAAAGTATGAAGGTGTTTGGTAATTATGTTTATTACTTTTCCAGGCTTAAAAAAACAGAATTCTTTATCTGGTGAACTGATATTGTTATTATCTTGTTTAGTTACAGGTATATTTATTTTTGATTCTACCGTTTAGTAAATCTTACTATCCTTACTAATATTATAAATGCGAAAGTTTGTATGTTTAGATGTTTGGATTTTTATATGTTTCGATGTTTGTTATTTAATCGCGCTTAAACGGCTCAAGAGATTTGGATGAAATTTTGCACGAAGATAGATAAATAATAATGAATAAGATAGTTTATAGATTATATCCCGGGTCCACGCTGAGGAAGTCGCGGGCGGAAGCAAGCATTTCATATAAGATGGTCACCGTATTCATAAAGTTTGATACATCATAGCCAGGCATACTTATCTATAAAAATAACACTAATAATAATAAAACAAGCAATTAAAATAAAGCATTTACAACCTTTCCCGTGAAACCCGTAGGTACTCGGCATCGACACTTAAACGGATACTAATTTCCAGCATTTTCACATTTATTATACCGGTGGTGTCACGTATCTATACATCCAATTTATTGACTTTCCCGTTAATGGTTTTTCTCGTTGGTCCGTGGAGGTCGAGACTCTTAAATCAGCCAGAAGGGAAGACACCGGTCAGTGGGACGTGGGTTCTTATACTTCTTATCATTGCCTTGCCTTTTTAGTCTTTGATACGACTACCGATAAATTACTAAAGCCGGTCAGAATTTGAATGTAATTGCGATCAAGTAGCTTTATTAGTAGTAGTCCTACTGCATTTATTTACCTGAATGAGTTTTTTATTATTTCTACGATGGCGAGACGAGCTAGACTCGTTTTCACAGGATCGACAATACTGGAAAAGGAGGCGGGAGGTCTTGACCAGATGTGGTATACTACTGGCTCTAATAGTGATAATATAAAAACAAAACAAACGTCGAAATAGAAGGTCACTAGGTTATGTTTTTTTTATCTAACTAGTAATTATCAGTCAGTATATGTAGTCATGCTTTTTGTCAAAAATCTTGAAGCATGTAATAACCGTCAAAATCTGATAACATGTCTAGCCAGCAAAACCACATAATGCTCCAAAGTTATGGACCGAGCATTGGATGAATATTAAATACCCGTGGGAAACGTTTTTTTAACCTTACTTCTGTAATGTAACAAAAGAAGGAAATCGTAGCAGGTAGTTATTTAAATTAAATTGGATAATAAAATTAATAAAGCAAGTTTTAATAATTACTTAGACTTTGAGTAGGTACTTTGGTCATATTGGACGCGTACACTTACTCCCAACTGCCTTGTCATACTCAGGTATGGTTTTTTGAAACTACTGTGTATTATACAAGACTCGCTTATTGTTAAATTATAGCAATCAGTTGCTTTATTCAAACCATTGATTCAAACTTGCAATAAAGATAACTACTTTAACATAAAAGCAGTCGTCTAATTTCAATGATTCTTCTGGTATTTAATGCATATAGTACCTGCACCGCCAGCTGGGGAAATCGGCAAAAGTGCACTTTCCAGATGCTGCAAGTTGCACGGGGCGGGGCGCCTGCCAATAAAATGTTGCGCGAACGCGTTGGAGGAAATGTTGCTAATTCGAATTTTTCGACAGCTTGTTTTGCAGTTGTGCAGTTGGGTTATTTTAGACTAGTGCAAGTTTATAGCTTACTACTACGTATAACATACAATTTTAAAACGGGAATTAGCTTACGTTAGGTAGTTTGCTAAATGACGACATAGTGACTATTCGAAATGGCTTCTGGTATTCAATTTTCGTGCCTAGAAGGAAAACACGATTCCTCCTGGAATTGAAACCTAAATAGATCGATTTTTCATCCTCGTAAACCCCTGTGCATCTGATGAAAACCATTGGAGCCGTTTTCGAAAACATATTTACAAAAAACAATATGTACTTGCACACTACTTACTATGTTGTTCGTTTAATATATGCAATACCGGGGTGATGGAACTTTGCTCGGCCTTTTTTTGTTTTTTTTTTTTTTCAAAAAAACGGGTGAACGGATATGAGAGCAAGCCAGATCGTTGTTTGCCCCCGTAAAGCCCCGCACTGCTAATCTTATAGATAAAAGTCGTTCGAGAATCCTTTTACAAACCAGTAACTAAAACAAATGATTTCCGTTAATGGTTTAGTATAATTAGTAGAGAATTGTGCGAGATGGCATTTAAACAACTATGATATCTTATTTCACAAGAATCGATATTCAAATAGAAGACATCCAGCAACATCTTAGCGGCACTTTTCAATGGCAAGGTTTTTCATCGACTCCGATTCATCACTTTCGTTAAGTGAAAACCGTGCGAACCTTTGTCGCTCACACTGCAATTTAAAAAAACGTTTAATATAATTACTCATTTTTGTATGAATAACGGTATCGGCTAATTACTGAGATCAATGGGTTCGGAGTATGATTTACCTCGGGCGGTGATTAGAAAGTGACGTTTCTTGCTTCATTATGTCTTCTTTCGTCTGTTACGGAGAGTGTTAAGTAACTGATATTGATACAAGGTATTGGTAAGTACTTGACAAAGCTCTTTGGAGAAACAACAGAGCATGATTACAGAATCATGACTCGTTGGAAAGAAGCGGGCGCGCTCTTGAGTACCAATAATGGGTTGTTGAGCTTATAAGATCAATTGAACATAAGTACGTTACGCATCTTAGTCATCTGTCATGGATTTAATACCTTTATTTAATAGAATGCCTGGGCAATGGAATTGAAAGGAACTTGCCCGGTAAACCGTCATAATAATTTGCTACGAGTATATTTGATTATGATTAATGACGACAAATCTAGAATTTGAGATTTTTTTCGCATTTATACGCATTGTGCCGTGTATTCCATGTATGTAAAGTTACCGTTTTTATCATATATGGTTAACTACTTGCTCTATTGATTTGTTAGATATACATAGGTTTCATAAAGGGTCGATCAACATTTTTTTTCCGGTAAGCAAGGAGACAACAGTGTAATTTCTTAGAAATATAAATAAAGCATGGACTCCTGCTGCTGGACTGCCTGCAGCTGGCTAAGAAGATGCTCGACCAAAAAAGTGCTTGAATCATAGTTTTAGAGTCTTCTAAGAAACGTAACCAGTTCCATGGTTCCAACAACAAATAAAAATGTCCCTAAACCCCCCTGGAGCCCCTATGATCCTCAGCTCGTTATAATCCTAAGCGGCCAGGAACTTTAAACCACAGATACCTACTTCATAATCGCTTTAAGTCCTAAAGAGAATGTTTACCCCAAAGGAATTCCATCGTTTCCTAGCGTTCGCAGCACAACGGTGTTGACAAGTCCCCGCAGTGACCCGTTAGGTCGGCGGCACTGCGCTGAACAAATATGCCGGTCCCTTCCCTACTAATACTCGTATTTGTCCACGGTGCAAGCCATGGGGTATCTACTGTTCGGTGGGTAAAGTAAACGTCACACGGTTGACAACTTCTTCTTTTTACCCGACTGCCCCCGTAGGAGGGTTATATTTTTCGAGCGTATGTATTTATGATGTATGTGGAAAAAAATCTATTTCACGGCCTATAGTTGAGTGTGCTTGATGGATGGATGGAGGAGATGGGATTTTTGAAAGATCTTTTGATTTTGTTTGTAAATTTTGTAGATTCATATATTCTTACTTAGGTACTTGTGTAAATGTTAACACCCATTAATAAAGTATTTATCTAGCTGTACTTGCAATAATTTCAAGTTTGTTCAACTTTCTGGCTTTCATTTCTCTTTCTTATTTTTCTTGTTCCTTGAATAATTACCGAATATTTTATTCAGACTTCGTGTGTTTATTTCATACTTTACTAATATGTAATATTAAAATCCAGAAATTACTCGTCATCAATTACAAAGCTGTCAGTATAATAAGAAAAGGTACATATGTTATTGAACCTTATGTTCCACATTGTAGGAGGGTACGTATTATTAGTAACGTAGATCAATTAAAAATCCTTTTAAAGACATGTATCTTTTTAAACATTCATGCAATGACGATGTTACTATTATAAGATAGAGTGCTTCTATTTCAGAACATCAATACGCAATTAGTGGCAATAGATCATAGTCAGCTCCCAAAAGCTTTGTTACAAATGAATAAGCCACCAATTTACCATGATCTTTTAACTGTGTCCAAAATAGTACACATCGCATTTCTCTTTATTCTGGTGGATGGGTTGTCGTTCGTCTGTGTCTTAAACTGGGATGTTGCGTGTATTTAAAGGTCTTAAGTAACTGGGTTTATTCACAAGGATACTCCTTTTTTTTTAAGTGAAACGAACAGGAAGTCGATGCATGAGTTAGAAGTGTTTGAACAGAACGCACGTTCATTCCAACCTGTTAAAATCCTTTGTAAATTAAAGCTATTCTTATCGATGTGTACAATGTTGCATGTTTGAACATTAAAGCAAACGGGACAAGCTCTATACTTACTAACAAAACTGTAGTTTTTGTATATGTGGACAAACGTGCATCGTTAATTTATCCATTAGACTTCATAGGATCACGAAAGTTCTAATTAATCCACGAACATTTCTAGTAACATTAACTACTTTTATTACCTACCTACATACCGCTTATGTCGTAATCAACAAACATTTCTGAACAATTGCCGCTGTTATTAAACACATTCCGTATATCCATCACCTAACTCAAATTACACTCGTACTCCTTAGTTATCTGCTGTAAGTAGTTGAAGTTATACAGCATCATCATATCAGCCGAAAGACGTCCACTGCTGGACATAGGCCTCAACCAAAGAGTACCACAATGACCGGTCCTGCGCCACCCGCATCCAGCTAGGGTTACCAGATACAAATTTCAAAAGTCCTGACAAAATTCCTGATTTTCGGCCAAAATTCCTGACACGAGCTTGTCGCGCTCGCGCTCGCTTGATTTATTTATGTCTATATCGTAAAAAGATAATTACGATTATTTATAAGTCATTTATGAAACTCCAAAGTACTTGTGGCTTTACCTTTTTTGTTTTTGTGATTAAAAATAAAAGTTTACAGTGTATAAAATTTTATTGTGTCATTTATTTGCCAAAAATTCCTGACATTTCCTTTTTCCGGCCGCATTCCTGACATATGTCTAGAATTCCTGACATGTCAGGAAAATTCCTGACATCTGGTCACCCTACATCCAGCGGACTCCCGCGACATTTACCAGGTCATCACCCCACCCACGCTGCGCCTTCCGGTACATGGTCGTCACTCACGAACCTTTCCGCCCCAACGACCATCGCTCCTACCTGCATTGTCGTCGAATGTTGAAGTTAATAAACATCTGCGATTAACAACTGATATTGGACCATGAATTCATACAAAAGTTCTCACATCACCAATAGCATTCATTCCAACTCGCTTACAGAATAGTTATATTATCAATTGATAAACGACTCGTCCAACGATGTGGTGACAGAGTTCAAATCTATCAAGACGTTTTGTCCCGAGATGTTTAGTGACAATTGTACCTGCAATGCAGAGATTGACAGTGACTATTGCCAATTGGTGAGAGTATAGTAACAATAAGAAAATATTCGTACTTAGGTGCAATAAAGTTCCTAGCACCTAATAACCAAGCTACTTTTAACGCCAATTGTATTTAGAATTAATGATGACATTCTCTGCCAGGTGAACTATGAAGAATCATCTGAAATAGATGTGTAAATCGCAGAGAAAAGTAAAATACATTCCTATTTAGTGAAGGAGGGAAAATAAATGTCCAATGAGCATTTGAAAACCTTACGCAAGAAGACGGTCACTACCCTAATGCTCCGGTGCTGGAATATTTTGTTTGCATTCCTGCATTCGAACGGAAGCTACCTACCGGTCCTAGGTATTTTGCATAACAAAAATCTTGGTCAACTTGGGGCCTTTTTTAAATATTTTTAACATGTTAACGAAATTCTACAGACACTTGCCACTTCACGAAGTGGCTCTCATAATGAGAAGGAGTCTGTTGAGTGTTCTTTGCGTTCATATTTATCTTTACATAAGTTACGATTGCCCCTGAGACATTCTTTAACATGTCATGCAAATTAGCGCACGTGTTCGTCTGATTCGGTTCAACTCAATTAAACCATCGTGACACATCTCCCACTTAATGTACGTCTTCATACAGACTATAAGACCTAATATACACGGACGCTGCGAAGGACTTTTACTTAGTTGAAATGTATTAATGAAACACGCATGACAAAGATTCGGAATTATGCGTGGAAAACTTAATTTTTCCCTTCGAAATGTTCATGATAGATTATTGTTGACTGCCAAGACATAAGCATGTAAATGGCTCGGTAAGATAAAGATTTTGTACATTACATTCCTACCGTGCTCTATTTTTCATCCGTTGACATTGAAAATATTTATTTAGCATAATATTGATTTGGTTTGGTGTTGTAAAATCAACTAAATATACATATTTAATCTTTGGTTCGTTAATCGTTTTATTTGAATTCGGATTCACCTATTGCTTATGTTATGATTATGAACTTGCATAATTATTTAGCGACTTCGCTCGAGGACATGTCATTAAAATATTTCACTTTTAGAAAGTGGCAAAAATAGAAAGCCAATTAAGTATCCAGCGGGGAAACAATTTAGACATTTATAACTTGATTTGACTGAATATCTTCCGTAAATATTGCTTGAATATACTATTTTTTATGGAATAAATTAAATTCAAGCTGTTAATTGATTTTACAGATCCAGATTACAGTTTAAATAGTTGTTCCTTAATTTATAAAAGGTGTTAAGTCCGATTGGAAAGAGATTACTGTCATGAGCTTAAATTAAGCACCTTGTCCTCTTATATGAAACAAACGCATTACAGACACGTGCTCTGCATATTAAGGTACAGTGATGGGCCATGAACCTAATAAACAAACCTATGGCAACTAAACACTTTAAAGATCTGCCTTTAGGGACTTATCAGAATACAAAATACCTACTGCATTCGATAACTCTACTGGCACCTCTTTCGTTTTCTGCGGCTGCTGTGGACTGAATTGTCACGAATACCTGTGCTGTAATCACATTTCTGTTTTGAAGAGCACCAGAGCTGTCCCTTGCAGTACTGTGAAGATATCCCTGCCATTTCATATGGCCCCATTGCTCTAGAAACATTTTTAAAGCGCTTGAATTCGGACAGTATGCGCGTACCTTTAAGGACCAGTAATTTCGCGGTTAATCTAACAGGACAAGCGGTGCTGGTCGGGACCACATCATTGCTGTAATTGCTCTACGTCTTAATAAGTATCAGTATGCTCTGGATTTCGAACACTGTTTTATAGTGGTTTGTCGTGTTTTAGATCCTACACTAGTATCTACCTGAATTCAATAGTCAAACAAGACTTACGTTAGGTCCCAGTGTACCTTGCAGCCATTTTAAATGTACCGCGTAGTTCCCAAATCTTTATGAATTTTGTCGTTACATTTGGTCATCGATCACCTTGTCCAACGAATCATTGAAATGTGAGTATACCATATGCATTAATTAACTTGAAATAAGGTGTCTCTTCAAATTACCTCTAAATTTATGGTAGAAATTCGAACCGTGTTGCACGCATTAGCTGCCAGTTCAAAGTAACTGTTACGTCTGATGTAGTAACAGGATAACCGTGTTGATTTAATCGGGTTGCGATGTTAATGTTCGGACTGACGGTTGATTATTTTTCCAACCTCATTAGTTAGCTAACATGAATCCTTTCGTGGCAAGTAGGTTACCTAGATCGCGTTCGCGGGCTTAGATGTGTGTATCGGGATTGTTACGTGTGTATTAAAAAAGCATTACGATGTTTGACGACTATAAGTGTCCATGCAAAAGCTACCTCTTTTTCGGTAGCCAATAAGGACTTACAACCTTTGCCCTTTTTGCTGGGAACGAGAGTTACCTTGAGAAATTTAAGGTTCGTGTTAGCAGATAGCTGATGAATATAATGAGTGAGACTAAGTATAACATTTTCTCCGACTTCTTCATTACATTGCCACGATTAGTGATATATTTTTGATAACTCAAGTTGTGTCCTTTGAATATCCACCGCTTTCATTGCAAACGAACAACCATCTTTATTTTGCGTTTTAACGTTCTGTATAATTAACCGACTTCAAAAAAAAGGAGGAGGTTCTCAATTCGGTTGTATTTTTTCTTCACCCGTAAATTGATTGCCCGCCTTTGTGCGCGAGTCGTGAATACTAAGTAACTAAAGGCAGCGAGCTAGTCGACAAGCTACGACTGAATTTGAATATAATGTCTACAGAAGGTTGTGAAAATATTTCGTCTGGAGTTCATTGAACTTAATTATAATTTGCATAAGCATATTTTATTGCATGAAAGCTGAACTTGACCTGCAACATAATATAATACACGTTTGATGGTGTGTAACATATGCAGCGAAAATGCAGTTGAAATGGAAATATGCAATGTGTACACCTAATGCACGCGAAGGTACGTGTATTCTCCCGCATTGCTGAGAGTAACGTGTCCTATTAACTGGAATACGACAGCATTTTTTTGTTTACAAGCAAGCAAGTGCATTGCATCAATGGCCACGGCAGTCACGTCTTAGCGCCTGAAATGACATTGACTTTCTTGTCGCGGGGCTGATAGCGCGGCGCACTGCAAGCCTGCGCCTGCGTCGGCACATGTCCGCCGCTCGCTGCCTCGCGCGCGCGCATCTACGCTGCGACCGCCTGCGTGCCGGGCCCGCGCCATGCCCGCAGTGAAAGTATTCAACATATTCGGCGGGCAGAAGCCGTCCGAGAAACATCCACCCGCTAAGGGGGCGATGCAAAAATTCTACAGGACATTCTCAGTCGGCAACGAGGCGTCCGAAACTAAAGGCAAAGTGACCGCGATTGCCGCGTGCCTCGAGAAAAAAATCAGTGAACCCGCAGTGAAACTTAACAGTGATAACGTGCAAAAGTTTTTAACACAAATCAATGTTAACGAGACTTTAGTGAGTTCGTCGGACGTCAAACCGCGCCACCACGCGTATGAGAATGTAAACATTGCCGGTGGGAGCGTGCTGCGACAAGAGAAACTACTTGACGAGACTAAAGGCTACTGCTCGATTTATGAAGACGTCACTGTACTTGGTAAGGTAGCTGCTGCAAAGGCACAGAAAGAGGCAGACATTAATGCGGAATCAAAACTCAATAAAGCCCTTGAGTCTTTCGATAAAATATTGTCTGAATTCTCAACAAGTACATCGGAATTTACAGTGACTAAAGGCGAATTTATTGTGCCTAAATTGCAAAAATCAAAAACTTGTAGCATAATAGAATCTCGGTGTATTCTGAAAAAAGCCAATTCCGGTCCACAAAGTGACAGGAAGAAACGAAATACAGTTTCTAGAAACAATTCTATAGACAAAACAACCAGTCTTTGGAATCTTGACGATATGAAAGAAAAGGAATTAACTACTCCACTCATGCCTCTAACACCGACACCTAACGACAAGATGATCCCAGATAAGTATGCCACTTATAAAATATCGTCTAAAAACTTGTCTCGGACGAACGGCATTAAAACCGAAGAGTTGAAAAAACTGGATGTTAAAACAAGAATATTGAAGAAAACGTTATCGAACCCGCCGTCGACTCCCGTTCCGGTTATATCAAAAACGAAACCAGTGACAAAAAATGTCGTTAAAAAAGTGAGTGATCCAAAGAAAACAAAACCTAAAGTATGTACAGATAATGGATCGACAAACACAAAACCATGTTTAGAACGGAGAGAACCGCCCAAGTCCCAGATGCTTAAAGCCAAGAGTGTCTGGGAAATAGGCAGCGAATCAATGGTTTCCTCGAACCTAGAACGGACCAAGTCGACCACTTCTATCGCGGGTTCTCCTAGTAAGATCCCGGTGATCAGGAGTCAGATGCCGCACAACAAATTCAGCAGTACGAGGGCGTTATTTTCTCCCACTCCGGTTGATCTAAATAATATAGACCAGGCCAGAGAGTGTGCTCAGAAAAAGAAGGTAAATGCGGCTCGAAAAACCACAGACAAACCTGATATAACAAAGCAAATAAAACAAAAGTCTTCACTCAATCTCAAATCGGACGTGAAGCGACAACAGCTCGACAAAACGAAAAAAGATGACAAAAAAGCTCTTTCATCTTCGAATCTATCTATACGAGATTATTCGGAAGAAATAAGTGCTATGCGGGCTAAACTGCAGCAAAGAAAAAACTACAACAAAAGAGATGTCGTCACAGCCATGTCGGAGCTCAAACGAAATGGAAATGCACCGGAAGAAATCGATTCGACACTATCACCTGTCAAGTCCATCGTAAAAAAAATAGAGCTCAGTACTGCTATGGAATCAAAGGCAGAACCGGCACAGTTTATAAACTGCAAAGTGATCCCAGTGGTGCACAAGGAGTTGTGCGTGGCCAATACGACTTTCCACAACCACTTGAGCACACTCGTCGGTCGGCAAATCAAGTATACGGAATCTAGAGACGATATAAAAACAGTCCAAGTAGAGAACATCCCAAAACACGCCGAAGAAAAGATATCGGACTCTCACTCGGACTGCAGTGACGACTCCGGTCACGTTTCCAACGATGCCGCGAACGATAACGATTCTGCTTTCGATAACGTGCACGACATGAGCCCCGTGCGCACCGATGTTGACGAGGTGGACTGCAAAATTTTCGACGGCCCCCAACAATTCAGGATAGATGTATCCGAGAATGCGAGGAGCGTGTGTCCCGTGGTGGGCCGCCGCAGCGGGCGCGGCATCGAGGTCGCTAGCGGTACACGAGGCACCGATGCTCCGAAAGTGGACGAACAGGTACGCGACGCTGTTTACATACAGATACTTACACAACAAATTACAGGGTTGTCTATCCGCGCACATTCTGGAGCTGCTGCTGCCTCCAGCTAATGCTAATGCTCCTAGCGCAAAACCTCGCTACCGATACCTTATCTATAATCTATCTAAACCATTAAACTGGTGTGACTTGATACGCAACTTGTTAAGCTGTTTATTATCCTGTAAAATTTAATGACGCTTGCAGGGCAGCGACATTTTATTTTGCTTGCGGTAGTAGTCGTAATACTATTCGATATTATCTGCTATATAATTTACTCTGTCAACGTCAGTCCAAGTGAAAAATGCAAACGTGCAGGCGCATCGATGAGTAACCTCACTATGTACCTTTATATTTAAATTGAACCATCTGTCTGAATTTCAAATTAGTACGTCCTTTCACATACCTACATGAATTTCCATAATTTATTAACGACGACACGCGTAAATTATTTGATATTTATTATTCGCGACTCCATAAAACCAATGATCATAATTCGTGAATGATTTAACATAAAAGTTCCGCTAAAGGCAATTTCGCATAGTCTCCCAACGTTACGATAACAAATTATGAACAGTTTGCATAATTTAGCTTCCGTTCTTGGGTGTTGAAAGCTTACCTGTACAGATCTGAACGGTTTCGTGTAAATAAATAACAACAGAAATTATGTAATAGTTGCTGGTGGTAATTCTCCGTAACCTAGAATCCGAAATATTTGCCAGTTGAATGCATAATTTACATAAGAGGAAAATGGATTGCACTGCGTCCCGTTGTCATTATGTAATTATCTGATGGTTTAACAAACATGTTCTTTCAGATGTTATGCCAAGGAATAACGTAATGTTTAAGGTCTTAATAAGTTGCATAACTTATTCGAGCCCATTACTCGGGCCCTGATTTGTGCATAAAAAAGTCTGTGCGAGACATCATTTGGGACATAATGCCGGCTGCGCGTGGGCAATTTATCGCGAACAAGACACGCGACAGGTGCACCGCAGGGGTCATTATTTGGGAGCTTTATATACGCTCTTACTTTCACCGAATTGGTTTGAGTTGTTATTTTATGGTGTGGTTTGACGCGCTCACGATTATGTGAGCGCTCTTTGTTGTGGAAATGTAGATTACCTACCTGACAATTACATATTTATAATAGAAGGTGAACCAGATAGACTTGTCTGCATCCGTCTGTCCATCTCCTTTCGGTACCTATTGCTTTCCAAGATTGAAATGCAGATCTCACCCTACGTGCTGGATTGCAGGTAAATCACCTGTCGCTTTCCGTTTTTACTTTCTCACTTCGCAGTGTCACAGCAAATATTACGTGCACCAAGCCATAAAGGAAACTTGCAATACTATCTGTATGAATATTTATACAAAGTCTACAATAAACATTCTTTGCTTCGAAACATACTGCATTAATACGCTGTACACTTGTAAACGAAGTGCGTAATGAAAGGAGTCTTTATTGATATAATTTGACTTTCTACTGGCAGTGGTTGATTTTACTGGCTGTTTGTAAATCAATTAGCGCCTCGGCGTTACATTTACAGCTTGCAAGCTTGTAATGTAATGGAGCTGTTTTCTTGGCGAAAGGATCGTTGCTCGTGACATCTTTATGATTTTGTTTTAAAACGGTTTTTTGAAAACGTTAGCCGTTCATTAAATAATTGGAAGGAACCTTGATTTAACGTAAACTCATAGTAAAATGCTTTGAGTAGTATACTTCCAGTAGAATATTAAGCAGATGAATAGTATCATCATCCTTCTAGCGTTTATCCCCGGTGGTGCCTAATTCGGAAACTAGTGCCTCCGCCAAATCTTGGGATTAGGTAATCCCAAGATTTGTCGTAGGCACTAGTTTTACAAAAACGACTGTCTTCTGACTCCCTGGCGTATGATGTTTAAATTGAATGAGGTAGCTTAGCTGTTGGTTTGTAAATGCCAAATTCATAAATGACGACATGCCTTTAATTGTGTTACGTAACAAAGACGAAATTCCCGGCACGCCGTTAGGCATACGCCTACTCGACTCACCGAGCACTTCACACTCCATCCAATAAGAGAATATAAAGATTTATCAATTTCAATTCCAACCACGATTACTAGTTTACATTATTTTCAATGTACCAGGTCACGTCTTTGATTTCGTACAAATTCGCCCCCGGACATAAATTAGACAATAGCCACGTACTGTGCGTATGCGTCGATTCTGCCTGTTATATGCTTATCACGCGCCGGCTTTCTCGCAACATCGCGGGGAAAGCTATATCCTTACAATAAAGCTTATAACTGGTTGCCGTGTTGTTATCGACATTGTATACATATTTACGTACATATATGAATTTCGCTGATGAGTTAATCTCGTTAAAAATAAATCTTCATCTGCGCTTTGTCCTAAATTCTCACAATATTATCTGACATTTGGTGTAACGCATCTTTATAAAACCGGACCTTTGTATGTTATTTTTCCTTTATTTTTAGCTCTAATATAGTTATTTACGATACAAGTGCTGAAAATAGGAAATTCGCAACGAGTGGTGATAAATTAAAACACGACCGAAGGGAGTGTTTTAAATCGACACGAGTTGCGAATTACCTATTCGCACGTGTGTCGTACAACGTTTTACAGTACATATGGCTCTTTAAAGTTTCGACATATGCACGAAAAGTGCTCTTTTCCGCACTAGTGCGGGAAAGTAGCACCATATGTACTGTAAAATTATTTGCTTTCTTTCTTAATTACAAGCGTACACAGCTTGATTTTCGTCAAATAGCCCCGATATATTTATACAGTTGCTTAAGTAAATAGTATCTGGTCCACCATCTTCGGGACATCGTCTGGTTTCTTTATACCACAAATTACGAATAATCTTCCTATTTAGGTATCGGCTGAGTTCCATTATGCAGAACAAGTTTATCGAGTATAGTAAAAATAATAAGCTGTCGGCCGAACTAGTTTGTGGCTCTATTTCTTGACCAGCTTGTCTTTTGGTCTTATTTTTGGTCATTTATACCACGGCGGTGGCAAACAAGCACACGCCTGCTTGATGGAAAGCAGACACCGTAGCCTAGTTTATTTATTCGTATGGCTATTAGGTCGTTATTGACTTGAGGGTTCGCTGTGTTGACTTGACGGCAAGAGACAAATGCATGTCCCTTACTCTCAACTGCTCTCAACACATCCCCGGACGCTCTGGAGACCTTAATAAACCACCAGGGACACAACACCATACTTACAAAGCGAGCAGTGGTAGTATTATGATTGCGGTGTTATGTAAGGTAGAGATATTTCACCAGATGGGTTGTTCCGAAAATGAGCGAACGAGTATGAAATTCCGCTGTGCACAACCTCTCTTATAACCTGCTCTCTCTTTCCAACTTACAATCATGGGAGCAAAAGACAGACACGCTTAGCAATGTGTTGAAGACACAAGTTATTGCTATATTTTTAGGGTTCCGTACCCAAAGGGTAAAAACGGGACCCTATTACTTAGACTTCGCTGTCTGTCCGTCTGTCACCAGACTGTATCTCAAGAACTGCGATAGCTAGCCAGTTAAATGTTTCACAGATGATGTATTACTGTTGCCGCTTTAACAACAAATACTTAAACAATATAAAATAAATATTTAAGGCAAAAAAAACAGGTTTGTTGTATGTATGTGGAGCCCCTCCCATACAACAAACCTGTTTTTTTGCCGTTTTTATAGATGATGTTCCGGAACCCTCCGTGCGCGAGCCCGACTCGCACTTGGCCGGTTTTTTCTAATGATGCTGTCTATTGCACTCTCATAACGTGTTTCACTTTTAGCAGGACAGTAAACACATAATTATACAGATTGAAAAGAATATCGATCGCCCGTCAATCATCTGTTGATTTATCCGTCGCCGCAGCATTGTATACCTACTTGAAGTTATTTAAGAAGGCGAGAAGTAATAACAATATTCATTCAAATAACGTCTTTACCATCTAAGCTACTAGATTCTAATTTAAATAACAAGGCTTATAAGTTTTCGATCTCTTATCAATTGGAACTATAGAGTATCTATAGCAAGTACAAGTAGGTAGTGTAGAAATTCGTATATTTTATTGTACTCGTATTGTCTAGCTACTAGTGTGGGGAAAGTCGCTACACGGCGAGACTGATATTTCTCGATAATTACTTTTATTATCTTGCTATGAAAGTTTTAAGCGTGCATGGTACCTATTGTCCTAAAGTTCTTTTATTGTTATCAATACGGATGTACGTACCATGTTCGTGTAGGTACCTTCATTCTAGTTGGTTTTAAAGGCCTTACCGGACAGAAATAAATAATTGCTGAATAATAAACTAGTTCCCAACTTCAAACAAATGAAATTGGGAAATTGGAAATTCTTGTTCCTTTGTAAGCGCAACGGCTTGGCGGACAGAAATTCACTCAGTGCATAATCATGCGGGTAATTATTATAGTAAAATTGTCTAGATATATTTGTGAGTATTCTTATATAAAAGTGCATGAGCACAAGCAATAACCCATCGGTTGTTAAGGCCGTCTGTCTCTCTCTACTTAAAAGCAGAATTGTGCCCGCAGCTCAGCTCGCGTGGGATTAAGGTGTGTGTCAATCCTAAGTTCTATGATTTCTATAAAATTAAACATCAAAATTGTTAAGAAGAGAGGAAGTATCAGTTAGTCAGATGGATGAACCACCAAAATCAGAAGTCTTTGTTATGTTACCAAATGTAAATACAATGCAAAGCAGAGCAATTTAGTAACAAGCCTAAAATTTTTCAATGGCTAATAAAAATTAATGTTTATCACATTCCTTTATCCACTTTATTTACGACTGCACTCGGATTTTACTACGACACGCAAACCAAAGAAAATTGCGTTCAAGACCAATTCAACTGAGTTAAGCCTTTGACGTTGGCAACCCAGATTTCATCTCAAAATTGCCGCCGTAGGTGTCGCCCTGCTTGGACTAGGCCTGAATCAAGCTTGGTCGAGGCTACTAAACGACATTAACTCCCTTCCTTAACATCATTCCGTATTTTAGCGGCTTCAAAATTTGAACCCTATTTTGTGCTGAGCACGGTTACTTTTAGGTATATCTAATGGAATCATATGCGAGGTTGGATAAGCGTCGCGTGTGTTAGTGTTCACTCACCCGCCCGGTAAGGCGAAGTGATTTGTAATATAGGAGGAAACTGACAACTTTCTTCCGCTCTAAAACTGAATGCAGTTTAGATTTATAGTAGTCGTCGGTACATTTGATTACTTCGCGCGGGTACTTCGAGTAAATTATGGCTGGTGGTTGTCAAAAATGTATCTGATAAAACTATGAAGATTGCGTAATTTTGATTTAAAATAAGATCAAAAACTGAGATAAGTTTTTTAAGATGATGAAAATACCCGTTCCTTATTTTTTACTCTTGGGTATGCAAAAACTGTTAGTCATTACTCATTAGTATAAAAACGAAGCATAATTATTATGGTTATTCGGAAAGCACTTACGGTTAAACGTAGCACAATTACTCATTTTCAATACAATCTTTAGAGTTTTTAAACACCTACTTGTTTTATGAAATGTAATCCGATGTTTGATTAAATTTTATAATCTTATTTTAAAGTAGGTATTGTGTTTGCAATGACTTTAAATATGAATACGGGTTGCATGGTAATTGAGGGGAAATTACTAGCAGCGTTCAGTCCTCAGTATGGTCGTTGATTATCATATAATCAACGACCTATTCGATGTAATCGGATATAACAGTACATTACATTTACTGTCCCGCCTTTTCTCTTCAAAATTATGCAATTAATTGAGAAGTAGGTAGGTAACAACACTATTACGCAATCTCACAACTTAATGAATGACTTAAGGAGTGTCAAGTATCAAATTATAAATGTTGTGATAGGTATAAACAAACTGATCTGTCTTGTAAACAAATCAAGATAATTGTTGTGTCTCGTGCGATACTTATGTCAAGATATATCAAAAACCCCGTCGCGGTAGTTTCCGTATAATGGTTTTTGGACTTCATTGCTTATTTTCAACACAATATCATGCTTTTGGGCGATTCTCCGAGCGTCTTTAACGTCATTGTCGTCTCAAGATTATTTTTATCAGAGGTTAAACGTACCGCAGAACCTTTAATCAAAAAAGATTCAGTACTGGTATTAGCTAACATCTTCATCAAAAGTAGACTCTGATACTTTTACCTTTTAATAGTATTTGCTGTCTCCGACAATGACGAAAAAAAACGCCTTAAAACGCTGAATATTCGCCCTTTTATTGTTTTAGTCGCTCATTGCACCTTATGCAAGAATGCATGCAACAATTCGTAAATCAGTAATACTGTATTTGGTCGTTTGCTCAAAATTGTCATACGCCATATGTCAAAGAATATGGAATGTCCTTGAAGCACCGGGGTGCAACGGTAGCTAAAGGGCTGCCACAACTGCACGGCTATCACACGACGGCGCGCGAGCTCTCTCGATTTTTCTCGCACTACCCGTCTCTCTCTTATTAGAACACTTAGTAAAAGAGGTATAGTGCGAGAAAAATCGAGAGTATGTCGCGGCCGTCTCATGGTAGACGTGCTGATCACTTGCTGGTCAAAGCGACATACTAGGGCCCATAAAAAACAATAATAAGATATTTTATCCTAAAGGTACACAATAATTAAACCACACTTACATGAGAATCTCCGTCGCCATTACTACTTCCATACAGCTTTCCGTTTCATATTTCCAGTAGTTTGCTTTGCATCCTGCGTAGAAAGCTCTAGGTGAAAACTTGACCAGTATATGGGTCACACATTGTTTCGTCAAAACGTTTTCTAGTGCCTGCAATTAAACACCACGAACGCTGTTTACTCTATGGCTAACGACTTGGCTGTTTGTCTGAAAGTAACCTGTTATTATGTTTGTTAGTTACAAATCGGTCTGCGAAACAAATTGCTTTTAAAGTACTTTGGCTGCCTAGGTACGCAGTATAAACATACATAGAAGTATTAGTTTAGTATTACTGCTACTGAAGCTTTCATCGCTTTTAGCTACCCACAAGAAAAATTGACAATCGAAATTGAATCAATAGATATAGTATAATAGATATGTGTTTATCAAAAGCCGGCTTCTAGTGTTCGAAGCAGCATGTAAGTTCATTATACATTTGACAGTGTCTATGGGGCCGCCTTACTACAGCGTTTGTGCTCTTCAAATATCAACTCAATGATCAGGATCGCGCCTGTAGGTAGTTAGTGTGTTTTTTATTTAAAATGTTGACTTATCTTCTGTTCTATTGACATTTATGATTTTTGCTTTCATTAAATTTTTTGGTTAATCATGGACATTCGTGTAAATTGACGTAGAGTATAATGTATTTTATATATTATGAAATTTATTTTATTTTAATTATTTATTTATTTATATAGGAAGATCGTAAGTAGCCTAAAACAGTAGTGACAGTGAGCTAATAACAGATCCTCACCGATAGCGAAATAAATTATTTAAAAAATAAGTGCATTCGCGTCTTGTTATACTGCTGGATTAATTAAGTAAGTACTTATTAAATATCTAGGGAAATAAATAAATCTAATCTAAACACATGTCAATCAATCTTGACATAATTATCTAGATAGTTTTAAGGCGCGTAAATTACACAGAAACAACAAAACAGACGGTTACTTTCGCATTTATTGGTATGGATTTTGAGCTCCTCTATAATTCTACTCGACTGCACTCGCCTGGCGAGGCGTTAATAACAGTGCATGTTTATCTCATCTCGGAAACGCTAGACGAGCGGTAAGCCCACATTAAACCGAGGTTCAGTCTGTTACTGTACTATCTGAACTAGTTGTTTACTTAGATACCATTCCAGTTATGTCGGTTAAAGGCATCACGACATGTGACGGGATGAGGTTGAACGGGAGTATTGGGTTGTTGTGGTCTTAACTGTTAACTTGTTAATTTCAATATTTATATTGTGATGTTTCACCTTTGGGTCTTTGGGTAAGTAAATTAAAACTATGCTCTTTAGGCTGGTAGCTTAGACAGGTGAGCAGTCGTGACCTCACTCCACGGCAGCTCGATGATAAGTGTCAAGCGATGAGGCTACCCTAACTTGTATTTTTTTGTAGTGTGCATACACTACAAATATACATAGAGTATATACTCGAAACTGGAATTCAAGACCAAAAAAACTACGACAGATACGTCACTGTCAAATCTGTCAAAGTCACATATGTCATTGTCAAATAAAGTTTTCAGGTTTCGCCAACCTTATTGTTATATGCTTCTTTGTATTAGCTGGCACAATTCATTCATCAGGGTTTTCTCAAAAAAAGGAACTTAATTATAAACTTTATTTTTAACTCTACTAACATTGATAACATTTTATTGTAAAGAACTTCAAGTTGTTGAAACCAATGAACACACACGACAGTGTGCCATATTATTAAGACGGTATGGAAAAGTTAAATATAACCATTTTTTAATAAATTGTTTTTATTTATCTTCATCTTCACCATCACTAATGTCAGAATCACTAACTTCGGAATCTGAGTCGGTCGCTTGTATAATAATAATAAAGTTTTCCACCACTCCCGTAATTAATCCGTCTAGTTTGCACATCTCGTCCTCTACTTTCATGACATGACTTATGCCACTTCTGCGGTGTCACCTCCTGGAGGCTACATGAAAATTTTAAATGTTTTATTATTCCTGGCTACATGCCCTTTTACCTGAACCCATACCAACTCAATTGGGTCCAATTCGCAGGGGTAAGAAGGCAATCTTCATACTAGCACGCTACAAACTATTATTCTGCAAAAATAGGCTATTAATAACTCACAGGTAGTTAAAATGTTGTACCTACCAAATGTTATTTACACCTGAAGTGATACAAGCGCAATACCAGCTTTGCGACCAAAAATTACGGATGGTTAAGTTTTTATTAAAGCGTCTATTGTATTTAGTTAAAAATAAGTTAAAAAAAAACTTGTTTAAATTATAGAATTAAAATTACCAATAAATAAATTAAACCAGCGTGTGTTTTCAGAAAAAAGGTATATACTATTGTACTCGATCATTTTATTGCAGTGGCAACATTGTCGTAGTTTTTTTGGTCTTGAATTCCAGTTTCGAGTATAGCTAGGTATGACGTGGTAACTTTTTATATTAAAAAAACATAAAGACCCTCATTAAACTCTTTAATTGCAGTGTTATGTTTATAATTTACATTAAAAACAAAGTTTTAACCGACTTCACCGCTTCAAGTGTTGCTATAGAATTTGAAGAGTTTTCTCGATTTCGCCAGGATCCTATCTTCAGATCCTGATGACCGTGAAACCACCTGGTAAGGATATCCTTACAAACCAAAAAATATTTTAAAATCGGTTCGTCTTCGAGTAATCTGGTTACCGACGATTTGAGACACTCTTGATTTTTGTCAGTTAAAAATACAAAGACAGCCACATGATTTTTTTCAAAAGCTTCTTCAGGTCTAGCTTTAAAAAAGTTCATTTTCTCGTTTTAAAAAACTTACCATCAATTATCTCAGTCATATCATATTTTTCGACGACTGTGTGAACACTTAACATCATCAAAACATCCGAAGGAACCTAATCATGTTTATCCAACATGATCCCAAGCTTCGTTGCGTCTCATAACAAGATCATAAAGGATCATGTTTCCCACTCGTAACGTCGAAACCTAATCCCGGTAGCAGTCGGATGCCATGCCTCATCAGGCATTATGCCTCAATCGGATTAAGTGGGTCAAATGTACAATGGTACTGATTGTTCGGACAATAGGGCCAATGTAATCATTGCCTATTTACTGTGTAATGTCGCTATCGATTTCCTAAACGTACAGGTTAGATAGCTAAACTAATTGTATTAGTCCGCGTGGAACAAACTTTCACGCCGCTATTTCTGCCCTTGTGGGATGATTTCTGGTATAAAACTATCTCTATACCAAATTTCATCTAAATCGGTTCAGCTGTTTAAGCGTGGAGAGGTAACAGACCGACAGACACACATTCGCATTTATAATATTAGTACGGATTGGTTGGTTCGTTATGCTGGGCATATTCCGCAAGTCGACATCCAGTGTGCCTGAGAAAGAGGGTACTCTAACAAATCGTTTAGCGCAGATATTCAATGGTGGAAATATTAAAAAGTTTATGAAAAAAAAGTCAATAATGAATAACAGATGAGTCTCGATAAAATGACGTTTTCTTCCCACTTTCAATTGGAAAACAAAGAGGTTTCTGATAATATGCAGTTAAATAAACTTTTACGTCACACCTGGCCATAATGCCAGTTTTACTGCACGCTGTGCGTACGAGAAAACTCGCATTGTGGCCAGGTGAAGACGTAAAATTTTGTACTCAACACGGGCGGTAATTCGTAAAGCCCCAGAGCGCATATTTATGGCCCTCACCTTCGGTTCGGGCCACAAACATCTGCGATCTGGGGCATTCACGAATTCACCGCCCTAGTTACGTAATGTACTATTATCTACTCATTCAGGTTCCGTTGTTCTAACTTCATATATTTCGCTACTATCGACACATTGTAAATAAAATAAAACAACAACTTATCTCTTTCTACGATAGTCTTGTCTTCAATACCCTAATGGTAATAGCACGTCAAATCGAGAACACCGGCTGTCTCTGGGTTACTACGTCGTAATTTGATCCATAAATGGATGAGAGGCATTAGTGGTTGTTTCTCGTTATCACTGTTGAAAGTTGATGATTCACTGCAATGCTGGTGTCAATTTCTAAGTGTGACGTCATGTTGTGCGTTCTTTATAATTGTACTTGGTTTAGTAGGTACTGAGTCAACTACATAGATTTGACTGATAGACAAATCAGCGCATTAGTCAAAATGTGTTTGACTTTTTACAAAAAGTTAATAACCCTCTGTCAATTATGAAGTTTGCAGGGAAACAGACGTCACATTAACGTCACAATTGTTTAGGGTGTAATAGCGTAATATATATAAAACTAGCTTCCGCCCGCGACTTCGTCTGCGTGTACAAGGGATAAAAACTATTCTATATTTTAATCCAGGCTTTAAACTATATTCGTGCAAAATTTCATCCAAATCGGTTGAGCCGTTGAAGCGTGATTGAGTAACGAACATCCAAACATCCAAACTTTCGCATTTATAATATTAGTGGGATACTAGCTTCTGCCTGCGACTCGGTCGACGTGGAACTCGTTTATATCTTAGCTCCATACAAACTGTTAACCCCTATTTCACCCCCTTGGAGGATGATTTCCAGGGTTTTTAACTGTGAGAATATGTCCTTCTCCGGGACTTAAACTATTACTATACCGAATTCCGTCTAAATCGGTTGAGCGGATTAAGCGTGAAGAAGTAACAGACAGACCGACAGACAGACTGACAGACACACTTTCGCATTTATAATATTAGTATCGATTTCAAATATCAAAAATAAATAGAGGAATAGTAGCTTCATATATATATTCCGAAAATTTAGTTTTCCGAAGTTTTGTTTGATGGTAATGTAAAAATAATTTGTTTTTACTATTGTCAAATTTGTAAATCCGTCTAGTACTACGGTCTCACAGTTGCTTTACTGACTCATAAAGCAATACAGAAGATGCGCATGTAGATTTAGGTGCATTTTTCCTTTCTGCCCCTATGGTTAAAGAGAGAGTTGATGGTGAGTTGGGTACTCACAATTATTACGGCTGAGCTTGCTTAGCACCATAATTCCTCATTTTCGGGAACAAGAGAGAAGCTATTATATAATTTCTATATGGCCCTTATCCTACACTCTACAGTACATACAACTAATTCCTAACACTTACAAGCCAAGTTTATAAGTCAATTTGCTACTCGACTTACCGAAGCGTACATCTGGGTTAGCAATGCCTGATGCGTAGTCATTCAAAAGCTGATCATTGGCATTGTTATATAAATTGGAAATTCGCTTTCTTTTTACGCGATCTGCGTTGAAATCGCCTAATACATGGTATTACGGGAACTTATTGGTAATTGAATCTATTTCCTGAATGATTTGTACGTTTTATAATCCAACCACACGGATCTATTTAGCAACGGAACGGAAGATTTCCTGTTGCTTTATCTTTGTAAATTGGTACCTACTTATTTATCTTTGAACATCAACAAGGTACCTACGTAACGTAGTATGTAATTATTATACTCGGCATGTTGAAATTTCAGATATATAGGTCCAGATATTTGTTGTTTACCCTCGGGACGTATAAGAACTGATTTTACCCCGAATATAAATAACCGCTAATACCGCTTATATATTCATCTATCAATGTTACACCTAAATAATAACTGTTTTACCCCCCACAGGGGTGATTACCCTCAGGTTCGGAACTGATGCGCTAGGTGCGCCCTAGCCAATGCTTCGACATTTGTTAAGTTGTACGCATGTACTTACGATACATTTTGCCTTGTTACAGATCATGTTCCGCGGCGGCGTCGTCGGCGGGCTGGACGCGCGCCGCGACGCCGCGCTGGCTCGCGTGCTCGTGCGCCTGCAGGCGCGCGCGCGCGGTCTGCTCGCGCGACGACGCGCGCAGCGCCTGCGCACGCAACACACGGCCGCGCGCTGCGTGCAGCGCAACGTGCGCGCGTTCCTCGCCGTGCGCGACTGGCCGTGGTGGCGGCTGCTGGTGCGCGTTACGCCACTGCTCGCCGTGCACAGGACAGAGCATCGGCTCAAGCAGGCACAGGTGGGTTCAGTGCTCAACTTACCAGCGATTACACACGGTGACTTTTTGCAGCGGCATGGAATCGATGGCTAGTATCGCGATACAGTCGAACCGAAGGGCCAGATAAGGGCGAACTGAAATTACGCAACTCACAGCTCGCAAATAACGATCGTGTAACTTCACCCTTAAAATCATTCAATACCCAAAACCATGTAACCTGAAACAATTAAGATACATTTTCAAGTGACTGCGAAATGAGATTAACCATTAGAAGACCAGGTAAATATACTTAACTGTTACTGCGGAAAACCTGGCGGTACTGTATCGGTGACATGTAAGACCTTATTGGGTAACAATACATTATTCAAATTAACGAAAATAAAAAATAACAAAATCTTTAAAGTAATCTCTAACGTGCTCTATCAATCATAATACTTAAATAGAGATAGATAGTTAAGGGACCTCACACGTAACACAAGCGGCACAAAAAGGAATTTAGATTGACGACATATTTCCAAGTAGTATTATCATAGAACAAACGCCTTTAACCTTAGTCACGTCACTCCTGACGAATCACATAACTACTATAACTACTCATCTATTTGAGTAGTGTTTTCAGCTGTTTTCAGTATTACACACCTACGCATAAGTTATGTTAACTTATGCGCAGGTACATGTATACCGATATGGTTTCTATGTGGGTCAGTGAATCCTTTATCAATAAATATGTTGCATACAAGTTTTCTCAGCCATGCCCATTACGCGATTCCCTAAGGTTTGTCTTTGGAAAAACAATTGAGCTCTTGAAAATTATGAAAGAGTTATACTATTATTATTGTAATTATAAAACCCTCCTCCCCTGAAGGAGACCTGATGGAATATACTGTGTAAGAAGGTAACATAGTGGGTGATGACACGACCGCCATGAAAATCTACTAAAGGGGTTACATGCAGAGAAAACCAAAAAGCTCATCACCCGTCTGCGTCTTATCGTTTTTGTAAATACGTCTTTGTAAAAATACAACGGCTGGTCACTACTTACAATACAACAATGTACCCAAGCGCTGTATAGTAGTGTCGCAATTGGGGTCCATCTGCGGAGGCGGGGTTATCGCCATTAGCCAATGGCTTCCTGATTGCAAGACGCTCGGTGAAATGGGTCGTCGCCCCGCGCATGTCGGCTGATAATTTTGACGTTTACGTTTCGAAGTTTATGTCTATGAATTATAAAGCTGGCGGTTAACCGCCGCTTAAACAAGCCTAAAGAAATTACGCCGCGCCAAAATAGATAAAATTGACATTCAGTGGATATAAACTTTTTCCCGTACCGCCGTCCGGACTCTTTTTAATACACGGGCAGCTATAGTTCGATATATATGTACTGTCGCTTATTGTGATTCTCGCTACTTCATATAACTTCGATAACCTTGCGCGCATCCTCTTGTGTTACCAATTCTTCCTTTAACGGCTGTAAGATAAGCCAAGAACTCAATACCCACTACTTCTCCATGTACTGGCCATTAAACTATAACAGCATCAAAGGCAGAGAGCATTTCCGTGTATCAGACCGCCTGATGCACTTTTTACTGCACACCACAGAGTGACATAAATTATTACACGTCCAACCGACCGTGTTAATTTTACAGCGCTTCTGAGAAGCGGAAGAAGTAATACGCTGCTGTTTTAAGTGTCAATTTGTCAGGCGCGTTATTATAGTATTTTAAGATCCATTCATTAAGCATCACACTCAAAGATTGACGGTACCGTACCTGCCGTGGACAATTATTACATGTTTACCGACTTGCCAAGTTTACGTTCATGCGACCAGCACTGGCAGCGTGTTCAGGTTTATGCCCGACTTTAAGCATTCGTCCTTCTCAAACTTACGTACAGACTAGTGAAGTATGAATACACTTTTATGTCGGATGTAAAGAGGTCCGTCATAAACGCAATCCTGCCGGGTATGCTGGCATCGCAGCAACATTCCCTTGTGAATTGTTGTAGATGACCGCACCTCATCCTTTCTTTTTGGTTCACCGACGCTCTAGAAAAACGACATTTCTCAAGTGCAACAAAATGAAAAGTACATTAACAATTTACTTTTTCTGCCTGATTCCCGTAACGTCCGGGGGTCTATTAGACACGCCTTCTGCGTTGCTCGGATTCGTTCCGAGCCTATCCCGTTCGCTACGAGCGCTCTTTCTTCCGGGTGGGCAAAGACCCACGCTTTGATATAAGTTTCAAATTACCCTTTAATTCATGGTTATTTTAATTTTGATTTGCTGACAGACCGGGACACGCTTTTCGTTTTATCTTTGAACTGACGTCCTCTTTGATGATGGCTCCAATTTTCTTTAGGTACGTCTTTTAGTTATGGACCGTTGAAAATACCTGTAACGGAAGTAACTGTGATTATTGAAGTGAAAACTTCTTTAGCGGCGCTGTGCACTTTTTGGGATGGGGAAAAATTGTTAAACTCGCGACAGGTGTAGGAGCGTATGAGGAGGAGGTGGGGGGAGGGGAGGTGATTGATTGCAAAATTAAAATTATACAAGTTTTTTTAAGCAAATTCGTAAGTACGGTTTACATCAAACACACTTCACTGACAGAATGTTTAAATACGGCTCTGGCAGCTGTCATCTCATAGAGAACTGTCAAACTAACCATATAAACTGATTAAACGGACGTGACTAGAGCAACAGCATTTTAAGAACTCCCTACAAATCTGACTTCATATCCGGCCAAGTCTCTCGAGCAACTAAATTAGTGGACACACTATATTTGTGTAAATACATATGCGGCAAAGTAAGGTAGTGCACCTTGCCTTGTCTTACTACCGTGCCCCCAAATACATACAGTAATTCAATGTTCAAGTTCTTTCATTTAAGAAACGACATTCTTATCCACTAGATAAACCTTAATGAAATATGTATTTTAGTATGCAAATATGGCAGTTATTAATAGCAATGAAGATGTTGCAAACTTTACGGCATGATTAAGTACCTATGCAAATTAGGAACCACCGGAAATGCCATTGCCTCACAATATATCGGCAGTAAGCAAGTCGTAAATTATGAGAAAGTGCCGACAATTTACTCCTGTCATTTGTGTCATAAAAAGTAAATGTGACAGAAATGACAATTTGACACGAATTGCCCACATGAGTTAATAAGTAATCATTAATTCATTATTACTCGTTTCTTCTACACAATCGTGATTACCTTATTAATTACGTACTTTTAATCGCACTTGTAAACTTGGCCCAAATGCTTAATAGTAGGTAGCTACTTGCATTGTGTCACAAGCTCACATGTGGGCTTAGAAATGTTTTACGAACGAGTCTTGAGAAAAAAGTAAAATTCTTACCGCATACAATTTTTTCATCGCATTGCGAGGAAACATAAAAAAATATTTAACGAAATAATATTAATATATAAATACGGCCTCCTCTCATGTATGAGAGGGAACGGGCAGTAGTGAGGAGGCCTGTGCCCAGCAGTGGGACGTATATAGGCTGATGATGATGATGATATAAATACGCTTTCAAACATCGTATTTGTATGATGCAATTTGGGCGTAATATAGTCCATTGTGGCTCTGTAGATTAGATATGCCTGCGCGTCATGAAGCCCTTTACGAGCAAATGTGATGAAAAATTCATTGACCTATTGTTATCGTTATTATTATTGAAGCATACAAAAAATTACGGAGTGTTCGGAACATCTATAAAATATTTCCCAGGTAATAATGTATCAGTATAGAAGTTTAAACGAGATACGCAACAATTTACTGTTTTTCCAGAACGTTCGCTACTTCCATATTTAGATTACTAATTGGAGACTGTCGTTCCTTAAAATTTATGGTTATTAGTTATTACAACAGCATACCAAAATTCAAGTTACCATTACTAGTTGAGCAATGCTATAATTTACCGTGAGTGGAATCAGGAACTTGAAAAGCGAATATAATAAAGATAAAGTCATGGTATTTCAATATTTTATTGAAATTAAAACGCTCTAAGTAATTTGGAAAGTAGTTGGCATGCAGCTCTACTAAGTTCATTTACCTATTTAAGAAATTTATATTCAAACTGAATTGGAAATGCATTTATTGATATAATTAAAACATCTTATCGGTTTATATAAATTAGTTTATGACATCATTATGTAATTTCATATCTTCATATCTTTAGATACCTAATTACGTTCTCATTATTTTGTGTTCGTCTAATGAGTGCCTTAGATAATTTTACAATGACTATTCATGAGTCATTAAATATGTTTGCGGAGATAGACAACAGAACGGGCTTATCGAAGACGACTTATTTCTTAGTTCTCACATTCTTAAAAGTAGGGTGGTCCCACATCCAAAAATTTAAAAAAAAAAGAAACACAATGTGTCTGAATGAATGTGATTTTGAAACAAAAAGACGCCTCCTGCTTGGAATGATCTATAACCCTCCGCCCTGTAATCAGCTTTTTATACGAGTCTCATGACGTCATGACGCAAGTGACGCAGCTAACGCACTTAACCATTAACATTTTGAGATATTGTCATTAAACTTTGTTTATCTTCTATCCCTGTTCAATTTCTCCTTTTTCTGTAATCTGAGTTACGAACGCATCTCGTTCTTAACCACATTATCGTGTATCTGAAGTCAATTCAAATCCAATTGAGCCATCAAAACCTTCGATCCTTTTATAAAAGCCGCGTATTCTCTGCAGCCAAGCTCCAGATTATCTACCGCGTTAGCCATAGTTATCTATCTTTTTTTTTACTTTGATCGGCGGTGATTTCCGCGTGATTGCGCGCGCGCCTACCTGCGATCGGTCGCTCCTTTTATGGGAGCCATTTATGGTTCGCCAGTGCACCATAAGCGTGTCCATTGAACAAGTTGTAAAGTAAAACTGGCTAGTGGAGCAACTTACTTTTGTACTTCCTCTAATCTTGCTGAGTATAGGAACTTGGCTGGAATTGCCTGGGTGGTCGATGTCTCGCATACAAAGATATCTAGCGCATTCTAATTAAGATACAAACAGACTGCTGATTGTTCATAGATATTTCAATTAAGATTACTCACTTGTAGTGTTAGATGTTATTGAAAGTATTATGATATTCCCCACCAACAGGCTTTAAACTGCTTGACGTTAGTATTCGTGCAGTAAAGGCAATATAAAATTCAACGAATGTGTTACCATAATACTGCATAATACATTGAAGGATTTCTCGCTTCGCTAATAATTACAAGTAAAAATGTTAATCGAACGTTCACGAGTAACTCGTTTAACCCGGACGATGCACTTGACCACTTGTCTTGGACTACGAGCGACCAGAGTTTGGACAAGTCTTAAGTTAGGTCCATTTCCCCCCACGCCAATACTTAAGTGAAAATAATGTTTCATGTGTCGTGAATGGCAGATTACCTCTAGATAGATAGGGCATTTGTTATGTGACGGAAAAAATTGATGATTGGATACGTTCTCTTGTCAAGCTTGAGCAAACCGAGTCTAATATCATTCTCAAGGCAGTGTTCCTTCTGTAATCTAGTTCTACTATTCTGTGGTTCGAACTAGGTTTAGTTCTCGGTCCGTGGGCCATGTTCAATCAAGTTAATCTTGATCACTCCCGGTATTAGACACTTCCCTTTAACGAGTAAAGTAACCGGTCCAGTTTGTAAAATTATACCGAGGGTTTATGGCACGAGTAACTGCTACATTTGCAGGCGGCGATTAGATTTGCGAAATTGGTGGTTCTGGCTTCCTGCTCGCAATCGCGGTATCATGTTGATGGATTAAACGGTAAGTTCACATTTTATGGTGGTGGAACTCTGATATACGCGATAACCTTGTAGGTATAGGGGTAATACTGATGTGAAAGTTCGGGTTTTATGTTTTACAAGTCCCTTCCTCAAATGGAAATTTTATTTTATTCGTTTCTACTTTATTTCGCTATTTCTCATGCAACAATCATCTCACGCTATTACATCGCTAAAGTTTAGAAATCGATCAACATTTTATTCTCGTCTTCTTACCAAATAGTCAGAAAAACTTTTATAAATTGGTTTTGGAACTCTATAATTTCTTCTTAGTACTGATTAGTTTGACACTCGTGTGGAACACAAAGACAAAGATTCCAAGAAAGAAACTCTCAACGCGGGTAGTTAAACCACACTATCAAACCGTCTATCTTCTGTACAGCTTCTCGACGGTAATGTAATTTGAATGAGAATGCAATACAAATTTTCCGGTCATTTTAATCGGGATCAAGTCGAGTAACTGTACTGGTAGCAAAAACAACTAGGCAGCGGATGGTAAGTACTATATGCAGTGTGTAGCGGATCGCACAGTTCCCACGTATCCAGTCCTGCGATGGTGGACTAATAAAGCGCATGTGTCGTTAACGTTCTTACGTCCATAATGCCTTTTACAATGGTCTTGGTGCTAGCTGGTTCAGGATTCGTTGTTTTTTGTTCGAAAGCAAAATGGGTGAAGGGTAAAAAGTTCTCATGTGTGAGTACAAGATGTTCCCACTGTTCTAACTGGTTTCAACGTGGGTGATATTTTCAACTGCTTGCTACTTAAGATTCTTATTTTAGTTTTAAATGTTTTTTGTAGTTTTAGTGGCAGAAAATTCTTTACCGTAGACTATAACAAAAAATACCAAACGAAAAGCCATAGTGCAACAGGCGAACTTATCCCTTAATCTTCAAGTTAACCTGCGCCTGAGCTTTGAGAGGACAAAATGAACGTAGATAACTATCTACTAATTCAACACCCTGAAATAGATACAATTAAATTTTGTGTTGCTTTCCGTGCTGTGGGTCACGTACGGTGCTGTCTGAAAATCAGCGCTATAGGTGTCTGTCTGACACCTCGGCATAATGCTGAGACAGCGGCCGATTCACTGCCGAGAATACACACACATTATGTGTCAATTGTATGTCTACTCTGTTTGTCTCTGTGTCTTTTGTGTAGTGAGTAAATGTCTTCTTTCTTTTTACGTTTATATTTATAGTTTAGATTGAACTTAAGGCATTCATTCTTACTTATAGTTTAGTCTATGAAAATCGGGAGCAATTTGAAATGGAAATTACTTTTATTTGTGAGAAATGTTTCACTCGATTTAGATATTAGACGGCCATTTGCGTTAATAGCCTGTTATTTGTATTTATTGCCCATAACCTACGACAAGAAAAAGTTTGCGAGCTCCACTGCACACCACTCCCAATCTAAAAGGGCATAACTACCTAAAAAAAAGGTACAGTCATCCAATTAATTGGTCTTCTACTTTTCAACTTTATAAGTATCACATTAAGGTTCAAAATATTCAGATCGATTTTCTTGGCTTGCACACACTAACTCCCTTTTCATTTGGTGGTAGTGTAGACTGCTATGATGGTATATAGTTAATTATGATGATAATGTATTCGACTGGTAAATAGAGCATGTCGTGTGATTGTGGTGAGTTCGATTCCACCATTGGAGTACGTTGTACTGATTCTAATAGATTGCTGGGCAGGTGCGCCACAGCTTTGACATAACATAACTGATATAACTATACCGGTATGCTCGTAGAGCAGTTGTGGTTTCAACTTGTCTTAAAAACGGTTTAACTAACCAGAGCCTCTTTAATCACGGTGCTGTAGTTAGTTGATTAATGGTTATAACTTAGCTAACTGCAGTATAGTGATTTATTACCCAAATGACATGGCTACGTAGCCTGAATAACAACCAATCGTAGATACAGTCACGAACTTTAATTTGCGACCCATTTAAGGTTGAAAGTCCTGCCATAATAATATTTTTGCGAATTGGGTCGTAAATTAAGACATTGACATGCGCTACGAGTGAATCCCGGAGTTTTCCCGCTAAGTAGCGGAAAGCGCCTAAGGCGTAGGCGCGCGCTAGGTGGGTTCCTGGCAGTAAAAGTGTTAAAGGACGCGACCGTACTGATAGATCAAATCTAGTACACATATACATAGTCATTGAACTGTCTGTATACAGGGTGTCCCAGAATTTGACGTCGAGCCGTAAACGGATGATAGACCAAGTCATAACAGTTATCATAAAAATATAAAAAAAAATCCACATTACGGGGTGTGGATTTTTTTGTGAATTTTTAAAGTGACCATAATTTTTAAAGAACATGAGTTGGATTTTTTATGATAACTGTTATGACTTGGTCTATCATCCGTTTACGGCTTGACGTCAAATTCTGGGACACCCTGTATATTATAGTCATCACAATAATTATATCAAAGTTTGAAGATAAATTAGATTAGGAAAAGACACTGTGACATTTTTGTGCGTAGTAGCTTCACAAAAAATGTCTTTTCCACGTGCGTTGCCCTAATGTGCCGAGACTACATAAATACCACACGATCGAGATAAGGGTGCTACGTCTTGTGAATGGGTCGTTCTGAACGTACGCGATATGTTTGTGTTTTGAGCACGTTGTTGGGAATGCATGTTCTTTGTACTAACAGGTACGCGACTAATCACAATTTAACTGAGGATTTTTTTTTGGGAATGTAATGATTAGGACCTTCATTGCCGAGAATCGCTACGCTCGTAGCCGATCCCGTGGTTTTCCTCGTAGGTAGCGGAAAGCGACTACGACGTAGGTGCCCGCTAGGTGTGCTTGGCAGTGAACGTGTTATCCTTAACACGTTCACTAAGTCACCGACACCGACGTGCGAGTGAGCTGGAGCGGTTAATATTGAAAATGGTGACAGCAAAAGTTGGCCGAATTGCATCGAAATACTACTGTACGGTATGAAATCACAATCGGCCAATCACCTGGTAAAAGTCCGCTGTATGTGGGTGGCGCAGAACTGGTGACTATACCACTTCTTGGGGGCGGCCTATGTCCAGTAGTGGACGCCTTTATGATATGATAACAATTCCATTCAAATAACAACTACCGTCCAAGGTAGAAGATTCCAATGACAGTTTTATAAAAATTCCGCCACATTAAATAATCTCAACCATATAATGCGTCCCAGCGGCTGTCCTACGCTAACTAGTCTGTTTTTTATTTGTTTTCCGTTAAGAAAACCTGCGAACCCACTAAAAAGTCCACGCTAGCCGCCATCTGCGCTAAGTAATTCGAAGGACTCTAGATCTCAGGTTGAACGCACTAAAGCCCTCCTCGCTTTGCCCCTGCGGGCTCGTTGTGGGCATCCTCGTCGCCTTCTCTGGGTACATAGCCAAGTGCCGTGGCCCCGCCACAAAAATCACTGGCGACCCCGTTGACCCCCTTAAGTTGCCTTTACGACAGGCGGGGGAGACCGTAGACCTATTCTTGCCCGAGTCTACACAGTTTTAACTAAAGTCTCTAGATATGTATCATGAGCACCTTCTATACTGCCTCATCTTTAAGTTTAGAATCAAGCAATTTTCACTACAGACTGGCGTTTAAAAAGTGCAGGCTAGTTCCTAGTAGCTGCATGCATCGTTACATGATTCGCCGCTGCGGTTAGAATGGCGGTTATGCGATAGCCGATAAGAGGCATGGATCATCTTCCGGCACACCTGTTAGGGCTCTCGCAATGACTTGTGAAGTCAATTTGAGAAGTAACTGGTCGGTTTGTGTTTTACAATACTGCTGGAATGTGTCCAATTACCATTTGTACGTTATACACACTCCCATCTCTTCAAGACGGCCAAAATTCTAATAGAAGGGGTACAAAGGACAGGATATTTGTACTCCAAAAAAGAGCTGTTAGGATTTTGAAAATGGAGGCTACTACGAAAAATTTTGACGGTTCCGAGCCTCTGCAAATTTATGTAAATTCAAGGACGATTATAAAATGCGGCATGAAACCCGCGCAGGCCCGATTGACGCGAATGTAACTCATCGTAAGTAAGTCGGTGTTAAAATTTATAACAAACTGAGCCCGGTAGTCATGATTGTGGCCGAATTTTGTAATTATAGAAAACTAGCTCCTGCCCATACAAACTTTTACCCCCCATTTCACCCCTTAGGGGATGATTTCGTCAAAATCACGTCAATTCATCGCTCCGTTTTGCCGTGAAAGACGGACAAACAAACAAACACACACACTTTCGCATTTGTAATATTAGTATGGAAGTATGCATTAGTATAGGGACATTTTAACGTAGTATTATTCATCTTTTTTATTATAAGAATATCGTTATTTTCATTTTGAGTTGTAATAATGTTTTGTGTCAATATTGTTCTTGTTCTTCTTGTTGTTGATTTTTTGTTGTGTAATTTTTATTGCATTAAACAATTTGACTTTGACTTTACTCTTCAATGAAATTTATGCCATTCGCCATTTTAAAACAAATTAAACACGCCCTAGTATGGATTAAAAGTAACGTTGTTTTTTTTTCTAATTTCAAGAAGTATTAAGTAATTCCATACATTGTCTTTTCTACTCGTGTGTTACCAGCAGCGTCACTGAAGAATGGTACCTACTGTGTTAAGGCTGAGAACTATTAATTGCATTATTTATAAAAATCATGAGATAGATGGATGGAGGACAGTAATGCAAAATTGATGGATTTTGTTAAAGAACATGCATTGATCTATAATATTAATATATTCCATTATTGTTGAGCTCACTTAGTTTTATGCACGTATGTCACATCGATCTCTCATAGTTTCTTACATGACATGTGTCAGAAACAGACAGAAGAATCGATACTCTTTGGGTTAGATACGTATTTCACAAGGTGCCGGCCCGGGGGTTTCTTTTTACAAGCTTTTATATAGAAATGTGTGTACATATGTTTTTGTTTGTTTAGGTCATGTTGCTAGTTGCTACTTAATTTTAAATCATTTATCTTCAACCGATTGATCTGAAATCTTTCATATATTTTAATGCCAATACTACCCAAAGCTTTGTCAAGATGCTACCCCATCGGGTAGCCAATACCCGTTAGCGCCACTTTTTATCGTGTTTGTGCTATTTTAATACTTGTGAACCAGCACAAGAGAGCACGTAAATTATTCAAATTTCGAATGGTCACAAAAACATTTCTATCATGAGCGTCCACAGAACTTTAACTATGGGAATCGCTTGTATCTCGTACGTCCCTAACGAATTGTTTTATAACTTAATTTACAAATAGTTGCTAGCCCTGTGGCTTCAATCTTCGAGATTAAAGACCACTTTCTTTGCTATACTAGTTTTTCGCCCCGCGGCGATACACCGGACAGGGTACCTTTACCGAGATATTATCGCGTTCTGATTCAACGAATATTGGATGGTGTTTTGCTTCATTTCACTAAAGCAATATCCATTTACCACCTAGAACTCGTGGTTTGCCAAATCAAAATGAACATTTAATGACACAAGTATAAAAATAACAGTTCTATGTACGTAAACACACCCTCACAATAGTTTCAAACCAGCGTCATATCATATAGCTAATAGCAGGCAAGGTAGCCAAATATTTCGGAAGGTCAACCGGGGCATGCGTCTATGGGGTAAATGCGTCTTTTGAAGATATCTTCGAAACGCAACGTTTTAGAACTATTACAACCCTCGATGTTCAAAGTATGGTTGCCAAACGTTCAATTCAGACGATTGTAATAGTTCTAAAATGTTCATTTTCGGAGATATCTTCAAAAGACGCATTTACCCTAAGGATGCATTTGCCCCGGTTGACCTAGCATGTCTTTATTACTGTAAGAATAAGGGTGTGTTACGAAATATCTGGCTACTCTGGCTGCTCCTAACTGTAGGACGCTGACTGTACCTACACAAGACTCAGATAAAAATACAGACAACACAGGTTAAATCGCTACAAAGGCGAACTTATCCCTGCACAGGAACTCTTGCAGTTAACCTTTAAAATAAAGAGCGAACTCATATGCAATTTTACTATGTGTATTCACTCAGGTGTGAAGATTATTTCGTGACCTAGTAAGAACAAGCATTCCTAAAGCGAGAGCCCTGACAGTCACACAGCCGCCGTCGTAATACAGATTATCGGCCTCTATGACTGCATACATTGTAACGCATTCTTCCACGCATTGTGGCGTTGCGAAATGTTCCGGACGTATCTTCTGTAATGTGAGCACATTAAGTAGCTCAGACACTGTTGAGTGACGTGCTGTCTTTGGCCCCTGTCTACAACCTTTATACATCGTTCGATTCTTGTCGTTTCGTTTTCGACTAGTGTCCTTAAAGCAGGCTCCTATATACCTAGGCTAGGTGTTTTTCCGTGGAAATTATGTATTACGAACATTATAGCTAACTCTGATGGCTATAGAATATCAGAGTGTCTCCTAAAAGTTATAGTCCTCGTAGAATTGCAAGATTAGCTCCACGGAGCATGGAGTTTTCTCCGCTCAAAGGTTGCCACTGTGTAGGATCGATGCTCTGAGGGCTCGGGACAACTTCAAGCGACGGCCGTAGCAGCACGGTGCACCATAAATAAGAGAAAGAGATCAGAGAGCGGCCTGTGGGTCCCACAAGTGGCGCTCCACTGCTGCCGCCGCCGCTCGAAGGGGTACTGGGTCACTCACACCAAGAGCGTAGGACCTTCACAGTGTAGATCTTTCAGCGAAGACAACTCCATGCTCTGTGGAGCTAATTCATAGAAAATCTTACATTTCTACGAGGGGCTTAACCTCTATGAGACTCTTTGAATCAAGTCAGATTATGGGCCACTTTTTGTTGTTTTTGATCAGAGAGAGAGAGAAATATTGTCTTTCTGTTACTTTTGAGTGTTCCGTACCAAAATTGGAAACCACGGAACACTTATGAATAAGAAGACATCCTAACACTCATCTCGGAGTGTAAGGATGTATTCTTATAAGCTGTATTGTTTTCTATTTTCTATGACTTTAGTTTCGTTGCTAACCCTTGAGCAATATATTTGGCAAAGCGTAGGTAACGTAATAAAGACAGACTGCGCTGGGATTGACGATATTGGCTATGCGACAAAAGTCGATCACTAGATCAGTGACCTCTTAGCTAAAAACACTTAACATGACGTGTTGGTTGAAACTGAAATTGAAGCGAGGAAATCATTTAACACTTCCACTGCCAGGAACCCGCTTAGCCGCCTCTGCCGTAGGCGCATTCCGCTACTTAGCGAAAAATCCACGGGATTGGCTATGAACGTAGCGCGCAGCGATTCTTGCTAATGAATGTGTTAAGAAAAAACTATTCGAACAATACAAGGACAGCTTTCATAAAATTATGTGTATTAAGACCAATTGCCAGGTGCAGAATGTTGATGTGTACCGGTATAGAAGTAACGCAGTTTATTTATTATTTTATTAGCTACCGGCGCAGCTCCGCCTGGGAATTGCAAAAAAATGCAGCAAATCCGCTGGATAAAATATAAATTATAACCAGTGGTGAAGGACTTTTTGAAATCGGTTTGGTGTTTCCGGAGATTACGCCTTACTTACTAAGAGGTAATCTCCGGTTTACAATCTCACAGACTTTTCGTCTTTATATTATTAGTAGATAAAATTTTAAAAAGGCGTTTGAAGGGCCATTTATTTTTGTAGTAAATCTATTGCCCCAATTTAAGTTGCTTATGACCAGCCTAAGTATGCATTAAAATTATTTGGCAACACTGCCTTAACCGTCAAATTTCCATACAAATGTGACATTTAATATTTAATGAGTGGTGTTGCCAAATTATTTGCTGCAGATGCAGAGTTTAAGTGGACGCACTCTATTTGATAGATTGACTGGTAGAGAATGCTTACAGCATTAAGCCTCGCCACGATAAGTGCTTCTTTTGTGCATTAAAGATGAAATAAATAGTATTATAGCTACTTACACAATCTCCCCACACGGCGCACGCGACGCCTCGCTCCGGCGGACATCTCGAACGAGTCGATCTCTGCTTTCGCGCCTCGTCTGCGGCGTTTCCAATGAATCTGATTTAACGCGAGATTCGATAATTGAATTGCAGAAAAACGGTAACACGTTCGATGAGATGCCTGCACAGGAATATGTCGCTGTTACGTTGAGGTCTCTTATAGACTTTGTGTCTATAAGAGTCTTTTTTGTCCTATCCAGTTTTTGGGCCCCAAAGGCAAACTAAATGCCTATAAGTATGAAAAAGGTCCAACAAGCCTTTGCACGCGTGGCAGAAGGCCAGCCCTTTGAACTAAAACTAAATACCTAAAATTCTAGCATACGCTAGATCAAAGTAACCTAAGCCTAAGCTAAGGGTATATTTATTGAAAAGTATCATATCATAGCAGAATAATAGAACAAGCTTGAAGCTACGGTAGCCTAGTGGTTCAGGCATGCGGCTTTCAAGCGGCGGTCGTGGGTTCGATTCCCGGCTCGCAACAATGAGATTTTCGGAACTTATGTGCGTAATATTACCGTTAGCTTTTGGGTGAAGGAAAACATCGTGAGGAAACCGATCTAATCCCAATAAGTTCTAGTTTTCCCTTTGGGTTGGCAGGTCAGATGACAGTCGCTTTCGGAAAAGTAGTGCCTATGCCAAATCTGGAGATTAGATGTCAAAGCGGCCCCGGGCTCCTAGCTCCCGCTTTAGGGCACAACCGGGATTAACACTAGGAGATTAATGCTAGAATAACTTCTTTCTTCTCTCGTCCACTCCTTAGCGGAGGCGACATCCTATCGCCCCCATTTATTACGAACTTCATAGTAGCAAATCGTTTTACGTGTTTTAAAGAACATCTAATTGGAAAACAAGCTTATTGATGGCTTGTTACTGGAACTGGATGGAAGATTATGAGATAAAGCGATTCGACTAAAGGTCAAAATTCCGACCACTAATAATTCTCCGGTTTTTGTAGAATGTAAACAGTATTATCATTTAAAGTTTTTTGACCCACTCACAAGACAAGACATTTAATATATTAAAGATAACGGCATTTATTTGCGTGACGAACACGAATATTTGTTCGTGAGTCATAGATGTTTTCTATATACTATATGTATAAAGTATGTTACAAAGTTGCATTCAACCTCCCTTGCACCTTAACCTCTTGTCAGGAATACGCTGAATTACCAATGACCCTGTACACAGCTAGATAAACTACATATACGGGTGTAACTAATCGGATTATATCATCCTCGGTTGATAGCTATCGTCTCGCCTGCGCCGAGGTCGCGGGTCAAGCGATTACGTGTGCCGCGCATGGGAATTGAAAGTGTTCTCAACAATTTCGCACATCAAATGTCAGGATGCTTGTAGGTGCAATTAACGGAATGCATCCATTGCAATGTTGGCGGTTATGCAGGTACAGTCGGCGGCAGGGAAACTTGATCCTACCGCATATAAACTTCAATGGAGACATTTTTCTGCAGCTGACTGTACCAAAATTAGACTGCATATCAGTGCCGTGGCATAAATAAATGTAATGAGACAATAATAAAATCGAACTATGATAATCATATAATATTTATTGCTACCATGGTATTTATAGATAAAAAATATAAAACAGTGTCACTTGCAAGGCAGAGTAACATCAAAATACAAAAAAAATACCTAAAATAATTCGTGAACAATACAATACATATTATAATGTCATTTCTACAGTAGGTATTTAAGGCCCGGGTTTTGTTTGTATACGAGTATATAATTATATACGCTCAATAAGGCTTGTGTTATTAGTACTAGACGACGATTATTATATTGTATTTAATATAGTACTTAAATAGTTACGTACACTTTGACCTAATGTTTCATTAATGAAATGTCTAATTAGACATAATGCATTTTTTTCTTAAATAGTATACTCTAGGATTATTGCAAAACTAACCTAACCTAATGACTTCTATTTGATGATATTCAAAGAAAACCCGAAAACTGTTTCGAAGAAAAATTTAGCTCTCATGAAACACACAGGCAAAAGTTAGTAGGTCAAGTGACAGGACACCGTAAAAAATATAGTCATATTACTAATACTAGTACTCGAATGTCAAAGGAATATGTATGTGTGTATGTCTTATTCTTTGGCACGCCCTGCAGCCTCCGGATTCTGACAGATGAGATGGATCCCTCTATCGTGGGAGTGACATACGCTATACGCTATAATAATTAAAAAAAAAACGACTGGGTGTTTTTGAAAAATCTTGTAGTTTAACTAGTTAATCGTATAGTTCCGGAGATAATCCGCTACATACAAACTTACTAAAATGTGTGTTTCTTTCGTTGCAGGATGAGCTGGAGAGCCTACGATCGAAGCTGGAGAAGGTGGAAACCGAACGCACGCATTACAAGAACGAAAACGAAAGACTCGAATCAAAGGTGAGTACCTAGCTTTAGGTTCGTTAATTATTTTATTTACCACATTTCTTTCTTGATAAATAGGGGCTTGTCGCCAAGCGAACATACCGCTCCGTAAGAGCAACAAAATGTCTACAAAAAAGATAAACTTATGTTCTTCCGTTATATATACAGAATCTCGGATTCATACGATATAGGTATTAAGTACAGACAAATTACTGTTAACAAATCCAATGTCTAACAGTTTCCTGTCGAAACAAGGTGTAGGTACCTACTCACAGCCTCGCTCCGGACACACTCCAGCATTATAGGCACAACATCCTCAACAGTTCCACACTCATAAAAATTTCGGAAGCGGACTTTTCTCATCAAAACCGCAAAATAATTTTCCTTATAACCGCACCTGTGGCGTAGTACTCGTACGTACCTATTTACGTATTCAGGGAATGAACGAAACTTGCGCTATGAATCTTAATGATAGTAGGAAGGTAGTATTTTATAGTCATGAACATTTTTGAATGAGTGAGCGAAGAATTATTTCGTAAGTCGGCTCTAAAATCAGGCTGTTGTCCTCCCAAATTAGTGAGCGTGTTTCTTATTTTTTTTTGGAATGATTCACAAACTGTTTTTAAACAGACTTGCGATGTCACAGAGGCCTATAGCCCTTGATACATGCAGTGCACTAACTGCACTTACACTCATTGATCAGAGCGAAATGGTTTCTACCCTCCCTTCTCCAGTTAGTGCACTGCTAAAGCAAGATCTAAAATTCTAAATGCCACTTACCTACAGCTCACAAAGCCACTAAGGTCGGTAGTAAAAACAATAAAATCAATGAAGTAAGAACTAGATTGTGCAAACAAATGTTCTTCATGATATACTTGATAGATTTCAACGTCTAAAACTACTGTACGACGACTGTGGCGACTGTAAATCTCCTGACGATGAACTATACCTATTTGTTTTAATTCGATTAGGGTTATAGTTAGTACAATTTATTAAAGACTTGACGTTTTTACGTTGGCAAGCTGCTCTTAGCTCAACAACAAACCGGGTTGTTTAATTGCGACGTCCAGGGCCGCTCACACGGTGCAAAAAGACAAAAGGATTCTGGATAAACCGGACGACGGTCTCTGAGAACATAATAACAATATTTATGCTGCTACATATAATTTACACAGTCACTTGTTCACAAGCTCTAGTTTTGTAATTGAAATGAGACCTTTCTAGATCACCAAATGATTTACTTAGTAATTGGAGTTAGTAACGAAGTACATAAACGAAGACATGAACCAATACGTAAAGTAACAACCAATTATGCACTCTTGAGTAATTATTTTCGAAGCTAGGTTGAGCGTATGATTTTATTTATCTTTTTACTCAACATTTTTGTAAAAAATGTATTCAAATACGCATGTTATATTATGCTAATAGTACTATCGAAGTGGTGTATGCTGTTGCATGCTAAACCCTTTCAAAAACTAGAATGGGGAATATATAAATAAGTCATTATCTCATTATCTCTCACGGTTGCTCCACCTGTCAACGGCTTTGTAAAAAATGTCATTCATGTTTCATAGAGTCGCCGGGAAACCGCTTTTGTGACAAGGTTTATGCACTATGACGAATGTTTACGAGGTTTTTCAGAGTTGTTTGATTTTTCAATTGGTTCCAATTCAAGTGATTGATTAAAATAATAAAGCTTGATTCAGTTTTCTTTCGTCGCGGTTATTAAATGAAAGGTCACCTAACGTCAACTGTTATTAAGTGTATTTTTTACAGTTGTTGGTTATTTGTAGCTTTTCGATTTATTTATAACATAATTCAATAGCACATTTATAAAGCCTTTTTTACTTTCGCTGCATCTGTCGTTGACGTCACGTACAAAATCGAAAGTGCCTCAAATCTCAATCCATAATTCAATTGCCTTCTCTATGTCTTATCGCCTAGATTCCGAGATTGGTCTATCAGTGCAAACAATCGAAACAATGGGCAATCTAAGTATCTCAAGCCTGATATCCATTCATGAGGAACGGCGCCGCCTACAGCTGGGCCGGTTCAGCAGTTGTTCTCCTTGAGCTGTTGGGTTTCAATTTGCACTCTTGTCCTGTCAGTGACTTGGTAGCTCCTTTGTGGGACAGTTCCTTTTACATTGTTTCACGAGAATTTAATACAATTTGTGATTATGTGATTGAGGAAGCCTCATTCGTGTTTTATGAACGGCTGAAATGCATGTACGTAAGTGATGTTGACTTATTACTTCGAGTTATCAATAAATCTTAGGCAACGGACATCATTAGTGTCATTGTAATCACGATTTGTTTTTAATCAAACATTGCTAAAATTTACAAGGTTGCTTTAATAATTAGACACGCAATTAACCTAGAACTTTCGACTGACGATTTGTTCAAGTGTAACACCACGTCGGTTCCTTGACCGGGACGAAAATACTGAATACGCTTACATAATGCTGCTAACACAGAAAGAATTATCTCACGCATTCTTAGAGAATTAGGATAACAACATATTCTCTATGAGTCACGTTCTCCAGTCAGGGACACGAATGAAAAGCTCACATAACTCCCCACTTGTAATATATGAGGAGCATAAAAAGTGTACGTATTTACGTTTTACGAGTTCTTAATGAGATCCCGTCAAATCCAATCTGAAAGCAAATGATTTTTATTTCTAGAGCTAAAATGTTGTCTATGTTTTTATTTTATTTGATATTAAACAGTGGCTTTTCGGTGAAGGAAACAGGTCTAATTTCAACAAGGTCTAGTTTTCCCACAGCGTTTGAAGGTCATATGGCAGCCGCTCTCGTAAATAGGTTAAATAAAGAACTATTATCATCATAGAATATCCAACTATTCTTAATAATCCTCATAAGGATAAGAACTACTCATATCGTTTAGCTTCTTAAAAGATGTTTATTTTTTTTATATTGGCCAAATAGTTAAATTGGAAAATACTGGTTGCCCTTTTGGGTGTCCTGTCACCATTTTCGCGTCATATTGTGGGTAGGTATATATCGACAACGGTTTTGTAGAGACAGTACAAATATAAATAAGCCAGACAAACTGACGTCAGGTTTCTCGTCAGAATGCGAAACAATAATACTTACTAATTCTAGGTAATCGCGATATTAATCTCATTAAAACTAGTATCACGGTTTCGCATTTTCCGGCAACTGATATGGGGTCACGTCAGTCGGTCGTAAAACTGATGATTTTAATAACATGTTAAATCTTTTGCTTCAAGCTTGCTTGACGCGACGGCCCAATTTTCTAAAAATATTGTGTTTTGCAATTATACGAGTACTTATCGATCTCCTGCAGCGTTAATGTAATGTTCTCTTGTAATTTAATTATGTATTACGGGAATTGTGATGTAATTTATTTAAATGATTATATGAACTTATATTTCCTGTAAATATTAATATCTCAATAAGCATTTTCTTCTTCACGCAAATCGCTCTCGTTTACAAGCATTTCTCGCATGATGTCATTATTCAAGTCAAATTTGACAGGTTTTTTTATTGTAATTATCTACCTATTAATAAAGCGAAAATAATTATGCAATTACCTATAATAAATAGTCTGGTCAAAAACAGGAACAAACATGGACAAGGCGTCTTTCCTGTAGATAATAGAGGTACAATATTTAACAGTACAATACATTGTGATACAACCAAGCTATGTTGATAATTACATCAGAGGCGGAATTATCACGCGAGCCGCAGGTGAGAGGAATGTCAGTCATGAACACGATCAGATATGCGACTACATTAAATATCACGTTACAAGTGCGAACCGTTAGGTTATAATCTTACGCGACATAATAAAGTACCATGTAAAAAAAATTAGTCAAACTCGGGTTTATATTTATGGGTAACTTTCGCTCCACAATAGAATGAATAAAATTGTAGACATATTAGATCTTGAACTATGTTCCTACACATTTTTTGACATGCCTGCTCTATTCAAGACAGTTTTCGCGAATGTACCTATAATAGATAGCTTGCAATGATCGAATGTGTAATGAAAAGGACAGACATCCCATCGATTTCAGCCGGCACATTGCGTCAAGTGGACGCATTGGCAGACGTGGCTATTTATTTCTTATTGGAACAGCGCCCTGGCCCCTCAACTAGAATGACTTTTGAACAACCACAATTATTAAGACTTAAGCTCTTTTTGACGCGATTCAGCAGCTGTGCAGGCGTCCAGATGGTTGCAGTTTAATGCAGGATTTACGCCCGTAAAGCAAATTGGCAAAGGTGTTAGGTATGATTGACGTTTTGTACTGATGTTTTCATCGTTCTTACAATTTCCGCAATAAACTATACTAAAACAAATCGTCAGGGTCGCGATTCCATTTCTCTTCATTAAGACGGGGATATTCCTAGAATATCGCTTTGATTTCATGGTCTGTAATACTTATTTGGGAAAAGGGTCATTGTCAGTCAGTAAAACAAAAATCGTCTTTTCAGTGGGCAATAGTTAAGTGCTTATGTCTATATATAATATTATAGAATAATTATAGAAGAAGCGACGCCGTTTATGCGGATTTAGAGTACAACCAAAGATTAGGCTTTAAATCCCTTAACTTTGGCAATGTCCAACGAAAAGACGCGAACCTAAATCTGACAATGACCCAAAACGGATATGAGGAAGTGAAGATATGACTATGACATGGGTCAAGTCGGGTCCCAGTTCAAAACAAATTCGATGAAAGTATTAGGTCCACTATTACGTATACACGGTTATTTATAGTAAATGTAATCAAAATTACGATATTTTAAATTCCCTATTACATGATATATGTCGTTACAATGTATTTCAAAAATCATGATCAATTATATAATTAATTTTTGTTTTTAAGCAGTAACGCTGCTAACGAAAATTATAAATTTTAAATGAAAGGAAAAATTGAAAAATTAGGCTCAAAATTGTTCCGATAGCTCAGTTGGTAGTAGCGACGGGCCATGAATGCCTGTGGTCGCCGGTTCGAATCCGGCTCGGAGCATTAAATTTTTCAATTTTTCCTTTCATTTAAAATTTATAATTTTCGTTAGCAGCGTTACTGCTTAAAAACAAAAATTAATTTAGTATGGGGTAGCGCGTCGTTACTGACGATTTCTCAATATAATTTGAGACGTTGGTGCCGTTAAGAAGCCTAAGTCTTCTGGTAGATGTCGCTACACGCCTCCCTAAGGCGTTTGTATGAAGGAACTGATTGAAGGATTTGGTGCCCGAACCGAATTGTTCCGATAGCTCAGTTGGTAGTAGCGACGGGCCATGAATGCCTGTGGTCGCCGGTTCGAATCCGGCTCGGAGCATTAAATTTTTCAATTTTTCCTTTCATTTAAAATTTACAATTGTATAATTAACTTTAATAAAACAAACTATTTGAAAATAAAAAAACTAAACAGCGATTAATTAGTTGTAGACTAGTAAAAACCCGGTCACGTCATTACGTCGAGTCTAGATTTAACGTACCTAACATATACAATTTCATAGTCCAGTAACGGTAATGTGTTTACTTGCAAAATAGGTCACAGGCATTAAACTTGTCAGTTTCTGATATTTTCTTATAAACCCTATTTTCTTGATCTACATATTTTCATAGATATTTAGGTTGTTTCACTGGGCTGGGGTCAGACAGCTGGCGGTTCCACAAGACTATTGTGTGCACCAATACTTGACATGGATCTAAACTCTTACACCCGCTGTATATACTTGTTAGGGGACAGTTAACCATACTGCTTAATCTGGGCATAAATGGATTAAGGATGCAACCGGGATAACGCTAAGGAAACGCATTCAACACATTTTTTTTTTCTTTTTTAATCTGCAATCAGTCTCCAGACTATGATCAGATTAGTGGAATGAGGGATGAAGGTTCGTAGATTTAGAGGCCAATGCCTCGTTCACTACTTAGAGAATATGGTTACGTTTCAGTCTCTTAACCACGATGACATTATTGAGCAATCCACAGGCCAATGGATTGGAGTGATGGGTAAGGCGAGCTATGTGTTGTTCCTTATAGCGGGCGACTTTGGATGCTACTGTTGGCATTTTTACATGCTCGTGAATTTCATCGTACCTCGCGAACCATGGAGCATTGGTGATGCATCTAAGAATGTTGTTTTGTACCCTTTGTAGGCAGGCTATATTACTCTTACTGGCTACTCCCCATATTGCGATGCCGTATGACCAGGTGGGTTTCAGAATAGCTGAGTATATTAAAAGCTTATTATCCAGTAAGAGCACTGAGTTTCTTGCCATCAGCCAGTATAGTTTTCTGAATTTGTAGTTCACTTGGTCCCTTTTTGCCTTTATGTGATTTTTCCAGGTCATTTGTGATAGGATGTTGTTTGCCAAGTATACCGGGGGACAGGTGTCATTTCTCAGGGTAAAGGTAATGTGAGTTGACTTTTGGGCACTAGCTTGAATCCGCCACTTTTAAAGCCAGGCTGAGGTGGAGTCCAGCACTTGTTGTAGTTTGGCACTTGCCGCAATGGGATCGCTGTACAACACTGCTGCGAGGGCGGAGCCTTGGAGTACTCCAGCTTTCGTAGGGTACAATGAAGACCGTGCTTCTCCATGCTTGACTTGAAAGAGCCTATTGAAAAGATAAAACTCTAGGATGTGGTACACAGAGTGAGGGAGGCTTTCCTTGATTTTGCAGAGCAGACCTTTGTGCCATACTCTGTCAAACGCTTGTTGTACGTCCAAAAATGCAGCGGAGCAGTATTTTTTGTGTTCGAGGCATTGTCTGACAGAGTGATACACACGATGTACTTGTTCGACAGTGGAGTGCGCTTTGCGGAATCCAAACTGATGATTGGGATTAATCTCATTTTGCATCATTGCTTCGCATAGACTTTTTAGGAATATTCTTTCCCACAGCTTCTAAAGTACAGGAGTCAAGCTTATAGGTCGATATGAAGAACAAGCATGTGGCGGTTTGCCGTCTTTGTGAATCATTACGATCTGTGAGACCTTCCATGTATCCGGGAAGTAACCGACTCGAAAGATGACATTAAAAAGGCATGTTAAGAACGTGATGCACTTTTTGGTGTCGAGCAATTTGATCTCTCTCGCTAGTTCCCTAGGTGACGTTGGCCTGAGAGGCAAGCACAGTTGAAGGTCTCGGTCGAGAAAGGCTTTCGTTCGGTTGAAATACCTGGCTCAGATGCGCTGCGAATGCTTCAGCTTTCTGTTCATCGGTCTTTGCCCATTTATTTGACTGGCTTCTAATGGGAGGGAATGATTGTTGGGGTTTATTTAGGCGCTTAGTGGCCTTCAAAAGAGAGAATTCGACTCGGCTTGTTGGTGACATACTTTCGAGAGTTTTCTGGAGGCTGTAGTCTCTTTGATCCTCAAGTGCCGCTTTTAGATTCTTAATGGCTCTGTTGAATTTTGTTTTGTCGGCTTGATGTCGTGACTGCTGCCAGGTTCTTCTGAGTCGCCGTTTTTCAGCTATTTTCTTTTTTATTTCAATAGGTTTCATTCAACACATTTAAAGGCTTTAAGTTAAAGGCTTACAGTTAAATAGAGCGCCGGCAGCTGTTGTCCCATACAGCGGACGTAGCATGCTTGTCATTTTATCACTTATCGTTGTGGATAAGACATCCGTCACTCTCGCACTCGCATATTTGTCAAAACGTGACGGATGCCTATCCACGGAGATAAGTGATAAAATGGCAACCATCCATGTTACGCCCGCAAATCTATTAAACTTGTCAGACAATCAGATTTTAACGAACGTAACTTGCGATTACCGACGGTTTGAAACAATCTGCTCTCAGATCATGTAGATGAGGTAATAAACCCAAGCAAACGATGGAAGTTTATTTATATGGATATTACATGGATTTCGCATGCCAAGAACTTAACGTGTTTGCGCAGTTGACTGAAATAAATGCTTGTTTGCGTCAAAACAAAACAGAGCTATTTGTTTTCAAACTGAAATAAACTCAAGAACCGGTGCACTTTATTCGGAAATTCAATGTAAAGTGTACCCGTTTTTATGGTCTTGAGTGTATTAGGACAAACAACAGTAACATCTTTGAATTTAAATGTCCCTCTTGCCATCTTAATTAACATAGGTACGTAGGTCGTGTTTGTATTTAGAGATAGAGTGGCTTAGCCTAAGATACAATGATTATTGGCTCTGTAAGAAACCTCCGAGATGACAGAGAGAATGAGACCTAGCTAGATCAAATTATCCCTCCTGTAAATTCAATGTCGTCTTCTATGTCGCTGGAGCCGGACCAAAACCCAAAACGTATCGATAAATTTTACCGTTTCCATAAAAAATATGTCGTAGGTGTCATAAGTTCTCAAAGAAAACAACTGAGATTATTATGCAAACATCCGCATTTGATTATATAAAAGCGTACTGTCACGTCCGCGGCCTTCACGGGTTCCGGTCTCCGTGCACCGCGACCAGCCCTGCGCCGAAGCAGCCATTGACATGACACGCTTATCGAATAACCCACTAATGCATGTATTTATTTACATCTTGACAGCATTGTGCAAGTTCCACAACTATTGTTATACACTTTCTCTCATCGTTAGTTACACTGTTACAAGCTTATCGCGATTATTGATATAGATACAGACTTATTCAATGTTGTAGTAAGAAACTCATAAAGGTCCAAATATCAGTGGACATCGCGCATGCACTTCGACATCTACGTAAACTAAAATAGTCGAGCGGTTGCGGCCCGGCGACCGAGTTAGCCGGCGCAGTGCGTCCGCGGAGCCCTCTCGCGCCGGTTCTATTTCCAACCGATGTGCCTGCGCATCCAGAATCGCCTCAGACAATAATACTGGGGACAACTGAAATGGCACCGGACTATCACCGTGGGAGTTTCCGCCCCTGCAGAAGACGCAAGCGTAGCGCTTAACTTGACCAAGCCAATATGCCGCACGCTCCGAACAGCGCGGGCCCTGTGGCTACCCCTACTGGGCCCGCCTCCACCCAGCTCAAGATCCAAATACCAGAACATAATGGAACAACAAATGGCTCCCTCAAATCCAACGGAGTCATGTCTCCGAACTCAAATCGGCTACTCTCACCAAATTCTAATGGCCCGTTGTCGCCGGCCAGCTCGAACGGGCTTCTGTCACCACCGCTTATTTCGGACGCTGTTCCGAAAAGACCACCGAAACCGCCACCAAACCGACCTATATTACCGATGAAGAAGGCGAGGACGCTGCCTATACACTTTGAGGAAGAAACAGTGCCACTTAAAACACCTACAACTCTTCTAAACGGCAAGAAACTTTATGTCACTAAAACTTTAAATGAGGTTCACACGGTACCTGCGTACACTCCAGATAATAGAAAGCTGCTCGTTAACCGGTCTCCTAGTCCATCTTATAGGAGGAGCGTGTCCTCTGCTTCTGTAGAGACTGGCTCAATAGCAGAACTCGCGAAACGGCACTATCCAAGCAACTTACTTACTTCTAGATCTCCAAGTCCAAGTTCAATTAGAAGCAATGCAAGCTATTATTCTACTTGCAGCAGCAATGGTACGTACGTCCCTTTGTCTCGTTCATCGAGTATGAATTCATCGGTTTACAGTCGCCATACTGCTTCAACCCCTAGAAGGATGTACCCGCAAACTTGCGACAGAAGAAACAGCGTAGATTTAACAGAACTAAAGTCGAAAGAACAGGCTCCTGTTGTGTTTGACGCAAATCTCCAATTCGTTCTTGGCTGTAACAAGCAACCAGTAAGACAAAGATTCAAACCTATTGCCGCACATTTAGAGGAAGGTACGTCATCAAACTACTTGAGCGCCAAAATTGATAGCTTCTTGAAGAAAACTGATCATGTGATGGATGAATGGCGAAGATTAGGACATAAAGATGACCCTGAAACTAGTCGGAGAATCGGAAGATCGAAATCAGCGACGAACATAATGATCAAAGGATTTACTCTATTCAGTAGAAGTACGAGTCGAGCCAGCAGCATGTGTAGAGGGATATCGGAAGACCGCACAACAGTTTCTGAATTGGACGAGGTTGGTGACTAATGCAAACTCAATTATTTTATTTCCAGCCACCGTTTAAAAGCGTTTCACAATGATCGCGGCATTACAGCAATAAATTATCGCGTGGTGTTTGGTATGACCGCACGCGCCCGCGCCGCCCGATGGCGCTTGTTGCGTACCGTCCGCCAAATCCGCTCTTAAGACGCTTGCCAATTTTTTTTCATTGTTGACTTCTTACGATCATTTTACAAATGCGTGAAATTCTTGGGCGTCCGTCACCGCGGCAATGTGACATTGTCACTCAATTCGCTAGACAGAAGTCTTGCGCGTCGTTTACATAATAAATTGTGCAACTTCGCAATGAAACGCAGGTTTATATATTACTACCAATAAGCATAACTAAAATGGTTCCATGGACGTGTTATGCACCGGACGTCCATCGTACGTCAGTGCAACCCAATTTTAGATTGTTGTGTCTGAAATATCACCGGTTTGTTAAATCTCGGTAGTTAGCTACTCGAAAGACTAACGATTCGTTTTCTTATGATGTCGGATGAAATAACGACAACGAATATACGCTCGACGACCTTGTACTATTTATACTACAATTTATCAAAATGACAGGCGCCTCCTTACTGTTGTTATGACTATTTTTAATCGCTATCATTAGTTATTATAGTTATTAGCTAACTTAATTACTAGCAATATTATTTAATGAGCATAAGGAAATGGTAAACAACTCGTAAAAGGTAATGACTAATGTCGGCCATAAATTGAACTAATCCATGTTTGTTACGCACCAACATAGCCGATATAAACGATACGAGTATGTTTAACTGCTTCTGATGAATATTTACTGGTTGTATGCCTAATCCTACAACTAACTGCGTGTATTGAATATTCTCTAGAACAGCATTCAGCTGCCTAATCATGTCCGCGGATTAAAAGCCACTTGAATGTAATTCGATCAACGAGAAACTTGGCACGTGTTAGTTCCTATAGCTCCGTTATAGTTTGTTTTGAAATAGATATATTCCAGTTTAATTGCGTTTCGTTTGGTTTTATTACTTTTTATTGCTGAAAGTACTACTGAGTAAATCGTAATGAATCGTGGGTCGTAGCTGTGTCTCTGGAGTATGATTATTGAAACGAAACGGGAATCAGATCTCATAAACTTCATATCAGCTGAAAGACTTCCACTGTTGGACATAGGCCTGCCCCAAAGTCATCAGTCCACCTTTTGGGGGGCCTACCCCCGCTGCGCCTTCCGGTACCGTAGAACCGATGGCCGTTGGGGCGGAAAGGTTCTCGAGTGGCGACCACGTCCCGGAATAATAGTATAGAGATATTTTTTTACAACGAATGATATGTGTTGTTTCAGCTATCGGAGGTGGGCGGCGACTTCGCGGAGGAGCGCGCGGCGGCGGCGCTGGCCACCGAGCGCGCCGACGCGGAGGCGGCGGAGCGGCTGCGCGTCGAGCGGGACAACCGCGACCTGCTCGCCAACAACCAGCGGCTGCAGCAGGTAATGTCGGCTCCCATTAAGAGGAAACGCAAGGGCCGTTTTTCCATGGAAACGCAGTCCCCTGTTTTCTCCCTGGATAATGGCAATTTACGAAAAAAAAAACCATAAATACATATATACTACTATTGATATGTTTCTATGTTTTCCTTTTCTCCGTCAATTTATTCTTAAAAGAGATATTATAACCTTCAAAAACCTAAGAAAAATGCCAGATTTTCCGCTGTGTTCAAACACCCTGAAAACATTTTTGACTAGATTATTTAAAAAGAGAAAAACATAGAAACACGGCCAAAGACTCTTTGAATTTTTAAAAAAAAAATTGGTAAATAGGTCAAGATTTGGAGAAGAAATCAGGGGACTACGAAACGTTGATTTTATGTACTTTTAATAGGTATTTTCGGTCCAAGCTGCAGTTGACTCTATGGCGCTCTGCGAGGGGAGGCTTGAAGTTGGCGCGACAACAATACATTTAACAAATACCTATTTCTCAATTATCTCGACTTTAGTGTGTCCACTTAACGGGTTAATATAGTACTGCTGCTGACAATTTGTAGACCACAGCAGCAGCGGAGGTGGTGACGCGGTCCGATCGGCAGCGCGGATTTACTTTACTGAGCGACTTTACAGTCACAACCGAATATAAATCCAAAAGACATTATGTGACCAGGTGTACAATAATAAACTGTCAACTTTAAAACGCTCGACCAGTGACAAGAAGCCGTTGTACAATACACTTTGAAAATTGGATCTCTTTGTTCCATGATGTCACAATCATGTTATTAGTTAATAAACTCGGCGGTCGTTCGAATCCCGGCTAGCGCCAATGTGTCTTTCGGAACTTATATACGAAATATTTACCGTTAGCTTTTCGGCGAAGGAAAACATCGTGAGGAAACCGGTCTAATCCCAATAAGGTTTTAGTTTTCCCTCTGGGTTGGAAGGTCAGATGGCAGTCGCTTTCCTAAAACTAGTGTCTATGCCAAATCTTGGGATTAGGTGTTAAAGCAGACCCTGGGCTCTTTTTAGGGGTACCACCGGGAATAACGCAAGGAGGATGATGATGTTACTAATAAACTCCTTCCTCAGGCATCGGAGCGTCTCGAGTTGGAACTCCTGCACTGGCGTTCAGCCGACAACGGCGGCGCCGAGCCCTCCGACTCGGAAGGCTCGGAGGCCGACGCGACCGCTGGCAGCGACAAGTACAAGCGGCGATACGAGCAGGCGCACCGGGAGCTGCAGTTACTGCGCGCGCAGTTGCGTCGGCAGCACGAGGATGACCTTGAGCAACTCGTCATGGTCAAGAAGCAGCTTGAGAAGAAGGTGGGTGGGTGCAAAGACGGCGTGATGCGTTGCTCGTAGTAATAAACGGGTTGCATTGTTCGTGCGGCGGACGTATAGTAGGCAGCAGAATTCATCAAGACGTCCACTGCTGGACGTAGACCTCGCCCTTAAGAGTGCCACGATGACAGGTCCTGCGTCATCCACATCCAGCGGACTCCCGCGACCTTTACCAGGTCATCAGTCCAACTACAGCAGCAGAAGTAGCTAAACAGATTAACACGCTCGAAATGATCGACACAGATCCTTATTCCCTTGACATTAGAATCCGTGTGTTGGTCATTTTACACTAGGTCCTGTGCTAACTGCCATATACGTATAGGACGACTGGTGTTGCAGTTGCTTGCAAAGCTAGAGATCCTGCGACAAATCCTGGTAAAAGCAAACATTTGTGTCATGGCATTCATATATGAGCCGAGTGGGAAATGTTGAGATCCGAAATCCCACTAAGGTTGGAGATATCATTACCGAGCTCAAGTGGGCAGGACACCTTACCAGGCAGATTGATGGTAGGTGGACCAAAAAGGTGTCAGGATTTGTGGCCACTTATAGGTAAGAGGAACGTCGGCCGATCACCAGCTCGATGTGTGGACTATATTAGGAACATCGCGGGTCAGTTCTGGATAAGATTACCTTAGGATAGAGACGGGTGGCGTACTCGAAAAGAGGCCTGTGATTAGCAATGGGCGATTACGGGCTGAAACTGATGATGCGCTTTTGTTCCTGAATCTTGGATGTTTCCAGTGCACACAAGCAAAACCCGTGTTGCACACAAGCCAATATTGAATGAATGTATGTATAACCTTTAACTACCCTATGAAAAATGTGCTGCCATCGGTCACCGCCCCCTTGGCAAGTGAGGACTAAACATATTTGAAATACAATAAATCACAGCGTTCCAATTTAAAACGAGGTCACGCTACTGATATGAATGTGACTATTAATACCGACGCAATCGATTTAAAAATGCAATTCAGTTAAAATCGTTCACTTGCTTTACTTCTGTACTCATACTAAAAATCTTTCGTTCTTTAAAATACCACGTCCGGCATAATGTAGGTCACAGTGTGAACTGAGTTATCTCGCCCAAAACCTATCTCTAAAATCATCCTTGGCGCGATGTGTGATATTCGTGATAGTGAGGTTCCCGATACCATCTCTGATAGTGCGTGTGTGGTCTGTGTCGGTCGTGTGTTATTTTCTTACCATTATTTACGGGCAATGGATGAGGAGGTCAGTGCTCTTTGATAAAGTAATTTTCTTACGATTACATTAGTATGTGAATTTATCACCGCGCATCTTGACCGCCAATCTTGGCTTTCGGCCAGATAGTTGATTTTTCGTAAGAATTTTATCGATGTTTACATTTCGCTGAAATTGGAAACATATTAGAGGAATATTCTAGGTTATATAGGATGCTGTTTCCTTACAAATACACGTGAATATCGCTTTGTTTACGACTTAATCCGGGCGCGAAAGTGACTTTCCTTTAGCATTTGTGTGTGTATTTTTACAAATGTTTATGCGTTTAGTGCTCGCACTTAGAATTATATTTTTGTAGTGTTCAGATTTCCGACAAATTCTATGATACTTACAAATAGCGAGCTATATTACCTCGTAATTGTATGTAAAATTAATCAATCACGAGCCACGAGTAACATTGTTGCAATGATTGTATATAAAAACCAGCTGCCCAGCCCCGGCTTCGCACGGTTAGTTTTCCGTTTTCCCGTAGGAATGAAGCATTTTCCCGCGGAAAAAAGTAGCCTATGTTCATCAGGGATAATGCCGGCTTCTAATGGTAAAAGATTTTTTCAAATCGGTCCAGTAGTTTCGGAGCCTAATATTAAATACAAACAAACAATCAAATCTTTCCTCTATATAGATAGTGTAGATTAGTGTAGTGCTAACCTTGCGGAGACGAATATCAATGCAATAAATTGTTTTAGTTTGTTGCATGAATGTAAGATGTCGTTATTTGTGAAATATCTGTAGATTTCGATATGTTTGATAAAAGGTGCACTTACCCCAGGGGCGCACTTGCCCCGTCTGACTTTACCATCCAAGATTTGTGAATATATCTTTTCATTGCAGGTGCAAGATGCGTACGAGGAAGTGGAAGAGCAGAGAGCCGTGGCCGCGCAGTGGAAGCGCAAACTGCAGAAACTGACCAACGACATGGCCGACCTGCGGTCACTGCTCGACGAACAGGTAACCTGCCTTTTTTTACCTCTGTTCGTTTGCAGCAGCCTGAGGGGCTTTCGCCGTTAGGCGCCACTATGGGGCTACCCGAAATGAAGTACTCTGTCGTGACTTGAACTTACTACTCGTAGCGGATCCACGGAAAGGGGGGCGGGCTTCCGAATTTCAATCAATCAATAATTTATTGCGTTTCAACTTAGTATAAAATAGATCTAGACCAGGCGAACTTTCTCCGATCAAATTGGAGATATCTTAACAAAAGGCCAGGTCAAAACTACCCTAAACCGACGAGCATGTATGAGAAATGTTATGAAAGTGAGTGAAGCGAAAGTGGTTTGCACAGGATCGTAGCAAATGGAGATCCGTGATCTCTGCCTACCCCTCTGGGAAAGAGGCGTGGTTACATGTATGTATGTATAATAGATCTTAAAGCTAGGTACAGTTAAACATGAGCTCTGTTGAGCATAGCAATTTCTTAAAACAACAAATTTAAAATGACAAAATACGGAAAAGTTTCAAAAATAAATAATAACAGGTATAAAAGCACGTTGAAAATAATAGGATATTAAGTCACAGTTATATTTCTTCTTAGTGGTGTTCTTCATGACTGATGTGATGATCGTGTTAGGTGATTTTCATTTTACCATGAATGTATTTTCTCCATCGATCCGGTCCATTCCATCGCGTTGATGACAAAAAAAATTACGGGCGCTGGCTCAGTTGGTTTAGAGTAATGGACGAAATCCAAAGGCCGCGGGTTCAACATAAAAAATCCCACTCGTGGCGAATAATTTTTCAGTTTGATCGGAATTTACAAAAATCAGTCTTATTACTCACCAAGCATCTGGGGATTCTGAGGTGCCATAAATAATCTCAAGATGTTCTTATCAGTAGATTTGCAACTAAGATTATGATCCCTTTGGATAATGATATGTACAGATGTAGTCAAAGATATTTAGTTATTGTTGTGTACCTTATTACAAAGCAATATGGTGCAGAAGTGTAAACATATCTTTGACGTCGACTCGTGGTTATATCTAGGAAATTCACAGAGGAAGACCGCGTAGGTATAATTATTTTGATGTTTTTCTGGAGTCATTTCATCTGGAGCGTAGGCTAACTATAGCTTGTGTTGGCTAACAAATAATTACGTGGTTAATATACATCTAATATTTTCCATTACTCTTATAGTACTGACAAATGAAAGTATTTGATTTTTTCAGTTATAGCCATACTGCGTAGCTATTGCGATCTCTGCGAAATATACTGAGTCTAGACTCCCTAGAATATTTTATCGTAGCGTACTATACATACATAATACGTCATATTTATACATCTTGGTAAATATATTTCTTAATAAACTTATGCGCGAAATATAATTTTATATTTAATAGTAGCTTTTGAGTGAAGGAAAACGTCGTGGGGAAAAAGCGGACCCTAGGCTCTTTTAGTATACAACCTGTGCTGATTAAAGATCTAGAAAGAATGATAATAATTTACTAGCGTTAAGATTTTTGTACATAAATGCAAAAACAACTACATACAATTTAACCATAATATCGCGCTAAAAGGTCCTCGCTTGGTGTCACGGAGCGACCCACAAGACGCGCTCCGTGACACCGATTTTCACTGAGGCCATCAAGAAGCAAGAAAGATCTGACTTGGACAGCGACATCAACTTTCTCAGTCCCATAAAATAACTGGAATAGGGATGATGACTAAGATTTTTTTATGATGTCATTCGAACCAGTTTTTGGAGAGGAACAAATGTTTGTATGGGAGCAACTACAATTAAAGAACATAAATACCCAAAAAATGAGACAAAGATTGACCTCGCTGGCGGCAGCGCGAAACGCTTCATACTGATAGACAGATAATTATGACGTCACGTCACAATAATATTTGTTACAAAGTACATGTATCGTTGTATGGAAAATCAGTTAAATTGTTGTTTCGGTCGTGAAATACTGCGTTTAAGTACATAGTTGTGTTACAATTTTGTTTCTATAAAAGCGTAAGGATTCTATTGGTAACTTTAAATTTACTCTTGGACGATGAAAAAAATGCATATTTTTTCTTAACTTTCAGGGTTCAATATCTTTTTACGATTTTAATTATGTTTTTTCACTTTATTACGATAATTTAATTATTTACTATCCATTTAGCATTACTACGTTATCAATTTGAACATGAGGCATCATGGCTACTTGGTTACTTGTACTCAAGTTGGTGTGATTGTCGACAGACGTGCCGCAACAACTTGCTCGAGAAGCGCCAACGCAAGTTCGACGCCGAGCTGCACGGCGCGCAAGAGGAGCTGAAGCGCGAGCGCGCCGCCAAGGAGCGCCTCTCGCGGGAGCGCGACCAAGCGCACGCCGACAAGTACGCGCTCGAGCAGACCATCTCTGTGAGTACCCACCCTTCTGTCAACCTGACAGCTGCTTTCATAAGGGCTCGTCCAGAAACGAAGTGATCGTTTATTGGGGGGTCAGAAAAATATCACAAATGATCACGATGGTGGAGGGGGGCGGATCACGGGTATTTTTTTACACAGCAGGAAACTCAAAAGACAACGAAAGCTACTCAATAAGTTTGTGCATTTTTGGAATCGCAATACGCTACCGAACATGCCTTTGCGATCGGTTCATTGACCCTATTTTATTGTATACAAATGCAATACCACTTGTTTTTCAAGTTTCTATTGCTATTTCAAAATAGCAGATCACAGTTTTTACAGTTTTCGAGTGACTTTACAAATGATAACAATGTTAACCAAAATATTATTTGACAGGAAGCTCGGCTAGAACTCGAGCTGAAAGAGGAACGCCTGTCGGCGGCGCAGCGCGAGTTGGAGGAGCGGGGCGGCGGCGGCGACGAGGTGGCGGCGCTGCGGCGGGCGCGTGCCGAGCTCGAGCGCCGCGTCCGGGACCAGGAGGAGGAACTCGACGACCTCGCGGGGCAGATACAGGTCAGCACTCTATAGCTCGGCTAGAACTCGAGCTGAAACAGGAACGCCTGTCGGCGGCGCAGCGCGAGTTGGAGGAGCGGGGCGGCGGCGGCGACGAGGTGGCGGCGCTGCGGCGGGCGCGCGCCGAGCTCGAGCGCCGCGTCCGGGACCAGGAGGAGGAACTCGACGACCTCGCGGGGCAGATACAGGTCAGCACTATAGCTCGGCTAGAACTCGAGCTGAAAGAGGAACGCCTGTCGGCGGCGCAGCGCGAGTTGGAGGAGCGGGGCGGCGGCGGCGACGAGGTGGCGGCGCTGCGGCGGGCGCGCGCCGAGCTCGAGCGCCGCGTCCGGGACCAGGAGGAGGAACTCGACGACCTCGCGGGGCAGATACAGGTCAGCACTATAGCTCGGCTAGAACTCGAGCTGAAAGAGGAACGCCTGTCGGCGGCGCAGCGCGAGTTGGAGGAGCGGGGCGGCGGCGGCGACGAGGTGGCGGCGCTGCGGCGGGCGCGCGCCGAGCTCGAGCGCCGCGTCCGGGACCAGGAGGAGGAACTCGACGACCTCGCGGGGCAGATGCAGGTCAGCACTCTATAGCTCGGCTAGAACTCGAGCTGAAAGAGGAACGCCTGTCGGCGGCGCAGCGCGAGTTGGAGGAGCGGGGCGGCGGCGGCGACGAGGTGGCGGCGCTGCGGCGGGCGCGCGCCGAGCTCGAGCGCCGCGTCCGGGACCAGGAGGAGGAACTCGACGACCTCGCGGGGCAGATACAGGTCAGCACTATAGCTCGGCTAGAACTCGAGCTGAAAGAGGAACGCCTGTCGGCGGCGCAGCGCGAGTTGGAGGAGCGGGGCGGCGGCGGCGACGAGGTGGCGGCGCTGCGGCGGGCGCGCGCCGAGCTCGAGCGCCGCGTCCGGGACCAGGAGGAGGAACTCGACGACCTCGCGGGGCAGATGCAGGTCAGCACTATAGCTCGGCTAGAACTCGAGCTGAAAGAGGAACGCCTGTCGGCGGCGCAGCGCGAGTTGGAGGAGCGGGGCGGCGGCGGCGACGAGGTGGCGGCGCTGCGGCGGGCGCGCGCCGAGCTCGAGCGCCGCGTCCGGGACCAGGAGGAGGAACTCGACGACCTCGCGGGGCAGATGCAGGTCAGCACTCTATAGCTCGGCTAGAACTCGAGCTGAAAGAGGAACGCCTGTCGGCGGCGCAGCGCGAGTTGGAGGAGCGGGGCGGCGGCGGTGACGAGGTGGCGGCAGTCGTGGACATATTATCCCGTACATTGTATGCCTTTCACAGCGCCGTTACGGCTTATCTTTATATTAACAATGTGCGTATTATTTTTCAGCTCCTGGAAAGTTCGAAGCTGCGACTGGAGATGCTTCTAGAACAGCAGCGCAAGGAGGCGAGGTTAGAGGCGGCCGCGCGTGACGACGAAATGGAGGAGACACGCGCCAACGCGGCTAAGAAACTCAAGAGTAAGTCGGTGTACATTTTCAGTTGGTTATCAACCTATTTAACTACCTTCTATTAAAGCCTTCTAGTAAATTATTTATTGAATAGGGATGTAGACTCGAAAATAATTATTACTCCAAAAGAAAGATGGCAAAAATAACGACGGCGGGGCACGGCACGTTGCCGTCTATTAGTGACGTCACAATCTCCAAGCGTCATCGTTTCATATGAAGTTGCGTTTTGCGTAAAAGGGATAGAACATACCATATTCTTAAAACTTTGAACACTTATAACTTCGTGATTATTTAAGCTCTTGCGTTGATTTTTCTCCATTTGACTTCATTTTCAATCCTTTTTTGAGAAAATATCACATTATTGATTAATTTATTTAGTGTCTAGGTACACCCCTATTGAGGCTAGAAAAAAATGGACGCTGTTGACCATAGAAAATCGTGACTTCTCCTATGGTTACCTTGAAACTCATATAAATATATTCTTTCAGTACTGGAATCGCAACTGGAATCGGAGCATTCCGAGCGAAGCCTTCTCCTGCGCGAGCGTCACGAGCTGGAGCGCCGACTGGCCGCGCTCGAGGAGAGCGCTCGCGCCGAGAACATTGAACAGTCGCAGCTCGTGCAGCGGTTGAAGAGGTACGTATCGAGCCGAGCACGAGCGCAGCCGTTCTGTTCGCGGCGTCAAGTGGCGTTCGAGGCTTGTAAGTCGGTCGCTAGACGAATTATGGCTCCGCTCGTGCTCGGCTCGCCTAGCGTAGACGCAACTTTAAATGCAACCTAAGGGTGGATACACACGGCGGTTTGCAGTGCTACAAACGCGATTCAGTTAATTTTGACAGGTTATCTGCGACTAGTGTCGCTGCTAAAAGTTCGAATATACCTACAAGGAAGCTCAAGAATCTAAATTAAAAAATGTAGGTATAACACCTCCGACACAAGATATAACATACATTTATTTATTTATTCAAACATAGCTCTCTTCCATCGCGACAGAAAAGACTTTCGATGAAAATGACTGCACTCAAATCGGTTCATCATTTGGGGTGCTACGATGCCACAGACAGACATACGCATACTCATGTTCAACTTATAGCACCGTTTTCATGGGGGGGGGGGGGGGGGGGTAAAGAATGCGTTTGAATACTTTGACAGTAAGTATTCAGGTGTTTTTGATGGGACAAGCTGCCTCGTGGGAAGCCAGTCCTGTCAAGGTCTGAATTTCAAGACATTCAGATGTACTATGAGTAATGATTCCAAGGAGAAAACATACAAGTTACAGGTGTTTTTCAACACCTCAATAATAGGGTTGTGTCGCCGATCGCCTATACATCGCCCGTGCCTTCGGTTCGTGCGCTGAATACCTTCGACCTGAGACGTCTTTTGTTTTACTGCCCTAGGTGAGTAATATTCTATTTTGATAACTAAAAATGATGTATTTCCACAGGGACCTGAAGCGGTACCGCGCGTTGTTGCGCGACGCACAGACCATGTTGGAGCAGAAAGAGAAAGAGGGCGGCGCTAAGACGCAGATCCGACAGCTCAAAAACCAGGTCGGTTTAATACATATATCTACTAGAAATATCGGCGGTTTCAGACAAAATAAACATGGTTTTGGCCAAAAAACATTTGAAACTTTGGTCCTGCCGAAACTTATAATCTCGTACTTTCATATACTCCGGGCGGACCGAAATTACGCTACTCACAGCGCGCAAATTACGCTCGTCTGGCCCCACCCTAATGTTTAGTGTTAATTTATAGTTTGGATTATTATACTACCATACTCCTGTAAAAATCGCAGTTAATCCTATCCCAAACAAATTGTAATTGACATAAAAATATATACAGGATATTTTTATGTGTATCCATATTTTTACAGGCTTTAGGCATCATTTATAGATTTCATTTATGAAAAAAACACAGAGTACACTTTTTTTAATAATAATAATAACTACTGTGGTCACCGAGTCGAATGTAAACAAACTAGCCACAAAATGTGTTGTAGTGAGGTTAGTTCACATTTACATCAGGCTGGCCGCCCGATCAGAATGATTTACCCACTTTGTCGCCTACCAACCACCCAACTTTGAGGTACCCTAACTCAATATTTTAGTACTGAGGGATACTAAAAAAAACACGTATATTATAGTTTTGGTATAAGGATTAACCGCAACAAACAAAAATTACTCTTGTAGTGGCTTATAATGCCAAAAATAATGTTCTTATGAGAGCCATATTATCGCTAATAAGGGTGCGTTTGGGCACAAATTATAAGGGCAATAACCTTATGCCCCCCTTATAGTTGCTTTATTATCAGTTTTTTTGTCTTGTATGTGCTTTATTATGACAAGCAACAAGGTAGTCAAACTTGTAATGGCAAGGAAAATGCTCTTAAAATACTTATAAGAATCATATTGAAAGCGTTAATAAGGGCGATCGCCCTTATACGCGTTTTGATATCGTCAGATTCAAGGGAGTAAAACGTAAAACGGCAAATTATATGCTCTTGTAAAGCCCTTTGGCCCTTTCTAACAAATTTTTGTATTACCCTAATAAAAAATATGTCAACAATTTTAATGGCAAAACAACGGTAAGTTATCGATACATGTGCTTATTTATAGTGAAAACTGTGTGGAAATTCAAATTCGTGATAAAATGTGGTATGCTGTGTGTTGTGTTAAAAATGTGGTAAATGATTTTGACAAGGCCATTATAAGAGCAAAAGCAATTCTCACATCGTCTACAAATACTCTATCTATAAGAGTAAAAGCTTTATAACAGCAACAGCTGTTGCTTATGATTCGCAATTTTACATATCGTTAGGGTTCCTTTCTCACAAGTGAAATCCCGTACAGTCGAGTTCTCCAATATCTACACAGACAACCTTTCAAAAATATCTATACAGAGACTTTATTGTTACTGACATGACACACCTGTGTAAATATTTTTGAAAGGTTGTCTGTATAGATATTACCTCTACTGGACCTATCTAAGTAGGTACTAATCAAGGACAGCATTACCGAAAAATACCGGTATATTTTAAAACCCCTATCCCGTACCCGTAGCGGATTACTTATGGATACTTTTCTGATTCGTTCGATTTAATTATTACCACGACTATAATGAGTACGAAGTACGAACGTAAAGTTTAGATAATAATAGAAACTTAGCAAGTGCCTCTAGGTATTAGTTGTATCATTTAAATAATGAATGTTTTTCATTATTATGTTTTCTATTCTATTTATTCTCATGTTCCATAAAATGATCCTCTATGGAACCACTGGCTGATAATTCGGTATCAGATTGGTCATGGAAAACACAGGAAACACTATAAAGAATAATTTCCTTTATATTTATTATATAAGTGAATATGGAGTGCTGTAATACTTGTAAAGGCCATATAAAATGCTATAATTTGTTTGTTGGATAGACATCTTATAAAATGCTCTAATGAGTCAAGAAGCATTATAGTTACCTTGAGCATTACGTTTATAAGAATAATTGGCCATATTATAAGCCTTTCGCGGCTTTGAATATTTGTACAGCGAAAAAGCATTGTAACTAGAGGCTAGTTGCAATGCAAGAAGATAAAATTTTGAACCGTTATAGGAGCCATAAAAACTGGATTTATTAACGTTTACATGGTCAAATTATAAGAATAAGGGTAATATTAGCTAAATCTTCTTATAATGAGCCGTTAAAAGGTACATTGACGTAATGAATGCCATTTGAAAACCACTATGAGACTTATTACTATGTTACTTATATGTTTATTTAATCTTATAAGTCTAGTTTGTTTGTTGTACTTCAATTTGGATAGTCCTAAAAAATCCAACCTGTATAAATAAATGTGTTTCACCAGGTTGAGGACCTGGAGCTAGCTCTCCGCGCGGCGACGAAGGCGAAGCAGACCGCGGAAGCGGAGGCGGGCGAGGTGAACGCCGCGCTGGAGGAGGCGGGCCGCGCGCGCAACGAGGCGGCCGAGCGCGCGCTCGCCGCCGCGCGTGACGCCGCCGCCGCGCGCGCCGCGCTCGACGACGCGGAGGAGGAGGCGGCTGAGGTAAGGTCACGCCGTCGTGGAGGCGGGCGAGGTGAACGCCGCGCTGGAGGAGGCGGGCCGCGCGCGCAACGAGGCGGCCGAGCGCGCGCTCGCCGCCGGGCGTGACGCCGCCGCCGCGCGCGCCGCGCTCGACGACGCGGAGGAGGAGGCGGCTGAGGTAAGGTCACGCCGTCGTGGAGGCGGGCGAGGTGAACGCCGCGCTGGAGGAGGCGGGCCGCGCGCGCAACGAGGCGGCCGAGCGCGCGCTCGCCGCCGCGCGTGACGCCGCCGCCGCGCGCGCCGCGCTCGACGACGCGGAGGAGGAGGCGGCTGAGGTAAGGTCACGCCGTCGTGGAGGCGGGCGAGGTGAACGCCGCGCTGGAGGAGGCGGGCCGCGCGCGCAACGAGGCGGCCGAGCGCGCGCTCGCCGCCGCGCGTGACGCCGCCGCCGCGCGCGCCGCGCTCGACGACGCGGAGGAGGAGGCGGCTGAGGTAAGGTCACGCCGTCGTGGAGGCGGGCGAGGTGAACGCCGCGCTGGAGGAGGCGGGCCGCGCGCGCAACGAGGCGGCCGAGCGCGCGCTCGCCGCCGGGCGTGACGCCGCCGCCGCGCGCGCCGCGCTCGACGACGCGGAGGAGGAGGCGGCTGAGGTAAGGTCACGCCGTCGTGGAGGCGGGCGAGGTGAACGCCGCGCTGGAGGAGGCGGGCCGCGCGCGCAACGAGGCGGCCGAGCGCGCGCTCGCCGCCGCGCGTGACGCCGCCGCCGCGCGCGCCGCGCTCGACGACGCGGAGGAGGAGGCGGCTGAGGTAAGGTCACGCCGTCGTGGAGGCGGGCGAGGTGAACGCCGCGCTGGAGGAGGCGGGCCGCGCGCGCAACGAGGCGGCCGAGCGCGCGCTCGCCGCCGGGCGTGACGCCGCCGCCGCGCGCGCCGCGCTCGACGACGCGGAGGAGGAGGCGGCTGAGGTAAGGTCACGCCGTCGTGGAGGCGGGCGAGGTGAACGCCGCGCTGGAGGAGGCGGGCCGCGCGCGCAACGAGGCGGCCGAGCGCGCGCTCGCCGCCGCGCGTGACGCCGCCGCCGCGCGCGCCGCGCTTGACGACGCGGAGGAGGAGGCGGCTGAGGTAAGGTCACGCCGTCGTGGAGGCGGGCGAGGTGAACGCCGCGCTGGAGGAGGCGGGCCGCGCGCGCAACGAGGCGGCCGAGCGCGCGCTCGCCGCCGCGCGTGACGCCGCCGCCGCGCGCGCCGCGCTCGACGACGCGGAGGAGGAGGCGGCTGAGGTAAGGTCACGCCGTCGTGGAGGCGGGCGAGGTGAACGCCGCGCTGGAGGAGGCGGGCCGCGCGCGCAACGAGGCGGCCGAGCGCGCGCTCGCCGCCGCGCGTGACGCCGCCGCCGCGCGCGCCGCGCTCGACGACGCGGAGGAGGAGGCGGCTGAGGTAAGGTCACGCCGTCGTGGAGGCGGGCGAGGTGAACGCCGCGCTGGAGGAGGCGGGCCACGCGCGCAACGAGGCGGCCGAGCGCGCGCTCGCCGCCGGGCGTGACGCCGCCGCCGCGCGCGCCGCGCTCGACGACGCGGAGGAGGAGGCGGCTGAGGTAAGGTCACGCCGTCGTGGAGGCGGGCGAGGTGAACGCCGCGCTGGAGGAGGCGGGCCGCGCGCGCAACGAGGCGGCCGAGCGCGCGCTCGCCGCCGGGCGTGACGCCGCCGCCGCGCGCGCCGCGCTCGACGACGCGGAGGAGGAGGCGGCTGAGGTAAGGTCACGCCGTCGTGGAGGCGGGCGAGGTGAACGCCGCGCTGGAGGAGGCGGGCCGCGCGCGCAACGAGGCGGCCGAGCGCGCGCTCGCCGCCGCGCGTGACGCCGCCGCCGCGCGCGCCGCGCTTGACGACGCGGAGGAGGAGGCGGCTGAGGTAAGGTCACGCCGTCGTGGAGGCGGGCGAGGTGAACGCCGCGCTGGAGGAGGCGGGCCGCGCGCGCAACGAGGCGGCCGAGCGCGCGCTCGCCGCCGCGCGTGACGCCGCCGCCGCGCGCGCCGCGCTCGACGACGCGGAGGAGGAGGCGGCTGAGGTAAGGTCACGCCGTCGTGGAGGCGGGCGAGGTGAACGCCGCGCTGGAGGAGGCGGGCCGCGCGCGCAACGAGGCGGCCGAGCGCGCGCTCGCCGCCGCGCGTGACGCCGCCGCCGCGCGCGCCGCGCTCGACGACGCGGAGGAGGAGGCGGCTGAGGTAAGGTCACGCCGTCGTGGAGGCGGGCGAGGTGAACGCCGCGCTGGAGGAGGCGGGCCGCGCGCGCAACGAGGCGGCCGAGCGCGCGCTCGCCGCCGGGCGTGACGCCGCCGCCGCGCGCGCCGCGCTCGACGACGCGGAGGAGGAGGCGGCTGAGGTAAGGTCACGCCGTCGTGGAGGCGGGCGAGGTGAACGCCGCGCTGGAGGAGGCGGGCCGCGCGCGCAACGAGGCGGCCGAGCGCGCGCTCGCCGCCGGGCGTGACGCCGCCGCCGCGCGCGCCGCGCTCGACGACGCGGAGGAGGAGGCGGCTGAGGTAAGGTCACGCCGTCGTGGAGGCGGGCGAGGTGAACGCCGCGCTGGAGGAGGCGGGCCGCGCGCGCAACGAGGCGGCCGAGCGCGCGCTCGCCGCCGCGCGTGACGCCGCCGCCGCGCGCGCCGCGCTTGACGACGCGGAGGAGGAGGCGGCTGAGGTAAGGTCACGCCGTCGTGGAGGCGGGCGAGGTGAACGCCGCGCTGGAGGAGGCGGGCCGCGCGCGCAACGAGGCGGCCGAGCGCGCGCTCGCCGCCGCGCGTGACGCCGCCGCCGCGCGCGCCGCGCTCGACGACGCGGAGGAGGAGGCGGCTGAGGTAAGGTCACGCCGTCGTGGAGGCGGGCGAGGTGAACGCCGCGCTGGAGGAGGCGGGCCGCGCGCGCAACGAGGCGGCCGAGCGCGCGCTCGCCGCCGCGCGTGACGCCGCCGCCGCGCGCGCCGCGCTCGACGACGCGGAGGAGGAGGCGGCTGAGGTAAGGTCACGCCGTCGTGGAGGCGGGCGAGGTGAACGCCGCGCTGGAGGAGGCGGGCCGCGCGCGCAACGAGGCGGCCGAGCGCGCGCTCGCCGCCGGGCGTGACGCCGCCGCCGCGCGCGCCGCGCTCGACGACGCGGAGGAGGAGGCGGCTGAGGTAAGGTCACGCCGTCGTGGAGGCGGGCGAGGTGAACGCCGCGCTGGAGGAGGCGGGCCGCGCGCGCAACGAGGCGGCCGAGCGCGCGCTCGCCGCCGGGCGTGACGCCGCCGCCGCGCGCGCCGCGCTCGACGACGCGGAGGAGGAGGCGGCTGAGGTAAGGTCACGCCGTCGTGGAGGCGGGCGAGGTGAACGCCGCGCTGGAGGAGGCGGGCCGCGCGCGCAACGAGGCGGCCGAGCGCGCGCTCGCCGCCGCGCGTGACGCCGCCGCCGCGCGCGCCGCGCTTGACGACGCGGAGGAGGAGGCGGCTGAGGTAAGGTCACGCCGTCGTGGAGGCGGGCGAGGTGAACGCCGCGCTGGAGGAGGCGGGCCGCGCGCGCAACGAGGCGGCCGAGCGCGCGCTCGCCGCCGCGCGTGACGCCGCCGCCGCGCGCGCCGCGCTCGACGACGCGGAGGAGGAGGCGGCTGAGGTAAGGTCACGCCGTCGTGGAGGCGGGCGAGGTGAACGCCGCGCTGGAGGAGGCGGGCCGCGCGCGCAACGAGGCGGCCGAGCGCGCGCTCGCCGCCGCGCGTGACGCCGCCGCCGCGCGCGCCGCGCTCGACGACGCGGAGGAGGAGGCGGCTGAGGTAAGGTCACGCCGTCGTGGAGGCGGGCGAGGTGAACGCCGCGCTGGAGGAGGCGGGCCGCGCGCGCAACGAGGCGGCCGAGCGCGCGCTCGCCGCCGCGCGTGACGCCGCCGCCGCGCGCGCCGCGCTCGACGACGCGGAGGAGGAGGCGGCTGAGGTAAGGTCACGCCGTCGTGGAGGCGGGCGAGGTGAACGCCGCGCTGGAGGAGGCGGGCCGCGCGCGCAACGAGGCGGCCGAGCGCGCGCTCGCCGCCGGGCGTGACGCCGCCGCCGCGCGCGCCGCGCTCGACGACGCGGAGGAGGAGGCGGCTGAGGTAAGGTCACGCCGTCGTGGAGGCGGGCGAGGTGAACGCCGCGCTGGAGGAGGCGGGCCGCGCGCGCAACGAGGCGGCCGAGCGCGCGCTCGCCGCCGCGCGTGACGCCGCCGCCGCGCGCGCCGCGCTCGACGACGCGGAGGAGGAGGCGGCTGAGGTAAGGTCACGCCGTCGTGGAGGCGGGCGAGGTGAACGCCGCGCTGGAGGAGGCGGGCCGCGCGCGCAACGAGGCGGCCGAGCGCGCGCTCGCCGCCGGGCGTGACGCCGCCGCCGCGCGCGCCGCGCTCGACGACGCGGAGGAGGAGGCGGCTGAGGTAAGGTCACGCCGTCGTGGAGGCGGGCGAGGTGAACGCCGCGCTGGAGGAGGCGGGCCGCGCGCGCAACGAGGCGGCCGAGCGCGCGCTCGCCGCCGCGCGTGACGCCGCCGCCGCGCGCGCCGCGCTCGACGACGCGGAGGAGGAGGCGGCTGAGGTAAGGTCACGCCGTCGTGGAGGCGGGCGAGGTGAACGCCGCGCTGGAGGAGGCGGGCCGCGCGCGCAACGAGGCGGCCGAGCGCGCGCTCGCCGCCGCGCGTGACGCCGCCGCCGCGCGCGCCGCGCTCGACGACGCGGAGGAGGAGGCGGCTGAGGTAAGGTCACGCCGTCGTGGAGGCGGGCGAGGTGAACGCCGCGCTGGAGGAGGCGGGCCGCGCGCGCAACGAGGCGGCCGATTTTGCCAATTCTTAATTTAAATTTATTCTCAATGTCAACCTGACTCTGGGAAGCTCTTAATTAAATAAAAAACATTAAATTGTGGTTCATATAACAGAGGACTTAAAACGAAGATAAAATTATGAATACAACTGTAAATAATTTGGGCAGCAGATCACTGTGAAATGAACCGCAGGCACAACAACCCTACTAATGTTCCTGTTTTTTTTTCAGTTACTAAAGAAATACCGCGGCAGCACAAGCGCGCTATGCGCGGCGCAGGCTGAGGCACGTGAGGTAGCCGCCAAGGCCGAGGCAGCGACAGAAGAGGCGCGCCAGGCGAAGGAGAAGCTAGCGGAGCTCGCGCAGCGCCTCGCCAGCGCCGAGGCAGGACACTCGCACACACAGCACGAGGCCGAGCGAAGGCTGCAACTGCGGAACAAGGTGAGAATTGTAGAAATGTCACGATAGGTGGCGTGCGAGGCAGTCAATGCTGAGGTAGCGAAAGAAGACGTGCGCCAGGCGAAAGAAGAGCCTACAGAGCTCGCACAACTCCGAGGCAGGTCACGTGCACTGGCAGCACGACGCGTAGTGACGGCTGCAACTGCCGAGCATGGTGAGAATCGTTAATACGTCGTGGTGGAACGAGACAGTGACTGAAGAGGCACGCCAGGCGAAAGAGAAGATAACAGCGCTAGCTACGAAGCAGGACATTTGCACTTGCAGCTCGAAGCCGAGCGACGGCTGTAACTGAGAAACAAGAATTACGGGGGCTTACAAGCAAATTATGAGTAAGAAATAAGTTTTGAGTTCAGGCTGTACGGAATTCAGTCATTTGACATTTACTTCTGAAGACCTACCAAACAATACGAAACGGCATTGAAAGAATCAACTTGTTAAGAAATTCTGATATGATTTTTTTTTTTTTTAAAAGGACTGAAACAAAACAAATACAATTCGGTTCCAATGGAAAACGATTTAAATTTCTTTAAAACAACTAGCGTTTTCATCAGGCCCATGGGCCTTAGTAGGATGATGTATTTGTGCTAACCTTAAGGTTTTCCTTACTTCGTCCACTTATGATTGGTTGTGTTTAGGAGTTGGAGTCGAGCCTGGAGCTGGAGGCGACGTCGCGCGCGCGGCTGGAGGGTCAGCTGGCGCGGCTGCGCGACGCGCACGAGCAGCTCGCCGGCGAGCTGGCAACAGCGCGCGCGCGCGACCAGCACGCCGCCGACGAACAGCGCAAGCTGGCCAGGCAGCTCAGGTACTTTCACATTTCATATTAACACTTTCAGTGTCAAGAACCCGCCAGGTAGGCGCTTTCTTCGACATTGTTACACATATATGTGAGATCATGTACCTAATTGGTTTTTTGGTTTATATTCATGTTATTATTGAGTTTTATAGCTGTTGGTTCTCCTAAAATAATAGCACATTATTGTCGAAGCAAGGGAAGTAGGCAATTGCTGGCTGAGTATAAATTTTAAACAGACGACCTTGTGAGTCCGTTTAATTTAATACGAAGCCTGCAATTGCCCTTCCAGCTGAGACATATATAGTGCTTTTCTCAAAAATTGTGCAAGAAAACCAAAATGTACTTTCTGAAAATTTTAAAGCATGCATTTCTTCTCGCCGCTTCAAGAAATTGTGATACGCCTTTCGATATTGTATTTTTGCTTTACAACTGACACCAGAGCGGCTCGCCCTAAGGAGCGCTGGTATATATAGGTAGCTATGCCCTATACCCATCATCCCATACACCTGTACTGTATCATTTCATAGATAACGCGCGAAGCGGAGCGCTCACGATTGCGCTCCTATGAAAGAAGATTCAGTACATTACCTAATAAGAAATAAAATGAAATGAAAAAGAAATTTCGCCACAGTCCTGCGCGTGAAGCAGAAGATTTTCTATGAAAAAATAGCCAAATTCAGAGCGCCGCTCACGCCACGTTGACCGGCCGCGCGACAGCGATTGCGCGCGACGTTGCCACTCCTATATAAACAAACACTAGTCAACTTAAATGCATGCGCGCGAATGCAAATTCGGGTATTTTCCAATTAGTAATCATTTAATACGTGTTGAAATAGCCTGTACTTATCAGTTACTACTAGTGTGTTAAAATGGACAATTATAATGTGGCATTCATTAAAAAGTATGAAAAAACGTTAAAAAATCGACTTCAATTGAAAGCAAAGGGACCGCCACGGCCTGAACTTGACCTTACGCTAACATGTACGACGAAAACCAAAACATGGAAACAAGGCAAACAGGACAAATGCTACCTTGCCTATGTCTCGTCTGTTGAATCCGCAATCGAAAAAAATTCTAAGCATTTTTGGGGTTTTATTAAAACGCGCTCGTCTTCGAATGTAATGCCTTGTAACTTAAACTACGATGGCGTTTCCGCCAATACTGGTAATGCTATTTGCGATCTTTTTTCTGATTATTTTCAGTCCACTTTCTTGTGTGCCGACCCTTGCAGTGCCGCTTGTAGTGCGGACACTCTGAACTGCCAACCACATGCTACTGAAACCAACCTAGTGTCTGATATATGTACAATTGAAATCGACCAGGACGTTGTATGTAGCATGCTGCTCAAACTCGACCCTGCGAAATCTGCGGGCCCAGACCACTTGCCGGCTGTATTTTTAACTGGCTGTGCTAAAACCTTAGCAATGCCGATATCGTTATTATTCAAGAAATCGTTGCGCGAGTGTAAAGTGCCCAGCCTGTGGAAATCAGCTTTTATCACACCTGTTCACAAGAAAGGGTCGAAAATTGAGGCAACTAATTATAGACCGATTTCCAAATTATGTATCATTTCAAAAGTGTTTGAAAAAATTATTCACACTCAGGTTTATGCAGCTGTTCGCCATTCCCTTGATGAATCTCAACACGGTTTTCTGCCAGCTAGATCAACCGTCTCCAACTTGGTTATTTTCAATGACTTTTTAACATCATCTATGGATAGCGGTCGGCAAGTTGACGTCATTTACACTGATTACAGCAAGGCATTTGATCGCATAAACCACAAGCGTCTTTTATACAAACTTGAGTGCATCGGCATTAGAGGAGATTTGCTCAGGTGGTTTTCGTCCTATATTGACAATCGTACTCAGGCTGTTGTCGTGAGTAATTACATCTCTAGCTGGGTTAGGGTCCCTAGCGGCGTGCCGCAAGGTTCTTTGCTTGGCCCGTTGCTTTTTGTTATTTACGTGAATTATATTACTAGTTGTTTTTCCACTTCAAGGCTGCTTTGCTTCGCAGATGACATGAAGATTTTTGCTTCTGTGTCGTCGCAGCGTGAAGCAGATGCACTCCAAAGTGACTTATCCAGACTGGATGATTACTGCTCACTCAATCACCTGGACCTTAATCCCTCTAAATGCTCGGTAGTTACTTTTACTCGTAAGATTAATACACTCTCGTTCGACTATCAACTCAAGGGTCAATCCTTGCAACGCGAGATTGCTGTACGGGACCTGGGCATCTTACATGATCCTAAACTTGTTTTTAATAACCATATTGATAATGTCATATCTAGAGCATCTAAATCACTAGGTTTTTTGTTTCGTTGTTCAAGAGATTTTAAACGGGCTAAAACTTTTAAGATTCTATATTGTACCCTTGTTAGGAGTACCTTGGAATATGCATCTCAGGTCTGGAATCCTCGTTACAAATGCTATGTTACGAGATTGGAAAATATCCAGAAGAAGTTTTTAAAGTTTTTTTGCTTCAAATTAGGTATTCGCTACGACTCAAATAAGTATTTGGACCTGTGCAGGAGATTCCATCTTCTCCCACTTGAGACCCGTCGAAATATAGCCGACATTACATACCTACTTAAAGTTGCATCGAACTTAATCGACAGCCCCACCTTACTTGGTAAATTGAACATCCGTATACCCAGTAGAGCTCGGCGTAAGCCGCCACTATCCGTGCCATTATCATCCACTAACTATAGGCAAAATAGTTTTATGATCAGAGCGAGCAACGGCTTGAATGAGGTATTTCAGAGGTTTGACGACCTGGACCTATTCAGTGCAAGTGTTCCTTTAGTAAGACGACGCTTATCTCGTCAATTTTTCGGTAGAGGTAGGGAAATTGTTTAAGTAGGTAACTCTTCTTTTTAGTCTATTTAGAAATAAGTACTTAAATTATGTAGCCGTGTCAAGACGCAAAAGCGCTGTGTTTTCGTTTGGTTTTTGCTCACTTATTTTTTACATATTCATCACGCTATCGGTGAGGATCTGTTATTAGCTCACTGTCACTACTGTTTTTAGCTACTGTGTAATATTTAAGCTGATGATCTTCCTATATAAATAAATAAATAAATAAAAAACATTTACGCGTGTGCTTAAATCCGAACAATATGTGAAAACACCGTAGTTGTGTGGTTGTCATGAGTGAGAGTAACAAACTATTTTACAGTATATTCGGAAGGCACTAGATTCCGTGTACGAGTAAGTACCGAAAGCCTATAAGTACGCGAGTTCAATGACCGTGTTGACAAAAACAGGCATATTTCACGAAGGTTAATAGATTGTGTAGTATTTCGTGGTGCATTTCAAATTGCTTTAAGGGTGCACGATGATTCTTCGGAATCCCTGAATCTCGGAATCTGCAAACGCTATGTATTTTGATTGTTTTATTTCAAGTGAACACCCATACAATTTTGTCACGAGCCGCCTCTGACTGACTTAACAAATAATCAGTAACTGAGCTTGCAAATCTGGAATCATTTACACGTCAATCTAATATATAAAATCGGAAAATCAGAACGGGATAAAACACGAAGGAACGAGCGAGATAGCGCCTTACAAAAAACACGATGTTTGGCGTCACGTTTCTTTAAAACAGCGCAAGTAACACGAGATATAAATTTACGAATCAATTCTCTAGATATTAACTTAGAACAAGAGCATAAAGGCTTCCGGTTCCGTTGCGTATTTATTCTACAATCACGTAATGAAATCTCGATGAAATTGACTATTTGAAGCGTTGCCATCATGGTCTCTCCATTTTACGTAATTTGATTATATCTGAGACTACATTTACACTTTAGTATAATTGTTATACAATTGATTCGGCTAAAAAAACATACTGTTTATAAACAATAATGTTTAAAACTGAACTTTGAAATTCCGGTTAGAGAATTTTAAATTAAATGGAACGCAGACTGTCATCTGTCATGTCACTGAGACGTGACTGAAATCGTAAATTGAATTTGCCTCTACTTAGTCTACTTGTACTTTAATTAGTTGGACCTGGCGTATTCTCACCTGGACCTTGATTTGTATATTTACGACTGTGTTTACGACATCAGTAAGGCAGCAAGAAGGCATAATAATTAAGAGGGTGCAAACATTTCGTTACAACTCGACCTAGTCGCGATCGCCTGCGCGCGGCCCTGATAGCTACCCACACTACGATGTTATTGTGTGCGTGCGGTTTGAGTGCTGCCGGCCGGCCGGTTGGACCGACTCTCTTGATCATTGTTATACTTTTACTTTATAGTGAGCTAGGAAATAAAAATCAGATGAGTTTTAAATGTTTCTGTTTTATTAAACTTACGCACTTATTTATATACCATAAAACTAGTGCCTATGCGAAATCTTGTTAATAGGTGTCAAAGCGGAGCCCGAGCTCCATTATGGCACAACTGGGAATAACGATAGGGATGATGATGACGCACTTATTTACATACCATAAAACTAGTGCCTATGCCAAATCTTGGGATTAGGTGTCAAAGCGGAGCCCGAGCTCCATTATGTCACAATCAGCAATAACGGTAGGGGATGATGATGGCGCACTTATTTACATACCATAAAACTAGTGCCTATGCCAAATCCTGGGATTAGATGTCAAAGCGGAGCCCTAGCTCCATTATGGCACAACTGGGAATAACGGTAGGGATGATGATGATGCACTTATTTACATACCATAAAACTAGTGCCTATGCCAAATCTTGGGATTAGGTGTCAAAGCGGAGCCCGAGCTCCATTATGTCACAATCAGCAATAACGGTAGGGGATGATGATGGCGCACTTATTTACATACCATAAAACTAGTGCCTATGCCAAATCTTGGTATTAGATGTCAAAGCGGAGCCCGAGCTCCATTATGGCACAACTGGGAATAACGGTAGGGATGATGATGACGCACTTATTTACATACCATAAAACTAGTGCCTATGCCAAATCTTGGGATTAGGTGTCAGAGTTGGGCACTCAAGAATAAAATCATTATTTGAATAAGAATACGCATGAATAAAATCATGTTGATTTTATTCCCATCAAAGTTATTCAAATAATTTCGCCGTGAATAATTCTTATGTGAGAAAATTGAATGAAGTTAACTTATTCTTATTCAAATAAATCTAATCATGATTTTTTATTTTAACTAATATACCATGAATATTAATGTAGTTCGATCGGACACTTGGGGCTAAACACGACGCATTTGGTAATTTTGGTATCGGTATATACTATATAGAGGCACTAAGTAGACTCTTGAATGTAGTGTAATTTATACCTATTGTATATGTCTGTGGATAGTGGAACTCCTCAATGGCTACTTGTATAGCCCTCGAGTTTGGGCTCGTTTAATTTGTATTCACGAGTTCTATACATTATACTTGGTGACGATGGTCTGATGATGGAGTCAGGAGGCGGATAGTGGAACTCCTCAATGGCTACTTGTATAGCCCTCGAGTTTGGGCTCATTTGGTTTGTATTGACGAGTTCTATACATTAGACTTGGTGACGATGGTCTAATGATGGAGTCAGGAGGCGGATAGTGGAACTCCTCAATGGCTACTTGTGTAGCCTTCGATTTTGAGCTCATTTGGTTTGTATTGACGAGTTCTATACATTATACTTGGTGATGATGAGGAACTCCTCAATGGCCACTTGTATACCTCTCGAGTTTGGGTTCATTTTGTTGAGCCCGAACCCGAGGGGTATACAAGTGGCCATTGAGGAGTTCCACTATTCACCTCCTGATTCCATCATCATACCATCTTTACCAACCATAATGTATAGAACTCGTCAAAACAAACCAAATGAGCCCAAACTCGAGTGGTATACAACTCGCCATTGAGGAGTTCCACTATCCACCTCCTGATTCCATCATCAGACCATCATCAACAAATATAATATATAGAACTTGTCAAAATAAACAAAATGAGCCCAAACTCGAGGTGTATGCAAGTGGCCATTGAAGAGTTCCACTATCCACCTCCTGATTCCATCATTAGAACATTTTCACCAGGTATAATGTATAGAACTCGTCAAAACAAACCAAATGAGACTAAACTCGAGGAGTATACAAAAGCCATTAAGGAGTTCCACTATCCACCTCCTGACTCCATCATCACACCATCGTCACCAAGTATAATGTACAGAACTCGTCATAATAAACAAAATGAGCCCAAACTCGAGAGGTATACAAGTCGCTATTGAGGAGTTCCACTATCCACCTCCTGATTCCATCATCAGACCATCTTCACCAAGTATAATGTATAGAACTCGTCAAAACCAACCAAATGAGCCCAAACTCGAGGGGTATACAATAGCCATTGAGGAGTTCCACTATCCACCTCCTGACTCCACCATCACACCATCGTCACCAAGTGTAATGTATAGAACTCGTCAATACAAACCAAATGAGCCCAAACTCGAGGGGTATACAATAGCCATTGAGGAGTTCCACTATCTACCTCCTGACTCCATCATCACACCATCGTCACTAAGTATTATGTACAGAACTCGTCAAAACAAACAAAATGAGCCCAAACTCGAGGGGTATACAAGTCGCCATTCAGGAGTTCCACTATCCACCTCCTGATTCCATCATCAGACCATCTTCACCAAGTATAATGTATAGAACTCGTCAAAACAAACCAAATGACCCCAAACTCGAGGGGTATACAATAGTCATTGAGGAGTTCCACTACCCACCTCCTGACACCATCATCACACCATCGTCAGCAAGTGTAATGTATAGAACTCGTCAATACAAACCAAATGAGCCCAAACTCGAGGGGTATACAATAGCCATTGAGGAGTTCCACTATCCACCTCCTGACTCCATCATCACACCATCGTCACCAAGTGTAATGTATACTCGTCAAAACAAACCAAGTTAACTGCCCAAACTTATCATAAAATCTATTGTGTGAAAATCAACTTACAAAATTTTACCGACGATACCACAAAATTAACTTTACAAAATGTTAGTTTGAATAACCCCATTTGTGAAATAATTATTCCTTATTTTATTCCTTATTTAAAATAAAAGTAGCATGATTTATTCACCTCCATGTTATTTTAAATAACGGGCGCAAGAATTATTCTTATTCAAATCGATTTGAATAAGAATAAAAATTCTGTTTTTATTCTTATTCTTATTCAAATAATAATTTGCCCAACTCTGTTAGGTGTCAAAGCGGAGCCCGAGCTCCATTATGTCAAGTAATTGCCAAAAACATTGGTTTCTCTTGAAAAGTACATGTCTTAAGTTTCATAACCGGAGCTTTAAATACCTATAACGTTTTCCATGAAGCTACGGTAGCCTAGCGGTTCAGGCATGCGGCTGTCAAACAACGGTCGTGAGGCTCGTACCAATGAGTTTTGATAGTTACCGTTAGCTTTACGGTGAAGGAAAAACATCATGAGGAAACCTGCATACATCCACGAAGAAATTCAAAGGTGTATGTGAAGTCTCCAACCCGCACCGGGCCCGCGTGGAGACTACTGGGCGTTCCATCTCATCCACGAGAGAAGGCCTGTGCCCAGCAGTGGGACGTTATATAGGCTGATTAATTATTAGTAACGTGCAGTACGAGTATAAACAAATGATATGAATAATATTTGGTAACATGGTGACTTAACTTTTAACTTGTCGGGCCGCGGTAGGATCGGATTTTTTAATCCCAAATAATTTTCGTTTATTCCCCATTTCTATAAAAAGTAATATCACTTTAGTGCTTGGAGAAACAACAAAATAAACAAACTTACTTAACATGTAAAATTACTTACCAACCAAGTATCAATCTGAAGCGGGCGCATTACAGCTATACGTGCACCTGCATGTAGCGTACGCTCGGTCACCGACCTTTGCGCGGCGACGAGAGCGATACGTCCGTTCTCTGGGAGCGCCCGGCGCGTAATGAATTGAACGACGTTTACGCGCGCGGTTATATAGTGGTTTTTAAAAAATGGTCTTAATTAACTGGGTCACCCATAAGCATTAAAAAAAATCTCGTCATATTAAACAAGGCAACTTAGTTTTATAATAAAATGTTATATTTCCAAAACATCATCATATACGTCAATAAAAAAATGTTTAACCTAACCGAATTAGACATTTTGTAGTATCATTTTTTTATAGGAAAAACAAATATTTTAGTACTAGTGCGTCTACTATGTACTAAAAGACTATATATCCTATTGTAAAAGGCAAAGATTAATACGTTTTTGAAAGTTTAATATGGAAATATTCTACCTAAAAGATAGCTCTGACGCGTATTTTTGGAAAACACTCCGACGAAAACCTGGTTGTTTTCAATAACCGTATATAGAATTAGAATTACAGCTCTGCTATGGTCTAGAATAAGAGTGTATCTATACAAAACAGAAGTTTACTATAACAATGTAATCATTTGAACGAAAATATGGCCTGTGAAAAAGCCTTACGTTAGCTTAAATACGAACTTTTTGTTTGCACCGTCTTAACGACAAGTGCCTAAGCCATCTGAGGTTAGCGGACGACATCGTAGGTACTGCTCCCCTCTACTAGCAAAAAAGCTGCAGCTGCGTCGGGTGTAAGGTGCAGCAGGTCTTCGGTTGGGATTACTGTACGCAAGTATGGTTGGGAAATGCACACGTGGCGAAAGTAGTCACCAAACTCAACGACACGATGCGATGTATCTCGGGAACCATAAAGTCTACCAATACACACTGGTTACCTACACTGTGCCACATAGCCCCCCCACACCTACGAAGGAAGCGTGCCCTACAGAGAGAAGCCGAGAAGATTGAGGCGACCTCTTCGCTACCCATCTACAACGAGTTCTGTTATCCACCACCCCAGCGCCTCAAGTCCCGAAACCCATCATACGCTCAGGACGTCCATAGCCTTAATATGTCCAAAGCTTGGAAACATGAATGGACCCCTGCTAACCTCTGTACGGAGACGATAGACCCCACTCGCCAACTTCCAGGGTCGGGCCTACCTCGAAAACAATGGTGCCGCTTCAATAGGCTAAGGACTGGCCACGGCCGCTGCAACTACTTCCTGCACAAGTGTGGGTGGAAGGCCTCCGCTTTGTGTGAATGCGGTGAAGAGGTCCAAACGATGGAACATATCGTTCAACGTTGCCCCTTGCACTCTTATCGAAGATCCTGAGAGAATGAATCCTGGAGTCACACAGTAAAGACCAAAACCAAAATAAGGACAATGCGCGATGGAAAGGAGTATTTTGAAAAGTGAGTGCAGACGAAAATTACAGACGCCCTGCTCTATATCCTATGCTCTATATTGAAGTTAATTAAAAAAACTTATCACGGCAAGTCCGACTCGGGTGGCGGTTAGGTTAGGTGTCTTTGTGGTTATTTTTTTTTATTAAAGGACAGAAAATAAATTCTTTAGAGAAAAGTTTTGATGTGTTCTATTTGTCACAATGATTTAAAATAGGTGTTATAATGAAGAAGAAGTGCTGAAAATTATGAAACTTTGTGTCTATACTTCAGCCATTTTTTCAAATAATAATAATAAATAAATCAGCCTATATACGTCACACTGCTGGGCACAGGCCTCCTCTCATGGATAAGAGGGAACGGGCAGTAGTCCCCACACTGGCCCAGTGTGGGTTGGGGGCATCACATACACCTTTGATTTTGTTCGTGGATGTATGCAGGTTTCCTGACTAATGTCCCCAACCCGCACTGGGCCAGCATGGGGACTACTGCCCGTTCCCTCTCATCCATGAGAGGAGGCCTGTGTGTATTACTGAGTTTCATGTTGACATTTTAATAAATGTATATGAAAATACCTCTATACTGTCATTATTTCCATATCGGTACTATGCTAAGCAGGGCTCATGAACATAATACAATTGTGACAAATACATTAATATAATTAAGTCACGCGGGTGGAGCCGCGGGTACGTCTAGTTTTATATATTTCCGTAAAAACAATTAGCCACTGTATGTTAAAACAGAATAATTTTTGCATTACCGCCTTTAAATTTTTTAAGTTAAAGCTTCTTTAGCGGCGCTGAGCATTTTTTGGGATGGGCGAAAGATGTTAAATTCGCGACAGATTTTGTGAAACAGGTTCGGGACGAGGCTTGGGGGCGGGGGGGAAAACGGGGGTTTGACTAGGCAACCCCCCAACAATAAAGTCAACAATAAAGTAACCTAGGCCCTGTGCCCCATGGGGCACATAGTTCTAATTTGTACTTTATTGTTAACAGCATAAGGTCGTAAAACATTTTCCGTAAACGCAAATTCCATTTTGTTTTATCAAACTTTTATATTTTGCTGTTAGCCGATTCGACTTCATTTAAAACTGAACACTAGTCGTAAGAGTATAAAGCCGTTAAACACTTTTTGCAATTGCATATTCTGCAAATAAATTTGTAATTTTGTCCACGCGTCCTTTACCGTTTTGCTATTGAGCAAATTCGAATATTTCGAATTTGGACGTTATTCCTAAAGAGAAAGCTTTGAAAAATATTTGGCAAAGGCAATAACAAATTGGTATTTTATTTCGTCGTCTCCATCGTCAATATTGCTGAGTTAAGTAAATTCGAACAGTTCGAATTTGGACGTTATTCCTAAAGAGATAAAGCTTTGAAAAATATTTGGCAATGGCAAAAACAGATTGGTACTTTATTCCATCGTCTCCTTCATCAATTTTGCTGAGTTAAGTTGAACTATAGCATATTACTAATAAGGTTGTTATTAGATATATTGGCACGCAGGGGGAGGGAGGGGGGAGGGAGAGTTTTTTTTTTTTGCAAAATTAAAATTATTCTAATGTTTACTTCTGCCGACACTCCCGGAGTGCAACCCGGTCTTTTTTTAAATAATAAGTTGGAAGTGTATTTTTCTTCCGAAAACGCCATAAGTTATTTGAGACAACTAGAAAGTCGGGATAAGTCACAGCTGCACTGAAAAAAGGATCAACCAAACTAGTTTTGAAAGTTGAAAGTTTCGTTTTAGGGAAGTAAACTTTAGTTAAATATAAACAACATTTACTATATAAAATAAAACTGATTTTGTTACTGATAATCAGTAGTTCGCAAGTCCCTAGATTACGACCTACAGGTAGCCACATTGTGGTAACAGTTAACCAAATTATTTTTTCAGTGTAATCTTCCGCTTCGGCTGTTTACTATACTATGCCTTTTATTTATATGGCCGTTCTAAGTTTTTAAAAATTTGTACTACGCAAAACAAAGGAATTTGTATGCAACATTGTAGTCGAGCAAAATCGAGCCGGCAAGGTTTTTTTATTTTTTAAATTTTGCCTAACCATAAACCATGCACTTCACGTCCTGATTTTTTACCAATAAAGTCAACAATGCCGATGATTTTTGAGAAAATAAATAAATATTATCATATACCAGCGCAGCGGTACGAAACCTTTGGCGCTGAATGTATTTTTCAAAGCTAAATATGTTTTAGAAGACTGTGTGTGTGCCATCGAACTCACGCGGCAATAGCACAACACAAACATTGCATTGTCTCTCTCGTGTAAGGCTAGCCCTAAACGATCAATTAAATTGCTCAAAATTATGAATTGTGCAAAGTTTTTGACCGTTTAGGATTGCACAATGATTGAACGTAAGTTTAGTGTACCGTCTAGGAACAGTATTGCTACAATAGACACTACAATATTTCTTAGTCTATATTTAGCCGCCACGAGGAAGCATTAAAGTTATTGCACAATTTACGCTTGATAATATTGGTCGTTTGATCGCATGGAGCAGTTCAATTATGCGCCATAAAAATATTGTGCAAAGTTATTGTAGGTCTAGGGCCGGCCTTAGCTTATAAAAATGACGAAGAGAAGATTTCAGTAAATGAATTGTTCCATTTTCAGAGAGCTAAAAGAAGAGAACTCGGCGCTAAACGCGAAGCTGAGCGAGGCGGGGCGCGCCAAGTGCGCTGCGGAGGCGACGGCGGCGGCGGCGGCGCAGGAGGCGGCGGCGGCGCGCGAGCAGGCGCGGCTAGCGGCGCGCCGCGCGCTCGCGCTGCAGGAGGCCATCGCCGGCGATCTGTCCAGCCCCGGGGACGACGCGCCGACTGACAGGTGACCTACACACACTAGGACCATATACCAAGTGCGCCGCGGAGGCGGCGGCGGCGCGCGAGCAGGCGCGGCTGGCGGCGCGCCGCGCGCTCGCGCTGCAGGAGGCCATCGCCGGCGACCTGTCCAGCCCCGGGGACGACGCGCCGACTGACAGGTGACCTACACACACTAGGACCATATACCAAGTGCGCCGCGGAGGCGGCGGCGGCGCGCGAGCAGGCGCGGCTGGCGGCGCGCCGCGCGCTCGCGCTGCAGGAGGCCATCGCCGGCGACCTGTCCAGCCCCGGGGATGACGCGCCGACTGACAGGTGACCTACACACACTAGGACCATATACCAAGTGCGCCGCGGAGGCAGCGGCGGCGCGCGAGCAGACGCGGCTGGCGGCGCGCCGCTTGTTCGCGCTGCAGGAGGCCATCGCCGGCGACCTGTCCAGCCCCGGGGACGACGCGCCGACAGACAGGTGACCTACACACACTAGCACCATACAGCACTCGAAACACCCGGTCTATCGGCTCCAACACTAGGACCATATAACACTTGAAACATCCGGTCTATCGGCTCCAACACTAGGACCATATAGCACTCGAAACAACCGGTCGATCGGCTCCAACACTAGGACCATATAGCACTCGAAACATCCGGTCTATCGGCTCCGACACTAGGACCATATAGCACTCGAAACATCCGGTCTATCGACTCCAAAACTAGGACCATATAGCACTCGAAACACCAGGTCTATCGGCTCCAACACTAGGACCATATAGCACTCGAATCACCCGGTCTATCGGCTCCAACACTAGGACCATATAGAACTCGAAACACCAGGATAGACTAGTATGGTTAAATTGTTTGTGTGGAGTCCGGACTGTTCATGCTTGCAAGGGCATAGTACCTAACTTCTTAAATACTAGTGTTATTTTATTATTATTGTATTGACGAGAGACATCATTCCGATCTTGACACGTTTTATTGTTATTGACCATGTACATCACTGACAATATTACATTAATATTCCTTTTTTTATTGTTTTGTTTTGACGCTTAGAGACCGTATACATCTCTACGAACATTGAATAATTATTAATTGTACTTGGACGCTCAGAGACCTTATACATCTCTGGAATACTGCATTAATATCATTAACTTTTTGTTAATGCACAGACCTTATCCTAATCGAATGTAATGGTCATATTTTGTTTTGTTTTCATTAACTTTGTGACATTTAGTGTGTTGTTATATCAGTCCTTAATGTGCAAATTTTAAATTATTATTGTGTAAGATTATTATTCTTTTATTGTAAGATTATTATTTTTATTGTAAATTACCGTTTGACATGTAAAAGTGCCCTTGTGGCCTATTTGCAGAATAAATAATTTGTATTTTGTATTTTTTGTATTTTTTTTATGATCAACCAATTTATGTCCATTATAAAGTATGCTTAAATAATTTTATGCGCATCAACTTTATGCGCATTACATAATATGTTCTAAAACATTATGACTATAAACGTTATGCGCATAAATGTATGACTATTTACAGTTATGCGTAGTGATGAGTATGACGAATCCACGTATGCCTACCAAAAATACGACTTTAAACTTTATGCAACCCGACCCCTACCCACTCGAAACACCCGGTCTATCAGCTCCAACACTAGGACCATATATCACTCGAAACACCCGGTCTATCGGATCAGTAACTGGTAACGCGACTAGCGTCACAATACTTTTATATTAATTGGATACTCGTCGGCCCTGCTATATTATAACGCTAAGAACATCCTGGCTGACGTGTTACTCTATTTTATCTTTAATCCCCTTATTCTTGAAATATATCAAACTTTTAACAAAAATGTCTACATTCCTTTTAGTTTGCATGATTAAGTTGTTTTGTCAAAATATTATCATAATATTAATGAACCTCCAGGTCTTTAGCGTTACCTATGTTTGTTGGTACTCTTTGTGTACCCCATATACATTTGTTTATGCGACTGTTTGTGTTATAAATAATTTAAAAAAATATATTGTTTCGTCCTTTTCTCACAAAATAAAGTGTCAACGTGGCAGAATAAAAAAACTTTCTTCCAGAGATTTGTGATGTTTGTGAATAACGCCATAAGAGTTCAGTTGGATTGGAAAAACCCTTAACATTAGACTGAACAAGCCACCTTGTAAAAAAACTTACACACAAACTTCCCTATTGCAGTGATAACGACAGCTACAGCTCGGACGAGTCCATCGGCACGTTCCTCGCGAACCACAAGCTGAGCCCGTCCGTGCCCTCGCGGAACAGCATGCAGCTCGACTCGCAGAAGTAAGTTTTCAGGTATTATGGGGCTTCTAAACGGGCATCAGTTTTACGGCAATCTTGCTCTAGCGTACAAAGTCAGCGAAAATGTGGTCCGATTAGAAGCCCCATTAGGATTATCGGCGGGTAACAAAAGCTATGAAACGTCTGCATTTCTTTTCGAAGGGCATGCGACTAGGCCGAAGGGTATCATGGGGAACTCGAATAGGCCAAAAGTCGTAGTTATGGCCGTTTTAATGATGTCCTTCTTTTTTTTGCTTGGAGATTAATCTGTATTAAGAAAGAAGATGGTATACGACTGATCATCAGCTGATCAGCTGCCGCAAATAATGTATGGTCAAAAATTCACATAGCACTAAAGTGTTATCTTTAACTGAAACTTTCTAGCTTCTCTGTATGAAAGCAAACTTAGCGTAGCAGAAAATAAACCTTAACCGTATTTTCCACAGGTCGTCACCTTGCCTGGACACCTATTAATGTAAATTGACTGGTGTACAATATTGTTATGGTCATCGGGATAGCCATTTATGAATGCTTCATAAGGTCTTCATTTTTATATGACATGATTGGTTGGAGCAGTATGTAACTTGATGTTCCCTCCCCCCAGGTCGGCGTCCCCCCCGGGCCGCTCCCCGCGCAGCCCGGGCTCGCCGCGCCTGCAGCCGGCATAACGCGCGCCCGCCGCGGGGCTGCTCGGCGCGACCCTCGGCACCGTCCTTTGCGCGGTCTTCTGCGGCCCGAGGCAACAACACCAGGCACACCAACTCATCGATTAGCCCATTCAGGGCCAATGACGACACATATGCGTCAGACCGCCGTAGTCGCTTTCCGCTACATACGAGGAAAACCACGGGATCGGCTACGAGCGTAGCGCGTACCGATTCTTGGCCCTGAACGGGTTAGGCACTTACCGACTGTCGCAATCGCAATACGTGCGTTCTAAGCGTAGCTAGCGGAGCTCCATCACGAACTTGGAAGTGACGCTCCATTGTGTTCTTTGGTATACCATTTTTTGCACAGTATCTTGGGATTTGGTTTCAAAGCGAGCCCCGGGTTCCTTTAGAGCACAATCGTGAAAAACGCTAGGAGGATGGATGGTATACCATTTTCCGTTTTTTCTTGTTGGTCTCGATGGGATGGTAACGTCTCCATGGTGATTCTTTGGAACTGTTATCCGAAACAAGTTATCTCCAAGAATCGTCTGAATAAGAAAGTCTGTCCCTGTACGAGAATAACAAGAAAAAGCTAATCGACCGTACGGGTGTTACAATTGAGACGCATATTGCAGTTGCAATTGAGGGTTGTGTGAAAACGAATCGTGTCTTATATTGTGAACGCCTTCACCGTGCCGCGAAAAGACTATGATTAAATAGCGTATACTAGTGTCGAAATGAATAAATAAAGTATTATTAACAGTGCTTGGAATTACAGTATGCTAATGATTCCTACGATTAGACTGCTCAACTTTATAAACTTTTTCGAAATCTTTTTATATGAGCTTTGATATACACAATAGCCTAAATGAATTTATATCGTGATCACGTTTTGATATTGATTAGAATCACCAATTTGTATGCAGTTACGTGCGTGTGGTGCCCGAGAAGATTAAAAAATTGAAAATGAATGCATTCCAGAATATGTATTATCTTTGTTCTTCTCGGTGCGTCCGCGCACGAGCCCCGCTGCTCTGTAACCTTGTACACTGTCCTTCGACCTTGTATGTAATTATACGACGTAGAGTTTCTATAGAGAATATTGTCTATGATTAATGTTGTTGTGCTGCGTGCGACCAGCCAGTATTTAGACAGAACAGAGGCGAATCTTACAAAGTAATGTTAGGTTCTTTGTTATTTAGTTAGCTAACTTTTGTAAATAACTAGATGGCATAAACATTTTATTATTTAATTTGTAATATTTGTGTGATCAGACTGTTAATCTATGATTTATTTGTTACAAGTGAGTTGTTGCTTTATGGTAGACAATCAAACATATCTGTTAGGTAAATAGATTTTTTTATTTATCCTTTTTGACTGGTTTGTTTTACTTATAATTTTAAATGAATTTAATCTAGTGAATGTATCCATTATAAATCGTTATATTCCTCATAATAATAATAATGATTATTATACTCCATTACTTCTAAAATCTTCATTCTATTTATACCTATGTAGCTATGTGTCTGTAACCACGATATATGTGTAAACTGTAAAGTATGGTATGTGATGAAATGTTACTGCATTCAATACTGGTTGTAAAGTGAAACTATTTAAAATAAAGTAACAGAAATAAATTTATATGCCTTGTTTTATTACTCAATATAAAAACTCATAGTATAATAAAATTACTAGTAATACAACGTGTCCCAAAACTCAACGATAAGCCGGCACCAGAGGATGGAGCTGCTTATGATTAGTCGAGAAAAAATAAGGAAAAAAATATATCTCAAAAAAATATATATATATCTTTTGAAAATAATTGCCATAGTGGTGTCAATACTATTTTTTACACCATGATGATTGAAAGTGGACTGTAAGAAAAAATCTTTCAAAATTGTAGGGACAAAATGAATTTTGATTATTTTTTGTGTAAAAACTACATGTATTATGGTATTTTTAAGAACTGTCTTAGATAGCAGGGCTACTTAAGTTTCCAAAAACAAAAAAAAAACAGTAATATTTGAATATTTGTAGACATGGTCGTTAAAAATACCATTAGGGATGTCGATTTTCGATGAATTTCATTTTTTTTCTGTAATTTCTAAAATAATTGAGATATATTTTTTTCCTTATTTTTTCTCGACTAATCATAAGCAGCTCCATCCTCTGGTGCCGGCTTATCGTTGAGTTTTGGGACACGTTGTATATTGAAAGTCATACTTTTAATTATACTTTTTTGATTCTGTGTAATCATGCTGTATGTATAGTTATTTAAATATTAAAAATGACCTTTAGTAGAACGAATGTTATATAAATATCAGAATATAAAAAAAACACATGGGTAAGTCAAATTCAGTCACGTATTAAAATATAATTCGATTTAAACATACAATTTACTATGAAATGAACGATGTTTTCAATCCATTATCTGTAGCAGTGACCACAATAGCCCATAACATTTCGTACCAGCTGCGCACAACAAGGGCTATTCTTCTACCTTAACCATTTCTTCGGTACTTCACTACTTCGGCCTATCCGAATTCGCCATGATGTCATTCGGCTTAAGTAACACCGTTCATAACTTACTTGCGGCGTGCCTGTGGTAAATGAATCACAATGGTTTTGAGATATCTCGATTTATGTATGGATATCGTGGTAGTGAGATGTCCAATGATGACGTCACTCAGCTCCGCGACCTTTATCGATATCGATTTATATGGTATGCTAGCATAACCAAATATTGCGTTGCCCGGTCTTAATCAGAGTAAAAGAAACCCAATCAAACCTGCGCTGGATTTATGTTAAAATTTTGCCCTTAATAAACATACAAAAAACAATGAAAACGTTGGTACATATTACAGGAAAACAATTTCAATTATTTGACGAAGTGATCTCTTTGGTGATAGTATTGATCCAGTCCAAACAGCTGGCGAGCCTGATGTATGTACATTTAAGGGAAAATTACACACCAGTTTCCGAAGGAAACTATGCTGACTTAGGCAGGCAGCCAGTAAACATATGACGTTGTATGGCACTAGGCAGTGCGCGGGTTCCCATATAACGGCATATGTTTTGGCTGCGGTAGCCAGGCTGCCTAGCCGCCGTTGTATCTTAGAGGACTATCGCGGTCAACCTTTAACGAAAATATTTTACGCGCTAGAGACAGACACACGGTGAGGCACAATTGGAGATTCATTATTTATTTATTTATTTATTTATATAGGGAGATCATCAGCTTAAATATTACACAGTAGCTTAAAACAGTAGTGACAGTGAGCTAATAACAGATCCTCACCGATAGCGTGATGAATATGTAAAAAATAAGTGAGCAAAAACCAAACGAAAACAGCGCTTTTGCGTCTTGACACGGCTACATAATTTAAGTACTTATTTCTAAATAGACTAAAAAGAAGAGTTACCTACCTAAACCATTTCCCTACCTCTACCGAAAAATTGGCGAGATAAGCGTCGTCTTACTAAAGGAACACTTGCACTGAATAGGTCCAGGTCGTCAAACCTCTGAAACACCTCATTCAAGCCGTTGCTCGCTCTGATCATAAAACAATTTTGCCTATAGTTAGTGGATGATAATGGCACGGATAGTGGCGGCTTACGCCGAGCTCTACTGGGTATACGGATGTTCAATTTACCAAGTAAGGTGGGGCTGTCGATTAAATTCGATGCAACTTTAAGTAGGTATGTAATGTCGGCTATATTTCGACGGGTCTCAAGTGGGAGAAGATGGAATCTCCTGCACAGGTCCAAATACTTATTTGAGTCGTAGCGAATACCTAATTTGAAGCAAAGAAACTTTAAAAACTTCTTCTGGATATTTTCCAATCTCGTTACATAGCATTTGTAACGAGGATTCCAGACCTGAGATGCATATTCCAAGGTACTCCTAACAAGGGTACAATATAGAATCTTAAAAGTTTTAGCCCGTTTAAAATCCCTTGAACAACGAAACAAAAAACCTAGTGATTTAATGCTCTAGATATGACATTATCAATATGGTTATTAAAAAGAAGTTTAGGATCATGTAAGATGCCCAGGTCCCGTACAGCAATCTCGCGTTGCAAGGATTGACCCTTGAGTTGATAGTCGAACGAGAGTGTATTAATTTTACGAGTAAAAGTAACTACCGAGCATTTAGAGGGATTAAGGTCCAGGTGATTGAGTGAGCAGTAATCATCCAGTCTGGATAAGTCACTTTGAAGTGCATCTGCTTCACGCTGCGACGACACAGAAGCAAAAATCTTCATGTTATCTGCGAAGCAAAGCAGCCTTGATGTGGAAAAACAATTAGTAATATCATTCACGTAAATAACAAAAAGCAACGGGCCAAGCAAAGAACCTTGCGGCACGCCGCTAGGGACACTAACCCAGCTAGAGATGTAATTACTCACGACAACAGCCTGAGTACGATTGTCAATGTAGGACGAAAACCACCTGAGCAAATCTCCTCTAATGCCGATGCACTCCAGTTTGTATAAAAGACGCTTGTGGTTTATGCGATCAAATGCCTTGCTGTAATCAGTGTAAATGACGTCAACTTATATATTACACTTACTTATATTATATATTATTAGCAGTGGATTATTGTATCCCTATAGTACCTACATATAACTCGTATAATGTCAGTAATTACTGATTCAAAACTAGGTAAGTAGATAGAACATGACCTTGTTGCGCCCAAATTTTACTGCTAGCATTACCCATTATCAACGAAGTCGCCAACCCACCAACTTCTCATGTTACTCGCGTTATTTCTCAGTTTGTATGAGTTATACAACTGACTTTGCTAATCCGAATCTTTATTGTTAGTATATTATCCATACGTATTCTTCGACTACTTTTTGCCAGTGACTTTATATGGGCTTACAAACTTCCACCAGTATTTTATTCAAACTCTCTCTATCTCCTAGCCAATCTTCATCTAAATCGGTTCTGGAGTTTAAGTGGAAATTATATCGAATGGGCAATCACGCTCACAATAATAAAGTGATGGATAGCGTAAGAGAATTAATTCCCTCTCATCAATGTGAGGACGCTCTGTACGTCTATACTCTGTAGTGGAGTGGGGCAAATACCTAAGATTACCATTGATAGCTTTCGACAAAACTTAAACGGCCGGCGTCGTGACCTCGTCATCAGAGGGCCTACCGCAAAACGAAAACGAACTTCGTTCGTGTATCTCCATCTCGCACTTGCTAGTAAGAGCGACAGAGAGGGAGATACTCGAACGAAGTTCGTTTTCACTTCGCGGGTGGCTCACAACACAATACGTTTTGTTGCAGCATTCTTCTGGTAAGGTCAGCACTGTTGTTTTTCGCAGCTCGTTCGTCATGGAACTGGCATGAATCTGTTCAAAGCTGCAAACTCATTATACTGTTTATTTTATATTCATTACTATCTTCCACCCTCGACTTCGTCGTGTGAATGGTCGTGTGAAACCCCACGAAAACATTGTGCAGCGGACGTCGCTTCAAGTTATGTAGACTTAGAACTTTATACTTTTTTTGAGATTAAGGAATGTTGTGTATGAAAATTATGGACAAAGTGGGTAGTCTTGCGACAAGTGTGAAGATATGGAAGGTAGTTTGGAAAGTTAGTCTATCACCTGAATTTCTTATACTTTGTTCTTTCGTATACTTCAAGTTGTAATGTGGTTATAATTGCCTATAGTATGTAGAGTTGTAGACCACTACATGGTCTAAGGTATGAGTGTAAACACGCACTGCCTACGTAAGCAGTTACACTCTCGATTAACTCGTATCCAGGTCAGAATTAATAAAAAAAAAACAAACGACTAAACGTCAACGTCATGCATGACCATGGCATGACCAAACAAAACTTTTTTATCTGTGGATACGCCCCTTGTCGTGTCAACTCAACTGTACGTTTTCGACTATTTTGTTTGTATATTTTGTGCAATATTTCCTGTCTAATCGTGTATTTTAGGGAATTTATATCCATATTCAAAGCTTAGTGCATTAGGAAGTAAAAATACCTCGTATAATTTTAAAATTGTTGTGTTTTTGTACGACCTATGTGACAGCCCAATACACTATTACAGCTATTGATTTTTCAGGTTCAGGCCAACAAATAATTAGTTAACACATCAAACTGCGCTGCTTGCGATTTATTAATTAAGTTAAGAGGCCCAAAATGACCGACTCAAAGTATTTCACGACTACGAAAAAGGGGGAGATATTCGAATTGAAATCGGAACTCAACAGTGATAAAAAGGAGAAAAAGAAGGAGGCGGTCAAAAAGGTTCCTTTAAATATCTCTTAGTAAAGTATAATCACTATCGAAAATCTTATTTATATAAAGACCTATAGAGAAATCGGAATTTCTTATAATTCTGGAGTTATCTGCGAAGTCAACTGAGTCACAAGATGTTGTGATATTTCAGGTGATTGCATCCATGACAGTGGGGAAAGATGTGTCCGCACTATTCCCTGACGTTGTCAACTGCATGCAAACAGACAACTTGGAGCTTAAAAAGTTGGTGTACCTATATCTAATGAACTATGCCAAGTCACAGCCCGATATGGCAATCATGGCTGTTAACACATTCGTCAAGGTATGTTTCCACCGCCACTTGTCTGTATTTAAAACATTTGGAATTCTGTAATGAGTTAATTGGAAATCCTGTAACTGATTCTGCTTTTTCTAACTTTAAATTTGATTTGCATGGTTGAAATTAATATTTTCTGAAAAACTCTTTTATAATACTATTTATAGTAAATTTCATCTTTCTATAATATTGGAGCATGGGAGTTTCAGTGTTGGGCTTTTACACAATTCAATGAAATGGAAGATATCTGTTATTATAATATTAAGACAAATTTCATTAATGAATAACTACGCTTAGTGTAGTTATTTGTGTGTGTGTGACTTGTCTTTTTTATCGTTTTAATGTCTACTGTACCATATTATGATGGGTGGAAGGATCTACCAACATACCAGCTTGTTAAGGTAAACAAATGATCCAAAAAACCAATCAGCTCATCAACTTGTAGATTTACACATTAAATCTTCCTTAACAATCTGAACTAACGAGAATAATGTAGCACCAGTTGCAAATATGATTAACAGCATATTTAATATTTATTTATGTTGAATCCATTTTAAATTAAACCCCGCATGCAATAGATATTAGACTTAATTGCATGACAAATTTGTTTTATTCTAAAGTAAGCCCATCACTTGTGGATGTGTAAATCTACATTCCAATGTAACCACAGTAAGATATATACCAGTATAAAATGCTATATACTATAAATTTATAAAATCTATGCCATCCATCCAGTCTAGATGCACATTGGCTACACTAATCCAGTATCAACTCATACAGTAGAACCCTCTATACTGTTACTTGAATCTACCTCCTTATCAGTTCCGGCTGTTGTTATTATACCCCAGTTAAATTATATATCTCTATCATATTTCCAGTAGGTATGTTTATGGTTCCTCTGGGCCTGATCTATGATTGTGTGCCTAAAATAACATGAAAAGCAAATGGCAAAGCAATGTTGAAATGTTAAGAAGCTTAGTAAATGATTAAAAGGTATTTTTTCTGCCATTTAAAAAGTTTAAGAAGCTGTCATTAACTTATTTTCACTCATATTAAATAAAAATATAAATATAACCATAGTCAGCCTTTATCAACCTAAATATAGAGTAGCATAGCAGGTTTCTACTGTACGCTTTCAGTCAGTTGCTTCCGTATGATTGATGTATTGCTTTCTCTCTTTTATACACAATACCGAATGCAAACAACGTTGAAACACCTCCAGGATTGCGAAGACTCCAACCCTCTGATAAGGGCACTGGCTGTACGGACTATGGGTTGCATTCGGGTAGACAAAATCACCGAGTATCTGTGTGAACCTCTCCGGAAGTGCTTGAAAGATGAAGACCCTTATGTAAGAAAAACGGCAGCAGTCTGTGTTGCTAAACTTTACGACATATCATCCAGCATGGTTGAAGACCAGGTAATTATTTTCCATTTTTGTTAATTTATAAGTCTGTATTTTTTATGATCTTATTTGTACACGGAAATCATCCAAGACTCCAGAAACATACTCACACACATTTTAGCCCTTACCAGGATTTGAACCCACAACCACTAACTTCTTAGACTGGACTACTATCAACTAGGCTACTTTAGACTAGCAACCACTTAGGTTCTTAGTGCTAAGTTTTACAGGTTTTGCAGATTTTCTCTGTTTCATTACATCCTTTGCTGTCTTCATTTTGTCAGGGTTTCCTGGACCAGCTGAAGGATTTGTTGAGTGACTCCAACCCCATGGTGGTGGCCAACGCAGTGGCCGCTCTCTCCGAGATCAACGAAGCTAGTGTCTCTGGACATCCTCTTGTTGGTAAGAACATTCATTTCACTTATTTATATACACACTTGAAATCTAGCTTTTTTGCGAAAATCATCGTTCACTCTTAGTTTTTCTCGGAAACTGTAAACTTCGCAGGATTGTTATAATTCAAATGTAACATAACCTAAAGGGCTCCATACAAAGATTATTTAAAATGTCCTGAAAATGTTAGGTTTCAGAGCTATTCAAGGATATACAAACAAAACTAAGCAAATGCAACCCTGGTGCAATTTTGAATGGTAAACATTCCATTGTAAACGAGAGCCTTTGGAAAGTCTTTGGGCAAGTAGAGGTTATGGCAAACTCTAATTTTATGTGTTATCTACAATAATGTTATAAAGAGGAAAGATTTGATTTTTGTTTTTATTGAATAGGCTCCGAAACTACTAGACCGATATGAAAAATTCTTTTACCATTATAAGCTCTGATAAACATAGGCTAGATTTACCGCGGGAAAATGCCTCATTCGTACGGGAAAACGGGTAATCCGTCCGGGCAGCTAGTAACAAATTAAATTATGGATATCAAAGGCAACCGGACATCGCATCGTTATCGCTAATGACGGATCGATTTCCTCTGTGCAGAGATGAATGCGCAGACCATCAACAAGTTGTTGACCGCTCTGAACGAGTGTACGGAGTGGGGCCAAGTGTTCATACTGGACGCGTTGTCCAACTACTCGCCGCGGGACGCGCGCGAGGCCAACTCCATCTGCGAGCGCATCACGCCGCGCCTGGCGCACGCCAACGCGGCCGTTGTCCTCTCCGCGGTCAAGGTGAGCTACTGACTTGCGGCGGCAGCAGCGATGCGCCATACGTGAGAGCGAGAGACATGTCCATCGGAATGACGGTTTAATTATAAAAACACAAATATTTAAAAATTTTCGTCAAGAGAACTTTCTCGAGAACTTTCTTGCGATATTCTCTTGTTCCCGAAACTTCTCGAGAACGGCCCATGACTAAGCGAGAGACAGCGCTCCGAACTCTTGCTCACGTATGGCACACTGCTGCCGCTGCCGTCGCTCGACGTCGTGGCCGATCCATAAACACCTAGTCCATGTGAACACTGGACATCCTTCACTTACTTCTTCCCGGAAATGTCGCTAAATCAAGACGGAATTTTCAGGCGTCTCCCTTTTTTCAAAACCTTCCCATGGTTCCCAGTTCTTTTTTAATGTCACAACCTCTGTATCAGAAAATACAGCTGCAATGCCGAGTTCCAAGAAAAAGAACAGCTTAGCTTAGTTTGGATGCGGAAAACACAATAGAAAATGGAAGCGACCTTTACTCAAGGTAGCTCAAGGTTGAAAAAGAACACGGCTTCGCAACGCTGAGCGCATCTTGGATTATTGAGCTAAGTTCCTCTTGCTATTGCTAACCAATGAGAAAAGGTTTCTTCCAGTTTTATGGATTTGAAGTGAACGCAATTGTACTACTTGAAGACCACCACTAACGCCACCTCTCCCCCAGGTCCTAATGAAGCTGATGGAGATGGTGTCCGAGGACACGGAGCTGGTGAACACGCTCTCCCGCAAGCTGGCGCCGCCGCTGGTGACGCTGCTCTCGGCGGAGCCCGAGGTGCAGTACGTGGCGCTGCGCAACATCAACCTCGTGGTGCAGAAGCGGCCTGAGATACTCAAGCATGAGATGAAGGTATGTGGGTGGCTTATGACTCCCTCAGGTCCTGATGATGGAGATGGTGTCCGAGCAGTGGCGGTACTGCCATACAAGCCCAAAAGCCGGGCTTGCCTTTCAAAACTCATTATCGATCAAAAATCAAAGGTAATGAGAGGACGAATTATTTCCATTCGCACTGTTTCGCGCTCTCATTGCATTTTTCAAATTTATTACCTACATCGTGGTAGTACAAAATTCGACGGCGCACCGCCGCGGCGCGGCTGGCCGGCAGCACTATCGCTGTGACAACGAGCCGAAATCGCTTGAGACAGGCACTCGGCTAGTCATCTCACTCGCACGCGTTGGCTTGCAAGCGGGCTTCTATTCTAGCTATCTATGTCTCTTTCTTACCCATGAAGACTGTCTAATAATGAGACATAAGTGTTTATAGGTTCATATAACAAATAGTACGAGATTTTAAGCCCTGCATGCGTATGAAGTTGTACACAAGTCTAGTAAAATGTGAAATTCGCGCGTGCGCCGTGATGAGTGTGATGACGGCCGACTTGCAGTTTCAATTTTAATTACTTTTGTTTGTTGTCTATTTTAGCGGTCAGTGCGGTCATTAAGTAGAATCGAGGGAAAGGTAAACTCTTTAAACTTTGCTCAGAAGAAACAACTAATTTGTTCGCCAGGTTTTGCCGCCTGATTTGTGTATTTCTCAGTGTAGTAAATCCGTAAATCGCATAAAAGACAGTTTAATAAATCAAGGTACGAAACTCATTGGATTGTAGATATGTCTGTAAAATTATATCTAGTAGTAGCATGCCTTCAGTGTGTGTTTTGGTGAGCTCGTCCTCGCTATCAAGTACATATGCAACTGAAGATTGATCAATAATGAGGCAAGTAGATGGATAATCTAGTTTAATATATAATATATATATAATAAAGTGGCAATAAAGTTGTGTTCACATATTTTCACTATGTCTGTGCACCGCACCGGTTTCAATGTCAAGTTACTAAGTTAGAAGCCACATTGACTTGACAAATCGCGTTTGTGATGAGCAGAGATATCATGTTAGCACACGCCGTGTCAGCATTGCCCCTCCCGCTCGCACTGTTTTCTCCGCACACTGTAAACCCAAGACTGTTTAACCCCCGACGTGTCAAGTGTTCACAGCCATGATTCATGAAAATCAGTTCACCTGTTTTAGAGATATTGGACTTTGAAATGAAAATGTCGGGGGTTTATCACCTTTTCTAAGTTGTAGTCATTGTGCAGGTGTTCTTCGTGAAGTACAACGACCCGATCTACGTGAAGCTCGAGAAGCTGGACATCATGATCCGGCTCGCGTCGCAGGCCAACATCCAGCAAGTGCTCGGCGAGCTCAAGGAGTACGCCACCGAGGTGGACGTGGACTTCGTGCGCAAGGCCGTGCGCGCCATCGGCCGCTGCGCCATCAAGGTACTTACACAGACGGGTTATTTATTTATTTATCGTATGGCAATTACAATTAAAATACACTGTTTATGATCTAAAATTACATTCTGCCAGACGGGTAAAGACTTGGGACTCTGCGACCATGTACAACGGCGGTAGCAGCGATGTGGTGCTGCATTCTGATCTCTCGGTCACACATATGGCGCACTGCCGTCTTTGCCGCTTTTTCATCACTTTATATGACATTCACGTGGGACCAACTGCGTATTTCATCACTTTATTCACCACTTTATTCACCACTCGGGTGGAACCAACAGCGTATTTCATCGCTTTAATTGCCATTCTCGTGGAACCAACAGCGTATTTCATCACTTTATTTGTCATCCACGTGGAACTAACAACGTATTTCATCACTTTATTCGCCACTCAGGTGGAACCAACAGCGTAATTCATTACTTTATTTGCAATCCACGTGGAACCAACACCGTATTTCATCTCTTTATTCGCCCAGGTGGAACCATCAGCGGAGCGCTGCGTCGCCACCCTCCTGGACCTGATCCAGACGAAGGTGAACTATGTGGTGCAGGAAGCCGTGGTGGTCATCAAGGACATCTTCCGCAAGTACCCCAACAAGTACGAGAGCATCATTTCCACGCTCTGCGAGAACCTCGACACGCTTGACGAGCCCGAGGCGAGGGCTTCTATGGTGAGACACATTTATACTTTTATGCATTTGAATGCATTTTGTTTATATAATACAAATAATTTACTTTGTTATATATTAGTTCATCATGCCCTTATTGAAACTTTGCGTCAAGCGAGAGTATATAATTCCATGAAGAGTTGTTAATTTTTATGAATAACGGGGAACCGGGGGACTAGGACAATAAAAAGATGATAGCACTGTTAGCAGACCTCCTTTTAATTTATTATGTTCGAAAATATTTTAGCTTTTATCTCAATCTCTCCATAATGGTGAAGAGTCTCTCCTGGCATATTGTCCTTAAATACAAATGTTCCCGGCAGGTATGGATTGTGGGCGAGTACGCGGAGCGCATCGACAACGCCGATGAGCTGCTGGACTCCTTCCTCGAGGGCTTCCACGACGAGAACGCACAGGTAAACTACACTAATTAATTTACACTATGGGCGACATGTTTCGAACCCTTCAGGATTTCCTCTGCTAGATTAAAGTCCTAGCGGCTGTACTGTAAAAGCAATAACTTATTCTGCTGGGCACTTCTACATGTCAAACGGTTTGCAATCAAATAATAATAATTAACACAGAATTCATTTCGAATTTCCTGATTGAAGACCGATATAAACGATTAATAAACTAAATGTCACTCAATGAAAACCAAACAAAATTGCAAAATATTATTAGGTAAGAGATCGCTTCCACCAATAGATGAAAACACACCGTACTCACTTTGCCTACGTGATTATCACAACACACCCTTTTTTAAATTAGGCTTCCGTGCTGGCGGAAAAATCCATTCACACTATGGCCTTCTCTCACACAACTATTGCTGCGCTGTTTCACCGTGCTAAAGGCACGGCAAACTCACGTCATTAAACTGCAAGACGTTTTAAATTATATAGCCACAGAAATGTTACCTGCCCATAACACAGCCACTTGGTACATTGTCATCGGCAGGTCCAACTGCAGCTGCTGACGGCGGTGGTGAAACTATTCCTGAAGCGGCCCGCTGACACGCAGGAGCTCGTGCAGCATGTGCTCAGCCTCGCCACGCAGGACTCGGACAACCCGGACCTCAGGTAACCATGGCTGCTCCTGAAGCGGCCCGCCGACACGCAAGAGCTCGTGCAGCACGTGCTCAGCCTCGCCACGCAGGACTCGGACAACCCGGACCTCAGGTAACCATGGCTGCTCCTGAAGCGGCCCGCCGACACGCAAGAGCTCGTGCAGCACGTGCTCAGCCTCGCCACGCAGGACTCGGACAACCCGGACCTCAGGTAACCATGGCTGCTCCTGAAGCGGCCCGCCGACACGCAAGAGCTCGTGCAGCACGTGCTCAGCCTCGCCACGCAGGACTCGGACAACCCGGACCTCAGGTAACCATGGCTGCTCCTGAAGCGGCCCGCCGACACGCAAGAGCTCGTGCAGCACGTGCTCAGCCTCGCCACGCAGGACTCGGACAACCCGGACCTCAGGTAACCATGGCTGCTCCTGAAGCGGCCCGCCGACACGCAAGAGCTCGTGCAGCACGTGCTCAGCCTCGCCACGCAGGACTCGGACAACCCGGACCTCAGGTAACCATGGCTGCTCCTGAAGCGGCCCGCCGACACGCAAGAGCTCGTGCAGCACGTGCTCAGCCTCGCCACGCAGGACTCGGACAACCCGGACCTCAGGTAACCATGGCTGCTCCTGAAGCGGCCCGCCGACACGCAAGAGCTCGTGCAGCACGTGCTCAGCCTCGCCACGCAGGACTCGGACAACCCGGACCTCAGGTAACCATGGCTGCTCCTGAAGCGGCCCGCCGACACGCAAGAGCTCGTGCAGCACGTGCTCAGCCTCGCCACGCAGGACTCGGACAACCCGGACCTCAGGTAACCATGGCTGCTCCTGAAGCGGCCTGACCAAACACCAACCTCAGATGTAAGATCCAGACAGGTCATTCATCAGTCGAAAGACCACAGCTAGGCCTGCGCAGAGGATGCTAAATTGATCGGTCATGCACTGCCCGCATCAGAAATCACTGGCATCAGAATTTTAGTTATTTATTTAATTTAATTGTTTTATGTAATTCACCCCTTCATGAATGGCAACCCATTGTCGTGATCAGGGACCGCGGCTTCATCTACTGGCGGCTGCTGTCCACCGACCCCGCGGCCGCCAAGGAGGTGGTGCTGGCCGACAAGCCGCTCATCTCCGAGGAGACGGACCTGCTGGAGCCCACGCTGCTGGACGAGCTCATCTGCCACATCAGCTCGCTCGCCTCCGTCTACCACAAGCCGCCCACGGCCTTCGTCGAGGGTGAGTCGGCTCGATAAGTAGCACCATTTTTGAACTATTTAATGTTTCGGAATGGTAGTTCAGAACCAATAGGTTTTTACATTATTGGTGTTTGGAACGTTTATCAATAAGGGCATAAGCCGCATTTAAGCTAATTGAGCATCAGAGTAGGTAAGAGATTTAATACGAACGATAGTCCACATATTAGAAGCTCCAAGGTAAAGTTTTTAGCCTCCGTGTCACACACAATATTTTTCATCACGTATGCCGTGAAGTTGCGATTACCGACCGCTAAGAGTGCAGAAAATCCCACTTCCTGGTCAGGGGGAGACGCCCTTGCCTTAGGCTCGAGCGCGAAATGCCAGCGTTCTGCGATATTGTTTTTATACTCGTTGACCTTAATGTTTGAATTAAGACTTCGTACACCAAACTTAAACCACATACTTTTTACTATGGAGCTACCAACTCAACATTTCATAACTGTTGAGACAACTGTAATGAAATTGACCAATCACGTGGCGCCTTTACTGAACTATAATGGATTTGACCAATAGGACGCCGCCATGAGAAAGTCAAAAGGTAAATAGACATCAACGCACAAAAATGAAAAAGTCGTTGGTTGCACTTCGTTTTCAATAGATACCAAGTTTGTTTAATTAGTTCAGTGGACTCGTTTTGTTCACAATAGTGTCATAATCAAGCTTTTTAATCTCGTACCTTACTTAGGCCACTCAGCAAGCTTCGTGGCCTAAACACGGTACTCGACTAAAACGCTCTCTATTATAACACGATTGTGAAAAATACTATTGTATTACTGCGCTAGGTGTGTAATGTAGTATTGTGTTGGTGCAGGTCGCGGCGCGGGCGTGCGCAAGTCGCTGCCGGCGCGCGGCGCCTCCGAGCCCGAGGCGCGTGCGCCGCAGGCCACCGTCATACCCAACCAGGTACCCAATTCTCCATTATTATTTACAACGTGCTCAAATAGAGCGTTTTCCAAGCCGCCCAATCGTACGGAAAGTGCCACTTTTCCGCACTAGTGCTTTTTACTTTTCAGTATTATTTATTTTTAACTACGTCGTGAGCCCGAAGCAAAGGGTTTTAATACTTGAGAAAAGTTTTACAAATTTTACAATTGCACTTTGTCTTTCTTGTAAGTGGTAACTAAGCAAATTCTATCTACTGAAAAAAGCATTTCAATATTTATTTCTCAATTTCCTCGCACAGTTCATAGTAAAACGTATGATACACGTGTGTAAAGATGATTTCCGACTCGTGTCAAATTATACATGAGCGTGTGAAACATTACACTCGTCAGAAATCAGATACTTTCGGCACTTGTATTATGAAGATGTCTATTGGAACCCCGAACGTAATCATCATTTTGCTCTATGATATTCCACGGACTTGATCGTTGTTATGTCTGAGCTCTATTTCATCAGTCCTAGGGTCCTCACAATTTTTATTACTTATATTATTACCCGGCGGACATGTGTGCTTACTATTATTAAATAGTACACTACTACAGACGCCGGGAAGTAGGGGGTTGCTGGCCGATTGCATATAGTCGTCCGAGCGTAGCGAGGCCGGATAGTTACGAGGCTGGCAACCCTTCAGGAGGGGTTGCGCTTTTCTCAAACATGCCATGAAATAAATAAAAAAAACTCCAAAGTAATCAAACTTTACTTCTCATCGCCGTGATGCTGAGTCACAAATTGTGGAATGGAAATTAAAAAAGACCATCTTGCAGGCCTGCCTACCATTATGGATCTCTCGTCTCGCTGCGCCCGAAAAGTGACGCTTCGAAGCTGATTATGAAGAACACAGCGTCAATATTTCATTGCATGTTTGAAAAAATATACATAATCGTGCTTAGATCGTATGCCGACTTTTGAACTGATAATTTTGGTTTCAAATGCGAACATTGCGTCATTGAAACATATAAAATTCAAAATATTTTCAATAACGTAACAAGCGAAAATCGATTTGCAATAATTTTGTTCTAAAATTGAAGAAACCAATGAAATACGTGCACGCCATTGTGCTTAAAATATTGCTATTTGTGTTTTTTTTTTATATTGAACTTACATTTCTAACTTACACTACTACAATATCTAGTTAATGTACTTAATTAATTTAAAACAGTAAAAAATGGAAGCTTATTTCTGCCAACAAACTGTTATACAGTTTGGCGGAAGTAGAAAAGTAAACTTAAATATGTACTGTTTTTGTGAATAACCGTTTTTTTTTTTTTTTAAGAATTGAAATGTGTTCTGAAGGGTCTGTAATGAATGATACGTGTGTTGTATGCAGGCGTATCCCCAGGAGTCTCTGATCGGCGACCTGCTGTCCATGGACATCGGCGCGCCGCCCGCGCCGGCGCCCGCGCCCGCCTCCAACATCGACCTGCTGGCCGGCGGTCTCGACGTGCTGGTACGGTCGTCTACTGCTTTCCGTGCTCTACTAGCCTAAGCTTACATCAATATTTTATTATACAGGAGGATTTGTTTTTTTTTTATTGGCAACACGTATCCAATATTCCTGGAGTTGTAAGCGTTCATAAGCCGCGGTTACTGCTTACCACCAGGCGGGCTGAGCACTTGTTTGCCACCGACGTCAGATTTGCCTTAAAAATGTATAGGAAAAAGTTTAAATTGATAGGAAAAATACGAATTGTATCTGTAGAAGGATGTTCGTAAAGGGATTGTTAATGTGCAGTTAGGAGGAGGCCCAGAGCCCGCACTGGGAGCGCCGAGCGGCGCGGGCGGCAGCTCGGGGCTGTTGGGGGACATCTTCGGCGCCACCGCGCCCGCCTCGCACGTGCCGCCCAAGCAGTGCTGGCTGCCCGCAGACAAGGGGAAAGGTAACACAGCTCGCGGCTGCTGGGGGACATCTTCGGCGCCACCGCGCCCGCCTCGCACGTGCCGCCCAAGCAGTGCTGGCTGCCCGCAGACAAGGGGAAAGGTAACACAGCTCGCGGCTGCTGGGGGACATCTTCGGCGCCACCGCGCCCGCCTCGCACGTGCCGCCCAAGCAGTGCTGGCTGCCCGCAGACAAGGGGAAAGGTAACACAGCTCGCGGCTGCTGGGGGACATCTTCGGCGCCACCGCGCCCGCCTCGCACGTGCCGCCCAAGCAGTGCTGGCTGCCCGCAGACAAGGGGAAAGGTAACACAGCTCGCGGCTGCTGGGGGACATCTTCGGCGCCACCGCGCCCGCCTCGCACGTGCCGCCCAAGCAGTGCTGGCTGCCCGCAGACAAGGGGAAAGGTAACACAGCTCGCGGCTGCTGGGGGACATCTTCGGCGCCACCGCGCCCGCCTCGCACGTGCCGCCCAAGCAGTGCTGGCTGCCCGCAGACAAGGGGAAAGGTAACACAGCTCGCGGCTGCTGGGGGACATCTTCGGCGCCACCGCGCCCGCCTCGCACGTGCCGCCCAAGCAGTGCTGGCTGCCCGCAGACAAGGGGAAAGGTAACACAGCTCGCGGCTGCTGGGGGACATCTTCGGCGCCACCGCGCCCGCCTCGCACGTGCCGCCCAAGCAGTGCTGGCTGCCCGCAGACAAGGGGAAAGGTAACACAGCTCGCGGCTGCTGGGGGACATCTTCGGCGCCACCGCGCCCGCCTCGCACGTGCCGCCCAAGCAGTGCTGGCTGCCCGCAGACAAGGGAAAAGGTAACACAGCTCGCGGCTGCTGGGGGACATCTTCGGCGCCACCGCGCCCGCCTCGCACGTGCCGCCCAAGCAGTGCTGGCTGCCCGCAGACAAGGGGAAAGGTAACAGAAAGAAAGAAAGAAAGAAAGAAAGATACATTTATTCGTGACAGACACAAAGCAATTTACAAACAATAACATACAATTGCGTAATTTGCCACGAAATGGTCGCAACTCAGCGTAATGCTGGCGGAACCAGCGCTGATCTTCCGTTGCGACCATTTGGTGATACCACGGCACAGTGACGAAACGTACACACAGCTCGCGGCTGCTGGGGGACATCTTCGGCGCCACCGCGCCCGCCTCGCACGTGCCGCCCAAGCAGTGCTGGCTGCCCGCAGACAAGGGGAAAGGTAACACAGCTCGCGGCTGCTGGGGGACATCTTCGGCGCCACCGTGCCCGCCTCGCACGTGCCGCCCAAGCAGTGCTGGCTGCCCGCAGACAAGGGGAAAGGTAACACAGCTCGGGGCTGCTGGGGGACATCTTCGGCGCCACCGCGCCCGCCTCGCACGTGCCGCCCAAGCAGTGCTGGCTGCCCGCAGACAAGGGGAAAGGTAACACAGCTCGCGGCTGCTGGGGGACATCTTCGGCGCCACCGCGCCCGCCTCGCACGTGCCGCCCAAGCAGTGCTGGCTGCCCGCAGACAAGGGAAAAGGTAACACAGCTCGCGGCTGCTGGGGGACATCTTCGGCGCCACCGCGCCCGCCTCGCACGTGCCGCCCAAGCAGTGCTGGCTGCCCGCAGACAAGGGGAAAGGTAACAGAAAGAAAGAAAGAAAGAAAGAAAGATACATTTATTCGTGACAGACACAAAGCAATTTACAAACAATAACATACAATTGCGTAATTTGCCACGAAATGGTCGCAACTCAGCGTAATGCTGGCGGAACCAGCGCTGATCTTCCGTTGCGACCATTTGGTGATACCACGGCACAGTGACGAAACGTACACACAGCTCGCGGCTGCTGGGGGACATCTTCGGCGCCACCGCGCCCGCCTCGCACGTGCCGCCCAAGCAGTGCTGGCTGCCCGCAGACAAGGGGAAAGGTAACACAGCTCGCGGCTGCTGGGGGACATCTTCGGCGCCACCGTGCCCGCCTCGCACGTGCCGCCCAAGCAGTGCTGGCTGCCCGCAGACAAGGGGAAAGGTAACACAGCTCGGGGCTGCTGGGGGACATCTTCGGCGCCACCGCGCCCGCCTCGCACGTGCCGCCCAAGCAGTGCTGGCTGCCCGCAGACAAGGGGAAAGGTAACACAGCTCGCGGCTGCTGGGGGACATCTTCGGCGCCACCGTGCCCGCCTCGCACGTGCCGCCCAAGCAGTGCTGGCTGCCCGCAGACAAGGGGAAAGGTAACACAGCTCGGGGCTGCTGGGGGACATCTTCGGCGCCACCGCGCCCGCCTCGCACGTGCCGCCCAAGCAGTGCTGGCTGCCCGCAGACAAGGGGAAAGGTAACACAGCTCGCGGCTGCTGGGGGACATCTTCGGCGCCACCGCGCCCGCCTCGCACGTGCCGCCCAAGCAGTGCTGGCTGCCCGCAGACAAGGCGAAAGGTAACACAGCTCGCGGCTGCTGGGGGACATCTTCGGCGCCACCGCGCCCGCCTCGCACGTGCCGCCCAAGCAGTGCTGGCTGCCCGCAGACAAGGGGAAAGGTAACACAGCTCGCGGCTGCTGGGGGACATCTTCGGCGCCACCGTGCCCGCCTCGCACGTGCCGCCCAAGCAGTGCTGGCTGCCCGCAGACAAGGGGAAAGGTAACACAGCTCGGGGCTGCTGGGGGACATCTTCGGCGCCACCGTGCCCGCCTCGCACGTGCCGCCCAAGCAGTGCTGGCTGCCCGCAGACAAGGGGAAAGGTAACACAGCTCGGGGCTGCTGGGGGACATCTTCGGCGCCACCGTGCCCGCCTCGCACGTGCCGCCCAAGCAGTGCTGGCTGCCCGCAGACAAGGGGAAAGGTAACACAGCTCGCGGCTGCTGGGAGACATCTTCGGCGCCACCGCGCCCGCCTCGCACGTGCCGCCCAAGCAGTGCTGGCTGCCCGCAGACAAGGGGAAAGGTAACACAGCTCGGGGCTGCTGGGCATTTTCGTAATGTTTATCTGTTGCTAATGAAAAAAAACAATTTATTATCACTATTGCCATTACATTATTTGTACCCGTGTATTCTCCGACGCCTCCAAAAATAACATGAGCACCTTACTTATAGGGCTGGAGATCTGGGGCACGTTCAGCCGGCAGGGTGGGCAGCCGCGCCTGGAGATGACCTTCACCAACAAGGCCATGCAGGCCATGAGCGGGTTCGCCATACAGCTCAACAAGAACAGGTAAGTCTCTGAATAATCGCTGTTACCATTTTACTCGGATGTGTAACGCTACTATGATAATCCCGTAGGGCCTTCGCCCACGGTGACTTTTTGTAGTGATGCAGTCGCGATGCTGTCGCGATGCAGTCGCAAATGGCCCAACTTTATATTGCTGGTGTCGCGATGCAGTCGCGCGATTCCAAAAACGCGCAACAGCATCGCTACAAAAAGTCGCCGTAAGCGAAGGCCCTTAATAAAACGTTTTTTTTTCAAACATTCAATGAAATGTTGACGTTGTGTTTTTTAATAGGCTACGAAGCATCACGATTCGGGCGCGGCGAGACGAGAGATCCGTAATGGATTTCTTACAAAATTGGAGGCTAGCAAAACGACCTTTTGTTACAGTATCAATGCGTGAGCCATCATCGTGGCGTTAAGCCATTAAAAACTGATTTATTGTATTTCATTTCATGTTTGAGAAAAGCACTATACATACCTCTGCGTGAAAAGGGATACGTATCCCTATCCGGCCTACCCTCGTCAGTCAATTTCTATTAGGCCGGCAATCCCCATTTTCCCGGCCTGTGCAGTAATGTACTATTTTAGATGAAACGTTTGTTTTCTCAAGTCAAATCATGCATGTCAAATTTAACCAACATCCAATAGAGTTTTAATTGTGTACATTTGTGTAAGTCGGATGATTTTGCAATATGATTGTACTAAGAAACTGGTCTAGAACCGGAACGTGCACAAATAAGCGCCTCAATTACACAAGATAATCCCATCTCATCGTGTCTCATTCATTAGTTTAAAGAGTAGTGGATGACTGCAAAAATGAACAGTAGGTTTTAGCCGACCCGTTGTTCCAAGAATGTAATTTTTGACAGAAACCTATTTAGCTTTTCAAGCATTTATTTTGGGAATCAAGAATATCATAGAAAATTCCCAAAAGTTGACGGATCTTTAATTCGGTACGTTCGGCACTGTTTTAGTCTGGACCATGCAGTATTTTTTGTACGAAATGAATCATAATTTCCGGCTAAATCCACAACCGGTCACGTCACGGTGGCCCTCGCCATCACCGCGTAAACACGTTCACGTCGCACTTGCGACTCGGCGCCGACGCAACGACGAAGCCCCGATCACACGCCCATTCACTTTACCAAACGGAGGGGCTACACAAAACGCCAACTTCGTTCGGTTGCGTATGCACTTACGTATTCTAGCGTCAGATAAGGAGATATTATATAGATATTTGTGGTAGCGCCGATGTAGTTTCCACGCCACCCCGGAACCTAGCCGGAGACAAGTTGGTGTCCTAAATTCCGTTACGTGACGTATTCTTGAATTCTTCTCCGTCGTTTCGCTCTTGACGGAAAGGCAGAGGCGTCTTTACCTATGGTGGAGGGTGCAGCGGTCCTATGGGGCGCCGAGCGCCGCTCTACCATTCCATTTTGACCGCGCGCTTACTAGGGGGCGCTAGACGCTAGAGTAATGTTTGCACACGGGCGCTACATGGGCTAGAGACGCCTCTGCGGGGAGGTAATGGTCGCTTGACATCGCGGCATCCTCTACGCCAGTACTAAACAGTATGTCTGTCTGTGTGTCAGTTTCGGCGTGTTCCCGGCGGGCAGCCTGTCGGTGGGCGCGCTGGCGGCGGGCGCGAGCGCCGACGCGCCGCTGCCGCTCGCCACCTCCGGGCCCGTGCAGCGCATGGAGCCGCTCAACAACCTGCAGGTACCTCCGCAGGATATTCTAACGTAGGATCCTGAGCGTAGTGAGGGATACAAGTGTTTACGCCCGAGACGAAAATAATTTTGCTACCGAGTGACACATACTATTTTTCACAGCGACTATGAGGAAATTTAAAAAAAGCTATTGTCAAAATATATCTAAATTATCTTTATTTTTATTACTTATTTTTAAATATTACGAAATATTTATAAATTTTTATACAACATTGTTATAGTTAAAACTTGAAATATGTTCGTTTTGAATCGACTACGATGAAATTGCAATCGATTATTTTATTAACATCTGTGTTCAATTGGCACATTGCGTACAAATGTTCCAATGCCAATGTATACATTAAAAAAAGTAGCTTGAACAGAAAAGTAGCGTTTTGGTCCCTCTCGTCGTGGAGCAAAACTTACTTTTCCGAATGAAAGGTATGAAAAACATATTTTCATTTTAAGCAATCCTTATGTTATGTCCCAGACACGAGTATAAATCCATTACACAACTAGCGAATTGTCACAATGCAACTTGCTATGACTTTAAGTTACTGTCTCTTGCCATTCATAGCTGCATCTCTATCGTCTGTTGTGACAAATTGAGAGTTGTGCAACGGCTATACCTGAAAGTAAGACTGATACTAATCTGTACCCACGTGCTTCTGCAGGTGGCGATAAAGAACAACGTGGACGTGTTCTACTTCGCGTGCCTCATGCCCGCGCACATCCTGTTCACGGAGGACGGGCAGCTCGACAAGCGCGTGTTCCTCACCACCTGGAAGGAGATCCCCGCCGCCAACGAGGTGCAGCACTCGCTCTCCGGCGTCCAGGGCAACGCAGACTCCATCGCCCACAAGATGACGCTCAACAACATCTTCACCATCGCTAAACGCAACGTCGAAGGCCAAGACATGCTCTACCAGTCCCTAAAACTCACCAACAACATCTGGGTTCTTCTAGAATTGAAGCTACAACCCGGCAATCCCGAAGCCACGCTAAGTCTAAAATCGCGCACGGTCGAAGTCGCCTCCTGCATATTCCAAGCTTACGAGGCTATTATCAAATCGTAATCTCGTTCCATATCGGTCTAAGACGTTAAAGTATTTTTATGTAAGTTATAGACTTTGTACGACTGTAAATTCCATTATGATGTATGAATGTTTATTAGAGGTTCTAGCTTTTTGGATGAATGACTTCCGCGGTCGGCGGGACGTTCTGAAAAGTGAGCAACTATTTATTAAGGCGGATGAAGTGCGCAGTCGGAGGAATGAATTGATAATATAATATGTGCGTGTGGGATGTAAGACTCCGGGAGAATCGTGCCGTGTAATGGCAATAAATAAATTATGTTATATTACTTTATCTTTTTATTTACAACTGTCCTGATAAACTCCAGATACTGACACTGACACATCTTTGTGACAGGATAGAAAGATGTGTTGTTTTTGTACTCTCAGGGAAAATACTTTGCAGGCGGTACCTCTGGAACGTGGCGTGTTGAAAGCAGAGCAGTTCATTCGATGTGAGAATAAAACATTTTATTTAAGTATAAAGTCCTACATTTTGCGGCGGGCTTCCAGTGTAGGAATACTTAATTTTTTCAGAATAAGTACTAAAGTATGACATATATGTTCTATACGGCTGGTGTGTACCGAGTAGTGCGGAGACCGAATCGGCGAACCATACTCGAGGACACTGACTAAGCTAAAGAATAGCGTGAGCAAACTACCAGGCTTTTTGAAAATGGAACCCTATCTACCCTACCCTACCAATTATGCATTCATAGTGACAACGGAAGCTAAGCTGATCATCGAAAATAGATTTGAGGAGTGACAGACTTAGATTTACTCTCTCTTTGATTAAAGGGCTAAATGATGCCACATGCCTCGTGCTGTTGTCACATGACGTAAATATACCTAACCCATACAAAGTTTGACCGAAAAGGCCTTTAGATCGTCGGCGTACAACAAGCATTGACAAGACAAGCGATCAACCAGGTCATTGATAAACAACACGAAGAAAAATGGGCCAAGATGAGATCCCTGAGGAACGCCTGACATTATTAAAAGTTCAGGAAAAGTGTATCCGTTTATGGCCACCAGTTAGCTTCTATTTTGGAGGTAGGATTGGACCCAGCGTAGAAGACTACCGTGGTATACTAAAATGGACTTCAATTTTGTGACATAGAATAAAATGGTAAACCCTATCTAACGCCTTAGAGAAATCAGTATACACGGCGTCAACCTAACCTTGCGAAACGAAAACGTTAAATATAATGTTTCTATTCGAGAAGATTAGTAAAAGTGGTTACTTACAAAAGCCGTGTTGCTTATCGGATACGTATGGTTTCACGTGATTATAAAGGAAGGTATTTACCATTGATTCGAAAACCTTGGCAATGCAGGAAAGAATGCTATAGGTCTATAGTTTTCGACACACGATTTGTATGTAGGAACAATATGTGCTATTTTCCACCTGTGTAGAAATACACTAGTACAAAGAGACTTATTGAAAAGCAGGCAAAGAGGGATGCCGAGTTCCTCACCACATTCCTTGCTAAACGAGGCAGGTTCTTTATTAGAGTCTAGAGACTATTTTGGCCGGTATATCCAAACTCCTGACCACTGCGGTAGATATCGAGGCCCACCGTAGAGCTATTCAACCTGGTTAGTTACTTCAGGTAAACTATGATGTTCGAATACAGATCCAAAATACTCAGAGAAAAGATTACAGACTCCTTGACTATTCGATGTAGAGCGTTGGCCGTCACGGTCACGGTTTGAGGAATTGAAGAAGATATCTTTTTAGTACTTAGCGGAACGACGCATCTGAACACTGCATTGATGTCGAGAGCGTTTTCAGCATCAGTGTGGTGTTCGCTGTCAATGATCAGTCTTTCATATAAGGTTTGTATTTGCTTTCTTGCCAATACAAAATGACCATGTTGGATTTCTTGATTGGCGGCGAAAAGGTTTATGCACAAAATTGCGATAGCATGTTATTTAAGACATTCTAATTGAGCACTGTTCCCCTTTTGCCGACAATACGGGGATTTTTGTTTGTAACTGGTCATCGATCAATAGCTAATTTTCAAAACCAGTATCTGCCATTAAGACATCGAGTAAAATTAGTAACCGTATATAAATATCTCAGTCTGTTTTTGCATCTAAATTTGTCAGAGATTTTCAACTACATAAATATTCTGAAATGAAACGACGCTTTAGAAAAATCATCATTTATAATCAATCTTCTCTACTATGTACAAATTGGTCCAGACCAACATCGATTTGGTTAAGTGTAAACAGTTAAACTTTTACAGTCAAATCCTTTTCTTACTTATACTAAGGCATCACATAACAGTAATAAAATATTCGCATTTCATGGAACTAGACAATCTGGAAAACTTGTAAGGGAATCAAAAAAGTAATTAGAGATTCTATAAAAAAAACTAAACATCATTCAAAAGTCAGGAACGTAAATAAAAGAAAATTTATATAAGAAAAAAGCATGCGAATACATCTGAGGATATGTATGTCAACATACATAAAATCTATTCTTTCAGATACAAAACGCGACTCAACCAATGTCAAAAATATCGTTAAAAATAATTTAGTCTATCTTGACGAGGAATTCTTCTACATCCAATTTTTGTCGCATGATAGCGGATAGCACCACCTCCGTGCTGCAGACGACGTTCAGAGTCTTTTCCGACTGCAGCAGGTAATAAACGAGGTGCAAGTCGTTGGGCACAGTGAGCACTAGGTAGCTGTACGGTCTCATGGTGTGCATCTCCTGTATCGACACGTACGACCGTCGATTCTTCTCGACCTTACCGCCACAGAGTTCTATAACTTCGGCGAGCGACGCTCGCGAGGGCTTGACACACGGCGTCAGGAAGAAGGTTACACCTTCGAACAGCCTCCGCCGCTGTTCCCCACAGAGCAGCACCTCGGAGATGTCGCACTTGAACATCTTGTTGAAGGCGTCGTCGCGGAGGCCGAACTGGGCCTCGTCGGCGAACTTGTTCTGGCGCTGGCTCTCGAGCACCCACTCTGGGGACAGCAGGTGCTTGACGGTGACGAGGCAGCTGACGAGCTTGCTCGTGCGCACCAGCTTCTCCATCACCAGGTGCGTGGCCTCGGCGGCCGTCGACACCACCAGACCGCCCAGTAACCTGGCAGAAACGGATCATTACCAACTTGTCAATATAATAGTTCATCATATAATGTCTACGAACATGAACATCGTGTGTCTAGGAACTCGGGTTACAACTACATATGATAACGAATCTTGTGTAAAACTTGTCTAGTCCAAAACTAAATTGGGTACTCACATCGGAGATACTCGGCGTCCATTAATATGATCATAAGACAAAGCAACATGACAGAATGAGACACAACAAAGTACACTTATCGCACTCCATCATATCGTTGCATCCTTTACAGGAAAAAAGGAAACCGTTATGGGTTTAATAATACTAATAAACAGTCTAATCTAACTAGGCTTATCTTCCGCTTTTGTAATTGTTCAGGCATTGTTCGGCTTGGAAATGGTAACTCGAGTTCTTAGAGGAAAATAATTAATGATGAATAGTGACCGATTCTTAATCTACAGACGGCACAAATGACATTACATTGAGACGGCACAACATACGACTAAGGAAAATGTTACATTTTACACGCATTGTTACACCCCCCGCTTTAACCCGTTACCGCTAGTCGCTACTGATAAGGAGAAATTACAACTTTACTTTAGCTACACGACCAGATCTTCTTTCTCATCCTTTATTATAGTGTCACTGCAATAAAAGCGTTATATTTATACTTATAATGTACAAAAGTACTTGTTCAGCAGTTAATGCGTTAGCATGCTTGTTCGTATGTCGCAAGATTTTGAAGTACAGAAACTCAGGGAAAGCAGAAGTAAAAAGCTCTCACGAAAGGAAAGCTTTGGGTTTGGAATCTTGATTTCGTGTGCCATCATCATCAGCATATATACGTCCCACAGTTAGGTCTCCTCTCGTGAACGAGATGGAAAGGCCAGTAGTCCCCATGTTGGCCTATTTCGTGTGTTTTACTAAAACTATATACTGGTTTTCATCGTCGCCACCTGACAACAGAGGTGCGCAACTTTATCCAATCGGTAACTCTCTAATTTTCCGTGCGGTCACCTAAACTCCATCAAACTTTTTTAAACGTTTCATATGGTCTGGAGTATAGAAGCAGATAAAAATCTGGAGGATTATTTACTACGGCTAGAATATGCGCGGAAATTTTTAATGTTCTGCATCGCGCTATTGAAGCTTTTAATATCTGTTGTATAAATTCAATTTCCTTCCAAATTTTGTTATTATGTCTCTGACCACATCTACGAACGTACACATTTATAATATCAGTGTAAGGAGGTAAAATTGGCCCACCCGTAACGGCAATTATTTTATATTCAACTAGGAAAAAAATATAATGTTCGGTTATGGCGCTTCGCCGGACGCTACCGCGTCACGCTCGCTTCGCTCGCTCAGCTCGCGCGCTGTAGGATCGCAGTTCACCTAACAACCTAACCGTTTTTTTCCGTCGGGGATCAGGATAGGGGGACAACAGCGCTTTCCCTGTCACTTCCAGCTCGTATTTTTCCATGGGATATAATAGTTATGCAAATATTAAAAATAGTAGAATAGTATACTTAGGGCCGATTTTTCAATCTCTAGATAAAGTTATCCGTCAGTTAAAATTATCACCATCTTTTTCTTAAGTCATATGAAGGAAAAGAACAGAGCTAACATTTATCTGACAGATAGTTTTATCTGGGAATTGAAAAAACGGCTCGTAGGGGGAATGAGAAGATATTGTGGAGACGTACCTGACGATAGCGGCGTACTTGTTCTGGTCAGAAGCGGGCAGCGCGGAGAAGAGCACGCGCGGCGCCAGGTGCAGCGGCGGGGGCGGGGGCGGCGGCGGGGGCGGGGGCGGGGGCGGCAGCGGGGGCGGGGGCGGGGGCGCGCGCGGGGGGGAGGCGAGGCGCGCCCGCTTGGCGCGCCGCGGGAGCGCCGCCGCCGCGCGCTTGGCGCGCTCGTGCGACTCCGGCGTGATGTTGATCGGCATCTTCCACGCGTCTGCGGGAAACGACCGATTACCCTCCTCTTTCTAATTTGCACTGTACGAGTGATACGCGCGCGGAGACTTAGCAGCTAGTTATGCTAGACCTACTGAAGTGCGCGAACTTAAAAGCCAGCAAACTACCTCACTGTCTCGTTCATGCCTGAAATTTTGGATCTGAGCGTAGCGGAGTGTGTGTGTAAGTGAATCACGTTTTAAATTTAGATATGCCCAAATTGTGAGCTTATCGCAACATCGAAATCAATACATGAAAATCAATTTTCATTTTATATATGGCTTTACAATTTTTTTATACGAGGATAACGAGCACCTCATTTAGCAAATACATTGCAAACTAACGTTGCAACGTCATTATTCCAAATATCCATTAAGAGTGTGAGTTAAAATGAACTATAAAGCTATTAAAGCAGATTCCCTGTAATAACTAGCTAATGAACTTACTCATTAGATGTGACACTAAGCTGTAGTCCATCCGGAACGGGCTTGGTAAGTTAAACTGTTGATATTTGGTGTTCTCAATCTGAAAACAAGGACAACAATTAATCAGTGTACTTTGAACATTATCATTAGATCTAAATGTTACTTAAGTACGCACAAGTACATATTTCCATCGAAATCATTGATGAATTAAAGTAAGAAGATCAGGGCCCTACATCTCAAAACTTAGTTACAATTCAGAAATGACAAACTACAAGTTTGTTATATTTACTACGGAATGTACACTACATGATTGTCAAGTTCTATGGGACAGGTCCAAACCACGGATATTTTCCTACAGCAATTTATTATGTTCTAACCGGCAGAGTGTGGAATCGAAGAATTTCATTTTTATTATTTCTTACTGTTCGGGCCCATGTGTACGGCCCTAAGAATTATTCACATGGCCAACTGCCCTTAGCATTAAAAAGTTAAAAGTGGCAGCTGGAGCTGTCAGTTGGAGAGAATAACGGGGAATTGAATGCCACGCGTTGGCACCCGGTCTTGTAATATAACCACATGATTCCGTCAGCATACGGGCTGCGTGAGCGGAGTTGAAGTAATTGGTGGAATCTGTTGGAAAACCTAATCTGGGTTCAGAGTTCATAATACTTGTCCGCGCTTGGTGTCTAATTTGGATCGCCCGAGGGAGTAAAGTTCAACGTGGCGTGCGGCGGGCCTCCGCAGGCCTCCACGAGGATTCGGCGGGCGACATTAACTTGACTTGACCACTTGACTCATTGACTGAACTGCCCGTATGGAAGCGAAAATGCCGGCACCCTTCTTAGTAAGTTATCACTTTTGTCAATTAACTACTTCATAAGTGGTTATTATCAGTTCCCGCGTATCGCGAGGCATCGAACGATCCTTTCTGGGCGTTTTGAACACCTACCAACGCAGTGTTTAATTCCTACCTACCGGATACCCGCTGCACTGTGCTTCTACCTGCCTCTCTCTGTTGGCTATTTCTCATGGCAGAGGTGACGTTACCTGCGCGAGCGCGCTCATGTTCCCGAGCAGCAGGTCGGTGAGCCAGGCGGGCGTGACGCACGGGATGCCCCACTCGCGCGCGCGCCGGTACTTCGTGCCCTCGGCGCGCTTGCAGATCAGCACCGTGTTGTCGCGCGTCATGTACGGCGTCAGCTGCGCACACAACACACAAATGGCTCAGGATAATGATGATTTTGAAACGGTCATCAATCTATTGAAAATTACTTTTTAAAATTGTGGTGACGAGTCGTGTTTAACGTTTTTGGGGGTATATTAAGGACACATTGAATAATACGACTGTTCCTGAGGCGGGCAGGTGCAGCGCCTGCCACGTGAGGTGCTAGTGAGTATACCTTGGCCCCGATGTGCTCGACGGCGCAGGCGACGCGGTCGCGCTCGTCGGCGCGCCAGCCGGACAGCGCGGCGCGGTGGTGGCGCGCGGGCCGGTCCCGCACCGCGTACATGGCGGGCAGGTGCAGCGCCTGCCACGTGAGGTGCTAGTGAGTATACCTTGGCCCCGATGTGCTCGACGGCGCAGGCGACGCGGTCGCGCTCGTCGGCGCGCCAGCCGGACAGCGCGGCGCGGTGGTGGCGCGCGGGCCGGTCCCGCACCGCGTACATGGCGGGCAGGTGCAGCGCCTGCCACGTGAGGTGCTAGTGAGTATACCTTGGCCCCGATGTGCTCGACGGCGCAGGCGACGCGGTCGCGCTCGTCGGCGCGCCAGCCGGACAGCGCGGCGCGGTGGTGGCGCGCGGGCCGGTCCCGCACCGCGTACATGGCGGGCAGGTGCAGCGCCTGCCACGTGAGGTGCTAGTGAGTATACCTTGGCCCCGATGTGCTCGACGGCGCAGGCGACGCGGTCGCGCTCGTCGGCGCGCCAGCCGGACAGCGCGGCGCGGTGGTGGCGCGCGGGCCGGTCCCGCACCGCGTACATGGCGGGCAGGTGCAGCGCCTGCCACGTGAGGTGCTAGTGAGTATACCTTGGCCCCGATGTGCTCGACGGCGCAGGCGACGCGGTCGCGCTCGTCGGCGCGCCAGCCGGACAGCGCGGCGCGGTGGTGGCGCGCGGGCCGGTCCCGCACCGCGTACATGGCGGGCAGGTGCAGCGCCTGCCACGTGAGGTGCTAGTGAGTATACCTTGGCCCCGATGTGCTCGACGGCGCAGGCGACGCGGTCGCGCTCGTCGGCGCGCCAGCCGGACAGCGCGGCGCGGTGGTGGCGCGCGGGCCGGTCCCGCACCGCGTACATGGCGGGCAGGTGCAGCGCCTGCCACGTGAGGTGCTAGTGAGTATACCTTGGCCCCGATGTGCTCGACGGCGCAGGCGACGCGGTCGCGCTCGTCGGCGCGCCAGCCGGACAGCGCGGCGCGGTGGTGGCGCGCGGGCCGGTCCCGCACCGCGTACATGGCGGGCAGGTGCAGCGCCTGCCACGTGAGGTGCTAGTGAGTATACCTTGGCCCCGATGTGCTCGACGGCGCAGGCGACGCGGTCGCGCTCGTCGGCGCGCCAGCCGGACAGCGCGGCGCGGTGGTGGCGCGCGGGCCGGTCCCGCACCGCGTACATGGCGGGCAGGTGCAGCGCCTGCCACGTGAGGTGCTAGTGAGTATACCTTGGCCCCGATGTGCTCGACGGCGCAGGCGACGCGGTCGCGCTCGTCGGCGCGCCAGCCGGACAGCGCGGCGCGGTGGTGGCGCGCGGGCCGGTCCCGCACCGCGTACATGGCGGGCAGGTGCAGCGCCTGCCACGTGAGGTGCTAGTGAGTATACCTTGGCCCCGATGTGCTCGACGGCGCAGGCGACGCGGTCGCGCTCGTCGGCGCGCCAGCCGGACAGCGCGGCGCGGTGGTGGCGCGCGGGCCGGTCCCGCACCGCGTACATGGCGGGCAGGTGCAGCGCCTGCCACGTGAGGTGCTAGTGAGTATACCTTGGCCCCGATGTGCTCGACGGCGCAGGCGACGCGGTCGCGCTCGTCGGCGCGCCAGCCGGACAGCGCGGCGCGGTGGTGGCGCGCGGGCCGGTCCCGCACCGCGTACATGGCGGGCAGGTGCAGCGCCTGCCACGTGAGGTGCTAGTGAGTATACCTTGGCCCCGATGTGCTCGACGGCGCAGGCGACGCGGTCGCGCTCGTCGGCGCGCCAGCCGGACAGCGCGGCGCAGTGGTGGCGCGCGGGCCGGTCCCGCACCGCGTACATGGCGGGCAGGTGCAGCGCCTGCCACGTGAGGTGCTAGTGAGTATACCTTGGCCCCGATGTGCTCGACGGCGCAGGCGACGCGGTCGCGCTCGTCGGCGCGCCAGCCGGACAGCGCGGCGCGGTGGTGGCGCGCGGGCCGGTCCCGCACCGCGTACATGGCGGGCAGGTGCAGCGCCTGCCACGTGAGGTGCTAGTGAGTATACCTTGGCCCCGATGTGCTCGACGGCGCAGGCGACGCGGTCGCGCTCGTCGGCGCGCCAGCCGGACAGCGCGGCGCGGTGGTGGCGCGCGGGCCGGTCCCGCACCGCGTACATGGCGGGCAGGTGCAGCGCCTGCCACGTGAGGTGCTAGTGAGTATACCTTGGCCCCGATGTGCTCGACGGCGCAGGCGACGCGGTCGCGCTCGTCGGCGCGGTGGCGGCGCGGTGGTGGCGCGCGGGCCGGTCCCGCACCGCGTACATGGCGGGCAGGTGCAGCGCCTGCCACGTGAGGTGCTAGTGAGTATACCTTGGCCCCGATGTGCTCGACGGCGCAGGCGACGCGGTCGCGCTCGTCGGCGCGCCAGCCGGACAGCGCGGCGCGGTGGTGGCGCGCGGGCCGGTCCCGCACCGCGTACATGGCGGGCAGGTGCAGCGCCTGCCACGTGAGGTGCTAGTGAGTATACCTTGGCCCCGATGTGCTCGACGGCGCAGGCGACGCGGTCGCGCTCGTCGGCGCGCCAGCCGGACAGCGCGGCGCAGTGGTGGCGCGCGGGCCGGTCCCGCACCGCGTACATGGCGGGCAGGTGCAGCGCCTGCCACGTGAGGTGCTAGTGAGTATACCTTGGCCCCGATGTGCTCGACGGCGCAGGCGACGCGGTCGCGCTCGTCGGCGCGCCAGCCGGACAGCGCGGCGCGGTGGTGGCGCGCGGGCCGGTCCCGCACCGCGTACATGGCGGGCAGGTGCAGCGCCTGCCACGTGAGGTGCTAGTGAGTATACCTTGGCCCCGATGTGCTCGACGGCGCAGGCGACGCGGTCGCGCTCGTCGGCGCGCCAGCCGGACAGCGCGGCGCGGTGGTGGCGCGCGGGCCGGTCCCGCACCGCGTACATGGCGGGCAGGTGCAGCGCCTGCCACGTGAGGTGCTAGTGAGTATACCTTGGCCCCGATGTGCTCGACGGCGCAGGCGACGCGGTCGCGCTCGTCGGCGCGCCAGCCGGACAGCGCGGCGCGGTGGTGGCGCGCGGGCCGGTCCCGCACCGCGTACATGGCGGGCAGGTGCAGCGCCTGCCACGTGAGGTGCTAGTGAGTATACCTTGGCCCCGATGTGCTCGACGGCGCAGGCGACGCGGTCGCGCTCGTCGGCGCGCCAGCCGGACAGCGCGGCGCGGTGGTGGCGCGCGGGCCGGTCCCGCACCGCGTACATGGCGGGCAGGTGCAGCGCCTGCCACGTGAGGTGCTAGTGAGTATACCTTGGCCCCGATGTGCTCGACGGCGCAGGCGACGCGGTCGCGCTCGTCGGCGCGCCAGCCGGACAGCGCGGCGCGGTGGTGGCGCGCGGGCCGGTCCCGCACCGCGTACATGGCGGGCAGGTGCAGCGCCTGCCACGGCGGCGTCACGCCGCGCCGCAGCATGGCGTCCGACAGCCAGTACGCGGTCACGCAGCGCTTCGCGTCGCGGAGGGCCTGCGACAAAACCAGAAAATAAACAATTGTTTCTAATAGTTAATTAAGTATTAAAAGGCCAGGAAGGAAGCGATCCCCGCACCTGTGCGGGAATATTCGCCTTAATTCCACTCCCACACCCTTCCCGCCTCCACGTCGCCGCCGCGCCGCTGCACGCTCCACAGCGGGCCTCCGTGTGTGACACGCACCTGCATGACGACCCCGTGCCGCTGCGTCTCGCACAGCACGTGCGTGACGCGCGCGCAGTAGCCCGCCTCCACCTCGCCGCTGCACGCTCCACAGCGGGCCTCCGTGTGTGACACGCACCTGCATGACGACCCCGTGCCGCTGCGTCTCGCACAGCACGTGCGTGACGCGCGCGAAGTAGCCCGCCTCCACCTCGCCGCTGCACGCTCCACAGCGGGCCTCCGTGTGTGACACGCACCTGCATGACGACCCCGTGCCGCTGCGTCTCGCACAGCACGTGCGTGACGCGCGCGCAGTAGCCCGCCTCCACCTCGCCGCTGCACGCTCCACAGCGGGCCTCCGTGTGTGACACGCACCTGCATGACGACCCCGTGCCGCTGCGTCTCGCACAGCACGTGCGTGACGCGCGCGCAGTAGCCCGCCTCCACCTCGCCGCTGCACGCTCCACAGCGGGCCTCCGTGTGTGACACGCACCTGCATGACGACCCCGTGCCGCTGCGTCTCGCACAGCACGTGCGTGACGCGCGCGCAGTAGCCCGCCTCCACCTCGCCGCTGCACGCTCCACAGCGGGCCTCCGTGTGTGACACGCACCTGCATGACGACCCCGTGCCGCTGCGTCTCGCACAGCACGTGCGTGACGCGCGCGCAGTAGCCCGCCTCCACCTCGCCGCTGCACGCTCCACAGCGGGCCTCCGTGTGTGACACGCACCTGCATGACGACCCCGTGCCGCTGCGTCTCGCACAGCACGTGCGTGACGCGCGCGCAGTAGCCCGCCTCCACCTCGCCGCTGCACGCTCCACAGCGGGCCTCCGTGTGTGACACGCACCTGCATGACGACCCCGTGCCGCTGCGTCTCGCACAGCACGTGCGTGACGCGCGCGCAGTAGCCCGCCTCCACCTCGCCGCTGCACGCTCCACAGCGGGCCTCCGTGTGTGACACGCACCTGCATGACGACCCCGTGCCGCTGCGTCTCGCACAGCACGTGCGTGACGCGCGCGCAGTAGCCCGCCTCCACCTCGCCGCTGCACGCTCCACAGCGGGCCTCCGTGTGTGACACGCACCTGCATGACGACCCCGTGCCGCTGCGTCTCGCACAGCACGTGCGTGACGCGCGCGCAGTAGCCCGCCTCCACCTCGCCGCTGCACGCTCCACAGCGGGCCTCCGTGTGTGACACGCACCTGCATGACGACCCCGTGCCGCTGCGTCTCGCACAGCACGTGCGTGACGCGCGCGAAGTAGCCCGCCTCCACCTCGCCGCTGCACGCTCCACAGCGGGCCTCCGTGTGTGACACGCACCTGCATGACGACCCCGTGCCGCTGCGTCTCGCACAGCACGTGCGTGACGCGCGCGCAGTAGCCCGCCTCCACCTCGCCGCTGCACGCTCCACAGCGGGCCTCCGTGTGTGACACGCACCTGCATGACGACCCCGTGCCGCTGCGTCTCGCACAGCACGTGCGTGACGCGCGCGCAGTAGCCCGCCTCCACCTCGCCGCTGCACGCTCCACAGCGGGCCTCCGTGTGTGACACGCACCTGCATGACGACCCCGTGCCGCTGCGTCTCGCACAGCACGTGCGTGACGCGCGCGCAGTAGCCCGCCTCCACCTCGCCGCTGCACGCTCCACAGCGGGCCTCCGTGTGTGACACGCACCTGCATGACGACCCCGTGCCGCTGCGTCTCGCACAGCACGTGCGTGACGCGCGCGCAGTAGCCCGCCTCCACCTCGCCGCTGCACGCTCCACAGCGGGCCTCCGTGTGTGACACGCACCTGCATGACGACCCCGTGCCGCTGCGTCTCGCACAGCACGTGCGTGACGCGCGCGCAGTAGCCCGCCTCCACCTCGCCGCTGCACGCTCCACAGCGGGCCTCCGTGTGTGACACGCACCTGCATGACGACCCCGTGCCGCTGCGTCTCGCACAGCACGTGCGTGACGCGCGCGCAGTAGCCCGCCTCCACCTCGCCGCTGCACGCTCCACAGCGGGCCTCCGTGTGTGACACGCACCTGCATGACGACCCCGTGCCGCTGCGTCTCGCACAGCACGTGCGTGACGCGCGCGCAGTAGCCCGCCTCCACCTCGCCGCTGCACGCTCCACAGCGGGCCTCCGTGTGTGACACGCACCTGCATGACGACCCCGTGCCGCTGCGTCTCGCACAGCACGTGCGTGACGCGCGCGCAGTAGCCCGCCTCCACCTCGCCGCTGCACGCTCCACAGCGGGCCTCCGTGTGTGACACGCACCTGCATGACGACCCCGTGCCGCTGCGTCTCGCACAGCACGTGCGTGACGCGCGCGCAGTAGCCCGCCTCCACCTCGCCGCTGCACGCTCCACAGCGGGCCTCCGTGTGTGACACGCACCTGCATGACGACCCCGTGCCGCTGCGTCTCGCACAGCACGTGCGTGACGCGCGCGCAGTAGCCCGCCTCCACCTCGCCGCTGCACGCTCCACAGCGGGCCTCCGTGTGTGACACGCACCTGCATGACGACCCCGTGCCGCTGCGTCTCGCACAGCACGTGCGTGACGCGCGCGCAGTAGCCCGCCTCCACCTCGCCGCTGCACGCTCCACAGCGGGCCTCCGTGTGTGACACGCACCTGCATGACGACCCCGTGCCGCTGCGTCTCGCACAGCACGTGCGTGACGCGCGCGCAGTAGCCCGCCTCCACCTCGCCGCTGCACGCTCCACAGCGGGCCTCCGTGTGTGACACGCACCTGCATGACGACCCCGTGCCGCTGCGTCTCGCACAGCACGTGCGTGACGCGCGCGCAGTAGCCCGCCTCCACCTCGCCGCTGCACGCTCCACAGCGGGCCTCCGTGTGTGACACGCACCTGCATGACGACCCCGTGCCGCTGCGTCTCGCACAGCACGTGCGTGACGCGCGCGCAGTAGCCCGCCTCCACCTCGCCGCTGCACGCTCCACAGCGGGCCTCCGTGTGTGACACGCACCTGCATGACGACCCCGTGCCGCTGCGTCTCGCACAGCACGTGCGTGACGCGCGCGCAGTAGCCCGCCTCCACCTCGCCGCTGCACGCTCCACAGCGGGCCTCCGTGTGTGACACGCACCTGCATGACGACCCCGTGCCGCTGCGTCTCGCACAGCACGTGCGTGACGCGCGCGCAGTAGCCCGCCTCCACCTCGCCGCTGCACGCTCCACAGCGGGCCTCCGTGTGTGACACGCACCTGCATGACGACCCCGTGCCGCTGCGTCTCGCACAGCACGTGCGTGACGCGCGCGCAGTAGCCCGCCTCCACCTCGCCGCTGCACGCTCCACAGCGGGCCTCCGTGTGTGACACGCACCTGCATGACGACCCCGTGCCGCTGCGTCTCGCACAGCACGTGCGTGACGCGCGCGCAGTAGCCCGCCTCCACCTCGCCGCTGCACGCTCCACAGCGGGCCTCCGTGTGTGACACGCACCTGCATGACGACCCCGTGCCGCTGCGTCTCGCACAGCACGTGCGTGACGCGCGCGCAGTAGCCCGCCTCCACCTCGCCGCTGCACGCTCCACAGCGGGCCTCCGTGTGTGACACGCACCTGCATGACGACCCCGTGCCGCTGCGTCTCGCACAGCACGTGCGTGACGCGCGCGCAGTAGCCCGCCTCCACCTCGCCGCTGCACGCTCCACAGCGGGCCTCCGTGTGTGACACGCACCTGCATGACGACCCCGTGCCGCTGCGTCTCGCACAGCACGTGCGTGACGCGCGCGCAGTAGCCCGCCTCCACCTCGCCGCTGCACGCTCCACAGCGGGCCTCCGTGTGTGACACGCACCTGCATGACGACCCCGTGCCGCTGCGTCTCGCACAGCACGTGCGTGACGCGCGCGCAGTAGCCCGCCTCCACCTCGCCGCTGCACGCTCCACAGCGGGCCTCCGTGTGTGACACGCACCTGCATGACGACCCCGTGCCGCTGCGTCTCGCACAGCACGTGCGTGACGCGCGCGCAGTAGCCCGCCTCCACCTCGCCGCTGCACGCTCCACAGCGGGCCTCCGTGTGTGACACGCACCTGCATGACGACCCCGTGCCGCTGCGTCTCGCACAGCACGTGCGTGACGCGCGCGCAGTAGCCCGCCTCCACCTCGCCGCTGCACGCTCCACAGCGGGCCTCCGTGTGTGACACGCACCTGCATGACGACCCCGTGCCGCTGCGTCTCGCACAGCACGTGCGTGACGCGCGCGCAGTAGCCCGCCTCCACCTCGCCGCTGCACGCTCCACAGCGGGCCTCCGTGTGTGACACGCACCTGCATGACGACCCCGTGCCGCTGCGTCTCGCACAGCACGTGCGTGACGCGCGCGCAGTAGCCCGCCTCCACCTCGCCGCTGCACGCTCCACAGCGGGCCTCCGTGTGTGACACGCACCTGCATGACGACCCCGTGCCGCTGCGTCTCGCACAGCACGTGCGTGACGCGCGCGCAGTAGCCCGCCTCCACCTCGCCGCTGCACGCTCCACAGCGGGCCTCCGTGTGTGACACGCACCTGCATGACGACCCCGTGCCGCTGCGTCTCGCACAGCACGTGCGTGACGCGCGCGCAGTAGCCCGCCTCCACCTCGCCGCTGCACGCTCCACAGCGGGCCTCCGTGTGTGACACGCACCTGCATGACGACCCCGTGCCGCTGCGTCTCGCACAGCACGTGCGTGACGCGCGCGCAGTAGCCCGCCTCCACCTCGCCGCTGCACGCTCCACAGCGGGCCTCCGTGTGTGACACGCACCTGCATGACGACCCCGTGCCGCTGCGTCTCGCACAGCACGTGCGTGACGCGCGCGCAGTAGCCCGCCTCCACCTCGCCGCTGCACGCTCCACAGCGGGCCTCCGTGTGTGACACGCACCTGCATGACGACCCCGTGCCGCTGCGTCTCGCACAGCACGTGCGTGACGCGCGCGCAGTAGCCCGCCTCCACCTCGCCGCTGCACGCTCCACAGCGGGCCTCCGTGTGTGACACGCACCTGCATGACGACCCCGTGCCGCTGCGTCTCGCACAGCACGTGCGTGACGCGCGCGCAGTAGCCCGCCTCCACCTCGCCGCTGCACGCTCCACAGCGGGCCTCCGTGTGTGACACGCACCTGCATGACGACCCCGTGCCGCTGCGTCTCGCACAGCACGTGCGTGACGCGCGCGCAGTAGCCCGCCTCCACCTCGCCGCTGCACGCTCCACAGCGGGCCTCCGTGTGTGACACGCACCTGCATGACGACCCCGTGCCGCTGCGTCTCGCACAGCACGTGCGTGACGCGCGCGCAGTAGCCCGCCTCCACCTCGCCGCTGCACGCTCCACAGCGGGCCTCCGTGTGTGACACGCACCTGCATGACGACCCCGTGCCGCTGCGTCTCGCACAGCACGTGCGTGACGCGCGCGCAGTAGCCCGCCTCCACCTCGCCGCTGCACGCTCCACAGCGGGCCTCCGTGTGTGACACGCACCTGCATGACGACCCCGTGCCGCTGCGTCTCGCACAGCACGTGCGTGACGCGCGCGAAGTAGCCCGCCTCCACCTCGCCGCTGCACGCTCCACAGCGGGCCTCCGTGTGTGACACGCACCTGCATGACGACCCCGTGCCGCTGCGTCTCGCACAGCACGTGCGTGACGCGCGCGCAGTAGCCCGCCTCCACCTCGCCGCTGCACGCTCCACAGCGGGCCTCCGTGTGTGACACGCACCTGCATGACGACCCCGTGCCGCTGCGTCTCGCACAGCACGTGCGTGACGCGCGCGCAGTAGCCCGCCTCCACCTCGCCGCTGCACGCTCCACAGCGGGCCTCCGTGTGTGACACGCACCTGCATGACGACCCCGTGCCGCTGCGTCTCGCACAGCACGTGCGTGACGCGCGCGCAGTAGCCCGCCTCCACCTCGCCGCTGCACGCTCCACAGCGGGCCTCCGTGTGTGACACGCACCTGCATGACGACCCCGTGCCGCTGCGTCTCGCACAGCACGTGCGTGACGCGCGCGCAGTAGCCCGCCTCCACCTCGCCGCTGCACGCTCCACAGCGGGCCTCCGTGTGTGACACGCACCTGCATGACGACCCCGTGCCGCTGCGTCTCGCACAGCACGTGCGTGACGCGCGCGCAGTAGCCCGCCTCCACCTCGCCGCTGCACGCTCCACAGCGGGCCTCCGTGTGTGACACGCACCTGCATGACGACCCCGTGCCGCTGCGTCTCGCACAGCACGTGCGTGACGCGCGCGCAGTAGCCCGCCTCCACCTCGCCGCTGCACGCTCCACAGCGGGCCTCCGTGTGTGACACGCACCTGCATGACGACCCCGTGCCGCTGCGTCTCGCACAGCACGTGCGTGACGCGCGCGCAGTAGCCCGCCTCCACCTCGCCGCTGCACGCTCCACAGCGGGCCTCCGTGTGTGACACGCACCTGCATGACGACCCCGTGCCGCTGCGTCTCGCACAGCACGTGCGTGACGCGCGCGCAGTAGCCCGCCTCCACCTCGCCGCCGCGCCGCTGGATGCACTCCGACCAGCGGGCCACGCGCTCCGCACCCCAGGACTGCTGATACTCGACCTGGTTCATAAAACAAAATAATTGGCATTCAAAATTCCAATTAAAAGAACAATATTCAGCCGTTTTATATGACCTTTTGTTGTACATCCGAAACTAACACACTGCGATGTAAACCGGTCATATTAGTCCTCTCATCTTAAAAGCCGAAAACCACAACTATCAACGCTGACAGTCAGCGGGACTAACACGCCGCCCGTAAGATCGCGCATCACTCAGCTGCAGTGGCGTGCACAGGGTTTTGGGACAGGGTAGGCAGTGGGATGAAATGATATTGAAAAGTAGAGAACTCTTTAAACTTTTTCTCTCCGATCGATATTTACCGAGATATTTGGGTTCAAAGGTCAGTCATTTTAAACGGTTCTGGGGCTTGAAAAATTTCGGTATCGTGCAAATGATGTCAATATAACACCTCATTTTTATTAATGTATCCTATATAACGTGCTCAGATAAGCATAAATTGTCAAATAAACTTTTCTCTGTGACCATCCGTTTTGGGGGCACGATTAATTTTTTCCGCTCTTTTATAAAAAAATAACCACGAAGACAGCTAATTTTAGCGTCTTCTATACGATAGCAACATAAAAAATAGGTGTCATAATGATACCTACCACCATCAAAAAAATTCTAAATCTCGCGCCCCCTTTGCTTCGACCCCAACCTTTCGATTCTGTATTTACCGAAAGTGTGAAGTGCGAGGCACGCTTTTAAATGCTTTTCCGACTGTTCGTGTTTTTTAGCAGCAGTCGACAAGTTTTTCATATCGGCAAATCCCGTATCAAGCCAGACTGTTTTAAAATTCGAGAACAAAACACACGGGAAACAAATCAATCTACTTGAATGTAAACAGTCGGCCAACCACTTAAACGTCTCGTAATGTCGAAAATGAAAAACGCCGAGTAACATTAGCTGTTTTTTGATGCAAATCCGGTAATTCCGGCATTTTTGAACCACTTTCACCTTTGAAGCAAAAGGTAATTTGCCGAAATTGCCGTTTACTAATGTTTTCATGCACACAAGATCACCACACAACTCACAAGATAACTCCTCGACCTCCATTTTATTCGTCCTCTGACTTTATAGGCACTAATTCTCACCTCACTAATACTTATAAACTCACAACGCATTAACAATAAAATAACAGAAAGAACCACGAAACAAATTTATAAAGCTAAATACAATTTCGCGCGTGTCATCCCAAGTTCGCAAACCATAACACCACAAACAGGTGATAAAATTACGATATATTTGAATGGGAAATGATCGTTTGTTGAATGCATACTTCTAAATTTGGTCGCCTAAAATCACGAATATGGTGGCGCTCGGCAACGGCGGGCGCTGTCGGAACTATTCGGATGTAAGAAAGAGAAAGAAGATATCGGATCGCAAATTCACTGCTTGTTTATTGTGTGCATGATATATCATCTAGCCTACATGACGCGCAATGATCGCGCAAGCCAGACGGTCGGAAATGAAGAACTGTTTACTTGAGGATTTGGGTTACAGATGTGTGAGTTATGTATGCGTGTGTTCGTAATTTATACCGTTGAAGTCGTACTTTTTCCGAAGTACGCCTCAAGCGGCAAACGGATCAGAGGTTAACAATTCGCGACATTCACGTGCGCGTGGCCGTGGGTCACCGCGAAATTCAAATTTATAATTCAATAAATAATAACTGTGATTGTTTATTAATAATATTACCGTGCCATACTATTTTCGTTATAGTAGGTATTGTGTTGTATTAGCATAATATTGATAGGGTAGGCAGCGCCTTTTTGCCTATATGGAGTGCTCAGCTGCATGTTAGCGCTGAGCGACCTAGTAGAACTGCACATGATTCAGTAGAAGCTTGTACTCACGATGTGGAAGACGCAGCCGAGCAGGAACAGGTCGGGCGGCAGCTTGAGGTTGGGGTTGTGTCCGTAGAACTGCGCGCGCGGCGGCGCGGCGCGCGGGGCGCCCGCGTACACCTTGTTGCCGCCCAGCACCGCGCCCGCCGCGCCCGCCGCGCCCGCCGCGCCCACCGCGCCCGCCGCGCCCACGCCACCCGCACCCTACCACACAAAATACTGGATTGTAACCTAGGGCTGAAGGCTGAAATGAAGTCAGTGCGCTATTAGTTCGAGGCCAAAACATTTGGGGTAAGAATACGTAGACACGTTATAATTCAATTTTAATTATTTTTTTAATTTATGAGCTCACAATATTATATTTCTTAAACATGCAATAGCCGTGTCCACACCGGACGAACGGCCTGCCCGAGCCGTCAAAAGGCTCGGCCGCAAGCGCTCGGTCGGTGTGGACGGGCGTTCGGGCAAAAGCGCGCGTCGCCCGAGCCGAATCGGCTCGGACAAATTTACCTACCGATAGTTGAGCTCACGGTCGCGATGAAGCCGCACGTGCGCACAGCTGTCGCTGCGACAACACTAATTTTGCTACTGAAGCCAATTTATCTACATCCTATAACCTACTATTTTACTTACTTTCAAACGAGCAGTAGGTACCTATTCGTATAAATACTTGTAATCACGTTCTCGGAAAAAGCTCTAACGATTTCGATGAAATCTGCAATACAGAAGTCTTCGCGGCCGAAAAATCGATTTAGCCAAGTGTCATATTTATAATTGCTTCCATTCGGTACAGTCAAGGTCACCAATATGTATAGGTACACCACAAACCTACAGAAATATGTATACAGACGTTATTACTACGGAAATAAGGTAGTTGGTCTTTTTCAGTATCACTATGTGGCGCCTTGCGGCATACAAATATAGTCATATTTTTGTAACATGCTTGCATGCAGCATGCTTCAGAAATAGGTAATTTACATTAGGTAGTCAACATATCACAATATATATATATATATACAAATTTAAGTTCAAAGCAACTTTGGGTATATACATATCTTTGACCTCGACTGTACATACCTGTCAGACATTTTTTTTTTACTTTGTCAAAACTTGGATAACTACCGATATTTACAACTGTCCGACAAAGCTACATGGATATAATAGTACACTAATACGTATGGCAAAAATCGCCATCGCCTTCTGTCGTTCGGCCGAACAAAACCACCGTCCACATAGGCTGAGCCGCTCGCGGCTCGGGCAAACCGTTCGGGCAAGCATTCGGAGACTCACCCGAACGGCTCGGGCGAGCCACCGCTCGCCCGAATCACGTCCACACCGGGCGAGCACGTTTGGGCGAACGGTGTTCGGGCGAGCCGTTCGTCCGGTGTGGACACGGCTAATGAAATATTGATGTTGCGTTCTTCATAAGCTTCGAAGTGTCACGAGAGATACGTAATGGCATTTCATACAAAATTGTAGGTCTAGGCCGGAAAGGTGGTCTTTTTTAATTTCCATTCCACAATTTGCGGCACAGGATCACGGCGTTCAGCCGTTATTTCATTGCATGTTTGAGAAAAGCTCTATACATACCTCGGCGTGAAAACGGGTTGCCGACCGAGTACATATAGATGGCCGAGCATAGCGAGGTACGAGGTACGTCAGAAAGTTGTTAGTCAAGTAAGTCATGAAGAGAGAGGATGGGAGACTATAAAAACTATCATTACTGTCAGGCGAAGCGGAAACGAAATCGCTAAGATCACTTAGATCAGTGTTAACCATTGCCTTTTATAAAATAAATAAATAGGTATAATACATAAACTGACTAATATCAATAAGTATATATATATATAACTACTAATTTACTATTAATATCCGACTACCCGCCAGCAGTACGTAAGCACATTTAAAAACGAAACGCAGACATTTTAAATATAGCAACACTGAAACCTGTCATGTCAATTTGATGTGACACTGACACGAGTGACAAGTACTAATGTAGTTTACTGTGAATGTCTATATAAGTTTCATTGAATATTTTCACGTGCCTTCGATATTTTGTGGTTTTGATATAAAAAAATATATAAAGATGTGTGTTAAATAGGTACTTAACCAAATCATTTTTTTAATCCTAGTATAGAACGAATTTTGCATTATAAACATAATAGTATTGGTTGGGCAGTATTAAATTAAGTTATATCATTATAATACAGGTCTATTACTTTTATAAATAAATCCACATGATAATATTTTTTGGTTATAATATTTAACAAAATGGTGTCGGGCTATAGAAGCAAGGTGAGCCTTTAAAAAGGCTAATTAATGCCACCAGCAGTGATACTCACACGTGAACAATTATTAAGCCACAGGCCAGAGAGAAAACTTTTGATGAACCACTGTAGTGCCATTGTCTATAAAGTAGTTATATATGGGTTCACCGGTATACCAGTAGACTTGATGTGGACTGAAATAAGGCCATTACTTGGACGCAATTTTGGGGATCATTGAGAAAAACAATAAAACCCATTTCAGAACACACACACAACAGCAATTTTTATAGTGGACGTATAGATAATATGTTGGAACGTAAAACGAAACGCAAGGCTTCAGCGGGGACTGCGGAGGGACGGGGGTGCAATGTTTGTAGGGAACAATTAGATAACTTATTTTGGACCGATATGCACCGGTAGTTAAGAGGCTGGCCCCTTATTTCTCGGCCTCTTTAGTAATGTACTATTGTATTTCGAACGAATACAGTTGAATGAAACTGACCATAAGCGTCGTTTCCGTATGTTTCGAGCTAGAGATGCGCTCACGAGCAGTACTGACCTGTATGGGATGGTGCGCGGGCCCCAGCAGCAGGCGCGCCGGCGCGCGCACCGCGCCGCCCGCCGCGTGCGCAGCCGTCATCAGCCTGCGCACACAACCGCACTATACGGATGATGACTAAGATTCTTTTATGATGTCATTCGAACCAGTTTTTGGAGAGGAACAAATGTTTCTATGGGAGCAACTACAATTAAAGAACATAGACAAAGATTGACCTCGCTGGCGGCAGCGCAAAACGCTTCATACTGATAGACAGACAGGAATGACGTCACAACTGACATTTGTTAGTACAAAGTAGTTGTATCGTTGTATGGAACATCCGGTAAATTGTTGTTTCGGCCGGGAAATACTGTTTAAGTTCATAGTTGTCATACAATTTTGTTTCTATAAAAGCGTAAGGATTCTATTGGTAGCTATAAATTTACTCTTGGACAATACAAAAAAATGCAGTTTTTTTCCAAACTTTCATATCTTTTTATGATTTTAATTATAATTTATAATGTATACTTTATTACATTTTAATGGTTTACCATCCAATCACTGCGTTATCAATTTGAACATGAGGCATCATGCCTATTCATATAGTTCTTACACAGAGAAGAGACAGTGGAGTCACTGACCAAAGTACGATGGCTCCTCCAGCATTTCGGAGGTCAACACCTACAGCCCACGTTAAAGCTTTGTTGTTACGAATACGATCTCCTAAATCTGGGAGGAGATCGCACAAAATAGGGCGCGCTGGTGCCAACTAGTATAGGGCTTGTACCCAAATTACATCATTTCAAAATAGGAGGGAGGGGGGGGGGGGTCTGGCCATTGGATGACGATAGTCGTTTTATTAGGCGGGGAGGGTCCATTTCAAGGAATAACAGGATGAGGACAGAGGCGGGTGTCAAAAAACGATGACGTAATTTATGGACAAGCCCATGGGTGGCCAAGATCAACTTTGGGTCACTGAACCACCCGAGGCCGAGTAGTAACATGTAGAAGATACACTGTCTAACAAAACCGATATTTGACAGGCAACCTGGCTGTCTCAAATCCTAGCATCCCATTCTTCTCTTTCGGCTAGTTAGGGTCATCACGTTTGTTCGTTGTAGCAATGCCATCCGATTTTAAATCGCAATAATTATGTTAAGAGTTAAGACAACAAATATCTTCTCTATATATAAACTTGAAGTGTCTCTATTTAGCCCTATACTGGACTGGTAGAGAATGCCATTTGGCATTAAGTCCACCATTTGTAATTATTTTGTTTGAACTTTCAATGAGAATAAATGAAAAGTACAATTTGTAATTCACATTTACAACTTCGTAAATTGTACTAAGGAGATAAATATTATTCGGATACTTGATCCATGTTTGATTTTTAAACAATCTATAGTGTACGCGTATCGATTAAATTACCCATGTAAAAATATTATAACGACATGTCAACATCAGAATTATAACGGTAATCACGAAATGAAAACACGAGAAAATTCAAATTTCCAAAGATGAGAGCACGGCGTTGAGCGGAGAGATTATTTATTCATGAGCCACCTGTGGCCACTCCGGTACCATTTCATATTAAACGTATTTATTACAAATTGAGTTTGTTAACTGGACCGCTAGATTTTATTACATTTTTTTTTTGAGGCGGTGAATAAAGATTAAAGATTTTTATTGAACATAATGAATGGGTAAACAATATGATATGTAAAGGCGTGTATATATTTCAAACTTTTATTAAGTGCAGATGGAGTTTGTGACTGTACCTCAAATTTCAGCCCATGATTGATCAATTTAGAATTTTAACTTGCATCGAAGACGACGCGTAGTTTAGTTGTCAAGGGGTCCTCTTGTTTTACTCCATGGTGAGGTAAAAAACTGTGTTGGCTCACGCCTTCAGTGCATTCTCTCATGTGTTCCGTTTTGAGATATTCATTAATAAAAAAGTTGTAGCTTGCTGAGAGGTGTTCGTCTTTCATTAGTCGATTCTCAAGTAATGTGTCTCTATACGTATTCATTCATAAAATAAATAAGTGGATAAGGGATATTATTAAGTTTATTTTTTAATAGCTAAGCAAAGATGACGATGTAAATCATAGTCTGAATTCAGTAGAATGGAGGGTATTTTGGTGTCTATTAGGAGCGCAAATTCTGGTGCGGTTATCAAGAATATTTAATCTAAAATGAGACGTTCGTTGTCTTAGTATCATCTATGTGCACATTGCCATGCACATGTTATGCTAGGTCTGTGACGAGACGATAGTGAACGCAATGTTATGCGTGTTTTTAGGGTTCCGTAGCCAAATGGCAAAAAACGGAACCCTTGTGGATTCGTCATGTCTGTCTGTTTATCCGTCCGTATGTCACAGGCATTTTACTCGAAAACTATAAGGTGCATTTGAATAAAATTTTGACGATAGGTGTATTTTGTTAGCCGCTACATAGCTTAATCACCCCTAAAAAAATTTTTTTTAGGGGTGCATTCAATACATAAACTGAAACTCTTATTAAATTATTTCAGCGAAAATTGTTTTGAACAAGATCGGTTCAAAGGTTTTCGAGATATTTAAAAATAACTGCCTTCCTTAAAGAAAAGGACGTAAGTGCCATAAGATTTCAGTAACAATACGACCTTTTTAATAGGCACGGAACCCTTCGTTGCGCGATGTCCGACACGCACTTGGTCGCTTTTTTTTAAACTGACCTGAGTGTACCAGCGGCGGACGGCTCATGCTCGGGCGGCGGCGCGGCGCCCTGCAGCCGGATGGACAGCATGTTGGCCAGCGCCGTCTTCGTCTTCGGATTCACCAGCAGCGCACTGTTTGCACCTACATGCAATACATTTTTGGCCTTATTCATAAATGTTCAACAAACCTATATAACCTAAAATGCCGTTAGTTTGTCTTTAACCGTCACTTTGACATTTGTGTATGTATGAAACGGGCAAAATACATTATATTTATTAGAGAAATTTTAGGGCATATTCATTAATGTATATCCCTTAAACGGTTCGTTACGAATAGTAACGAAACCGACAGGTTAGACGTGACTTAAGGATTATTTTAGGTAATCTTAACTGCCATTTTTTTAAAAATCCCCTTTAAGTTTAATGGTAATAAATTATGCAGACCACTTGGGGCAGAATATGATAAGATATGATATGTATTTATTTGTATTAATCATACATAGTCAATTACATAAAACAATTAATTTAAATAAATAATTCAAAATCTGTCCTAAGAATAAAATTAAAATAATATGATACAATTCAAAGTAGAGGGAGATAAGGAAAGCTGCCAGCATGTGGGCATGTAGCTAGTAAGAGAGGGATACAGGATGCGGGACTCACCCTGCGGGTCCGGGGTGGCGGGGCTGAGCAGCGCGGACTCCGCGTGCTCCAGAGTACCCGCCACGTGCGTCGACACGCCTACCTGCCAATAACACACATCATTAGCACGATACTTGAGATATAGTTGATTTCACTAATATTATTCCAACAATTTATCAGTCAAAGTAAATAATTGATGATTAGCTATTTATTAACATTGTTATGAGTACTATTCATTTAAAAAATAAATATAATAAAAAATAAAAAAAATGTATTGTTTCACAAAGTAGAACCGCAATTAAAATAATTTCTATTAAGTCTCTGCTACTGCTATGCACTCCCTAATTAGTCAATGATATCGACGGCGAAGTGCCATGAACTCCTATATACGAAAACCTAATTTTACAGTAGACGTAAGTAGTGTCTAATTACATCGTCTAATTAGTCGTTCTGTAAAATTAGGTTTTCGTATATAACATTCATGGCACTTCGCCGTCGATATGTCAGATAAGAAGATTAATTTAACTCAATGATTATATGCGATGTTGATGTACTTATGTCAATAAATAAATAAATTGCATCAAAGTAGTCCATTCAAAAAGCAACTCTAATTCAATGGCGCGAATATCAAATCACCGGCGTACATAACTATAGAATTATGAAAAAAGACAGTTACATCATTGATGAATATGTTAAATAATAAAGGTCCCAAGTGGGAACCCTGTGGTACTCCTAAGTTTAAGTTGCGGGCGGTTGATTGGTAGCCATTAACTACATAGAACTGCCGATCATTAATGTAAGAGCAAATCCATTCCAACAAGGATCCAGATATCATCATACCCTAGCATTGTTTACGGCTAAAACTTGACAGTTAACGTCATCTCACCACTAAGGCAGTGGACTTTCTGGTCCTTAGTATTCTGTGGTACATCCGGAAAAACGCTATTAGGATCATATAGTCAGTAGCGGCGTTAGGATAGGGCGCGGTGGGGACCGCCCGGGGCGCCCCTCTATGTCCTCTACTCATTGAGTTAGGGGGCGCCCTAGACATCTCGCCCAGTGGGGCTAGCACAACTAATGCCGCGCGGCGACGCGAGTTGAGAAAGATTTACCCTCTTCTTTCCAATTTGCACGGTGCGAGCGAGACAGGAGACGCTCAGTCGCGCGTAGAGCGACTAAGCAGCAAGTTGTGCTAGACGTTAATTAGTATCATTAATTATTTCTACGTATATTATCCTTGTTCTGTATACTCCTGTAATTGTGTATGAGTGGGCTCATATTCTAGCGCTATCTGTGAGATCCTGTAATTGGCTTTTTGGTTTATATTCATGTTATTAAGTATAAAAGCTGGTGGTTCTTAAAAAAATATAGACATACAGGGCGCTGGTAGTGCTGGTACCGGCACTGCATATAGTATACCTGTTTCGCGTGCGGATGGTGGTGCGAGTGGTGTTCCCGCTGCGCCTGCAACTGCTGCAGCCGCTGGTACTGCGCGCGCTGGATCTGCAGCTGCTGCAGCTCCACGCCGCTGCCGACAGGGCTCGACACGCCGCCTGCACACACATCTTTTTATACGACGACGGTGGCAAACAAGCGTACGGCCTAATGGTAAGCGGGCATAGCAGCCTACAGCAACTCCAAAGGAGTAACGTGGGCGTAGACCCTTGATATGTTTGAGGATTCGCCGTGTTGACAGCTGAAGGAACAAATTCCCTCGCTCTCAACACAACGCATCGTCGGGAGCTCTGGCGACCTTAACGCCAGGAACACAACACTTCTTTTATACAACAACGGTGGCAAACAAGCATACGGGCCGCCTGATGGTAAGCGGGCACAGCAGCCTACAGCAACTCCAAAGGAGTAACATGGGCGTTGCCGACCCTTGATATGTTTCCGGATTCGCCGTGTTGACAGCTGAAGGAACGAATTCCCTCGCTCACAACACAACGCATCCTCGGGAGCTCTCGCGACCTTGCTCACCTCCAGGAACACAATACTACTACAGAGGAAGTAGTAGTGTTATTCTGGCTCTGGTCTTCTGCAAGGCGGAGGTACTTCCCCAGTTGGGCTGCTCCACATTCGAGCGGGATGGTATTTCGCTGTGCCCACTACACATATTTAACAACGTACGAACACCACCCTAGGTTCTATGTTACCAACTAAACTAGATTTCAGGCAAAGCTTACCTATTGCAAAGCTAATACAGTTTATGAACTTATTTATGTATGTATACGTATATTGATACCCCTGTGACTGAACAAACACCTTTCGAAACAGAGGCAGGCAGTTAGTATGCTTGAATTTGGAATATTAACCGTTTTTTTTACGGAGAGGTAGGTGACGGCTTCAGGATTAGGATAATATGTATATAAAAAAAAATAATAAATAAATAAATAAATTTTATGGGACAATCTTACACAAATCGACCTAGTCCCAAACTAAGCAAAGCTTGTACTATGGGTACTAGACGACGATAAACGTAATTATATAGAGAAATAAATACTTAAATACATAGATAACATCCATGACTCAGGAACAAATATTCGTGCTCATCACACAAATAAATGCCCTTACCGGGATTCGAACCCAGGACCTCTTGCTTCATAGGCAGGGTCACTACCAACTAGGCTAAAGCGGTCGTCAAAAGTCGGTATTTAAGTATACAAGCATTTCCTCCACCATCTATAGCTCATTGACCTCACAGTATATACAAACAAACACAGATTTATTAAAAGACGCCCTAAATCAAAAATATTTCGCGATTTTGACAGGTGAAATAGATGGCGCTGCGCCTTACACTTTGCTTTAGCTGGTTAACTAACGTTTCACAATCCAGTCGCAAAATATGTAGCGTCCAATCCTGTCAGTTGAAGAATAGCTGACAACCTACACCCATCCCTCCCTTGTAGTAGTAATAAACCTAACGTTAGATAGAGATAAAACTCTCTCAAATGTTCAATGATACAAATGGTTACCCAAGCTATCAGTTACCATGATTTCAGGACAATTTAAAACTGTAAAATTCAACGGCATCAGTAAACAAATGCTTATCAGTATTAAAATACAACCTTCCCGCTCACTATCTTCCGACATTGTAAAAAAATCCTACGTCAAAAAGTTTTCACTACAAGTAACTTTTCACAGAAAGCACATATTCCGTCCGAGAGGAGAAAATTGACTAAATTGTAGGCTTAGGTTAGCGCTAGATAACGAAATTGAAATTATAATGCGGGCTCCGCGTCACGGCATCACTATGTATGAGCGCAGCTTGCCAATGGCGGATTATCGGAATATTTTCAATGATAAATCCTGGCCGTTGTGAGATATGTCCTAAGCTTGGAAAAAATTATTCACTCATTGTTTATTCGTTTGTAGTCTACCATTTATGTTTTCAGAGGTTTTAACTCAGGGAAACATACCCATTTCAACCTCCATATTCTATTGTTTAGCGAAGTGCGTTTTGGAATGACTGCGCGCGACAAATACTATACAGACAACAGATATTACGTAAATTTGGCTGCATCTAGAGGTCGTTAAGTATTGTGACAGTCCTAATGATATAATAGTGTAAGATTCTAACCAAATCCTTTTCGTGTGCCAAAATACTCAAAATAGACGTGTTCCATATGTACAAATTGTATCACGGGGGTCGAAGTTGCACCACGTACGTAGGAATTACCCATCGCTACCCTACACGTGACCCCTGGGTGGTGCTAAAAGTACAACAACCTGGCAACCGTACTGTCTTTTCCAAGATTTCACGGTTCTAAATACTGATTTGCCATACGATAAATAAATAAATAATCACTATTATCACGTTCACGCGCTGGTTGAAATATTCGTCGCTTAGAGCAATGGCTTCGATAGCTTAGTTGATTAAGAACTTATAAAACAAACCTAACCTAATGTGTTCCACACAATTAAATTTTAGAGAAGCGAGTTTTTTACTATTCAATGTAGAAATAAGTAAATTAAAAGTAGCCTAGATTATACATTTAAGTTAATTATAAGTAGTACATTACGGAAACTCTATGTATTTTGCTCAAGCTCAACCGCCAGCATAATCTGAGTTTATCATGTCTTTGCATGCTTACTCAAGCAGAGTATGGTGGACCATCAAACTATAACTACCTAATGTACCCATATTCCGCATTTCATTTCATTTCATTAGCTTTACCTAAAAAGTTAACGGTTTCTGAGAAAAAAAAGTTCGGTGAATCAAAGCATTTGGTGAAACGTTTGTCGGTTAGGGGATCTGGTAAACAGCGCAAGGAAAAAACTTTCATTTTTACGTTAGTGACAACAAAAAGTAGTGGGACCGGTCAAGGTACGGCCAAATAATCCGCGTACTAATATCGCTGACTGTTTTTAACCTATGCATAAAGAGAGAGCTACGACGGTAGCCTAGCGTTTCAGGCGTGCGGCTGTCAAACGGCGGTCGTGGGTTCGAATTCCGGTTCGTGCCAATGAGTTTTTCGGAACTTTTGTACGGAACATCATGTTATATTTACCGTTAGCTTTTTGGTGAAGGAAAAACATCGTGACAAAACCTGCATACATCCACGAAGGAATTCAAAGGTGTATGAAGTCCCCAACCCGCACTGACCCAGCGTGGGGACTACCCGTTCCCTCTCATCTATGAGAGGAGGCCTGTGTACCCAGCAGTGGAACGTATATAGGCGGATGTATTATCAAATTTCTAATTCAAATTAATCATTTATTCGTGACAGCAAATACACACTATTACATGGAAAAGAAAAATGAAATATATTTGACGAGCTCTGTAGCTTAGTTAGTAGTGACCCTGCCTACGAACCTGGAGGTCCCGGGTTCGAATCCCGGTAAGGGCATTTATTTGTGTGATGAGCACGAATACTTGTTCCTGAGTCATGGATGTTTTCTATCTTCTATCTAAGTATCTATTATCTATATAAGTATGTATATCGTCGTCTAGTACCCATAGTGCAAGCTTCGCTTAGTTTGGGAGTAGGTCGATTTGTGTAAGATTATCCCCAAAATATTTATTTATTTATTTATTTATACATACGTCACGAAAGGACCCGGCTAGGCAACACAACAAGAGATATACAAATAAATTATTATTATCTAAGTACACTAATATTATAAAGAGGAAAGATTTGATTGTTCGTTTGTTTGTATTGAATAGGCTCCGTAACTACTGTACCGATTTGAAAAAATCTTTTACCATATAGAAGTCGACACCGACATTATCCCTGATGAACATAGGCTACTTTTTGCTGTGGGAAAATGCTTAATTCCTACGCGAAAACGGAAACTAACAGCTTGTTATTTATAAAGAGAGTAATAAAATACGTGGACGCCGCGTGAATAAAACCCTACGAGTGTGTAATGTGTTACCTGGGGACTGCGGGGGCTGCGCGGGCGACGCGGGGGGCATGGCGGCCGCGCGGGCGCCCTGATGCTGCAGCCACTGCACCTGTACACAGCGTATTAGGGGCCATTCATGTACTGCTGCTGAATAACATTGGAGTAAGTGCATCTTACCGGGCCACCATGGCAGCGCAACCAGTCGCCCGCCACCAACAAATTGTATGCAGCTCTATGGGCAATATTTCACCGGGACGGACACCATGGCGGCGCAACCGACTGCATACAATTTGTTGGTGGCGGCGACTGGTTGCGCTGCCATGGGTTCCGGTGAAATAGGGTCATTACGCTGGTTACGCGACCTTCCGTTAGCGACCACCTGAAGGTTTTTGTATTGTCTTCAATGGAAAAAGCCTCCTTCACATCAATTCTACAGACCCTATTGAGACAATTAGGAGAAGAAAAATTTTGTCAAACATCTCAAGAAATTACGAAGATACAACCGTTTTAATATTGCTTCATAGAAAGAGAAAACGCTTGAGGCCCGTGACGTCACTTGTCTCGCGCGTCATAGTAAATGACAATCGCGTTTTGCGGAAAAGGGACAGAGTATAGGCCCTCTTAAAACTTTGGACACTTATAACTTATAACTTTGTGATTTTTGAATTTTCTTGTGTTACTTTTTCTCCATGTGACTATATTTTTAATCCTTGTTCGAGAAATTTTTATATTATTGATTATTATATTTAGTGTCACCATCCCTATTAGTATTACCAGTATCAATACTGTACCGCTGCAAAGTCGCCATCTGTAACCGACTGTACCTGTGTCAAAGTGAGGGTGTGTGGGTGTGTGTAAAACTGATTTACGATTACAGACCCAATAAGGTCTAGTATTCCCTCTGGGTTGGAAGGTCAGATGGCAGTCGCTTTCGTAAAACTAGTGCCTATGTCAAATCTTGGGATTAGCTGTCAAAGCGGACCCCAGGCTCCTTCGGGGACATTACCGGGAATAACGCTAGGAGGATCAGACCGATCAACATTAAATATGGCGCCGGCACCTGTCATCCTATAGAAACTTCAAACTTTCTATACATTCAGATTTTAACGAACACCGCTTACGATTAAAGACGGTTTGGTGCAACCCACCCATAGTCATCTTCTGCCCGCGACTCCGTCCGCGTGAAACTCGTTTATATCGCAGCTCCATACAAACTTTCACCCCCCATTTCACCCCTTGGGGGCTCATTTTGGGGATAAAAACTATCCTATGTCCTTCCCCGGGACTCAAACTATCTCTATACCAAATTTCACCTAAATCGGTTTAAGCGTGAAGAGACAGACAGACACACTTTCGCATTTATAATATTAATCATTATGAAGTAATTGACTAATGACAGTACCTGTTGTTGTCCCGGCGGCAGCTGTCCGCGGATGAAGGTGATGCTCTGCGGAGCACCCGGCGCCGCCGCGCCCGCCACCACGCCACCCGGCTGCTGCAAAAACATTGAAACTCAACATCTATTCACTGCCCATTTGCATGCTGTCTTTTTTATTCAAGACATCAATTAATACTGTTTCTTGTTAAGATCAATGTTTCTTAGAATGCATTATATTAACAGCTAGCAGCACTGTGGCTACTGGCTATAAGTCTGGGTGTCAAAATCCACTAAGCATGTTTAATCATCATCAATTTTGCCACCATGTGACATAATGCATTTTGAGAAACCCTCAGTCTACATGGGGCTCACTCAAATTAAATAAGAGCGGGGAAATCATACATTTGTATTTAGAGCATTAAATATGGATGTTCTCTGTAGCTACGTGGAACACACATTTTTGGCATGAAGGGAGCTTTATTGCTGGTTATCCAGATGTCTCAGCTGTTGGGTCCATCTGTGCAGGTGTTCCAGCTATTGTTACCTGCTGGTGCATGGACAGCTGCTGGCGTCGCTTCTGCAGCTGCGCCACGAACATAGCGCGCTGCGTGGGGTCCATCTGTCGAGGGATTCCTGCTGCCGTTACCTGCTGGTGCTGGAGTGTGGCCCGCTGCATAGACAGCTGCTGGCGTCGCTTCTGCAGCTGCGCCACGAACATAACGCGCTGCGTGGGGTCCATCTGTCGAGGGATTCCTGCTGCCGTTACCTGCTGGTGCTGGAGTGCGGCCCGCTGCATGGACAGCTTCTGGTGCCGCTTCTGCAGCTGCGCCACGAACATGGCGCACTGCGTGGGGTCGATCGTCGAGGTGTTCCAGCTTTTGTTACCTGCTGGTGCTGGAATGCGGCCCGCTGCATGGACAGCTGCTGGCGCCGCTTCTACAGCTGCGCCACGAACATAGCGCGCTGCGTGGGGTCCATCTGTCGAGGGATTCCTGCTGCCGTTACCTGCTGGTGCTGGAGTGCGGCCCGCTGCATGGACAGCTGCTGGCGCCGCTTCTGCAGCTGCGCCACGAACATGGCGCGCTGCGTGGGGTCCATCGTCGAGGTGTTCCAGCTGGTGATACCTGCTGGTGCTGGAGTGCGGCCCGCTGCATGGACAGCTGCTGGCGCCGCTTCTGCAGCTGCGCAACGAACATAGCGCGCTGCGTGGGGTCCATCTGCTGCAGTTGCGCGTGAGTTTGCGCGTCGAGGTGGATCAACTGCCGTCCGCCGCCGCCCGCCGTCCATGACACCTGGCATAATGGCATTCACACTTCAGTCTTACTAATCCTATATTTTTAAATGAACTTTTGTAACCCAGAAGGCATTGTATGACCCAGAGACTTTAAACCCTAGATATAAGGACTATCATGGAGAGATCATGAATATTGACCTCTTTTAATTTATTTAAATCTTTAAAAAAAAACTTAAATAAATAAAGCGAAATTTCTTACCCTTGGTCCAACAACAGTAGCAGGCTGCCCCAGCTGCTGTCGTTGTTGCAAATACTGTTGCTGCTGTTGCCACGAGACACTTTGGCCACCTTGCACTATCTGCCCGCCTGGCGACAAAATTTGCTGCCCGCCACTGTGCGTAATAATCTGCTGAATGCCACCACCCGCAGACATCTGTGAGTTGCCCTGTGGAGACTGCGGGACTTGTGACAGCACTTGTTGGTTTTGTCCAACAGTCTGGCCGATAATCTGCTGTCCTGACTGACTCACAATTTGCTGTGAGGACTGTGCAATCACTACTTGATGCTGCTGGCCCTGCTGTGATATGACATGTTGCCCCCCTTGCGACAACACCTGCTGCGTGCCTTGCGTGATGATCTGCTGTCCAGCTTGATTCACTATCTGGCCCCCCTGGTGGACTATCTGACTTTGTGACACTATTTGCTGCCCACTCTGCAAAGTCACTTGCTGGTTGCCATGGACCAATATCTGCTGCTGTCCCGTATGCTGATTTATCAAGACCTGTTGCGGTGCCTGCACTATTTGTTGCTGGTTTGAACTATTCAATAATTGCTGCTTTTGAACCAATATTTGATGATGAGTTTGGCTAAGAGAACCTTGAGAACCAATTGTTTGTTGCAAAATCTGCTGATTACTTTGCTGTATTGTATGCTGGGGGCTGGACTGTGCCTGTTGCTGGTTGTTAATCAAAGCCTGCTGTTGAGTCTGCATTATTTGTTGCTGCAAAATGACCTGATTCTGTGGATTACGCTGTACTAATGGACTTCTTATTATCTGATGTTGGCCCTGGACATTCTGCACCATTTGTATGTTCTGTTGTCTCCAGGCACCCTGTACTGGCAAATTGCCCTGCTGCGACTGAAGACTTTGCTGCACAGACTGTATCTGCTGGCCCAATACTGATTGTTGTCCGCTGTTTCCAACAAGTTGGTTTAACTGGACACCCTGACCTTGAGCTTGAGATGACGAGACCATTCCCTGTTGGTTGACTACACCCATATTTAAGTTCTGCTGTTGATTTGTCAAGGACTGGACAGTTTGTTGTTGAATGAGGTTTTGATTCTGTGAAGTCATTTGCTGGCCTGTGCCCATAAGTTGTTGGTTAAGAACTTGGCCTTGATTCATGTTCTGGTTGAGCTTGTGTTGCAGATTCTGAGTGGACTGAGCTAACTGCTGCGCAATATTTTGCACGGCTTGCGATGCAGTTTGCTGGCTCAAGCTCAAACTTTGTTTCATGGCCATATTCTGCTGATTTAGTTGCTGCTGCTGAAGATTATTAGCACTCTGGCTCAACATCTGACTGATGTTTTCAATTTGTTGCTGCGCAGATGTCATGCTACTGGTGGATTGGGTTATATTCTGGGTTTGCTGTATATGGTGCTGGTTGCTCTGTATGTGTTGCATTTGACTTGGAATGGTCTGGTTCATTTGTGAAACTGACACATTAGACTGTGAGAATCCTTGCTGGCTTTGTTGGTTGGTCTTCTGTTGTAACATCTGCATTTGTGCTGCCAGTTGGCGCTGTTGCAGTAACTTTTGTTGCTGGATCTGTATGGCAGTAAGCCCATGGGGCTGCTGTTGTTGTTGCTGCTGCTGCTGCTGCTGTTGCTGCTGTTGCTGCTGCTGCTGCTGCTGCTGCTGCTGCTGCTGTTGTTGCTGCTGCTGGGGCTGTGGCTGTTGTTGCTGTTGACCATACACTTGCTGTTGCAGCCCTATTTGGCTGACATTCATATTGGCTTGTGACGCTATGAACTTCTGCATAAGTTGTGTATTAGTCTGACTACCTTGGATCTGTAGGTTTTGCGTTACTATGCCTTGAGGAATGGACTTACTCATAATATTCCCGGCTTGCATGGTGTTTGAATAACCCATAGAACTCACAGCTGATGTTGGAACAGTGGAAGTGTTCACTGAAGACGGAGGGTGGTTCCAGGGCATTCTCTGCTTAAGTTTATCCAAAAGGACTTGAGTACTCTCATCTTTGATTTCTGTCATGTTTTGGGTGGGCACTTCATTCTTTGCTATTCCCTCTTCAAAATCGAAACCTGTAATGGCACTTATCCGGTCCATTGATTTAGGAGGTGGTTGAGGCACTATCAGTAGCTTGGGGTGGAATACTTCAGTGACAGCCTGTATCCTGGCCCTCAGGCTTTCGAGCACCCAGTCTGGAGTCACAATCTTGATCCGGTTACTGGGGAAAGTGAGTGCCGCACCGTATTTCCTACCTGAAGCAGCTCCACAGATCAAATGTGTGCACTTGGAGTCTAAAGTAAGCTTCGCTTTGCCACCATGGTACGTGATTAGGGCAAAGATCGTTTTCAAATCCGCAGGACACACTTGGGCCACACAGGCAGTGACATTCGAAAAAATCTTGTTTCTATTAGGACTGTAGGGCTTGGGATTGGCGAGTCTCCTCAACCTGATGCAAGCCAGCACCCAGTACTCGGTCACAGCGGGGATCTGATAAATGTCCTGAGCGTCGTCGAGGTCGGTGTCCGCCGCATTCTGCCCACAGATTAAATGCGTGACATAGTCTGAGAAATACTTCGTGTTCTCGGCCCCACCGGACTGCAGAAGCAGCATAATCTGTAATTAAGCAACACAGAATAAATATAAACAAGTTATTTGCCATATAAACACACAAGAAACTATATATACACAAAAACAAACCCTGTCGGATACATCGCCAGAGAGGTAATACTTGACATCCTTGAATATTGGCTCTTGCAAAGACAGAGAATCTAAATCGTCGGCAAGCGTTACCATTTTCTAAAATACCTTAATTAAACAAGACTTAACATTTATTGTTTAAAACTCATTTTTCTAATACTATACGCCGCAACTCAACAAACGACGTCCATGATGATGGATACTGATATAGATGTGACCAGCTTACAAAAATAGTAACAGTAGTAGGAGAGTAGCTAATTAAGGCCCCACTACACGTTATTAATTTTGCATTCAATTTCTAAACGTAATTTAAATACATTACAATTGCTAAGGGGCTACCGGGAAATGAAAACGAACTTTGTTTGTGTATCTCCGTCTCTGTCGCACTTGCTAGTTCGAGCGACAGAGATTTCGAGAGAGAGAGCGACGAAGTTCGTTTTCAGAGTAATGGTGGGTACACACAGAGCAAACGAACGACCAACGAACGCGAAGCATTTACGTGACAGCTATTTGTTAGAGCGAGATACATCGTTGGCTTGGTGTGTACCCACCATATTACAGACACGCAGTAGTTGTCTCTGTCACTTCTTATGGTCAGCTGACGTGAGTTAGAATGAGACTAATAGTATGGTATTTTGAGTCTATTGACGACTCGTCTCCAAAAACTGTTCACCACGGTGTCAAAATAGTAAACAAGTTTTCCAATGTGTCAAAGTCAAATCAACGTCAAATCTTTTGTGAATCTTGAGGAAAATTGGTTATTTGAAAAATATTGTGTTGTAAAACGATATATTTCTGTGATAAGTTAATGATTGAATTCATATGAAGTGGCACAATGGCTTGTGTAGTTCCGTACTGTCAGAGTTACCCTAGATTATTAAAGAAGACCGGAGAATGAACTGGTTTTCATCGGTAAGAATCATTTGGTTATTTTTCAAATATTTCATGTACATTACGCAATATAATGGTCTAGGATTACAGCAGGTGCTTGATACTATCGAATAAGTACTTTTTACATGGATCAAACGCGATATTTTTGGGATATTTAGTAAAAATAGAATTATCGTAAACATGGGTAGTGTTGTTACCATGTATATATCGATATTTCGTCGACATGAATTATTTATGTAGGCGTTTAGGCAAAATATTTTAATGTTACATGTAGTTAACTGTTAACTTCAGGTTTCCGGTAAATAATCTTCGACAAAAATGGATTGACGCAGTAGGGCGCAATAATTGGACGCCGAAAAAATACGACAGAATATGTTCGAAACATTTCAAATGTGACTGTTTCGTTATTATTAAAAACAGAAGACACTTGTTGCCAGATATTAGGACGCGTCGACGGCAACCAAGTTCATTTGATGGTAGTAAGGTAGCGTGTTTTCGTTTTATTAATGGCAGTAATGAGGGTACCACCTCGTTAGTTATATACTTATTTATTATTATTTACTGTGTTACACATATCCTAAAAAAAATTGTAAGTAAAACCATACGAAAGTATCCAATCCAACAAGACCGCACTATAAAATCAGTACAAATCATGTCATCAAACATTTTCGTAACATTATTTGACTGAATTCTGTTGAATCATTCGCGCAATATATTTAGACTTCAAATCAATACTTCACGAAGCCACATGAACATTTCCATTCCAAATTACCGCATGAACTGCTTTCTGAAAGCAAATGCACGATTTAAAAGTACCCAAATCGTTTTAAAATAAGATTTGAAGATTTCCCTGATTTTCTCCAAGATACCATCGTCGGCGTCGCCTGATCCTGACCTGAAAACCATTGGACCACCTGGGACCACCTTTTCTAACAAAAAACCATACTAATCGGTCCAGGGGTCTAAGAGAAATCGAGGGACATACATAAAAAATAAAAGAGCCCGCGGAATTGATTCTTTTCAGAAGTTGGTTAAAAATAAATTTGTTCCACTAAAGATCCACAAAACAGTAAGGGTTATAAAGTAACTGGTCTGACTACCTATTTATTTGCATAAAAGAATTTGTAGCGAATATATTAAAAGTTGAATGTAGTTTATTATATTCGTAGTGGTGTAATGGTTTTTGTTTTCTAATTGGTAAGTACATGTATTATTTTTTGCATAGTATGGATAGAGATACAATTTACTTACGAGTATCGCATATTACGAATATATTAACAGTAAATATCGATAACTTGTAAGAAAATATATTTCTGTGCACTAAATCTCGAGCGAGCGAGTGAGCAAATAACATCGTGCGAGCGAGAAAGTGGAGACAATGACGTATGAACACCCGTCAGGTAACAGTGTTGGGCAAAACGTAATTGAATTACAAATTACTAATTGCAATTACAAAATGTAATTGCAATTACAAATTACAATTACATGGAAAAAGTAATTGAAGCCTCAATTACAAATTGCAATTACAAAATGTAATTTGTAATTTCAATTACCAATTACATTTTGTAATTAAAATTGGTAATTAATTACTTTTTCAATTACAAATTACTTTTTTCTAACACAATGTTCGAGTATATTTTGGACTTGGAGATTTTTCATAAAAATATTTCCTCACATTTTAGTGTTTTTTTAATTCGGTCGTACAAAATGCTTAAAAATAATCACAAAATGTCATATAAAGTTTTCCCCAAAATCACTTCTTTCAACGATATACTTCAACTCGATGTGTTAGACGGCGCGGTGCTATCTAGGACAGAGAAATTTCTAACAATAATTTTATTTTAACGATTTGCTGTTTTTTTTCAATTGCGTCGTAAAGTATGCCTAAAAAGAATCATATTATGTCATATAAACTTTTTCCCAAAATCGCTCTTTTCAACGATGTACCTACTTAACTTCGATGGATCAAAGGACAGAGAAATTTCCATCAAAAATGTTTTTGTTAGTTTTCGGTTTTTATTTTTATTCCATTGATAGCAATGCTTAAAACAATCACAAAATATCATATAAAGTTTTTCCCAAAATCGCTCCTTTCAACGATATACTCGATGTGTTTTAGACGGCGGTGCAGGTGCTATCAAGGACTTAAGAGAAATTGCTATAAAAAAAATTTTTCTTACTTTTTGGTTTTCGTTCTGTTGAAACAATACTTAAGGAGAAGCGCAAAACGTCAAATAAACTTTTTACCTAAATCGCTATTTTCAAAGATATACTCAGTCACAATGTTAGAAGGAATCGATTCCAGGACTAACGAAGAATTTACGAGCAAAAAAAATATTTTTAATTTTATTATTGGTTTCCAGTTCAATCGTAAAACACACACAAAAATAAAGACAAAACGTCAAATAAACTTCTTTCTACGATGTATACTTACAGAGATATCGAAGTTTTAGTGAAAAGTAATTGAGCAGAAAGTTGCAATTACAAATTACATAACTAAGCAATCGGCATACATAGTCAATTACAAATTTCTTTATCTTAATTTTTATTTTAAGTGCGCATCAAAAGAATCACAAAATTGTAAAATTATATTTTAAACAAATCTCCCTTTTCAGAAATATGCAATACCAACTCTTAAACTATCAACTGCCATCGGCAGTATCGGCACACGGTTTTTAGGACAGAAAATTTCTGTCAATAATTTTTTTTGACGTTTTGCTGTTTTTTTCAATTGCGTCTTAAAGTATGCTTAAAATAAAGTATATTACGTTTTATAAACTTTTTCCCAAAATGGCTCTTTTCGATGATATACTTAACTTCGATGGATCAGAAGCGAAGTTCTCAAGGACAAGAGAAATATCCATCAAAAATGTTTTTCATAGTTTATGGTTTTATTTTTATTCTATCGAAAGCAATGCTTAATAAGCATCACAAAATGTCATATAAAGTTTTCCCCAAAATCGCTTCTTTCAACGATATACTCGATGTGTTAGACGGCGGTGCTATCTAGGACTTAGTGAAATTACCATAAAAAAAAATTTCTTAGTTTTTGGTTTTTGTTTTTTTCTATCGAAAACAATGCTTAAAAACAAGCACAAAACGTTTCATAATTTTTTTCCCAAAATCGCTCTTTTCATCGTTATGCTCAACCACAATGGTCGAACGAATCTATTTAAGGACTTAGATAATTTTGGACGAAACAATATTTTTTTTTTAGTTCACTATAAAAAACGCGCAAAAATAAGCACAAACTGTCAAGTAAACTTTTTTCTAACATGTGTCGTTAGAGAGATATCGAAGTTCCAGTTAAAAGTAATTGAGCAAAAAGTAATTGCAATTACAAATTACATGTAATTGCAATTACCAATTACAAGTAATTTCAATTACATGAAATTTTAATTACATTCAATTGAATTAACGTAATTGAATTAATAATTGTATAATTTGTAATTAAATTACAAAAAGTAATTAATTACGCCCAACACTGTCAGGTAACATGGATCCATCCCTTTCTTAGTCGTCGTTCAGTACACGTAAGTGAGAAGAGATCGGATGTATAGAAAACGTTCATTTTATTAGGGCCTATCTGCTTTTCTCTGTAATCTGTGGTGTCACGCAACTATGAACAAAAAGAAGAATGACATCCATTTGCTCAAATTCAGCTCAGACAAGTGTCAGAACAAGTGACAGGTTTTCTATCTGTGCTTCTGCCATGGTGCACCAATGCTATCTCTTACTTCCGTTCTTTCTCTTTCTGTCGTTCTGTCATTGTGGCATTTGGATGTTTACCATGGATAATGTAACTTCAGAAGAAAACAACAAATGCTCTTGACGAATACATATAAAACACGTACTTAATTGTTTTCAAATGTATAAACATCATATGTATAAGATTCGCGTCAACCAGTTTAAAGCCAGCGTAAATACCAAGAACTTTAGGTATCTACCTACGTACAAGTTTGTTTATCTTATAATCATGTAGATACCCATAACGAAATTACGAGCGTAAACATTGATTTACTTTTTAAAATCAACGGCACTTGGCTAATACAAACGGGAGCTGTCTTATAACAAGAAGAATCATAGAAATACTGGTACTACTGCTAATACACTGCAGTCCAGCATCAGGTCAATCGGTTCACTAAACTCTTCGTTTGCACAAGTGCTCGCTGAGTTCCCTGATATTACGAAGCCTCCCGGATTTCCACGGTATGTTAAGCACAACACTGAGGGCCCACCCATTTCCTGCCGTCCCCGTCGCTTGGCACCTCAGAAGTTGTCTGCTGCCAAGAAGGAGTTTGAGGACATGGTGCGGAACGGAACTGCACGACCATCTGAGAGTGCTTGGTCGTCGCCTCTACATATGACTCCGAAGAAGGACCAGTCTTGGCGTCCATGCGGAGACTACCGCGCGCTGAATGCCAGGACTATTCCTGACCGTTACCCAGTTCGTTACATAAACGACTATGCGCACAACGATTCCAGTCGCTGAGGATGACATCCCCAAGACAGTCATCGTCACCCCGTTTGGCCTTTTCGAGTTCCCGTTTATGACCTTTGGATTACGGAACGCTAATTTGGGAGGTGATTTCCATCACTCCCGTGTTTAATTGTTTATCGTGTTCTGGCCGGAGGGGTGAAATCAAACGCTGGTTTCACTAGTCAGGATTGTATTTACTTCCACAGTTAACTTAACATAATATGTTCAATATAATAATAATAATAATAATAAATATAAGGGGACAATCTTACACAAATCGACCTAGTCCCATAGTAAGCTCAGTAAGGCTTGTGTTATGGGTACTAGACGACGATATATATAATAGATATATATACTTAAATACATAGAAAATAATATAATTCCGTGACAACTTGTCAAACTGTATATGAAAATAATTGCAGCTCGTACGTAGCTGCTAGAAAATAAATATAAGCAAACAGTTTTGCTTCTAGGCAAAACGCCACAGTGGTTATATTATCTTTGATTGCTAGTGCTCTTACATTAAATTCCTAACTAAATTAAACTTTGATAAAGCCCGACCAGGAAAATAAAAAAACCTGCTCTGGGGCGCTAAATTAGCAATAATTATGGCAACACTAAAAAAACTATATGATGTACCTACCAGTCATATTGACAACAAGGTCGGTGACGTTATTTAGAGGAATATAGTCCTATGTATATATCCATGAGACTTTCTCTCCGACAAATACTTCGTCATAATGTAAATCACTTTTCTTAAGTCACATTAAATAGTTTTCGTCATCTTAATGCAATACAAAACGTACCAACGACACCTCACTTCGGCAGCTTTTGATAGATGGCATTAATGACATCTTCAAAGTTACTCTTGCCAGTTGAAGCAATTAGTTCCAATCGTTTTCCGCAATATGGCGGAGTTTTTTATTTTCCTGGTCGGGCTTTACTTGGCAAACATGTGGATGACACACATTGCAGCCAGGGCGGAGAGTAAGTACTCAATTAAGGCATCTAACAGCTATATATTTTTTTATTTATATATTACGTTTAAAGAATCTACAACATCATTATGTATGAATGTACAGTCCAACAGAAAAGAGTAGAAATTAAATAAAATGGAACTAAAAAAAATCCATTCTAAATTGTTGCCATGTTTATGCATTTTACGTCAAATTGTGACAGTTACGTAGAAAGTGGCGCCCTCATTTAATTTCTACTCTTTTTAGACAGACTAAAAACTATATTGTACACAATATCAAGTTAGTGTAGTAGTAGAATATAAGCCTAAAAGAGATCTCTTCCGGCCAACCTTTGAGTGCTTAATTGAGAGGAAGGCAGGTAAAACAAGATAGACAAACTTAAGCACCTACCTACACCGTGTAAAAATAGTTACCTACTATTTCAATGTTTGTTCTCTTTATTAATTTTATTTGGTTCACAATATTCTTATATGTTATGAAGTTATAATACCTAGTGAATTTTGTTAAGTAGTTATTATACAGTTTGTTATGTCAGGTGACCCTGATGCTCAGTTACGGATTCACGGCGCATAAATTTACTTGCATTGCATTTATAATGTTAGTAAAAACACATATTTAGGTAAACTTCAAAACACGTTCTAAATTAAAGGTCATTTTGCTAAGCTTTTCTAGCGCACGCCGTATTCTATGACTTTTTTATACTTCATCCTATAAATAAATACTTATGTAACGACAACATCGATGACGACACATATATATTTTTATTTAACTGGTTTTATGTGAAATCCCAGAAAGCTACATATTTGCAGACAACTTTACTACATCGACATCGTGTACTTTTGACGTTTTAGTCGAAAAAAATACTTGCAACGCACTGTAGTGAATAATATTATATGTCGGCGTCAACATGTGTCAACTTTGGAGTTGCAGGCGTAAATATGCCAAGTATGGACTAGACTTACCATCCGACTGGTCGTAATTTTACTTGCCTCACTCGTAGCCTGTATAGCCTGACAAGTTTATTTTTGACCCTAGCTATGTTGCGGATGTTTAATGGAATTACTGGCAAGGAGTAGGTTCTCTTAAGAAATAACCGGTCGAGTGCGAGTCTGACTCGCGCACCGAGGGTTCCGTACTAACTAACAATTAGCCAAGAGCGTGTCGGGCCACGCTCAGTGTAGAGTTCCGTAGTTTTCCGTCCGTCACAGTAAGTGTCCCCACTTAAGCGTTATGAAAATGGGTTATTTGTTACATTGAGTTGACATATTAAGTACAGAACCCTACAAGCAATACTTAGCGAACAATTTTATTATTAGACAACGAACAACCAAAGACAACTATGTAAGACAATTCGAGCACGACAAATTTCGACCTAATGTTTAGGCGCACCTGCTCCCACCCCATTAAATCAGGAAAAATCTTAACACCGCCATGTACGATATGACTGATATGAGCGTTCCGCGTACAGCGACATCTATCGGCAAATTAAGTAAACTTTGGCGCGCGAGCTTAAGACTGATTTCACGTGCACACTAGCGCCACTGGTAAATAATTGTGATTATTTAATAATTTAACGATAGATATTAAAAAAAGGAGGCTGCTATGCACTGTATTTTGTATGTAAGTACCTTGTGAATACATCAAACTAGTTTTTATGTTGCTGGATTCTTCAATCTATGCGTCAAAAGTTAAAACGGCCGTTTTTCTTTTGAGTTCAGAGATTAACGATTCCAGGAACATAAAAACTAGTTTGATGTATTCACAAGGTACATAAATACAAAATACAGTGCATAGCAGCCTCCTTTTTTAAATATCTATGGTTAAATTTAAATAATCACAATTATTTACCAGTGGCAAGTGTGCACGTGAAAGCAGCCTTAAAGTATGGAAGATGATTTTTATGGGATAATTCTTTATTGCGTCAACTGATTTTCACCGTTTTTACTTTATTTGAAAGCACGTCATTTCATTGTGGTTTTGTAGAAATTACAGGTGCAATAAACACCTGCGTATACGGTTAAATTACAAACTTAGTTCAGAAATTACTTTGTAATGTTTTTCAAAAACTATTCAACCTTTCAAGTTCAAAATATTTTTCCTAGAAAGTTTTTATAAAGTTCTACTTTTGAGATTGTTTTCATATTTTAAAATTTATGATTCAAAAGTTAGAGCGAGGACACACATTTTTTTAATTTCTGGAGCGATTATCTCCTAAAATATTAACATTATCAAAAAATAATCTTACTAAACCTTTTTTCTTTTTAAATACCTACCAACAATATATCACACGTTAGGGTTGAAGTGAAAAAAAATCACTCCCCACTTTACGTATAGGGGAGGTACCCTAATAAAACATTTTTTTCCACTTTTTATTTTACCACTTTGTCGACGTGATTGATATACATATTAGTACCAAATTTCAGCTTTCTAGTGCTAACGGTTACTGAGTTATCCGCGGACGGACGGACAGACATGGCGAAACTATAAAGGTCGGAAGTCGACTACGGAACCCTAAAAAAGTTTCAATAGCTTCCGAGTTACAAAACAAAGTTCTATCTCCATGCACGCTCGTTTTAGCACTTATAAAATGATTGTAATATTTTTTTACGGCTTATTTGTATAGAAATTAGCATTGAAAACTCGGTATGCAAACCATTACGTCCTACGACTTTTTTTTTTAATTTAATCGATTGGAGTCTGTCAATTTAGAAATAAAACGATATGAATCAAATAAATGTGAATAGGAAAATAACAATGTATTATTTAATTACTGTCACGATAATACGAAATAAAATCACATCGATTGAAGCCGACATATTTGATTGTGCAAAATGTTGCGTTTGAAAATATGGCATTGATTTCTGCACGGCGCGCGAGCTCTCGCAATTTTTCTCGCACTATCAGTCTCTCTCTTTACTTACAGGACACTTGTGTCAGCAGACGACAGTGTATAAGGCTCTCTATTTGATTTCCTAAAAATAATTATTACACAGTAATCAATCGATTCCTTTTATTAGCCATCATCAATCGTAATCGGATATTATGACAATCGATTTACTCTAGCCACATCACTCTTTACATCATATTGGAACTGTCAAAAGACCAGTCCCAAATCTCGTTCACTGTATATCAGTGTTGTCACATCAATCAATCGATCATTTATTTATTTCTTTGAATGTGGTACAATTCAGGTTATTATATCTATGTTAGTTCAGCACATCCTGCCAGTATCGGCGTAGAAATAGGTAATACTTATACACTACATAATTACATATACAATATCACAAGTTAAGGAAACTAAAATCATAGAAATCATAACATTATTACTTAAGGTGCCTCTAAGAACTCTTTTATTGAGTAATAACATTTATCGACCAAAAATGAACCTAAATGTTTTTAAAATTGGCGTGTCTCTAGACTTTTCATAGTTCATAGGGTTTGGAATTTTATTAAATATTCTTATTGCCATTCCAAAAAAGCTATTCACATCTACCAACTTTGTGGTAGATCTACCGACCTACCACCATCGGTCTCAAATCTACCACTTTTTAATTGTTTTATGATAGCTAACAAAATTATATGCATGATACGAAACTTTATTAATTATTGCAGCAATTTTACCAGCATCACATAAAACGGAACGCGTTGAGTACATAGTGACGTTGACAAGTTGATGAAGTTGACATCTTTCACAATTTTTGACACTAGTGACAGCTGACAGTGACAGTTTCGTGCCGTCTCGCCTGCTCAGCATTTGAATTTGACAAGCACGATTCCTATGACAGCTGTCATTCTAGTACTTTTTTTCGATTTAAGGTTATATTTTGTATGGAGATGGCAGAAGTAACAGCGACCACGTGTCGCCGCGCGGGGTTCCCGGGGTTATATATTTGAGTGGTAGATCTATTCTACCATTATGCCAAAATTGAACGTATTGACAAAGGTGACATAAGGGACAGGAGTTTTATTGATTGTCATTTTTGACACTGACTGAAGTGAAAGTGACAGCAAAAGAGATATTTAATTTCAAACACGAACGTTCGTTACTCGGAATAACCTACTTCCAGTACTTCCATGGTTCGTTACATCTCGATCTCTGTCACTCGACTCGTGCAAGTGCGACGGAGACGGAATTTTTCTAAAGATGTTTGCGGTTATAGCACAGAACCGAATGGCTGGAATTACACAGTGAATATTTTTGCAATATTTTAAGAGTCCCCCGTGTGGTGTCGGGTTAGAATTTCACCACCCCCTTTCTCCCGTGGGTGTCGTAAAAGTCGAGTAAGGGAGCAGGGTTGAAGTGTGTTGTGGGCGATGGGCTAGCAACCTATCACTGCAATATAACACATCTATGCTAAAAGTGGCGCTGGAACATAAGTTTCATATGCTCTGCCTACCCCTTTTGGGAATCAAGGCGTGACTGTATATATGTTTGTATGTATGTATGTATTTATTTTAAGAGTAATATTATCGCGATTTAAAAATATACGGATACGTCATAAAGTTAATATGCTTGTAATACACATTGCGATATTGAGGTGTATCGTGGGCATGCGTATGCCTGAAGTGTCCTGCCCTGTGATGGTGGCCTTCCACTGGGCGGTATTTGTCCAAATATTCGTGTTTCATCTTTTTCCTTCCTACAGCTAAGTAATTAAAGAGAGTCAACGACACAACGCAAACATGTACAACCCTAAGTTTAATGCCACCATGGGGATGGTCGTCGTGTGTAATTGAGGCTGCTTTTTTAGCTGAATCTTATGAAACGTTTTCATACGGGTGGTCGTCTAGTGGCATAACAACTATTGTCATAATATCGATTGTCATACAACATTACATTACGCATAAAGTTGATGCTCATATTTTTTTTGGCATAAATTATACTATGGCATAATTGTTCCCTGTCATAATTATACGGAGTCATATTTTTTTAGCCATAATGTAGAATGTCATACATTTATTTAGTCATAATATTGATAATTATAATTATTTTTAGTAATAATTGTAAATGTCATACATTTTTCAAGCCATAATATTAATTGTTCAACTCTCGTGTTGAATATCGGTTTTCGTATGGTAACTTTAAATATAACTTCCGTTTTAGATAGGGCAACACTAGGAGGAACTACTTCCTGTGGCCATTACTACCACAATTTACTGCTTTTGAAGTCGCACGCGCTGCGCCTAATTAATTGTAATTTTCATATAAATTCAATTCAAATTCAAATTCAAATTCACTAATCTTTATTTCGGATAAGTATCCATATCGGGTTAGTTACAGTAGGAACTTATACCTATGTTAGCTACACATTAATAAAAAGATAAAATAAAATTCAGATTAAACACATCAAGTCCTACCAATCAAAACGCGGAGTGACACAGATCACGGCTTTTTTATATACCTTACTACTGTCCTGATCTGTGCCACCCAATGACACAGGATGGGGCAGTTGTACCTATCTGCTATCACCTTCAAAATGCTGTTTTGACTCCCCCTGACACAGACCATCAACGATGCAATTTTTTTCCTTATGATCGCGTGGAACCCGTTTGTGTGAGCGTCCGCGAACATTCCTGAGGCACTGCACCATTTAGGAAGTCTCAACAGCATTCTGAAGGCGTTATTGTACTGGATGCGAAGGGCGTTATAAGCTCGTTTCGTATATCGAAACCACAGGCTGCTTGAGTAAAATGATTGGCAATATGCTTTAAATAGCGTCACTTTTACCTCAGCAGAGCATCTCGCGAACCTGCGGGCCAACATATTACTCCTCACTGATAACGCCCTCCGCTCCCTCTCCATGTCACCGTCATCACACAAATCACTCGATAGTATGTGACCCAAGTATTTAAATGACTCCACTACCCTTAATACCTCTCCAAGAGTTACTGGCGGGATAAAGTAAGGCTTAATTCTCCCTGCCTTAAAGACCATCACTTCACTCTTGATGGAGTTGTACACGAGCCCATGAGTAGTGGCATACTCTTCACACCTGGCCACCAGCTGCCTAAGAGCCCCAATAGAAGGACTCAGCAGCACCATGTCATCGGCATAGCTAATATTGTTAACACACATGTTTCCAATATAGCATCCCGCATGCATGCCACTGAGTCCTGCTATCAGGTCATTCATATACCAGTTAAACAGCCTCGGAGACGTAAGACCCCCCTGTCTCACTCCAATTGCATCCTATATTCGTCTGACAAAGCTCCAGCCCACTTCACCTGATTACTTTGGTTATGGTACCAGTAATCTAGAATACCTACGCATTCGTCCGGTATACCTGCTTCCCTCAGTTTCCGCCAAAGAAGCTCGTAGTTAACTCTGTCAAATGCCTTTGACAGGTCCAGGAAGCAGGCATAGACTGGAGTTTTTCTGTCCGTATAGTACGCGACAGCATGCTTCAAGCACAGAATGGCACTTTCTGTTGACAACCCACTTCTAAAACCGAACTGGGCGTCGTGGAGTTTAAGGTACTCATCAAGAGTGGCATTGAGCATACTGTCGAGCACCTTGGCGGTGGTTGTGGCAAGCGAGATCGGTCTATAATTAGACTTGTCCGACAGATCCCCCGTTTTATTTTTGACAACTGGTACGACTATGGTCTTCATTAATGCCCTAGGCAAGTAAGCATGAGTAACACATAAATTCAACAACATTGAAAGCACTCTAGGCAAATGCACTCCCGCATACTTGAAATGCTCAATACTGAGGCCATCGTGCCCCGATGATTTACCTCTTTGCATTTTATTTATAACATTTGCAGTCATTTTTGTAGAAAACCACATCTTGCGAGGTGTGTCAGTGGCCCCAGCATCGAGTACATTGGTATGACGCGGCGGCTCCGGAGGCAACAGAGACTCAACAGTGAACTGTTGTCGAAATAATTCTTTGTGCCCACTTATTGCTCCTACACTCTCAGGCAGGCCAGGCCCCACATTCATGTTTTTCGTCTGTTTCCAAAATAAATTAAACTTGTTTCCGCTATGAGCGAGAGCAAGCCTATCCATTTTTAACTGGTCCTCCCGGTCTTGGCACCACTTTAATTTGGCCTTGAACTCCTTCCTACTACTATTCATAAGCTCAAATAACCTACCTTGACGCGGTTTACCCACACTCACCCAATTCATGAAGTGCAGCCTAGCCTCCCTGTGTGGCCCAGCAACATGCTTGTTCCACCCTGCAACATATCCACCATTTCTGCGCCTCTTTATACGGTAAGTACTTACCGCAGCATCAGTAAGGGTGGATATGACGTCATCATACATTTTATCCAGGATGGCATGGTGATTCTGATCACTGCAATTCCCGTCACAACAGCCCTGAAGCTCAGATGGGAAGTCAATACATTTAAGACGCTCACTGCACAAAATACGATATGCATCTATCTGATCATTTTCCCTAACTCCCCATGCAACCACCCCATATAAAGATCGCGCTTTCCATGTAGAAGTGAAAAGTTATATTCTTAAGAGTGCACGTCACATCAAGGGAGTTTGGGCTGTGTCTTTGAGGTATCTTTAGGCGAAGACCGGTGGTAAGTCAGATTTGCACGCCCGTTTAGTAGCTGAGAGTGCCTTCAGAGAACAGGAAGCCCCTGGGAGGCTCCAGACCCGAACATTTCAGAAATGTGATTGTGCACCCTCTATTCTGTCGCGTTTCCCGAAATTAAAATTTATTAACGTGTTTCTCGTATTCTCGGATTTCCATGAGTTCAGTCTTTTTACAGTACAACTTAATCTATCGCGTTTGAAAACATTAATGATAATAAAATTTGAGATTTGATCAAAAAACAAAACAAAGGGTGGCCGTCAAATAAACTTTTCTCTGAGATCAACCAATGCTACTAGTAGTGTATAAAGTTCAAGTTTTCACGTAGGCAGTAGGGAACAGGGAGTTAGTGGAAAAACCGACTCGGATCGCGGATAGGTTAGATGACGAAAGCGGGAGCTTGGCTCCCGCTTTCGTCTTCGAGGTTATTTTTTTTATAAAAGAGCGGAAAAACTTGTTATTAGATAAAACTTGTTTGTAAACTTTTATACTGATCGCCGTTTGCTACTGTGACCCAACATAAAAGACAACATACTTGCTTCTGATTCGAGATCTTCATTTACTACTTAGAAAAACTGGCTTATGCGTTTTGCAGTTTATGCGTTTATACAGTATGGTTAAATTGTTTTATGAGCAACCAATTTATGACCATTATAAAGTATGCATAAATCATTTTATGCGCATTACACAATATGTTCTTAAACATAATGACTAAAAATGTTATGCGCATAAATTTATGACTAAAAATGTTATGCGCATAAATTTATGACTATTTACATTTATGCGTAATGATGAGTATGACGAATCCACGTATGCCTACCAAAAATATGACTTTAAACTTTATGCAACCCGACCCCTACCCGTTTTCATACACTGTACCTATTCGCCCAATAATGATTAATTTTAAATAGCATCCGTACGTCTGAGAATGGCAGTCCACAATGCAGCCCGCCGCACCGCGTCATTCCGGCCTCGGCCCCGTGCTGCGTAGACCGTAGGTAGTCTGTAAGAAATATGAATATTCTAATAGTTCTGCCTAGTGGTATTTTGTATTGCAATAAAAAGCTCTCATTTTAATTGAATTGATATTAGAACAAGAAAAATCTAGTCACAGGAATTCGTAGAAAAACTGTTTACGTACAAACTTTAAATAAGTTACTGGTATTTGGTATAGTAGTAGGTAAGCAGTTATTTTTTTTTAGTGTAGCGCATAAGTATACTTCTTGCATATTGGATTTGATGAAATGAGACTTAAGTACCTAATTAACCCTACTAACTATATTTTCCTGCAAGTTTGGTGTCCTCACCTTAAATGTTAGCTAGAATTCAAAATTAAATAGGGACATAGACAATAAAAAAAGGTTTCATCTATACTTATACTTTATTATATTTTATCAAGTTTATTCCATTCCATGTCAGAATACTGCTATAAGTGCTATAAGTAGGTACCATAATACACCTACATGTAAAGGTTATCGTGAGTACAACAAAGGCATGTAAGAGCTCTCACATTGGGATTTCCTTATAATTTAGCACAGCTTGCCGATGCCGACACTTAAACTTTCTCCAACGTAAAATGTGTTCGAAAATACTTTTATTTTTATAGTGTTAAGGCGCCGTAGGTTCAGGGAAGTTAAGCGAACAGAGTTTTTGAAACAATATAATGCGTCTGTTTATAATAATATGGTTTCAAAAAATACACTTTAAATATTTGTTACAAATTATGCACAAAAGCTAAAAATATTAAAATGGCTTCTAAAAATCGGCAATATCATGTTTGAGAGAACTCAGTGTTTACTTTTTTATTTATTTAAACGGCCAAGAAATTAAAATAAAAAAACATGATTTGCGCGCTTCCGAGCACGCACTTCCATCTCGCTCATGCTTATGCTCAGTGAGAGGGAGAGAAGACCATGAACCTACGGCGTCTTAAGGTTTGTGTTTCATCTTCTTCACAAATGTATGATGTTTTCCTTTATCAGAATAACATGAAACATTTAGGAAAATTCAATTCAAAACATTTATTCGTTGTGAGAGACCAAGAAAAGCGGCTTAGCATAATGCTGCTATATTGAAGTACTCATGTATATTTAATCTACCGTCAGATGCAAGTACTAAGAGGAGAAATAAATAAATGAGAGTTTTATGACTGGTTAGTGAACATCTTGCCTCCATTATAAACACTACCTACTAAGAATTGCATTACTGTAAACGATTAAGTATTAATGTTAACAAAAACCGTCCATTTTCCGATGCTTTAATTACCTCTATTTACCGAAACGCGTTCGATATTTCCCAGCACGGTAAATCCCCTCTCCTGGGAAAGTAAATAACTGGCTGATCCAACGGCGTGTGCTGGACAACCCGGGTATGCGGGTAAAGGCATTAATCATACAAGATATATGCGTGCAGCTACGCAGTAAACATATTATATCTATTATGTTGGGACAGATTAGTGAATAGGTTAACGCTCTTAGCAATCCATATAAAAATAAATATTTGAAGAAAAGTTATAAGCAAGTACAATTCGACCTATTCCCAAACTAAGCAAATCATGTACTATCGGTACTTTTAAAATTCATAGAACATCATTGATTTTAGAACAAATAAAAAAAAAACGGGTTGCACTCCGGGAGTGCCGGCAGAAGTGAAAACTTTAATAATTTTTATTTTGCCACCCGTAGTACGTAGGCAGGGTCACTCACTCTCACTAACAACTAGATCAAAGAGATCGATTTAGATTGACAGTAAAAATATATAAATGATCGAAAATCAACCTATACCTACAGTCGAGTTCTCCAATATCTACACAAACAACCTTTGAAAAATATCTATACAGATACTTTATTGTTACTGACATGAGACACATGTGTAGATATTTTTGAAAAGTTGTCTGTATAGATATTAGAGAACACGATTGTACTATGATTAATGACTTCTCTTATATTTCAACTTAAACTTAAAATAAAATTGTAATATGTGACTAGGTACATGCAATAGGTACTTAGGTATTCTGTGCTATTCTAGATATGCTATTAGACTAGGTAAGTAAACTTTCCTCAGTACAGTACAATGCTTCGAGGGCATGTTTAGATTTAACTAAGTTTTAATTTAATTTAGTTATTGTAAATTATGTACTTTGGCATATAAACTTTCTATTAAAATAAACATTATTTTATAGTTGATAATTGAAAAAAAGGTATAAAATTAATTAGGTAGTTAGTTTATTAAAAAAAGACCGGGTTGCACTCCGGGAGTGCCGGCAGAAGTGAAAACTTGCGAATTGTGAGAGTTGTGAATTTTAATTTTGCAAAAGCGATAATTTTGAAGCGCAACTCCCGCTTTTTGTATTCCAGCAATTGGCAACACTAAATCCTACGCTCCTCACGTCACGTGACCTCCTACGCTCCTACACCTGCGACGCTACCACGAACTTCGAAAGTCGAAGTTTGTCATACATGCATCCCTGTCACTCGAGTTAGGGAGTGCGATAGAGATGGAAATACCCGAACTTCGACTTTCGAAGTTCTTGGTAGCGCCGCTGTCGCGAGTTTAAACATTTTTCACGATCCCAAAAAGTGTACAGCCAGCGCCGCTAAAGAAGTTTACACTTCAAAAAAATCTAGCCTTAACTACCTATTCAGTAAGAAACTATAAATGTTCTATGTTCCTTATTTTGTGATACTGATGAAAAAATGTATGACAAATATTTTAGTGTAACTACTGTTTTTCTTTCACTGTGGCATGTTGAAGACGCGTTAACTGGTTTTCCCAATCCGAACCGTACGTTTTCCTTGTTTAAAAGTCTTCAAGATACCGATACAGTAGGTATTATATGCATTATAGTTATTTTCGTTAAGATTAAATTATTAAGTTAATAGGTTTATTGATGGCACATAATTAGATGACAGTATATATGATAGTAACTAAGCTCGATTAACGTAATAATAATAAATCAACTACGAATCTTGTTTAGAAAAATGTGGGTGGTGGAGCTACTTTAATAAAATTGCAAAATAGTGTTCATTGGAGGACCTATAGACCCATCGTAGACATATCCAAGGAAGTCCTTTTTATTATATATAGAGCTCAATAAAATTAACAATGCATCGCAGTATATACGTAAATAATATCAATATCGCAATCATCATCAATCATCATCAATCTATACGTGTTAATAAAATAATGCAAAACCTGAAAACATTTTGTTCAGAATTGACAGTACTAAGAATGTGTTTTTTTTTTGACGAATTTTTTTTTCTTCACTTGTATGGGACAGGTCGCTCCAGTCGGCCAACGCTCCATACAAAGGTAAAAAAACCTTTAACTTAACACGTCGTATAAGTCCCACTTCTGTACGGATACATCCTAATCCTATCAAATATACTTATGTAGGTATCATACATAATTAATAAATGATGATATTGATGATGAAACCAATTACGTCTTGAAAATTCCACAGATATGGCCTATGATCACAAAAGTAGTTTAATTTGTTATGGTCGTTATTTTTTCTAATATTCACATTTATAATTTGTATCAGTGACAAACACATTGATAGATGCCTTTCCTCGTTAATACAGTCGCAATACAATACTGGTCAGAGTCAAGTCAGTGCTTACCCGCGACGAGTCATGACCACACGCGTGATATTTATCATTCAAAAAAGTTTCAACGAACACTAGCCGACACTGTGATAATGTGCCGACTGTTGTTTAGTGTTTTATTTATCTTAGGTTATATAAATTACTTGCCAGTAACTAGCCAATATGTGGAATCCCCGTGTCCTGGGACATTTGAGTACGAGAGTAACGGTGGTGGTGGTGTGCATGGATTGATTCATCTCCAGCCTTATGGATCCGTATCGACGATACAAGTCATAGTTAATTTTACAATAGCAGCTAGAGTTTTTTCGGTAAGTAGTAAATCTGATGAGCTAGGCAACATGTGTTAAAATTATTTCTGACTGACCTTTAATGTTCGGTAAAACTGCACTTGAAAGGACTCTTGTGATTCACAGTGACAGATCATGTTGTTAAATTAAAATGTGTCTCAAATGCAGTTTATAGTTTGGATACTTTATGAATTACATAGCAAAGTAACATACATACATACCTACATACATTCACGCCTTCATTACCAATAGGGGTAGGCAGAGCACATGAAACTTATGTTCCAGTGCCACTTTTAGCATAAATGTGATTATAAAAATATCGACTAAATGTGATATTGCAGTGATAGGTGGCGAACTCATCGCCCACAACACACTTTAAATCCTGTTCCTTTAGTACGACTCTTACGACACCCACAGGAAGAATGGGGGTGGTGCTATTGTAACCTTTTTCTTGGCAAATAACAAAAAAACGTGAGTTCGAACTTCGAGCCCCGTTTGCGCCTTGTACCTAGAGCCAAAAAAAATTTCTGTTATAAAAATACAAAAAGAACACCAAAAATTGGTGTATCTTATAAGATACAATGTGAAGAAAAGGGCTCTAACCCGACAAAACTCGGGGTAATAAAGTGAAATGTTGGTAATTCACAGAATAGTATTTTAAAAACCCGAAGAAAAGAAAACCTCTAATAAAGGTTACTATATAAATTAATATCTTAACTTACATATTGCTTTAGTCATGCCAAAGGTAAATCGTCGGTAAATCTCAAGCACAAACAAAATAAAAATTACGTAAAGCAAAAATAAAAGTGACTACCTGGAGATTGGAATTGATAATCTTGATTATTCTTAATAGGTATTCTCAAAATTTGCATACCAACCAATTTAAAAAAAAACAAGAAACTAACATAAAAAATGACGTCATGAGATGTGATGATTTTTCGTATTATTATTCAAATTGTCGTGATGTGTTGCATATTTTAGCTACTTTTGTTATAATAGGTCCCCATCTTTTTAGGGTTCCGTAGTCGACTAGGAACCCTTATAGTTTCGCCAAGTCTGTCCGTCTGTCCGCGGATAATCTCAGTAACCGTTAGCACTAGAAAGCTGAAATTTGGTACTACTATGTATATCAATCTCGCCGACAAAGTGGTAAAATAAAAAGTGGGAAAAAATGTTTTTTAGGGTACTTCCCCTATACGTAAAGTGGGGAGTGTTTTTTTTACAATTCAACCCTAACGTGTAATATATTGTTTGATAGGTATTTATAAATGAATAGGGGTTTAGTACGATAATTTTTTGATAATGTTAATATTTTAAGAGATAATCGCTCCGAAGTAAAAAAAATGTGTGTCCTTATCTAACTTTTGAATCAAAAATTACAAAAATAATTTCTGAACTAAGTTTGTAATTTAACCGTATAAGCAGGTGTTTAATTGTATCTGTAATTTCTACAAAATCACAATGAAATGACGTGCTTTCAAATAAAGTAAAAACGGTGAAAATCAGTTCACGCAATAAAGAATTATCCCATAAAAATCATCTTCCATACTTTAAGCTCACGCACAATAGTTTACTTAATTTGCCGATAGATGTCGCTGTACGCGGAACGCTCATATCGCATATGGCGGTGTTAAGATTTTTCCTGATTTAATGGGGTCGGAGCAGGTGCGCCCAGCATACATTAGGTCGAAAATATGTCGTGCTCGTATTGTCTTAGTTGTCTTTGGTCGTTCGTTGTCTTTAATAATAAAATTGCTAAGTCTAAGTACTTATTGCTTGTAGGGTTCTGTACCTAATAGATCAACTCAATGTAATAAATAGCCCAATTTTTTAACGTTTAAGTGGGGCTTATGTGACGGACGGAAAACTACGGAACCCTACACTGAGCGTGGCCCGACACGCTCTTGGCCGGTTTTTTTAATACCATATTCATAATTTGGTTATAAGCAGTTATTAAGTAATATTTAATTAAAACACTATAAAAATAAAAAAATGCACAGGTGTACCCCGTCGAAGCAGCTTTGCGTCTATGATCGATGAAGATCGGTCTCACACCTAGAAAGAGACTGCTTTTTGAGAAAATTAAAGGGTGGCTTACACCTAATGATATTCAAATTGAATAATTCATGATAAAATACAATTATTGTATCTCGTCAAAATAGTTGATTGAAATTTTCACAGATGATGTATTTTAGTTTCCGCTATTACTACACAAACTAAGAAACAGAATAAAATACATATTTAAGAGGGCTCTCATACAACAAACGTGATTTTTTTGTCGTTTTTATAGATTATGGTACGACGGAACCCTTCGTGCGCGAGTCCGACTCGCACTTGGCTGGTTTTTTTTTAAACCGATATGAAGTGAGCGGCTAAGCATTTCTAAGAAGATGTCCTTCCAATCTTTTATGATTTTTTACTCGTTTTACAATACTTACTGCTTTACGCAGCTGATCCTATTCATGGGGAACGATCTAATATTGTAGGTAAAGCTACATACTTACCTAATATTTGGTTTTAGCTACAATCTTCTGATTGCAAGTAAATAAATAAATATCGATCAGAAATTACCATCAACGCCACTGTCGTAAAATGCATCTGGCAATTCTCAATATCGAGACCCAGCAACTAATCTTTAATATTGGAAAATAAATTAAATACCATCAAATCAAGGCTAATAATAACATGGTATTATGGAATTATAAATGTTTACACATAATTTATAGGCATTAAAAAGTACGAATGTCGCATAAATATTGGAGAATCATATGCGCTATCTACTTATTTTTATTGTATCCCGTGAGGTAGGTGCGGGCTGAAAAACAGCGCTGTACAGCCGTCAGGCTAGCAGCAAACGCTGAGCCCGAGCCTATTGTCGCACCTAACTTAATTAGTAATTATCTACTTGCTTTTCTTTTTTTTTTGTGTGTTGAGATTGTGTTTTTGTGTTTTTTCTGCGACAATAAATCTTCTTTTTTTGTTTTTATATATTTTTGAGTATTAATTAAAGAAAAGGTCCTTCCGAGCTATACCAACTTAATATTAATGTGCGCTTAAAATACTATTAACTGAACATTCGTCTTCAATGATGTTTATATTAATGATTTTAATATGAAGAAAAACAGTTGAGTTGCTTTGCGTAAATTCAACATACTTAATAGAATAACAGACAGACAGACAACATTTAAATTCCAATACGAATACTTACATTTTTTACTTAATAAGCGTATAAAGATCATCAATTGCCCAAAGTGTAAATATCTTAGAGCGTGCATCAATGTTTACACAACACGAGTGAGTAAGTAAGTAAACTTACTCACACGACCTTACCTGGGTACTTATTATAATACATAAGTACTTGGTCAATGATCACATGCAGGCTTTACAGTTTTGTTGCATTGGTAGATCAACAGTGACAGTCTACATCTTAAAATGTACGATGGACTTGATGATGGTGATAAATGGAGTACCAACCTCTACCTCTAATATATTAACAACTTTATTTAATTTATTTCATATTGCTTAAAATCAGCCCGCTATTTATTGTACCATATTTTATATCATGTTCCAAAAGTCAAAGCCCCTCAACAATCGCGGGCGTGAGTTGGATTTATTCAAATATTATATTATAATTATTATGACTATAACCCGTATACGGCTTGGCGTTAACTTTCGGGACACCTTGTATATAATGTTGAAAAATTGTTCTATAATGTTTAGAAACATTTATTATGTACAAGGAATAAGATTTTTCTAGAGAAAATAACAGTTAAGTAGGAAAATAAATGCTTTTTAATTTTTAAATTTAAAATTGGCGCTAAAACGCTTGTCAGTGTCATAGTGTCCCGAGTGACGTCACGTTTGTATAAACAGAATGCAAAACTTTGATGTTGGGTACCAAGATGCTCGATTGCTCTTAGAATAAACAGGAATTAAAAAGTTTACAAGTCTGAAATCGATGAATGACGAAATGACGTATGAAGACCTGTCAGATAACATGGTTCTATCCCTGTCTTACTAGGCGTTCAGTACGTAAGTGAGAAGAGATCGGATGTATAGAAAACGTTTAATTTATTAGGGCCTGAGATAAATAAAACTATTGAGCTGATATTAGTATTTAATACCCAACTCACGTACCAGACAGCGACATGACACATCTGTAAGGAGTTGAATATACTACAATCCTCACCACTAAAACAAAAAACATAAATAAGTAAACAACCTCAAATCAAACTAAAACTTAACATTTATAAACAGGATTTCTATTCCTCGTACTACGAGGTTCAGGGCGGTTCAACACCGGTGACATACCTACATTTTGCGGGTTCCCACTCCCCCCAATACTATCCCCAGGGGAATGAGAAACGACCGCAGTCTGAGCTGGCAACTGCGCCACAGCATCACCGGACGAAGACACATCGTGCGAAGGCAACGGCTGCGAATCCAACACCGGAGATTTGAAGCTTGTGGGACAGGCTAGCAAACTTAATTTCCTCGGTCTTAGCTGGTCAATATGTCTATGAGCTACCCCGCCACTACCCGACGAAATCGCGTAATCAGTGGTCCCAAGACGATCAGCAACTACACCAGACACCCACTTGTCTCCAGAGTTGTACTGTCTATACCACACAGGTTCACCGACACTAACAGTCCTGTGACTACCACCAGCCTGATCAACCATTTTTTCCTGCGCACACAAAACCCTACTCTGCCTATCAGGTTTTAAAATATCAAGCCCAGTCCTCAGTTTACGACCCATAAGACACTGCGCCGGACTCTCACCCGTGGAACAGTGTGGAGTATTGCTATAATGTAACAGGAAGGTATGTAAAGCGCCCAATACCACGATACCCTGTCGGATAGCCTTCTTAACGACTCTCTTGACCGTTTTCACTGCATTCTCAGCTGCTCCATTCGAAGATGGGTGGTATGGCGCAGAAAATACATGCTGAATATGATTGCCAGAAGTAAACTCGGCTAACTCCTTACTCGTGAAAGGCGGGCCATTGTCCGACACAATTTGCTTCGGGAAACCAAAACGAGAGAATACCTCAGTTAGCTTTTCAATCGTACCGCAAGCAGAGGTGCTCGGTACCTGGAACACCTCCAACCACTTCGAAGTAGAGTCAACAATTACCAAATAGAGTTTGCCTAGTATTGGGCCCATGAAATCGACATGGACTCGTGTCCACGAAGTGCTAGGGTAGGGCCAAGGACAAGGCGTATGGCCCCTGGGTGCATCCTGCTCGACCGCGCACACTTCACAAGTCTTACACTTTGCCTCAATTTCCTCATCCATGCCTGGCCACCAGACATAACTCCGAGCCATGGACTTAGTTTTAACAATGCCCATGTGAGGCTCATGTAACATTTCTAACACCGTGTGTCTACAAGACTGAGGAACCACGACCCTATGACCCCACATGATACAACCTTGTTCCGAGTACAACTCATTCTTCCTAGTAAAGAATGGTTGTAAAGTCCTCACATCATTCGCATCAGGCCACCCATCACAAACATAACTCAGAATCCTTCCCAAAACCGGATCTTTAATTGTTTCACGTTTAACTACCTCGCTATCCAACGCCAAAGCATCTTGAACATAATGTAAATACGTATGCTCCGGAATAGACTGCTCAACTCCAGCATCATTAGGAATTGGTAACCTTGACAACCCGTCAGCTAAATTTGCCTTGGTATTGATGTACTCAATATCGTATGAGAACGCCGACAAGATAAGGGCCCATCTTTGCATACGGCTTGCAGCCATTGCCGGAATACCAGTCTTCGGGCCAAACAAGCTCACCAAGGGCTTATGATCAGTCCTCAGAGTGAAATGCCTGCCGTATAAGTACTGGTTAAATTTCTTTAGGCAGAATATGATCGCTAAAGCTTCCCGATCTATTTGCGAATAGTTTTTTTCCGCATTGCAAAGTGAACGTGACGCGTACGCTACGGGGCGCTCACCCCGTGCGCTCGGCTGAGTGAGCACACCGGCCACCCCCCGCGAGCTAGCGTCGCAGGTCAAGATTAAAGCCTTATCCTGGTCATAGTGTGCAAGCACCTTCGATCCCGACAAGCGTTGCTTAATAGCCGCAAAGGCTCTTTCACACTCTGCAGACCAAAGCCATGCGACACCCTTCTTTAATAACCTATGCATAGGACTCAAAATAGCACTCATGCTTTTAACAAATTTCCCGTAGAAATTCACCATCCCCAAAAAGGATCTTAACTCTGTTATATTTTTAGGAGCAGGCACTTTCAACATCGCCTCGACTTTGGCGGGATCCGTAGCAATGCCGTTCTTAGATACAACATAGCCAAGATAGTTCACTTGATTCACAAGAAACACACATTTACTCTTTTTAACTTTCAATCCAGTTTCATGCAACCTTTTTAGCACTGCATCTAGCGCTTTCAAATGGTCCTCCTTAGAGTGTCCACCAATAATGACATCATCCTGGAAAATGCCAACAGACGGATGAACCCCCTTTAATAAATTGGTCATGGTTCTTTGAAAAATCCCAGCACTGGACGCCAATCCAAATACGAGACGATTGTACTTAAAAAGGCCCCTATGCGTATTAATGACTGTTAAGTCCCTTGAAGCCTCATTTAAGACAAGTTGATTGTAAGCTTGTGACAAATCAATTTTGCTAAAGTACCGGGAACCATTCAAAGTGACAAGTAGATCTTCCACCCGCGGTAAGGGGTATCTGTCAACCAGTAAGACCGGGTTAAGCATAACCTTATAATCCGCACAAGGCCTCAAACCACCATCAGATTTACTCACAGGTACCAACGGCGTTGCCCAGTCCGACCCGTCAACAGGCTCAATGATGCCGTCGCGCAGCATTGCGTCTAACTCATTGTCCACCCGCCGCAACAGAGCATATGGGAGAGGGCGCGCACGACAGTAAATAGGAACTGCTCCGTCACGAACTCGCAACTGTATCTCACCGCCGTTGAACCGTCCCAACCCACCGTCAAAGCTCCTTATACCTGTCGAGTAATACATCAACATTCAGAGATCCATTCTCATTACCATTATTCACAAAATCCGTACGACAACATTTAACTGCGATTTGCAATTCAGTTAACCAATGCCTACCGAGCAATGAGGTTGCTCCGCCGTCAATCACAAACAATTCTAATTCTTTAGAAACACCTTCATATTTAACCGTAGGCCTGAACACTCCGAGAGGTGTAATTTTTGTGCCATTATAGCATTTCAGTCTTAATTTACACGGCTCTAACTGCACGTCTGAAAACATGTCATCATAAGTGTCCTTATTGACACAAGAAACTGCAGACCCTGTGTCCACCTCCATACTAATCATCCTATCATTAACCATCAAACATAAACTTACCGGCCTATAATTGCTCAGCGACAAATGGTTTATACCATCGTCATCACAACTTGAATAATCTGTCTCGTCCACCCTCAAGTTATCAGCTGATACCGTGTCACCGTCAACAAAGTTAACTCCTCTTATTCGTTGTCGGCCGCTCACAGACTCCCTCTTCCTTGTAAAATCGCCTGTCGCGGGGCACATCCTACGCAGATGGCCAACATTCTTACATCTACTGCAAATAAGCTTGCGGTACTTGCATCCAATAGGAGTGTGGTCACGCCCGCCACAAACCGTACAAGGCTCTTGGCAAAGTGGTTGCACATGTTTTCCGCCGCTCGTCGAGCACGTCGCACCCTGCCGTCCAAAATACCTGTCGCTGTTGAATCGCGCGCTCAACTTATTTATTTCAGCCGCAGCTCTGCCGACCCGCCTACCATCCGAATCCACGTCCACCGATGCCGCATCGCGCTCCGCGGATTCCAGTGACGTAGCAAGTCTAATCGCCGCTTCATAAGAAAGCGTTTCCTCTGCAAACAACCTCTGACGTATTACGTCACTACTGACGCCGCAGACAAACTGATCCCTCAGATTCTCTTCCAACGACTTCCCGAAATCGCAATATTTGGACAATCGTTTCAGCTCAGCCACATAACAAGCGATCGTTTCACCAGTCATCTGTCGCCTCTGTCTGAGTTTATACCTTTCTGCCATAATCGACGGTTTCGGCTGCAAATGTTGCGACAAAATAATGACGGCACGGTCGTACGTTAAATCCTTAGGCTGCGTGGGACTAGCTAATGTGGTTAACAACTCGTATCCATCTTCGCCCATCACCGAAATGAGCGTAGCCAGTTTCTTGTCATTTTTCACGCCATTTGCGGAAAAATACATTTCCAACCTTTCCGTATAATTTTTCCAGTTCCCATCCTTAAGATTGAACTCCCTTATACTTCCGATGGACATTTTTCCGGCTTTAAATATACTCGTCGCCAAAGAGATAAATAAAACTATTGAGCTGATATTAGTATTTAATACCCAGCTGACGTACCAGACAGCGACATGACACATCTGTAAGGAGTTGAATATACTACAGGGCCTATCTGCCTTTCTCTGTAATCTGTGGTAATGGCCGTTAAGGGTATTTGTTTATACAAGTGTGACGTCATGCGCTCTGATTGGTGTTTAACATATCATGGCAGGCGTCCGCATTTTTCAGTTTAATTTTATCAAAATAAATAATAATCTCTTACTTAATAAAAAAATATAACCATTTTTCGAATTCTATGATTAAAATTTCACTAAGAAAATACCATATTTTAGTGATTTTCAATTACTGTCATCATGCCTATTAGGTATAGCCTGACAAGTTTCTTTTTGATACTAGCCATGGTAGCCATGTTGCAGATTTGAATGGAACCAATTTATTTTATTAGCAAGGTGTCTCTTTGACAACAGACGTTAGAAGTCATCGAATGTCACCGATGTAAACAAACCGCTGCAAACCGCAAGGAAGACACAATACTTCGCGGTTGTAAAATAAATTACAATAAATATATGGAAAGCAATCCATAGTGTTATCATTTCTGATTTCTGCTTATTTTGAATATAATTGAACATTTAAAGCTATAAGAGTAGTAGTAGTATTTCTATAAACAATGTCTTGAAATTGGTTGTTGACATGACTGTACCTACTGATATTTTATAGTACGGTAGTAGGTATTGATTGAACAGGTTAACTAGCAATTTATTTTCTTATTAAAATATTGTAATAAAAATTTAAGACGAATATTCAAAAAGGTCCTTTTGTCGAATCCCAGGCCGAACGTTTTATAATTGAGGTGGGCGGTCTTGAAAGCGACACATCAGAGGGCCTACCGCGAAAGTAAAACGAACTTCGTTCGTGCATCTCCATCTCTGTCGCACTTGCCAGTTCGAGCGACAGAGAGGGAGATACACGAACGAAGTTCGTTTTCGTTTCGCGGTAGCAACTCTGAGTCGGAGTCTTCGGAGGCACAATCTGCAAATAGGTACTACGTAACTAGTTGGAACCAGAAGGGCTACAGCGAAGTGAAAACGAACTTCGTTCGAATATCTCCCTCTCTGTCGCTCGAACTAGCAAGTGCGACAGAGACGGAGATACACAAACGAAGTTCGTTTTCGTTTCGCGGTAGCCCCTCAGATATGGATGAATAGGTATTTATTATAAAGCATTATAAAGTCCCGACTATACATGACATATATATAATACATTATTGCCAATATATTATGCGGTTTACTGCGACACTACCTAAATAGGGACTTGTCGTGCTATAACTATAATAGAATTAAGGAATTTACGGCCGAAGTTGTTTTGCCGGAATATCCTAATGTATTTGATCAACGGAAATAAATGATGATTCGGGGAAAACCACAAAAATATCAATAGCCATATATTATATATCATAGGATTTACAGGTGTTACTAGCTGTTGCCTGGCCGCGACTTCGTCCACGTACACGTAGAGCATGTTATCTTTTTAGAAAAAATAGTATTTTAGGCGCAAGCATACCATATACCATCCTCAGTCCCGTCCAGTATTTAACGGTGTTAGAGGATATCTTATTTAACCCCCTTATGGAATTAATTTCAGAAAAAAATACTTATCACTTAAATTAAAAACGTTTTGATCTCCATACAAACTCTGAACACTTAGGGATGATTAAAAAAAAACACGGAAATAGTTTTCTATTTTTAAAACAAGCAGTGTAATACCGAAGTTACCAATTTCTTAGGTAACTACTTTAAAATGTCTTGCTCTCTATACAAACTTTGAACCTCCTGAAAGGGTTAATTCAGCGGTTGAATCAAAAAAACGCTGAAATCAGTTTTGTAGTCTTTTAATAAACAGCCTAAGCGCAAAGTTACAAATCTCTTTCTTCAAACAAATCTTGCTCTCAATACAATCAATCAATCAAATATTTATTTGCATACAAAATACGAACCCCCTTTTAATGCTCTTAGGGGATGATTTAAAAAAACGCTGATATCAGTTTTGTATTCTTTTAATAAATAGTCTGAAACCGAAGTTCCAAATCTCTTATTAAAAAAAATCTCTTCATACAAAATTTGAACTCTTTTTAACCCCTGAAGGGGATTTATTTCAAAAAACTATGAAATTCTGTTTGTAGTCTTATAACATACTAACAACTAAGCCCGAAGTTCCAAATCTCATACTGTAAATTTTCTTGCTATCCATATAAACTCCCCTCTTAGGGGTGGAATTTTCCTAAACGCTGAAATGTCTCTAGCCCATAAAAAAGTTTCTCCCATATAAATCTTCCACCCCTTTCTAACCCACGTAGGAGATAAATTTTCTTAAAAGCTACTACTAACTACTTTTTACTCTAGCTAAAAATGTGTTCCGGACTCAAACCTTGCACCCCTTTTAAACCCCCTTACGTGTAGAATTTTGTAAAACTCTGAATGTACTTTGTCTATTCTAATAAGTAATCTTCTACAAAGTGTCAAGTCTAAAAAAGTTTTCCCCATACAAACTTTCCACCCCTGTTTAACCCGCCCTTAGGGATAGAATTTCCAAAAATCCTGTCTTATCCCTTGTCTAAGTTATAAAAGGAAGTTCTGGTGTAAATATTTCATGTTTCTAGTACCAATCGTTTCGGCTGCACGTTGATGATCAGTCAGCACTTGTTCTTTTATGTATATATTTATAAACATGGATTCGATTTTATGCTGGACTGTTACGGAATGTCGTAAAACCAGCTTTCTGCCTTTTCTACTTAGTTCTCTTTATTTATGTATGGGAACTATACGTCAAAAACGTCCAGACACAGCCCGATTTCCAACGTGGTTGGAATGTGTAATCCTTTGCAGATTTCTAAATATAGTCGTTTATCTTCTATGATCTCGTCGAATATATATTAGTTTTCAACATACATTCAAATTAAAGTACTATTTGTATAATATAAATATTTATAACCGCAAATTTTTGTTTTTCAGAATTACGCAGGTCGCCTGGAACCGATTAATCCTTCAGGGCTCCAATTCAATGGAAACTCACCTATAGATTATCGAGTAGATTTCCCCGTCTCCACGCCACTACCGCGGCTGACTTATCTCATTGTGAATGGGAACGTACTATGCCAAGGCCCTGGAGGTAACCAAATTTGTATCGTCTAGAACTTTTACCCATAAGCTCATAACACAAGCCATATAGGGCTTACTATGAAGCTAGTTGGCTATGTGTAAAATTGACCCCAATTTTTTACATTTTGCAGATGTCCCTCAGCCTAACCTATACGTGACCACAATCAGTCTTCAACATATGCTATACCTCCGAGGGGGTCGACCTGGTGTTAGTCAAGGATTCAACCAAGGATTTAACCAGGGATCTAATCATGGATCGAATCAAGGATTTGACGAAGGGTTGAATGAGTTCAAACCCGGTCCTAATCCCCAGGACCCGTCTTTTAACATAATCTCTCCATCACCTGACACGCAAGTGTTCTCTTTCAATGTGGATACTGACAGAACCGGTACTTGGCAAAATGGTGAGGATCAATTAGTTGTAGGTCATTAATGTGATTTTATTAACTTGCACTAGTTATTAAAATAACATATTCAGTTCCAGCATTCCAGCGCCCTCAGCAGCAGCCACAAACTCAACGGCCACCGCCGCCGCCACCACCACCGGTGGAGTACTACCCGGAATACACCTCTACTACAAGAAGACCAGCATCTCCACCTCAACGACCTCAAACTAACTAGTAAGTTTGGACAACTCCAATTTCTTGGAACATTATTCTACGATCCAAGTGCGTTGTCCATTTGAATTTAATAGATGTTCGTACAATGTCGAGTTACTTATGAGGTTTACAGTACAGCATTTCGGATGCTGAATGAAAATTAACCGTTTTCAAAGATAAAATAATTATAAACTTAATTAATGAATACTGTACACTGCCTTGAGGGTTTACTATGTCCAAATGAAGAAAATATTTCAGTATGAACTTTTAAAAGACAACGTTAAGGATAGAAGATCCTTATAGAAATGGGAACTATTAGGTGTGTCCAATTTTATTTTGAATCCCCAGCCCAGACACGCCTTCACGCCAACCATCTTCAAGCGCGCAGTGCGGCGTGGTGTCGGGAGGAAACGAACACGTGCCTTTGGTCTACCATGGCCAGAGCTATACGCGTGGGGACTGGCCGTGGTTGGTCGCCATTTACAAACGGAAAGGTGGCGGTCTCTCGTTCCACTGCACCGGGACGCTGGTGTCTAATCGACACGTGGTTTCTGGTAAGTCTGGTAATCATCGTTAACTGAATAACATGTTTATATAAGGCCACACATGCTAACTAGTTACATTTTTTAATAAGTAACCTTGAATGTTCGCCTCGGCTCGTTTGTATTTTCTCTCCAAGTAGTCACTAACAAATAGGTGACTAACGAATTGTAATAGCCATTCATCAACGCTGATCAATAAATCCTATCGTGTAACTATTAAACGCGCGTCACAAATTGGTTTATTCTATCTCAACAAAAGTAGTAGTAGTTGGTTTGGTTGAAGAGGACAAAGTATGAGCATAGACAATTAATACTAGGTAATGATAATGATATACTAACGGAAGTACATTCCATTGCGTCACACATATTCGACACTTTGTGATGTCTGTGTAATTAATAATTATTAATAGTTTGATATCAATAACTGGGCTAATCCATAATATGTTAGGTTCGCTTAAGAACAACTTTATATATATATATATATATATATGTGTGTGTGTGTGTATACATATATATATATATATAAAGCATATATATCACATAAATGTAAGAAATCCAACTAATCCAAAATCATTAAATTGGTGCCAACCGCATCCAGCGGACTCCCGAGACCTTTACCAAACCCCCTAGCACACTAAGTTTTATGTCGGACATAAAGCATTTGTCCCTCTTGCACTCGCATATTTGCCAGAATGGGACGAATACTTTATGTCCGACATAAAACTTAGTGTGCTAGGGGGTCTGGTCACCGTCTGCTACGTATATAGCATATACTCATAATCATTTATTCATAATAATAGGTAGGTATATAAATATTACATGTCACATATTATATTACAATAATATATTATCTATATATCACAATTGCCTATTATTTTAATTATTAAAGACTGCTGCATTAGCTTCAGTCAGCAATTAACTAATTGTTGATTTTATTATTAACTGTTTCAGCTGGCCATTGCTTGCAGCAAAGAAGCACGCTGATTTCAATACAGGACATTGTCGTGAAAGTCGGCGTCCACAATTTAGATGACTGGGGTGACGACATCACCCTCACCAGGACATTGGCAACTGCTACCCTTCATGAACGGTTCAATTCTTCGACTTATGAAAGTAAGTTTCCTCCACAGCGTGTAGAAGCAAGATTGGCTTTATTAACTTCCCTTATATTAAGGAACCAAGCAAGCAAGTGAAACCAGCGCAACGCGACTCAACGCGTTGGTGCTATTAGAAATCCGATCAGCTGCACGTCTATCATGGGACGGCCGCGAGCGACATACTCTCGATTTTTCTCGCACTATATACCCCTCTTGTTCTAAGTGTTCTAATAAGAAAGAGACGGATAGTGCGAGAAAAATCGAAAGAAGCCTGCGCGCCGTCGCGTGATAGCCTTGCTGGATAAGTGGACCGCTTATTTTAAATTGACACCCTCCGTATATGCATCTAGCTGACTCTGATTCATTCTAAATAAGCGTCTCAGTTAAGTTATATGTGTATATCAATACCTAAATAATATTTTTTTTGTGATTTCACAGATGATCTTCTAGTGTTTACTTTGGATAGACACGTAGAGTTTAACACCAATATCCGACCGGCTTGCCTCTGGGAAGGAAACAACGATCTCGGCCGTATAGTGGGAGCTTCAGGAGTGGTAGGTTCCGTGCATTTTCATATAGGCTTTTTAATAGTAGCTTAGTGTTGAAAAAAATGTCGAGATTCTTTTCTTTGATATTTTATAGGTTGCTGGTTGGGGTGCTAGCGAATTCGGAGCACCAGGTAGCACGGGTGAACCGCGAATGGTGCGAATACCTGTCGTCAGTACATCCACGTGTCGTGCCAGCAGGCCTGATTTTCACGTATTCACGAGTGAAACAACGCTTTGTGCAGGTATCGTCAAAGTATTTTTTTATTTTATTAAAATACATTTATATACTTATTTATTATTTTACATATCAATCCGTATTTTTTTTATTTATTCCTGCAATTTCATTATTAAATACGTAAATAGTAATAATCCTACAAATATTACCTATAAATGTGAAAAAATGATGGTTTCATATTTGGTACACAATCATCATCATCCTCCTAGCCTTTTCCCGGTTGTGCCCTAAGGGATTCGAGCCCGCCGGGGTCCGCTTTGACATCTAATTCCAAGATTTGATATTTATTTGATACTCGATCCAGCAAGAAAAATTGAACATTTATTTATTTATTATTATTTACATCTCTCATCACTATCTCATGTCTGGGTAAAAAAATCGAATCTTTTAGACCCCCATGATCATCGTCACTCCAATAGAATGAAATTGTGGGTGGTGGTGATAAGAATGAAGTCGCATAATAGTACATTACGTAACTAGGGCGGTGAATTCGTGAATGCCCCAGATCGCAGGTGTTTGTGGCCCAAACCGAAGGTGAGGGCCATAAATATGCGCTCTGGGGCTTTACGAATTACCGCCCGTGTTGAGTACACAATTTTACGTCTTCACCTGGACACAATGCGAGTTAGTTAAACAGAGTCTGAACTGAAAAAATCTTCAGCATCATGATCAACTAGGTATTTAAAGTATAGTGCAATTGAATTGGCACAAAACTCGAATTTAAACGAAAAAAAAACTTTTTTTCTTGCTCTGAGCATTAAACATGTTCTCCGTCAGTTTTTCCAAACAAATATTGTTAGAAAAACATGCGTGTTGTTTAAAAACCACGAAAACATGGCGCAGTGGACTCGGCTTTATGTAGTTTACGAGTGATGGAAATCAGGCATTATATCCCCCTTATTATTATATTTTGTTACAGGTGATCGTAATGGTGCTGGTCCTTGTATAGGGGACTCTGGCGGAGGATTATACATACTGGATGGAGGTCGTTGGCGCCTCCGGGGCGTCGTTTCTTTATCACTTCGTCCAAAAAATGGTGAATCCACATGCGACCTCAATGAATACATAATTTTCACGGATGCAGCGAAATTTTTACAGTGGATTAGGAATGTTATACGTAATTAATTTTTAACTACAAACTTACTTTACTAGTGATGATCACATCGACGTGCTGAAATATAAATGGAATAAAATGGAAACATCTTGTTTTTAATTTATTTTGTGTGATTACCTGTTTTGACACGAATTCGAGAATAACTTTTTCGGATTCACTAGAAAAAAACATAACACTTAAATCATGGGCTACATTTGCGGACTGCGGGCCATGTGCCAATAAAGAATAGTATCTAAACTCAGACCAAGAAAAAAAGACAGACGGAGCGTTACGAACAGTCTAGTGAAGGCAACCGGTTTTCAACCAAGCCCCATAAGTTTAGCACACGCTGAACAAATTAAATCGCTAAAACTCGAAATAAATGCAGCATTGCGACACGTGCTGAAGAGTTTTGTGCATTTTTGTTTGTATATGTGTGCGTGAGCGTGTGCTAAACTTGATGTAGCTTGGTTTGGTTTGTAGGTATGTGGTTCGGCTTCACTTGAATGTTCGTAACGCTCAGTCTGTATATATTCTTGGTCTGAGGATCTAAAAGACGAAATTATGTGAAATGTTTTTCCTCTTTGAAATTGAAACATGAGTACCTAATTTATATTGAAGCTAGAAACTGAAAATATTACCTGTTTTAAATTTATATTTCGTTTTGACATTTGTGATCAACCTGTACATCTTGGGTCTGGCATGTTGAATATCTATTATAAGTAAACTATACGTGTATATAGCCTTTTATAAAGTGTTGCTAGCGTAAGTCACTACATTTCTGAACGAAAGCTATATGTCACTGTCACTGTCACAGGTTTAACTGACATTAGACAGACAGCGAAGCGCGGGTTTCGGTTGTGGTGATTTTGGTGGTATGTTTGGTTGGACCAGTTGGACAATGAAAGAAAATAAAATCTCTAGTAATTCAAACAACTCCTTAAACGAAATGTCTTGGAACAAAATACTGTGCAACCCTCGCGAAATTCAATTGATCGGTACTCTTAACGGAGGACAAAGCTTCAGGTAAGGAGTATTATAAAGTTTCAATGTTGTTTTTGGTGAAATGTTATTTTTGCAACCTTTTATTTACCCATTATCTTGTTGTAGATGGACGTATAATCGAGACGCCGATGAATGGGTTGGGATTTTCTCGAAAACAGTATGGAAATTGCGTCAAAAAGATGATTCCATACATTACCAAGTTATAGGCTCCTTGCTGAATAAACCGCTCAAAAATAAAACGAAACAGCGTAGTAACAGAGCAGACGTATCTGGCGACGGGTTATTTACGAGTATGCTCGAGAAGTATTTCCGTACGGAAGTGGATTTGGGTAGTTACTACAAGAAGTGGTCGGACAGCGATGAGTTATTCAAGATGGCGGGGCAGCAGTTCTACGGCATCAGGATGTTGGCGCAGGAGCCTGTTGAAAACCTATTTTCTTTTATTTGCAGCCAGAATAACCACATATCAAGGTATAGTATTTTGATGTCACGATTCTAAATACACTGATATAAATATACACATGATAAATAAAAATAATGAGTATGTAAACCTCATACTGACCAGATTTGACAGCAAATATATAGCAGTACGAAATTGATGATGATTGATGAAATAAGATGGTTCTATGCAAAATTCAGTAAGAGTGATAGATGGGGAGATATATAATTTGTTGTGATCATAGTTTCAACTTATTTGTTTGCTGCAGCTACAGTAGGTTTGGTAGGAAGTTGTGAGGAACAAAGAATTAGGTACCTGCTCAAATGAAATAGGTATTTAAGTAAGCAATTTAATCCAATATGAATTAAGCTGCCTGGTAATTGATGTTTTTCTCAATGTCGCTGACATAATAGTGGCTCTGTTATTTTTTCTCTAAGATTTACATCTTACAAAGTGATAAGTTACATAGTTTCTTATAAAACTGGTTATATTATATGGACTCATAATTTGTAGAGCTACATAAACTTAAAACCTATCAGATGGATTTATAATGGTCTTATACAATCTTTACCTTTTTAATTAGGTTTGATGAATTAGTACACTTTAAAATCACAGTTTTATTGAGTGACCACCAAATATAATAGTGGCATTAAAGCCGAAAAATGTTTAGTAGCCAAATTATTTCAGGATATCAAGTATGGTAGAAAAGTTGTGCTCAAACTATGGAGAAGAAATATGCACCCATGAGGGAACCACATATTATGCCTTCCCAGAAGTTGAGAAGCTGTGTGAACCAAAGGTAAGGGTTTAAGCATTCTTTGTTTATTATTTGTACCAATTTAAGTTTTCAGTTTGAATAATGGTTAGGGTCCGGATAAGTGGTGGCAGTTTTCACACAGATGGTAGTATAGTCGCCTAGGTATTTTTCTTCTTCATCAATTTCTTATAATATTCTTGCAAAAAATAATTTTTTTATTAAATGACAATTTGTACATGTAGTTTAAATTGTTAGTAGAATTTGGATATCAAAATATAGTAGAGTACGAAATCGTAGTAGTCTCAGGAATGCCTTTATATTTATCTCACAAATTTTAAGGGCGGAAGAGTTTCGAGACTTGGATGGCCTCTTTATTACATGGAATGTTTTTTATGGAATCTCACTTCTTTTTGTACCTAGGTTATTGTTTCAATACAAAGGTACTATTTATGAATGCAGTCCCATTCTTGTTTTTTAAAAAAAAATTGACCCATTCACTGCATATGTAACTTTGAAATCCTATATATTTATATTATTTATGCAATTGGTGTATCTAGAAAACTGGACCGATATTGCCAAATATTCTAGTTTTCCCTCGATTTATACACTAAACACCAATTGTATTCTGAAGTTTTTATTTCTACTAAAAGTGACTTTTGATGATGGGTAAGTGAGTGAGTCAGTCAGTTTGATTAAGAAACAAAATAAGAAACTTTGACTACTAGTTCAAAAAGAATGAAATTTTAAATATATCATGTTTATACAATGCCTGCTTGGTTACTGAAAATTCAGCCCTGTATAATATTGTGTTATATACTCACATTGTTGATAATTTAAGGTGGAAGCCCAGCTACGAGAACTCGGCTTCGGGTACAGAGCCAAGTTCATTCAGAAGTCAGCGGCACAGATCGTGGAGTGGGAAGGCGACAGATGGTTCACGTCCCTTCAGGAAATGAAGTACAAGGATGCCAAACGTGAGCTTATGAAGCTACATGGCATTGGACCGAAGGTATGTTTCAATGTGATAGCATACATTTTCTGTTTTTCTAGGGACTGTGACCTCTTCTATTAATACTCACGATTTTTGCTGTGGGTATGCATCCTAAGTGCCAGCGCACACGATACCCATGATGCTGACAATCCTGGTTTCAAATCCCGGTAATGGCACATATTTGTGCGAGTGTAAATATTCTTTTCTGAGTCTATTATGTTGGTTTAAATGCGTCATACATAGTACCCGTAACGAAAGCTACATTGGGCTTACTATGGACTAGATAGACTTGTTTATAAAGAGAATTTTACAATATGGGTGTAGACTCCAAAATTATTATTATTCCAAACAAAGAAGGCAAAAAATACACCTAGTGACGAAAATACCATTCAGATATCTCAAAGAATTATGAAGCTACAACCGTTTTAATATTAAATGCGTGATTATTTAACCTCTTGCGTTGCTTTCTTCTACATTTGAGTACATTTTGAATCCTTTTTCGAGAAAATACGACATAATTGTTTTTTTTATTTAGTGTCTACCTCTATTGCCAATAATGCGCTTAGATATACGCGTTTAGGAACCCAAACATACAAGTAACAGTTTAACGAGTGTAAACTGGCAACACTGAGGTGCTTGACAGTTAACGACTGGCCATTTGACCAGGGTTGCCAGTTTAGAACTGTACGTGAACCGGGCCACCGCTGATCAACGTCTCGTCTAGGTAGCAGACTGCATCTGCCTGATGTCCCTGAACCACCTGTCAGCCCTGCCGGTGGACACGCACGTGCTCCAGATCGCGGCGCGCTACCTGCCGCACCTGCGCGCGCGCAAGAGCGTCAGCGACACCGTGTACGCCGAGATCGGGGACCACTTCCGACAGCTGTGGGGGGACATGGCGGGGTGGGCGCATACGGTGAGTCGCTGCGTGTTTGCTTGTGTCTTTCAGTGGACTATTGGACATACTAATGTAGGCACATCGCCATCTCGCTCGCCATCGCCATATCCATACCAATATTATAAATGGGAAAGTGTATGTGTGTGTTTGTTTGTCCGTTTTTCACGGCAAAACGGAGCGACGAATTGACGTGATTTTTAATTGGAGATAGTTGAAGGGATGGAGAGTGACATAGGATAGTTTTTATCCCCGAAATTATCCCCTATAGGGGTGAAATAGGGGGGTAAAAGTTTGTATGGAGCTGTGATATTAACGAGTTCCACGCGGACGGAGTCGCGGGCAGAAGCTAGTATCACATATTTAAAATAGCAGTTGTGTTCAGCGCGTAAGTAGGAGTTTACTCAAGGTGACATCAGAAGTAGGTTACCACAGAGCGTCACCTCGTGCATATATAGAACAGTTCAGCCGGATTGATGCCATCTCTTGCGACATCCGAGGGCTTGACCAATACCGACTGTCTGTTTGACCAGTGTTGCCAATTTGAACTTGAAAATTTGTATAATGTGGCTTCGTGAAACGGGCCGCAGATCGTCATGTCGCTCATATTTTAGCAGGGGTGTTTTGTTAATTGCATAAGTATAGGAGCATTGGCATTATTTTTTTTATTCATTTTTTTTTTTATTCCGTATCTTAGAACATTTTTACAATCAGGTGTGCAATATACCTTAAATGCAACTCTTGTATATTTTTTCATCCCACGCGACATGGTCCTTCGAACCGGATAGTGCATTAACTCCAGTACTTACAATAATTTAGCGTCTACGGAGGAAGACAAACGCCTACTAAGTATATACGTAGGGTATCCAGGTAAATTATTACTATGTACATAAGTAGTAGTAGGTACGTACTGCATAATCCGTCACCGGGAAACTATCTGGTAGTTAGATCAGTAGGTATTGGGTAGAATCTGTATGTAGAAGGTAAGAGGTAAGGGACAACATTAGGAACTGTCTTGAGTAGCTTCCTTTTTGTATGTTGTGATTATTGGGGATAACTTATTCGAATACTTTTATAATTTCAGGTACTATTTTGTGCAGATCTTAAGAAATTTCAACAAAATGGCGACGATGAGAGTATTGCACCCAAGAAGAAGAGGAAAAAATGATGTGATAATTAAATTAAGATTAAAATAGTTTTAAAGTGATTAATACTTTTATTTAATACTTCGTTTCTAGGTGATTTGTGTTTATAAATATGAATATACAAAAGTATAAAAACTTAACCTAAGTCCTGAATTGGTTTCGTAATTAAAAATAATTCGCTATCGAATACACATCCGTAAGGGAGACAATATTATGTCCAGCAAATATAAAAGTTTTAACATAAAGGAAGAACATTAACAATTATTTTGAATTCGTCTGCCGATTTTTGGCCATTCTCACCCAACCGATTTAACGACTCGGCCACGACTTGGAGCGACGGCCATACGTGTAAACGAGAGGTCGGAGAGCGCAGCCTCTCTCTTGCACATATGGCGCACCGCTGCCCCTGTTGCCGCCGCTCCAAGTCGTGGCAGAGCCCTAAGCGATAACCTAAAATAACACAACCTGGAATGGTCAGGAATATCTTTTATAAAGACCAATAGTGTAATATCACAATTTTGAACAGAAAGCTACTGTAGCTTAATTTCTAAGAGATTTTTATTATTAATCAAATTGCACACTTTGTTCGACCCGAGTTCCTTTGGTCTTTAGGATTTTATAAGGGCTTATATGTATATATACAACGTGTTAAAAAAAATAGCGCAAAACCGTTTAACAACACAGGCATCGTGTTCTGATAAGAAAAAAGTAAGAGAGATGCCTGTTATGCCCTTAAACGGTTTTGCGTTATTTTTTTAACACATTGTATATATGATATATTATTATATATTAATACACGTAAGTTTTATTAAGCGCAGTCCAAGATGCACTTCAGTGCAGTACGTAACTAAACTACGTAGGTGCATTAAAATGATACATTAAGTTAGATACCTATGCTTAATTAATAAATTGAACACTTGGTTATTTCATATACTTGAGCCATATGCAATGAATAGATATTCGAATTGAGTTAAATTACATATGAAGTCACTACAGCTTAGGTAGCATGCTCGAGTTTATGTCGAACAAAAAGCCTTCATCCCTTACTAAAGGCTACTCATCACTCTCATACTCGATCAAGGTTACTGAGCGAGCGTGAGGGCACTATTACTGTGCGCGTGCGACAGAGACAAGTAGAAATAGGGCAGTGCTCGTTTTTCGCTGTGCTTGACGGCCGGCCTTTAGCAAGTATGTAAGTGCGAGCGGGACAAATGCTTTATGACCTCTGCCTCTGCGTGAGGTAAGTTATGCTAAACTAAGGGTTCAAGTAAAATTTGACTTTCCGGTGACAGCAATGTACCCCTTAAAAGATTGTTAACCAGTGATGGCATTGACTTTATTCTCCGTTAGAATTGTAATATGCAGATTTTTGCACAAAGTTTCATGAACTCTAACTTGGAAATGGTCAGAAATATTAACTTAGTTTATTTGGAAAATTGTAAGTCCTAGCGCTAAAACTATCGTCATCATGCGAGAAAGTCCATCGTTCCGTTCCACGCTGTATATGTTACACGAAGTTACACTTTATTCTGCCACGCTGCAATGCCTTATCGCTAACCTGAAGGTTAGATGGTGATTTAGTTAGTCGCAATTAATTGGTGCTTCGAGCCGGATCACTGGCTCTGGTAATAGATGGCGGGGCAGTAGTCGATGAGCGCCTGCAGCGCGCGGATCTCGAAGGAGAGGTCGGTGACCGCGGGGGGCGTGGCCACCAGCGTGGGTGCCAGCACCGTGCTCAAGTTGTGGGAGCCCATCTTGTTTACCTCCGCCATTTGGGACACCCTGAGACACAACATTAAAGTTCAACGATTTCGTCGCGCTACCCTGGTAGCCGGAAATCGTTTTAGAGGATAGCGCCTGCGAGCAGACCGCCCTAGGTTTTCCTGGCACTAAAAGTGTTAAACATCCGTCAGCTAGTGTGGGTTGATGATAAGAATGAACTTAAATAAATCCCTTAGCTAAATGAAAAGAAAATCAAGATTTTTGGCGTATTGTGTTGCGTCAGGGGTGCATCATTTATATTAGACGCTAGGCCACAGATTACATAATGCTAGCAGCTTTAAGGAATAATGTAGGTCAGGTTGGTTGTTGCGAGTATAACTTTTGGCATTATACTACTATTTTCAGTTGTCAGTTTAATATCGACACATTGAACATGACTTGACATTCCATTCAACAGTATTGTTCAATAATAAAAGACTCAAGAACTCGCAATTGAAATATAACTATAATAGAACTACTACTATACCTAAGTATATTGCTAGATACCATACCTGTACAAATGTTGTACCATATACTGTAGGCAGTTATAGTGAGCCTTTGGCAGAAGATCCAGGCATTCGCGCAGTAAGGTCACCTGATCTGACGGGGTTTTCATCTCTGGAAAAATAAGTACAGATTAGATAGTTAACATCACTTAAAGCAAACTTTCACGAGCGCAATTTTTTGTTATAATCGATAATTATCCATCTGTTATTATCACTATAATTATAATGGCCCTCAGATGAGTACTCACGCGTGGCTTGCACGAACTTGGGGTGCACCTCGTAGGTGACGAGCGGCACGGGCAACAGACGCAGGTACAGCTTGAGGGTGCCCGCCACCACGTTGATGTTACTGAACTGGCTCAGGTCCGCTGCCTCGCCGTCTGAATGAAAGAAACAAGACATTTATTCACAAAACACACAGAAACAAGACAAAGGGAGTAGACATACAATACAATTGACAAATAATGTGTGTGTCTTCGCGGCAGTGAATCGTTCGCTGTCTCAGCATTATGTCGATCTGTCAGGCAGACACCTACAGCGCTGATTTTCAGACAGCACCGTACGTGACCCACGGAACGCAACACAACATACTACCGATACAAACGTATTTATACACAACATAAATAAATAATTAATATAATAAAATCGTTAAATATGTTACACAAGCACAATAGGATGAGAGACACAAAGTGAAAACGCGAAACGGTTGGAAAGTTTAAAAAAGAAAAATAAAATAAAGTGCTAAATGGGTTAGGGTTGGGATTTTTCTTTGTCTTGGAGGAATAATGAATAAATATTACGGGGTATTCTTCGAACTGTATTATCTTTGTATTGTAACAAATAGTCATGCTCATCACACAAATATTTGCCCTTACCCATTAGGGATTAGAAGCCAGGGTCGTCAGCTTCGGAGCAGATCAGCGTCAGGTGGGTCAACAAGTTAGTCGTCAATGTAAATATACAAATTATTTATTCTGCAAATAGGCCACAAGGGCACTTTTACTTGTCGAACGGTAATTTAAATTAAAAATAATAATCTTACAATAAAATAATAATAATCTAACACCATCATAATTTAAAATTTGCAGATTAACAACACACTAAATGTCACAAGTGAATGAAAACAAGACAAAATATGACCATTACATTCGATAAGTATAAGGTCTGTGCACTAACAGAAAGTTAATGATATTAATTCAGTATTCCAGAGATGTATAAGGTCTCTGAGCGTCCAAATAAAATTAATATTCCATCATATAATTCCATCTTGTCTTGTTTTGCCTTAATGGCAAAACATAGTGGTACATAATTTTAAGTTTTTGTTCTTAGACCATCCTTTTACCTATGTTTACAAATAAATGATTTTGACTTTTGACTTTAATAATTATTCAAATGTTCGTAGAGATGTATACGGTCTCTAAGCGTCAAAACAAAACAATAAACAAAGGAACATTAATGTAATATTGTCAGTGATGTTCAGGGTCAATAACAATAAAACGTGTCAAGATCGGAATGATGTCTCTCGTCAATACGATAATCAATGTAACAAAGTTTCTGGCATTTGCCATAAATGTTCGAGGCTTTTTACTTTGTTGTAATGTACTTTGCATTCTATGATTCAAATAGAATGGATATCTTAGCATCAGTCTTAGTCAAGGCTGATTTATATTTTGAACACTAAGAATTATGCCAAGGGCTGTTAAACTCGTTTAGACCGCTCCGCTCACTCTTATTCAGTGGAAGCACTTATATGCAATTCGCCATTGCGAGTTAAACGGACTCCGTACAGAGCTCGTTCCGCTCGCAGTGGAAAGTGAGCATTAGGGTTTCCTAGCACCACGCAGATTCCGGGCTGGACTACACTATACTAAAGTGCCTATGGGCTCCGATAGGTTTAAGATGGTCCTGTTCCTTGTCTCTATCCAGTCAGGTCAAACGGTTTCCAGCCCTTTCTCCAAAGTTTTCAAACAAACTTCTCCACGAATGGAGAAGGCTGGAGCCTCTGGAGGAGGCCTTTGCCGCCTGTCAAGCGGACACCCAAATAAATAAGGAAAACTAAGGACTAAATAAGAAATACAATATTTGGATGCCACGAACAAAGGCTGTAAATAAAACCTTTCCCTCTTCAACCCATCAGTGGACAGTAATACATTGGTACAGGTTATCACATTCGTTCTAACTTAGTTGGAATAAATATCCGACTTTACAAACTCGCCTTTGTCAAAAGCCATCTTGAGCGCCTCAATCTCATCAGCGAACCCGGAGACCCGGTAGATGCCCTCCGAGTCCATGCCCCTGGCCTCGATTTCGTTCACGCACTTCCGGACAACGAACGGCAGTGTGCTGGAGTGTGCGTTCAGTAGCGTCGTCAGATCTATTCCGAATACGCCGCGAAGCTTCTTCAGATCTGGTACGCAGTGGTTGGGCACGCGTTCGGAGCACTTCGAATGGGCTATGAAGCCGCAATCTGGAAACAGTTTAGGCGGTCATGAGTTGTCGTATCTCTGACCTGGATGTCATGACCGCGCGCGAGCTGTCTTGCGGCGAAATAGGTACATTATCTGTTTTTTTAATTGTTCTAGTTCGTTCTAGCCGTGCAGTAAGGTTGTCATTTCCCTGACCAGTAAGGTTGTCAGTGCGTGCGAAGTTACCCTTACGAGTAGAGTTTATTAAAAAAATGCAGCACGGTTCGTGTATACACAAAGAAAAACGAATTAGGGTCTATAGTAAGTATGCGGTTTTCCAGAAAAAGAGTCAATAGATTATTACTAAATCGACTAAATTAATGTCCAAAGGCTCCTGAACTTGCAAGCGTTAACATACCTACTATAATGCGGATTGTACGTTTGTTTGCCACCAGCACTAAAAATAGGTATACTTTAGAGGGATGAGTCAAGCTTGTAGAGATGATGAGTCAAGATTCTACTGGTAGAATCAATGGTGTAATGTAAAAAGGAAGTAGATACGTTGTCTATACGGAATTTCGTGTTTAAAAATGGCCACGACGTGAAACTGATGCAAGTGGGTGCAATTGACTCAGTTTTAGTGTGCCACTTTTGTAGCGCTTATAACCTCTCTTTTATATTATATCATTGGGCAGAATGATTAATTTGATAAATGGTGTCTGGTGACTGATAGCAGTGTTAGTGTACACTGATTTCAACATTTAGGTGCCTGTTTCAATTAGTCATCATTTCCTTCCGGTTGTCGCAACCATAATAAGGAAAACCAAAAATGTTTCTTTGTAAAAGTATATTTGTCAAGTGAAAATTAATAACAACAACAAAACCATAGCAACTTAACACAGATATAATGGGACTTCTAAATGGGCCCCATTTTCCTGCAATTTCTGGCCGGCAACTGCTGACAGACAGCAATGTTTTACGCTTACTTTGTATGCTAGTGCAAGATGCACATACTTGCCGGCCACACATTGATGTAAAAATGATGCCCTTTTAGAAGCCCTATAATAGTAAATTACGTAACTAAGGCGGTGAATTCGTGAATGCCCCAGATCGCAGGTGTTATGCACTCTGGGGCTTAACGAATTACCGCCCGTGTTGAGTACAAAATTTTACGTCTTCACCTGGCCACAATGCGAGTTTTCCCGTACGCGTAGCGTGCAGTAAAACTCGCATTATGACCAGGTGTGACGTAAAGTAAGTTACAGATACAAAGCTGCTGGAAGCACAATAATAACTCCCTAATCATATTAAAACTTTTGTGAGTCATGTGTAAATTTTTATTATTAAATTAAAAATTATAGGATATAACGGATATTAATTTTCTACGAACCAACCAAAGAGCATAATTTTGCCCTTGAAAATTCTAATAACATGCATAATGAGAAAATGACACAAAATAATGAATAGAACAGATTTTACCTTCACATTTGACACCCTGCGCAGTAAAGCCCCACAAGAAATTCGCGCACAACTCACACCAATTCAGGCCTTTGAATGTGTGAACCTTAAATGTATGGCTTTTAGAATACTTGTTCAGCAATGGGTTGTCTTCCAGCGACGGTGTGAGATCTGGCACAGGCTTCTTGTCCAGTTCTAAGGTACTTGTGTCCATAGTGGTGACTGGAAGTTGTCGGCTTACTCTGTAAGAAATATATAGTATTATTGATAGCTTCATTTTTTACAGACATAGCTTGGTCTAATCCTACATTAGGGGCAAGGTTCCATTGTATTAGTTTACACTGTAAAATAAACTTTTTTGAATATAATATTCAAACTCACTGCTGCTTCTGTGACAGAGTATTCAACTTCCTTCTGTTCAATGTGACATATGGGCTCTCCGTGTAGCTAGTCCGAGAGTTGATCATCTCCAGGATGTGTCGAGCCTTGAGCTCCATGTGGGTGGTGATGAGCCCGTCTGCCACCAGATCATAGATGCAGTCATATCGCTTGTCTTTGATGTAGTGGGTGCCATCATAATATAACTTGTAATGGTGGATTCTGTCATTAAACCTGTAATGAGAAATGTACTGTTATATCAATATTCACTTTCTTATGTTTATTTATTAAAAAAGGTACATAAAACGGACAGTAATCCAAATAAACAAAGAAATACACACAAGTAGACACTTATGACTAGATTACAGTCCAAAAGTATATGTACACATGGAGTTATAATCAGACATCATACATTTTGTAGCATTTTCAGTGCAACATGGTGGTGTTAAGGGAATTGGTTTTTTAAGCAATTTCAATTGTGATGAAAGCATCAGAATTGAAATTGCTATTAAAGAATACGATTAAAATTAACCTTATTTAACAATTTTGATTGATATTGTCTTTACCAACTCCGTTAACATAACCATGCTGCACCAACAATGCTACAAATTTTACGATGTCTGGTTATAATTTAGAAAAGAAAGATTTATATGTATATATGAGAAAAATCAGTTCTTTACATAGGTATTAAATTTTGAATAAATTAGTGCATAATTAAACGAAAAAAATATTTATAGGTACCATATTTATTTTGCCATATATATTAAGCAAGAAAGGTTTGTCATCATCATAGCAAATGGAAATCCGTGATCTCTGCCCTCCGGGAAATAGGCGTGTTTATATGTATGTAGTTAAGTTGTTCTTATTTTCTGTTTTCACCTACTCAAATTGTCTCTCTCTCTCTCTACTCAAGTTGTCTTTTCTTGCATCATCTCCACCACCCAAAGGTTGTCTGGAAGAGATCGCTTTTTAGCGATAAGACTGCCTGTTGTCTACCATTGTTTATGTTTAACTTACCTCTTTTTTTATTTTTTACTATGTCTGGTGAGCAATAAAGAATATTTGTATTGTATTGTATTGTATGGGTTTAGTTCAAGATTTTTTTCAGAGATGCTTCCATATGATAATAATTATGCATAAGCATGCTAATTTGCCACAGTCTTTATATATAAAAAAATGTTTACCTCCATGTCAACGTGTAGAAATCGTTGAAATCATTCCCTTTTCTAATAAGATATGCACCGTTCGGTTCGTTTTCTAAACGTAAAGTGGCTTCTTTGTGCCCCATAATGCCATGATATTCCCTGCTATAAAACTCGGGCTTATCTATGCAATTTTCACAAATTATACGGTGTGGCTTCGGAGCCTCTAATTGGATGCGGTAAACTGCAAAATAAATATTTATTTACTTTACAAAGTTATTCAGTTCCTTTCACAAATCAGATCGATACAATCACTATTGACTTACGTTCGGGTTTCCAAATGTTTCTGAGATTATCCATCACGAATATTTATTTCAGTTGTTATTTGAGATATTTTTTACCGATAAACCTTTTATACGCCAATATATGACGGAAAAATATCCCGGAAAAGAATAAAATAGAAAACGTAAACAAAACTGTTTTTGACAGCTTTGACATTCCGTCCTTAACTGTTCGCGTTAGGCAGTATGGCCCATGGTCTTAGCCTGTCCGAATGGACGAATTTAAAAAAAAAAAAAATTAACTGTTCGCGAAGCTAGCCAAGCAAGTTGGTTGACGAAGTAAATTAAGTAACCCGCTACCCCCCCGCAATTTTTATTTTAATTAGACACCATCTTTACGAATTTAATAAATCCTATAGCTATTTGAATTTTCTTTCTCCACATAGCTGAACAGATTAGCGCAATGTTATAAAAGGCGCACCAGTTAGAGCTGCGTGGCGAATAGCAAATTTTGCAAATTGCCTTCGAGCCACGGATAGAGACACTAGAGACAGCTATCTAGAATATATTATATATTATTACTATAATACTCACCGTCACCGTGTAATTGCCGCCTATCTCGTTCTATATCTTCTCTTCTAGCGCAGTCCGTCATTCAGGAGTGATGCAGGACCGAGCGGGTTTTTAGGCTGTGTGTACAAGCTTCAATATTTTTTGTGTGGCAACATTTGTTGCCCGCCATCTTGAACAAAACTTCGAAAAGTTTTTGCAAAGTTGTTTGATTATGATTTAATATTTTTTGTGAATTCGTGAAGGTTTGATTAAATTCAAATTCTTTATTTCGGACGTACAAACGTATCCATAGAGTGTTAGTAAACAAATAAATAAGGGCAAATATTTGGGTGATGAGCATGAATATTTGTTTCTGAGTCATGGATGTTTTCTATGTATATAAGTATCTATATCTATTATATATATCGTCGTCTAGTACCCATAACCCAACCCAAGCCTTAAGGCCTGTATTCACTTTGATTAGTGCGAGTGCGAGTGATTAGTGCAGGTGCTTAGTGACGATGTGTGGACAGCGACTGATTAGTGCAAGTGATTAGTTGGCTGTGCAGTAAAGTGAATAGAAGCGTGTTCTATTTTTTTGCGAGTGGACTGCGAGTAGCCACGTCCCGCGCGCCCTCCCTTCCCCCTCACTCGCAGCGTGCCTGCCACTAAACACCTGCACTGCACTCGCAGTGAATTGGACACTACTCGCACTACACACCTACACTCCCACTAATCACCTGCACTCGCAGTGAATTGGACACTACTCGCACTACACACCTACACTCCCACTAATCACCTGCACTCGCAGTGAATTGGACACTACTCGCACTACACACCTACACTCCTACTAATCACCTGCACTCGCAGTGAATTGGACACTACTCGCACTACACACCTGCACTCGCACTAATCACCTGCACTCGCAGTGAATTGGACACTACTCGCACTACACACCTGCACTCGCACTAATCACCTGCACTCGCAGTGAATTGGACACTACTCGCACTACACACCTACACTCCTACTAATCACCTGCACTCGCAGTGAATTGGACACTACTCGCACTACACACCTACACTCCCACTAATCACCTGCACTCGCAGTGAATTGGACACTACTCGCACTACACACCTACACTCCCACTAATCACCTACACTCGCAGTGAATTGGACACTACTCGCACTACACACCTGCACTCGCACTAATCACCTGCACTCGCAGTGAATTGGACACTACTCGCACTACACACCTGCACTCGCACTAATCACCTGCACTCGCAGTGAATTGGACACTACTCGCACTACACACCTGCACTCGCACTAATCACCTGCACTCGCAGTGAATTGGACACTACTCGCACTACACACCTACACTCCTACTAATCACCTGCACTCGCAGTGAATTGGACACTACTCGCACTACACACCTACACTCCCACTAATCACCTGCACTCGCAGTGAATTGGACACTACTCGCACTACACACCTACACTCCTACTAATCACCTGCACTCGCAGTGAATTGGACACTACTCGCACTACACACCTACACTCCTACTAATCACCTGCACTCGCAGTGAATTGGACACTACTCGCACTACACTCCTACACTCCCACTAATCACCTGCACTCGCAGTGAATTGGACACTACTCGCACTACACACCTGCACTCGCACTAATCACCTGCACTCGCAGTGAATTGGACACTACTCGCACTACACACCTACACTCCTACTAATCACCTGCACTCGCAGTGAATTGGACACTACTCGCACTACACACCTACACTCCCACTAATCACCTGCACTCGCAGTGAATTGGACACTACTCGCACTACACACCTACACTCCCACTAATCACCTGCACTCGCAGTGAATTGGACACTACTCGCACTACACACCTACACTCCTACTAATCACCTGCACTCGCAGTGAATTGGACACTACTCGCACTACACACCTACACTCCTACTAATCACCTGCACTCGCAGTGAATTGGACACTACTCGCACTACACACCTACACTCCCACTAATCACCTGCACTCGCAGTGAATTGGACACTACTCGCACTACACACCTACACTCCTACTAATCACCTGCACTCGCAGTGAATTGGACACTACTCGCACTACACACCTACACTCCCACTAATCACCTGCACTCGCAGTGAATTGGACACTACTCGCACTACACACCTACACTCTCACTAATCACCTGCACTCGCAGTGAATTGGACACTACTCGCACTACACACCTACACTCCCACTAATCACCTGCACTCGCAGTGAATTGGACACTACTCGCACTACACACCTGCACTCCCACTAATCACCTGCACTCGCAGTGAATTGGACACTACTCGCACTACACACCTACACTCCCACTAATCACCTGCACTCGCAGTGAATTGGACACTACTCGCACTACACACCTACACTCCCACTAATCACCTGCACTCGCAGTGAATTGGACACTACTCGCACTACACACCTACACTCCCACTAATCACCTGCACTCGCAGTGAATTGGACACTACTCGCACTACACACCTACACTCCCACTAATCACCTGCACTCGCAGTGAATTGGACACTACTCGCACTACACACCTACACTCCCACTAATCACCTGCACTCGCAGTGAATTGGACACTACTCGCACTACACACCTGCACTCGCACTAATCACCTGCACTCGCAGTGAATTGGACACTACTCGCACTACACACCTGCACTCCCACTAATCACCTGCACTCGCAGTGAATTGGACACTACTCGCACTACACACCTACACTCCCACTAATCACCTGCACTCGCAGTGAATTGGACACTACTCGCACTACACACCTACACTCCCACTAATCACCTGCACTCGCAGTGAATTGGACACTACTCGCACTACACACCTGCACTCGCACTAATCACCTGCACTCGCAGTGAATTGGACACTACTCGCACTACACACCTGCACTCGCACTAATCACCTGCACTCGCAGTGAATTGGACACTACTCGCACTACACACCTGCACTCCCACTAATCACCTGCACTCGCAGTGAATTGGACACTACTCGCACTACACACCTGCACTCCCACTAATCACCTGCACTCGCAGTGAATTGGACACTACTCGCACTACACACCTACACTCCCACTAATCACCTGCACTCGCAGTGAATTGGACACTACTCGCACTACACACCTACACTCCCACTAATCACCTGCACTCGCAGTGAATTGGACACTACTCGCACTACACACCTACACTCCCACTAATCACCTGCACTCGCAGTGAATTGGACACTACTCGCACTACACACCTGCACTCGCACTAATCACCTGCACTCGCAGTGAATTGGACACTACTCGCACTACACACCTGCACTCCCACTAATCACCTGCACTCGCAGTGAATTGGACACTACTCGCACTACACACCTACACTCCCACTAATCACCTGCACTCGCAGTGAATTGGACACTACTCGCACTACACACCTACACTCCCACTAATCACCTGCACTCGCAGTGAATTGGACACTACTCGCACTACACACCTACACTCCCACTAATCACCTGCACTCGCAGTGAATTGGACACTACTCGCACTACACACCTGCACTCGCACTAATCACCTGCACTCGCAGTGAATTGGACACTACTCGCACTACACACCTGCACTCCCACTAATCACCTGCACTCGCAGTGAATTGGACACTACTCGCACTACACACCTACACTCCCACTAATCACCTGCACTCGCAGTGAATTGGACACTACTCGCACTACACACCTACACTCCCACTAATCACCTGCACTCGCAGTGAATTGGACACTACTCGCACTACACACCTACACTCCCACTAATCACCTGCACTCGCAGTGAATTGGACACTACTCGCACTACACACCTACACTCCCACTAATCACCTGCACTCGCAGTGAATTGGACACTACTCGCACTACACACCTACACTCCCACTAATCACCTGCACTCGCAGTGAATTGGACACTACTCGCACTACACACCTGCACTCGCACTAATCACCTGCACTCGCAGTGAATTGGACACTACTCGCACTACACACCTACACTCCCACTAATCACCTGCACTCGCAGTGAATTGGACACTACTCGCACTACACACCTGCACTCCCACTAATCACCTGCACTCGCAGTGAATTGGACACTACTCGCACTACACACCTACACTCCCACTAATCACCTGCACTCGCAGTGAATTGGACACTACTCGCACTACACACCTACACTCCCACTAATCACCTGCACTCGCAGTGAATTGGACACTACTCGCACTACACACCTACACTCCCACTAATCACCTGCACTCGCAGTGAATTGGACACTACTCGCACTACACACCTACACTCCCACTAATCACCTGCACTCGCAGTGAATTGGACACTACTCGCACTACACACCTACACTCCCACTAATCACCTGCACTCGCAGTGAATTGGACACTACTCGCACTACACACCTACACTCCCACTAATCACCTGCACTCGCAGTGAATTGGACACTACTCGCACTACACACCTACACTCCCACTAATCACCTGCACTCGCAGTGAATTGGACACTACTCGCACTACACACCTGCACTCGCACTAATCACCTGCACTCGCGTGAATTGGACACTACTCGCACTACACACCTACACTCCCACTAATCACCTGCACTCGCAGTGAATTGGACACTACTCGCACTACACACCTACACTCCCACTAATCACCTGCACTCGCAGTGAATTGGACACTACTCGCACTACACACCTACACTCCCACTAATCACCTGCACTCGCAGTGAATTGGACACTACTCGCACTACACACCTACACTCGCACTAATCACCTGCACTCGCAGTGAATTGGACACTACTCGCACTACACACCTGCACTCGCACTAATCACTCGCACTCGCACTAATCAAAGTGAAACCAGGCCTTTACTGACCTTACTATGGGACTAGGTCGATTTGTGTAAGATTGTCCCCTTAAATTTATTATTATTATAAATAAATAATTGCTTTAATGTACGATTCCTTTTCTTTTAGCTGTGTGTTCGGTTGTGGTCAGGATCACGAGAGTTCGTATCGTATTCGTATATATATATGCTGTCAAATTTCCATCAGAACTTTAATATACCGCAGTGCTTTGGTTCGTGTTGGGTGCCTGTCATTTCGTCTTATTGGTAAGTTTTATTAATGCATTGACAAAAAAAAGGTGAGTAGAAATACAATAAATAAAGAAGCGGCATTTGTATTATTTATTTTGTCTCAGCATATTTCATTGGTACATTGTTAAAGATTTATCCATTATAGTGTTCGCCATAATTCATCATTAAATATAATATACAACTCTTTATTTTAAATTATGCACACATGAATGCACGATTAATATACATAATTTATATTATTTCGTATAAATAACCATACACGGTACAAGTCGTGATAAAAGATATGGATACAGATTTATAACAATGTATAAACAAGTGAACAACTTTGAACGGTGTTAGAAATAACGCTAGATAATTATTAATGATAGAAAATGTTCAAATAGTACAGATTATACATATATTATATAGATATGTAGCGTAGTGCTTAGCTAAAACATCCGCAGGCGCGAAATATGTACAACAACCGAATTATACATACATGGTTATACACACGTTCACGTGGACTAATCAGTGGCAATACATGTTAAGTACATACGAATGGTTATTATTAGGAATCGCAAGCTAATTCTGGATTTATATGTGAAAAGGTTTAAACATGACTGGGTATACCGAAGCGATTATTTAAAGGACTTAATATGAATCCCTTGTACGAAGTGAGCAAACTCGAAATAGCCTACTCGAAGCGAATGCTCCCGGCGGCGACCACCATCCGGGAACCAATAACCGTCCGACCCTAGCGCCCGTTCAACTTAAAAAAAAGTTTGGCAATGGCAACCTAGAGGGAAAGGGAATAAAACCGACTGTTGCGAAAATAGTCCTTTGAACCGGACAGCTATTTATATTGCTATGAGAATACATTATTACTTTCCGTAGCTGAGACAAAATATTTTGCCAAACTTTTTTTTGCTCCCAACAGACACTTCAATCATTAACCATGTTAGTTTATTTTAAATCAACAACGCAATAAACAATCTTAGTTAACCGTCTTAGATATTGTTTCAAAAATAGTATCTACTTAGCAGAAATTATGAAGATGCAGGATATAAATAAAAAGATACCTACACAGGTTGGTTGCAACTTTCATAGAAGCAGTCTTGTCGGATGTAGAACGAGCTAGCTTTTAATTTGTTTACAATATACCTACTTAGGCAAGGATTTATTTATTGGAAATACATATATCCAAAATCCAACGATTTATCAACATCAATTCAACAATTATTTTCATAATAACACAAGATTTGTCCGCAAAGACGAACACTGCGCTATCGCGTAACATATATTTTGTACGCCATTGTGTCTAAAATGAAAGAAAACATTAAAGTCACTAAAACTTTTACAATCGTTCACTAACTCGGTAGACCACTGACATTAGACGTTGTGTCAAAGTATTGACCATTTTTTCATCTAGTCCGAGGTATACTGGCCTTAAGACGTTGCTTCTACCAAACTATCCGACATAGTCCTGGCCACATATACAGTGTCAGGATGTGAATTGTGTGCGTGTTGAATGTGTATAATACAGTGCCCAATGAAGCTACTGTACCTAAATATGCCATTAGTACCTACTGTATATGTCGGTGGCAGGCACATGCAGTAGGCACATCAGTGTACTTGGTTATCCTACCATTTCCACCTTGTGTGGGTAGAACGTGTGATTGTACATTACATATATCGGCGGTAATTATGTTTACACAAGTTTTGTAAATGTCAATGATCTACATAAATCGATCGTGAATGAACACATAAAATTTGTGTCAATATTCTTATAATAGTTAACTTATAAACTTAAGCACAAAACCAATGATCCAATAGATAGGTATATCTATCAACCGATTCAGTCTGAATTGGCGTATAACGTATTAGGCCAGTCATATTTGACCAGAAAAATTGCTAAAATCGTAAGCTAACGGCTAGTTGTGCTATTTTAGTAGGACCATACTACCGATAGGTACCGTATATCCAAGTTTGCAGCAGAACTGGAAAAATCACGAAATGTTCGCATTTTTTTTTAGTATTGTAAATATAAAACCTAAACTCCGCAGTTTTTAAAATAAAAATGCTACAATTTGAGAGAGAACCAGCTCTGTACGTTTAATACTTACCGAGGTAGCTTTCCAAAACTTTTTGTTCTTTAGCCAACTGAGCCAAATATTCACTGAGCCATTATAAATCCTAAACTGTTATTTTAACTTTACTTAACTTACTTTAAAAAATATGAAATAAACCTAATAATGATTTCGAAATACCTATTTAACGATACCCAAAATTACATAATTAGTCGACTTATTTTACTTTCATTTTTACAGGATGGCGTCTGTTGGCCGCCATTTTTCGTTTTGTATTTGTTTTTGATTACAGCACGGCTATCACGCGACGTAGCGCGAGCTCTCTCGATTTTTCTCGCACTATCCGTCTCTCTCTTATTAGAACACTTAGAACAAGAGGTATAGTCCGAGAAAAATCGAGAGTATGTCGCGGCCTTCCCATGATAGACGTGCTGTTCATTTCATTATACTCACCGGCAACAAAATCGGCCCAAATTAGAAAAATGCATTTAATTATTCAAAACATTATTTAATCTATTCAATTTATAGTTTGAAATCACGAAAAGTTTTTGGGCCTTTTCTGCTGGTGAGTGTATGTATGATTCAATAATGTCGAACCACACGTTTGATCTCTAGAGTGCCACAAAGGCACACATATGTAATTTATGTAGGTATGTACGTTAAACGAATTTCAATTAATTGTTATTTTAAATAATTCACAGATAGAGAACTCGATACTCGTTAGCGTAAGCCGTCATTGTCAAACTCATGGTAAGCGTACTGGTAGTGTTCCTAACAACATAAGTATAAAAAAATCACAACTAGCCGTTAGGTTGCGATTTTAATGTTCGATATGACTGACCTCACACACCTCTGATATGATTGTAACACACTTTCAGTAGCGTTAAACAACTTTATATCTCATAACTTTTTATCCATAAGTATTTTAATGTACTATAAAACATTGCAATTCATTTTAATGAGATATTATGTTAACTGACACGATAATACTAACTGGAGTTCTATTGCCGGTGGCATCACTAAAGTGAAAAAAACAATCTGTGAAATGGTCTAGCATCTTTAGCATAAATACTTATAACTGGAACCTCAGTAGTTCAGTACTGGATCACAGAGTAGCAAGAGATAAGAGCTGAGGGATACCGACGTTTTCCGTAATTTTACTTACCATAACGAGAGAATGCCATAAATTATGGAAATCATTGGTAACACCTGCACGTCTATCATGAGACGGCCGCGACATACTCTCGATTTTTCTCGCACTATACCTCTTGTTCTAAGTGTTCTAATAACTTAATAAGAGAGACACGGATAGTGCGAGAAAAATCGAGAGAGCTCGCGCGCCGTCTCATGATAGCCGTGCAAAGCTGAATTATATCTACGCACACGTAGCATACAAGCGTTTGTCGCCGACATAACACATCCCTTATGCGCTGTTTACTCTTTGATTAGTGCGAGTTCATACATTTGCTGCAAGTGCGAGTACGTTTTGTATGGACTCGCACTAATCAGTAATCAATGTGTAAACAGGCCCTTATCCGCATCGAAGTTGGGGTTTTATAAAAGTTATTGAAAATGTGCACATCTTGGATAGGGACCGAGCAATGCTGATGACACATACCTTAGGTGATAGATAGGAATACATATTTAGGTATAATATTATTTTAAAATTATATGAACCAGCGTAGTTGGTAACTTTCGATGATCTTTGGATTCCGTGGTCTGAACGAACATTATCGAATAATAAGTAGGATCTTTCAATAGTTTGAATATGCAGGTTCAAAGAAAAACAATTTGAAGGTAGAACTTTTCGAAATTCCTTAGTGATAAATGACGCAGAATTATTAATGCAGTACAATTATTATTATAGAATGATAAAGATGGTATCACGTCTACTATCACAGAATATTATTAATTTCGAGAATATCGTGGGGGCCCTCTGACCCGGTCGCACAAGATGTCTACGTCAGATAGTTTAAGTTTAACGGCTAGGCATGCTAACCTGTTACACTAACTTCAATAATACGCAGAAATTATTATTATAATGCTGGTATCACTTTGATGTACCTACGAGAACTTTGATTCACGTGAATATGGTAAATTTAGTCTGGTATTTATTCTGGCAGTTTAACTCGTAAGGACCGGACCATAGACAATTCAAATTGGTATCGATTCACCAAGTTATCAGCAGTCCTTATGCTTTCTGCTGTTGACGTTGTGTCTGAATCCTCCCATTAGAGGACGGAGTGCCGGAGCCGCGTCCCGTCGCGGATGTCGTTCGTCGACTAACAGCATCCTCAATGTCTTTTGAATACAGTTCTTGGTCAGAAGGACGGTTGCAACAGGACATCTTTACAATTGTGTATATCATTATTTTATTTGAAACAGACTAGTTAGTATTTAAACAATACTTATAATAAGAGAGATTTGAAGGTTTAATTCCTGTTTGTAAGAAAGGAAAACTCACAGCTAGCGATCGTAAACATAACGTAGAAAATTACAACAACTATGCCACGAGGACTGTAAAGTAACAACTAGACAATAACTTCATTATAATTTCATATCTATACATACGACAATATGCAGTTACAATGCTATAATGTGTAAACAATTTATATAATCTAACAGACGGGCAAGAAGTCCGAGAGATAGAAAACGTACACGACTAGCTCGAGGCGGATGGCTCCACCCCGACCGTGGAGAGGTAACTATCGAGACAGCACTAATATGGAATATTCACTAGACTGTGCGTTTATTGAATTCTTTTAATATTTACATTTCTTACAGTACTCTCGTCGGTATGTAACAAACCATTCGGTCAGGGCGCGGTGATCCGAAACGCGGGGCTCGCGCGGGCGAGCGGCGGGCGCGGCGCGGCGCACGCGCGTCACGCGGCGGCGCGGAGCGTCGCGGGGCCGCGGAGCCCGGGGCGCCGCCATTATTTGCCGCCCAGCCCGAACTTCATGAAGATCAGCTCCTTCCCTTTGCTGAGGATATCGCCGCCGGGCGCGGTCATCTCGGTGAACTTCTGCATGAGGTTGGGCTGGGTGGTGGGCGGCTGCTGCTGCGCGGGCGTCTGGAGCGGCTGCACGGCGGGCTGCGGGACCACGGCGGGGCCGGCGCGGCGCGCGGGCGACGCGGCCGCGGGCGGCGCGGCGGCCGGGCTGGAGCCCAGCGAGCCCAGCCCGGCCAAGCCGCCCAGCGCGCCCGTGGCGGGCGACTGCACGGGCGTGCCGACGTTACCAGCGCTCGTGCGCGCGATCGTGCTCGCCGGCGGCGGCGCGGTCGCCACGCCTCTCGCCCTCGCCTGCGGCATCCCACGACATTACTCCCCGACAGTGGTGAACTCGCGATCACACGTGCCGGGCACCTTTTGGCGGCCCCGTTATCACCGTAGCAAAGCGTGTCTCTCTCGGAAGGATAAACTTAAAAGCGACGCATTGGACGCTTTGTCTACGGCGAGAAATGACATAAGCATTTTGTTATGAGCTGCGGCCGAAAAATACGCCCCGACTGCGAGTATTTACACGGCAAGTGTGATCTAAGGGTGAGTTCAGATTAACGCAATGCATCTTGTCGATCTCCACTACTAGAGACCTGTCGTGATCTTCTATTATCTACTTACCTATTTAGGGCGGTAAAATGCTCTACTTAGTGGAATGCTTAGTGTCAACCGACAAAATGCGCTGCTCCGGGCAAAGACCATTTTATTTTAATTTTATTGGGGAAATAGGTAGTTATAAAGTATATATTAGTAAAGTTTGCAGTTATCTTTTAACAGTGGAATTTTCTCTTTCAGTTTTTGAATATTATATTTGCTTCATGCAGATTTCGTACTTAAGTGACAATTTGTTATTTCAATTATTGCAAATAGGTTGAAAAACTACTTAAGTACAATTTTTACATAAAAAAGAAAAAATGTGCAATAATTTAAAACATGCATGCCATTCAACAAAGCGAGTGAGAAATGCTTAGAGGAAAATGTTATTTGATGTGATGAACTACTTTACGAGTAGGCATCAAAGTGGACACTACATTAATGTTTGTAATGGTTAGAGGATACTGAAAAGTGTGTTCATTTGTACGTTCTTAGTACATATCATGCCTTTGGTTAGCTACAACATAAAACATTCAAATAAAATGAAGCGCTTTGCGATTATATCAGTATTTATGTTCAGCGGTCTCATTGTATTTTCCGTCTTTGAGGCTTAGGTGCTATTATTCCGTATTTAAATTACCGGAAACCTGAGCAGAGTCGATACATCAGTGAAATAACTAACTGTGAATTGTAATTCTTATTCACTCCTCTCCAGTAAAGCATTACCTAGTAATCGCATAACACTTGAAAGGATCACACTCACACCCCTCTGAGAGATTGTCATACTATATGGTGAATGGTATATGGTATATATCTGATGTGAGTGAAGTATACGCCAGTGTCAGTTTGTACTAGTCGCTGTATGGTAGCCCAGTAAGGCATGATGCTAGTGGAGGCTCGGCATGGCCGTAGTCCCTATGGACCGACTGAGCGTTGGCGTCGGACTATCAGACTGTACCAAGCCCTCAAGATACACTGAGCGTAACAATGGTTCGCAAGGTAAACATATATAAATAAAGAAAATAATGAAGAAAAGAAAATAGTGAGAAAATAAACGTAGAGATGAAGTGACAGTTCAACAAAAACGACTATAGTATCGTTGCATAGTATATTTGAAACAGTATTGTTGTGGGTCGATTATATACCGTATTATTTTTACCTGAGAATTCACCTGTTCTGGATTACTGGCGCAAGTGTTGTTGTCTAACTGAGAAGGGGGAAGAGGGCAGGCATCTAGCAAACAGACAATACACACAACATATATAGTGACCACAGACAACCACTTGAATCTTGGATCACACCTCACGCACACCGTGACTTCTGTGCTGAGTATGTTGCGTGTATTTGTACAGAGCCTACCCACTCTCGTGGGTCTAACGAGTCAAACTGTGACCACATATGTGGGGTTACACTTGAAAATAAAATAAAACAGGACAGAGAGTTGGATAGATAACGTAGACAAAAATAATATAAGGTATCCTTAAACGTACCGTGACGAAAACACTGTAACTTTGGTTAGCTCCCGTACATGTGTATAATGGGATTACCAGGATTGTCGCTGAGTTATGGCAGTTATGGTAAATCCGAGTGAATCCAGAACGTTCTTTGAACGATGTTTGTGACTGTGTAATCCAAGATAGTGTTAATTAGCAAAGTGTACACCAAGAGTCTTTGTGCTCCGTAGATTGCAACCGGACTCGCGTTGTACAAAACATCCCGTTTAACTTAACAATTTAGAATATTATTATCTCAGACATAGGTATAATTAGTCGGCCTTTATATCTAGCATGAAAAGTTATTAATTTCAAGATGTGTTAAATTTATTTCAAGTCAATATTTGACTGGACAGATACCTAGTTATTCCTATGTAGAACCGCGAGTACTAAATCTTGATCACACTTATGTGCGCTGTATCAAATATGTAAATGCAATGCTCTGTCAATCGTATTAATGCTCCGTCAGTGTGATCAAGATGGAGGGATGGAACGGAACGTTGTCTCGAGAGTGAACTCGTGACCGCCGAAGCGAGTCCCGTCGCAATCGCAATCGCAACACCGTGTACAGGAAAGATGATAGAGGGTACCAGAGCGAAATAGCTAGCGTCTCTCAGTAGTCACATAGCAAGTCCAAGGTGCAAACATGAAACACTCAAAGCTCTCAGTGATCCGGACCGAACCTAATCGTCATCACTGAACTTACCAAACTCTTTATTTTATTATCTTTATACAGCTAACAGGGAGAGTAACTAGGACAGCGAATATTGAAAAGCCGGTCGCGGCTAGGGTTACCATTGGGAAGGCGAAGGGATGGGCCAGTTGAGAAAGGACGCAGGGACCTATATCACCGTGTTACGTTGCGAGCCTGGGGTTCACCTTTAGCGTTATAGGAGTTTTAAGTTTCGTCAGGCGTTGGTAACCCTAGTCGCGGCTCTACACAGTACATAGAGAGCGTGGTTGGCGGTACCTTTCCTCTGCTGGTTGCGCGGCGCGGGAGCCACGTTGTCGCGTGGCGGCGGCGGCGGGCCACGCGCGCCCGGGCCCGGCGCCGCGCCGCCGCCCCCACCCCCGCCGCCGCCGCCGCCCCCGCCCCCGCCCCCGCCCCCGCGCCCGCGCGTCGGCGCGCCGCGCGGCCCCACCACTCCGCCTGCGGAACACGTATCTAGATATGGCCCAAGCGTTTCCTCTGAACAGAGCTTTTCTATCGAAGATAACAGGACTGCACGATTCCGTCGAATTAGCATGGGACATTGAAATTGAATGCTCGTAGATTACCTATATACATAATAATAATAATTTATTGATAATCTTCATCATCTATGTTTCGGAATTCGAATTTTGGAATAGGTACCAAGTACTAATGTGTAGTGTAATAGTGTAAGAGTGTGTTTAAGTTAATATAATAAAATGCTGTTTCAATCGAATGGCTATTACTGGCTGCAATTTTATTTTTAACCCGACCCGAATCTACAGTGGCCTCTAAATTTCCTCATTTTATTTAGGTGTCGCTAAAACACTTTGCTATTCTATGAGCAGCTGTCATAATCAAATGACAGCGCTAATTTGAATCTGACGTTTCTTATTTTAGGCGGTCTATTCAACTTAGCTTAGCTGCCTAAATGCTAATCTAAATATGTCGTTTTTAATCTGCCGCCTAAATTATGTCTAGAAATTAGACTATTTAGTTTTAGGCTATTTAAGCCATGTGCACGTAGAATCGGGTCCAATTATCCAGCCTCTCTAGACCTGTACATCCACTGCATCATTTAAACACAATATTAAAATTTATCTAATCAACCTCCAAACATCAAACATCTAATGCATAAGCGGACAATCCACTTAAATGACATCATACCTACACCTAGACCTGATTTGTAAACACTTGATCGACCATTGACCTCTCTTTCTCATATATTAAGTTCTGTTACGTACCAGACCCGTGTGGTGTCTGGTAAGAATTTCACCACCCCCTTTCTTCCCGTGGGTGTCGTAAAAGTCGACTAAGGGACCAGGGTTGAAGTGTGTTGTGGGCGATGGCCTAGCAACCTATCACTGCAATATCACATTTTGTCGATCTCACATGTATGCTAAAAGTGACGCTGGAACATACGTTTCATGTGCTCTGCCTAAACGAAACGTGCTTTTGCCTTTTGGGAATAAAAAGGCGTGAATTGTATGTATGTTAAGTTTAAGTTTTAATTACAAGTTATTTTTTAAGATCTTTACTGTACTCGTACCTATCTCTCTCTGGGTGCCCGGTGGCATATGCTGAGTGGCATCCATTTTGGTGAATACCAATTAAATAATTCTCTTAGTAGAGTAACATGACACCACACCAAAAAAATATATTTCTTTCTTTCTTTCTCTCTGTAAGTGCACCAACCTTGGCCGGGCTGCCCGGGGCCCGCGTACTGGTCGTTCGCCTCGGCGAGGAAGTTGCTCGGCACGAGTCCGCGCACGCCCTCTATCTCCGCCATGTAGAACCCATCGTCGTCCATCTCGCCGTATACGTGGATTATCTGCCCCGTGTGGAAGCTTAGCTCCGCCTGAAAAGATATCGTATAAGGTCAGTTCGTGTACGTGCGCCACCGGGGAAAGTGCGTCTCATTCATCATTCAGTCATCTAATTCAATATCAATGCAACTAACTTGTTTTAGTTTGTTGCATGAATGTAAGATGTCGTTATTTGTCAAATATCTGTAGATCTCGATATGTTTGATGAAATGTGCACTCGCCCCCGGGGCACACCTACCCCGGGGGCGCACTTGCCCCCTCTGAACTTACACTGGTTTACTTCAGGTGGCGTCAATAGACAGCAATTAATAAATGAACAGCGGAAGGCTGCTGTAGGTATGCGACTGGCGTAGAGCTGGTCATTGTGGTACTCTTTGGCAGGCCTATTTCCAGCAGTGCCAATGGACGCCATTCGGCTGATATAAATAACTAAATATAAATAATAAATCGCACATTTAGAACGGAACTGACCTAACTAAAAAAAGTCAAGTGAGTTATATACATATAGATCGACTCTAAACGACCTATTGCAAGATAAAATGTTTTCTTGCGTTGCCCCTAAAAATTGTGATTTTGGATTAGGTCGGTTCCGTTCTAAAGGTGCGAAATATTAGGGAACAATCTTACACAAATCGACCTAGTCCCAAAATAAGCAAAGCTAGCTAGCTGGTTCTATGGGTACTATTAGACTACGATAAACATACTTATAAATAAATACTTAATACATATATATTCGCGCCCATCACACAAATAAATGCCCTTACTGGAATTCGAACCGAGGATCTCTTGCTTCGTCAACTAGGCTAATGTGGTCGTCGATATATGATAATGATGATAGGTCTTGGTAAGTTCAGTGCAATTTATAAGTGCGAATACTGACGATATATATTTTATTTATTTAAACTTTATTTATTTATTTAAACTTTATTGCACAAATAAGAAGTACAAATGGCGGACTTAATGCCTTAAGGCATTCTCTACCAGTCAACCACAGGGCTAAACAGAAAAGCTTATAGGTGCAGGCAGCTGACAAAGAAAACACAAATGGAAAGGATAAGGTAGCCAATGAAATACATTTCCTAATATAATAAATAAGTACATTTCCTAATATAATAAATAAATACATTTACTTACATAAATACAAAAATATAATATACATACATACATATTACTTTGCGTACCCAGTGCAAAAAAACTATGCCACTAAACTAACCAGAGATATCGTTGAGAAGATGCTTGCGCAACATGCGCTTGAAGGTGAGTTTCGTTTGAGCTTGTCTGATAGTAAGCGGGAGAGCATTCCAAAGCCGAATGGCCTGGACAGTGAAGGAATTACTCATAAATCCAGTGCAGTGAGAGGGGACTACAAGCTTCAGGCTACGGGACTGGCGTAGAGTACCACCAGGTCGGGCGGTTACAAATTTAAATTTAGACCTAAGATAGCTAGGCGCAGCAGGGTCGAATAATATGGAAAACAGCGTACAGAGAACTCGTAATGACCTTCGTTTACGAATGGGGAGCCATTTAAGTTGACGGCGAAAAGTTGATATGTGGTCATATTTACGAAGTCCGAAAATAAATCTGATGGAGTTATTAAGTAGACGCTCTAGTCTGTCCAGGGAAACCTGGGTAATATTAGTGTAGCACACATCAGCATAATCAATAATAGGCATAATGAGAGCTTGAACTATGAGAGTTTTAGTGCGGACAGGAAGAAAATGTTTGAAGCGGTAAAGCGCTCTAAGTGTGTTAGTCACTCTGCGGCAAACGTCAGACACTTGAGGTTCCCACGTTAGCCCGCTGTCAAATATCAGCCCCAGGTCTTTCACTTGCGACGACAGGGGAATAAGAACATCCTCGTAGAAGATCGGATTCAGGTTGGAGACGTCGGTTAAGGCAAGTAGGCGAGGGCTACCGAGCAGTATGGCCTGGCATTTACTTGGGTTAACGGCAATCCCAAAAGAGCGAGACCAAGTAGAAATTCGTTTCAAGTCATCGTTTACATCCCCTATCGCACGATCCAGATTTCAAACGCTCGCTACATATATTTATTTTATTTATTTAGAATCACATCATCAGCCTATATACGTCCCACTGCTGGGCACAGGCCTCCTCTCATGTATGAGAGGGAATGGGCAGTTGTCCCCACGCTGGCCCAGTGCGGATTGGGGACTTCACATACACCTTTGAATTTCTTCGCAGATGTATGCAGGTTTCCTCACGATGTTTTTCCTTCACCGAAAAGCTAACGGTAAATATGAAATCATATTCCGTACATAAGTTCCGAAAAACTCATTGGTACGAGCCGGGATTCGAACCCACGAACGCCGTTTGACAGCCGCATGCCTGAACCACTGGGCTACCGTAGCTTATTTAGAATAATAATAATAAATCAAGTCTATATACGTCCCACTGCTGGGTAGGTACAGGTCTCCTCTCACGGATGAGAGGGAACGGGCAGTAGTCCCCACGCTGGCCCTGTGAGGGTTCGACCCTTTTGAATTTATTCGCAGATGTACATATGCAGGTTTCTGTCACGATGTTTTCCTTCACCGAAAAACTACTAAAACGGTATTAAGTACATGCAGTACGTATAAGGTAAGTTAGAAGTTCGTTCGTACCGAGTCACTTACGTCAGCGTCCACGTTGGGGCTCAGCTCCTGCGGGTCGTAGTCGAACAGCGCCACCATCCGGCGCACGGGCTGGTTGGCGTACGAGTCCGTCCAGCGATCCCGCGGCTTGCTCGCCGCCGCCTGCCCCGCGTCCTGCTCCGACACCTCCACTACCATGTTGTGGGGCACGTAGCCGCGCCGCCCACGGCACTCACCCCAGTAGAAACCGTCCGCATCCTTGTCTCCCCACACCTGCACGATGAAACAACGATGACATTCTATACGAGGTGTCATCATGCCAATGCCAACTTCTGTGCCTAATATCATGTAATTTTAAAGACGACATAAAGAAATGATTCCCAGTTTGAACGACAAAACCAAGAGTGAATGACACACCTTAATGATGTCCCCATCGCTAAACGGCAGTTCTTCATCGCAGCTCTCCGGGTTAGGGCTCATGGTGGCCGGATCGTAATCGAAGAGCGCCATGAAGAACCGACTTCGCTTGGACTGCGGGTGCTGCGGGTGACGCGGGGCGGCGCCCCTGGGCCCGGGCGGGGCGCCCCCGCGCGGCCCGTACGCACCCTGCTGTCCTTGTTGTTGCTGCTGTGGACGCGATCACAGGTTACATTCAGACCAATCCCGTGACAGCCAGCAGGGAAGTGGGCAAAGGAAGTATATCAAAGCCTTATCCAAACAAACAAGTCCGAATTCAATGGCTAATTTCAGGAAACGATGACCTTGTTCACACTTATGCCCTCGCGTGACCTCCAAGCAGTGTGAACGAGCTCATGATTTTGCAAACTTTTTGGCAAATAAATAAGTATTGTAAGTTAGGGTAATATCGGAAGCGGGAAAGTGTGGAACCCGTGACTGCACAGGATACTTAACAACGTTTTCCGAACTCCCCCGGTTCAGACCTTGCCCCAACTTACCTTAAATGTTTTTATACTCTCGCTGCCAACTTCCCTGCTGGCTGCCGCGAAAGTGAGCTGAAGAAATTGTTCCCTAAAAGACAAGCATTAGAGGTTCATCGCAAAATGCAAGCAGAACTGTTCAATAAGACTCGAGTTGTAACAAGGTTAGAAAGGTAGGTACAAGTTGAAAAATGAACTACAAGTAGGTAGGTAAATCATGCCTCAATCTGACGAAGAAAAGTTAAAGGTTGGTTTCCAAAAGCTGATCGGGACAGTCAAAGATGAAGTTAGTAATGAGTAGGAAGGTCAAAGAACCTGGTGGGGATTAGGAGGACGGCCCCTCTCGTGGTGGTTCCTCGGCGGGGGGTTGTACGGCGGCTGCGAGCCGGCCGCGGGCCCCGGGGCGCCGGGGTACGGGGGCTGCTGGCTACTTGGGTACTGGCCGGCTGGCTGTGGTTGATAGGGGGGTTGCTGCGTGCCATGGTAGGCTTGTGTATTCGGGTACGGCGGACCCGATGGCTGCTGCGACGCTTGCGCTGGTTGGGACGGTTGCTGCTGACGTCCGTACGAACCAACACATTAATAAGGTTAGATTTTCCATAACAAAGCCAATAGCAATAGTTCAAGCTCATAGCCACAGTATTAATCCTTCATCGGCGTTATGCGTCAAGCGATAAAAACGTTACCTTCTCCTCGGGCGACAATTAGTAAAAGACATTCCGTTGTAGCTCTATTCAACCCCCATGCACAACGAAAGCTAGCGTGCAGCGCTTACACTTGGAACCAATCATTCAATAGCAGACAATACAATAAGTTAGTCGATCTTAATTCAGAAGTGCTTGACAACAAATGCGTTTCAACGGTTAAACAGATAGATAAACTCGTCCGGAATCCGGTAATATTATTTTTATTGAGTGTTAGCACCCCGACTAAGTCCTTAAGTTAACATTTATAGGTTGAGTGTGGTGGTGTGTGACGGGAGGTGTGGGTCGAGTGTCGCGTCGAAGCCAAGACAACATGCAGGAACAACCATACAAGACGGCGCGCATGCTCGAGTGAATGATCTGTATCGAGTGCTGTGGCTGTGGTCAAGGTTCTGGACTGGCCTACGGTCGAGCGTTGGACGGGCCTCGAGGAGTGCTTGTGTCACCCTGCGTGTCGGACGTCGGACATCGAGGACGTACAGTTACAAGTGAAGATGACAACACAGATACACCGAAAAGTGGAAACTCGTGATTGGGATAAATTCCGCAAAAAGTTGAAATTGAGAGAGCTTTGTGATAGGTGAGCACATCGATGACAGCTAGGAGAGATCGCAGACCTGCTGGCGGCGGCGTTCGTCCTCCTCACTACCCAGCTCCGCCGCTCCCTCTTTAGTGATTTCGATGGCCGGTATCCCCGATTGCTGATACCACACGGTCATTCAATATTTAGCACAGAACAAATTTACTCTCAATCAGGATAAAAGAATATCAAATTAAATGTTGTATGAAACAAGTGCTGACGGGATGGTCCATGTTGATGGCGAATGTAAAAACAAAAACATGATGGCGTCGCTCGTGATCGTCGCATGGAACTTGTTGCGTCAACATATTTGATATTATACTTATATTAGAAGAACATGAAGCAGTTTCACTGACGCGTGTCTACAGTAGGTGTACAGACTCAACGAGTAGAGCAAGTGAAGCCGTTTAGGAAGCGAAGTGGAAGGTGGAAGTTATTTGCCGTGGAGTGGAAGCGACTTCTCCAATATAAGGTACTCGTGAATTACTGAAGCTACTTTTTCGTTGATCAGTTGATATTATTATATTTCCTCCAAGTACTATTTATTCCTCATGTGTTAGTCAACGCCGCGTTTTCGATGCAAGTGAGGGTTGATGTGTTTGTGAGTTGGGATTGGTATGAGTATGATTTAGATGTTAACATCATAGTATCTAAAAAAGTACATGTTAGTCTTGAAAGTCTCTACTGATTCAAGAACATTTCAAGACTGGAAAGTAGTGTCTAGGAATGATTGTCATTAAGTATATTTTATTTTGGGTAATGTATCTATATTTTAATCCCTCTATGAATCTATTAAAACTTCTAAGATAAAATCATCCACTGAAAGAATTGAGGAGAAAGTTAAAGTTTCCATATGAACAAAACTAAATATAGGCGTATTATATATATTTAAATATATCTCTGTTTTCTACAATCTCGTCTTGACTACTTTTAATGTGAATATAATATAGAAGCGGGTATTTATTTCATATGCTGATTATATGACTACTTTAGTATGTATATTACGATACTATTAGAAAACGGGCACACTGTGTAAGTTGATAACCAAATAATATCAGAACTCATTACGTAACTAATAACTCAAACGAAAGGCACTCTCAAAACAAACTCATTCTAAAGAAATCAAATAGGTGAATAAGAACGATAGAAAGAAACAAAAGAAGATATTTGAAAAGACGTGTTAAAATTCCTTACCGAAGGGGTTATTTTGTCGAATATACTCTTTAGGAGGCCTGTGCCGAATCCGCTCGCGGGCTACGGAAAGGTGTAATAGTTATGTGAGAGAGCGAGGTTAGGTTAGACTATAGGTGACATGATTCTATCATGAGCTTCATGGATGGTCTGTCTGTGTCACAAAGTACAAGCTCTTTAACTGTTCTATAGGTAGGTATATTTGTAAGGTGTCGTGCGTTGTATCGGGTATCGGCCAATAGCACTAGGACTACTACTGATCTAGTCGCAAGCATTAGGTATGCATTTAATTTTGAACGTTCGAGCCGAGTGCATAGCTATCGATGTCGCGCGTGGTTGTGTCGCGTCGCGCCGGCGCCTCGCGGAGACTATACAGACTGGACATGTGGGAGATGCCAGCGACAGAACCACAGGAGATAGTATAAAGAGTGCAGTTTGCAACACTGATGTGACGCGACAAACCGTCCCAGGCCGACCGCTTCCATGCCAAGAGAATACCAACATCAAACTTGAAGCGGACGCCAGGACCGTTTGTCGCGTTGGAAGAGAGCATATGACACTGATAATTATAATGATAGCTAAAGACACAGACGAAGAAGATCTTCAGAGATAAAATCAAAATATGAAGCTCAAGATCATATTAAAGAAAATGTACTGGCGAACTCAAATACGAAGGTACACACAAAATATAATACAACACTAATTTGCAAACCAATATGTAGACAAGGTGCCGTGACAACGAACATTTAGTTACATAGTTAATGATCACATTTAGCGTTTATAAGTAGGTAATAACTAGAGGGAATTTTAACACTTCAAATATTCAGGACGATATATAGAGGTTCATGTCAGAGTATCAAGAGTTTCTTTGCACTGAGTGAACATAGATCATTTATATTTATGGCATTGAGTCATGTTTGTAAAGAAGTAAAAGGTCACCTGAGCGGCGTGCGGGTCATGTCGGTTGGCGATGGGGAATATCTCTTTATCGGAGAGATTCTCGTCGTGCTCCAGCACCTGCTGGTGTTGCTGGTAGGGCTGCGGGCGCTGCTGGGCGCGGAAGCCCTGCGGCTGCCCCGGCGGCATGGGCCCCCGCGGCCCGCGGCTCACCACCCCGCGCAGCACCGCAGGCGGGATCGGCGTCGGCGCGCTGTCTCCCGACTGACTGTCGCGAGACTTTGTACGAACCTGGAAATAACAAATGTGTATTAGCCGAATACTATATACATTTATTGACCGTTGTACTAAGTGCAGTCAAGGTTCAACTGTAAAGGATACCTTTTATCAAGTGCATTTTTGAGTAGTTACATATATACTTAGATAAGTTGAAAGTGGATAAAATATTGCCAAAACGTAGCGTCCGGTAAGCCATAAAGCTACATCGAACCGTACTCACTGTGACACATTTGGGATTGAGGCCGATTAGCTTTCCGATGTCGATGAGCGCGTGGTCCCCGGTGGGAGAGTCCACGTCGGTCACCTTCTTGCCGTCCGCGTAGACCGCGTACCCGGTCACGGGCCCGGAGGCGGGCGGGCGCAACACTGGCTGCCACGTCACCAGCAGCGTGCCGTCCTGCGGGCCCGCTTCCACCTGCGACACCGCACCAATCACCACCAACAATCCAGCCAAGTATTCCTCATGCTAGCCAATTGGGTTTTGACAATATTTCTATCGCATGACCAGCTTCAAACACATCAACAAGCCACATGGACGTAAAAATGACAGAGGCGGGGGCGCTAGGTTAAACAACACAGGGAAGGAGCCATCAACTGAATTTTGTAGGTGAGCTGGATTTATGGTTGCGATTGACGCGACATCCTCAAAACGGTCGGGCGTGCTGTGTGCTCTGAGGTTGTGTTATTATTTGAAAGAAACAGGGTCGTGTTAGTTTTCGTGTATAAGTATATAAATATTTGATCCATCACACACTTTGTGGAGCGTTGGAAGCTGACTTCTAGTGCGTGTGCTGTCTGCTGTCTCCAAGTCATTGAAATAGTCCATTGCCCACATCATGTTTTGGAATGCCCGAAATTAATACATACAATTACATACAAATAAGTTACAATATCAGCGAGCGGGGAATGTGTGTGTACATAAATTTGGGTTAAAGCATGCTCGGTACACTTCATGCCGGCGGCAAGTCGTGAGTGTTACGTACCATGATCTCGTTCGGTGGGTCGGGAAGGCCTTTAGGAAGCGTTCGGAAGTCCGTATAGGCGCCGGGGGCCTCTTCTATAGGTATACCAGAAGGTGGCCCAGCTCTTAAGTGTTTCGCTCGGACTGTTACTCGGTATTGGGTGCTCGGTGACAAGCCGGTGATAGTGTGGCGGTACACACCCGGCTTTACAGTTCGAACCTGTTTGAAATGTATCATAATTTCATAGTCATCAATAAAAACTATGATTGAAGTAATAAATGAAGATATGGAGATCATCGTGGAAAACGTCCGGTCGGCCAGCCCATATAGCAAAGCCCTCAGAAATCTAGCTACCCTCGGGGCAGCCAACTGGGTTGAGGTGGCGCAGAATAGGGAAGAGTGGCGTTCTCTTACAAATGTATGTACTTAATGCTAAGAACAAACCTCAACATTATTGACGCAGACAACATGCTGATGGTTGGAGTTGGCCGGCAGCCAGGAGATGACGGCCTGGGAGCAGGTAACGCTGCTGGCTCTCACACAGGTCGGGCCCATGTTGGCCGTGTCCCGCCCGATGACCATAGTGCAGGCGGCGTCGCGGGACGTGCGACGGGTTACCGTCACTGACCGTACGCTAATTCGATGCGGCTGGAGAAAAAGGCAAATGTTAAAATGCTGCAGCAATGTTTTGTACCGGCTAGACCGGATCTAAGGCCTCATTTCCACGAACGTTTTCATTTACTTGTAGCGTTGATTCCAAGTTATATATATATATACGATTCGATCGGTGGCATCCAAACCATGACCATGAAATATGGAAGCAATTTGGTTAATGCCAAATTTATGTCCGTTAATGGAAAGGAAGTCTGGGAGTCTTACTTTACAACATTATGTGCCGTTCGAAAATGTATGCAATATAATTAAATTATTATGACCGCTAATAATATAATATATTGACAACATACATTTTTAGTATTCTAGGATAGCACCCAAGGACGAATTGATGTGACATTGGCTTATAATTATACAGTAAGAGCTCCAATTACTAGAAAAACTTAAAAAAGAAAATACTTAAAATACACGGCGACTTCTAATCCTTGAAATATGTGTGTGTGTTGAATGGCTAGGTATTTTGTATTGAATAATGGCTTCATTATAATTTCTTAATGCTTAAATTATAGATCGCCGATAAAAATCGTCGTGTAGATATAATTGATTACGATATAAGTACCTACCTTAATTGTAGTGTGAAAGTTACGAGTAAGAATTAACAAAGTGTGAAACCTAAAGATATCTAAAAGCAAAATGCACTCTCACGTAAATTCAGTCTACTTACGAATGGATACTTTAATATTTGAGATTATATCAGATAGGAACAACAGACGGCATTTGTGGTCTTAGAACAGTATAGTTAATGAAGTTAAAAACAAAGGCGCTTTCGTACGTATACCATCATATTTGTAAAACAAGATATTAATGATCTATCGACATAGTCTCAAAAATATATCCACGTTGCAATTCCAGTTTTCAATGAACTAAAATGCTTCACTTTAATTCATCATGAGAATGGTGTAATACTTAATACAATTTATGCTCCAAATCCTGGTGATAGAGGCGCCTTGAAAATACTAGAATACAAAATACATTACCAACTCTGAGGTCTAAGATGAATTGCCTCTATACTTACTACTAGTGATTTTGCCGGCGACTAATGACGAAGCACTCACATTGCAGAATATAAAAAAAACTAAAAGAATGTAAGTAATTCAAGTAAATTTGGTACGATGAATGAACTAAATACCTACACAAAAATAAGACTATATTAGATTTGTACAATGTTTACCCTGCCGACCGGGAATGCCTTGAAAATGTAAAATTGATGGTCTCATTTACTGGTAATTGATAGACAAGAAATCAGCTACTCATCAAGTATCTGTGGTTAAATACCTGCTAACTGAAATATTGGAAGTAGGTAGTATAGGGGCCAACGTTAACTATCCTTAAGTGTGGACAGTGTGGTGTACATTCAATGTCGTGTAACGTAATAATAGAAACAAAGTTTATAAATATGTAATAAACGAATAGATCAGTAGAGTGTAAATATTGAATGAAAGTGATTATAAATTAACTCTTGTTTAGTAAACATGTCAATATAATTAAACTTACATATTCATTTTAATTATACTTGAACAGTGCCTTAGCTACGAACTATGACGTGCGCCTTAACACTAGAAAGACAATCAAGACACTCACCCGATTAGAATCAACTCCTTCAACCAAAGCTCGCGTGCGTTCGGAAGCCTTCACAGTCGTCTTGAGCACTCCGTCGACGTACACATGGTAGCTCTCGATGTTAGCTTGCTGGACGCCCTCTGGTGCCGTCCAGCCGATGAGCACCGACTTGTTCAGCTGGCGCTCCAAGGTCAGCTGCCGGGGCGCCGGCACTAGCGACGAGAAAAACAGCTCGGCTGTCGTGAATCGCAATCGCGAGGGCGTGCGAGGACATGCGAAGCGTGCGGCCGGGTCCAGGGAAGATAAAGGGATCGCTGTTGATTGCTATGTCTAACGCTATAAGCTATGAGACAGTTGTAAGTGTCTTTGCTATGTTTGCTTTATCCCTAGATGATCCAACATTACACTCTATGGAGGTTTGATGGTAATGATGAATCAGTATCTAGGAAGCTTAGCAACTCTAAAAATCAATAAAGTGGCGTTCTATGTCAGGGTTGCTAAAGCTGGAGCAAAGGTGCTTTTCAAACTGTGAGTAACTATAACTATGTTATTTATTTCTATGCTAAAAGAGCTCCTTTTAATGGAGTACAGTAATGATGTTAAGTTCGTTTTATGACAAAACGTGCATTTAAATGCATGATTCTGTGCCTTAATGTAGGTGAAAAAAATCGGTAATACCCGAGATTGATTCTCTAAAATAAATGAATAGATTCATGATATTAATGTTGTGTTCTAGATATAGCAAGTCAAAATTAGATTTTACCGTTGTCGTCGTCTTCTGGGCCCTCGCTGAGGTCGGCCACCTCGCTGAGCCGCGCTACGTCGCGACTAAGTGAGAGGTCGCTGATGGCAGTGGTTGCCGACTCATCGGCGTCCCGTAACGTGGCTACCACAGCCTGCCGAAACGGAACTAGGGGTGAGTGTCTTTAGAACGTGCATCAGGAAATTGTACAATATTGGGACCCTCGGTCATTTGTCTTGGCCAGGTAAGTATCGGTTCTACTTTGCCGTTGCTAATTATTAGGCACATAATATCCGTGCAGACCGCAAACAGTAGGCTCAAGTGATAGGTACCTATAGTGATGATAATTTAGTGTATTTAAAGTCAGATGCAGATAAAAGTGACCCCCTTGCATGCATTTGCCTTTCTCTGTTGACTGTACATTAAGCTAAGGTATTAGCTGTGCATCCTCGTATACTACGAAATAACTCTGCTGTTTGTACAAATGTACAGCTGGATACTTCAGTACGTGGCTTCGAAATACTAATACAAATTTTTGTCCATAATATTAAATAGATACCTTCTAACCGATGGCGTTCTAATTAGCAAGTGTACTTGTCACGAATTGCGTCAAGTCGAACTTTGCTTTTAAATCCAGTCGCACTGTGCTTATTCTATTTACTTCAGTACCTGATGGAATTCCAATAAGTCGTCGCCGACTAGTCGCTGCACGAAGTTGGCGGGCACGAGACCGCGTCGTCCGTCCAGCAGCTCGGCGTCTAACATGGCGGCGTTCGAGTCCGGCGGACCCCAGACCAGCAGGTAGTCGCCTGCGCTCACTGATAGTTCGCCTTCCGCGCTTTCAATGCTACAAAAACACAATACCAATAACTCCTGTAGCATTATTGACCACGACTTCTCGCGTGACACGCCAATACCTTTCGACTGCATGAAATAGAAAGTTACCGGGAGTAAACTCTGCTCTTTTGTTTTCCAGCATATACATATCCAAACGGTTCAGGGAGTTTTTTTTTGAGCCAGTTACTAGAAACCTACAATTGATTAAATGAAGTCTAGCCTTGATAATCGCTGTTGGCAAGCACCGCGCTAGTAGCCGCTTCCTCGAATAAATCTTTTGATGGTTTTGTCCCAACATTGGATTTGATCCAAATGCCTTAATGTTGACTTTTGGACTTCTTTCTTAATTAATATAACAGATTGAAAAACTATTTTAGAATTTTCAGGAATAACTCGTTTAGTTATTAAATATTGAGTCAATCTCTTACTCTGGTGGGTCGTAGGAAAACCGGGCGATGTAGACACAGCAACGGCCTTTCCCAGGAATGTCCAGCATATCCACTTGACCTTCCTGGCTTTGGGCGGTACCGTTCATGTAATGCGTGTTTCGAACTAAAATAAATGCATTCAATTAGTTAATGAACTCCCAGTGATATTCGACAAAGATCGTGAAAAGAAAATGCAAACTTACTGTCCATTTCCAATCCAGAATTGGGCATGATTCTAGACAAAGCTCTTTGGTTTCGGTCGTGACTGAAACCCGAATCTAATGCACCTAATCTATCAGTTCCAAATTGGCTATCTAATCCTAAGCTCCATCCAGCTTGGTGCGGCGTCACAGGCGTCGCCACTCGGCCCACGCCTGACGTGGTCGTCCCGTATCTGCCCATCCCGAGGTCTATTTCATCTAGCGGCTTCAATTTAATGTTCATAGTATTGGTTCCTAGGCCATGGCCACTAGACAGCAACGGATTTGTGTAAGTTCCAGTCCCACCACCGTACGCATTAGTGCATGTCAAACTCGTGTTTAGTCCACCCAGCTGAGTGGCACCCGTAAGATTCGACAGAGCGTTTCCAAGCCCTCCAGTTAAGGTCGATTGCATTCCTCCAAGAGTGCTAGTCAAGCCTCCAGACAAACTGGTTTGTACATTGTTTAAGCAACTCGATAACCCAGACCCCGCCATCGTGCCCGTTAACGTCGGTCCAGTCAAGCCACCTCCTAAACTCATACCCGATACATTGCTAGTCATATTCTGCAAGTTACTCTGCAAACCCGCTAGAGTACTGGTTATTTGGCCAATGTTGTTGACGAGCGGTGCGGTAACCGGGTTCGTGAAGGTGACTTGGTGGGTATTCGATAAGCCGTAGGAGTTTGAGTAAGCTGATACAGGGTTTGAGTAGGAGGTGGGGTTGTGTGCGCTCATCGAGTAGGCGACGGAGTTGGAGCTGGGCGCCGTGAACTGGCCGGTGGCGTGAAGCGAAGACAGCGTTGGCATGGTGTTGCTCTGACAGATAGCGACCGGGTGGTGCCCCGCGCTCGTGTACGAGTGTGGCAGCGGCGACGGCGCCGGTGAGTGGTAATCTCCCAGTGCTTGATTAGAACCGCTCGTTTGCATACCTGGACCAAACAACATGGCCATAAGATGGGGAAATGCATTTCAATATAATCGTAGTACTATGCAACTTAAGGTTTTTGCAAGTTATTAGTAAGTTGAATTGTAAACAAGGCTCAAGGGCGTTAAATTTCTGTTCCCCTAAAAACTGGCATGCTTCTAATCTACTCGAAGCATACTCTTACCTCTAAGCTTAAGTCTAAAAAATAAAAAAGCAATGGTACTTACATCTGTGCAACCTACCGTGCGTGGTGGACCTGGTGTGCTCGAGCTCTGCGAGGATGCGGTTGTCCTGCTCGATCTTGGCCATGATGCGTTCGATCTCGGAGGCGGGCTGCTGGGACGGCGGCTGCGACCAGCCACTGGAGGGCGCGCCGCGCGACCGCATGGACGCCGACAGCTCTAGTTGTAGCTCCTCGCATCGCACCGTTTCTAACGCCGCCTGGATAATTATCTTCATTAGTGTAACATCTGTTTTCGCCATCGCGCAAGTCACCCCCTGGAGTTTCAAGAATCCAAAGCTTACGTCGGCCGCTTGCCATAAGGCGACTGTACGCTTTTTTGCGACCGACGTATAAAACATACTGTTTAAGCTTGTTGATATAAAATCCCACGGGAAAGAGATTTGCTTCGGTGTTTATTTCTTTGTTTGTTTCGCTCCACGTTTCATCGTGTTGTGTCTTAAGATGCTATTAATACGTTCAATTCTTCGTCGTAAGTACGGAAGTACCATATACAACGTGTTTTTTTAAACGTCTTAGAGCCCTAGCCCACTTAAAGTATTCAAAACGTATTCTCTGCTCCTGCGGAACACTTATGCACAAAAGAAGAATCTACCTAGGGCGACACATCGTGCACATATCACCGCCCAAAGAATCTGGAATTTCCTAGAGGCAACGGGCCTTAACGGTGAAGTCTAAAAATAAAGGGGCTGCCACAATAGATCACCTGCTGGAAGAAGCGGCATATAAAGGCCCGCAAATCAACAATAATAATTATTATAAAAATAATCCAAAAAGTACTAAGCATTCGTGAAAAAAAATGTATTAGTCAAGTTTTTTTTCCCCATCCCAAAAAGTGCACAGCGCCGCTCCTCCCGCCCCCAAGCCTCTTCCCGAATATCTCATCTAACGAATCTTGGCCACGTGACCTATCGAAATCTGAGGCGAGTTTAACAATTTTTCTTCATCCCAAAGAGTGCACAGCGCCGCTAAAGAAGTTGTCACTTCAAAAACACCCTGTGTAGTATTTCTTGTTACCTTCTTTTCCAGCTCCCTCGCCCTCGACTGCATCTGGTCGACGGTGTGTGCGTCGAGCGAGCTGCGCTGCGCCGAGCGGAGCTGCGAGAGCGCGTCGGCGTGCGCGCGCTCGGCGTCGGCGCGTGCGCGCTCCGCGTCGCGCAGCCGCCGCGACAGCGTGTCCGAGTCGCCGGACATGCCGCCGCCGTAACCGCTCATTCTCTGCTGGAACAAATATAGTCAACAGTCAGAAATTAAAATTTCTTGAAGGCTGGTCCGCGTGACCGCCGCACATTCGACGAAGTTAGGATTGACACAGTATTTTTTCATACAAAAATAAACGACGTACATAAACGTTTAGTTCATACCAGATGGAATTACTACATATTATGCAACACAAACGTTATTTAACGTCTGCGTCGCAGGAAGTATGTAGATTCTTCACCCATTCTTCACCCTTTATCCTTATTAAAAAAGTGGTTGAATGTCCCATAGGATTTATTAAAATAAGTGTTGTCTATCAGTCGCTTGTAAGTAGGTACTCGTAACTATTTACGTCATCACAGACACATGCAAGTTTACTACTTAAGAAATTGAGCTTCATTCACTTGGGGTCGGCGCAGCATGTGATTTTCTATTTTCTTCCATACTGCTACATATACGACCCTTCATCTCATCACTCAAATGATTACTATTGATATCGTCTCTCACGCAGTCCATCCACCTTTCAAGTATACCTAAAGAAATTTGAACTATCATTGACGACCGCTTTAGCCTAGTTGGTAGTGACCCTGCCTACGAAGCTGGAGGTCCTGGATTCGAATCCCGGTAAGGGCATTTATTTGTGTGATACGAATATTTGTTCCTGAGTCATGGATGTTTTCTATCTATTTAAGTATGTATTTATCTATATAAGTATGTTTATCGTCGTCTAGCACCCATAGTACAAGCTTTGCTTAGTTTGGGGCTAGGTCGGTTTGTGTAAGATTGTCCGCAAATATTTATTTATTTATTCAATTCAACGATAGGAAGCCGCCTAGTGGGAGCCTGCGGCGTAGGCGCTATCCGCTGCTCCGCGGGAAAACTACGAGCATAGCGCGTAGCGATTCTTGGCAGTGAATGTTTAATCAAATGATTTAAGGCCCCGTAGGTTCAGCGAAGTTAAGCGAACAGAGTTTTTGAAACAATATAATGCGTCTGTTTATAATAATATGGTTTAAAAAAAAAATACAAATAGTAATCTTGAGGCTTTTCTGCAGGGAAATCAGTTTCAACACGATTAAGCAATTTTCGCTCGATAGAAAAAAATCACGAACATAGGTCTAAAAGGGTCTAAAATACACTTAAAATATTTCTTACAATTTATGCACCAAAGCTAAAAATATTAAAATGGCTTCTAAAAATCGGCAATATCATGTTTGAGAGAAATCAGTGTTTACTTTTTTATTTAATTAAACGCCAAAAAAATAATAATTAAAAAACATGATTTCCGCGCTTCCGAGCACGCTCTTCCATCTCGCTCACGCTTAAGCTCAGTGAGAGGGAGAGAAGACCATGAACCTACGGCGCCTTAACACGCTCACTGCCAAGGAACGCTACGTTCGTAGCCGATGCCGTGGTTTATCTCGCATGTAGCGGAAAGCGACTACGGCGAAGGCGCCCGCCAGGCGGGTTCCTGACAGTGAAAGTGTACCCATTCGAGGCCACGCAACGCTACGCCGTAGCCCATAACAGCGATGTTTCCGCTTCCTATCGGAAACTATACGCTTACCATGAGTTTAACAATGACGGCTTACGCTAACGAGTATCGAGTTTTCTATCTGTGCATCCCGCTCGTACTGTCAAAGTGCAATAGAGATGCATAGATAGAAAACTCGATACTCATTAGCATAAGCCGTCATTGTCAAACTCATGGTAAGCGTACTGAACGTAGAAGCATAACTCATATGTCAGTCATTGGCCATGGGTTAAAAAGAAAACGCTAGTAGCTTTGTTGCTAAATACATCCCGGCGGACATACGTAGGCACGTATGTTTGTATGACGTCACAGTGCTAAGTGCACGTAAGTGACGATAACCCGTTCACACTAACACATTATCGATCATCCTTTAGATTTACCAATGGTAGATATATACCTGCCAACTAATTTCGATTCCTTTAACACTTTCGCTACCAAGAATTGCTACGCGCTACGCTCGTAGCCGATCCTGTGGTTTTTCTCGTATGTAGCGGAAAGCCACTACGGCGTAGGCGCCCGCTAGGCGGGTTCTTGGTTGAGAAAGTGTTAAAAGAGTCGGACAAGTAAGAGTCTTACTCGCGCACGGAGTGTTCCGAATAAACTCGTGTGTCCATTTAATTTCACAATTTTTGTAGTCTGCAATCTAATGAGTTAAGAAACTATTTTATAAGTTATTTTAGTGATGATAATTTACAAATCAACAATATTCGTTTTTTTTTCTATATTCGGCTTTAATGCAAGCAAATATATTTATTCCCTTTAGATAAAGATAATATTTTCACCTGTCAAAGGAAAAGATCTTTTCACTATATACCTATACTATCCATGCATTAAAAATCTAACCAAGCAACACAATAAATTGTTTGTTCTAGCGGGCATTATGATAGACCGTCGGCAAATTATCGATTGGACCTTATCTTCGCTGACGTCGGTTCGAACACAATGGGCTCCCAATATCGGCCCCTCCGTATACGAGATACGATGGATTTCACTAAAAATGTCTGTCAGTGGATATAGCCTCATTTGCAGTGTGAACGTATGTTTGGCACGGTCTATGGCTTCTACATAGATAGGTATGATTATGACTTTGAGACACAGAATGTCAACTAGCTCATATTGTGTTTCTTTTGTACACTAAACTTTTCACATTGGTTTCATGTTTGGAACAGCCCCACTTGGTACCTCCTCCGAACGCAGCCATAATAAGAGCTCTGTAGGTATGTGGTATTGCGCTATTAATGGTGAATAGGGTCGCCAGAGCTCCGGATGATGTGTTTTGTTGAGAGGGTATCTGCGTTCGTCTCTGGCTATCAACACGACGAATCCTCAAGTTAATGAAGGGGCGGCAACGCGATTGTGTTCTTCTAGAATCGCAAGCGTCTATAGGCTACAGTGACTGCTTACCATAAAGCAGAGCGTATATGTTTGCACTCACCGTCGTTGTAAAAAAAGCAAACGCCTACCTAAGCCCGGATTGGATTAGTGCCAAGCGGGACTTATGTGTGAAATATTAAACAGCTTGCTCAATTCACGATATTTTTTCGGTAATCCTAAATTTTATTTAAGTACTTCCGCTGACCTATACATTGGGTCAGTTAAAAAATAAAAATATCATATAATTAGAGCTTAGAGCATTAAACCAACCGGAGTGGCCATGAGTCATTTTCTATACATAAAAAGTCTGCCGATTTTTGCGGGGGAGGGGAACGTCCAATGTATGCGTAACGTGAAAATAGCTACGTCAGATAAACGTCAGTCCATACAATGTGTATGACCACTGGTCATATACTTTTGGCAGAGGGGAACACCTGTCAATTGCCACTCCGGTTGGTTTAATGCTCTAAGAATAAGAGGGATACACGTATTTTTCTATAAAAAGATGGAATACGACACTTGGTGCCAAAATGATTTTACCGAAGACAACGATTTTCACAGAATTAATACAGATCTTTATTGATAAAAAATACAATTTACAAGTCAATAGCTTAGGTACTGTTACATAATCATCACTTACATAATTTGTTAATACAATAAAATTACACACAGTTGAAGCTACGGTAGCCCAGTGTTTCAGGCATGCGGCTGTCAAAAGGCGGTCGTGGGTTCGAATCCCGGCTCGTGCCAATGAGTTTTTCGGAACTTATGTACGGAATATGATTCCATATTTACCGTTAGCTTTTCGGTGAAGGAAAAACATCGTTAGGAAACCTGCATACATCTGCGAAGAAATTCAAAGGTGTATGTGAAGTCCCCAATCCGCACTGGGTCAGCGTGGGGACTACTGCCCGTTCCCGCTCCTACGTGAGAGGAGGCCTGTGCCCAGCAGTGGGACGTATATAGGCTGATGATGTGATGACACGCAGTACCACATAACGTTGCTGCAACTTTTCGAGTGGACAGAACTCGTCGATTGAGTAATATGCCCGTTCCAAAAGGAACGATTTAAGCTTGCCTTTGTACATACTATTATTGCTAGAGTTATTTATAAGTCAACAACGTTAAGAGGCGGCAGTAAGCTCGGCCGAATTTCACCTTCCCATACAAACGTAGTTACGCTCTCATTTTAAAACTACGGGTTGGATTGTGACGAAACTTTGCACATACAATGACATGAGGTATATCTATGTCTGTAATTAGTTTATATGGTTCCAGTTTTTAAACCAAACGAAATACAGCAAAAACTAGTTTTGTATGAAAAACTTAAATTCACTGTATTTTTTTAATTATGGTATCTGAAGCTACATTAACTAATTACAAACATAGATATACCTCATTTCATTGAACATGCAAAGTTTCGTTACAATCCAACACGTAGTTTTAAAATGAGAGCGTAACTACGTTTGTATGGAGAATCGAGCTTACTGCGGACTCTTAAGTCAGCTTTGTTTATTCATAATATGCGGTATGGTATAACAAGCAGCCTAGAGCACACCGGCGACCTCTCTGAGCAGACAATTTACGACGTTGAACAACCAACACGGATATTGAAGCCGCCACTTCGTCTCGCCAAAATAATCCAACGACCTTGAATCGACGGCAATGATGTGCACCAAAAAACAATAATGCCCCGAAATATTTCAAAATAAAGTCTCACGGTATACACGATGATTTTTAATTCGTGATCAGGTTTTCTAATTCTGTAATTGATACCAATCACGATTAACTCGAATTTACCTAAAACAAACGTTCCTCTTTTTCTGAATAAAACTGAATAATGAATCGCTTTATAATTCAAAATCATTGTCACCCTGACGGTTGTTTGCGAAAATTAGACGTATGTGTGTTTGACGTATCTACCTAACTTCAAGAAAAGTAGGGTGAACAGACATTCAGTGGATATTAGCGTTAATATAATCATTAAATTAACTAAACACTGATTTAATTGCATGAGCTCTCATCCATTGAAATCCGTTTTGGGTGTTTATCAATATTTTTCGACTCCTGATCACGGATTAAAAATCATCGTGTATAATTTGAACTATTTGAACTTTCTTGCGCAAGCGACCTCCGTCTGTCTTTCCGACTCAGGGGGGAAATAGACCTCATTAGAATTCTGCCCGATCAAGTGAGTGGGCAACTAGACTGATAGAAAGGCACTCGAATGCCTCGGCTTAACGGCAGCCGTCATTGACAACAAAAGCATGAGGAAGTATCTACCGTAACACTGTCACTGCCAGGAACCCACCTAGCTACGCCGTTGGCGCTTCCCGCTACTTAGCTTGAAAAAACGGGATCGGCAGCGAGCTTCACGCGTAGCTATTGTCGGCAGTTAATGTGTAACCTAACCCCCACAGTCTGTGCAATCGTGTAGGTACAGGTACTCGATTTTTTTTCTACACATTCACTACCGAGCATCGCTACGCGCTACGCTCGTAGGCGATCCCGTGGTTTTCTTTGTACGTAGCGGAAAACGACTACGGCGTAGGCGCCCGCTGGAGGGGACCCCTTTGTTATTAACACGCCATGAGAAAGGCTCAAAAATACTAGGTCAAAGTGATAAATACCCCAGATCAGGTCCCAGCCTACTTATGCAGACATTTGAGTCGCCGTCCCGTCTCGCCGGCGCCGGAGTCCGCAGACTCCTTGGCACCGTGCGAAGGACGTCTGCCTTTCTAGACCAGGTGGGCAACGACCTATTGGTCCGGGGAATATCATATTTGGCTCGAAAGTTTGGAACGACAGCGTCTAAAGTGGTTGCGAACAACTGAGTCCCGCGTCGACTACGACTATGGTGGTTCTAATGCTTAATAATTACTCGGTTCAACTTACGTATGTCACGGGCGACATGTTGCGAACTCTTCGGGATGAGTGTTTTCGCGGCGGTGTCGCTTGAAAAACTCATCTTGAAGAAGAACTCCTGAAGAGTTCGAAACATGTCGCTCGTAGTCACATTTTATACGTGAGTTGAACCGTGTATTATTAGCATTATTTCAACATGTCTTCCGAAAGTTCAAATTCGACTATAGTTGTTAGAGTAAACCATGCTTAGTCAAAGCAACTCGGTATCAACCTATGCATTGCTATATGTATGGTCTATAAAAGCAACCACTATGTGTCACGCCGTAGCGTGCACCATCATTTCTCCGCGGGTAGCGGACATGCATCGTAGAGGCATGACCCATATGTGAGTCATTCGCTTTGAATGGGGTAAACTTGGGGAAGCTGGCGTCTGCAATGGAGGCGAACAATTGCGTCCCGCGTCACAGCCACGACTATACTTGTCAGAGTAAACCATGCCTTGTCAGAGTAAACTATACATATTGGTATATGTAGATACATGCCGAATGAAATCCAATATTAAGTGAACAGAACCAGAACATAACGGAAATAATACGTTGGCCATTAATTATCATTCGTTCTTCTATTAACTCCTGCCTGCCTGTTGTTAATATCTGTATTTTATAAGTTGATTCATGTTTTAAGGTGTGCAATAGAGAGTATTTGTATTGTATTGTAACTCATTCGCTGCTATGCTACGCTCGTAGCGCTACGCCGTAGTCCGTAGCAGCTTAACACTTTCGCTACCAAGAATTGCTACGCGCTACGCTCGTAGCCGATCCTGTGGTTTTTCTCGTATGTAGCGGAAAGCCACTACGGCGTAGGCGCCCGCTAGGCGGGTTCTTGGTTGAGAAAGTGTTAATCTCCATCACATCACACACACATCATCAGCCTATATACGTCCCACTGCTGGGCACAGGCCTCCTCTCATGTATGAGGGGGAACGGGCGGAATCCCCCGTGGCCGGGTCATACACAGATTTAGGTTTGCATTTTGCCAAAGCCTAATTTTTGATTGGACTCTTAATTCGCATAAACGGCGTCCCTTTAAATTATTATCAGATAAAAAATATTAAATATATTATTATCTCTAAACTATTGACCAGAGGAAAGACGAATTGTGTTTTAAGACACTTTGTATGACTCAGCCCTCTGACGCATGTGTGTGTTATACTAGTGATTAACGCTGAATGAGTTGAGAATGAATTAGAAAACATTGAAAAGGAACGCTAAGTAGTGCAAGTATCTAACAACATATGTTTATTATTTATTTGTTTTACAACACAATAGTACATTACGTAACTAGGGCGGTGAATTCGTGAATGCCCCAGATCGCAGGTGTTTGTGGCCCGAACCGAAGGTGAGGGCCATAAATATGCGCTCTGGGGCTTTACGAATTACCGCCCGTGTTGAGTACAAAATTTTACGTCTTCATCTGGCCACAATGCGAGTTTTCCCGTACGCGCAGCGTGCAGTAAAACTCGCATTATGGCCAGGTGTGACGTAAATTATGTTACGCCAGAGTTTTTGCAATTACAGCATTGCCACAGGACAATTTAGTGTCTTACTACCAAGCTACTACCTCTGCAACATTCTACGGCGTAGCACTGCTACGCGCTAAATGAGAACCCATTCGAGCCCAAGCAACACTACGTGCGCGTAGCAGCATTTTTTCACCCGTAGAGGCATGACTCATATGTGAGTCATGAGCCTCGAATGAGATAGAGATCAGAAGCTGAGCCCTAATTAGTATGCAATTACCTGGAAACGTTCCAAGCACTCTGAACGGGCACCGGGCACAATGGGAATAATACGTTTTATTAAAACCGTCTTATTATCATTTTAAGTTTGTAATGAAAGGCTACAGCGGCACGGAAACTTTAACATCTGGTTTCACAGATGCTTCCAACACGATAATAACTTTAAAATAAAAACCAGCAAGTGCTCGACAGCGATCCAATAATTTACAACTTCTGTCCACGAATTCGTCCGCCTGGAACTCGTTTATGTATATCGCAGCTCCATACAAACTTTCACCTCCCATTTCCGGATAAAAACTAGCTAATGTCCTTCCCCGGGACTCAAACGATCCTATTGTCGATTGAATACTATTTCCATTAAGGATAAAACGCTAGAAAATCAGTAAATGAAATCAAAGCAAATCTACGTAATCTTACTTACTTAGACGGAGGCAATTTTAGGGTAACTTATAACTATAATTGCTTTTATTATGTACCATGTAGATTTAAATCGAGAGCATTGGCTGCAATGTATTTTTTCAGTTGTTACTAGAACTAAATAAATGCGTGTTCTCTACTTCATTGTTAAGTGGTTCTCCTGGATAGAGGCGAAGCCCAGTGCAGCCCTGGCTATGGCTATTTCCTGTAACGAGTAATAAAATATTTTTTTTAAGAATCCGCAGTAAGCTCGATTCTCCATACAAACGTAGTTTTTTAAAACTACGTGTTGGATTGTAACGAAACTTTGCATGTTCAATGAAATGAGGTATATCTATGTCTGAAATTAGTTTACGTAGCTTCAGCTCCCATAATAAAAAAAATACAGCGAATTTAAGTTTTTCATACAAAACTAGTTTTTGCTGTATTTACTTTGTTTTATAAATTGAAACCATATAAACTGATTACAGACATAGATATACCTCATGTCATTGTATATGCAAAGTTTCCTCACAATCCAACACGTAGTTTTAAAATGAGAGCGTAACTACGTTTGTATGGGAAGGTGAAATTCGCCGAGCTTACTGCGGCCTCTTAATGTTCAAAAACAATAATGGACGTTGGGTGACTATCTTGTTTTTTAGCCTAGAATAATCTAGTATTGATGAATATCCAGAACTTATGTACGATTGACGGGGTGCTTAGCAAAAAGTAACGTTTCCCATATGTTATACTTATTACGTCAAGGCGTAACCGTACCTAACGTTTGGACATCCCTACGTATTGTAACATTAAGGGATATAGGGTACCTCCTACTTCATTTCTTTAAGTTATATTGTGCCCATAATCATAGAGAATATTAAATATCCATAATTGCTACCCCAGACACGCGGCTGCTACGGGTTCTTATTAATTTAAGTTTCGAACAGCCACGGCTGCAGCGAAACTTTTTAATTCTGCTTTATAGCGGCCAGTTTTTATTACTGACTGCCCGCGCGGCTCCGCTCGGGTATTACGAAGTACGCAGGCAGAGCTGCAGAGATAAATACGAGTATAACTATGTCCATGTACTATCGAGTACAAATTACTTATTTATCTGGTGGCAGTTCCAGATGAACAGACGTTCGATTATAAAGGTGTCTGGAAAAAATAGAATTTGTCTAAGAATACGCAGATATTATATGTGTAGACTTGAAGTATGTCTGTCTGTATTAATGGTGTTCCATTTTTGTAGGTAAGTATATGCTCAACGTTCATATTTCCGATAATCAAAATACTTTGTTTCAAACATTACTTTTACTAAACGGGTTTCAATCACATATATGTAAGTTAATTTATTTATCAACCATGTTCCAAGAATTCACGACCAACTATGCTGACATAACGTCGAGTAACCTCAAATAGGAAAAGAAATAAAATTCATTACTTACAATACTGTAATCATGAAGTTAGAATAGTTCAATGTTGAAAACGTTATAGTACATTGGTAAAATACAGACAAAATAGATTAAGTAAGTAAGGCAAACTTATTCCTGTATAAATAACTTCTTTATTGTTACTGACATAAAACACATGTGTAGATATTTTTGAAAGTTCGTTTGTATAAATATTGGAGAACACGACTGTACGTATGATATCTTTCCCATATGGACAACTATTTGTTTGAAGGGTCCGATGTCCGAATATTATATCGTTAGAACGCGCCCGGTCCGGCTAATATCAGAACGCGAACGCGAACTTTGTGCAGCTGGTTTCATAACCCCGCAACACATGTGACGTTTATTGGTGTTGCTATCATCCGCGCAGAGGCTTTGATTAATGACCGAGTGCAAGTAGAAATGTAGGGGATGGAGAAATAGTTTCATCGGAGAATTCATTTAGAAGAAATAGTAGATTTAAAGAAACTACCTACTGACATTATCTTTAGCACATTTAGTGCCAAAGATTTTTAACGCTTCGCTCGTAGCTGCTAATAACATGCGAAAACCGTATGAAGAGGAAAACACCTTCGAGCATGTTTCTGGCAAGTGTTAGGGGCGATCGAAGCCAGTAGCGGCTAAAGGGTTACTAGTGAAATCTGCAATCTTTTTGCCATAAATATATCATTTGCCATAATCATCATTCAACCTAATTTATTTTTTCAGGAACGGTTTCCTTTTCAGGTTTTTTATATTACTAAACTAACCTAATCTAGAGGGTTCTCTACAAAGTTTATATACTGAAAGGATTACGGTTTCAGAGCGGATTACTAACTTCCTTTTACCGTTTCGTTCCAAAGCCTAGATACAGCTAGCACTTCTTGTGAAAGTGGGTTAGTTGTCATGTAAACTTACCCTTGAGTGTGTTTGAGTACTTTGAGTAGCGACCACATCGGTGCGTTACGCTGCGTATACGCGTCGACGTGTCGTATGCGTCACGTATTCTTCATACATTTTGCTGCGTTTACGGTGCGTTAGCGTATTTTGAGCAGCGGTGTGGTCGCTCCATTATCTGTGCACATAACCTGTTAAACTTGGCGTCAGTTGTGTTGTCGGGTTATATTCGGCGTAAAACTTGTACCACTAATAATAACCACGGACACGGAATTCTTATGCCTCGTTTAAAGAGTCGCGTGCGGCACTTATCGATTCCATACTTCTGTGCAGAGGAGGGTAAGGACCTAGGCTGCCTCGCGAGTGAGCACAAGTCGAAAGCGCTGGTTCGCTACTTTACTATAAGAATAGTGAGTTTCTGTTAGTGCTACTAGTACTTTCCGATTGCGCAATCAGGGACTGGAAGTTTTGTAGGTTAAAATCGGTAAATTGTAACAAGCATTTCTGCATTTTACGACAGTGTAGGTAGATATAATTACTTGGTTTTGTTTGTGAAGCATGTAGATATATAAAATTTCATTGTATTTAATCACAGGTTTTAATATGTTAAAACTTAATTTAATTTGTATTTAATTGAATATCACATTAGTGTTTGCTCCTGTCACGGGTGGGAAATAGTAGTAGAAATAGAAATGCAGGCCTATGTGGACTGGGGAATTCACACACAGCTTGGAACGAATGGTAAATATCCAACGATTTTGCACATAGCTAAGCTCCGGAAAAGTCCAAAGAGATCAGCTCGAGCAGAGTTTATACTTTACGTCTTTAGACAAGCCTGAAATTGTGTATTCACTTTTCCCCCCTTCAGGTACTAAGGTACCTACTTAATCACTTAAAAAGTTCATAGTAACCGGTCTCATTCGTTTTAGGACGTCTAGACAGGATGTCTCAATGATGAGAGTTCAGAAAAGTTCAAATCCAACCAAGCTTGCGTGGTAACCGTTTCTCAAAGATTATCCCCGGAGTCCATCAGATAAATCTTACTCGTACAATCCATCAATATATTTGACGCGAAGCAGAGCACTAATGGCTTTTGAAGTGATCCGATGATACGAGCTATTCTGATTTCCCAAATGGCGGGAAATTATGAAGGTAAGGTAACGGCGCCTATTACCGGGGGTATCAAATTCGGCTACCATTACCGTGGCATTTTCAAATACGCATTTTAAAAGCAAACCATTCGATTTACAATAAAACATACTTTACACAAATGAAGCCTAATTAAGTAGACTAACGGTCCTGTTTACGCAAATGTGTGTGAATTAAATAACAAGCACGCAATCCATCAGTTTCCGCGACGGCAGCGTAGGAAGAGGTTGTGTCATACAAACGCATGGCGTCACTGGTAAGTATACCCAAATCTTATTTATTATTTCACGCAATACCTATGACAATTGAACAAATGCTATGGATTTTAAATGGTTATCTATAGTTTTCTGCACAACTTTTGCGTACTCGTTATATATTTTTTGGCCTGGAAATTCATTTAAAATGGAATATAAAATACAGCGGTGATAGACGCCATTTTTAGTTGGGGAAACTAATACCGTGGCATACCACGGTAATAGTTAAGTCGGCGATTTGCTTCTTTGAGCTTTAACTTTTTTATATGTAATCGATTATAAAATCTCTTACAGCTATTCGAATCTTGATCTATTGACGCTATTAAAGAACTATTTCCGTGGTATGGAAAGTATCCAACAAACCCTTAATTTTTAACCAAAACTTTAGTACTGAATCTGCAGTTTCTATGGAAACCCTTATTTTGTCATGTCGTTTAAATATTGTAATAATTAACTATATTTACTTACCAGTTATGTGATTTTGGTTTTATATCAAGCTTGTAATATGTATGTTTGATTTGTAATGAAAATACAATTTTATCCTAAAGTTTTTATGGATCGGAATTAGATTTTACAAAATTCCAAATTAAGTCTATTACCGATGGTAAGATCCCACAACAATCGGTAATAGTTACTATGGGAATTTTTTACCGACCCATTCAATATTTGTTTGGGTCGGTAATAGGTTAAAAAGAAGTATCTATTACCGAGTGACATTTTAGTTTTCTCTTATAATAAATCACATCTAGGGTTCCGTTCGTACAATTTCATTCGATAAAATTGATTTCTCTGGTTCGTATTATTAAGATGTGTGGTGAACGGAGATAATAACATATCCCAGTAAAATTTGTAAATTAGATATAGTCCTAAAACATTCAAACAACCCGGGAACGACACATAAGTATAGATAAAGGTGTTACTTACCTACACAAAACGCAAAATATTGTTTTCGAGTCATTTAGCTTGTTAGTATGCTCAGTATTGTACTTATTAGGTTTTTTATAATACCCCGTATTTTATTTATTTAATCTTTGAATACAAAATACCGAATCCATAGTATAATGTAATGTAACTGTGATTTAATAAAAGCTAGTCTTTACCTGCTATGTATGCAAGTAGTAGTTATTCTTATAACCAGTGGACATCATTTTGTTGATTTAAGTATGTTTTATGTTTTCTTTATTTTTATATAGTACGGAACCAAAGTCATGAATATTATTTTAACCCTCGATATTGGGTGCTGAATTGTGCATCAGGTTACTATTACCGATGGTAGAAAATTGCTGCTTTTTGTACCCTCGGTAATAAAAGCTAATTTCGCGGTAATAGAATCACATCCCATCCATTACCACGGTAATAGAAGATTCTCCTTTCGTGGTTTCAATAATTATTTTATCAAATATAATAAACTAAAATTGGTTCAAAAAGTTACTACTCTGAAAGTTAAAGAAACACTCTTCAATAAAAAAATAATCTAGGACGTTAAGGAGCTTTCATACCCATCATTTTTTAGAATCATTTTAAAAGTACCTCGCGTACCACGGTAATAGGCGCCGTTACCTTAATGTTAGCTTTCCGTTTTTTAACTGATACTGCAATTATTTCGTAGTTAGTTTTTTATACAATTCGTTTCGTAAAAAGTTGTATTAGCCATACACACATTTGTACATAGTACTTCATTGTATTTAAACAAATAATGCGACCAACGAACAGAATGTTCGAGCCCTACTTGCCAACCCACGGTATACATAATTGAACAGATTAAATTGATCGCGTGCCTCTATTTTAAAACATTTCTATACAACTGTGAAGTTTCTTGCTTTCATAAAATAGGTACCTTTTTTTTATTTTTTTACTTATTATAGAAAAACATTTTTAAGTATACCTACCATTAATTTCAGATTGTACATATACCTAGTGACAAGCTGAGGCTGGACAGTTTTTTTTTCAATATAAGTATAATATATGTTTTGGTTAGATAAGCTACTGTAGCCTAGTGGATAGGCATGCGGCTGTCAAGCGGCGGTCGTGGGTTCGAATCCCGGCTCGTACCAATGAGGGTTTCGGAACTTATGTACGGAATATTTACCGTTAGCTTTTCGGTGAAGGAAAACGTGAGGAAACCGGTCTAATCCCAATAAGGTCTAGTTTTCCCTCTGGGTTGGAAGATCAGATGGCAGTCACTTTCGTAAAACTAGTGCCTATGCCAAATCTTGGGATTAGGTATCAAAGCGGACCCCGTGCTTCTTTAGGGGCATTGCCGGGAATAACGCTAGGAGGATGATGATATGTTTTGGTTAGATTTTGGAATCGAACAACCTCTCGTATTTTGCCTAAGTAGTTGACATAGTAAAGTATGCTGTAAATATACACGCTTGGCATGATGATTGTTGGTGAATGATTGCACGGCAGACGATAACTCGAATCACACATCCAGTTTATTGTATATCGATTTCGAATCAATACCCCACAAATCCCATAAATATGAGTATGTACTCGTACAGGTCCCAAATGTAATGATTACAATTCCGAGGCGTGACTGGAATTGAAGACAACTGATGCCAGCTAAGTATCGATTGGTTACACAATTTTAATGGAAGGTTGATTTGGAGGACAAGGCTAAATACATTTGGATTGATTTCAAAAGATTGGCGCCCAACATGGGGCTTAAATTTCGTAATTATTGTTTAAGTGGAATAAAACTTATAGTAATGCTGCTTGACGGCGTGCTCTTTTTGTGATTATATTAGTTTATTTTTACAATCATATTTATTACTAGCTTCTGCCCGCGACTTCGTCCGCGTGGAACTCTTTTATATCGTAATAGCTGCTTACAAACTTGCGCCCCCTATTTCACCCCCTTAGACGATGATTCCCGGAATAAAAAGTATTATATACTCGTATGTTAATCCAGGTAATACACACACTACTACTACATACACTATACTACATACACTATATAGTGTACACCAAAATTCATTTTAATCTGTGTTTGCGTGATTGAGATCCAAACTTTAGCATCGTAGCTTAGCGGCGGCTGCCATGCCAGTCGGAAACGATAATACCACAACCTTTGCAGTGTCCCTTGGGTGGTACTAAAGAGTGATAAACGTTAAAGGCCAAAAATGTGTACTACTATTATAAAAAGGAAAGATTTGTATTTTTGTGTGTGTAAGCTAAGTATCGATTGGTTACACAATTTTAATGGAAGGTTGATTTGGAGGGCAAGGCTAAATACATTTGGATTGATTTCAAAAGATTGGCGCCCAACATGGGGCTTAAATTTCGTAATTATTGTTTAAGTGGATTAAAACTTATAGTAATGCTGCTTGACGGCGTGCTCTTTTTGTGATTATATTAGTTTATTTTTACCATCATATTTATTACTAGCTTCTGCCCGCGACTTCGTCCGCGTGGAACTCTTTTATATCGTAATAGCTGCTTACAAACTTGCGCCCCCTATTTCGCCCCCTTAGACGATGATTCCCGGAATAATAGTAGATTATACACCAAGGGGATAAAGCACTGTTTTATGTCACGGGAGCGAATTGAATCCCGAACGTAACGAAGGACTCATAATTTAACTCCTGAGCGTAGCGAGGGAGTTATAAGTTAATTCCAGAGCGAAGCGAGGGAATTAAGACTGAGTCCTGAGTGCAGTGAGGGGTTCAACCGCCCAAGACTAAAACAGTCTTATCCCCTAGGTGTATACTCTACTTTTCACACCTTATGCGAGACAAAAAAACAGGCTCAGTAGATAAATATTCAAAATAGACCAGAAGCACTGATTCAGACACAGACTTTACGCCTTTTACAGCTTTCCATTTGTCAAAATCGTTGACTTCTCTGGCAGCAGATTGTTGACAATGCCTATGGCATCTAATTTGATAAACTCAGGAGTCAAAACACTTTCATCACTCGACATTTTCAATATTATTTTTGAAATTAAATCTTCTATAGGCACCTACAAGAACTCGATTTGTTCGTCACGCGTGAACAAATGAAGCCGCGCGACGTTCCAAATTCGAAAGCACAAGCCGTTGTCCTCTAGATTCGAAATTCGAAATTCGAACACCGCGCTCCTCCGGACCGGGGTTCACACGGAGGCAAACTTCATTTATTTTGTCAAATCAAGTAGGCCATGGCCTAGGACAAATTGTGTTTAGCAAAATTAAACTTTATGCATATAGTAATAAGAATTATGAAAAGTGAAATCATATTATTAACCAGCGGGTTATAATGAAATTCAGTACAACATTATAACCCGGCTAATACCAAGGGATTTAATGTCTTGCTTTCGGTAGGGTTTACATGACCTATAATTCGGCATTGTCGAGCATGTGGTTTGAAAAAAGTATTATATACTCGTATGTTAATCCAGGTACTACATATACTACTACTACATACACTATACACTATACACTATATAGTGTACACCAAAATTCATTTTAATCTGTGTTTGCGTGATTGAGATCCAAACTTTAGCATCATAGCTTAGCGGCGGCTGCCATGCCAGTCGGAAACGATAATACCACAACCTTTGCAGTGTCCCTTGGGTGGTACTAAAGAGTGATAAACGTTAAAGGCCAAAAATGTGTACTACTATTATAAAAAGGAAAGATTTGTATTTTTGTGTGTGTGTACATGTTTGTAATGAATAAACTCAAAAACTGAAACGATTTCAACAATTCTTTCACCATTGGAAAGCTACATTCACCCTGAGTGACATAGGCTACTTTTTACCGCGGGAAAATGCTTCATTCCTACGGGAAAACGGGCAATCCGTCCGAAGCCGGTCCGGACAGCTACTATTATATAAATTTGGTTATTTACTGACTGACAATGACTTCTGATGTTTCCAACACAAGTAATAAAATCCATTATTCACGAATGAAAATGGCTTATTTGGGCTGAATAAAGTAGTCTATGTCAGTGTGGAATGCAATTACATGAAGCAGGAATGCCTTCGAGCTCATGTCTATATTGACATACCTACTTCACAGGCGCGACGCGGTTGAATGTCAATGTTGGATAGAGAGGCAGTAGGCCGCGTATACTCTACCAGTTAGGTATATCGTGATTTGTACATAAATACCTAAACTCGAACTCAAACTCAAGTGTTTATTTTGTTAAACATAAGTACATCTGGGCATAATTATATTATCTTATCTTATCTTATCTAGGTGAGGGCCCTTTCGGATGCACTTCGACCCAGTGGGATCTTTTGTGCATTTGCCCTCTCCTTATGTCTATACTCTCCTTATGGCCACCGGCAACGGACGACTCTCGCATATAAATTTACTTTTGTTTGGCCGGGTATCCCATTTTGTAATTAAGGCGGAATATACCAGCCTATATGAATTTACAGTCCATTCATTAAGTCCCAGTAGGACCCTAACATTGGTTTTGCTTTAGCCATAGTGAAACTCACATTTTTATCTTAACACCACTGTTGGTGTATGCCTACTAATGATCTCTAATGTAGAGTGAAATAATGAAAACTGTAAATCCAGGCTTTATACTATCTTCGTGCAAAATTTCATCCAAATCGGTTGAGCCGTTTAAGCGTAATTAAAGAACAAACATCCAAACTTTCTCATTTATAATTATTACTAGGATGATGTAATTTTAATGATTTATATTTATGGTACTGTACAAAAATGATGTGAATAGTTTCCTCAATGCGAAAATGTATAGTGTGGCTATATTACTATAAGATAGTTGCTTTAAGATCCTTAAATCATGAAATTATTACTTTTTAAAGTATAATATACAAAATCGTATAAAAAGATACCTTGAAAGTGTATAAAATATGTTTTCCTTCCCGGCCAAAAGTGAAACTGATTATTTAGCTTCAATCAAAAATAAATTGTGTAACTAAACGCATTATTGAATGACTGAAAGAGCAATATACGGATACCCATATAAAGTTGTAACTGCATAATTGTTTCTATATTTTAATTTATTCTTTCAATAAAAAACAAAGTAATATTAATACCATTACAATATAAATTAGGCACCGATTTATCACTAAAACTATATACTACTTTTAACTAAATTTAGGGGGCTCCCCGCGGCATGGTGCCGAAGATGCAAAATCATTCCTTTGTTTAAATCAGGTGCTAAGGATGATCTTGGAAACTTCCGCCCAATTTCCATATTACCGGTTTTGAGCAAAGTGTTTGAAAAGATCCTGCTAAACCAGTTGCTTCGCCATTTCAACAAAAATAATTTACTCCACAACCAACAATTTGGGTTTACCCGGGGCCGTTCGACGACTGATGCCGCCTCTACACTTATGAGTCACGTTTATGACGCATGGGAACACTCCCAGGACGCTATAGGAGTTTTCTGCGATCTCTCCAAAGCTTTTGATTGCGTAGAGCATACGATACTCGTACACAAGCTCAAACACTACGGTCTATCAACTCATGCCCTAAACCTTATCAATTCTTATTTAAGTCGAAGGATCCAGACGGTCGTTGTCAATGAAACTAAATCAAATGGTTCAAACGTCAAACTTGGAGTACCGCAGGGATCAATTCTGGGACCTTTTCTCTTTCTCATATATATAAATGATTTGCCTGATTTAGTGAAGAACAAATGTGAGATAGTACTTTTTGCTGATGATACTTCGCTAATTTTTAAAGTTAATAGAAAGGTAGATGACTATAGCCATGTTAATGAAACTTTAAAGGAAGTACTTGAATGGTTCACAGCAAATAATCTTTTACTGAATGCGAATAAAACTAAATGTGTAAAGTTCTCGCTACCTAATGTGAAACAAGTTGCCACACTTATAGAATTAAATGGAGATAAACTTGAACTGGTTGATCACACGCTATTTCTAGGCCTCACGTTGGACCACCAGTTACAATGGACGCCTCACATATCTGTCTTAGCGAAGAAGCTCAGTTCTGCCGCATACGCAGTTAGACGAATAAGACAATACACAGACGTGGAAACGGCCCGTCTGGTGTACTTTAGTTACTTTCATAGTATTATGTCTTACGGCATAATAATCTGGGGGAAAGCAGCGGACATAGATACTATCTTCGTTCTGCAAAAGAGAGCCATTCGATCTATCTATAACCTGGGCTCTCGAGATTCGCTGAGAGAACGGTTCAAAAATATAGGTATCCTTACAGTCGCATCACAATACATACTAGACGTGATAATGTACACACATAAACATATTAATAATTTTAAGAAGCAGTCTGAAGTCCATAATTTTAATACAAGAAATAAGCACAAACTGCTCATGCCCAAATTTCGACTGCAGAAAGTAAAAAAAACGTTTATGGGTAACTGTATAAGTTTTTATAATAAAGTACCCTTAGACGTTTGGAAATTGTCTTATTGTTCATTCAAACGATACATTAAGAATGCTCTTCTGAAGAAAGGGTATTATAAGATCAACGACTACTTGGAAGATAATGAAGCGTGGCCTACCATTCAGGTTCGATAGTCGTCGCTTTTATGCTGTTGGTTTAATTTTATTAATATTTTGACATTTTCATTGAATTATTTTTCTTGAAAAAAAATTAATTTTAATTCTGACATTATAGAAATTATACATCTCTGTACCTAATTATTTTTTATTTTAATTTATTGTGACATTAGAGACTCTATACATCTCTGTACCTAATTATTTTCTTTTTAATTTTAATTTTACTTTGACATATCTGTATCTGTACCTAATATTTTATTGTGTGACAATAGTGACTCTTTACATCTCTGTATTAGTTATATTTAATTGTCATAAGTTGTATTAATCTGTCATTGGAGACTATACATCTCCCGGTGCGTATGTACCCATGTTTGTAAGGCTGTTGCTCATTAAGAATTGTTATGTTATAATCATGCTTATTGTTGACTTGTGAAAGAGCCCATGTGGCCTACTTACAGAATAAACGTTTGATTTGATTTGATTTGATTGATGCTGGCGGCATTTCCCCGCTGTATCGCAATAATAATAATGCGTTGAGCGAGGAAGCCGCCAGCTCTTCGGTCCCTGCTGGTGTCGGCTAATTTTTAGAGAGTTCCTTTAAAAAGATGGAACATAGCAGTATTCGGCGCCGAGACTCCTATATTTGTTAATTTTTACCTTTTCCTCGGCCTCTGCAGCCGCAACGGCTTCGCACTTCATAATTAGTTAGTTAGTATACGCTGTAGCGATGCCTGATTTTGACTGTTATTTACCTTTTTGCTATTTGTGCCAACTTACTAACCTAATATGGTTTTTTTTATCCGATTTTTTATGCTCTATATGTAGTTGGTCCCAAACAGACGTCTGATCTCCAGAAACTGATTTGAATGGCATCAAGAAACAAATATATAAGCAACCAATTTACTATTAACGACAACGAGGGGAGAATGATTCCGCAACGGCTGTTCAAGTATCAACTTATCCAAATGCGATATTTCTGCTCAACTGCGTCCATTTGCGTCGCTTCGAGTTATTTATCGCCTCTGGTTGTGTCGGTTTAAACATGTCCCTCGTTTCTTGGCCTCATCAATCTTGTCGTGTAACACGTCGACACCAGCCCCTTTTTTAAAGATGTCCTCAATCGACATCTAAATATGATGTATTATGGATTAAGCTTACGCCGATTTATTACCAAAGTTTATAAATATACTAGCTACCGCCCGCGATTTCGTCTGCCGGGACCCGGGATAAAAACAATCCTATATTTTAATCCAGGCTATAAAATGTCATCTAAGTCAGTTGAGCCGTTTAATCTTGATTGAATAACAATCATCTAAACATCCAAATATCCAAACTTTCGCATCACATTGCATTCGTATAAAACAAAGTCGCTTTTCGCTGTCTGTCCCTATGTATGCTTAGATCTAAAAAACTAGGCAACGGATTTTGATGCGGTTTTTTTTTAATAGATAGAGTGATTCAAGAGGAAGCTTTATATGTATTTACGTAGTATTCGTGCGAAGCCGAGGCGGGTCGCTAGTTTATTATATTAGAAGGATAGTTAGTAGCAGTCAAGGTAGCCAAATATTACAGTAATAAAGACGTGTACATATATATGTGGCTACTTTGGTTGGTAGCGATTTAATGATGCTGACTGTGCTATATACTTTTGACCGTGAGCCTAGTGGGTAGTGATACAGCCTACGAAGCTGAACATCCTGACTCCGAATCTCAGGATTCAGAGCAAATATTTGTGTGATGAGCATCAATATGTGTATTGTTAGTCTTGAATGTTTTCTAACTATCTATTTTAATATGCAAATCTAGGGATTTTTTTAATGTATACATATATCGAAGACAAAGAAGCTACGTTAACCTAGGGGTTCAAGCATGTGGCTGTCATGGTCGAATCCCGAATGAGTTAAACTAGTGCTTATGGCAAATGTTGGGATTAGGTGTCAAGGGTTTTGTATCTAAAGGGTAAAACGGGACCCTATTACTAAGACTCCGCTGTCCGTCCGTCTGTCTGTCTGCGCGTATGTCACCAGGCTGTACCTCATAAACCGTGATAGTTAGACAGTTGATATTTACACAGGTGATGTATTTCTGTTGCCGCTTTAACAACATATACTAAAAAACAGAAAAATGATTTTAAGGGGGCTAGCTCCCATACAACAAACCTGTTTTTTTTGCCGGATTTATAGACAACTTCCGCTTGCGACTTCGTCTGCGTGGACCCGGGATAAAAAATATCCTACTCGTATATTTTTATCCAGGCTATAAACTATCTTCGTGCAAAATTTCATCCATATCGGTTGAGCCGTTTAAGCGTGATTGAGTAACAGACATCCAAACATCTAAACATCCAAACTTTCGAATTTATAATATTAGTAGGATGGTGGTAGGATGGTACGGAACCCTTCGTTCGCGTGTTTATTTAGTTTATACATAGTTTGAACGTACGTGTAATATTATCATTTTATTTTTTCAGTATCACGATATTTTCATCGGTATATCCTACCCACTCTCCTATTATTTTATCGTCATTATTTAAACCCGATTTTGGAATGACGAAAAATACCTATAATAATTCATATTAATACATGATGAAGGCATTTTTTTTAGAATACCTCTAAATCCCCTGGTACACTTAATAAATAATAACATTAACACATAGTATTTCAGGAAGAAGTGCGCAGTGTGAAACATAAGCGGCCTCCATTACGAGTAAATAGATTGTTACATGTCTCGGCAACTTGAGGTGGATTTGAACAATTTTAACAATGTGCCCTCTAAGCTGCGGTTTCCTCTTACCTACTTCAAAGTACTTAGCCGGACATAATAATGCAGCTGAATAGAAAGGGATGGCGTTTTTCGAGAGATTTTTTATTTATAAATGTTTGGTAGGATCACTTCGTTGTCCATCTGTCCGTCAAGATCGTTTTTCTCGAGAACGCGTGACGGTAACAAGACGAAATTAATAAAAAAAAAAACAGGTTTGCGGTTTCTTTTGCAGCTGTGAAAAATAAAACTTCTATGCTAACGCAATCGAAAGATCCGCAGCTATTGCCGCAAATTCACAGTTTTCTTGCCAAATTTCATGATTCTAGGTCAACTGGCACCACTCGAATATTGGTTTATAAAAAACCGGTCAAGTCCGGGTCGGGCCACGCGCAGTGTAGGGTTCCGTAGTTGCCTGTCTGTCTTTGTTACATCGACACGCACGCGCCAAATTAACGGTGTGCGGTTACGTCGGCCGAATCTGTACGAAAGTGGGCCTTTTCAAGTACATTGTAAGTTGGTCGGCTATTACTCGGTAGGTAATATCTACTGAGCCGTGATAGTTCTATAAATATGTACTACTAACACGATTTTTTCCACATTCCCAGTAGCAGCCATTTAGCCGGCAAGGAGTGGGGCCACTTAACTCAAACAATTCATAATACCCATGCCGAATTACACTTTCTAGTAGTAAGGGTCACTGAGCTATGCCGCAGACTGACAGACGGACATGGCGAAACTATAAGGATTCCTTGTTAACTACGGAACCTTAAAAAATAAAATAATAAATAGGCCATCTTTACAAAATAAACCTAGTTCTAAGCAAAGAGTATGGGTACGAGACGACGATAAACATCCATCCATACTAATATTATTAATGGGAAAGTGTATGTGTGTTTGTATGTTCGTCCGTCTTTCACGGCAAAACGGAGGGACGAATTGACGTGATTTTTTTTAAGTGGAGATAGTTGAAGGGATGAAGAGTGTCATAGGATAGTTTTTATCCCCGAAATCATCCCCTAAGGGGGTGAAACGGGGGGTTAAAGTTTGTATGGAGCTGCGATATAAACGAGTTCCACGCGGACGGAGTCGCGGGAAGAAGCTAGTATATATATACATAATTAAATGTTTTAAATACATAGAAAACATCCATGCCTCAGGAGCAAATATGCGTGCTCATCACACAATTAAATGGCTTTACCGGGATTCGAACCCAAGACCTCTAGTTTCGTAGGCAGGGTCACTGCCAACTAGAATAAACCAGTCGTCCAACTACCTATACAACAGTTCCCGACGGACACCGTAGCCTAGGGACGCTTTCTATTTTAGAGAAGATAAAAGCGCGTGGCCGTACATTCATTGAGTCGAGGATTCGCCGTGTCGACCGACAGCTAGAGACAAATGCATCTTCCTCACTCTCGACGAACACAGTGCATCCTAGTCAGCTCTAAAAATATGTTTCAGCAAAACATAAAGATAACACATTTAATGTCACGTAGACTGGTTAAAAAGGTTTCTTATCATTATCAATTACACGAACAGTGTTCAGTACATTATCAGACGAGGTAATCTACATCATGCTGCCCACGCAAATCAATAAAGAATAACATTTTCCTCATTTTGGCATCATGGCGCGCGTGGCGCATAGAGTCTGGCTAATGAAAGATGAGTTTAGAAAAGAGCGCCTTTTTAAAAAAAACAGTGTGTTGCAACACCGTGGTGTTTTACGCTATAAAATAATAATATTTTATCTTTAATTCACATAATGCAACTGATCAAGCAGAACGAGGTATATGAAATAAAACTATTTAACTTATTTCTACTATGTAAGAAGAATAAGGTATAGTAATCAAAAATTTTAATACAAAATATCATTTGAACGAGATTGATTTTATAATGATATTTTTCAATGTGAATAATATAATGCGATTTGACAGTTTTTGGAGAATTAAAAAGTTGCTTCAATTAGCAGCATTCCAATTTCACATGCTTCTTAGCAGTAGTACCTACAGAGTTCTTCAATGCTGTGTTGATGTGTGACGCGAAATAGTATTTTATGCAATCATTATGTAATCTCAGACCAAGAAAAATAGAAAAAAAAACTTTTTTTCTTGGTCTGAGTATATAATGTATGCTGTTTCAGTCTTGTACCACGTTTAGGCCACGAAGCTTGCTGATTGGCCTAACTAAGGCAAAAGCTAATTGTATAACTATTGTATATTAATACTTTTCTACGAGTCAACTGAACTAATTAAACAAACTTGGTATCTATTGAAAATCTCAGCCCTGCTGAAACGAAGCGCAGCTAACGCCCGTTTCTTTTTTATCTTTTACTTTTCTTCTATAGTCAAGACGCCGTCCTATTAGTCAAATTCATTGTAGTTCAGTAACGGCGCCACGTTATTGGTTGAATTTATTTTACTTGTCTAAACAGTTGTAAAATGTTGAGTTTGAGTCCATAGTAAAAAGTATGTGATTTTAGTTTGGTGTAAGAAGTCTTAACTCAAACATTAAAGTCGATGAGTATAAAAAATACTTTGTGATTTATTTAAGTCGCGTGTATATTTCGAGTGTTGCGTGTTTTACATTTAATTATATGGCACTACATGTGCCATATAATTAAATAGTTATTTTAACGAATGTTTAAATACAGGTTTTCATATCGCACTGCAATTTTTTTGTAGCTGATTATTCTTAAATATTAAAATGGTTTCTATTCACTTTTTTTTTAAAGTAAGTACTTTTTATTAGTCACCTCCACCGTAGACCGCGCCAGTCAATAGTAAACATGTTACCTGTAAAAATAATATAACCAGCCAATGCAGGCCGCGCCAGTCAATAGTAAACATGTTACCTGTAAAAATAATATAACCAGCCAATGCAGGCCGCGCTTGTCTGTGAGAGGCGCCGTCCATAGAGTTCTTTCCCCGACCATCCCCGACGTAGTATCGTATAAGTACAGGTTGAGCAACAATTTAATGGGTCAGTATAAAACTATAAGAGAGGAGAGAATACAAGAAGAAAACTGCATTTAATGATTTTCTAGTCTCGCATAATTGAGAAAGAAAGAAAATGGAAAACGGTAAAGTCAACCCCGTTCTTCCCGTGGGAGTCGTAATCATGGTAATATTATTGAAGTATGTTGTGGTCGTTCAGCTTCTTATAACTGCAATATCTCATTATATCCATCTTTAAAGATATTGGTAGAAGTAGCACCAAACTACAACTTAGAATAGTTGAAAAACCCCCGACATTTTCATTTCAAAGTCCAATATCTCCAAAACGGCTGAACAGATTTTCATGAAACATAGCTGAGAACACTTGGGATAAAATTATCTATGACACTAAAAAAACCGCATTCAAATCGATCCATCCGCTACGATACCACAGACAGATACGCAGACAGACACCTTAAACTCATAACACCCCTCTTTTAGCGTCGGGGGTTAAAAAATAAACTTCATGGATACAGTAGAGGCCGTGAGTTTATATAGAGGTACAAACACAATCAGATGGACCTCGGGAGGTAGGACCGTCGTGGCTGGGTTTTTGGGACACTAATTTCTAGGCCCTGTCAACGAGGGTTACGTTACGTCAGTTGAAATATTTATTTATTTCTTAATTTTTTAGCTAAAGTAGAACTTATGCTACAAAAGGCGAATTTTATGCCATGGAGCTCTCTAGCTGGTAAATGCTCGCTCGCTAATGTTACCCCGACATGCCGTGATCTTCATATTGTCAAAAAGATTAATTATATCTGAATTTCAAATGTCGAGTTTGTAGATAAATCAATTACCAATCCCATTTCGAAGTACCGTGAAAATACCACTTGCAGTTTAAAAGCAGTAGTTGGCAATAAAAAGTAATATGCATAAAGCCTCGTTACTATTTTGTTGACTTACTTAGTACTTATGTAATGTTTTGCCATTTTTTTTTATTAAACGTTAAGATGCAGTGTCTAATAACAACATATATTTTATCAGATTTGTCCACCAGCTATTTTAAAAGAGCCTTAACGTTTCAAAAGCGATTTTTAGCTACTTCCCTTATTAATTCGACAAATGAAACCCGTGTAAAACTTAAAGTTGAATAGGTAACGGCTACCCACTCACGGTCTATATAGAGCACCTGCTTTTCTTGGAAAAAGTCCTACTTCTACTTTGTACGGGTCATTATGGAATAAGAATCAGGGTCCAAGAACAATCAAACCTTTATAACAGAAAGGTCATCCATCACAAATGCCAAGTTCATCAAATATAGAAGGCATCCAAAACAATAAGGAGATTGATCAATACAACGGTTGGCTACAGGGGACTTACCCAACTATTTACAGGCGCGATGCCTGCCAGCCAATATGGCGGCCGTCTGGCTCGTTACTTTCATATTAGCCTACCTCTAATCGGTTCCTCTGGCTATTCCACGGGAAATATAAACAGGTTTCTCGTAAGGAATAACGAGGCGATCGATATAGGTCGCACTTCAGTTTTCACTAGCCACTCGAGTCTTTTGCATGAACTAAGACAACTACGCTTTGTTATCGTAAAGATTTTCATGTTTTATGCTTGTAACTCGATATTGTAAGCATTGTTAATGTGGTAACGAGTAAGTTACTCACCGAGGCAGTTCCGTCCGCGGGTTACATGGGATCCAGGGCACAATGCACCAACGGGCTCGCGGGCTAGTTCTTATTACTGTTCCACCTTCGAGTGGGCACGTCCTCAGCTTGCGTAACATTTATATAACAGGACACATGGCTCACACGAGCCGCACCGCACCGTCACAGGCTCGCGCCCCAGGCCTCGGCCTACATCCTGCCATTTTGGAATCGAGACGGGCGCTCGGGGCGGCGGCGCGGGACCCCGGGCCGTGGTCAGAGCGCGCGTCCTCGACTCGCGGACTACGGTATGTATGTTACAATCGGGATGTCACAGCGGTCACTACGTACGGAGGGAAAATAAAAAAGTGTGTGTCGGTCGGGCGGAGCGGTCGACCGGCTGTAAGGGGCACATGCCTGCCGTTCGATAGGCGGGCGCAGGCGCGGGGCGGCGGCGGCGCCCCGTGACGTCACGCACGCCGCACTCGCGCCGCGCCGCTGCTCAATGGGCCGCCGCCGCTCCGGCCGCCCCACACGCCTTCATTATTTAACAATCACTGTCACTCCGTACCTCGGATTAATGGCCCACTGACCGACTGCAATCGGATCCTACTATCTTGGTTTCATCGATTATACGTTTATGGAAATTCAGTTCGGTTCATGTTTAACGAATGCAGCTTCGGGGTACCGTAATGACTGCGCATAATAGTATGGAAATGAGGTGACAAGGGGAGTATTTTAATGGGCCACTAGACTATTTTGACGTCATCCTATAGGTACTTACTTGACACCGACACGCTTCTGAAGGACATATTAGATGACTCTGTATCACGATATTTGTTCCTCTAATTATTTTAAATGTTATATATATATATATTTAAAAATCGTCTGTTATTGATAGTTAAGCCAAGTGTCATCTTCAAGCAACTTGTTACAATTGCTGCCTTTCGGAAAAAAAAATAGTAAAATATTAAACAATGATAAGGCACTTTTCGAATACCATAGTGTTCACTATCGAAACCAAATTAAAATTAATCCATACAGCAAATATCTGGCCACCGTAAAAGGTGGATTCTTGCCTTAACCCATTCAGTGCTAATCACGACAAAAAGGCTACCAGCGCCTCTCGCTACACACGCAGATTAAGCTGCTACGGGCTACGGCGTAGCGCTCCGAGCGGCAATTATATAGGATTTTTATTGCGCCCTGGTACGATGATTAATAATGTTAATTTGGCCAATTGGAGTAAAGCAGGGTTTCAAGATATTCCAAACCACAATGATGTTTAATTTAATCCCACTTTGGACGGTTGTACATAGACATATGGGTGAAGATCAAAAAATATATGCTACATAGTCTACAACGACAATTACCCATTCATTTTATATGGGTAATTGTCGTTACGAAAATGAGAAAGTTAAAGCGTAGATTAAGGTAGTAGTAGTAAGTAAGAGTAAGTAAGTAAGACCTTACTATGTAGCATATTTTTTGATCTGCACCCACATATGTACAACCTATATGTGATATTTATACGTACATCTAAAGTAGACTGCGGTAGGGCTGCGGCAGCTCCAGCCGGTATGTAAGCGCTGCTACGGCACGCACGCGTTCTGTCGCAGCGCGTTGCATGCGATGAAAAGGGATGGCCAATGTTTAGGCTCGTCCGGAATACGAAAACAAGGGATTTGTTAACTGAGAACTACTGAGAACACTATTATTCTGCGGATATGCCAGGAATCCGCTAGGTAGGCGTTCTGCGCACACGCTTTCCTCTACAAATGATTTTCGTCCCAGTCGCATGTTAAAAGCTACGAGCGTGTCGCTACCGAATTTATTTATTTATTTATTTATTCCATTTCACATTGTGGCTTACAGTGCGGTCACCAAATCGCGTACAATGTTATTTTATTTATTTACTAACTTATTGCTAGTTAATTATTCATTTAAATTTATAATACAGCATATTGAATTATATAAAACATATATTAATAATCATTGTAAAATTCTAAATAATTCTATGTCACATCTACAAAATTTCCTATATTAATCTCTACATAAAATATTTAAAAAGTTAATACATTTTCTGCAAAATCCACCAGCACTATCACAGAATATGTCCAAGTCGTAGCCCTCGACAGCCACTAGATTTAAGAGAGCTAACGCCCTAGGGGTGGGAGCGTTGCCGCCCTGGCGGGTGCGCGCGCGCAGCCACGCGAACAGGAGGCGCCGCGCCGGCGCCGCGGCGCATGCGCGCACGCCGGCTGCTGTCCGTTGCGTGCAAGAGGAACTTGTAGGCCGATTCGTTCCAACACGGATGGATTATTAACCAATAAGGTTAATAATCCATCCGTGTTGGAACCGTGTTAAGCTAGCCGTACCTAGTAGTGTATCAAGAGCAGCAGTTTACGCCTAAGTTCTAGAGTTTCAAGCCCCACCATCCCTAGGACAAACCGCGAGGGGTACAGATAGGGACAATATCCGAAAGACCTACTGTATAGGTGCCTCGCGAACTTCCTCTGATTTTTTTCTATTAGGAGACTATATTTGGATTCATAGGGATCCCATGCTATTGCTCCGAATTCTAGTTTGCTGCGTACGTATGCGTTATACAGCAGCACAGCCACCCTAACACTCGTGAATTGAGAAGTCATCCTAATAATCAATCCTAGGGTTTTAGAGGAATTGATGGAAGTGAACGTGTTATAGTAGATAATAATGACTACAAATCGTGGCATTCCGCAAGGGAGCGTTCTTGGTCCGTTGTTATTTTTAACCTATATTAATGACTTCCCAAGTGCTTTAAAACATACATGTATTATGTTTGCAGATGATGCTACCCTACTTATAAAATCGATCAATAGTAATGATCTAGAAAATGAAGCCATTAATGAATTACGAACTACTACTAGATGGTTAAATAACAATGGCCTTCAATTAAATTTGACCAAAACTAAAATAATTAAATTCAAAACTCGTAATTCTGTCGCCATTAATATTAATGTCCACTGCGACAATACAAACATAGAGCTTGTAAATTCAATAACTTTTCTCGGTATCACTCTTGACGAGCATCTGAATTGGAAAGCCCATATCGAAAATGTATGTTCGAGACTGGATAGATTCGTATTTGCATTACGACGACTTAGGTCCATAGCATCAAAAGAGGCTGCAATGTCTGCCTACCATGGATATGTCTCGTCCATTCTCCGTTATGGACTCATAATTTGGGGTAACAGTACGGATATGCAAAGGGCATTTATAACCCAAAAAAAATGTGTTAGAGCTGTACGTGGTAGTGGCTACCTTGCCCATTGTAAGCCAATATTCCAGGAACTTCGAATTTTGCCTTTACCTTGTCAGTATATCCTAGAAATCACCAAATTTGTAAAACGACATCCTTTGCTGTTTCCACGTCATGATGAAGTGATCAACAAAAGTAGACCTAGCAGGAAGCCACTTAAGATATTCCAACCTGCACAAAAATTCAAGGTCTCTAGTTCAAACGCGTTCTCTATGGCTATAAGATTGTATAACCGTGTGCCAGAGGAATTCCAACGATTGCCGACGAGTCAGTATGAAAAAAAAATGTTTAAGTGGCTCCTTGACAAGTGCTTTTATTCAGTTGCCGATTTTCTGAACGCATTTTAGTTTAAAGTAGTAATTTTAAGTAGTAAATTGCATGATAGTCAATAGTTTATAATTATTAATTAGTTTAAGGAAAATATTTCTACGTCGATTTTCGGCAGAATATGCTGAACTAACACATTTTACTAACCAACATTGTACCATATTCTCAGAAATAAATATTATCTTATCTTATCTTATCTTATCTTAACCGGCTACGTAACTGGTAAAATTACTTTCCATTTCCCATTTCGAAGCAGATTTACGAAACGAGAACAAGTGAATCACTATCGAACCAAAATATTTTCGTCGGCTATTAGTAACCTATTGACTGCACATTTTAAACCACAAGGCATAAAGAGAACGAGATTAACTCGCGGGAGAAGTTTTAAATTACTTAACCAATTTTGGGCGCCAGTTTCAGTAAATTTCATACCAATATAACCTTTCATAAACGAAACTAATTGTGATGGGAGCGTGCTTCGAATGAAGTTGCTGCAATTTATGTGAATTAGCGACTACAATAAAGAAGGGGGTTTTCGGACATAAGAGAGTTACTTGCTACTGGTTACAGCGTAACGCAATATGTCGTAGCCGAGATGCGCCTCTGAACATACACAAGTGTTGGTCGGCATTCGTTTAGCTAATTAGTCCGTGTGCGAACGCTGGGCAGGAAACGATGAATCTTTGGTAAGGGGTAGCTTTTTTTTAATAGTATTAGTACAGGAATAAAAACCTAGGCCTCGTGATATTACAAACTTATATCTGCAACATTTTCATTCCGGGAAATATCCTTAGGCCGCGTGTATGGACAGTACACGTGTAGCAGCGCGGGTTCGGCCTCGGAAGTCAAACACACAGTCGCGCATAATGCGTTGCTTAGGAGTATTTGTGTACCTACAGGCTTGAGCGTTCACACAGTCGCCTGTCAGATCGCGTGTCGCGCCGCCGCACGCCTTGTCTGACCATAAGCAAGGCTTTGGGAGCTAAAATGATGAATTAAAGAGACGTACTTACTACTTACGCACTATATCTTGACTAGAGATGCAACGGATAGTTGTTTGGCCGGATACCGGATACCGGATATTCGGCCTGATCACCGGCCGAATATCCGGTATCCGGCGGCCGAATATTCGGCCGGCCAAACGATACACCTACATTTTAGTTTGGCGGCGGGCGCGTCGTGCAGGTTTCAACCTGTTACGTATTGTAGGTTCGCGCGGACCGTTTTCTAGGCAAGAAACAAGTTTTATTAGGTCAGTGTAAACGATTGGTTGAATGGATACTAATGCTGATCATAGGATTCCTTAACTACTTTAAATGAGGCTTTTTGATAAGTTTAAATTGTACGTTAACCCTTTGAACGCCGAGCCGAGAGCCACTATAGTGGTCAAGTGCTGTCGTGCCCACCACGCCAACAACCTTTAAAGTGGTTATGGCGGACACTGTCAAAACAATTTTCTTACTGTCAGATAAGTTTCATATTCGCTCTTTAGCTGTCAAGATGCTGGCGTGTACTTCACATTCTGACACGAAAGTTAAAGCGGTCAAAGGGTTAAAGGTAATACTAATAAACGAATATTGATAATTTGTTGTTGTTTTTTGTATACTAACAATTTTTCAAAGTTAAACACCAAACAAAATCACTAATTCACTATTCGGTATCCGGCCGGATATTGCGCAACTATCCGGTATTCGGCCGGATAGTAAAATAATGGCCGGATAGGCCGGATACCGGATAGCAACCGGATATCCGTTGCATCTCTAATCTTGACATAATCCTTATGTTGATTATTTATATTTATGTATGCTACGGGTTATCTTAAGCATTGGTACCTTTTGGGCGACGATTTCCATCAAAGCTAACAGAAGTTGAGCTGATGTGTAAAATTTCACGTTGCTTCCACAGCTTTTGCACTTCACGTTAATCGTACAAAAGTCATTTTGTGCCGGCGCGGCTTCCATGCCTTCACTTGCATCGTATTCACTTGAATTTTCAACTACACTGTTATATGTTTCACTACTTGGTGGATGAACTCTTCTTAAAATGTCACTTCTACTTGTCTCTACAGCATCTTCGTTAACTTCTTCAGTTTCACTAGTTTCACCTTTTTTCACGATTTCACTACTACACTCTTTCGATCCGTGGACATCACCTTCACTAATTTCGATTGTTGCAGCTCTTTTGATAAGCTCTTTTCTGTTGGATTTTAAGTTGTATTGTTTATCACTATCGTTTTCCGCAATATCCAATGTGTGTACTCGTTTCATGAATTGAAATCCACTAGAATCTGCATCACTAGAAAGGTCGAGATTGTTTTCACTAACTTCAGCACATTGCTCAGAAATTGTTTTGGATATATTATTTTCGTCAGTCTCTACTCTGTCAACATCATGTTCATTTACCTCTGCATCTGGTATATTTGAAGAAACTGCACTACCACTGTTAGCTCTCGTAACTTCGATCCAAGCTTCAACATTTCGTGTGGAGCCTCTTGTTTCAGATCTGACGCAGAAACAATTGAATAATGATTGTCCGAATTCATCGAAACAATCTAATATATATTGTATTGAATTAATCTTCATTTTCTTTGTAAACGCGTGCCAGCGAAGCCGTATATTCAAGCTCTGTTTTTACCAATACACAATATCAATTGATATCAGTTAGTCAGTTAATGAAATAATGATAAAGCTCTGCAATCGTTTCACACGACTAGTCAGGCTTGATTAGTTAAGCTAATTGTGAAAAACAAACCTACAGAATTACGCAGCATTATTTTTTTAGATAAGTAAATCAATGCTAGGGATGTAAGCGGTCTAATTCCAATAAGGTTTAGTTTGGCCTCTGGGTCGGAAGATCAGATAGCAGTCGCTTTCGTAAAACTAGTGCCAAAGCGGAATCCGGGCCCGATTAGGGTAGAACTGCCGGGAAAAACGCTAGGAGGATGTTGGATGTTAGGGATGTTTTATCCCTACCAACATTATAAAGAGGAAAGGTTCGTGAAGTTGTAGTTTCGTAAGTTTATATAATGCAGAGAGTATTCTCCATCCGATAAAAAAAAGACCGGGTTGCACTCGGAGTGCCACCCAAAGTGCAAAACATACGAATTGCTTTAAAAAAATAATAGTTACATTGTAATTCGTGCGAAATCGATACTCATTTTATTGACTAATATTTTATTTACATAATACAATGTGTTTAACGATGTTCTGGTTTGTTCAATCAACATTGGCCAAAAAGGTTTACAAAAATATACAAAATCTATTAAAGTTAAACTTTATACTTGGCAACATTTGAATATAATAACTTAAAAAGATTTTTAGGGGGTTGACCGAACTGTAATACTGGTAGTTGTCATAAAACACTTTAATTTTTTTATATTAATTCAATTATTCCGAAATAAATGTGAATTTCAGTTCAAATACTCAAAGATATTACAAAACATGACAACCCCCTCATCTTGCAATATTTAAAAATACTTAGTTAAGATATAAGCGTAGTGTAAACTTAGCTTAACAAGGAGACATCTACACTATTATGATATGTACAACAGTGATATAGGATTTATATCCAAAATGTGGTAACTTTAAACATGTCGTCAATAAGTATGTTTATTAATTTTAAAAATACCCTGGATACAGTTTTAGGTACCTCTATAATTATAATTTTCGATCGAAAAAATTCTAAGCGGCTTCAACCTAACTAACGTGGTAGTAGATCTTTCTTGATGTTTTAATGTACTTAGGAATTGTGGGACCTCAGTTGAATAGATTGTAAATGTCAAAATTACATGATCTATACTTTATGTATGTGGGGACATAAATAAATAACACAGCGATTGACACAGCGTGTTGTCAAGAAACAGATTGATCGTCTGGTACTCTGCGGTTAAGCAGGGAAACACATAATTTGCTCTGACAAGAGCAGTTTTACGTTGCCCTGAGAAGGACAGTTTGTATGTCCGGAGCCTGAAGCACCCTCGTCGGATTCTTCGTGTCTTCTAGCACCGAGCGCGGAGAGCGGAGCACGGCGATCGACGACGATGTTCACTCCACGGCGGCCGACGAGCGAAAGGACTGGCGCCGGCGCAGAGCGTAGTTTTATTCACCCGACCTATGACCTCGCGCAATGCGCTCTTGTCAGAGCAAATTATGTGTTTCCCTGCTTAACCGCAGAGTACCAGACGATCAATCTGTTCCTTGACAACACGCTGTGTCAATCGCTGTGTTATTTATTTATGTCCCCACATGTACACCAACCAGTTTTAGAACATAACTCCAACACATATTATCGCAGTTTCTTCAAAAACTTGGTTCCTAAGAATAAAATATTGAGCAAAACATCCAAATTTGATTTAGGGAAAACTTCGTATTTTGGCAACGTACCTACCTACAATGCAATGGATTGCGAATTCGAATAAATGACATGAAAATGTCAGCAAGAAAATTCGAGACTTACGTCTCCCAGCTCTGGGCCTTACCAACTAATGCATAAAATTTATCTTAATCGTTCAACATGAAAGAGTCAGTAACAACAAAAAATAATAAAAATAATGTAACAGTCTATAGCAAAAGGACAGGTCCCTAGCACGCCCAAGCATCAGTCGATGTCCAGGCTCTTAAAGCTGCTGGTCAAACTTGCGAACATGCCTCTGCTTGGCTTCTTGATTCTCTTCTTCTCATCGACCTTGAAGATCTCCGTTTCTATGAGCCAGTCTCTATAGTTCTCCTCCATGTTCTTGCGTTGTTCGGCGTGGAAGTCTTTGACGGGGGGCAGGGGGCCACCGTAGTCCTCAGGTAGGAGTTCCTTGTCCACCACGGAGGCAGGGCCCTCGGAGCAGAAGTTGAGGAGGTTGAGGAGGTTGGAGTGAATGAGCGGCTTCACCAGACACATCACCTGGTTGATGAACGAGACCGTGTGCACCACGTGGATCTTCTTCAGACGACACGGGTGCGCACTCTGGAAATAAATTAGTAAATATTAGAGGACAATCTTACACAAATCGAATTAGTCCCATACTGAGTTCAATGAGGCTTGTGTGGTTGGTGCTGGTGTGTGGAAGGACGATGTATGTAATCTACTAGTACGTATAAATACTTTGTATACAGAAAACATACCGGTCGTCAATAATGGACGATTCAATAAAAGTTTAATCAAAAGTATTTTAAAGACTTAAGAGAACTGTGCGGATAGATATTTCAAGGAAATTGCCTGTTGTAGATCGTCGACGTAAAACGGGCTTATTGTACTCTAATCCCTAAAATTCCCAAGGGGCAAGTATAGGGCGGTAGTCATGGTATCAACTTGGGATTCTTTAAAAAGTTATGGGATGTCAGCTACCGGGCATATCCACTAATACAAGAAAAAAGGGAAATAGAGTAGTATTGTTTTGTTTTCCATACAAACGAAACAACTCCTTGCTAGATTTTCCTTTAAACCGCCAACGCTATCGAATCAATGGGCACTAGAACCAACCTGAATGTAAAGCATGAACGCGCGCAGCGCCGGCAGCGTGACCCTGGTGAGGTGGCCGAGGCTGCAGCCCTTCATGTCGAAGATGACGATGTAGCCGTCCGACAGCCGGTCCTCCGACAACTTCACGTCGTTGAACATGCAGAACACGCGCACGGCGTCAGCGAAGTTCAGCTTGCTGTAAGTAAAACGAAATTGCGATAAGCTTAAAAAACATGCTACGCAGACACTTAGGTAGTAAAACTAAGTAAATAAACGAATGGCTCTGTGAGCCGTAGACTGCGAGTCGGTATTTTTTTATATATTTTTTCTATAATGATCAAATAATGAATCTACAAAAAATATATATAGGTACTTATCCGGGCCTGCTTACAAAATTTCACGAGATCGGTTGAGAAATGCGACCCAAGGTAGAGGATAACCGCCGTACATCCGGACAGATAAATTTATTTATTTATTTAAACTGTATTACACAGTAACAAGATACAAGTACAAAAGGCGAAATTAATGCCATAAGGGATTCTCTACCAGTCAGCCTTTAGGCCAAAAAGAAAATAAGCATAGCTGGTACGCCGTATGAGAACAACACAGAAATAAAGTAAGAGGAAAAAGTACTAGTATGTTATACGGATAATTACAATAAATATAATATAGTATACATCCGTATTATAATTTAATATAAATATCACAAAGTATAAATATAATAAATACAATATAATATAATATAGTACGTAATATATAATATAATGTCCAAGTCTTGTGACATTGATAGTTCAGACATAGTTTTCTCATACCTGTAGTCGAAATCAGATAGCCGGTACAGCAGCACGTGGTAGCCTTCCGATGTCTTGTTCGGGAGCCCGATCATGTGGCTGCAACAAGAATAGATTATTTAATGCGGGAGTCATCATGTATCTGGTCTTTTCATCAACTTGACAGTTGTTACATGCGAATGATAATTGGACTTGCATTGCTGGCTCGACGAGTTAGGCCTGAATCACACTGGTGCGGCGTGCGGTGGCAGTAATTAAGTAAACTTAGGTACAAAACCACTCCAGGCCGCGCCAGTCTATGATAGGCTTTAAGATGGTCATACTGTCATATGACAAGTGGTCAATAAATAGGGAGTAGACTGCTGCCGCTTAGTACCCAAATGTATAAGCTTCTTGCTTGAAACTGTAGCTACAAATTATTTAGGTATATATTTTGTAGGTTTTAAAATATATTGTATCCAGCAGGTGAACTCAACGATCTAGGTCTGGATCGAACTGAACCGTCAGGGAAAAGCTGCACACTGTCATATGGAATTAGAATTGGTATTTCAAATTTTAAATTTCGATATCCTAATTTTTTGTATCTTTTTCTTAGTTACCTAGATCAGAAATAGTTATTTGTGTCACAAGGGAGCAAAATAGTATATTTACGGCGAGGGCGGTGTATTGAATCCTCAACGTAGCGAGGGATCCTGCAATAGAATCCTGAGCGTAGCGAGGGGTTCTAACGTAGGATCCTGAGCGTAGTGAGGGATACAAGTGTTTATGCCCGAGACGAAAATAATTTTGCTACCGAGTGACACATATTATTTTTCACACCGACTATGAGGAAATTTAAAAAAAGCTATTGTTAAAATATATCAAAATTATCTTAACTTTTATTACTAATTTTTTAATATTACGAAATATTTATAAATTTTTATACAACATTAAAACTTGAAATATGTTCGTTTTGAATCGACTACGATGAAATTACAATCGATTACTTTAATAACATCTGTGTTCAATTGGCACATTGCGTACAAATGTTCCAATGCCAATGTATAAATTAAAAAAGTAGCTTGAACAGAAAAGTAGCGTTTTGGTCCCTCTCGTCGTGGAGCAAAACTTACTTTTCCGAATGAAAGGTGTGAAAAATATTTTAAACCGGGTTCATAAAACAATATCTTCTGTAACCCCGACTTTCCAACAGTGCCTAATTTACTCGTTATTTCTGTAGTTAGGTAAACAGATTATGCGGGAAAATTCACTTAAAAACGAAGTTGTTAAGTAACCCTGACCCGCCGCATTCTGACATAACTAATCACGCATTTTCTGCCAAGTGAATTTAGGACGTCTCGCACTGGAAATTCATACACACATACAACTTTTGTAAAACAAATACACTTTAACAGGCTTGTCTACTTTGGCATAATATCGTGGACAAGTTATGAGAACACAAATACATACACAATCCATAGCTGAATTTATGGAAGATACATGTTTGTAATGAATGTGTTCGCCGTCAATTTTTTATAATATCAATAGGTACCTATCGATATTATATGTTAAAAATTAACTATGTATATGTACAAAGTTACCTGATTGTTGCTACACCCTTCCAGGGTCCATGTATCTTAGTTTTAAGTACTTCGTTGCAAATAAATATTATCTTATATTATCTTACCTTATAAAAAAAGTATCCGTAAAAAAAATCTGTTTAATGTTTGTTTTACAGGTTTTGGTTTAATTTGGCATCCATTTTTATTGTGACGTATTTATTAAGGTTCAATGTGGTAGGTATTTAAAAGAAATATAGAATGATTCATGTTTTTTTAAGGAAAGTACCTTAATAAAATAAAATAAAATAAAATAAAACATTCCTTCCGCATTCAATATCAATCATTTAAGTTATCTGCAGACCTATGCGTAACATGTATAAAAATTTGATGCTGTGTGTTGTCTCTATCTTTATGGTTATGATGGGGTCAACTTTTGGTACACTTCGATATTTTTGATTACAGAACTGAGACTTATATAATGATTTTAATTTGATTTCCTAGATTGTGTCCAAAGGGAGCAAAGTGATAGATATATTTACGGCGGAAGTGAACCCTGGAAAGAGAACTATTCTACAATATCGAATATAATTGTATACGGAAGTGAACCCTGGGAAGAGAACTATTCTACAATATCGAATATAATTGTATACGGAAGTGAACCCTGGGAAGAGAACTATTCTACAATGTCGAATATAATTGTACTTATACATAATATAATCTAGACTGCAACAAGGGATCCAAGTGCTTACGCCCACGACGGAAATAATTTGACTATCGAGTGGCACATACTGGTTTTCACACCTTCAATGAGGAAAGTTGAAATCCCTCATTTCAGAGCAACAATGGCTGTTTTTTGAATAGCAGGTGTGAAAATGAAAAAGTAGGTACCTATACAATACATTTGGAATTACAAAGCCAAGCCTTTACAAAGATACATTCCCCACAACGCCAAATATTTTTTTGCAATTGGCATGCTATTCACAATTCAATATATCTGAACAAATAGTATAAGTTCAGTTTTTTGAAAAGAATTTTTTTAAAGCAGGTACTTAGACACTGTGACATTGACAGTGCTAATATGCAGACGCCTGTCTATACGAGACGCTTTTTAATAAATCATTTCAAATCATTTCAAATCATTACACGACCGAAATCGGCAGGACTGCCAAGCAAGGTCACAGAAAAAAATAGTATGGAGTGACCATGATTTGGCTGGCGGCCGTGCTTCCGACACGGGTTGAATCACGCGGCGGCCTGTACGCATTCCTGCCGATATCGGCCTGTGTAGCGCCTCCTTATAGCTAATAGTGTAAAAGTCGCCACGTGTGACCCGTATTTTTATGAATAGTTACGTAACAATCTGCGAAACGCCGTAAAATTAGAATGAGGTGGAACTCACGTCCCTGGCCTTCGTCAAGAGGTCAGCAGCCGCTCACCTTGACGGAGTGGGGCATTCATGGCTTTGATGAGCATCGGATCATTAATACTTCGAAGTACCTAACCTAGACGTTTTATAGGACAATCAATCTAGCTAGCCTCTTCAAGCAAACACATACAATTCTACAACACCCTAGAAATGGATAGACACGGCAAGGATTTACCATTGTGATAGAGTAGTTATCTTTATTGAGGGAGCTATTCTCTGTTACCATCACAATATATATGTACAGTCAGCGTCATATAGTTAATAGTAGCAGCCAGGTGGCCAACTCTTTAGGTCCACGTATTTATTACTGTAATCAGGGTGTGTTACTAGTAGTTTATGCGACTGATCCATAATGAGAGTCTCGCTCGCTGACGCTCGTTTCATAAAATCACACTCGTATTTTAAGGCCTAATTATGTACAGTTGCATACACTACTTTATCTACACACAGATCATAAGCAGTAGTAATAGTAAGTAACAGTAAAAAACCAACAATAAAATGACAACAGCAATGGCGGCAATTCGATCATCATATTTACATCCGTCATGACGAATGGTTTTTTTAAAATCATAGACAAACGAATGAAGTCCCTATACTCATATCACACGAGATCAAATGTCGGACGGTCTGTATTAAAAAACGTACTGAATTGACGTTTCGTATCGATAACTGTTTTAATATCTATGGATACTAGAATAGAGACCCACTTGAGTTTTGACAGCTGTTCCAAATTTTAACTCATAACGATACAAATTTATCAAAAATCTGTACTGTAATGACATTACAGTACAGATTTTACCTACTACCACAGACAAGAAAGTTCTCATAGTAAAATCGGTTGTAGTACCTAATGCTGGTCATTTCCTACGGTTTTTGTACGCATTTTAGAGCACTAATGATATGTGCGTACTCTGGCTGCTACTAACTATATGACGCTAACTGTACATAACTACGTATACTTATCAGTGAGAAGCGCCCATACAAGACGATTCTAAAATTTTCTACATTGTTGTATCTTATTATTCACAAGCCAGACGTAAAGCAATTCACATCTGAGTGCAGAAGATGGAATAATTGGTGTCATTACGATACAGCTGTTCCGTTACATTACATTACAGCTAGGATGATTGCAACCGCGATGGCGACGATGCACTATTACGCACGCTTTAACCAGAGATACTTGCCACACCACAATGCCGCAATGCCTGATAATGCACCTTGAAAAACAAATGCGGTTTTTAAAAGTACTTACCTCGTTTCTTACACCAATAATCAACGTGAGATAGTGGATATAAGATATAATCATTCTGGTCTTAAGCTCTGGTTTCCTAGGACAGCGGTACCGTCATATGGCGGCGAGATAGGCTATCCGTCTCTTTCTAATTAGACCACTTGGAAAGAGACGGATAGTCTATCTCACCGTCTAGTCTATATAGCCGGCACTGCTATCCTAGGACACCAGATCCTTAGTTATAAAAGTGAGAAAAGCAGGGACACAACGGAATGTCATCACGATCATTGGAGCAGCTCAACGCGGGTAGACTTTAAATTTATTATTAGTATTATTACTCCAAAATAAAGAAGGCAAAAAAATATGCCTGGTGACGAAAATCCCATTCAGATATCTCAAATAATTACAAAGCTACAATCGTTTTAACATTGCTAATGCTAGAGAGAGAAAACGCTTGCAGATCTTGACGTGACGATCTGCGATCGTCATAGTAGGTAAATGACAATCGTTTCATATGAAAGTGCGTTTTTCGGAAAAGGGACAGAATATACCCCCTCTTAAAACTTTGGAAACTTTTAACTTTGTGATTGTTTAATCCCCTGCTTAACTTTTTTCTCCATCATCCTCCTAGCGTTAATCCCGGTTGTGCCCCTAAAGGAGCCCCGGGTCCGCTTTGACACCTCATCCCAAGATTTGGCATAGGCACTAGTTTTACGAAAGCGACTGCCATCTGACCTTCCAACCCAGAGGGAAAACTAGACCTTATTGGGATTAGACCGGTTTCCTCACGATGTTTTCCTTCACCGAAAAGCTAACGGTTAATATTCCGTACATAAGTTCCGAAAAACTCATTGGTACGAGCCGGGATTCGAACGCACGACCGCCGCTCGACAGCCGCATGCCTGAACCACTAGGCTACCGTAGGCTCCGTAGCTTTACTATTTTCTCCATTTGATAATATTTCCAATCCTTTTCCGGGAAAAATCTGCATTATTGGTTATTTTATTTGGTTTCTTCATCCCTCCTGTGGAAGTACCTCCCTTACAGAAGACCGATAAGTAATAATGCTTCGTAGGTGTGGTGTTGTGTTCCTGTTGGTGAGTACGGGCTGCGTATGTCTCCAGATCGACATAACGAATCTTCAAATCAGTAAGGGTCGGCAACCCGTGACTCCTCTGTAGTCGCAAGCATCCATAGACTAGGTGTATGCTTGCCATCAGGGAGGCCGTATACTTGTTTGCAACCATCGTGGTATAAAAAAAACTGTTATTATGCGGTAAGAAAACAAACCGTACTTGCAGATTATTGTATTCAGTAGCATAGCACAGCACACCGTTAAGTTAATCGGTGAGTATACTTAGTACAATATAGCCGAGCATGGATTTGGTTTATATTGATCTGAAATATCGAATTTCTCTACGAGTAGTAGTAGTAGTACTAATACTTTACTGCAGAGGCCGGGAAAATAGAGTTTGCCAGCTAAGTTGATACAGACAGACGGGCATAGGGTCAAGTACAGTGATTTTCTCAAACATGCAATGAATTAAAAAAAGTTTTTAAGGGGTGAACGCGCTCGAGGCGCTGTTGAGTCACGATGTTGAAATACTGAAAAAAAACAAGGTCGCTTTGCAGGCCTCTAGGCCTCCAATTTTGTATGAAGTTCAATCTCTACGGATCTCTCGTCTCGCCGCGCCTGAAACGTGATACTTCGAAGCCTATTGCTATTGGATAACTTATCCATACTAATATATCTGTCTGTTACCTCTTCACGCTTTAACTGCTGAACTATTAGCTATTTAGGTGATATTTGATATAGATATAGTTTAAGTCCGATATAGTTTAAGTCCCGGGGAAGGACATAAAATAGTTTTAATCCCCGAAATCATCCCCTAAGGGGGTGAAATGGGGGGATGAAAGTTTGTTTGGAGCTGCGATATAAACGAGTTCCACGCGGAGTCGCAGGCAGAAGCTAGTAAACTTATAAAGAACACAAGGAACACAACAACAGAGACTGTAAGCTAATATATTACGACAGGTAGGAGGTAAACGGACTGTATTTGATTTGATGCAGTGCGTGTCAAGTGCTACGCAATAAAAACGTATAAGTAAAGCATGTTCGCTTCTGTAACGCGGTCTCACAGAAAACTACCCCTTTTAGATGCGAGACACAGATAAACCAGCAAGGCGGGATCAATATGTTCAGTATAAACGTTAGATCAATAACTGCCATATCAGGTGAACCGTAAAAGCTTAGGTGACGTTGGTGCAGTAAATAATGATGATATGTTGTATAAGTAATGACTCGGGTTACTGGGTAAGTAATAACACTGGTTGTATAAGTAATAACTCGGGTTACATTAATTTAACCTCGGAAAAATGTAAGCAAATTAACTATATCACACCTGGGGCCATAAACTGCCATAAAGTGGCGATTACCGCACGCTATTACGAATACGGAAAATTACATTTCCTGGCCAGTGGGAAGCATCAAATTTTGTACCTACTCACCACGCGCCTGTAAAAAAGATACCCTCATATGCCTACCATTGTTACTGTCCTTGCCATCGGTCGAGCGTCAAATACCTGCGCTCACATTATTTGCTTTACCGCCCTAGATCATGTAATGGCTTGCAAAGATACGCTTATTGTACACGAGTACGTGTACGTTGTTTACGAGTACTGACTATCAAACTATCATTGTAGCGATCGCATATTTACTAGTTTCAGAACATCGCGACGAAACCTGCATACATCTGCAAAGTACCTAATGCAAATGTTTAAGTGAAGTCCCCAACGCGCATTAGGCTATCGCGGAAACTACACCTCACCAATGATTCAACACATGTCATGCGTACATATAGATAGATCTATACAAATGACATAAATACGTCAGAATTACACGTCGGGTAATTAGGGTTAACAAAGGGTATTTTAGCCAATTAGTGCCTACTGCCTACATAATAAATGCAGAAGTGATATTTTCGGCGGCAACATATCCTATGTCCGGATGGAGGCTTCGCCGGGAGCAGTGCCAAATTTTAGTCCATTAGTTCAGTGAAACTCAATTAAACCACCCTCCTCATCCCACGCGCTGAACACTCATCAAAACTCCATTTATGAAGCCAGTAATCACACCACATTCATACTAATATCATAAATGAGAAAAAAACTTAGTATTTCCATCTGTCTCTTACCTTAAACCACTGAACCAAAAGATTTGGTTAGTATTAAAGGTCGAACACACAGCACCGTCGCGGGCGCGATATTTCCCTACAAACCGCTAGCGCGGTCAAACAGGCTGCGCCCAGGCTCCCCGCCGGCAACGCGCCCCGCTTCTGCCACGCCCCGCCAACAACCCGCGACGGTCGCGCCGCGCGCCCGCGACGCTCGCGCCGCGCGACCGCCGCGGGCGCGCGGAGTCAAATCAGACTTTTCGGATCCTATCCTACGGGACTGTTATTTTGTATTTTTTTTTTTTTATTACAAGCTTTTATTCTACTTGCCCTGTTAGTATGGGACAAATCTTGCAAGTTAAATTTGATCCACTTCCCGGTTTCCGATTGAGTTGAAATTTTGCACGAATATGCAAATTGCGTGACAATGCAATATTCTGATGACGTGAGCTGATCTGATGATGGAGCTGGAAGGTGACCATAGGAACTCCGTGTATGTATGGGACAAATCTTGCAAGTTAAATTTGACCCACTTCCCGGTGATCGATTGAGCTGAAATTTTTGGGTATAAGTATAGTTTGGATGACAATTCAATATTATGGTACCATCGAGCTGATCTGATTATGGAGACAAGGTGGCCATGGACATTCAGTACTTAACCGACGTAATCCCGTTGAGTTTGGGCTCGTTAGAATCGTCTCTATGAGTAGTTGATGATGGTATACAGAAAAATACAGTCGGCAATAAAAGCTTGTACCAAAAATGTAATTTTTGTCAGAAACTTATTATTCAATCTGAATGCTTCAATTCCATACGTGCAATCCTGCACGGCACAAGACAAGTGATAGCTGTGCTTGATTGCACGTATAGAATTGATGAAAAAGCGACAAAGGGAGATGAATGACCTCGGTTTTCCGCTCTAACGCTCGTGGGTAACATGCGCTTTATTAGAAGATACTATAGAGTCATGGTCAAAAATAGACCTTGTGAAATGGTATTTTTGTAATCTACCTACCATATTTAATGTACTAATCAAACATGCTCGGAAATGTACCTGATGCATTAATATCACGAAATGAGGACAATCATGGTTAAGGCTCCCTACATTTCTTCTTGGCTAGAACAAGTCTCGTTCCCTCATTCGCCAACATACACAATGGTCAGTAATGACGATGACGATAATGAATCGACGTAATAGTAGGCCTGGTAATAAATTGGGTATGGTGTCCAAATTTGGAGAGTAAATAAATTAGTGTTCGGTACACACGCACACATACTTCGCGAATGATGGAGAATGCTTCAATCAGGGCCGCGCCGTTGTAGTGTTCGCTCGCTCTCACTCCGCTCACTCGCTACGTCAAAGGAAGCCGCCTCGCAGGTATGAAGACGGCGAGTCGCCAGTGCCACGATATCAAAAGGAGCCGAATAAGCTTGTAACTAAGCACCTACTAACCTAGTGCAGTTTAGCAACTATCATCATACTTATAAGGTATATTTTAGGCATAGTATAGTGGTATTCAAATATTCGATGAAGTGGGATGAGGCTAAAAACACATACCTAACTATCTATAATATTATTACTTTGTTTATACAATATTGTCTATTAAACTGTAACAGAAATACTTTGCATACTTAAAACATTGAACTATAATGTACTACGTACCTACATAGAGACGGCACAAACAAAATCTGGCTAGCAAGCACGGCAGTGCGGGGGGTGGGGAGGGCGGCTAACTAGTCGTTGTCACCGTCGCAGACGCGACACATTTGTTTACGGGTACGGGAACGTGGACGATACATTTAATATCAAGAATTAATATCATTTAATATCATTTAATATTGATATTGATATAGTCTGTTTATTTTTAGTTTATAAAAAAAACAATTTTAATTACGTTAGTGTATTACACTTACCTCTGAGGTACCTATGTTATGTACAGTCGCCATTAGATATATCGGAGCGGCCAGAGTGCTCACAAACATCTGAGCAGGCCTCTATTGTCATGGCGTTAGAGTGCATGTTCAGATATTTTTGAGCACCGTGGCCCCGATATATCTGATGGCGACTGTTAGTACATATACTTCTTCTTCTACTTTCTTCAAAAAACGCCTTGCCGCCTTTGTTATATATACAGGGTGGAAAGTTAAAACGGGGCAGTAAGGGCAGCTACTAGATCCCTTGCCGCCACGCAAAAATGTCATTGGGATTTCATTCCTAACTTTTTAAGTGATGACAATCTACATTCACAGATTTTTGAAAAAAGTACAGTCAGCGAGAAAATCATCAATTTTGCCGATTTTTTTTTAATGCCATTCGATCCCATTCCTATTAAGGATCAAAATACTCTTTGGGACCGACTAAGGTTTGTCTACTAGAACGCCCAGAAATCAAAGAAAACTTTTTCCATACAGTTAATATATCGATAAACATTCGTGTTCTCTCCCTTCGAGTAGGTATATCAAAAACGCACGCAAAATACCGGGCCCTTAGTAATAAGGGTCAAGTCGGAAGAAATAACTTGATAAACAAAATGTTTAAAGTATTTAAAGAACACACATATACCGAAGTAATAATAGAATAGTATAAACTTGTTTGTATACATTTTTTACCATAAACATAGCTTTGGGAGGATACACTTAGTTTAATTTCAAACTTTTTGCTAATGTTTTTAAATATTGAAAACGCATAAGTAACAACCATTATCATAAACAAACATATGAATTAGTAACATTTATGTGTGCCCCGATGGTGCCCCGTATAAACAATAGTCTAGTGGCCTGACAGATGAAGCAATTGTTTTATTTTGGAATGTAGGTATTAATTGTGATTGTAAATAAATAAACAAATTTCACAAATTTGAGTAGGGTAGGCAATGTCTTTCTGCTTTTATGTAGTGCACGCCACTGATGTTAAGGATTTACGGTGGTTTTCTTTCAGGGCCCATAGATTTTTCCACCCTGTATAGTTTAGTGTTTGCTTAGCAGTATTTTAGCAGAGTTTTCTTTCTTACCCATACCAAAAATAAAGTACCTAACTACTTTCGTTACTATAATCATTTGTAGATATATCTCGTACTACAAACTACTTACTCTGCTCTGCTAAAAGGACACTAAACTACTTTAAGTAGGAAATCATCTGTTAAATTTTTCGTCATGGTTTTATAATGATGACATTTATCATCATTATAAAACATTGAGACATCAAACAGAAATTTTCTTAATTCTTGGCATAATCTGCGTAGGTACTTACCTATCTAATTCGCATCTTGGCTTAGGGCACAGAAAGCGCGACCTTGAAAGCGAACTCGGCAAAGCACTGGTTGCGTGCCGCCGCTGCGAGCGAATCTGATCGTTAACACACGCCGAAAGAGTTCAAGTTCAATTGTAGAAATTAAAGATTTGTAGAATTAAACAGGACCATGCATATTAATTTATTGGTTTTACGTGTAAAAAAATGTCGTATTTCATCGTTTACAGGTTACAGACAATAATATTGGTATGTTGACGATTATAAACAACTATTATTATTTTTATTTAAAAAAATCGTCGTTTATTTGACAGTATTTCTTCATACCTAATTCCGGGTCGAAAGTTTTTAAGATTCGTAAATATACTATCTTAAAATATTTATTTAATGACGGAGAAAAAAACACAGGCTAATAAATTAATGTTTGGCGAAACCGTAAAATGACAGCGAGCGGGTCCGCGATGCCGGGACGCGCTGGCGGGTTGATGGCGCGAGGCGCGCGGGACAAGCGCTTGACACGCGCTTGACGCGGGCGCGTCGAGCGCGCGTTGCTGGCTTGTTGATGGCGGGAGCCCAGCGCGATGCGCGAGTGCTCTGTGTGACCGGCCGTCCCGCGCGCGTCAAGCGCTCGTCAAGCGCGGCTACCGCCCCGCTGGCAGTTTGTCCGACCCTTTAGAGTAAGGTATAGCGGTAGCTTGAGACCCTGGTAAGATTGTCCCCCAAATTATCCCTTAAAGGGGAGTGGAAGTTTCTATATGAGAACCCGTCGGAAGTCTAATAGCGTATTTGCTTTTAAACCTTGTTCAGGCGTAGTACTAGTCCCTAATAGGATAATTCCCACCAAACGGCACACATCGCATCAGATCAGAACGGAGTTTACAATATGTAAGCGATATTAAATCATGTACACAGTATTTAAAGTCTATATTACCAATGACACCTCATATGTCGAAATCCGACAAACGGTTTAGGCTGCAGGGCGTGCCTTAGAATAAGACATACACACATACAAAAATAAATACATACCTACATACGCTCGAAAAACCTAACCCTGCCCCTTCGGCAGTCGGGTAAAAACGACGAGCACTCACGCAATATCCAATATCTGTTTGTTCCTAGGTGCGAGCGGGTCTCGGTTGCTGAAGAGGTCGGGTGTGCTCGTGCGCAGCGTGAAGTAGCACTCGATCGTGTCTTTCGTCTCTTTCACTTTATAGTAGTTGGAGTGCAGAAACAGAGTCACATAATCGTCCGAGATGTACGGGAGGTGGGGCTGGCTTTTCATCCTGAAACAAGAGGTACAATTGTTAGCTATTTATCTGTAAACGCAATGGCCGCCCGAGGTTATCAAAAAACATTATGTGTGATGTCTAGCGATGCTCTAGCTCGGCACAAGTGCAGACCACTCAGTAGCACATGCAGTGCTACCAAAATTGAACTCAATGTTATAGTAAAAAAAAACCTTTTTTTATGTTATAGGAGGCAAACGAGCAGACGGATCACCATCTGCTCGTGCTCCTGATGGTAAGCGATTACCGCCGCCCATGGACACCTGCAACACCAGAGGTGTTGTGAGTGCGTTGCCGGCCTTTAAGATATAATTGAGGATTCGCCGTGTTGACAGCTGAAGGAACAAATTCCCTCGCTCTCAACACGACGCATCCTCGGGAGCTCTGGCGACCTTGCTCACCTCCAGGAACACAACACTACCCTGCTGACACTGTCAAAAATTTTCGTTCGTCATGTGATTTTCATAATATAGACAATCAACAATTGTAACTTAAATGCAATTCCGGTCATGGAAGAATTGTTTTTTCAAGATATTTACTCATGTGTTTGATTACATGGCTCACGCTTGAAAGACGTAAATATATCGCTATCTAGGTGACATATAAGACATTTGAAGAGATAAGATAAGAGCGTTCAGATCACAAATTTGCCAATAAAGATGGATCCAGTCAGAGGCTTTGATCAGGTACCTAATTACAGAAAGATTTTTCGAAATCTATTACACTTGAGTGCTGTATCCGACTTTAAAAATCAAGGTTTTATTTAAGTTTTGTCAATCAGATGACAATGTAATATAATGGTACCATCTAGCTGGTTTAATGATCGAGACAGTAACCATAGCAACTATCCCGTCGCGTCGTGTGTAAGCTTCTCATTCGAACCCTCTCGAACAAGTAAATTAGGGAAAGGTTGCTATGATTGGACCACTTAACTTCGCTGCCCTATAGTCTACACATTTTACGTCAGAAAATAAAACAAGGTTGATAAGTTTTAACTCTTGAAATATATTTTTTTATTACCTTATACACAGTGGAAAAAGTATAATAATTTTAGAGAAAAATCGTGAAAAGAGTTTTCCGTGCTGTTCCCTTCTTTGGACCAGAGTCACCTTGATTGGACCACTGAGTCGCCATCAATGGACTTAGGAAATTTAAACCGATGGCCCAATGAAGGGAACTTATGGAAATCGAGAAAAAACAAACATTTTCTAGTAATAAATTTATTTAATCAAATTTTGCATTCAGTTTTAATCTTTTTATTAAAACTTATTTCCAATGTGTACTATGTATGTATGTAAGTGAAGAATTAAAAATCTAAAAAAAAAAGTTGCCATGATTGGACCGGTTCGATGATAGAATACACATGTGGTCCATTGATAGCAACTAGGCATCACATGACACATAAAAATATAAAAAAATAAAGAAAACAAATGGTTAAAAACAGTTGTCATAAATTTGATCATCAATAAATGTCTAACCATTATACATCAGCACTCTTAAACAATTGCAAATGTAATGATACTTTCGTGATTTTTTTCCTCCGCGTTATTTAACATCAACAGCGCTCGAAACATACTCGTTCAGGTCACTCATCACCGGGAAGCGCGGCGCGACTGAGGTTGCGGGGGGGCCAGTTGGGCTGCCCAAGGACACTTTGTACCTTGTTTGGCTCTGTCTAGCACGTGTAGATTTTAAAATATTTAAGTGGTCCAATCAAAGCGCCGGTCCAATGATAGCAACCTTCCCCTAGGTTTACTAACTGCATGACGGCAGCGCGCTGAACCAGCAAAAACGATGTAAGTATGCATATATAACATTTCTGCAGCGGTTGAAGCCGAAACATATTGCAATAGGTACGTGACACAGAAATGCCCTCCTTGCACGTTAAGCACATTATTTTTAACTCGCTTTTATTAGGTTAGCATGTTTTGTGACTGTATTGTAAACGTGCAAAAGTGAGTGGGCTTCTTTCACAGTTTTAATGAAAACTTATTTTTTAGAACAAGTTAACGACCAATGTCAGAGTGCGTTGACATTGTTATCTATGCGTGTAATTGAGGTTTTTCTCGGGGATAGTATTAAGGGGCTCCCATACGCCAATGACCTTCGATCTGAATCTCTTAGTTTTCTTATGTTTTTTGTAGCTTATTATATTAACAATAACGGCTTTAAGCAATATAGTATCCCATATTTACTTCAAAGTTAATTGTTTTCGAGATAGTTGGCATCAAAGTTGAACAATTTCAGGCCAAAAAACCGATTTTCTGGCCATAACTTTTGTGTTAATTGATTTAAAATGAAAACCCTGGAACTGTTTTTTTAGGGACGTCACAGACGAACCCAAATATGTAGATTTCGTATATGTTAGAGGGGTCCCTTTGTTTCCCATAAACTTATTGTTCCGAATTTCGATAGTCAGAAATTGATATCCATATAATTTATAGACATAAACATCGGTAGTCATAATCTTTGTTAAGTATAACGTTTTATAGTTCTAACATTAATGACCCATAATATTAAGTATTATAATCACAAAAGTCAGAAATTGATGTCCATAACGATCAAAGGTCTATCGATAATTATTCATAAATATTCTAAGGCATATATTTCAACGTACTAATGATTGCTATTCATATCGTTTTAATGCCTAAAGTGAATTACGTCTAAGAGACCAAATCTATAACATCCAAAGTCATATAGATAATTACTCAGAAACATTTCTAGACACACATTTGAAAGGGGTACTAGGTACTACTGCGCGAAGGGTTTATGACTGTTTCGTAAAGATTACGTTTAAATAAGCATGTTTTATTAGAAACCTTTTCTCTGAAATTGAAAATGGCCAAGATATTGGAGTTCTAAGGCAGGTCGGTGTAGGTACGACGACGAGCGAAGCGAGGAGGAGTGTTAGTTGTACCGTGACCCTAAGCGCGCGAGCCGAGCGAGCGAAGCGAGCGTGCCGCGGCAGCGGCCGTCGAAGCGCCAGAACCAATAATGACACAACATTCATCGAAGTGTTGACAAGTACATATTTTTCCTAACTTTCGGGTCAATTATTTCGGCCATTTTTGATTTTAGAGAAAAAAGTTTCAAAACAAAACATACTTATTTTAACGTATTCTGACCACTAAACAAAACAGTGAGCGGCATAAATATCTTTCAATCGCATCACTCTTTATTTTTGCCAAAGTACCCACATTAATTATAATTAATGGGTATGTGGGTATGTTATAAAGCAGTCTGGAAGAACGCGTTCAGTAACGTTCGGTAGTAAAAAAAACATGTATTTTATTATTTTTCTAGGAGTGTGTTTATGGGCTTTAACATTATGAAGAGTGACACCACCGTGAAATTGAATGATATGACTAACTAATAACATGACTACCAATCATTATGACTTGCGAAAAAATACCATACAATAATTATTACAAACTAATTGTGTAATTGCATACCTCCGGGACATTGAACATTATGGGCTAACCAATTTTATGACTAACAATAATGATGACCTGCAAAAATCGGAACTCCAATGTATATTGTTAAATTTTATGACTTTCGACAATATGACTAGAAAAAATTATGGTGAAAAACGTTATGGACTGAAAAAATCGGATCTTAAATTTTATGGGTAACAATAGAGACCCATATGTTAGATCTTTCACGTCAATAGAGATACCAAATAAGTGATTTTTTAGACAATGTTTAAAAAAATCATACAAAATTAAGTATTCATTTGTTTCAAAATCCGGTAGACCAAAATGGAGATAAAATATTGAAGAACCGATAACCGTTTGATTTATACTTCTATCTGTAGTGCAAAAGTAGGAGATACGATTCAAAACTTGTCAAAAATCGATGAAAACCTCGGGTAGCCCCTTAACCATTGATGAACTTTTTAAGTTCTGGCTTCATCGCCCCGTATCATGGTCGGCCTTTTCACGTGATAAGTGACAAGTTCGGAGCACTTCAGAGCACTGGGCATATTAACCCTGCCATCACTGCTAACTCTCCAGGCAGCAGTATACGCGCATGAGCAGGCAGAAAACAAACCTCTCGACGCCGTCAATTAGACGTATTATTGTAAAACATACCGGTCGACATGCTATTTAAAACTATTCTGACATGGTTAATTAATTTAAGTAAACCTGACTTGTAATTTATATTACAAATAAAATAAATATGAATGACAAGATAGAGTGTCCGTCACTGGCTGACACCTTTCGATAGATCTTGTCACTTATCGCGTGATAAAGCCGACCATGATACGGGGCCGATCAACTTTATGGTGCCTACACTTTATGGTGATAAATACACAATGGTATTTATTAGCAAAATTTTCCAATATTTTATGTGAAAATCGACTTGCAAGCTTTCAGATTCCGGTGAATGTAGGTACCTCATTATATTTAAACAAGCTGTCTATATAATGAAATGTCGTTTCAAACAGCTGCCCCGCGTCACATTTTACCCTCTTCCATATTTCCGCCCCACCTAGGCCAAGTTGGCTCTGTTTGGGTTGCACGGGGCGATTCCACAACACTTCGGGAGCCATCCGGTTGCCTCATGGATACTGCAACTACGCGTCATTGCTCTGAATATAGGTAAATACCTATATAGGTGTAAGAAAATTCTTACACTATTCACGTATCCTATAGGCATCAAATCTATTACATAAATAACCAGTTCGGAACGACACTACGCAGCAGATCTTGGACCTTGATTTGACAAACATAAACCAGTTTATTTGATTTAATATTATTCGTATCTTTGCTATAATTCGTAGCATATTGAATCTTAGCCGCCCAGCCTACCCAGGCCGAGCCTCCGGATAAAATATGCCATAAGTCTTGTAGGTCCATTTGACATCAGATTTGTAGTTCCGGAAATTAGCCCTGTTTACAAGTTGACTTGGATTCAAGCAAAATTTCAAATCTTGCAAACCATATTTAAACCACTTCCTTGTATCGTACGAGTATCCGATTGAGCTGAAAGAATGCCCCAATAGAAGTCTAATAGAATAGAAACTCAGTGGGGTAGGTTAGTAGGGTAGGAAACTCGTAATGTTCCGAACGCGCGTTAGGACAGTCCAACTGTCATATTTCCATATAAAAATTGACATTTAGATCTACCTAACGTACGGTGCACTATAATGCCTTATGTGATCGACCTGCTGGAGTAATAAACACTAATTCATTAGTATATTACTAAAATAACGTACATCTCACATTATTTTACATAGACATAGATAAAGTGTTATCTATGTAGTTATTGTGTGACATTAGAACGTTTAACATTCACATAGACCATAGTAAGTACCTAATATAACTTTTGAAGAAGTTTCGCAACCTCAATTTCTTTACCAGATTTTAATGTGTGATTGGATCTTGCACGTATCAGGCATTTCCTTGTATGGCCGGTGGGCATTCCCCTTTGGTATATCTACTTATGTAAGTTCGATGATAATACAATATGATATGATGGTAACCATAGCAACCTCCTAAACTACACAAGAGAAACCCGTGTTGCTCTCAATGACTAATTGAAGACAATGTTAAAAAAAGTACAGTTGACAAAGTTTGTACCAAAATACAATCATTACACAATGAGGGCTCTTAAAATCGGGTAGCGGTAAGTGGCCTAAACAGTAAACTGAAATAATTAAACTTAGTATCTATTGAAAATCTAAGGATCAGCGTTTCGTTGATGTATTTTCTTCTATGACCAAGGCTACGTTCTATCGTCAAATTCATTATATTTCACGCCACGTGATTGGTCAAATTCATTGTACCTACTTGTTTAAAAAAATGTATAATCATTTTAGTTGAGTTGGGAGCTCCATAGAAAAATGTATGAATATAGTTTGGTGTACTGGTGTACAAAGTCTTAATTGAAACGTTAAAGTCGACGAGTATAACATTTTATCTATGTGTTAGATTCTTTTATAGATACCTACTTTATGGAATAGTTATGATGTAGCATATTGTCTCGTATGAGAATTAAGTGTGTAGGTATTTAGTTATAGTAGTGTATAGATTAAAGTTATTATACGAATTATTTCCGCATACATTAAGTAGACATAAACATAGACAAGGAACCTACCTAGTAATCTTATGCTATTTTCCACGTAAATAATTGCCTTGAAAAAAATCTTCGCTATTATTATCACGAACCAATACATCACGCCAACTTTATAGATATGATCCAAGACATAGGAAAATGTGTCTTAAACATTTCTGTTAAAATTAAAAATTACAATACAATTTAACGATATACGATATACTAACTTAACTATCACTATTGATATGTATTGGCTACTACATAGTAGATAGACAACATAATTATATGACCAATTTCAGACAAATCGTTCATGATAAGCAGTTTAAATATTCGCTTATTTAACCAACTTACACTGTCATAATTGCATTGTCACTGGACTTACGTAAACATTAAGTTTAATTTTTGCTCTACCGGATTATCTTGGATGTATATTTCAGATGGACAACTTGAACACCCATTTGGAATGGAAAGTTATAAAGGCTCGACAATGTGCTGAGTGAATCCTTTTTCGCATTTCACGAAGTGCCAAAATGTATGTAATTGTGTATTTGCGAAATAAACTTATTCTTCTCAAACATGCAATGAAATGTCGTCATTACGTGCGTTATAACAGGCTTCAAAGTATCACGTTTTGGGCGGAACAACTCGAGAGAACTGTAAAGGAATTTCATACAAAATTGAAGGCCTATGCCTAGGCCGGGAAGTAAATTTTATTAAATTTATTTGTGGCACAGCATCACGGCGTTCAGCCGCTCGCTACGCTCGGCCGGGCTCGGTCTATATGTTATGTACTCGGCCGACAGCCCCTTGCTTACTTGGCCTCTGTACTGTTTTTACTTATTTTTAAGTCCGCTACAGTATAGAAAATAGATTCATAAATATACCAAAACTAAACCCGCATACCTCGACTCAAAACGTATATTAACCCAATGGTTTTTATGTGAGAGTAGGTATAGGTACCCAGTAGCCACTCATATAACTGTCACATACATATATGTTGTGTATACTTAAGTCAAGGAACTACAGCAATGTGATAGCATGTTACTTATATTTATTTGTATCTATTCAATAAAAAACCGGCCAAGCGCGTGTCGGGCCACGCTCAGTGTAGAGTTCCGTAGTTTTCCGTCTGTCACAGTAAGTGTCCCCACTTAAGACAAAAGATATGAATCAATCTTTTCATTTCAGTGAACGTTTTGCGCATCTCTACTTACACACTACGAAGCCAATTTTCCCTTACATTAGAATTATGAACCGAATGTATGAGCAAGAGAGTTCAAATTCCCAAATCAAATCGACCATGTATTATAGACAGACACAATACAAGCAATAGGCTTGTGCAGTGCATGTACTAATAACTAAAAATATCTAATTCCCGACACTGTACTAGACCGAACTATTCCGCAACGGTTCTGCTCTTCGAATGGCTCTCGGCGTGCACGAGCGACAAGGAACGAAAACTGTGTGAACAGAATTAGTGTACTAGTGAACTAAAAGACCGAACTAGTACATTTGAGCGATTGTACTAGTTTGGAGCTTGGAGCGATCTGCTCAGTGACCGAGCGCGCAAGACAATTCGAGCACGACAAATTTTCGGCCTAATACGCACCTGCTCCGACCCCATTAAATCAGGAAAAATCTTAACAGCGCCATGTACAATGTGAGTGTTCCGCGTACAGCGACATATATCGGCAAATTAAGTAAACTATTGCGCGCGAGCTTAAAGTATGGATGATGATTTTTATGGAATTATTCTTTATCGCGTGAACCGATTTTCACCGTTTTTACTTTATTTGAAAGCACGTCATTTCATTGTGATTTTGTAGAAATTACAGGTACAATAAACACCTGCTTATACGGTCAAATTACAAACTTAGTTCAGATTTTTTTTTGTATTTTTTCAAAAACTATTCATCCTATCAAGTTCAAAATAATTTTCCTAGAAAGTTTTTATAAAGTTTTACTTTTGAGATTTTTTCATATTGTTAAAAGTTATGGTTCAAAAGTTAGGGGGGGGGGGCACATTGTTTTTGCTTCTGGAGCGATTATCTCCGAAAATATTAACATTATCAAAAAATGATTTTAGCAAACCCCTATTCATTTTTAAATACCTATCCAAAAATATATCACACGTTAGGGTTGAAATGAAAAAAAAACACTCCCCACGTTACCTAATAGGGGAGGCACCCTAATAAAAAAAAACACTTCTTATTTTACCACTTTGTCGGCGTGATTGACATACATATTAGTACCAAATTTCAGCTTCCTAGTGCTAACGGTTACTGCGATTATCCGCGGACGGACGGACAGACAAAGCGAAACTATAAGGGTTCCTAGTCGACTACGGAACCCTAAAAACTATCATGCTAATTTTGTAGCTCAAACTGAAGGTATTCCTCCTAACTTAACAAGTAAATTTATGATAAGTAATGCCAGCCATTTGAGGTAATATAACTCTGCCTCCACTACTATAGACATTCTATTTTTAGTAGCGAATTTTATTCTAACGAGATCTGCTTGTATTACATGTATCTCAGCAATGCCTAGCGAAACGAGAGGAAATGTGAACTAGGAATTTGTTTGAATATTACAGAGTTATATCTATGGTCTACGTATTATTCCGGGTTTCAAACGCAATTCTTGTTCTACTTAAATACATAAATAACCTAGATAAGATTACACAATATAGGTCAATTACACTCATTTATGATATAGGTTCCCGACGTGCAACGTATATCCAAGTACACCCTCTGTGGTACCATTAGTAGTGCCTCTAATATATACGGCTTGTTTTCGATGGCAGCAAAACTGTTTATAAGGCATAATGCATAATTAGGTAGCATCTATTACCTACGTACAATACAATACTCTTTTCAACACAATTGCTCGTAACGTACCTCTTATTGTGTCGCTTTTAGGCTCATAATCCTGGATATTAAAAACGCGTGTTTTATAACTTTACAACACTTGTGTGTTATGGTTATATCCCGATTAAGTCACGTTGGCACCTTGCAGCAAGATATATGCATGAACACGGTGCATTCTTAAATTAACCAGGTTGTACAGAATGTACAGCTTTTTTTTTAATTTTCGGCAAATGGATTCTTACTCGACTAAACAAATTAAATCCTTTTTGTTAATTAATTGACTATTTCTTTTTGTATATGATATGGAAACGTTTAATTTAGTAAAACTATTCACTTTTCATAACATTCTACATGAATTAAATACAGATAACATAATAAAATGAAAATATAATTTTATTTTGTATTGGCTGTTTAGAGATTTCTGTGCCCACACTGCGCAAACTTCACGAAAAAAAAACTGTTGGGTGCCAATATAGGTTATATTTTGATAGGTTATTTATTTCACAAATATTTGTAAAATTTGTTTATACGTGTTTGGTTATTATCAAAAATGTTGACTCGTGGTGACTAGAAAAGTGATAAATAGAATGGACGCCTCTGGAAATTCTTGGCGATGTGCAACTGTGAGTAAAAACCTGTTGTCATCGTAATGATTTGCTTAATGTAAAGTAAATAATTTGGCAGGCCTATAACATTTTCATCTTATGAAAATGATTTTTTCCTCGCAAAATGTGTTGAAAAACGTCGTATGATACGCGTGAGCTTTGATAATTACATCCTCGGCTTCCTTATCACGCTCACCTGCGGTTCGCGTGAACAATTTCGCCTCTGATGTAATTATCAACCTACCTCACTTGTATCACAATGTACTATTACTGCACACCTAATATAAACGAAACAGTTATAATTACGCACTTAAAATCGACCTAGAACAAGTGATTAATGCACATTATGCTTTGGATTGTATTACGGTGACAATTCAATTATTAGCAATGTGGCATCAGGCAAATAATTAAGATTTCAAATGGAGTCGGTATCGAACAAATGAATGATCACTCCCAAAAGAACCCTCGGTTTATGAAATGAGCTATAAAACACAGGGACGAATTAATTCTATTATCGTGGTTAGATGAAAGGAGGGCTGATCCATTTATCTACACAAATAAGTATTGTGTCTAAAGTACCCAACAATTAACTTCACGGTCCAATTCAGACTGAAATCAATAACATTCAAGTAATTACATCTGTTGCGTTAATGTTTAACGCGGCGATGCGTTTTGAGCAACATAGACCACTTCCTTCGAATTAATGCCTTAGATTTCCTATTTTACATGTTATTGATTGCTAAAACCAGGAAACTTACGAAACCATCCATTCAGACGATATAAGGTGATATGAATGGGTCAAGTGAGATGTGAAAATACTTTTGATGGAAAACTTTACAAACGCGCATTTCACGAACGAGTGACTGTCGAAGTTCGGGTATCTCCATCTCTATCGCGCTTACATTACTCAAATGACAGGGATGCATGTATACGAACTTTTACGAAGTTTCGATTGGGATGGTTGGATGATCGCTGCGATGTCACCGTGAAAGGGGGGCAGTGATGAGGCGTTATATATAACACCGTAACAGAACACATTACACCTATACAGAAGTACAGAACTCGTGAACACCGTGTTGGTATTTTAGTAAAATCGGGCACCTTATCACACAGCTTTTGCGCAGAAAAAATAAGACAACGCTTTAAACACTCCATTTGTAATATTAATATTTGATGGAACGTTATGTTAAAGGTGGAAAAAATCGTTTTGGGGAGGTTCGGCAGAAGTGAAAACTCAATGACATTGTAACAGTTTTTCGATCAGGTCACGTAATAATTGCTTTAATCATCAATGATCAGTATAAACGTACTATCATTTATGTGGTAAAATACAATATTCATTTACGTCACACCTGGCCATAATGCGAGTTTTACTGCACGCTGCGCGTACGGGAAAACTCGCATTGTGGGCAGGTGAAGACGTAAAATTTTGTACGCAACACGGGCGGTAATTCGTAAAGCCCCAGAGCGCATATTTATGGCCCTCACCTTCGGTTCGGGCCACAAACACCTGCGATCTGGGGCATTCACGAATTCACCGCCCTAGTTACGTAATGTACTATTATTGTGCTATCGTACACAAACATGACAATTTATATTACATTAAAAATTTAACACTTCAGAACTATTACATTTATTTAAAAAGTTTATCTCTCAGAAAAATCAACTTCCATCCTTACGAATCTCCATAGGTTACGTCACCTGATGCGAGTTTAAAAAAAAATCCCCATCCCTAAAAAGGTGCACAGCGCCGCAAAAGAAGTTTTCACTTCAAAAATGTCACGGCGCCTACCACATAAGTCCCAAAATAAAACCATGTTTGTAACATATGGTATGTAATCTGCAAGGAACTTCTTGAGAGAGGTAGGGCACCTGGGGAAGTACCTTTATCATCTCCGAAAATATTAACATTATCAAAAAACGATTTTAGCATACCCCTATTCATTTTTAAATACCTATCTAACAATACGTTACCCGTTAGGGTTGAAATGAAAAAAAAAACACTCCCCACGTTACGTATAGGGGAGGTACCCTAATAAAAAAAACACTTTTTATTTTACCACTTTGTCGGCGACATTGATATACATATTAGTACCAAATTTCAGCTTTCTAGTGCTAACGGTTACTGAGATTATCTGCGGACGGACGGACAGACAAAGCGAAACTATAAGGGTTCCTAGTCGACTACGGAACCCTAAAAACAACGTGATCTCGCTCATATTTGGAGCAGCTAAACTGGGGAACTACCTGCACCTGACAGAAGACCGCAGCTAAAGATAATAATTAGCTGATATATGTGTGTTCCTGATGGTTAACAAGGTTGCTAGAGCTCGCGACGATGCACTGTGTTGAGAATGAGGGTTCTGCAGTTATCTCTTACTGTCAAACCACATTAATTAAGGGTCAGCAACGCGTTCGCAATCAGACAGGCAGTAAACGTGTTTGCCACCGTCGTACTATAAAAATAAACTAGAAACACTCACCATTCTCTGACTTGCTGCAACTCCTCCTCGTACCCCTCGGGGGGTGACTTCAGACCCTGCATGAAAGGGTGCGAGTACTTGGTCGCCGCCATATTGCGCGCGCACCCTCACACCACCCTCTGAAACAAGACACGTTATGACGTTACATAAAGTTGTGATGTGATATTTTACGTAACTATAGTAAACAAAAAAAACAAATATGGAACGTCATTTCTTCGACTATTCTGATTTATCTTTAAAGTAATTAATATTAACGTCGAAGCTGTCCATAAAGTGGCAACGCTACGTGCGAAACATCCCACTTTAAGACCAACGGAGACGTCAAATTCTGTACTCTCCACGTATGGTAAAGAAAGCCTAAGATCGTATAATTATTGCCCTAGCCTTCAGTTAGGGTTTCATATACTTCCGAGTACTACATCTTGTATCTTAGGCGTCATTTGTGTTACCGCCCTAGACAAATAATGTCATTATTTATTTATTAATGATTAGACTATACGTCGTGGAGTGAATGTTGATAATCTCATAGATGGAAGGAATGAAGGATTACAGATATCACGTAATAACTCACTAACGTTACTCAAGAACAGGATGCATTATCAGAGAAAGGCACAACGAGAAAGTATAAACAAAGCAGCTTCCTGCTCGTGAATCCAGTGGTACTGGAAAAGACGAGTAGGTACAGTACGCAAATTTGAATCTTATTTGGTAGATACAAGTTCCAAAACTACATTTCAATAGAGACTGTTTCATATATTATGACAGCAATTCAAGCAGGCACTTACGACTAGTTCAAGGCACTGAATTGCCTAATTACGATTATTTTATTATTCAACCGCGATTAGTATAGGAATGGAATAGATGTCAATTCATACATTTTATAAACTTTGACGTATTTACTGGTTGGTTTAATGGTTGTACACGACAATACTGATTCACGTCCTTATAGGTATATATTTATACTTAAACTTCTTTAACACGTGTGAATTTTATTTTTGTCTAACTACGGCAGAGCCGAAAGGAAGGTAGGTATATGACATTAGCAGTCACTTGTTATATCTAGCATTAAGGATCTTTGTTTTTCGACCGATCACGTTTAGATAAAGTCCAGGGACATGACTGGTCTAGGCGAGTACAGTCACCAACAACTGTTATATCTGACAAGATATCAAGTTCAAAAATATCTGATATCACGATTTGTAGTGCGTGACAGATGAGCGCTTTGCTGTATCGGAATTTGGCACGTGAGTACCACTACATTACCTAATACTGTTGGTAGCATGTTTTTGACCCACTCAGATGCTTCGCATAAGTTTATAAAGTTATTCGGTATTACATTTTGAACTGTACGTTTGCAAAGAATATTCACTTCAAAACAACCCAATTAAAATCTTCTAGGTATAATACTGCTCTCATGAGCACCACTATTATACATCAAGGTGAATGCTACAAATGTTACGGTTTCTGGTGTTACAGAGCCGGGCCATCTAGGGGCAGAAATGAACATCAGAAAGAAGACAATGTCAGATATTTGAGTTATCCTTAAATTTTCGATGGCAATCCTCACGCGATAGACCAAACTATTTTCTACATGATTGCCTATTAGATACGCCCTTGAACTAAATCTCACAAGAAATCGATGAAGCCAACGGTAGATCCTCATTATCCTGGACTCCCAGCTTCCTGTGTCCTTCGGTAGCGTCCTGTGTACTGAGGAAATGCACAATTTTGCAATGAACATTTTACTCTGGCGCTTAACATAAAATTAAGATTAACCGAGGAAAACATCTGTTTTTCCGTTCAGTAGATAATGGATAGGTGTTGTATGATTGCCGACTGTAATTGATAGTAATTTGTTTTGGGTATTACAATGCGAGAGGCGCAAAAGAATCGTCATTAGTTGTTAATGTTGTTACATGTTTTTGAGATAAGTAGGTAGTATCTTGAACGTAAAAATAAATACTTTAATAAAATGATATTTTTTTCTGTTCTTAGCGTTTAGCGTCCTCGAAGGGTGTACCTACTCAAAGGAAAAATTATAAACTTTTAGGATCACTTCTATCAGTCAAGACTCTTTTTCTCACAGTCTATCAACCGTTTATGCCGCATATATTTAAGTCAAAAAAAATTATTTTGATAGAATTATCAGTTACCAAAATAATAAAGCAGTAATTTCAGTAAACAGTCCTAAGAATCTCTAATACCTTATACATTATCATTATGTAATCCTCGGTCGATCATTAAGATTTACTTCCGTGTAGAAATGTTTACTGTTAACTGCACAAATGGCGCAAAAAAACTAGGTAATGCATAAACATATGCAGTGCTTACGTGCATTCGGTGGCAAAAGGTTAAACATAACAATAAAGAATGTCATGACTCGGCGGGGCTACCTGGCATTGTGAATAATTACCCGCCACTCATAATTGCATGTTGTACCTACTTATTGTTACTTGGCCGATTTTCACTAGTCATTAATAAGGTCCCGCGGTTATTAACGGCTTCTTCACGATTCACTCTAGCTCGTAGGTATATCGTCGTTATATCTGGGCATTTTCAAAAAACCCAAATGGCGTGAGTTTTTAAACAAAAATTAACTCCTGACGAAAACTAAAGGATACAAATTATGTAAAAATTAACTTGTACACATTTAAATAACGTGTAATACGTAGGTAGGAATGCATATCATTTATAAATTGAAAATAAATAATATTTTTTATACAAACTAATTACGTCATGCTTAATTAATAAAAAATTAATTGTCGTCACAAAACTGATTCAATTTTTGTTTAACAACTCACGCTAATTGGGTAGGTACACGAGTTTTAGAAAATTATGCCCATATATCCTCCTCAGGCCGCAAACTATGTGAGAAAAAAACATGGAATTTGAACCAAACACATCGGATATTAGGTTAAAGATTTAATTTGATCTAAAATCGACCAAAACTGTCGCTTTCATCATGTGACTCAGGAGACTATAATTATAGTGTAGACAAATATATCGTAACACCTCCTTACTACCTAACCTAACCTTCCCTAATACTAATAAGGACGTGTTGCGACATATTTGCCTACTTTGGCTGCTACTCATAATATGATGAGATTTAGATGCTCCCGAATTGTTGTATAACATAGACTTTCGTGTGCCTCGTAGGACAGAACGTAGTTGCCGCAGGAAACCATTGTTCAGCATTGCAAAAAGTAGAACAAGACAAGCACAAAATTCATATATTAAACGCGCATGCAAGCTTTACAACGAAAAATCTATGAACGCAGATTTATTTGGCAGTTCGCTAGTGGTATTCAAAAAACAAATTAATTCTCTTCTGAAATAGTGTGTAAATATAAATAGTCTGAAATAGTGTATATAGGTATATATATATGTATTTAACTTCACTTAAACTTTTTTGTATGTATTTATAACGGTTTTAGTGGTTTAATTTTGTAATATAATTGTGTTTTCCGCATTTTGTAGAACAAAAATACCTAAATAAAAACAATCAGCGTTGCGCGTACGGACACTCATGCGCAATAACTAGATCGTGGATCGTTTTCCAAATTCGGAGCGGGTTACGGCGGCGGCGGCGCGGAACCAATGCAGCGTTACATCTTTCACGAATTAGGGCAAGTGGGTACGTCAACTTCGTTTTGTTTTACATAAGTTGTAAACATAGTTTAATGGATCATCGATAATTGGCCACGATATTGTACAATTCAGATTGGCATTAAGCGGGTTTATTTGCGAGGTCGCGTAATGATCTGACATAATCCTCGCTTTCTACGCGAGAAAGCGCGGCAACCTGCGCTAGCGCTGCATAAAGCCAAATGGTGGTCAGTCAAGTGAGTCAAGTAATCCACGAACGTATAAATATGTCGGCTAAAGTCAAGGTTTGCCAAGGTTTTTAACAGCGCCACGTGTTTAAATAAACACGTGGGAACACTAGGGACCATGTGTTCAGTGGTGTGGATAAATTCCTTAAATTACTTATTTTGCTACCTAGCTTCCAGTACTTATCCAATTCCCATCCTTTACCCATTATTCCGAACGCTGCGACCCATAAGTGGGATTTCATTGCCAAAACCATTAAAATTAAACTTTGCAAAATTACTAATGTAGGCACCTAAGAGAAATGTAACTTGTTTGCCATTTAATATACCTACATTTATACATACCTATTCATATTTTTCTAAAGAGCGATAATGATCTATGAGCTGCGAATGACAACTCAATTTATTCTTCATTTCGGAAAATAAATACTATTAACAATTTTACTATTCATACAATTTCAACTGAACTTGTTTCTTGGTAAGATTACAAATAGTACTTTTGGTTGCTGCAAGGTTATGGTTGTAATAATTTGGACTTCCAAAATCCAAATGATTATATGTGCGTAATTACTTGGGATTGAATAATCCTTCCCCGTAATGTAGGTTCTGCACAACGCCCTCATCTCATGAACTTGTGCTAGATCTAGATAAAACATATTGAGGGCTGTGAAGCACCTATATACCTACCTAAAACCTGATAAATCAAGTTGATTGTTCTTTGAAATGAGAACTCCATTAATAACTACGCAAGGTTTTGTTTTCAGAAAGCCCTTTAATATCGAATCTGATCTGTACGCCTCCGAAGGTGCTGTTGTAACGATAAAATATCTAAGCAAATTTGTGATCAGATTTTCCGACGCCTTACCTAATGATTGGTGATCCTATACGAAACATTGGTGTGCCGATTTTGTACGTAAAACAAGTTTAATCGAGAATTATGTCTGACCCGAAAGCCATAATACCTCAATCGCCTGATGCCCATCCACGCGCAGAGTTCTAAAATTGAAATTGTGGTGCGTGCTCTACACGCGCGCGTTGCGTCAGCTTACGCGATCAGAGAGAGTAATTATCATAACGAACGAACACTATAAGCAGTCATATGCGCAAGTGGATCTGCTTTCGAGTCCAATTTTCCAAACCATTTTGTCGGATTATTCAACAAACGACCGCATCATGAAAATGGTGATGTCCACCGTCGAATTTTCCTTAAGGCTTTCTTATTCGAGTAAAGCTACTTACGCGACACAATATATCCGCTAGGCGGCGCAACGTTATCGTAATTCTCCCCAGTAACGCACACCATTACATTTCACGCACACTATCTCACTTTAACGAGACAGGTCACTGACCTAGGATTGATTATTTTTTTGGTGACATTAAGAATAAAAACCAGTCACCAACCTCCTTAGAGAAACTGAAATTGTCAAAACATATTACTGGAAAATGACGGAGACCTGTTGACATTTCGTATTTTATTCCAAGTATGTTTCTTAGATACATTTCGGTTATTTCGGTAGGTGATATACAATTAAAAAGGCAATAGTACTTACGTTAGATTGACAACGTTATAGTAACTCTATGCGTTTTTCACTAAGGCGCAAAATCGCATGAATATAAGCAGGAGAACATTGATGAAATTTTCCTATGATTTTGCCAACTTCTACCGAAAATATGGATCTTCCTATTGTATAACTTAATTTCAAGAGAATCCAAGAAAAATGCAACTGATTTCAATAAATCACAGTCCACAAATAAAAATGTTAATGACTTTAGAATTTATCTTGCACAAGTGTGCGCTGTCTTTTACAACCCGACTATCCACGGTCCTACAAAATTAATTGCTACACCACATCATCATCATCATCACCACCACCACGCATGTGCATAAAACTGACCCCATATCACAGTATGCTACCTTCATTAGAAAAATCCACAAAGCTTTCAGACTACTAGCTGCATTTATAGATGGACTAGTATAAGTTGCACCACCGAATACTCACATATGTGCTACAATTCTAGGGGTCAAATTACATTAAGGACTAGATGTCAATCAATTCAACGGCTCCTTATGAATATAAGGCTCAGAAACGCAATATTAGGCCCATCTGACAATTTTGACTTATTAGCAATTCTGTCAAATTCACGTTTTAAATCGTGAGACGGCGATATCCAATGACAGGTTAATACTCTTTTCAAGAAGCGATAAATAGCTTTGTTCAAATGACGACCTTCAAAGCTGATAAAGTTCATTTTTGCAGAATTTAGAGATATTTTTTACTGCCAATCGTATCAGATATCGCTGTCGTTACGTGATCCGATGTTTATGCTTCTACAGCGGATATATGATTACGCTGGTCATATGTCACATCATTTTGATTTCGTGAAGTATCAGATATTTTTACGTGGTCTGATCTGATATTTATGCTGTTACAGGAAAATGATTTATATGCCGGCTGTAAATCATCGCATATTTTTACCGCCTTTGTATCCTCATGTTTTTCGGAACTTATGTACGGAATATGATTTCATATTTACCGTTAGCTTTTCGGTGAAGGAAAAACATCGTGAGGAAATCTGCATACATCTGCGAAGAAATTCAAAGGTGTATGTGAAGTTCCCAATCCGCACTGGGCCAGCGTGGGGACTACTGCCCGTTCCCTCTCATACATGAGAGGAGGCCTGTGCCCAGCAGTGGGACGTATATAGGCTGATGATGATGATGATGATGTATCGTCATATAACTATACCTTCAATTGATGATCAGATATTTTTGCAGCGTTGCCCATAGTCATATATTTATGCCTATGGGCAACGCTGACTGTACCTAAAGGAGAGTCATTAACCGCTTAAAACATACAAAATCATGTGGCAATCTTGAAGCTGTGTAAATTCAAACAGTGATACGAAGATACCACGCCGTGCTTCCGACACATACATAAAATAGTCCATCCACAGTATATAACCAGTATATAACCAGCATATTTTATAATGTTCTAGAATTAAGAGAATTCCTTAGCCTCAGAGTAAATAAAATGAAACAATTACTTGCCTTATCATATTATACTTATACGAAAAATATACACAGTATATAGGTACCTACGTAACTGCCTGCAAGTAAACTACTTCTTATAATGACACAATTAAATTCGAGAATAAAATAGCTTTGTTCTTTGGTTTATGAGTTATCAATGTTATCATAGGTAACAAAATACATATTAAACAGATGTATACGCCATACTGTTTTAAGTGATTGTTGGGGTCTTCATTTCACTTTCAGTTTAAAAAACACCCAGAGGTTGAAGTGTGCTGTAGCTAGTTTAGTATTTTGAAGATTGGTATCCAATAGTGGTCGCGTTGTTCACAATTTGTTCAATAGCATCATGACGGGGCGTGCTATACCTACTATGTCATCGATAGTTTTTGCAGCAGCAGTATTAGCGGGAGACCAGTGGAACGTCCAACTGTAGAGGATTACGAGTTGATCTAATTATTGTGACTGTCTTTCTCGATTAGGATCCAAGTCGTTGGTACTGCAGCACTGCACTTCACTGGGTGGCGTAAACATAATGGCTGGATGACAATTACAGCGTCATAAATGGCAAAATCTGCATTTCTCGTAGGTACAAGATACAGTGCTCCTTGTACTTCATAATATTTATTTAGAATATTAGCTTTGCAAAATCAATAATTGCGTAAGACAACATAACATATATGTCAAATGTCAGACGTACTAAAATATGTCACGATAAATCTATCACAAATACATACACATACTCCTATACGGCGTAAAATACAATGTGGCCTGTGTAATAAAGAAATACTCCTCATACTATAGAAACTAATTGAAACTTTTTACATTAAGAAAGGGCTCGAAAAAGAAAAATATGGAAAATTGCGTTGTACTGGCATGTTTTTTGAACTTTTATATTAGTGCGTTTGTAAAAATACCATATTATCTAGTTTGAGTGCTTATCCAACCAAATCACATCTCATATTTTTTCCCTATTATCTATTATTATTTTTATTATCTGGTTGCTGGTATTAAATTTTCGAAAATCACGGTTGTCAAAATGAAAAAATCGCTACAGACGTCCGTCCAGCCTGAGGCCGCGCGGCCATCTGCCTACTAAAACGAGACGCGCAGGTCACTTTCCCAGATAAATTGTGTATAGAAAAATTTAAAGCCATTTTTAAAGAAAGTGTCCGTAAAAAGATCTTCTTTACATCATTGTCTATTTTTTGTCATTATTCACTTGAGTCAATTTTGCGCCCACTTTATGTATGACTAGAAATAAGATCAGAATATTCCCTTTTTTCTAGGCATGATATGATCGAGCGAAGTTTAAAATTTCGTATTTTGGTCCGTAAAAGTAACAAGGGCGATTATTAAACTATAACATATCTCAATATCCCAACATTAAACTCAAGATTTCAGTGTTTATTATTGAATGAAAAATAGCTCGATTTCGGATAACGTGCCCTTAAACAACCCATGCACCAAGTAGGTACAATGAGATGTGACAACATTTCAGACGATTTAGATAGGAGGGCCAAATTGCTTGAACAAACTTATAAATAGTTTTATATAATTCATGCTCGGTTATCTTTACATTGAGTACCTAATGCCAGATCTGGCCAATTAATCAGTCAATATGACACTTCATAACTGTTCAGCAACAGGTAGCAATGTCCCGACTAAAGTAGAACCATGCACGTATAATACTCAGGAGCTATAGGTACACTAGACAGCATAAGTGCATGGTCAACTGACAAACTGTTTCCTTGACGCGCTCTCTAACGCCATCTATGTGCACGACGTGTAATATCATTATAGATGTAAATGTAAACCTCAGAGGATCAGCAAGGTTTCACTAGATGGCGTTGTTAACAAAAATGGAAACAAAAAGTAATTCGTCGTCTTGGATATAATTATAATTATTTTCTTGGGTTATTATTTTTCCTATATTATATTGTCAAGTAATCTTGCCAACGCATTATCGATCGATAATGGCGGTATTATGACGCAATTTGGAATGTGTATTCTATTTATGTGCTACCTTTGTGCATTTATTTTTCTTGCGATGTTTCCGATTCACTACCAGTGAATATCCAAACAATTCCAAAAACACGTCTTTCCCAACATATTTTTGGTTGGGTGCGAGATTTGAACCCACGACTCTCAAGCTAGGTGTCGACCTAGTTACTTGCCTTGTTAGCCACTCGACCATCGGTTCAATTGACTAGGCAGTTGAAATTTATCATAAGTTTAATTTGCTGCTCAGATATTAATCCATTACTACTACGATTAATATAATAATCGATGAGGGTAGACGAATGAATCAAAACTACCATACTTATTCGTTTTTATCACAAAGATGTTACGTGTTCGTTCGTAGGACTACTCAGCTTTGTTATTCATATTTTTTTCTGGATAACATGAATATTAAAACTAGTTTTCGGCGTAATATTGATCTAGTTAAAAGGTCGCAAATATTTGCGATATGTAACGAAGCTACAAGCTACAGAAACTGATCTAAACGTAAGTAGTTATTTTACACGTTTGTGATATAATTATTTAGTAACTACTACTGAACTATCATACATTTTTCTGATGATTTATTTTCAAATAATATCGTTACAGCTAAAAAAAGGTTGAGCAAAAGGAAACGTCTCTGCTACACCGACAAAGAACGGCCACCAGCCATTGACAATGGACTATAAAGAAAATGATTTTGAATCGACAAGTCATTACGTCGATTTATTGCACAAGTGTGGAGTTCGTCGTGTCTCCATAACGAGAAGGGTTTATAATTATCATGGGCATGCTGTTAAACCCATACTTAGAGAAAAGCACATAAAAAAGCAAATTGTCGCAATTTGGACACTGGACAACTGGATTTTTGTCATGTTTAGTGATGAGAAGTGAGAAGTGTTTAAATCTATTCATAAGGACATATAAGTTCACGTTCAGTGATCACGTAGTGCCTAACGCGGAATCTGGTGGTATATCTAACTGTGAACATGTAGGGTTTGAAGAAAGACAGACCGGGTTATATATAAACAAATGACAAAAGTAAAATATGAGTAGAATATTGTTTTCATCGTGCTTTTTTATCCCTGTAGACACTATTAGTAATAGATGTGTTACGTTAAGGAAAATTATCATAATAGAATATAATCATTTTGACGAGATCGAGTGAGATAGATAACCGTAGAAGCCTACCATTATAATCTATGAAATACTAGTATCAATAATAAAAGCTTTAGTGAACTGTAAGATTGTTTCGTATTTTTTTTATTATTTTAAATGGCGGGTTTAATTACTTATTTCAAATCTCACTTAAATAGAAAATGCCAATAAACACCAGAATGCGTTCGCCTGATATATATGTTATCATAACCCGGTCTGAAATTATTAATAAAATTGACAATAGGTATTATTTTTATTGAGGTAAAGCTTCAATCTTTTTCCGATTTTCGGAAATGAAACTTAAGCTATAACCTCGATAACATGTTAAAAAGTGGCTAATTCACTAATACTACTACTGAATAAATATAATTTTAAAATGAAAAGTTCTTTGAGTTATTTAATTGTATTTAATTACTGTTATTTATATTAAAAAAATCTACTTTTGGCTGTGCCAAATAGTGTAAAAAACAGAAATCATAAAAACACTAAAAAGGCAGTCAGCACCGTGTCATTTGCACTTAATAGGCTAATCCACAAGCCCATCCAATCTTGTTGTTGACACTGGTCAGTGGTTTATCACGGGTATACATATTTCAACTGTGAAATATATACCTTTGATAAACGAGTAGGTAGGATGACAGTTCAGTCACACTCAAATACGGTTACAGTATATTAAACCTTGCTAAATTTGTCAATAATTGTACTCGCATCGCAAGAATTTTTTTTGGTGATTACAGGAGTCAATTATTATCAGTGAATTAAGTTATATTCGTCTATATATCAATATTTTTGGCCAGCAGCGCCATCTAGTTTATTTTGTGCGCAACGCATGCAATCATATCAGCTGTAGATGTCAAACGGTGCAAGCGAAACTAGACCGTAAGGTGTCCATGCATTAATGCAGCCGATAGTACGTGTTGCCATAATGAGCTGCTAAAAAGGCTCATGACTTGCCATAAAAAACCTACTTCATTTGGACGGGTAATGGTTTATGTGCCACAACTTCATACTAAATCAGTTGTGGCAAATAAAAAAAAGTGGAACTATGATAAAGACAATGAATGATATTTTCTTTTCTGTCACACTTATCGAGATTTGTATGCTAACAGGGGACCGATTTTTGACTTTCGAGCGCTCGACTCTTTCACTCGAAAACTGTCAAAAATTATGAAATGCTATTTTCAAATAGCGATGGAAAATTTAAAAACGAGTGGTATTGACCACTCGTATTGAATTCTATTGGTAGAAAGTAAGTGCCGCCCATTTTGACACTACAAACGTATTTACTTTTATTTGATTTTCGAGCGCTCGAAAGTCAAAAATCGGTCCCCAGCTCGCTCGCACGTGGTATTATTATTACCATTGCTTGTCCTGAGTATAATAAGTTCATGAGTAGAACGATATTAAACTTTTTTTTGTTAAAATGTAAAAATATTTCTCACGCGAGACTTTATCCATCGTGATATAAATTGGTCATACCTCTGTTCAATTTCGCAAATGTCTCAAGCCCATCATAAATTGAGCTAGTTATACACAACGTCATAAACATTCACTCAACGCAATCGATAATCGAATAGAAATGTTCATAATCATTTATTGTTCCTGTGGTTTGGTGAATACCTAATAATTGACTGAGCAATCCATCTCTATAGATCTACCTCCAGTGGGTCATTGGGCGGACATTATCAATGTCACAGATTTCGACTCGCACTGCGTACGAAAGACTGCGATATACTTAATTACTACCTATAGGAATTGTTAACTGACCTACACTCTATTGCGAAGAGATACGGTCTGTTATTGGATACTCCAGCGGATCTTCGGTCGTACAACCGGTTCTATTCAACAGGTTTATGTAAACCTTCATGGCGTTCTGTATAACGTATGTCAAGCACTTGTCCGGAAGAAGCACACGTGCTCTTCAAAAACCAGCCTAATTGAGTTGATCTCTTGAGTTCTCGTTGTCGGGTCTTGAAATTTTGCGCGAAGATCCTACTACGAGTAGGTGCCGAGTAGCTACTCGAAGGCGCTATCAGAGCACGTAGGGGGCGGGACCATCCCGTCTATTATAAATCCGAAAATTTGGATGTTTTATATGACGCTTAACGACTCAACCGAATTGAATGAAATTTTACACGAAAATAGTTTATAGCCGGGAATATAGTTATCTTATATCCAAATCACCTGCAACAATATTGTATCGCGTCTGTAGGACGAGCACGACACAATCGCCGTTGGTTTACTGAGTTGTCCCATTTTAAATAAACATTACCTGAAATATGTCATAGAATAATAGCTATTTTTTTTCCGCATAATAGGTTTTTCCGTTTAAGACGTATTATTGCGTAGTACATTCAAAAACTTCTTATTAAGCGGGTTTTACTATATTTTTAGGGTTCCGTACCTCAAAAGGAAAAAACGGAACCCTTATAGGATCACTTTGTTGTCCGTCTGTCTGTCTGTCTGTCTGTCAAGACCCTTTTTCTCAGGAACGAGTGGAGGTATCAAGCTGAAATTTATATAAAATACTCAAGACTATTGTCCATTGAAGCTGTGAAAAAATCAAACTTAAAAGCCAACGCAATCAAAAGATACAATCGTTTATGCTGCAAATTTTTGAGTTTTTCGACACTCGCAAAACCTACGGGGTACTTCCCGTGAACTCAGAAACTTGAAATTTGGCATGAAGCAACGTCATATATCACAGACAAAGGAAAAATTACGAAATGTAGACATTTTTAGTAAAATCATACAAAAAATGCTTTTTTAAATTTTAAACTAAACACCTTTTTCCTCGTAAACGTGTGGAGGTATTGAATTGAAATTCATGTCAAATACTCAGAGCTATAGGAACTTTCAGATGTAGCAAAACCAAACTTTTATGTCAACGCAATCAAAAGAAATTGCAATTTAAGTCGCATATTTTGAAACTGAGTACTCACAACAAACTCAAAACCTAAAGGGTACTTCCCGTTAACTCAGAAACTTGAAACTTGGCACGAAGAAACTTCATATAGCACAGACAAAGGAAAAATTACGAAAAGAAGACATTTGTATTAAAATCATACAAATATCATTTTTTGAAATTTTATACTTACTACCTTTTTCCTAGTAAATGCGTAGAGGTATTAAATTGAAATTCATGTCAAATACTCAGGGCTATAGGACCTTTCAGATGTAGCAAAACCAAACTTTTATGTCAACGCAATCAAAAGAAATTGCAATTTAAGTCGCATATTTTGAAACTGAGTACTCACAACAAACTCAAAACCTAAAGGGTACTTCCCGTTAACTCAGAAACTTGAAACTTGGCACGAAGAAACTTCATATAGCACAGACAAAGGAAAAATTACGAAAAGAAGACATTTGTATTAAAATCATACAAATATCATTTTTTGAAATTTTATACTTACTACCTTTTTCCTAGTAAATGCGTAGAGGTATTAAATTGAAATTCATGTCAAATACTCAGGGCTATAGGACCTTTCAGATGTAGCAAAACCAAACTTTTATGTCAACGCAATCAAAAGAAATTGCAATTTAAGTCGCATATTTTGAAACTGAGTACTCACAACAAACTCAAAAGCTAAAGGGTACTTCCCGTTAACTCAGAAACTTGAAACTTGGCACGAAGAAACTTCATATAGCACAGACAAAGGAAAAATTACGAAAAGAAGACATTTGTATTAAAATCATACAAAAATCATTTTTTGAAATTTTAAACTTACTACCTTTTTCCTCGTAAATGCGTAGAGGTATTAAATTGAAATTCATGTCAAATACTCAGGGCTATAGGACCTTTCAGATGTAGCAAAATCAAACTTGTATGTCAACGCAATCAAAAGAAATAGAAATTTAAGTCGTATAGTTTGAAACGGAGTACCCGCAAGAAACTCAAAACCTAAAGGGTACTTCCCGTTTACACAGAAACTTGAAACTTGGCATGAAGAAACTCCATATAGCACAGACAAAGGAAAAATTACGAAAAGTAGACGTTTTTAGTAAAATCATACAAAAAACATTTTTTGAAATTTTAAACTTACTACGTTTTTCCTCGTAAACACGTCTAGAGGTATTAAATTGAAATTCATATCAAATACTCATGTCTATAATACCTTTCAGCTGTAGCAAAACGAAAGTTTTACAAGTCCACGCAATCATAAGAAATAGCAATATAAGTCGCATAATTTAAAACTGATAAAGGTGTATGTGAAGTCTCCAACCCGCACTGGGCCAGCGTAGGTATACGTAAGGGTATCAAAACCTAAAGGTACTTTCCCGTGAACTCAGTTTTATATCAACGCAATAAAAAGAAACAGCAATATAAGTAATCCGCTTATTTTGGCGTTCGCAACTACTCGCAAGGAATAAATCAAGGCCTAAAGGATGATTACTAAATTGATAAAGTGACCCTGTTAAAATTTATGCTCCCTCAGCTTTCCACATTGTAATGTTACGGATTCCATTTTCATTTATCATTTAGTAATAAACATACAACAACTTTTGCTTGTTATAGATTTGTAGTACGGAACCCTCGGTGCGCGAGTCTGACTCGTACTTGGCCGGTTTTTTTAGGCTTATTTCACTTCACTGAGTTGGTGTTTCTAATACTTACAGCTCGACTGCAAATCCTTTACCACCTAATTGTCGCCAATCTACACCAGGCGAGGAGAATTGATTGAAGATTCAGCCAGTTGGTGTTGTTAAACTAAATATGTACCTACTTTACCTACTATATACAGCGTGGAAGTCCACGAGGGACCTTTGCGGAAATGGGAGATAGCACTATATTTCCCCCATACAAACTATGTAAATACGTTTAGCCGTTTTCAACTTATAGCCTTTTAAACATTCACGCAAAAAACTACTTGTGCCAACCCTAAACAGGTGATTGGGTCAATGAACTTACATGTAAACAATAGTTACACGACAGGATATTATGTTAATTTGTTGCCGTTTATCTAATCTCTGTTCTTGCAACGCGGTAAGAATCATTGCAGGATTAGCGGAAGCGATTCTCATTGTGGCTCCACTTGTTTCATTTTTGTATGAAGTAAATAAATGCAATTCGTTGAATAAATAAAACCAACCACATCAAATAGTGCAAGTGCCGACTGACATTGACAACCACTCAAAACCTAGTCACTCAAAGAAAGCTCAAAGATGATATCGTAACCTCTTTCGTTTTCTTATAAATACCTTTGGTTACCTGGACTAATAAAAAGGTTTTAGCTCGTTTCACAAAATCATGCTCGAGTAAATTGAAACTGTGCCCTGGTTGAGCAGGCACATTTTTCACGTAATAGGTTGTCTTTATTTTTTATTTGATTAAAAACGTACATGCGACACATTACCTAAATATTTAGAATAAAATCATTTTTTATAACTAACGAACCTCTTTGCGCGGTTCAAGATGAGTCATTGTTAATGACAAAGTCAACATTGATTTTTGATAGACGGTGTCATAATTCTTCAAATAAAAATGCCTTTGTTAGATGCTTGTGGTTATTTAAATTTGCTCTTTTTATACGCGACATGCAACTATAATGCGGCTGAAACTTTAAGACGATATCGAGAAACATATCCACCACCACATCCAACTGGACGAAGAACGATTTTACGTGCTTATGATCGTGTCGCCAATAATCAGCCCATTGTACCACGAACAGCTCAGAATGACCAACGTGGAGGACCCGTTCTTCAACTTGCGGCTAGACTGGAAGAAAGAGTGCTGCGGTATTTTGAACATAATCCAAGAGCTAGTTCGAGACAAGCGAGTCGACATTTCAGAATAAGTCATACCGCAGTACTAAAAGTTCTAAAACGTAATGGCCTTCGCCCTTACAAAATACAGAGGGTTTAAGCTTTACTGCCTAGAGACTGCCCTATTCGCGAAACATACTGCCGGTGGCTGCTATAAAAACAGTAGAAGATCGTGATTTCACCAGGCATGTTATTTGGAGCGACGAAAGCTTATTTACTCGCAACGGTATGTGGAACAGACGAAACGAACATGTGTATGCCGAAGAGAATCCTTTCACTTACCGATTTACAGCTCACCAGTATCGTTGGTCTGTTAACGTCTGGGCGGCAATTCATGGAGAAGCTATTATAGGACCTGTGTTTCTGCCTCCAACTTTAAACAGACACGGATACATAGATCTTTTAAACAATGAGCTTGTCACTTATCTCGACGATCTACCACTGGCTGAAAGACGACTCACTTGGTTTCAACAAGATGGTGCACCAGCTCATTCTGTTCATAAAGTACGAATGAAATTGAACAATGAGTTTGGAGACCAATGGATCGGCCGGTTTGGGCCGCACCGCTGGCCACCCAGGTCTCCGGATCTAACTTGTTTAGATTTCTTCCTGTGGGGCTATGTTAAAGACATAGTGTACAAAACTGAATGCGACACTGCGGACGAAATGAGACAAAGGTTGATTGCTGCCTTCGTCAATCTGCGTAGGAAAAATGTTGAAGAGCAGACACTATGGCATGTGCACCGACATACTCGGACACGGGCTGCAGCGTGCATTATAAGGCATGGAGGGACATTTGAACACCGTATATGAAGATAGTGTTAGGTATGGCCATAATTAATAAAGTAATTGATATTAGTATTTCAGCATTTGATTTATTTGACATTTATACGTCAATGCATTAGGGTCATCAGGACAGTGAAAAAGTAGTGAATTTGGTTTTATTATTTTTTACTTAATTCATGATTCTAACCATTAGAAATCTACTGTATATCACTTAAATGATTCAATATTTCCGGGAAGGACTTAAGTCCTCTTCCACCCTGTATAGAGTGGTAAGGTAAGTGTAGATTTTGAGTAGGTACTTTATTCGTGCAATTACTTCCGCTGCCGACTGTATGTTGCGATGCGAGTCGCTTTTTTGTTTTCCAGGTAAAATTCACACAATGGATACTCTGTGACAATGGACGTGTGTACGAAATGTGTACGAGTGTAGTAGATACTATAGGCCTAATTCGGAACGCGTAGACGTATAGAAGTCATGTTTGAGTAAACGTTGTTACTCTTTCGTTTGCGTATGCAATTCCCCAAGTGCTTAAAATGAGGACGATGCACTTGATAATATAGGGAGGATTGCTACTTACTATATCCATACTTCATACTTCCATACTTATGTTTTAAATGCAATATTATAAATTTTTAAATGAAAGGAAAAATTGAAAAATTTAATGTTCCGAGCCGGATTCGAACCGGCGACCACAGGCATTCATGGCCCGTCGCTACTAACCAACTGAGCTATCGGAACAATCCGGTTCGGGCACCAAATCCCTCAATCAGTTCCTTCATAATGCAATATTATATTTCCTTTTCAAGCTCAAACCACCTATTCGATTTATTTAAAATGGTATAGATTTATTTTGCGATCCTAGGAAGGGCATAGGATAGATTTTTATCAGAGTGTAAGTTTTTATAGGAATGCGATATTTGATGCTGCGCCTCTGGAGAGTCTAATACCTAATTAGATGACATATATATTTGCTTTATAATATATTGTATAGGCGTAATACTTAACCCCTCGTATGCTTAAAACACGGATCCGTGCTAAGCATTTGAACCTATAGTTTTAAATCTCAAGGTCATATTTTGACTAGCCATTTTTATTGACATCCGCATACGGTTAAGGCGATTATAGAGTTTACGTGGACGATGTTTTTTTACGGCGGTGGTTACAAGCATAATACTGTCTGCATGATAGTAAGCAGATACCGTAGCGATTCCTGAAGAATAGCAAACGCGTTGCCGACTAGTATTGATTTGAGGATTCGTTGTGTTGATAGCTAGAACGCGGGTCCTCCACTCTCATGAACATTCTCGGGAGCGCAGGACAGGGGCAGTAATCGTAGGTTGTTTGTTTTGTGCACATGCAAATTATGCTTGCAACTGGTGGCTGCGTGACAGAGTGGCGCTTACTTGGGTTGGATACTGGCGGACACAGCACAGGTACTATCGCGTGTGCTGACATCCCGACGAGAGGGTGTAGTGTTCCGGCGATTCTGGGGCGAGATATCAATTCGGTACCTGCAGCTTCTATTACTCGTATTGAAAAAACGAAGGTATCAAGCGTAGCGATAGCGAAGAAACATATTTCACTAGAGCATTTTCAATAAATTGTGTATCCAATTAGGGTGGGTCGTCAAACAAAAATTAACTCAGTGTCAGTTTTGTGACGACAATTAAGTATTCCATTTGTATAAAACTTAACTTTTTAATACAGTTGCTCAAAAAGTGGTACTTTTTGTGGCTGCGTAGCGTACGAGAAGCTCAATTTCTCGAACTAGTGCTTTTTACTTTTTAGTTCCAAACTATACTTTCGAAACGCAGTAACTTTATATTAGATTTTTTACTTGGCTTTTTTATTTTTATTTTTAGCCGATGGCGCTGATTCCAATAGTATGTTGTCACTGTCAGTGTCATTTGTAAAGTATGGGTTCGTTCAAAAATAACTTCGAAGCAAGCATATTTTATCGCAATTATATATTAATTTACTATTTTTCGCAATTGTATTAAAAAACGTCGTTTACAACACGTGTGAAATGTCTTTTACCACTCGTACCGAGTCTTGCCACGAGCTGAAAGCGAGATACCTCGGTACTAGTGGTAAAAAGACATTCTTTTCACACTAGTTGTAAAATGTACTATTTTCTTTTCAATTTATTGAGCAAATGATTTGTATAAACATGTTATTTAAATGTGAAACATGTTCATTTTCACATAGTTTATATGCTTTATTTTTTGGCACTAAACTCTCACCGAGTTAATTTTTGTTTAACAACTCGCGCTAACTAATTTTTTTTCAAAAGGGCCAATTACTTGATTTGAAGTAAGTTATCAGTAATCAGTATCTTTATTGCTAAGTATCTTTAAGTTATCATCCTTTAACCAAGAAAATATTTAGGAAGGTGTTAAATTATTGCGAATGTAGCGAAATTATGTTGATCCAAGTTCGAGTGAATTATATATACGCATGTTTGACACCATCGTGAATCACAAAAACAAATGGGAGAGCGTCAACCAAATATATGGGCATTTTAATGTTATGTTGCACATCCACGCTCGGCGGACCCCAGCAGCCACTGACCGGACGAAAAGCATAATTGGCGCTTTTTCTACATTCTGGTTGCACTAATATGGCTCCTATTTTACTTGACTTATTTTATTAATTCATTTTTTTAACTTTGAAAACATTATCGTTTTGATTCACCAAAAACCTATAGTCACGAAAACAAGTAAATAAATATGCTTGAGGATTTCTCCCCGTTTAATGTTTGTGTTAAAAATAAATCGTTCACGGAAATTATTAACTCAAGTTGGTATTCTTCGTAAAGGTTATTATGTAAATTATATGTGCGTGATCTTGATCAATATTATGCACATAACGATTGGGTAATTAGAGATACTTATTACATAAGTTTATTCTACCTTTAAAAAATCTGGTAAGAGCTAAATATAAAAGCCCTTTATTATAAAGCGTGTAAGGTAAATCTTTCGTTGAAATTAGATCGTACTACAAAATTCATCTTATATTCATGAGTTATGTAGGTATTTAGACGCAAATAACCGCACATTACACACATAGTATGAATGAGACGCACCTAAATTGTGTCTAAATACTTACTTAAATAAACCTGAGTAGGTACTTATATTACGAAAGAAGCGTCATTCATTCAGTTTGCTTACTTTCTCAACGTAAAGATGTCACGCGAGCTAACTTAACTATACTAATATGTTTATTGAACATTCTTTACTATATTTACACGGTCATAATTTGAGTTAAATAGATAACTAAGACGCATTAATTATATACTGAAAGTTTTCTGTAAACAAATAGGAGTAGGTACACTAACCTCGTGGCCACTCGAGATTAATCTTTATCTTTATGCTGATAAGGACCAAATTGGGGTAGCGTGTCTCGAATTATAGACGGGATCAACTATCAATCGACCTCTCTGCATATCTCTGCAGTAGAAATAGGACAGGGCACGCATGCAAAATTAACGGCAACGGCATTAAGCTTACACAAATTACTGTAAAACTGCTTAGACGCGTTTTAAACAAGTATAACCGAATAAGAATTAGAACACGATTAAAACAAAACAGTAAAACAACTTACCAAGTGTATGAAAATCCTTAAGTTTTAATTAAATCACGTATCTAGACGCGCGAACCGGGCGTGAGCGCACTCGTGAGAAACTACCTTTAGGAGGCTGGTGCGTGTGAACACACTGACACACAACCCGCGACTGGCCACTCGAACCTTGTACAACTTGTGATGGAATAAAAAAGTTAACTTTCTAAATTCGAATTCGCGAATCCGTTGAACAGGTGAGGCGGTAACTCGACCGTAGAGAACGAACGGACGGCTTTTACAAGAAAGTGATGGAGTAGACTCATTGTTAATACCACAGAATAGTAAGGTAGGATTCACTTTAACGTTCAAGCTAATCTACTTGTTGATGATTAATGAGTTGTTATATTCGTTAAGTAGGAAATATCCAGCAATGTACATATTATTTACTTAGGCATATACCAATCACAAAGAAGGTAATCTTAACAAAAAATCTCCCATTATTTACAATGCAATACAATTATTTATTATAATAATAATAAAATAAATCAGCCTAAATATAAACGTCCCACTGCTGGGCACAGGCCTCCTCTCATGGATGAGAGGGAACGGGCAGTAGTCCCCACGCTGGCCCAGTGCGAGTTGGGGACTTCACATATAAATATCTTCGTGGATGTATGCAGGTTTCCTCACGATGTTTTCCTTCACCGTAAAGCCAACGGTAAAATATCAAATGATATTCCGTACGTAAGTTCCGAAAAACTCATTGGTACGAGCCGGCATTCGAACCGCCGTTTGACAGCCGTATGCCTGAACCGCTAGGCTACCGTAGCTATTGTTTATTGTATTATATTATATTGTATTATATTATATTATTACCGTAGCTATTCTCTAATCATTTATTGTTCAACAAAAAAACTGATAGGTAGAGATTCGATAGAGCAGCATGATTACTATTATTAGCGTTACCAAATGGTAAAAAAGTAAAAATCAGGATACAAGATTGAAAACAAACGCCAAGGAAAAATGTATACTATGCGCTGTATGAGACTCGAATTTTCTCTACCATGGAGTAGGTAAACCAGGGGACCGATTCTTTACTTTCGAGCGCTCGACTCTCACTCGAAAACTGACGAATATCCCCCCGGACATGTCATAGTGATCATTTTCATGTATCTGCCTTTCAAAATCAGAATGGCAGACATATGAATCAAAGCGATATTCTATTCGATATCAGTTAAGACATATGGAATCGCGACCGAACTTTGAATTGAAGCTTCAGTCAGTATCTGCCGGTCTATTACGATTACAAACGGTTTGGTACAACCCACCCTTAGGTGCGCGTCGTTCCTGTGGTCATTCCAAAAGTAAAAGTTAAATTTAAATTGTGTGAGTTTCTGCCGGTCTATTACGATTAGAAACGGTTTGGTGCAACCCACCCTTAGGTGCGCGTCGTTCCTGTGTCGATTTTAAGTAAGCCACAGGAAATATGTTTTTTTTCTGACTCTGTACGACCCACCTTCATAAATATAATATCACAAATGCTGGCACCGCTAAACAGATTCTAATCAAATGTAAACAAAGTCCCAGATAGGGTTATACCTACGATACTTTTCATCCTGCAACTCATCCTCAATGGGGGTGAAAAGGGGATTTGGTTCTAAGCGGATGAAGTCACGGCCAAAGCTAGTATTCCAATGAAGTCGCAATAAGTACACTAGCTATTCCTATTCTATGCTGCACTTTGTAATGAAATAAATGAGCAGCCACGCAAATACATGTGCAATTTCTTCATTTCCTAGACAATCGGGGTCACAGCTCAAGGTTCTAACCCCTCGTCCTCATTTGTTAAGCATGCATGCTATGTTACTTTGGTAATTGACATGTTACACTTGCCAGCGTGAATTAGCTACCTACTGCATTGTATGCATGACTAAGCCACTTACGTAGGCATGTATAGGGGCTTCGATTTAGAACAATAATAAGTAGTTTATTTTGCTAATTCACATATAAAATAAGCAACGTTTTGACTGACAGTCAAAACGTTCCGTTAGTATGAAGTTTTAAGGGTAAGACCTCATCCACACTAGCGCGGCCTGCGGTGACGTAAACTAAACAACAGTTATTGTTTAGTTTACGCCAGCGCACCAGTTAATCCATTATTTAACCACCTTTTAATAGTATGCCAACATGAAAGCAATAAAGTTAATAGGTACTATGAAGCTTTTTATGTATTGGGCAAACAGCGTCCGTTGTAAAATCTTTGAGTGTTTAATAATATCGATGATAATAGCGATATTAGTTAGCTAAAAATTATGTACATAGTATAAGTTACCAGATTGTTGCTACACCCTTCCAGGGTCCACGTATCTTAGGTTTAAGTACTTCGTTGCAAATAAATAAATCTTATCTTATCTTATAATATTTAAGATAGCAAAAATAATAACCATTGCTGTTTTCCGAGCATATTTGAATGTTTTGTTCGTTGGAAATAATACATTTTCACTGTTGTCATATAAGAACAGTATGGATTCAGTCCCATTTAACCTCATTATGAATAAAATTTAATATTGGGTAGGTATAAACAACAAAGCAAAAATAAACTGAAATAGGATTCGTATTCGGTATTCATTATTACTTCAATTTTTAATTTACTTTTTAAAGATGCTTCACCTGAATAAGGCAGGACCATTTAACTCCATTTTTAACCACCTTTTAATAGTAGGTACTAATGCCTGATTGTCTGAGATGCTAAGAAAAGGAAGGCTAGATTCCTAAGTTTTGTGAATTGTAAGAATATTTTGTCGTGTTTTCTGTAGATTCCTGTTTAGTAAGTACCTACTCAAACAACGACAAACCACGGTAAATGAAATGATTATCTAAAAATGAAGCTCCTGTATAGGCCCTCCTTCAGGCGAACTAAGCGGCAGCACGGAGTTGTTGTTCAAGTGAAGTAACATGGCGGACTAGTAGTTCCATATTTGTGATTTCATCAGGATTTCTCTACTGAAATTTCTGTCTACGAGAACAGGGTACGTTTCAGGTACAAGTTTACCCTTCATATTTCATGCACATTCGGAAGAGTCGGTAACTCGGTAGTAACGTATTTATAATATGGTATGAAATACAGTCGATATTTTGTGCAGAGTTAAAAACAAAACTTTATTTTTTGGTTATGGTCCCATTTTTCTCGAGAATAACATTACGTGATGAAATCCACGCGTAAGCAATGGGATTCGTGTAAAAATATACACAGCAGAAATTTGCGTTTTTAATTTTGCTAGAATAGGTCAGGTGAGTCAGATCATATCAGTGTTTTTTTTTAATATCAATTGAACGAATCCTATATTTCCTCAGCGCTACCACAGATTACCTACACTACACGTTCCTACAATAAATTGCTTATGAAATAGAATTTGCTGTTTCTGCTTATTTTATTTTAAAACCGTAGGATATTTGATCAAATCTAACACTCTACTTAATCGAAAACTATAAAATACGCAATACATTTTTAGTGCTAACATTTTGCAATACAACGATTTTTTTATTGAGAAAAATGTTACTGTGAACCTTACTTTTTCATAATGTTAGGTCTTTGCAAAACAGTATTTTTTTTGTATATTTTATGTATATTTGTAGAATGTTCGCACCCAGGAAGTTTGTCTGTCCGTAAACGTATGTATACAGTCTATCATCTTTATGTAAATAATACTGAAATGCACGCGATTCTAAATTTGCAATACAATCGCCATTAGGGCTGCCAGGACCCTCGACTCTCCATACAAACGTAGTTTGGTTCTTATAGACGGCTACAACTATAGCTACGGAAATAGGTATACAATTTATAGAGCAACGAAATCCCTCTAGTTAGTATGCCTAACTATCATTATTAATTAATTCGAGCGCCTGGCAGCTTTTCAGCGGTGGGGTGAGAGTGGATGGGCAACGAAGAGGTTGTAAAATAAATTGAAGGTGACCAATTTATAGAGCTCTGAGGCCTGAGGTGATGGCCTTTTTTAATGCCATGTTGCTAGAAATTGAAATTTTAATGCAGTCTGTATTCCTTTATTATTTCCTATTAATAATACCAACACAAACTAATTTCCGAACGTGATGGAGGATTCCATTGTGTATAAAAAGTTTCATGTTATTCCAATATGCTGTTTTAAAAATGTGCTTAAACATTAGCTCTCAACATTAGTAAACGCCTACCCATTTTGTAATGAGACTTTAAGCGGCTTGAAAAACACTGTCCCAGATTGCTAAGTGGATTTATTGGGATCACGATAGCAAACTCAAATGGTGGAAGCTTTGTTATAGGTTTGTCAGTGTCTTACGGGATTTACACATGCAAGCCCTGATTTGGTTCATCTCTTTCAAATTCCAAATTGCAATGTGAGTCGGGCACTTGATCTGACTCGTTAGCTTGTCGCGTTCGATAAAACAATTAAGTGCTAGTCGGACTCGTGCAAGAAGGCTTCCGTACCATAATCTATAAAAACGGCAAACAATCATGTTTGTTGTATGGGAGCGCCCTTAAATATTTATTTTGTTTTGTTTTGTTTTTAGTATTTGTTTGTAATATCGCTATCGCGGTTCTTGAGCTACAGCCTGGTGTCAGACAGACGGCGGACAGACAGCGAAGTCTTAGTAATAGGGTCCCGTTTTACCCTTTGGGTACGGAACCCTAAAAACCGCACGCAAAAAAAAAGGTTCAGCCGTTCGGGTGTTGCGAAGCTACACTGCTACAGACAGACACACGTTAAACTTATTGGGTTCAAAATAGACATCATGGTATAATCTTAGATTCCTTTTCCGTATAGGTACTGGGTGACATATTTTACGTGCTGCAGAATAAACAAAACCAATCCATAATTCTTAACAACTTTTACTATAGGACCAACCTTGGCCGTACCAAAAAAAACAATAAACTTTCATACAATCAATCAATCAATCAATTAATATATTTATTTGCAATAACACAGTGGTAGGATGTTACAAATTGGATACGTTCTGTGTATTTTGCTTGCAAGCAAGCGTGCAAATATTATTAGTAATTTGAATTTAATTCACATGTTAACATCAAAATAAATAGGTAAAAACAATAATCAAAAATTAAATTAAAAACAAATGAATGCAGGAATGTAACATAATCATAAAACATTGTCATTCACTAAATACTAATTATTAAATTTTAAATATTGCTTTTTGCAATAAAAACAATTGTCAAGAAGCCAGTCTACTAATTTTCGTTTCAACTCATGTCCCTGTAGTAACTTAAAGTTTTCTGGTAGGTTTACATAATATGTACATTTTTATGCACATATTAAAGACTTTTTCTGTCATACATCACCTTGTTACAAACTGCTTTATGCATACGGTTCATTGTTTTTTGTCTAGTTTGCCTTTGTGCAATTTCTTTTCTTTGTACGAAATAATACTGATGTGTTTTCACGAAAATGCAGACATTTTGAATATATAAACATGGCAATAGAAGAATACGCAACTTTTTAAACAGCGTAACACAGCTGTCATCGTGTTTTGCCTTGCAAAGAACCCTTACACATTTCTTTTGAATTTAATTCCCCAAAGTATTAATCCGTAGTTGAGCACAGATGAAACGTAACCGTGATAACTGATAAGCTGCCAGCGCAGCGTCCACCGAAACCGTTTCTCTCAGCGTTTTCAGAGCGAAAACGAAACTATTAAATCAATATACAGTCTAAAAAGTTCATACTTATCATAATGTTAGTCGATTTAATAACTTAAATGTTGAGCATAGATACGAGCAAGCTAAAGTAGTTAATCGGCACGTAAAAGCGGGGTAAACCTTCGCGGTTCACTTGATTGACACACTTCATTGAATTTTACACTTCGCACCTCCCACCAAACATGCTTTAAATAGTGAATGTTACATGTGTGAATAGTCCTAAATAGTAGTAGTAATAAATGTATCTAACTAGTATTTTTTTATTGAAAATAAATAAAATTAATCCACAAAGGACTGACCAAGTGACACACCGCTGCTCAAAATGCGCGTGTATATATACGTGTATTAAAGCAAAGTGTATACGCCGCGTTAAGCACGGCTGTCATTGCTCCTAGTCCATTTACCCATTCATTTCTAAACTGCATCAATTTTCATTATTCCAACACGATTCAAAATACATTCCACCATTCATTAGTCATCATCTAAACAGCCAGCAACCTATATAACCACCAAAACCGAAACAATCCATTATATAAATTATCAGATATGTAGACGCTACTTTACATATTAAATAGTTACCCCTGTACTTGAGAAGACTTTGGACACCTACTCTAATTACTTACAGTTCCGGAAGACACAAAATGGGGTCCGGTTCTGCTCGACAAGGTTCACAATTGATTCGATGATCTTTTTCTAGTGCTTTTGCTGTCTAAATGTTGGGTAATTTTAATTAGACGTACTAGCTGTAGTGTAGAATAGGGTTTGGGTCTTCTTACCGGATTACGCAGCTCTATTTTTTTATGTTACTATGGACCGATTGGAAAGTATATTTCAATATTTGGGTCATACACAGATTTAGGTGCACGACTTTCCTGCGGACATTGTCAAAGTTAAGCTACACAGCCTAATATTTGGTTGGACTCTTCCATCCATCCTTTCATGAGATAAAATCATTATTTATATGCACGTAACCTCTAACTATTGACCACAGGAAAGACGAATGTTTCAAACACTGTTATGCTTATGAATTATGACCCATTTAACATTAATAAATTATTTCAAAGTTAACCGTCAACTAATCGCGAGAAAACGCCAAAACACTCTGGATCTATGTCAAATGTTCAACAACGAAAACGAAAGGACACAAAGTGAACTCCTCAAGCACAATCGTGTGAAGAGAGCAGCTGTACCTGTGTCAGTACCACCGACAAAAACCGCAGAGAGGGTAGAAAAAATTGTAGACAAACTCTACGACGACGAACAAGACGGGGGTGAAAAAGTCGGTTATAGAAAAAATAATCAAACCAATACTACTACTACTACTACTACTACTACAAATACTACTACTACTACGACTACACTTAAGCCTAAGGTAAAGTATAACAGCAAATAGAAGTTACATTTACAGCAATTCATCGTAACATCACAGAACAGTGTTGTGTGCAGTCGATTCCCTTTCGACGAAGACGTTGGAATGAATAGTGTTCAAATTTACCAAATTCTATCAAATTCAATGCAACTTCCTCCTACTCCTGCCTGAGTCTCGTCTTCTACAGATGTGGCGGAAAAATCTGCATGTTTACTTTAAGTTACATGCTTGGTCAGTGTGGTCATTATTAGGTGACCACACTGACCACCAAGTGTAAACCATAATAGCCAGGTACTTCAATAGCCACCCACCAGTTCCTTAATACCATCTTCTGTGAACCTTATTCATGCGATGCTTATTACAGGCATCAAAATCCGGACGAAGATTCGACTTCGCTCCCGCCATTTTGGACTCTGATATCAGAGACGACAAGATTGCTCTTAACGGCGAACCAGAGGAAGGAAAAACCGTTCCGGTTCCTTGGCACAAATATTGGAAACATGGCATCGTCCCTTATTTCATCGACTCTAACACTTACGGTATATCAGCTGTTGACTATGCTTCGGAAATATTTACTGCACACCCGATACAAGTATATTTAAGTGGGAGGTCGCGGTTTCGAACCCCGGCCTGTACCGCTGGGTTATTTCAAAAAAACTTATGTACGAAATATCATTTGATATTTAACAGCGGCTTTTCGGAGAGGGAAAACATCGTGAAGAAACCGGTCTAATCTCAATAGGGTCTAGTTTTCGTAAAACTAGTGCCTTCGCCAAATTTTGGGATTAAGTGCAGCACTACCGGGGAAAATGCTAGGAGGATGATGTCACGATATAAGTGCCTACATAATTCATTCGGGGGAGTTACTAGACTATTGCTGTGACTGCTGTTCTAACATACTTAATGAATATTTTTCTCCAGATACTTTCCTAGCCGATAAGATAATAAAAGCATTCGACAACTTCGAGCAAAGTACCTGCATACGATTACAGCGACTAAGAGAAAAGCCTACAGACAAGGCGTCTTTGAAAAATGCCCAATGGCTGTACATCACTAATCCTTCCGGCACACGGCAGTGTGTGCATAGCAACGAGATGAAAACGAATTCGGGAGTTCAGGTATTGTTTATCGATCACGATAAACGCATTGCTAATTTTCTTAAAATGTAGGTAAATCAAATACAACTTCATTCATCAGGGATTTAGTAATAGTCTTACTACTTAATACTTATAGATAGACCCCAGACATCCAACCAACACATGTTGCCAACCGGTTTTGTAGCAGTTTTTGATGAAAAATTATAAATATTAAGAGGTATCCAACTAAATCTCATGACAACGCTTGACATGTCGCGCGCGCGACGCGTAGAAGAATGTAATCTCATCCCACGCGATACTTAATCCTAGATAGATATTTGGGCTTGGTGGGTATTTATTGATGATCATGTAATGCTGGCAATGCTGCTGGCTGTTACTTAGATTTTGATCTAATATAATAATCGATGAAAAATATCGAATGCGGTTCAATTGTTTTCGAATAGTTGAAGGATGACAGTTGAAATATGAATAGGGAATTGATAGGTGATTTAGAGTATTTATTTTACATATTACTTAAACGGCTTCTTCAGAGTTTTACTTGGATATACTCGTACTTAAAAATCTTACAGGCACGTGAAGCGAAGTCTAAAAATCGTCTGAGTCGCTGGCGACACGGGTAATACAATAGGGGTGTAGACACTAAATAAAATAACCAATGATGTAGAAATTTCCCAAAAAGGATTAAAAATATGGTCAAATGAAGAAATAAGTAAAGCAGGGGATTGAATAATCACAAAGTTATAAGTGTCCAAAGTTTTAAGAGGACCCCCTATTCTGTCGCTTTTCCGCAAAACGCACCTTCATATGAAACGATTGTTATTTACCCTGACTCTCGCAGATCTGCGAGCGTTTTCTCTGTCTAACAAGCAATATTAAAACGGCTTTGTAATTCTTTGAGATACGTATCTGAATAGGATTTTCGTCACTATTAGTCACATGTTTTTTTTTGCATTTGCATTTTTGAGTATACACCCGTATTGTGTATCCCTGGTCAGTAGCCAGTAGCGGATCCAAGGGGCTCATGCCTGACCCAAGAGTATCGGAGGCCTTACTAAAATCTAACTTCAGTGGAGTCAATACCTTCTAACGAAAATCCTAGGTCCGCCACTGTGACCCTGGCTTCAAACACAATGAAGGACAGATAACTGACTGCTGCTTCTGTCTTTCAGTGGGTAGTATTCGGTTACGACTGTATGTCCGAAGGCCAGATCTTGCACGAAATCATGCACATTCTTGGATTCTCTCACGAGCATGTTCGCGAAGACCGAGATCAATACATCACTGTGATGTGGGATAACATTAAACCGGGTAAGATTTCATTAGATGCCATTTTCGCTGAACAGGGAACCACGCAAAAAAAGTCCCAAAATTTGAGTTTAGGTACTCTGAGGGCTTGTTAAGTAATTTTAATTTCGACCACAAATAACTTAATGGATATGTACAGTCACGAGCTTTAATTTGGGACCCATTTCCTTTAAATGTTGTTAGAACATTCATAGTGCAATAAGGTCGAAATTTTAGTTTGATACTGACGGATGTCAAGTTAAGACATATGTGACTTAATATCTTATCAAATCGACCCTTGAAATGATAACCTCTTTGCCAAACGCTATCACTACCGTTTTCTAATTACGAACATATGTCGTGTCAGTGTCAGTGAAGAAAACAGATAGAAGACAGGACCAAAATCCCGCTTACCCAAGTAACAATTAAATTAATCGGAAAACATCGGAAATGATCGTTTGCCCTCGCTCCAGTTGACGTAATATATTGCACGGTTGCCCCTAGAAACGTAAAGTTATCGATGGTAAACATAATGACATTGACATTGCGTTAAAATATTAGCTCTAAATAGCGTAAGTTTGCTACACGATATTCAGCTTTAGGTGGGTCCCAAATTAAAGCTCGTGACTGTACTTATAAGACAATGCTTATGAAGGGATTGTGTCGTAATTCTAGGCTACAAGAAATTCTTCGAGGTACAGCAACGTCCACCGATACTCTCTTCTCTTCCCTACGACTATGCCAGTGTTCTCCATTACCCTCCAAGAGCATTTTCTAAAAATGGAAAATTCACTCTTATGGCCGAGGTATGTAATATGAAATCTTGAACAGAACTTTTTACAATTCCTTGCCACATGTTTATATATTCTTTAACATTTTAGCCCGGTACCACTTTCGGTCAACGAGATGGACTGAGCGAAATAGATATAGAAAAAGTCACAATGATATTTAGCGGCGAATGTATAGAACGAAACAAGCACTATTTAGTAACCACTTGCCCCACAGTAATAGCCTCAAAAGAACAAAAAAAAACACAGACAGCAACTCAGCAAGAAATAGACGATTACTTCAAAGAGAGATTATGGCCATATGGAATAGTTAATTTTAAAATCAAAGACAAGATTGAATTTAGTAAGTACGGGAGAAATATGTGAGAGTTGACTTTATACCGACACTACAACTAACCTACCTTGCTTATACTTATATATACCAGTGAGATAAATATCATTCGCAGAAAACGATAACAATAATAACAGATAATTTGTTTAATTACATTTCAGCTATCGAAGAAAGACAAAACATTGAAGAAGTAATAAAACACATCGAAAAGGAAACTTGTATAGAGTTTAGAGATTTCAACGAAGACGATGATAACGTCGAAACCACAACTGTAAATGATGACGTGGTGGAGGCTGACGATGGAAATCTAATAGTGGTTCATGGAAATGACGTTGTTCTAAACCAAAAAGAAAGTTCAGACGATTCCGATTCAGCGGATTCGGATAAAAACAAAATCTCCGACATCGACACCGACCCGAATGTGAAAAAAATGATTTGGGCTAATGCTACAAGAAAAGGTACAATCACTCTTACAGTAATTTAAATCAACACGCCTTCCAGGAAAGGTAAGTAACTACGAGTACGTACCTACATCGCAGCAAGGTGCTAATTTTTACAACCTTATTTATAGTTATCAATTTGATGCCTTGTTAGTTCGTTCGTCAGTATGTAGGTTTGGGTCAAATCTTGTAAGTCAAAGACTAACTTCTCTAAGGCCAATCGTGTTTCTTATTATATAAGTCGTATGACGATCCAATATATACTTTGGTTACCATAAAGCATCTGATGATGGTGACGTAAGGTGGCGTAGGAATTACACGAGATAATTCCGTCGTGCTTGGACTCATTGGAACTCTCTCAACGAGTAGTTATAAACATTAACAGAGCAAGGAAAATACAATGGACATCAAAAGCTTGTGCCTAAAATTAAATTATACGTATTGAAAGAAACTCTTTCTAGCAGCGAAAGGAGATCCCTTATTCACAAAACTTAAAATACCTCTGATAAACAATTTTCTTACGACGCAAATGTTGAGGCCAATAAATTTTTATGTCAAAGTAGCGCTGGTGATCCAATCTTAACCAAATCTTTACTGGCAAGTATTGTAGAAGGGTTAGGTGACCTCTCCGATCTGCTTAGGTAGTAGTAGGATACATGACCTGGTAAAACTTTACTTTACTATGTCTTTAGGTAGCCGGCGGTTCCGCAGGGCCGTGCCAGCGTCGCCAGCCAGACGCCATGCTGACAACTTGCTGGTGCTGACTCGGTCATCGGATCCGGGATGTCAGTGCCCTGTACCGGGGCTTCCTAGTTCTGGGAAGGTACAGTACACTATATCGTAATAATCATATCAGGCGAAATAAGTTCACTGCTGGACATAGGCCTCCCACAAAATGTGCCACAATGACCATTCCTCAGTCCACCTTGTGAGGGCAGGTTGCACGCAGAACCGTTGGCCGTGGCGAAACGGTTCTCGTGTGGCGAACTGGCGACCACGTATCGGAAGGTGCAGCGTGGCAAGCGTAGGCAGAATCCCCACTAGATGGACTGATATCGTGTACAGGAGAAGAAAAAAAGTACAATAATAACATCTAAATCTAAATATATGAAAAAGAAACTGCAGATAATGCGTGGGTCACGCCTATTACGTCCGATACGGAAATTTTGAACAATATAATTTACTTTAAAAACAAAGTTTTAACCGACTTCAATTTGGTACTCCGCCAAGCCACGAGAATATTTCCATATTTTTTTACAATTTACCACATGAACTGATTTCCGATAGCAAATGCGTTGATTACTATCGAAAAAATCCGAATCGCTGTATGTGGGCCGATAATATTTGAGGACTTCCGTCGATTCCCCAAGATCATCACCAATGGCACTTCATTAGTTCCTATTTCAACGGAATCTTATCAGAACCTGTGACGTACTTTTGCACTTTTAAGTACATAATTGAGGAATTCGAGAAGTCATCTGTGGTCTTCATCACCAATTCCTCGCAACCAAATTTATGATTTTCGGATGTAAATACACGAGTTATAATGGAAAATACCAAAATTACTACACGCGTGCCTAATAAAATTGAGGAGTTCCCTGAATTCCTCATGGATCCCATCAACTACTGAATTAAAAAAAAAGGGACCCACCTGGAAGCATATACCTACATACAAACAAAAAAAAATTCGAATCGGCCCATCAATGACGGAGTTCTGAGGTAACAAACATAGAAAAAAAAACCGAATTGAGAACCTCCTCCTTTTGTTTGAAGTCGGTTAAAAATCAGTCGTCTGGAAATAGGGTTGTGAAAAAAATTAGTCGAATTAGAACCGCTTTAACATATGTCTTCGTATGCAGTACCGTATTAACTATAAGTCCCTGCATCGGAGACACCCAGAGCGGGTCATTCCCGATACAAACATAGTATGAGTAGTTTTGCTGGACGTTTACGATGGAACAGCGCTGGATCTTTCTAAAGTAGTAGAAAAGGTGATATACGAGGCACTTTACAACTATTTGGAGAAATATCAGTTACTAGTTCCAGAACAGAAAGGGTTTCGTAGAAAAAAATCCATAAATATGGCAATATATGACCTTGTGCAGCCAGTATTAGAAAATTTAGATAAGCGAAATCAAGTGTGTGCCGTATTTATGGATATGACTAAAGCGTTCGATTATGTAAACCATTCCATACTTTTAAGGAAGCTGAATGCATACGGTATTCGTGGCAATGTTTTAGAGCTGTTGAAATCCTATTTGAGCAATAGAGACCAATACACAGAACTTTCTCAAATATGCATGCACACTAAATATATAAAGGCTTACAGATCTAAAAAGAGGCAAATTATGTATGGCGTGCCACAAGGAAGTGTTCTCGGGGACCTCTACTATTTCTAATCTACATCAACGACCTACCCCAGCACGTAAAACACCCTATGGTATTATTCGCTGATGACAGCACTGTTATTATAAAATGTAATGATATTAATGATTATGAAATGGAAGTTAATAATACTATAAAGGACATAATTGAATGGCTAAATGTGAATAATTTATTAATTAATCTTGACAAAACTAAAGTCATGCACTTTTATCAACGTAAACTGCCTGTTCCAATTATCTGTAACTATAAAGGGACTCTGATTGAATCAGTTTCTGCTACCAAGTTTTTAGGAATAAATGTAGATAACCACCTGTCATGGAACTCGCATACTGAGCAAGTGTGCCTAAAACTGAACCAGTATGCCTATGCTCTATATAAACTGGCAAAGAAAACTAGTCCTGATGCTGTAATAACTGCATACCATGGGTTTGTAGCGTCGACTTTACGCTACGGCATTATATTCTGGGGCAATTCTACAAATAAGGAAGCGGTGTTCAAAGCCCAAAAAAGATGTATCAGAGCAATGCGTGGCCTTAAACAAACAGATAGTTGTGTACCGTATTTCAAGGATTTGAACATCTTGACAATGCCTTCTCTTTACATTTTAGAAATGGTAATGTTCGTAAAAAATAACCCAGCGCTGTTTAAAAAAGCCAATTATACTAGCGAACGTCTGAGGCAAAGATTTAGGGAGGATCTATCCCCAGCTCTTGGCAAAACCGCTTTGATGCACAAAAGTGTATGTTCTCTTGCGATAAGGATTCATAACCAATTACCAATTGAATTTAAACTATTGCCAATACCACTTCTGAGACGTAAATTAATAGCCCTGCTTACGAATAAGTGTTATTATTCAGTTCTCGAGTATCTAAATGATGACCTAAATTGTTTATAATTATTTCTGACTAATTATTATTACATGAATGTTTTTGTACGCCAATTGGCAAAGCATAGTGTAACACGAGAAATTGTAACATCTCTGTATTTATGCAGCCATCACCTATGTTTCACAAATAAAACACTTTTGACTTTTTGACTTTTTTTGACTTTTGATCCGACCATAGACAAATGCAGGCGTATGATATCTAGTGCGTAAATCATGGCTCCTCACATAATGGGCCATCATGACAGAAACACAGTTATGCGTTGGAAGCGATGGAAGTGTGTCTTTCTCCGTCTAATGCATAGTTGCGTCCTATATGATGGGCCATGATGGCCCAGAGCTATAATCACTAACATCGAAATTCAAAGTTCGGCTATCTCCGTGACTCATCATCATCATCCTCAACATCGTTAATCTTGTGGTACCAACCGAGGTTCGAAATAGTTCGAACCCACGATCTCCAGCACGTCTATCATGAGACGGCCGCGATTACTCTACATTTTTCTCGCACTATACCTCTTGTTCTAAGTGTTCTAATAAGAGAGAGACGGATAGTGCGAGAAAAATCGAGAGAGCTCGCGTGCCGTTGCGTGATAGCCGTGCGGATGGATAATGGCGGTGCCTTCGCGCTCCGCTACAGTGGCTCTTTTACAGCGGCGTCGTTTGAAAATTTTCGATGGGCGATCCGGAGCAAAAAAGTAATGAGAGAGTTTAGACTAGGTGGGAATAGTCTTGTATGGGCGCTCCGCCACTGCTCTCTTATAATACTCGAGTGACATAGATACAGATACACTTCAAGTTTTGATTTTCGGGGTAGCGCCGCATTCTAACGTTATACCTACCGCCACAGGAGCTAGTGATCACAGCAGACTGCTTCAACTCCGTCAACGACCTGCTCCACGTGTTCGTGCACGTGCTAGGTCTGGACCACCAGCACAACAGCCACGACCGTGACGACTTCCTCGCTATCGATTGGGCAAACGTAACCGATGGTGAGTTACATCGCATTATAATAATAATTTACTTTAAAAACAAAGTTTTAACCGACTTCAATTTAGTACTCCGCCAAGCCACGAGAACATTTCCTTTTTTTTTACAATTTACCATATGAACTGATTTCCGATAGCAAATGCGTTGACTACTATAGAAAAAAACCGAATCGCTGTATGTGGGCCGATAATATTTGAGGACTTCCATCGATTCCCCAAGATCATTACCAATGGCACTTCATTAGTTCCTATTTCAACGGAATCTTATCAGAATACCTGTGACGTACTTCTGCACTTTTAAGTACATAATTGAGGAATTCGATAAGTCATCTGTGGTCTTCATCATCAATTCCTCGCCACCAAATTTATGATTCCGGATGTAAATAGTGAGCCGCATTAGCGAGCAGCGACTCACAAATTACGATTTCAATATGCAGTTTGCTGCGCTGCGTTATCGTATTTAAAAAGTTTGGTGTGGGCGATGCTCACGTCTTACGTCTCACATACAAAAAAGGCGGCGTGAACTCTTAATTTCATCATCGGAATAAAAACATACAGCGATGATTGAACACGGACAATGCTATGCCTGTCTCGTCTCGCTGATGTATCACTCATACGATCTGCCAGCTCTGAACAGTCTGAACAGGGCGGCAGCAAACAGCGATACTCTGCGCCTCACTTAGGCTCTATAGGCATATCCTAACTATCCTGCATGGTTGACCCTCAGATAAGGGCGTAATTGTCCTTGGTTTTCTCGCTTGCAGGACTGCTTGTGCAGGGCCATATAGGTGCAGCTCCTCCGCGACGTGCACCAAAATTGTCTCATGCCCCTAATATCTCTTGCATCTATATTTTTTTACTTCACGTAAACATTACCCCACAGCTCTCAGAGCAGAGTTGCAGAACAAGCTCCCGCCTGCGGCCTCCGTCGGCTTCACCTATGACTACCAGAGCGTCACGCACTACCCTTGGCTAGACATCAAAAATGGCGTGACCAACATCATGTATCCTATATGGGTAAGGACCGCCCTAGGCCTCATCTCGGGCCATATGACATTTCCATCTAATACATTCACTACCAAGAATTGCTACGCGGTACGCTCGTAGCCGATTCCTTGTTATTCCTCGCATGTAGAGGAAAGCGACTACGGCGTAGGCACTATAGGCCGGTCCCTTGCAGTGAAAGTGTTACATGGTCACGTATCGCTACGAGTGCTACGCCGTAGCACGTGTCAGCGTTTTCTGCTCCGTAGCGGAAATCGCTCGTAGAGGCATGACTCTTAGATGTGAGTTAGAGAGTTGGCCTCGAATGGATTAAAGAAGGTATTGGCAGGCCAGGCCCTCTTGCTGTTTTAAACTCGGCTCTCGCGCCTCTCCGAGATGTCGATACACCCGGTAAACTGGGAACGAAAAAGCACGCGCTACCAATGCGGCGAGCGCATGCGAACGCGATGCCATGATTTGCATTTTCTAGCTGTCAAACGTCGGTTTTAAATACTGTAAATAGGTACGTCTTTCGGCTGATATGATAATGATGATGATCATGATACGGCCGCGACATACTCTCTTATTAGAACACTTAGAAAGACACCTTAGGTATAGTGCGAGAAAAATCGAGAGAGCTCAGGCGCCGTCTCGTGATAGCCGTGCTGGTCCCAAAGTAGGCCAAGATTCGAACTAATAACTCTAATAAGGGTGTACATGCAGACACATTTTAAGAATATGGAATATGTCATAACAACCGGTAGAGACACAGCGATAGTTGGAAAGAGACAGCAATCATTCAATTCATTGCGTGACAAATTGCCAGGTGTGTTGACAGTTGGTACCTAATCAAAAATTATTCCCTTAACAATAAAGTCGTGTTTACATTTTTTGATCATTTAGTCACAGTATAGGGAATAATACAGTAGGTAATCTGAGGCCGTTTAGGAGCGTTCGTTGCCTACTTTCGCTCGATGCGTAGGGCTGTGTCACGTTTGAGGCTTGACATACCTACTATAATACTAATTTTGCTTTTAAGTATGCAAAGTATTTCTGTTACACTGTTCTGTTCTGTGAGACAATTTTGTATATACAAAGTAATAATATTATAGATAGTTAGGTATGTGTTATTAGTTTCCCACTTTATCTAATACTTTAATACCACTAATACGGTACCTAAAATAATTCCTTGTAAGTACTTAAAATAGTTGCTAGACTGATCTAGGTTGGTATGTACTTAATTAAAACAAACCTATTCAGCTCCTTTTGATATCGTGGCACTGGCGGCTCACTGTTTTCATACGAACGAGGCGGCTTCCTTTGACTTGCGGCTCGTGCCGCGCGGCGGCATTCGGTAACTTCGGTAAGTAGCACCGAGTAGACCAGGAGCGCAGTGCCGTTTTTGTACACATCATACATAAGTTATTGTTTTTTTTTTTTTTTTTTATTCACACATATAATGAACTCAATTACAAAAGTATACAATATAATATAAAACTTAACACTAACACTTAAATCTACTTAACTACTAATATCCATGCACTCTCCGAGGTCGCTGCCCCTCGGAAGGGTGCCCATAAGGCTGGCCACGTTTCCTCGTTGGATTGCAATTCCTATCCGTTGGCCGAGGAAGTAGCCAGCTCTATGGTCAGCCGTATTTTCAACCATTTTTTTTTTAATTTCTTTATATAGACTGTGGGCATCCAAACTCCACGGTCCGAGAGTTTCTACAGCGAAGGCCGCAAATATGTAGCAGTTTGTCAGACCCGCATATTTGCGGCGCTTCGCTGCTTCTGCCGCTGTTGCCGCCCCGCCCGCTCTCAAAGAAGTTGCGGCTAAATGGGACGGGGCCAGGGTGTCCACGCAGGTGGCGTCCCAGATAAGGGGCCGACCCATCCGCCACGGAATGAGTGTCAATCCATCGGGTCTCCTGCCATCATCACGGGCCAGGCCGGGAGGTTCCAGGACGGCTGGCACGTTTACACTGGCAAGAGCCCGACGGATGACGTCATTAAGACAGGCGTGGCGGGATAAGCGGCCGGCACTCTTTTGGCATGAGAGGCCGTGGTAGCCCAAACGGTCCACATCGACTCCGCAGGGGCAGCGGTGGGGTACTACGATATCCGCGCCTAGACGGAGACCGACAGCCAACCTAAAAGAATTGTTGTCCAGGAGACTTGCACAGTGAATAGACGGGTAAGCGTGTAGCCAAAATCCGGATTCGGGTTGCGATAATGCCAATAAACGGGCTTTCTCAGACCTCGTAGAGGCAGAGTTTAAAAGCCACTCTGAAGCTTGGCGACAAAGAGGTTCATCCCAAATTCTTTGTACTGCCTTGTTTGAAGGCGGGGGTTTACCCGGGCAGGCCAGTCTCCAGGCATCCTCTGTTTCGTGTAAGTACGCTACCTCAAAAACTCGAAGTGAGGGAGTAACTATTTTACCTATAAGAGGATTGTTAGGTATATGGGCTAATAACTGATATATCTACATTCTTTATAATTAAGTAGCTATATAAAATTAATCATTCACAAACATGACAAAAAACACTACTCGATTTATACCTATGTAAATAATAAACCTCATTTACCCAACGCAAAACTAAGAAACCTTACTAATTATCACCCGTTCGCAATATAATACTTAACTATTTGATGCCCCATTAAGAATTTTTAATTTAATATAAGTACGAAACATTATTTATGTATTTAAACGAAACATTATGATTTCGCGTGTGAGATTTTAAACGCAACCAAACTTAACAATTGTTTTTACATTTCATTGTGATTTAAATGAACACACTAAGAAAAGTTACTTACTTCTCGGGATCCTTTGGTATTTGAAAAAAAGACAGCTCCGGATTTGTCCCAGTATTATTGAGGCACCCATAAACACAACAATACACACGTTTCCGAAAGGACGACGACGACATGGTAGCGAGTGAGAGCGAGCGAACACGGCAACGGCGCGGCCCCGACTGAAGCATTCTCCATCATTCCCGATGGCTATGTGTGCGTGCGTACCGAACACGCGCGCATGTGTGCAACCGTGCGATGTACCTTTGTTCGAAGTTTAATTACTGTCTTCTATACTGTGATTTAGTCCCTTGCACATGTTTTCGAACTAGACTTTTTGACGAAGTGGGGGGAGGGGGTCTACCAAGGCCTGCCCGTACAGCAGGCAGCGTGATAAACATAATTCCAATCCATTTAGATTTAAAACGTATTCAATATATTTCAGAACGATGGTTGGTCTATGGGTCACTGGCAAGGCCTGAGTTCCATAGACGTACAGAAACTGAATCTACTGTATTTCACTCAGTGCCAAGCAAGGAAGAAACACATTGCCGGAACTCTTAAGAAACAATAAAAGTAAACTTACACGAAGTATTGTTTTATTCATGCACCTGGGCATGTGCACTAATAAAGGCTTTTAATATGTGAGCAGAAGACCTCTCCGTTCAATAGTTATTTGTTACACATTTGCACCCCTGTAATACAAAACTTTTCACCTCACTGTAGCGAGGAAATTGCAACATGCAAAAAAACGTATCACGTCGACGTGTAGCTCCCGCTTTCATAATTATTTATCATATTATTCACAACAAACAGAGAAGCTGTTTAGAGCCGTATAATTTAATTAAAGTACGACACTTCTCGTTATCCATGTCTACGGCCACGCGAGCCAACTGAGATCATAACACATCCGTCCCAACTGCGCGAACAAAACGCTGACGCTCCTTTGCTTTTCGGCGCCGCCAAAAACCGACAACAAATGCTGACAAACAACAAATTACTTTCCCCACTAGTGGACAAAATGCGTTTTTACCCGCTTGTTTTTATGGATACAAGACGGCATCCCGAGGGTAGTAGTAGATATTGCTATTATTTAACCTCGCATGTATGTTTGTCTGTAGCTATAGTAAAATAGACTCCTGGGTCCTACTTACTGTGTCCTGCGGCCGCAGAAACTCTATAAAGGCTCCTACAAACTGGGTCATCATGGCGTAGGCCAGGGACGCCAGTATGCGTTGGAGGCTGATGGAAGTATTTCCTTCTCCCTCTCTAACGCATAGTTGCCTCCTGTACCATGGGTCATGATGGCCGATTGTGTATGGTTCCTCTACACAATTGGCCATGGTGGCGCAGAACAAGACGCAGTTATGCAGTGGAATGAGATGGAAATATGTATTTTCCCTTTAACGCATAGTTGCGTCCTGTATGATGGGGCATATCAGCCGATTGTATAGATATAATTGATTATTACTCTTATTTCATTTCATTTCATTTATTCTTTGGTAAAACGTAGTTTTTCATGATATTTTTTTGTCTTATCAAATATTAATGTAGAGATGGAGTATAGTATACTTACAGAGTCGTCTGTATCCAGGCTTTCGTCGATATTTTACACAAGACGAATTATAATTGAATACAATATTATGATTTAGATTTGTAATAATATAATAATTTATTGACTTATTGATTTTTCAGTTTTGTAAATGAGAACAATCACGTAAACAATAAAATACCGGCGTTTACGTTGACCAATCAGAACAAAACACGGCCATGTGTCAAAAAAAAAGTGAAGTGAATGTTCCGTTACACGCAACCAAAACTATTGCATCTATCGATATTCAACGGAAGATTTCTACCAAACATCCCCATTTTGTATGTAAAATATATTGTCATCACATTTTTGTAGAAAACAAGCAATTAATCAAATTTTAGCGTATCACCAACATATTTTTCTGTTAGAAAACTAAAGAATAGTGGTACCATGAGTTTGACGTTTAAGAAAAGCGTATAATGAAATGAATTTCATGTTACACATTAAATCCTGTTAACCAATCAAAAAAAAATCTTGAAAACATTAGAGTTTTATGATTGGCGTTTCGTGACGATTGACGAAACATTTTCATGTAAAACAAACTGAACTGCTGGCTGTCAATTCAATAAATACATGCTAAAAGGTTGATTGACCGATACGGCTCTATCACATTTGAAGATTCAATTTCAGACAGTATTCATCTGTCCACTAGTTATATTCTCTTTGCTGTCCACGTCGCATTCCAACTAATTCCACTACTACAACCTATTCCCCTATCGACCACGACCATGCAGTTGTTTCTGCAGCTTCTGCTTTCATTATGCCTCGTATTTGTGCCCGCATACTCCAACACTCTCAGCGGTTCGGTAGAATTAAATGATTATACCTTTAATAAAATCGTCAAGAAGTTCGATGCTACGCTTGTGAAGTTTGACGTAGCGTTCCCGTATGGCGACAAGCACGACGCTTACACCGCACTGGCTAAGGATGCGAAAGACGAGGACGAGTTGCTCATCGCGGAAGTGGGAGTGAAGGATTACGGTGAGAAGGATAACGAAGCCTTGGCAAAGAAGTACGGAGCTACCAAAGACAATTTTCCGGTGGTGAAGCTTTTTTTGAAAGGGAAGAAGGAGCCGGTTAGTTTTGACCCGGCGAAAGACTTCACTAGTGATGAGCTTCGGCGCTTCGTGCGGGAACATACGGGCGTGCACCTGAGCCTGCCAGGCTGTGTGCGCGGCCTCGACAAGCTGGCCGTCAAGTTCATGAAAGCGGACAAGGATGACAGGAAGGCTATTCTGAAGGATAGTGAAGATACCATCAAGAAACTGTCTAGCAAGGTAACATTTTTGATTTATTTGTATGTAGAAAGTTTGGATGTTTCTTGTAACTATCCATATTAATTGAGCAGCACTATCACTAGTTTTCAATGTAGTTTTTTTTTAGTTTTAGTTCCTGCTGCCTTGGCTTTTTATTCAAGTACTAAATAAATCCATATTATATTATTTACAGCAAGCCACTTCTGGAAAGATTTACAAGACAATCATGGAGAAGATAATTGAGAAGGGTGACGAGTTTGTGAAGACGGAACAAGAGAGAATCTCTAAACTGCTCAATGGGAAGCTCTCTGAAGAGAAGAAGAAGGAGATGGGATACAGAGTGAATATCCTGCAGACATTCACACTCCATGACAAGACCAAAGCTGATAATGAAGAGCTGTGATTTTAATACCTGACTAATTAACTACTTGAGGTGTAGCTAGATTTTTCAGACGGGCAGGCAAACAAACTCTTCAGAGCCACCAAACACTCCGAATACTTATGCCAGATTACTTTAGCACACAATTAAATGGCCCACAATAAATGTTGTTAGCAACCTCAGATAAAGTGGCACACTGATCACCAGCACCTCACGACACGATGTTTCGTTTTTGTCAGGAGTCATGTCACTGTCAGGCCTATGCCGCAACTGCATTAGAAACAACTACGTATTTGCACTAGAATCAACTCAGGCAATATGGGCCACTGAACACTACCCAAACTCATTTCACTACACCTGACTCTAACAGTCTCTGGCTACACCTCATTACATTATTAGTATTAATGTAATTTGCTTTTTGTGAATAAGACGTTGTGAAACAGCAGGAACAATCTTTTTATACAGGGTGTATTTAGATGTGTTTTTGCACTGAGACATTCCAAATTCACTGTAATTGATTGAAATAGTAATATATTGCACTATTTATGTAAGTATATTTAATTGACATGGTATATCACACTGAAGGTAAGTGCATTTCTGAAATAAGCGTGTTGCAACTGTAGAATAAGTTAGACATAAATGGGAATAAATGTTCCATTTCTCATATTGATTGATTAGCTACGCCCGAGGCCATTATACCGCGGTTACACTAGCTTCGGTTAGCGGCCTGAAGGACGTTTATTCAATTAAAGATAATAACATTTCAACAAACTCAGGTGTTAGCCTTCTGCAATTTTTAAAGCAGTTACTTAACATGAATTGACAAAAAATCTAAAAAAATATTCCTACAGTTCACCAACTCGTCCGAGTGGCCGTAAACCGGCACAATCAACATAACATAAGATTCTATTCTAGAATGAACGCCAGAGAGGCCTGCCTGTCAACATTTGTTGAATGGGGGAAACTGTGATGGATTTGGTATATCAACCCTAACTTAACTTTTCTTTGGGGTATAGCATCTACGTACGCTTGCATCGCAAAGAGATAGTATTCATCTTCAATAGGCCACACTATAACCAGAATAATCATAGCAGTTGAGTATTGTGCATAAGTACCTATACACGTATTTTGTAACGTGTATAATACTGCCTCGTTTTTACGGTTCAGCGCCCATAAAACTTGGTCATTGTTCCGCATCCAGTCTGCCGAGTTTTGCAACCAGACCGAATTGTGTAATAAAAATTTCCTGAAATTGTTATTCTATTTGTTCGGCGATATTGTATTGAATTTTGCACAATGTGTGATGAAACTGATGAATGTATGAAATACATTAGTGTGTAATATTTTATTATGGTGTTTTATTCTTATTAGCATTATCTCCTAGTAGGCAAAACTTATACAAAGCGGCCATTAGCCCTGAGGCGTCTATTACTAACCGACAAACCAGTCTATCCACCTGGTTGGACGGTTAGTATTTTTTTCGTAACCAACAATGGGCTACCGCCACGCTACCGCGAAGTGAAAACGAACTTCGTTCGAGTATCTCCCTCTCTGTCGCACCTGCTGGTTCGAGCGACAAAGACGGAGATACACGAACGAAGTTCAATTTCGTTTCGCGGAAAGGTCCTCTGTTTACACTTAGGGTAGGCGCGCACGAAGCAACTTTGTCGCCGGCGACAGTACACCTGTCTCTTTTGCACGCTCACTGTCACTGGTGTCAAAGTTGCTCGTGCGCGCACGCTCTTACTGGGGGAGGGCAGTTGAACCATCTCGCTCTATTAACGAGTGAGATGGTTTAAGTTCCATCCCCAGAGCGCGCTGAATTTAAAAAATTCTAAACACCACTTGGAATGCTATCCCCCCGGGTAAGCCTCTAACGCCTAGGATCTTAGAACTGTGACTGCCAGAAAACCACGGGATCAGCTACGAGATTCCTGGCAGTGAGTGTGTTAAACTTGTAGAAATAAGACTGACATTAGGGTCTGATTTTTCAACTGCCGGCCTGATGACGAGTTAACTTTATAAAAGTGAAATCTCACAAACGTGCATATTTAACACATTATACCTATTTGACAATGCAATGAATGTGCCGTCAGTAAAAAATATCGTCAGAAACTTTTTTCCTAAATTCTTTGTTACACTATACTACAAAGAGGGTTTCTAAATTAGAAAGCAATGCGAAAACAGTATGTCACGAATTACATTTATTTTTTTACGATTTAGAACACGTAAAAACAGCTTCAGAAGTTGTCACAAAATCAAAACCACCACGTGAAATCAAAAAATACCTGCGGAATGTAAAAGCAATATTTTTTTAACGAAACACCCCTTTCATCCCCTTTACTGCCTGTCTTACATTTATGACAACACAAATAAATTCTTCATTTCATTTTTTTCTAAGAATTTCAATTAGTATAAAGGGTTAAAAGACTTCAGAACCAATAAGATTACATAAATGAATCTGTTGCAATATATCACGTCAACATATCCACCTATGTTAGATTTAAAAATGCAATTCATTACAACATTAACTTCAATATACTGCTTCCGTACCGTATACGATAAATGTACTTACTTCACAATTTTAAAATTGTATCAAATCCAAATGGTATGAAACTATGAAACTCGTTTAGCAGATAGTTCTTAATTTCGTAACTAAAAAGACTTGGAAATGCATGGTTACCACTAAACATTAATTAGTAGACCCCATCATCGTGGTTAAATAACCCAGGTAACAATTGCCTATTTCTTTGAAATATTTATATCTGTTCCAAATTTAAAACTTAAATCCTATTATTATTTAATCCTGTTTCATCCCTTAAGCCTCACATACTGTGACAAGTTTACTATTGACCGCCGCGGCCGCGCCACACAATACACAATAGTAAACTTGTCCGCCGCTGTCAAATTTTCTATTGTCCGCCAACGCAGGCCGCGCCAGTGTGTTGCAGGCCTTATTCATGCCTTAACCCAAGGAGATGATTTCCGTTACAAAAAGTATCAATGTCTAGAAAGAATTTTCCGGGACTCAAATTACCTTTACACAAAATTTCATAACTATTATATTTATTCACCTTTATGGCGGGTCAGTACTAAATATCGCGTGAGAAGCGTAACTGTGTACACATAATTAAACAATTAAGTTACACGGGTCTAAGGGGGCATTCATAAATTACGTCATCGTTTTTTTGTCAATTTTTGACACCCCCCCCCCCCCACCATCCTTGAATTATATTCATCCAATGCCCCCCCCCCCCCCCCCCCCCCCCCCCCCTATTTTGAAATGACGTAATTTATGAATGGCCCCTAACGCGATATTTAGTACTGACTCGCCATCATATATAGTTTAAGCAGCCAACAATCCTCGTCCTACTCTAGAGCATTTTTAAAGAATCACGAATATTCTGCACAATGTTCTCAATTAAGTACACTTTTATTTTAGTTGGTCCTAATGTTGGGCAGGAACCACTTGAATCAAAAGTGTCCTTTATTGAGAACATTGGGCAGGACGAGGATATCCTTACTCCTGTAGTAGTAAAGACGTGGTGCGATATGTTTGGCAACGTTGGCTGCTACCAGCTATATGATGCTGACTGTAGAAAGTCTGAGAGTTGTTTTATAATTTTTCATTAATTACACAAAACGCAAAACAAACTTTTTCGTGAACTAAATAACGTTATTGATTAAATATTACAACAATAATAATATGAAATGACTTTTAATACAGTCTAGACCGAACGTGTATGTACGAAACGCAGCATGAAAGTTAACAGACTCTTTTTCTAATATCAGTGTGAATGTCATAGGAAACATACTTAGGTCAGTTTACCACAGCAACAGGGTCAAAACATTCCTTAATCTAATCGCCGTATTCAATGTGAAATATCAAATCCAAGTTATCACGACATTCATGCCTATAATTATAAGTTTATTTTAACAACTTAAAATAATTATTGGAGACTGTAACATGCAATAAATAGGCAATAAACTGTGGTAAAGAAGGCGACCACAAATATAATAATCAATAAGCTCAGTGATTGATGCGTTACCATAGAAACCAACTTCAAACATTAACATTTATGAATCCTTCAAGAATCGTAGAAACGGTAGGCTTAGATTAGGCCATTTCCAACGCTAGTCTCACATATTGTGAGTGTCGCAGCCAAAAAATAATTTTAGAATATATTTTGAGCTGCCATTTTAAACCTGCTACTGAATGCTCTCGCTGCACACGACGCATTTTAAGCACGTTAATGCATTACGCGAAAATGAGCCGACGAGCTACGTGTGGAGTGAAAGAACCAAACTTACATGAAACTACATTGGGAGGCATCTGATAATGGTCATTATGTTACCGGTGGCGTGGCCACGCGTCGATAATATCTGAACGCAAGCCTAAGGTGGAAATTAATCTCAAAGAACTGTAAAATAAGATGCTCAATTGTTTTCTAATAGACAATCCGGGGCAATAGTTCTATGGATGCCATGCCACTGAATGTTACACCTCCAAGACTAGCCTATACAACATGAAATAGAAACGAAAGAGATGTAATTATTGACGTTGCCGGCACATATACCATTGAGACGAAAATTAACTGATAACTTAGCCTAATTCTGTCAATGGTAAACTAGCAAGCGAACTTTACCTACATCAGGATCCTATTTCACCAAATTGGCACAATGTCATCGAATAAGACAACTGGTGCCTACACCACAAAACTTTACAAGCATACAATTTGACAACTTTTTCTATGGATAATTTTACTATTTTGTCGAATTGTAGACTTATAAATTTGTGGTATATATTTCCTGGGGCCTGGTCGTATATTTCCGAGTCTACTAAAAGATGGTTTATTGGTACGAACATTGCTTTATGTGTCAGCAACATAATATCAGTTCAAAATAAACGCCAAAATATATACAGGGTGTCCCAAGAAGTAGTGATATACTGAAGCTGGGAGGTAGAGGACCTAGAGGGCTATCTGAATCACCCCCATGTATGTTCCGCGATCAAAAAAAAATCAAGCATCTGCCGCAATAATTCACGTCGCCATAAATAAAAATCTCATCGTACTCGGCGATAGGATAGGTGAAAAATTAAAAAAAAAGTGATAACTCTGAAAATTCGAAAAATCGCGGAACGTACATGGGGGTGATTCAGATAGCCCTCTAGGTCCTCTACCTCCCAGCTTCAGTATATCACTACTTCTTGGGACACCGTGTATACAGGACTCTTTTATCTTTAATAGAAATTTTAAGCTTTTAATTTGTACAAATATGAATGTTGCTGACTGTACAACAAGTTGTCATGGTCGGGTGACAGTTGTCAAGTTGGTGTACAGTCAGCATCATATTGTTAGTAGCAGTCAGAGTGGCCAAATTATTCGTAACACACCCTTATTCTTACAGTAGGTTATAAAGACGTGTACCGAAATATTTGGCTAGCTTGGCAGTAGCAACTAACTATATGATGCTGACTGTACTATTGGCTAGGATACCTTTTGAACGCAACCGTCTTAAACATGTGAAATCACAGTATAAAATACACCTACATTGACATTGAGTTTAAATTCGTGCGTTTTTATACTAACGTGGCGTTCGAATGGTATTCAAGCTTGCGGGTCTGATAACAATTGCATATGATAAAATTATGTCATAGATTGCGTGTGACTTAGGGGCATTCATATGTATACATATTATAGAAACAGCCAGTATAGTAGCGAGATAGTACTCCCCGCGGGGTACTCAGTAGGAACAACCCAACATGCCCAGGAAAAATATGGCAACAGTCATATTTACTTAGACTAAGTACTGTCTCTCCAATATACTCTGAGATTATACCGTGTCAACAGCCGAATTCCCATGCGACCCAATGTATACACGACCTAACAGCCATGTGCTCAACAGTGTCTTTAATGCCCCGAAATCGCACGCTATCTAGTATATCGATTGACCAATTTCATAACCTCGCGCGCTCATCTCATTCTGTTCTAAAAACCTGTCTAGTCATTATACATACTTAAAAAAACCGAGACCTTAAAAAGGCGAGGCTAAGAAGTTTATCAGACGATATTAAACAAAGATGGGACAGTTTTCATGTGTATATCATTACATGTTACAGTACTAGCTAAAACTTAACTACAAAATCATTCAGATTTTTCACTTTCCACTGTGAGCTCTTTGAGCTTAAGAACAACACCATCGGAGTCCTTGTCAGATTTGTCTGCAGTCTTCTCGTCAGTTCTGTCGGAGCTCTTCGGTTCCGGAGTGTCTGTGTCCTCGCTCCTGGTGATGCTGCTCTCTTCATCGGACGAAAGGTCCTGGGTGTAGAGGCTGCATTTAGTCCGGACTATTTCTTGCGCTTCAGCGAATTTCTCTTTCCACAGTTCAGCATCTGCAGTTGGAATATATATTGCGAATATTGATATTTTTTTCTATTATTATAATTATACCTAAATCCAAATGTACCTTTCTCATTTGCTAACGACTGTTTGTACGCCTCATGGCCAGAACGATTCTAGACTGATTCTTGTAACACCAATGTACTCATACCTATGTTTTACAGACAAATAAATGAAATTGAAATTGGAAAGTATATCGTTAGGTAACTTTATACATGCGTGTTGACGAACGAGTTTTTTTAGGAATGTATGCAATTACGGAACTGTAACGCGGTATAATTATAGCTATTTCGTATCTCTTTGAGAAAATATTACAGTTCTAACAAAGGGCATTTTAATGATAACTTTTTAATGTGTCCTGTGGAAATAAATATATGTATATTGCAAATATCTCGGCTCCGATGCATTTTTGAGTATTACTTTCATAACAAAGTATGTTAGTTTTTAATAGATTTATCATAATCTACCACTATTACGAGTGGCCACTCATCTAAAAACATGACAACACTTTTACCCAAACACCTTTATATACATATCTTTACTAATATAAAGGCCCAAACGCACTGACAGCGGAAGCGGAGCGGCGCGGCGCGGTGCGGAGGCGGTACCAGTTGTAATGTTCGAGCTAATATGAAAGGGTCCGCACAGAGCGGCGCGGTATTCTGTGTGGACCCTTTGGTATAAGTTAGAACATTACAACCGGTACCGCCTCCGCGCCGCGCCGCGCCGCTCCGCCACCACTGTCAGTGCGTTTCGGCCTTTACAAACAGGAATAGTCTCTGGTGGTTCTTTTACCAGATGTCAAACTTTTTTGAAGTGAAGTCTAGTAGATCTTGCTGCTCTCTGAATGAACCTTGAATACACAAATAACTTACTCAGCAGATGTCCAAACGCTGCTCACTATCATCAGCAAAGTCGGCAATGCGGACCAGTCGAATGCCTTGTCGGAGCCACTATGAATCATCACTATAAGTATACTTTACTCTGAGGATTTCCAAGCGAGTGCAGTGCACGTTCATGAGGATTTCGGGTGTGATGAAGTGGTTGGCGCACACCTTTTGTGTCTTGTCACACCGTAGCACCTAGTGAGAGCAGGTATACATTCATAATCATCACTAAACTTACTCTGAGGATTTCCAAACTTGATAGCGAGCAGCTCTTGCTTCATGGTCTCGTCCGCGAAGTCGGCGAACACGGACCAGTTGAATGCCTTGTCGGAGCCGCAGTGCACGTTCATGCGGATGTCGGGCGTGATGAAGTGGTTCGCGCACACCTTCAGCGTCTTGTCGCGCCGCATCACCACGCGCACTGTGTTGTTGGCCTTGTGGCGGAGCAGCTTGATGTCGCCCGTGCCGCGTTCCTGGAGTAGGGATGTAAATAATTGAATTGGTTCCTTGACTGGTTTACCAAGTTTTTTTTTTATTGGAACTGTATTTTTTAAGACATTCCTGATGAAACTCCTCTACCTGTGACAGAGATAGGTATTTGAGTTGGGTCAATTATCTGTTCTTATAGCTTATTTCTATGGTTGTGCCCCTGTTTTTTTACTTTTTTATACTATGACGGTAGCAAACAAGCATAAAGCGTGCATGATGGGAAGCGGACACCGTCGCCTATGGACGCTTACGACACCAAGAGAATCGCAAGCGCGCCGCCGACCGTTCATTTTTACAGCTATTTATTAGTAAATAAAATATATTTGTTATGGTTTTGTCTCCTCATTTTTTTAAACAGTATCTTAGTATTTTTAGTCACTAAATGTAAGTGGAATGTTATGGATTGGTTTGGTTTGGACGTTACTTTTGTTTGCCTTGATAATGTTTTATCAGCAAGGTACAGTCGAGTTCATTAATATGTGTACACTTTTGAACCTAATTGAATTTGTAGGCGACCACATTCGATTAGGTTCAAAAGTGTACACATATTAATGAACTCGACTGTACAAAGCTAAATCCCTTTCATAATATTATTATCCTCAATTTACGTTTAAAAAGCCATATGTGAGTACCAGATTGGAACAATGTTGGTTTCAAAACATATTAAATTGGATATAATGATGTTGATAGCGTAATTACTGTCAATGACCTCGGGTCGTCTAGGTGGAAGGTACGAGCTAGTGACGCTGGAGGGTTTCCTGGAAACAGTCCAGTGACGCGAATTTGGAACTTCCATCTGGAAAGACACGCTTCTCTTCCAAAGCGACCGAGCGGGTGTGGGCAGGTTGCGGATAGCCCTTTTTCCATTAACATGGACCCGGACAGTGGAAGGATGAACTCGAACCAATCCCAAGTCGAGGTCATCTCCTAACCTGCCTCTCTCCCGAATACCACTCCCAGAACTTCCCAATAAACACCCAACCTAGACCAAATCCTGACCGCATAAATCCCCTTTCCCTGCCCCCTACCCTGGAGGAGAAAACCTCGTCTCTAAAAACCCTAATCTAAGGTGTGACCGACCGTGCTGATGGATGCGTGGCTGAGAGGGAGCTCAGTCGCAAACGGTGGACCTCGGGGATCGGGCGAAACCCGTTGTACTTAGCCTTACCTACGCAAGCGGGGCTCTGCGCAGGTGGACAAACTTTCCCTAGCTACTCGTGGGACTTAGATGGAAGATTTATATAAAAAAAATAAAACTGGAACAAATACAACAACCACGCCACTCTTGGCTGGGACGGCGCAAGCTGAACCGCTGAGAGAGGCGCCAAACCAAAGTGTGAGACCGGCTGAGGACTCATTGAAGCCAGAAAGGACGCCGGACGCTGGGGTACCGAAAGGAACCCCGGCCAAGGCGACCGATCCGGAGACGATGAAGAACTCGACTGCTGGAACCTCACAACCCAAACCAACAACTGCTGAGAGTGGGACGACCCCGGTTGAACCCTCAAAGCAGGTGATAGATCCCGGCTGGGAGATAAGGTGTAAGCCTAGAGGCAAGAAACCTCCCCAGCCGGAAATACCAACTCAAGGTGACCCCACGAAGGTGAAGGTCTCCCAGAGAAAGAGGCAGCGACTCATGAGGCAGGCAGAGAGACGCGCCTCTACAATAACAAAAAAGGTCGAAGCCCCCATAACACCGGCAGTGGAAGAGACGACCTCCAATGTACCAACCAAGGCGGAGGAAACCAAGATCTCCAAGAGGGCTCGCCTGGACGAAACCATATCCCCCAGAGGAGAACATAAAAAACAAAAAACGGACTCCCTGGGAAGCAAACAAACACACGCCACCTACGCAGCGGCAGCAGCGACGGATCTGACGGTTGCCATCACTAATGAGCGCACGGGCAGACTGACGCAGCAAGATGCTGAGGAGGTGGAAAGGAAGATCGGGGATGCAATTTTCCAGGCAGCCATCGAAACCGATCTTGACACCATAGCGGACGCCCCCGCATTTTCAGGTAGACCTAGTGTGGTAGATGGTTACCTGAAACTGTGGTGCCAGGACGCAAAAACCAAACAGTGGCTGATGACTTGGTTGTCGACGGCCACACTAACAAACGGAGACCGTCTCGTCGGAAAGAGGGAGGACGAGATGGTCAGAAAAACCAGATGTGGAATACTGATCCCGTCCATAGAGGATAACCTCACCAAGGTAGGAAGGGTCCTCAATTTCCAGAACTCGTGGGCCGAGGTGAGGAAATGGACGATACACAAAGCCATCCCCCTGAGGACAAGGGGGTGTACACTAATGCTGGTGGGCATTCCGGAGAGCGTGGTCCCTGCTGTGCTGGAAAGGAACAGGAAGCTGAACTACCTGTGTGGGTCAGTCTACATTCGTTTCCAGCATAGTGGGGGGCACTTCAAAGATTCCCCACCGGAAACGAACATAAACCCCGTAGAGGACAACACCCAGAGCGAGGTGAGCAAGGCCATCAACTCACCCTCTGCGATGGAAACTGACGGCGTCGACGACGAACCCGACTCGGACATGGAGGAAGGCGTACTGCTGGAATCCGAGGACGAAGAGGGCTGCACCAAAGGGATCAGTCTCATAGACCTAAAGGGGAGGGAGGTGGAGGGGACATCGACCGATGGCTCCTTCCCTCTGTAAGGTCCTCCAGGTTAACCTCCAGCACAGCGAAACTGCAACGGCTCAACTTCGAAAGTGGCTGGAGGTTAACAGTACATCAATCATCCTGATCCAAGAGCCGTGGATCAGAAACACACGCATAAACGGCCTCAGCAACACCGGAGGTAAACTAATATATAACACACAAAATAAACCTAGGACATGTATACATATATCTCGTAACATAATAGCACAACCACTAACTGAATTCTGTTCCAGAGACGTGTGTGCTATAAAACTCCTCAGAACACAAACCTCAAGCATACCAGAGATAGTTCTCGCCTCCGTCTACATGGCGGCTGAGGACGAACCCCCTCCGGTGGAAATGAACAACCTTATCCGCTACTGCGAACACAAAGGGCTGGAGCTGGTCGTCTCGGCGGACAGCAACGGTCACCACAACCTATGGGGAATGGAAACAAACAACAAAAGAGGTAACGATATTGTTGAATACCTAATGACTACTAACCTGGACATTCTAAACACAGGATCAAAGCCTACATTTGTCACTCGCAGATGTAATACTATAATTGACATTACTTTAAGCACAGGGCTAGCAGCTCAATACGTATCCAACTGGCATGTGTCGGACGAGCTATCATGCTCCGACCACAGGTGGATCCGTTACGACCTCACAGCCGACACAACCAAACCAACACCCAGAAGAAATCCAATACGCACGGACGTGGAGGCGTACAAGGAGCTTCTGGTAGGTAAACTAGATAATAAGACAAACACGCACAGGCCTCACAACACCACAGAACTGGAGGAACAGGTAAACATATTCACGCAACATATAACAGAGAGCTATGAGAACACATGCCCATTATCGGTACCACCGGTCAGTGGGAAGAACGCGAACTCTGACTGGTGGGGCTCGGAAATGGAACGCATGAGAACCAAAATGAGAAGACTACTGAACAGAGCAATGAATACAAAAGCTGAAGACGACTGGGACAAATATAAAACGGTCAAAGCAGAGTACAAAAAAAGAATAAGATACAGAAGATCTGCCTCATGGCGGAACTTCTGTGACAACATATCCAGCAGCACACAAGCCAACAGAACAAGGAAAATACTAGCCAGCCAACCCAGTCAACTACTGGGCACACTGAGAAGACCAGACAATACCACCACCAGCAATCCATCTGAGACTGAAAGTCTATTGGTGGAAACCCACTTCCCGGGGTGCAACGTGGTTGACGTACAATCCTGGACAGAACAGGAGGAGAACTATCACCCAACAGAAAACGAGTGGAAGATAGCAGAACGAATAACAGAGAAAAACAGAACAACCTGGGCGATTAACAGTTTTGATAACTACAAATCTCCAGGTCTAGACGGTATCTACCCTGCCTTACTAAAGTGGGGAGGACATAAGCTGACCGAGCATCTATCGAACCTTCTATGCAGTTGTATTGCATATAGATACATACCAACAAAATGGAGAGAAGTAAAAGTAATATTCTTACCGAAACCGGGAAAGAGTGACTACTCAGACCCAAAATCCTTCAGACCTATAAGCCTAACCTCTTTCATGTTAAAGACCCTGGAAAGACTCTGCGACAGGGAGTTAAAAGACACGGCCCTTAAAAACATAAAGATACACCCAAACCAACATGCCTACAGCCAAGGCAAATCGACAGACTCAGCCCTCCATGCTGTAGTAACCAACATAGAAGACGCTCTCGCTAGAAAGAACTCCTGCCTAGGCACCTTCATTGATATAGAGGGTGCGTTCGACAGGACCAACTTTAGCAGCATAAGACAAGCACTAGAGAGACATAAAACCGAACAGCTGCTCATAGAATGGATTATGAACATGCTAAAGAAAAGAATTATAAGACTATCCGAAAACAAAAGCCACCAGGCACTAGTCATGAGAGGATGCCCTCAAGGAGGCGTCCTCTCGCCACTGCTGTGGAACCTGGTAGTTAATGACCTAATAACAAAACTAAACAATAACCGCTTTCTAACTATAGGATATGCGGACGACCTAGTCATACTGGTCAGCGGTCTGATCACAAGCACACTATGTGAACTCACACAATCAGCACTGAAAATAATAGAGAAATGGTGCAAGGAGAATGACCTATCGGTAAACCCAAAGAAAACCGACACAATTCTCTTCACAAATAAACGAAAACTGGGTACTTACGAAATGCCAACACTCTTTGGCACTAAACTAACACTCTCGAAGGAGGTGAAATACCTAGGTATAATACTAGATGACAAACTTAATTGGAGCAAACACCTAGACAATAGACTAAACAAAGCAACAGTAGCCTTCTGGCAATGCAGAAGGATGGTGGGAAAGAGATGGGGCCTGGCCCCCCACATCATACTGTGGCTATACAAAACGGTGATAGTACCAATGATAAGCTATGGTGCCATAGTATGGTGGCCCCGCACCCAAACCACGAGCGCAATTACCAAAATCCAGAAAACACAAAGACTAGCATGTGTAGCGGCCACAGGATGTATGAGAACCACCCCAACGGCAGCACTAGAAATAATGCTAGGACTCCTACCTTTACACATGCATATACAAAAGGAAGCGGCTGCGACGGCAATACGCCTAAAAAGCCTCAACCTATGGACAAAACTGAACACACTACACACTAAGATTCATAACATACCGATCACCAGCCTCCCTATCCTGGAGGCTACAATCGACAAAATACCAAGAACTGCAGTCTTCAAGAAAGACTACGGCATATCACTAACAGAAGACTCGAGAGAGGGGCTAAACCAAACAGACCTTAGGATCTTCACAGATGGTTCGAAAACAAACACGGGAACGGGATGTGGAGTGTTCTCAGAGGACTTAAACATACACATATCCAAACCATTGGGCGAACAAAACACGGTATTCCAGGCTGAATGCGTAGGGATAATCGAAGCCTGCAATGCCATAAAGAGACGAAAAGTTGAGAACACAAACATACGAATACTCTCAGACAGTAAATCGGTACTACAAGCACTGAGCAGTGACAACTTCACATCTAGCTTGATATACGAATGCCACCAAAATCTAACGGAGGTGTGCGCAGACAAAAACACCGTCACTGTACAATGGATCAAGGGGCACAGTGGCTCAAGAGGCAACGATGCAGCGGACGAACTGGCCAGGAAAGGCTCAGAAACAATGGCATACGGACCCGAACCAATCTTGCCCCTGCCACAAAGCTACATATACAACCAACTTGACCTATACACCAAAAACCTACACCAAAGACACTGGGAGGAGATAGACACATGCAGACAGACCAAAGAGATTCTGGCAAAACGCGACAACAAACTCACAACCACACTACTGAGGACACATAGAAACCAACTACGCAAGATAGTTGGAATTATAACAGGACACAACACTCTGAACAAACACCTCTACAACATAGGTATCACGGACAGCCCCATGTGCAGAGCGTGCATGGAGGCGGAGGAAACGACCAAACATATTCTACTGGACTGCAAGCAGGTAGAAGTATACAGGGAAAAGCACCTAGGGTCCCCGGAAACACTCCGGGACGCAGTCAAAAACATATAGGCACTCACGAACTTTCTGGAGGAGCTGGGGTGGTTAGAGTAGCGCTACCCCATTTCACGCAAAATAGGCACGCTGGATGTCGATTTGCGGAAAAGAGCCCAGTATACTAACTAACTAACTAACTAACTAACTACTGTCAATGACTCCAAATAGCTGAGCTCAAGGCTAACAGCATTAATGTTGGATGGAAATTAGAAACGCGTATTAAAAGTTCATTCAAATGATTTGTCAAACACTGCACACATGCTTAAACATGAATGTATTGTTTATATAATAACGGCTAGTTTTAAAAGTAGCTTGCACTGCATTGGAACATGCGATAATCCCAAAGACTCATTTGTCCAAAAGCAATGATACTTACATAATTTCAAAATTTCGAACAACTTACTAGAACAATAACCTTTTCCGCTAAAAATCATGGAAGGTGTGTGTGGTTATTATGGCTACCTATGAGCAATGATGCATCATACTTTTTTTTTTTACGTGATAGGAGGCAAACAAGCAGACGGATCACCTGATGGTAAGCGATTACCGCCGCCCATGGACACCTGCAACACCAGAGGCGTTGTGAGTGCGTACTTGCGTATTTTACATGCGGTTAATGCGCCCACCCTCAGCTCATCATAAAAATACTATTGTTCCAGTAACTAACCATGGAATTCTGCAAATTAATGCCTGATGCCATGTCATGCATGGAACACTATTTTGTACAGAGGCAGATGATGTAGTAGAATATATAAGTAGTTTAGGTTTATATTATACTATCTCAAGAAAACTTAAAATCCTGCAGTACAACATAGTTTTCTTATAATAGAATTACATAGTATGCATAACAAATTGAATTAATTTATAAAACATTATTATTTTGTAACAAAGTCTATTAAAATTCATGAGAATTTATTCTGATAATTAAAATATTTGAAGTGATTACACAAGTGTTCCCTTTGGTATAGAAAACAATAAAAGTAACACAATGAAAAGGACTTATAGTAGTACTAGGTCTGTACATTATAGACGAAAATATTGATTTTTCAGGTGGGGTAGGATGCATTGGGAGGGGAAGGTAAAATAAATTGCACAATATTATTACACCTTGTGAAATGTGGAAAAAATATTGTAGTTAACAAATTTTTAGGATAGTAGCTGCTAGTGTGGTTTCACCCACATATTGCAATAAAGGCAGGCAAATTTGCAGGAAAATATATAGCCTGTTACTATACAGAAAATCCATTCAACATGCAGTACAAAGATTTTTTTCAATCGGATATATGGTTCCAGAGATTATCCATTACATACAAACTTCCATTTATAAAAGCTACAATTTCATAGACTTTTAAAAAAAATCTTGGAACACATATGTTTTAGTATGTGATAACCTAAAAAATATCATGCTTTTTGATGTTCGGCAGTCAAGATAGTATTTCCTGACCTTTTTATACAAGTATAGCGGTAATTTTTATACTTCTTCATAATATATAAATTAAGTCTATTGAAAAGAAGATAAGATAGAAAGACAGAAAAAAATAAAGGCAAAACCAAGTGAACCCGAGGAAAACCAACCAATTATTTAATTTATCACTTGATCCTGAGCATGTTAACTGATTAGCACCCATAAATGCGTAAAATTAGCTGCGTAATGAGGACAATGAACACTGTTCATAAATGAGTAATATGTCCAATGAAGTAAGTTTTATTTGTATAGACAAAGGAATAAGGAACTGACCTTCCATTCATGATCAACCGTGTCGTATCTGTAGAGCCGCGCTCGGATCTTCACCAGCTCTTCCTCCTCCTCCTCATTCGTGTGGATATCCACCAGCGGTAGCGACACTATGGGGTCGTAATGGGGGTCGTGTTCTGGGGTTTCCACTTCGCCTACCTCACTCTCACTGTTCCGTCTGACGCTCTCTTCAGTCTAAAAATTAAAAAAACATTTCATATAAATATTTCATATCAAATAAATTAAAGGAAAAGTCTAAGAAATACATAAAGAAAAAACTCGGAACCGTTTAATTTTTCCGTTTACAAATTTGAATAATGCTGATAAAACTTACCGGTGAAGACATTTTCAAGCAGTAACTCGAACCGATAGATAGTTATAACGTGTAGCAGATACTTTTCTGATTTCCAATGTAAACACCGTTACGAGTTTTGTGAAAAAACTGGATATAATTCAATGAAAATACATTAAAAAAACCACCAATTACGTTGCGTGAGTCCTTCAGTCACTTCTGTCTGAGCTACGTTCAAAAATTACGTGTAAACAAAAGAAAACTTTTATCACTTAGCAACATTACTCAATCGACATTTTCGAACGAAATAAGAACTTTTCACACTATCCAACCTAGGTATAGGGCAGGGCAAAAATCCTTGCATTCATATCAGGTATAGGTAGAAAAAGTAAAACCTTATGATTAGAAATCGACTTTACTGTGTGAAGCATATGGTTCACAGTTAAACAAAATTTTCACAATTCAATATTTTGAAGTTTCTGATCAATCTCAGTATGTATATTGTATACTACATACCATACTACACACGGAGTTCATTGATAAAATTTTGTTTGTTTGTATTGTATCAAGATAATAGTAGTGATATCAAAATTTTCTCGAATAAGGTGGTAAAAAGTAAGTTTAGTTTAAATATATTAGCAAAAACTAAACAACCCTAAATTATGTGCCTTGTGAAACAATAACTAAATTGCGGATGCAAGTGTTTAGCGACCTATTTCCGCGTCCCGTTCCCGTTTATTTTCGGGTTGGTTCCTTTTTTACCGGAATAGATACTGAAGAAAATGGGTTTCTAGCTTCGCCGTCTAGTCACACCGCTGTCTCCTTATATTCAGTCGAGTAACATAATAATTTACAATTGTGTCACTGTGAGAGAAGTGAAATAAGTTGATATTTTTTGAAGGAAAGGCCGCCTGAATGCAGAACCGGGAGAAGATGATAACGGAGCAGCTGAGGAATCCGAACGAGCTAGATATCAGCCTTCGGATGGAGTTTGGCCCATTTGAGACAGTGCATAAATGGAAGAAGTTGTCGGAGTGCTATGAATTCGTTGGGGCCAAGTAAGACTTATGGATTACTGTAGTAATTTCATTATAAAGTAGACTTATAAATCATGTTGACATCTCCGGGCCAGATTTTAATCAACTACATTTAAAAAATATTTTTACCTGTAGGTACCAATAGCTTTTTTGACTTAAATATTGAAGTACTAATTTAATAAACGTTTTAATAAGCCACCTTATACATCAATAAAGCATCTTGCCAGAGCTGATTAGTGATTGTTATAGTAGCATTCTCGTTCTGGTTTGGGATAACAGTTTATTATTATTCTGGTAGTGGCTTCTGGGTAGTTCAAGCCGTTGTATCACTGGGACCATTGCTGTTCTATTCTGATTGTCACTTACTACAATTCTTGGTCATGCATTGTGAACTCAAAGAAATGCAGGATTTTGCTGAACTCTGGGTAGCAGCTTGGTTGTCTGCTACAGAAAAAAAAGCTGATCTATAATCTAGAAATACTACTGGTAGACACATTAGCTTTACCCTCCTTTGCGCTGCTCAGTTGTGTTAAAAGAGCTAACCATTTATAAGTATTAAAGCAAAACATATTACAAGTTCAATCAAATACTACAGACAGGAAGTACAAGAAGAGCAGAAGGAAAAGTTCAAGTATTTATCAATTAATTGCGAAAATAGTTCAAATTGCTCATTGGATTAATAAAAATGGTTAGTTGATAATCAATTTATTAAAATATAGTAGGTAATTCCCTCTCATACATGAGAGAGGAGGCCTGTGCCCAGCAGTGGGACGTATATAGGCTGATGATGATGATGATGATAGTAGGTAATTGCTATAAACTTCACTGTGATTAGTCATATCAACTAGTACCTGCCCGCGCGCCGCGCCTCGGCCCTCGTATTAACCCGGGGTTATATTAGAGCCACGACGCGTGTCGCCACGCGTACTTCGTATTGAACGTGGCGACACGCTGGTTTGAGCTAATGTAACCACGTTCATACAAAATGTATGTAGTCGATTGCGTTGCGACACGCGGCGTGTTTGTAATATAAACCCCGGCTTTACAAAAAACCCAAGGGGAGCCGCGGGGTAACATATAGTCTATGTCCATCCTGAAAGAATATGCAGGTGAAAGAAATTGTCAAGTCCGATGCATAGACAAAACATTACCTTACATAGCAACATAATTCATCAAATACATAATTCATATTCAAAATACTTATTTGTCAAACATAGGTATGATGGTCTTATTAGCTACAAATTAGAATGCAGCATGCATCACAATAAAAAAAACATAATTAATAACAATTTAATATAAATTATGATTCAGAATACAATTCATACAACATACCTACAAATTAAAATTCAAAACAATCATACATTTTTCAGAATACCCTAAAATTCAAAATATATAAGATTCATGTCATTAAAAATAATCAAAAGTTTACAATAATTTGGAATGAACATTCGATTTCTAGAAGACTGAACTACAAACGCCAACACAGTTAACTGGCCATCCTGTATTTATATAGAACCTTATTACAAGGCACATAAAGTGCACGGATGGACATTTAATTGTATTGGCGATACACTAAGTTATCATCCACAGACGGAGCAAGCACACATCGGTAGCGTACAAAGATGCAATCTACGTGTTCGGGGGTGACAACGGCAAGTTCATGCTGAACGACCTTGTGAGGTTCGACATCTGGGAGATGTCCTGGACCAAAGTTGGCTACATGGGTACCCCACCGGCACCGAGATACCATCACTCTGCTGTTGTAAGTGTTGATATTGTATGGTAGTTCCTGAACGACCTCGTTAGGTTCGACATCTGGGAGATGTCCTGGACCAAAGTTGGCTACATGGGCACCCCACCAGCACCGAGATACCTACAATACTGGAATAATCTGGCGTTTTATGTCAAAACTAGCTTCTGCCCGCGACTCCGTCCGCGTGGAAGTCGTTTATATCGCAGCTCTATACAAACTTTTACCTTCCATTTCACCCCCTTAGGGGATGATTTCGGGGATAAAAACTATCATATGTCACTCTCCATCCCTTCATCTATCTCCACTTAAAAAATCACGTCAATTCGTCGCTCCGTTTTGCCGTGAAAGACGGACAAATAAACAAACACACACATACACTTTCCCATTTATAATATTAGTATGGATATGAATGTTCGTTCCACGATAACTCGAGTATCGTTAAACGGAACGTCTTCAAATTAGCTCACCTAGCTTAATGAGTCAAAAATATTTTTTAATTTCGAATATGATTGTTGGTTTTTTACTAATATGGGACAAATCTTACAAGTTAAATTTGATCCACTTCCCGGTTTCCGATTGAGTTGAACTTTTGCACTAATATGCAAATCGCGTGACAATGCAACATTCTGGTGACGTGGAGCTGATGTGATGATGTAGCTGGAAGGTGGCCATAGGAACTCCGTGTTAGTGTGGGACGAATCTTGCAAGTTAAATTTGATCCACTTCCCGGTGACCGATTGAGCTGAAACTTTGGGTATAAGTATAGTTTGGATGACAATTCAATATTATGGTACCATCGAGCTGATCTGATAATGGAGACAGAAGGCGGCCATGGGAATTCAGTACTTTTAACCGACGTAACCCGACCGTAACCGACGTGTGTTTGGGCTCGTTAGAATCGTCTCAATAAGTAGTTGATGATGGTATACAGAAAAGTACAGTCGGCAATAAAAGCTTGTACCAAAAATTAAATTTTTGACAGAAACTTATTAATTTTTTCGCGGCCAATCAATCCATACCAAAGATACATTGTCATGCGAACATCATAAATACAAGAGATCAAATATAAACCTTATATAAAAGACTGAAGGTTGCTTTGCCACTGGACGTCATAACACCTATTGGTTCTTGGCGCTGCGGTCGCGACCGGCGTTCAAAGTGTTAAAACGAGTACGTTCTCACAGTGAGGCGGGAACTACTAGTTGGAGGATACTGAAGCTGTGTTTCTATGCAGGTGCACCGTTCGTCAATGTTCGTGTTCGGCGGTTACACGGGTGACATCCTGGCCAACTCGAACCTCACCAACAAGAACGACCTCTTCGAATTCAAGTTCTCCAGCGCGCAGTGGGTGCAGTGGAAGTTCCAGGGACAGTGAGTAGAGCATTATTCGATCGCTAAAATGTACGGCTACATATCTATGCCGGCTGTACACTCTCGGCGAGACACCCCGAGACAGACCGAGAACGAGAGTGTACATGATGCTCTCGCCTTGTCTCGCCCGCTCGGGTCTCGCCTCGGTACGTCTCGGTCGCGTGTCGGTTTTTGCGGCCGAGTCAAAGGGTAATTCCGCGATTCAAATGACGCAACAAGAGTGTACATGGTGTGCTCTCGTCGCGAACTTCTTCCCCGAGACTCTCGGCGAGAGGCCTCAGTCGAGAGTGTACAGCCGGCATATCACGGTAATACGAGATGTAAACCATGCGACTGTAAAACTGCGCCGGAAGTTTAAGGGGCAATGTCTAGGTACTTAATGTCTAATTCCTTACGCGGTAGACCTGTTGGCCGCGGCGGTCAATAGTAAACATGTAAAAATTAGCTCCCAAATTTACAATTGACCGCCACCGCAGGCCGCGCCAGTGTGATTAAGACCTTGCATGTCTACTTTTTAATGAATGCTTCCTTATTGGCGTGGGAGATGCATAGCGACATGGTGATGCGTCGTGCGTCTACGATAAGCGAGAAAATTAATAAATACATAACATACACACACACATACATATCTGTGAGTTCCTTTAATTGGCTTTGTATTACTATCATCATCATCCTCCTAGCGTTATTCCCGGTTGTGCCCCTAAAGGAGCCCAGCGTCCGCTTTGACACCTAATCCCAAGATTCGGCATAGGCACCAGTTTTACGAAAGCGACTGCCATCTGACCTTCCAACCCAGAGGGAAAACTAGACGTTATTGGGATTAGACCGGTTTTCTTACGATGTTTTCCTTCACCGAAAAGCTAACGGCAAATATTCCGTACATAGGTACGTTCCGAACAACTCATTGGGCCGGGATTCGAACCCACGACCGCCGCTTGACAGCCGCATGCCTGAACCACTAGGATTACTATGTAAGACGTTTATCATGTCTTTGCAGCTGTTGGTACTCCTTAAGTATAAATAAACAAATAACAAGTTGGATTTCAGCACAATTTTACACTACAACCGTTTTAATATTGCTTGTAAGAGGGACAACGCAAACAGTGTGTGACGTCACATTACAGGATACTGCCGGGGAGCCGCGTCGAACACGACGGGGCGCGGCATGTTGCCGTCTATTAGTGACGTCTCAATCTTTCAGCGCCATCGTTTCATATGAAGTTGCGTTTTGCGAAAAAAGGACACAACATACCCCTTTTTAAAACTTTGGACACTTATAACTTCGTGATTATTTAACCTTTTGCGTTGATTTTTTCTCCATTTGCCTAAATTTTCAATCCTTTTTCGAGAAAATATGACGTTACTAGCTTCTGCCCGAGACTCCGTCCGCGTGGAACTCGTTTATATCGCAGCTCCATACAAACTTTCACCCTCCCATTTCACCCCCTTAGGGGATGATTTTGGGGATAAAAACTATTCTATGTCCTTCCCCGGGACTCAAACTATCTCTATACCAAATTTCACCTCAATCGGTTCAGCGGTTTAAGCATGAAGAGGTAACAGACAGACAGACACACTTTCGCATTTATATAATTAGTATGGATTGATTATTTACCCTATTGTAATATGGCCCGTGTGTCTCAAGAGAGCCGGTGCCGCGCTCGGCGCACGGCGCGGCGGTGTACGACGACAAGTTGTGGATCTTCGCCGGCTACGACGGCAACGCGCGGCTGAACGACATGTGGACCATCAGCCTGGTGGTGAGTGTTCCATCTAGTTTAACCTGTCTGGCAGCCGTTACATCAACCACATATTATCAGGCACATGACAATTAGTAATACCAGGTCTGTCCCTCTTGGCACTTTGTTTAAACCCGGGTCCCGCACATCTTCGAGGTCTTAGTTGCGATAATAGGGCATGCGTGCATTAGGCAACCGCGGAAGTTTCACACAAATTTCATCAGCCGAAATCGCTGCGGAGTTTTTGCGTATGTAATGTAATTAATGACAAGAAAGGACGCTTTCCGCGCGAGTTTGAGATATTGTCCCCATTGGTAAAAAATCCGCATCCGCGTCCGCGGATGTGTGCCCCAAATATCTGCATCCGCGGATGTCCAAAAAATCACATCCGTGGCATCCCTGGGGGAATTTACGAACGGAATAACTGTTAAGTACACAAACACATTTTAAAAGATCTCGTCCCTTCCAGGGTGACAATCACCAATGGGAGCGCGTAGAGCAAAAGGGCCAATGTCCACCTACCTGTTGCAATTTCCCCGTGGCCGTGGCGCGGGGCAAGATGTTCGTGTTCAGCGGGCAGAGCGGGGCCAAGATCACCAACGCGCTCTTCCAGTTCGACTTCGAGACGCACACGTGAGTGTACACCTTATCACTGTAAGGCTAAAGTTCACAATCTCTAATGGGAGCGTAGGGCAGGAAGGCCAGTGTCCCCACACCTGTAACTTCCCCGTGGCCGTGGCGCGACGCAAGATGTTCGTGTTCAGCGGGCAGAGCGGGGCCAAGATCACCAACGCGCTCTTCCAGTTCGACTTCGAGACGCACACGTGAGTGTACACCATATCACTGTAAGGCTAAAGTTCACAATCTCTAATGGGAGCGTAGGGCAAGAAGGCCAGTGTCCCCACACCTGTAACTTCCCCGTGGCCGTGGCGCGGGGCAAGATGTTCGTGTTCAGCGGCCAGAGCGGGGCCAAGATCACCAACGCGCTCTTCCAGTTCGACTTCGAGACGCACACGTGAGTGTACACCTTATCACTGTAAGGTTAAGGTTCGCAATCGCTAATGGGAGCGTAGAGAAGGAAGGCCAGTGTCCCCCCACCTGTAACTTCCTCGTGGCCGTGGCGTGCGGCAAGATGTTCGTGTTCAGCGGCCAGAGAGGGGCCAAGATCACCTACGCGCTCTTCCAGTTCGACTTCGAGACGCACACGTGAGTTTACACCTTATTACTGTAAGGTTAAGGTTAACAATCTCTAATGGGAGCGTAGGGCTTAGGCCAATTGATCATTTCTCATATGTTAGTGAAGAGCCTCACGCTAGAGTTCGAGCATGACTTAACAGTGTAGTCATGGCCTCGAATGGGTTAACTTATTTTCGCTATCATTAAATATGTACATACTCGTAAAGATCAAATAATGAACGATGTTTGACCATAGAAAATCGTGACGCCACATTACATATATTTCCCTAGAAAACTCATCAAAGAGCGTCTCTGACGTTTCAGCAGTCAACATCCCTATGGGCACATTAATAAGACTCGTTCATCAACCACTTTTTGACTTCAGTTGGAGTCGAGTATGCACAGAGCACCTGCTACGCTGCGCGGGTCCCGCGCCGGCGCGTCGCTACGGACACGTTATGGTGTCCCACGGACGACACCTATACGTGTTCGGCGGAGCCGCCGACAGCACGCTGCCCAGCGATCTGCACAGCTTCGATTTGGACACGCAGATGTGGTGCGTATCTTGCTGTGATCTTACCATAGACGTAGCATTAGACTTCCTTTATTACACCGATTTATTTATAATGAGCGCAGACTCATGGTGTGTCAACCCCAATTTTTGATAAAATTAATGAACTTCTGTTCACTAAAATGTGCTTTATCCCTTTTCTGCAAACACAAATAAATTTTGACGGAATTTTAGCTAAATCATTTTTCAAAATTGTATAGGTCCGTGGTGCACCCGGCGCACGAGTCGCAGGTGCCGGTGGGGCGGCTGTTCCACGCGGGCGCCGTGCTCGGCGACGCGCTCTACGTGTTCGGCGGCACCGTCGACAACAACGTGCGCAGCGGGGAGCTCTTCTGCTTCCAGGTGCGTACACTCATCCCAGCATCCACCATCTCACTTCAGGTCCGTGGTGCACCCGGCGCACGAGTCGCAGGTGCCGGTGGGGCGGCTGTTCCACGCGGGCGCCGTGCTCGGCGACGCGCTCTACGTGTTCGGCGGCACCGTCGACAACAACGTGCGCAGCGGGGAGCTCTTCTGCTTCCAGGTGCGTACACTCATCCCAGCATCCACCATCTCACTTCAGGTCCGTGGTGCACCCGGCGCACGAGTCGCAGGTGCCGGTGGGGCGGCTGTTCCACGCGGGCGCCGTGCTCGGCGACGCGCTCTACGTGTTCGGCGGCACCGTCGACAACAACGTGCGCAGCGGGGAGCTCTTCTGCTTCCAGGTGCGTACACTCATCCCAGCATCCACCATCTCACTTCAGGTCCGTGGTGCACCCGGCGCACGAGTCGCAGGTGCCGGTGGGGCGGCTGTTCCACGCGGGCGCCGTGCTCGGCGACGCGCTCTACGTGTTCGGCGGCACCGTCGACAACAACGTGCGCAGCGGGGAGCTCTTCTGCTTCCAGGTGCGTACACTCATCCCAGTATCCACCATCTCACTTCAGGTCCGTGGTGCACCCGGCGCACGAGTCGCAGGTGCCGGTGGGGCGGCTGTTCCACGCGGGCGCCGTGCTCGGCGACGCGCTCTACGTGTTCGGCGGCACCGTCGACAACAACGTGCGCAGCGGGGAGCTCTTCTGCTTCCAGGTGCGTACACTCATCCCAGCATCCACCATCTCACTTCAGGTCCGTGGTGCACCCGGCGCACGAGTCGCAGGTGCCGGTGGGGCGGCTGTTCCACGCGGGCGCCGTGCTCGGCGACGCGCTCTACGTGTTCGGCGGCACCGTCGACAACAACGTGCGCAGCGGGGAGCTCTTCTGCTTCCAGGTGCGTACACTCATCCCAGCATCCACCATCTCACTTCAGGTCCGTGGTGCACCCGGCGCACGAGTCGCAGGTGCCGGTGGGGCGGCTGTTCCACGCGGGCGCCGTGCTCGGCGACGCGCTCTACGTGTTCGGCGGCACCGTCGACAACAACGTGCGCAGCGGGGAGCTCTTCTGCTTCCAGGTGCGTACACTCATCCCAGCATCCACCATCTCACTTCAGGTCCGTGGTGCACCCGGCGCACGAGTCGCAGGTGCCGGTGGGGCGGCTGTTCCACGCGGGCGCCGTGCTCGGCGACGCGCTCTACGTGTTCGGCGGCACCGTCGACAACAACGTGCGCAGCGGGGAGCTCTTCTGCTTCCAGGTGCGTACACTCATCCCAGCATCCACCATCTCACTTCAGGTCCGTGGTGCACCCGGCGCACGAGTCGCAGGTGCCGGTGGGGCGGCTGTTCCACGCGGGCGCCGTGCTCGGCGACGCGCTCTACGTGTTCGGCGGCACCGTCGACAACAACGTGCGCAGCGGGGAGCTCTTCTGCTTCCAGGTGCGTACACTCATCCCAGCATCCACCATCTCACTTCAGGTCCGTGGTGCACCCGGCGCACGAGTCGCAGGTGCCGGTGGGGCGGCTGTTCCACGCGGGCGCCGTGCTCGGCGACGCGCTCTACGTGTTCGGCGGCACCGTCGACAACAACGTGCGCAGCGGGGAGCTCTTCTGCTTCCAGGTGCGTACACTCATCCCAGCATCTCCAGCATTGACAAGTATCAAAAGACAAACAAATCCTTTAACATGATTCTGACATCTCATGTCCCTTAAGTCGTGTCAGTCATTGTATCTCGTTCCCACTTTATAATGTCTATACTTACATCTTTGCTTGTTATTCACGTTTGAATCGACCTAGCCCCAAACTAATGCGCAAATTTACCGACAGCGGGGCGAAGGGTCTGCGGCTTCGGGCGAAGTGCCGAAGTATTCGCGAATATTCGGCTACAGAAATCGCTATATTCGCGTTATCGGGATGTGTTTAGCCTAAGCATAAGCCGTGCACTAAAGTGTCTGTGATATTCCCAGTTGTCGGACTACCCGCGCTGCACGCTGCACGACGACTTCGGCCGCATCCTGAAGTCGCAGCAGTTCTGCGACGTAGTGGTGCTGGTGGGCGCGGACGAGAGCTGCGTGCTGGCGCACCAGGCGCTGCTCGCGGCGCGCTCCACCTATCTACGCGCCAAGATCAAGTGAGGACTCGCCACTTATCTGCTCCAAGTCGCTAGCTGTGAATGTGTTAAGTCTTGGCCACGGACAAACGCATGCTTGTTTTCGCCGAATTGTCGTTCCATCGAATTTTTGTTACTTTAAATTTTTAGGTACAGCGAAAAGGTAATTCTGTACACCCATTAGATTAGATAAGGTCTTTTTATATGACATTCCTGAAAAGTTAACTGATTCTGAAAATAATGGTTTTCGATGAAATGAAAATTCTGTGAAACGTTCGATGGAACACTTGTCGGCAAAACAAGGTACAACTCTTGGCCACACAATAGGGAATATGCATGTGATTCAGAAATGGCCGAAAAAAATCATGAGTAATCTTTATTGCTTAGTAAATATACACACATGATTATTTTTACAAATAATCATGTCTCTATTAACAAATTTAATTATTTAAAAGTAGTAATTTTCAAATTCTCTCGCAAATTTCCAAAACGCAACGCTATTGGCGGAGCGAATCGTGACGTCACCGTACACTCGGTGTCTACTGTCAACAGGTCGTTTGTATGATTATTGAAAGTTATTCGCAATGTTTAGCCGTTGTTTATGATAAATAATCAGTGTTTTTTGGGAATTATTAACTGAAAGCAGTGACTCGCTACAATGACTGGAAGCGGTTTTGTCAAGGCACAGTCGGATAATCTGCCTAAAATTAATGTGTTCATGATGACTAAGTACTTAGGTACCTCGTAGAGGTGTCTTTCTTAAATAAGTGTAATAACAAACTAGTACATATCTATATTATATAATCTAAGATATGTAGGTATTAGGTATGTTGCATGTTGAGAACATCTTTATGGACATAACAAACTTAGGTTGTTTTCGTCAAGAGTTATAAATAAAACAAATTTGTGTAGGGCACTCAGTAAAAACAAAGAAACTTAGCTAAAACGTTTCGTGATCAAAATCAACACACGTAGCCAACGGTTGATCAACAACAATCATAATATTTGTAACATTAATAACTAAAAAATTGGGAATCAGAATAGTTTTATGAATAAGTATACTTGTAATTCATTTTTAGGTTAGGTTATTGTTTGTATTGTTCGCGAGTCCTAATAAAAAAGATTTTAGGTACAAACATATTTAATACACACTTCGAAATGATCTTCACAACAATATAAACTACTCAAGCACGATACATTATATCTCCTCATCGCCTTACACCGCTTTTTTCTTATATTTGCATCTTTGGGCATATGAAAATATATCACGTCAGGTGCAGTTTTAATGTTATTTTCACACATAGGGGCAATACAATATTTATAATAAGCTTTTGTGTGCTCTTCCGTTACAATAAGTTGATCTTACAAGCTTTAATCACTCACTTTTATTAAAACTGTGAATCCAACACTTCGTTGTTAATTTATTCTAAGTGCACGGTGACGTCACAAAATGAGCGCGCCAAAATGGCGGCGTTTCAATCGTCCGAAAATGGTAGTAGTTTTAATTAATTTGTTTAGCTCATTTAATGATAGTGTAAAAGTGTTATATTTTTTTCTGGTTTTATAATTACTTATAGAATCGTTTAAAAATATAAAAAAAATACATGAATATACCCTATTGCGTGACGCAAGAGGCACGTCCGCTCGACGGGACCGCTGCGCATCGAAACGTACTTAACATGTTAGCGCATTCCACGCGTCCAGCTGGCGTCGCGCAGACGTGCGACCATGCCTTTAATATGATTCCTCGATTCCCACAAACCACACCTCATATGTCATCTACGTGTATGTCTTCCATGCAGGAGAGAAAGAGAACACTTCGGTTTATTTCTTTAGACATATGATATGACATATTTTCTTCTATGAATCTGTGAAGTAGGTTAAATACCGTATTTTTTTCTTGAGTATGTAGGTTAAAAATTAACTGTTTGCGTTGGTTGAACTAAACAGGGAAAGGAAGGACACAATTTCGTAATTCATTTAATCGAGAAAGAACTGGTAACGATTTGCTGATGTATCACTATAACAAAGTATATTATTCCCAGGGAAGCGCGCGAAGAGCTTAATCGACGCATAGACGAGGGTCTAGAGAAGCCATTGGAGGTTTACGACTACAAGGCCACACCGCGGCTCACGCTGAAGCTGCCCGAAGCCACTCCGGAGGCGTTCAACATGGTGCTCAACTTCATATACACAGACCGGATCGATCCTACAGAGAAATGTAAGTTATTGTGAACATTACAGGATCAACTGCAAAGTCCAAGAGAATAGGGATGATGACTAAATTTTTTTATGATGTCATTCGAACCAGTTTTTGGAGAGGAACAAATGTTTGTATGGGAGCAACTACAATTGAAGAACCCAAATAAGCCCACCCAGAAAAAATTGCGACAAAGATTGACCTCGCTGGCGGCAGCGCAAAACGCTTCTTACTGATAGACAGACAGGTATGACGTCACAACGACATTTGTTAGTTCACAGTACATGTATCGTTGTATGGAAAATCAGGTAAATTGTTGTTTCGGTCGCGAAATACTGCGTTTAAGTCTATTGGTAACTTTAAATTTACTCTTGGACGATAAAAAAACGCATAATTTTTCTAAACTTTCAAGGTTCATATCTTTTTACGATTTTAATTATATTTTATAATTTATACTTTATTACGATAATTTGATGGTTTACTATCCATTTAGTATCACTACGTCATCAATTTGAACATGAGGCATCATGACTATTGAGGCCCAGCCCTAGTAAGCCTATTAAAGCATTTTTGAGCTTCGTACAGCAGTGGGACTCAATAGGCTCAAAAATAACTTTCTGGTGGGAAAATTGCTGCCAGGTCATGTCGCGCGACTCATAGGATTGTGTCTGTCCCACTCGTAGTGTACAAATTTGAAAAAGATGGGTAGATGTTCTCGTCTCTCAAGATGGTGGAGATGCTGTGATGAAATACCAGGGACCTGAGTCTTAAGGAAGGTGTCCGACTACAATCCTTCCTTCCATCGATATATAACATTGATCATTGTCACTTATTTGATTTTCAAGAAAACATCTATACTAATATTATAAATGGGAAAGTGTGTGTGTTTCTTTGTCCGTCTTTCACGTCATTGACGTGATTTTTTAAGTGGAGATAGTTGAAGGGATGGAGAGTGACATAGGATAGTTTGTATCCCCGAAATCATCCCCTAAGGGGGTGAAATGGGGGGTAAAAGTTTGTATGGAGCTGCAATATAAACGAGTTCCACGCGGACGGAGTCGCAAGCAGAAGCTAGTATTCTTATAAAAACGAGGTATTCATAAAAAATATAATGGCGTTATTGTCAAAACAATATAACTACGTTCGTATTTGTCATGCTACTTCAATCAGCCTCAGTACTTTTTGTACCGAGACTGACTGAAATAGAAATGGGAAACCATTATGCACTACATCTGTACTTTCATGTACTTCAGGGTATTAGCTCGACGTTGATTACACTTCACTGGTTCTACAATTATTCGTCAATAAGCATGTTATCCATTTGACAGTCGAGGACCCCGAAAAGCCGACCACCATCCTGCAAGTGATGGAGGTGCTGCGCCTAGCGCTGCGGCTTAACATCCCTCGCCTGCGCGGGCTCTGCTCTCGGTTCCTCAAGGCCAACCTGTGCTATAGCAACGTGTTGCCAGCTCTGCACTCCGCCCATCACGCGCAATTGCACTCTGTTAAGGAATACTGTCTCAGGTTAGTTTTATTTGTGCTAGATTCCTTTTGGAGTCATAGTATTTCCTTGCAAAGTTATTAATGCAGGTCAAACAACAACCACAAGCGATTTTTTGCGATTAAACTCCGACTGTAAATCACCCAGTCATGAGAGGTTAGCAAATTAGCTTAGTTCTGGTGGAAAAACACCCATAATAAGACTTCAAAAACAATATTGTATTGTCCTGCATTATTACAAGCTTTGCTAAGTTTGGGACTAGGTCAATGTGTATAAGATTGTCCGACTTTTAGGGTTCCGTACCTCAAAAGGAAAAATGGGACCCTTATAGGATCAATTTGTTGTCCGTCCGTCCGTCCGTCTGTCAAGACCCTTTTTCTCAGGAACGCGTTCAGGTGTCAAGCTAAAATGTATACCAAATACTCAGGTCTACTGTCCCTTGAAGCTGTGAAAAAATCAAACTTCTAAGCTAACGCAATCAAAAGATAAGCCGTATATGCCGCAAATTTTTGAAACTCGCAATGGAATCAAAACCTTCAGGGTACTTCCCGTGAACTCAGAATCTTGAAATTTGGTACGGAGCGACGTCTTATAGCACAGATAAAGGAAAAATTGCGAAAACCGTCAATTTTTGTACGAAACGCTCGGTGAGCGAGTCAGACTCGCACTCGGCCGGTTTTTTTTTGATGATTTACTCCAACTCCCTATAGGTTCCTAGTGAAAGACTACAACTTCACCCAGATAGTGATGTCGCCGGAGTTTGAGAGCATGGAGAAGAGCCTGATGGTGGAGATGATCCGGCGGCGGCACCGGCCGCAGGGCAAGCCGCCCGCAGCGCAGGAGAGCGACGAGGACATCATTGGTGAGTTACCAGATACTTCTTCTGATGGTGGAGATGATCTGGCGGCGGCACCGGCCGCAGGGCAAGCCGCCCGCGCCGCAGGAGAGCGACGAGGACATCATTGGTGAGTTACCAGATACTTCTTCTGATGGTGGAGATGATCCGGCAGCGGCACCGGCCGCAGGGCAAGCCGCCCGCGCCGCAGGAGAGCGACGAGGACATCATTGGTGAGTTACCAGATACTTCTTCTGATGGTGGAGATGATCCGGCAGCGGCACCGGCCGCAGGGCAAGCCGCCCGCGCCGCAGGAGACCGACGAGGACATCATTGGTGAGTTACCAGATACTTCTTCTGATGGTGGAGATGATCCGGCAGCGGCACCGGCCGCAGGGCAAGCCGCCCGCGCCGCAGGAGAGCGACGAGGACATCATTGGTGAGTTACCAGATACTTCTTCTGATGGTGGAGATGATCCGGCAGCGGCACCGGCCGCAGGGCAAGCCGCCCGCGCCGCAGGAGACCGACGAGGACATCATTGGTGAGTTACCAGATACTTCTTCTGATGGTGGAGATGATCCGGCAGCGGCACCGGCCGCAGGGCAAGCCGCCCGCGCCGCAGGAGAGCGACGAGGACATCATTGGTGAGTTACCAGATACTTCTTCTGATGGTGGAGATGATCCGGCAGCGGCACCGGCCGCAGGGCAAGCCGCCCGCGCCGCAGGAGACCGACGAGGACATCATTGGTGAGTTACCAGATACTTCTTCTGATGGTGGAGATGATCCGGCAGCGGCACCGGCCGCAGGGCAAGCCGCCCGCGCCGCAGGAGACCGACGAGGACATCATTGGTGAGTTACCAGATAATTCTTCGGATGGTGGAGATGATCCGGCGGCGGCACCGGCCGCAGGTCAAGCCACCCGCGCTGCAGGAGAGCGACGAGGACATCATTGGTGAGCGTTACCAGATACTACCCAATAGGGGGTCTAGACACTAAATTAAATAATCAATCCATACTAATATTATAATTGGGAAAGTGTATGTGTGTGTTTGTTTGTTTGTCCGTCTTTCACGGCAAAACGGAGCGACGAATTGACCTGATTTTTTAAATGGAGATACATAGTTGAAGCGAGGGAGAGTGACAAAGGATAGTTTTTATCCCCGAAATCATCCCCTAAGGGGGTGAAATGGGGGGGTAAAAGTTTGTATGGAGCTGCGATATAAATATATCCATCCATCCTCTCTGAAATCATTAACTTCTCCCTATCCTCTGGCACTTTTCCTTCTTCGTGGAAGGATGCGCATGTAATACCGCTTCCCAAAACCTCAATTCCTGTTAATTTCTCCGATTATCGTCCCATATCCATCCTGCCCATTTTATCTAAAGTTATTAAGCGTTATGTGAATCGTCGTCTCCTTTCCCACCTCAATAGGCATTCCTTGCTCAATCCTCTCCAATCCGGATTCCGTCCCGGGCATAGCACCGTCACCGCTTTGGTCAAGGTCACCGATGACATTCGCTATAATATTGAGTGCAAGAAGCTCACTGTCCTAGTCCTCCTTGACTTTAGTAGTGCCTTCAACACAGTGGACTTTGATATACTTCTTGGCATACTCCACAAACTCAATATTTCTCAAAGTTCTTTGTCATGGTTTCGTGAGTACCTATTAGGCAGGCGCCAGCGCGTTAGGATCGATGACAAGATGTCCGAATGGTGCGAACTTTCCGGTGTCCCGCAGGGAGGGGTACTTTCGCCGCTTCTTTTTTCAATCTTTATAAACGGTATTACCGAGTCCCTTAGATCGTCTTATCATCTGTATGCAGGTGACCTACAGATCTATGCAGCGGCTAGCATTGAAGAGTTTCCATCCCTAATTCATAAAATTAATAGTGATCTGGAATTTATACGGTGTTGGGCGTGCAACTACGGTTTAAAAGTTAATGCGAAGAAATCGCAAGCAATTGTTATTGGTAGTCCTTACTATATAAGTATTCTCTCGGAAATGGTGATTCCAGACGTGCTTTTTGATGGGACTGTCATTCCTTTTACCTCTACCGTCAGGAATCTGGGTATCACCATAGATCAGACACTCTCTTGGTCTCCCCATGTTGCGGAGGTAAGTCAAAGGATATTTGCCTCCGTCCACTCCCTAAGGCGTTTGCAGAATTTTCTCCCTTTCCACACTAAGGTGACCCTTGCCCAATCTCTTTTACTTCCTCTTTTAGACTATGGTGACATTGCATTTTTAGATCTCAAAGAGGAACTGCTTGGAAAACTTGAGCGATTACAAAATGTCTGTGTAAGATATATATTTGGCCTGCGCAAATACGACCACATCTCTGAATCTCGTTCTCAGCTCGGCTGGTTACCGATCCGTCGGCGCAGAGACGTGCACATCCTCTCCTTGCTTTTTAACGTACTCTTCAATCCTGCTTCTCTACATTATTTGTCTGAACGTTTTACTTATATGGCTGAAGGCAGTAATCACCGCTTGCGGTCTAACGCTAACCTCACGCTTGCATTACCGTTTAATAAGACGCGCGCTTATTCTAAGTCTTTCACAGTGCGCGCTGTGAAGTTGTGGAATGGCTTGCCGTTGTCCATTAGACAGTCCCAGTCTGTAGCATCACTCAAAGAAAAGTTAAAAAAGTTGTGGCTCTCCAACTAAGTTTAAGTGTATTGTGTAAACATGTTTATTTGTATATATATATATACCGTGTGGAAAGGCACGACGATCCCTTCCGCAAAAGGGGGATTGTTTAGACTGAGTACAGTATTTCCTCTAAAGAAACTAGGCTCATATTCATAACCGTTTTGAAGTTATAGGCAGTTAACTTTTAATGCAAAATACTGCAAGTGACCACCCTCATTAGGGTCAGTAACATTTTAACAATTACACAAGATTCAGTGACCTTTATCAATACGTATAAACGATAATTAGTACGTATAGTAATAGTAGGGTTGTCACAGAAGAACATTAATTAATTTTATTATTTTTAACAATTGATCGTAAAAAAAATCTAAACATTACGAATCGATTTTCCATCACTTAAACTAACCCCCCTTTGCGGGAAGGATCGTCGTGCCTTTCCACCCGGTATATGTATATAATTATATATAGTTAAAGTATGTGTATACTATTTATTTATTTTTATTTGTACTTGCATGTAGTATATTATATATATGTATTACATACGTCTGTACACGCAACTGTCGTGTTAGTTTGTCTATCTTTCTGTTCCTGATCTCAACTCAATTGCTCAAAGGTTAACTGGAAGAGATCCCTTACAGGGATAAGTTCGCCTTTGTACTGATTAAACTTTTTTGTCTGTATTTTTACTTGTGTCTTGTGTACAATAAAGTATTTACATACATACATACATATATTCCACGCAGACGGAGTCGTGGGCAGAAGCTAGTAATGTTACATTTGAGCGGTTAATCGTTACCCGTTACCCGCCCAAATACTGGCAAACAATAAAAGGTTAAACTGACGCAGACAAGAACTCCAGAAGTTGTGGGTTGCTCTGATTGGTCAAATTGCAGTTGCAACAGTACTAAAATAGTCTTTACAGTACATATGGTGCTACTTTCCCGCACTAGTGCGGAAAAGAGCACTTTTCGTGCGTATGTCGAAACTTTAAAGATATGTACAGTAAAACGTTGTACTATACATGTGCAAATAGGTAATTCGCAACTCGTGTCGATTTAAAACACTCCCTTCGGTCGTGTTTTAATTTATCACCACTCGATGCGAATTTCCTATTTTCGGCACTTGTATCGTAAATAACTATTATGGCGGTTTGTTTACATAGCAAATTCTATTGACGGCGACTTTAGAATCGAGTCGCCGTTGAGTTGTTACAATGTGCGAAGACCTTTAAGCGGTCGTCCTTTGGGTACGGAGTTCTAAAAACTATCTGTCTCCCTCACAGGCACGACGCTCGAGCAGGACATGTGCGTGTTCGTGAGCGGCGCGGGCGCGGAGCTGAGCGACGTGCGCCTGCGCGTGGGCGCCGCGTCCCGCCCCGCGCACCGCTCCATCCTCGCCGCGCGCGCCGCCTACTTCGAGGCCATGTTCCGCTCCTTCTCGCCGCAGGACAACACCGTCAACGTGAGTGTAGCAGTGGCTTGTGTCTCTGTCTCCCTCGCACGCACGACGCTCGAGCAGGACATGTGCGTGTTCGTGAGCGGCGCGGGCGCGGAGCTGAGCGACGTGCGCCTGCGCGTGGGCGCCGCGTCCCGCCCCGCGCACCGCTCCATCCTCGCCGCGCGCGCCGCCTACTTCGAGGCCATGTTCCGCTCCTTCTCGCCGCAGGACAACACCGTCAACGTGAGTGTAGCAGTGGCTTGTGTCTCTGTCTCCCTCGCACGCACGACGCTCGAGCAGGACATGTGCGTGTTCGTGAGCGGCGCGGGCGCGGAGCTGAGCGACGTGCGCCTGCGCGTGGGCGCCGCGTCCCGCCCCGCGCACCGCTCCATCCTCGCCGCGCGCGCCGCCTACTTCGAGGCCATGTTCCGCTCCTTCTCGCCGCAGGACAACACCGTCAACGTGAGTGTAGCAGTGGCTTGTGTCTCTGTCTCCCTCGCACGCACGACGCTCGAGCAGGACATGTGCGTGTTCGTGAGCGGCGCGGGCGCGGAGCTGAGCGACGTGCGCCTGCGCGTGGGCGCCGCGTCCCGCCCCGCGCACCGCTCCATCCTCGCCGCGCGCGCCGCCTACTTCGAGGCCATGTTCCGCTCCTTCTCGCCGCAGGACAACACCGTCAACGTGAGTGTAGCAGTGGCTTGTGTCTCTGTCTCCCTCGCACGCACGACGCTCGAGCAGGACATGTGCGTGTTCGTGAGCGGCGCGGGCGCGGAGCTGAGCGACGTGCGCCTGCGCGTGGGCGCCGCGTCCCGCCCCGCGCACCGCTCCATCCTCGCCGCGCGCGCCGCCTACTTCGAGGCCATGTTCCGCTCCTTCTCGCCGCAGGACAACACCGTCAACGTGAGTGTAGCAGTGGCTTGTGTCTCTGTCTCCCTCGCACGCACGACGCTCGAGCAGGACATGTGCGTGTTCGTGAGCGGCGCGGGCGCGGAGCTGAGCGACGTGCGCCTGCGCGTGGGCGCCGCGTCCCGCCCCGCGCACCGCTCCATCCTCGCCGCGCGCGCCGCCTACTTCGAGGCCATGTTCCGCTCCTTCTCGCCGCAGGACAACACCGTCAACGTGAGTGTAGCAGTGGCTTGTGTCTCTGTCTCCCTCGCACGCACGACGCTCGAGCAGGACATGTGCGTGTTCGTGAGCGGCGCGGGCGCGGAGCTGAGCGACGTGCGCCTGCGCGTGGGCGCCGCGTCCCGCCCCGCGCACCGCTCCATCCTCGCCGCGCGCGCCGCCTACTTCGAGGCCATGTTCCGCTCCTTCTCGCCGCAGGACAACACCGTCAACGTGAGTGTAGCAGTGGCTTGTGTCTCTGTCTCCCTCGCACGCACGACGCTCGAGCAGGACATGTGCGTGTTCGTGAGCGGCGCGGGCGCGGAGCTGAGCGACGTGCGCCTGCGCGTGGGCGCCGCGTCCCGCCCCGCGCACCGCTCCATCCTCGCCGCGCGCGCCGCCTACTTCGAGGCCATGTTCCGCTCCTTCTCGCCGCAGGACAACACCGTCAACGTGAGTGTAGCAGTGGCTTGTGTCTCTGTCTCCCTCGCACGCACGACGCTCGAGCAGGACATGTGCGTGTTCGTGAGCGGCGCGGGCGCGGAGCTGAGCGACGTGCGCCTGCGCGTGGGCGCCGCGTCCCGCCCCGCGCACCGCTCCATCCTCGCCGCGCGCGCCGCCTACTTCGAGGCCATGTTCCGCTCCTTCTCGCCGCAGGACAACACCGTCAACGTGAGTGTAGCAGTGGCTTGTGTCTCTGTCTCCCTCGCACGCACGACGCTCGAGCAGGACATGTGCGTGTTCGTGAGCGGCGCGGGCGCGGAGCTGAGCGACGTGCGCCTGCGCGTGGGCGCCGCGTCCCGCCCCGCGCACCGCTCCATCCTCGCCGCGCGCGCCGCCTACTTCGAGGCCATGTTCCGCTCCTTCTCGCCGCAGGACAACACCGTCAACGTGAGTGTAGCAGTGGCTTGTGTCTCTGTCTCCCTCGCACGCACGACGCTCGAGCAGGACATGTGCGTGTTCGTGAGCGGCGCGGGCGCGGAGCTGAGCGACGTGCGCCTGCGCGTGGGCGCCGCGTCCCGCCCCGCGCACCGCTCCATCCTCGCCGCGCGCGCCGCCTACTTCGAGGCCATGTTCCGCTCCTTCTCGCCGCAGGACAACACCGTCAACGTGAGTGTAGCAGTGGCTTGTGTCTCTGTCTCCCTCGCACGCACGACGCTCGAGCAGGACATGTGCGTGTTCGTGAGCGGCGCGGGCGCGGAGCTGAGCGACGTGCGCCTGCGCGTGGGCGCCGCGTCCCGCCCCGCGCACCGCTCCATCCTCGCCGCGCGCGCCGCCTACTTCGAGGCCATGTTCCGCTCCTTCTCGCCGCAGGACAACACCGTCAACGTGAGTGTAGCAGTGGCTTGTGTCTCTGTCTCCCTCGCACGCACGACGCTCGAGCAGGACATGTGCGTGTTCGTGAGCGGCGCGGGCGCGGAGCTGAGCGACGTGCGCCTGCGCGTGGGCGCCGCGTCCCGCCCCGCGCACCGCTCCATCCTCGCCGCGCGCGCCGCCTACTTCGAGGCCATGTTCCGCTCCTTCTCGCCGCAGGACAACACCGTCAACGTGAGTGTAGCAGTGGCTTGTGTCTCTGTCTCCCTCGCACGCACGACGCTCGAGCAGGACATGTGCGTGTTCGTGAGCGGCGCGGGCGCGGAGCTGAGCGACGTGCGCCTGCGCGTGGGCGCCGCGTCCCGCCCCGCGCACCGCTCCATCCTCGCCGCGCGCGCCGCCTACTTCGAGGCCATGTTCCGCTCCTTCTCGCCGCAGGACAACACCGTCAACGTGAGTGTAGCAGTGGCTTGTGTCTCTGTCTCCCTCGCACGCACGACGCTCGAGCAGGACATGTGCGTGTTCGTGAGCGGCGCGGGCGCGGAGCTGAGCGACGTGCGCCTGCGCGTGGGCGCCGCGTCCCGCCCCGCGCACCGCTCCATCCTCGCCGCGCGCGCCGCCTACTTCGAGGCCATGTTCCGCTCCTTCTCGCCGCAGGACAACACCGTCAACGTGAGTGTAGCAGTGGCTTGTGTCTCTGTCTCCCTCGCACGCACGACGCTCGAGCAGGACATGTGCGTGTTCGTGAGCGGCGCGGGCGCGGAGCTGAGCGACGTGCGCCTGCGCGTGGGCGCCGCGTCCCGCCCCGCGCACCGCTCCATCCTCGCCGCGCGCGCCGCCTACTTCGAGGCCATGTTCCGCTCCTTCTCGCCGCAGGACAACACCGTCAACGTGAGTGTAGCAGTGGCTTGTGTCTCTGTCTCCCTCGCACGCACGACGCTCGAGCAGGACATGTGCGTGTTCGTGAGCGGCGCGGGCGCGGAGCTGAGCGACGTGCGCCTGCGCGTGGGCGCCGCGTCCCGCCCCGCGCACCGCTCCATCCTCGCCGCGCGCGCCGCCTACTTCGAGGCCATGTTCCGCTCCTTCTCGCCGCAGGACAACACCGTCAACGTGAGTGTAGCAGTGGCTTGTGTCTCTGTCTCCCTCGCACGCACGACGCTCGAGCAGGACATGTGCGTGTTCGTGAGCGGCGCGGGCGCGGAGCTGAGCGACGTGCGCCTGCGCGTGGGCGCCGCGTCCCGCCCCGCGCACCGCTCCATCCTCGCCGCGCGCGCCGCCTACTTCGAGGCCATGTTCCGCTCCTTCTCGCCGCAGGACAACACCGTCAACGTGAGTGTAGCAGTGGCTTGTGTCTCTGTCTCCCTCGCACGCACGACGCTCGAGCAGGACATGTGCGTGTTCGTGAGCGGCGCGGGCGCGGAGCTGAGCGACGTGCGCCTGCGCGTGGGCGCCGCGTCCCGCCCCGCGCACCGCTCCATCCTCGCCGCGCGCGCCGCCTACTTCGAGGCCATGTTCCGCTCCTTCTCGCCGCAGGACAACACCGTCAACGTGAGTGTAGCAGTGGCTTGTGTCTCTGTCTCCCTCGCACGCACGACGCTCGAGCAGGACATGTGCGTGTTCGTGAGCGGCGCGGGCGCGGAGCTGAGCGACGTGCGCCTGCGCGTGGGCGCCGCGTCCCGCCCCGCGCACCGCTCCATCCTCGCCGCGCGCGCCGCCTACTTCGAGGCCATGTTCCGCTCCTTCTCGCCGCAGGACAACACCGTCAACGTGAGTGTAGCAGTGGCTTGTGTCTCTGTCTCCCTCGCACGCACGACGCTCGAGCAGGACATGTGCGTGTTCGTGAGCGGCGCGGGCGCGGAGCTGAGCGACGTGCGCCTGCGCGTGGGCGCCGCGTCCCGCCCCGCGCACCGCTCCATCCTCGCCGCGCGCGCCGCCTACTTCGAGGCCATGTTCCGCTCCTTCTCGCCGCAGGACAACACCGTCAACGTGAGTGTAGCAGTGGCTTGTGTCTCTGTCTCCCTCGCACGCACGACGCTCGAGCAGGACATGTGCGTGTTCGTGAGCGGCGCGGGCGCGGAGCTGAGCGACGTGCGCCTGCGCGTGGGCGCCGCGTCCCGCCCCGCGCACCGCTCCATCCTCGCCGCGCGCGCCGCCTACTTCGAGGCCATGTTCCGCTCCTTCTCGCCGCAGGACAACACCGTCAACGTGAGTGTAGCAGTGGCTTGTGTCTCTGTCTCCCTCGCACGCACGACGCTCGAGCAGGACATGTGCGTGTTCGTGAGCGGCGCGGGCGCGGAGCTGAGCGACGTGCGCCTGCGCGTGGGCGCCGCGTCCCGCCCCGCGCACCGCTCCATCCTCGCCGCGCGCGCCGCCTACTTCGAGGCCATGTTCCGCTCCTTCTCGCCGCAGGACAACACCGTCAACGTGAGTGTAGCAGTGGCTTGTGTCTCTGTCTCCCTCGCACGCACGACGCTCGAGCAGGACATGTGCGTGTTCGTGAGCGGCGCGGGCGCGGAGCTGAGCGACGTGCGCCTGCGCGTGGGCGCCGCGTCCCGCCCCGCGCACCGCTCCATCCTCGCCGCGCGCGCCGCCTACTTCGAGGCCATGTTCCGCTCCTTCTCGCCGCAGGACAACACCGTCAACGTGAGTGTAGCAGTGGCTTGTGTCTCTGTCTCCCTCGCACGCACGACGCTCGACCAGGACATGTGCGTGTTCGTGAGCGGCGCGGGCGCGGAGCTGAGCGACGTGCGCCTGCGCGTGGGCGCCGCGTCCCGCCCCGCGCACCGCTCCATCCTCGCCGCGCGCGCCGCCTACTTCGAGGCCATGTTCCGCTCCTTCTCGCCGCAGGACAACACCGTCAACGTGAGTGTAGCAGTGGCTTGTGTCTCTGTCTCCCTCGCACGCACGACGCTCGACCAGGACATGTGCGTGTTCGTGAGCGGCGCGGGCGCGGAGCTGAGCGACGTGCTGGCTGTGTCTTGTGTCTCTGTCTCACCAGCCATGTTCAAATTGATAACTTAGTGATTCTAAATGGATAGTAAACCATTATCGTAATAAAGTATAAATTATAATTAATATCAAAAAAAGATCATGTAAGTTTAGAAAAAATGTGCATTTGTTTTTATTGACCAGGAGTTAATTAAATGCTTCCAATAGAATCCCTCTCGCTTTTGTAGAAACAAAAGTGTGTGTACTATGTACTAAAACGCAGTATTTCGCGACCGAAACACATACAACAATTGGTACAAATGTCAGTTGTGACGTCATACCTGTGTGTCTATCAGGGTTGTCTAATGTTTGCCCGACATTCACATACTATAATAATCATTTGCCCGAACTTCGCTTGCCCGAATTTCATATGCCCGAATGTTTCGTTTGCCATAATAGATAATTGACATACTCTTGTTTACCCGAATATTGGATGTCATAATGATACGAATGCCATAATACGTATTGTTTTCCAGATTATTGTTCTTGTGAAAATGAGCTTATTGATATTGATATTATGGAAAACAAGGATTCTGGCATATAATTAATATGGTAAACAATGAGTATGGCGTACAAAATTATAGAATACAACTTTCTGGCAGTTGAATATTATGGCAGATAAAATTCGGGCAAATGAAGTTCTGGCAAGCAAGAGTATACCGTCTATCAGTATGATGCGTTATGAAGGTCATTTTTTCGGGTATTTATGTTATCTAATTGTAGTTTCTGTGTCTTTCTCCATACAAACATTTGTTCCTCTCCAAAAACTGGTTCGATGGCATCATAAAAAGATCTTAGTCATCATCCCTGTTCAAATTATACATTAACCTAGCGTGTCTACTATGGGTGAATCAACTTTTACCGTCGCTATTTGCCATGTTTATGCCACTTTTCATATCAAATCGTCGACTTTATGTGTTTAAATCCTCCATAAGTAGTATACCAAAGGTAAATTCCGGCTGCTGGAGCACAATATGGCTGTGTGCCGACGCGGATCCGCGTTCTGTTATCGATGCTATTAACCTATAAAAACTATAGAATACAACTTACAACAACACAACTTACTTACAACTTAGAAAAGTTGAAAAACCCCCGACCTTTTTATTTAAAAGTCCAATATCTCAAAAACGGCTTACAGGTTTTCATGAAACATGGCCAAGAACAGTCGGGATAAAATTATGTATGAGACAAAAAAAACCGCATTCAAATCGGTCCATCAGCTACGGAGCTACGATACCATAGACAGATACACAGACAGACACGTTAAACTTATAACACCCCCTTTTTGCGTCGGGGGATGAAACAAATCTCGTGGGGTCGTTTGAGCGCGAATCCGCGTTCCAGCAGTATAACGGGTTTCTGTGGATCCACATCCCGACACACTGAACCCCTTTTTATGGGTCTTCTAAGCTTATGTAAAGTGAATGGTGTCACATTATTTCTATTAAAGTGTATCATGTTGTCTCCTTGCTAACAGGACAGAATAACAACATGAAATTGTTGACATTTCTCATCAACTGAGCGTGATCTTATTTACCCACTTTCTATTTCCGTCACAGATCCAAATATGCGACACGGTGCCTTCAGAAGAGGCCTTCGACTCGCTGCTACGCTATGTGTACTACGGTGACACCAACATGCCCACCGAAGACTCGCTGTATCTGTTCCAGGCGCCCATTTATTACGGTCAGTGTTTACTGTTTCATAGAAAAATAAGTTTCTGACAATACATGTTTGGTACAAGCTTTTATTGCCGACTGTACTTTGTCATCAAATACTCGCTTAAAGGGTTCCGATCCCAGACACGAAGGGTTTCATCATCATCATCACATCAGCCGAAAGACGTCCACTGCTGGACATAGGCCTCCCCCAAAGAGTGCCACAGTGACCGGCGCCACCCGCATTCAGCGGACTCCCGCGACCTTTACCAGGTTATCAGTCAAACTTGTGGGGGGCCTTCCCACGCCGCGCCTTCCGGTACGTGGTCGCCACTCGAGAACCTTTCCGCCTTAACGGCCATCGGTTCCACGTGCTATGTGACCCGCCCACTTCCACTTAAGTTTATCGATTCGGAGGGCTATATCGTTTACCTTGGTTCTGCTGCGGACAGCCTCATTTCTGATGCGATCACGCAGAGAAACTCCCAACATGGCCCTCTCCATAGCCCTTTGTGTGACTTTGAGCCTTCTTATGAGGCCCATAGTAAGCGAAGGGTTTATCTTGTGTTATTTAGGAGTTACTATGGCTACATCCTGTCTCCATCATTAAATCAGCTCGCTGGTGCAATAATATTGTGTTGTCACCAGTGAGTGAGTGAGGCTTGTCAACAGATCACATGAACATGGCGGTGTGCAAATATTGTCTGGAAATAACCTTGGTGACATAGGAAAGTTGCCCAACAACAAATTGCATTTCATAATAGTGATAGCCTTGCCGTTCCTCTCCCGTCGACCCACATATGGGCCAGGGTATAAAACCCGGACTTTTCCATTATTTGCATCTGCTGCCTCCACCAAACCAGTTGCCCGCACTTGCGGGATAGGAACGGTTTGATCAGGTATCAGTCCAAGAAATGCCCTGGACCCTGCTCAAGCAATGCCCTGCCATGACGGATAACCACAGATATAGATATACATAGATCACGCAAATACATGTACTTCGCGTGTCCGTATTCGGTCTCCGAGTTGGCACTCCGACATTCCGCGCGCGTCTTTTGTGGTAGCCGGTTGTCCTTGAATATTAAGAAAATGCCTTATTGCAGAATCGATTTTGCGCAGACAACGGGGAATTCACATCACTAATTCGCTCGTGTGACGTCACAGTAGGTAGAAAAAAGTGACATGGTCGGTTTTCATACAGATTGAGGCGTTTAAGTTATCTAGTGTATATCTATAAATAAATAAATAAATAAATATTTGGTTGTCATATTACACAAATTAACCTAGTCCCAAACTAATCAAAGCTATAGGTACATACTAGACAACGATATACATACTTAAATAGATAAATAAATACTTATCATACATAGAAAACATCCATAACTCAAAAACAAATATTCATGTCATTCGAACCCGGGACCTCAGGCTACCTCAGGCTACAGAGGTGGTAATTGTCAGTGATCTATATCCGTGCGGATAACCGGGTCCGCAGGGCAGGCTTCACCAACAACCGGCTGCAAGTGTTCTGCAAGCACAACCTGCAGAGCAACGTGACGCCGGACAACGTGCTGGCCATCCTGCAGGCCGCGGACCGCATGCGCGCGGCCGACATCAAGGAGTACGCGCTGAAGATGATCGTGCACAACTTCTACCAGGTACGCGTCTCAACAAACTTCATCATCTCATTCATGGGGGCTATTCATAAATTACGTCATCATTTCTTGTCGATTTTTGACCCCCTCCCCCCTATCATCATCCTGTTATTCCTTGAAATGGACCCTTTCCGCCTAATAAAATGACTATCGTCATCGAATGCCAGACTTAGTAGTAGCTTCGTAATTCTTTGAGATATCTGAATGGGATTTTCGTCACTTGGCATATTTTTTTCTTGTGGAGTAATAGTTATTTACGATACAAGTGCCGAAAATAGGAAATTCGCAGAGTGGTGATAAATTAAAACACGACCGAAGGGAGTGTTTTAAATCGACACGAGTTGCGAATTACCTATTCACACGTCTATCGTACAACGTTTTACTGTACATATGGCTCTTTAAAGTTCCGACATATGCACGGAGTGCTCTTTTCCGCACTAGTGCGGGAAAGTAGCACCATATGTACTGTAATAGTACATTACGTAACTAGGGCGGTGAATTCGTGAATGCCCCAGATCGCAGGTGTTTGTGGCCCGAACCGAAGGTGAGGGGCATAAATATGCGCTCTGGGGCTTTACGAATTACCGCCCGTGTTGAGTACAAAATTTTACGTCTTCACCTGGCCACAATTCGAGTTTTCCCCTACGCGCAGCGTGCAGTAAAACTCGCATTATGGCCAGGTGTGACGTAATAGTTATTTACGATACAAGTGCCGAAAATAGTAAATTCGCAACGAGTGGTGATAAATTAAAACACGACCGAAGGGAGTGATTTAAATCGACACGAGTTGCGAATTACGTATTCGCACGTGTATCGTACAACGTTTTACTGTACATATGGCTCTTTAAAGTTTCGACATATGCACTGAAAGTGCTCTTTTCCGCACTAGTGCGGGAAAATAGCACCGTATGTACTGTAATAATAATTTTCGAATCTACACCCCTATTCGTTGTGTTGACAAATGCAGGTCCATCAATCTTAGTGATGTCATCGTCTTCCTAGCGTTATTCCCGGTTGTGCCCTAAAAGAGCCCGGGATCCGCGTTGCCACCTAATCCCAAGATTTGGCATAACCACTAGTTTTACGAAAGCGACTGCCGTCTGACCTTCCGACCCAGCGGCAAAACTAGACCTTTACTAGATTAGACTTAGCGATGTGCCGGGAAATATTCCCATATGGAAATTTCCCGGGAATGTATCCTAAACACAAATTGAAATACAAATTTGGAAAATTGATATTGTAATAAAAGTAATTAAAATTAATAGTGCCCCTACAAATAAAATGCCATTCGCCAAAAACTGTTTTTTTTTTTACTAATTCTGACTTTTTATCTGAATGACTATTTATTATGTGGATATTTTGATATTTCAACTTGTGATATTTTGTACATGTCGTTTTTGTTACTTGTCGAAGTACTTTTACACCAAGTATGGGAATATTCCCGGGAACATTGAGAATTTACTTTTGTGGATAAATTACATTAGTTAATGTCATCATTATCATAAATTTAAGAGCCGGGCTCTTGTCGGTGGAGTAATCGCCACTCTGTTCTTCTCTCAGCCACTGTTTTGAGCTCTTGATACGACATTACATTAACGTTCTCTTTAGCTTGGTGAGATTTCATGACAATTAAAATTTCACCTTTTTTGTATAATTTTTAATATCGTCGCATGATGCATTGTAAAATTTTGTATGATACACGTGCGGATAGGTAATTCCCAACTCGTGTCGATCAAAAACACTCCCTGACGTGTTTTTGGTGATCGTCACTCGTTGGGAATTACCAACTTTCCGCACTTGTATCATAATAGTTATTTACGATACAAGTGCCGAAAATAGGAAAGCCGCAACGAGTGGTGATAAATTAAAACACGACCGAAGGGAGTGTTTTAAATCGACACGAGTTGCGAATTACCTATTTGCACGTGTATCGTACAACGTTTTACTGTACATATGGCTCTTTAAAGTTTTGACATATGCACGGAAAGTGCTCTTTTCCGCACTATTGCGGGAAAGTAGCACCATATATACTGTAAATGACTATTACAATGCACTTGCTCTGAAAGTGCGCCTGTATAATGGGTCAATATAAACACGGGAAGCCTTCCATTCCCGCACTGCCGGGCGGCCATACGGGAATGGATCTCGGGCCAATATTCCTATACATGTTCGAGAATGATATTTCATGGCAACTAAAATTTCACCTTCTAGGTTAAATTTTTAATTTCCTCGCATGATGCATTGTAAAATGTTGTATGATACACGTCTCCCTCGCGGTTGTGTTTTTGGTCATCGATGACTCGTTGCGAATTTCCTATTTTCCGCACTTGTATCATATTAGTTATTACGATACAAGTGCCGAAAATAGGAAATTCGCAACGAGTGGTGATAAATTAAAACACGACCGAAGAGAGTGTTTTAAATCGACTCGAGTTGCGAATTACCTATTCACACGTGTATCGTACAACGTTTTACTGTACATATGGCTCTTTACAGTTTCGAGGTATGCACGGAAAGTGCTCTTTTCCGCACTAGTGCGGGAGAGTAACACCATATGTAGTGTAACATATGGAATGATCCACAGCTGGCCCACCAGGAGTCGATCAAGTCGCTCCCGCAGCCCCTGCTGGTGGACATCGTGGTGGCGCTGGCGCGGGCGCGGCGCGCGGACTCCCCGCTGCCGCCGCGCGCGCGCCCGCGCTCCGCCGGCCCGGGCGCCGACGACGAGCCGCGCCGCAGGCCCGGAGACAACCATCACAACTACTGGTAAAAGTAGGACAACCCTGGAACGAGACAAGGTTGTCTGCACTCTACATACTTACAGGCGGCCCCGACTGACGATGTTGCACCTGCTCCTTCTCCAGAGAAACCCTTCCCGACGACGACCACCGGCGGAAACCCAACCATCTCAACTACTGGTAAAAGTAGGACAACCCTGGAACGAGACAAGGTTGTCTGCACTCTACATACTTACAGGCGGCCCCGACTGACGATGTTGCACCTGCTCCTTCTCCAGAGAAACCCTTCCCGACGACGACCACCGGCGGAAACCCAACCATCTCAACTACTGGTAACATTGACATCCGAATGAAAGGAGAAGCGGTTGTCTACAGTCCACATAGTCATAAGTAGCCACAACTGACTGGGGTCTATAAAGACGCTGCACAGCCTTCTCCGGAGAAACCCTCTCCGAACATGACCAGCGATGGAAACTTTACCATCCCAACTACTGGTAGTAGCTCTGACCATTACAACCGGTGGAAGAAATGGCGTTTGTCTACAGTCCACATAGTCTTAGGTAGCCACAACTGACTGGAGTCTATGAAGACGCTACACCAGCTCCTCCGGAGATACCCTTTCCGAAGATGACCACAGCAATGGAAACTCGACCATCCCAACTATTGGTAGTAGCTCTGACCATTATAACCGGTGGAAGAAATGGCGTTTGTCTACAGTCCACGTAGTCTTAGGTAGCCACAACTGACTGGAGTCTATGAAGACGCTACACCAGCTCCTCCGGAGATACCCTTTCCGAAGATGACCACAGCAATGGAAACTCGACCATCCCAACTATTGGTAGTAGCTCTGACCATTATAACCGGTGGAAGAAATGGCGTTTGTCTAGAGTCCACATAGTCATAGGTAGCCACAACTGACTGGAGTCTATGAAGACGCTGCACCAGCTCCTTCTCCGGAGATACCCTCTCCGAAGATGACCAGCGACGGAAACTTTACCATCCCAATTACTGGTAGTCCTGACCTGACACCCCTGGAAGGAGAGGCGTTTAAATAGCCACAAGTGACTGGAATCTATAAAGACGATACACCGGCTCCTTCTCCGGAGAAACCCTTTCGAAAGATGACCAGCGATAGAAACCCGACCATCCCAACAGCTGGTAGTAGACCATTACAACCGGTGGAAGAAAAGGCGTCAATCCTCATATACAACTTTACACGTAAAGTTGTTGCTCATAAAATGTTGTCATAATTGTATTATGTCATATTTTTCTAAACCATAATGTTGAAGTCACACAAGTTTTAGTCATTATATTGAAGATCACAATTATTTTTAGTCATAAGAATTGCTATGCTTAATTTTTGACAATAGACTGTTATTAAGATTGATTCGCAATAAAAACAAGCTATTAAATTAGTTGACCAGCGCTTAATTAGGTTAGCGCAGCTAGAACAGGGGGACCGGGGGGCGGGGGGCAAGGTCCCCCGCAGTAAAAAAACAAACATCGTAACAATTGTATTGTTGGTAGGTTAGGTTATGGTTATCTTGTGTCCCTTAGAGCGGAAATAGACACCCCGTTCGCGGGGTGACGTCGACACGCTGGCGGTTTGGTTAGATTAAAATAATTGCCGTGCGTTTGTTTAAAAAAATAGTTGTGATAGGTTTAGGTTTACTTTTATCAATTTTCTTATAAGTATAATTAACGTTATGCGTAAACCTATTATGACGTTGATATTTATTCTTAAAGCTTTTATGTGCAATAAATTTATGATAATTGTTATTTATGCTCTTAAATATTAGGGTTAAAAATATATGCGAACTAATTTATGACTTTTGTCGGTAATGCGAAATGATGATTATGACACAAGTGGTTATGCCAATGAAAACTATGGCTTTAAATATTATGTAACCAGATATGGACCCGAAATGGTTACAGATATTATATTTATATACCTGTGGACCTGGGGGCCTAGACAAGGTTACAATCGACAAGCGCTAACGCCAATAGAAAACTAATAAAATGTATGGCAATGTTAACGAAAAGTGTTTCGTCGGCATCTGTCATTCCCATACATTTTATTATTTTCTATTGGCGTTAGCGCTTGTCGATTGTAACCTTGTCTACGGCCCCTGTAGTAAGATTCTGTGTAAGGCCATGGTCTGAATGCCAGCGAGCAGCGGGGCGACGAGCGGCATTTCTTACATTTGATCGAGTTCAATCTATGAATATCCGCTACCAGCTAGCGTTTAGACCGCTGCGCTGCCTAAAGAACACTACTTGTAAAATTACAAATTGTGCTCTATGAAAATTACATGTATAAAGGACGTATAAATTTAGACATCTGCCAATGTCTACTTATACTTACAATGTCGCGTCCAAAATAAGCCTGATGTATCTAGTTCCACTGTTGAGAGGCTCTCTACTTTTCATTTCATGTGGCACTTTGACTTCAGCTTAACCAAATAGCGCCATCTATAATAAGCAAGCTTAAAAGAACGCGACATTGCCTACGTACGTTCAATTGGCAGTCCGTTTGGTTAATTTATTCATAATATAAAAGTTGTATATATTTTGTAAATTCTTATTTAACATTAGTTATGTAGAATGTTTCTAATACATAGTCAATTTTTAAAGTAAAAGCTGATGTAAGCATAAAATCCTGCACTTCTAGTGTTAGAATTGTAACCATTTCCTATCGTCCATGGAAGGAAACCTATCCCCAGTAGTGTTGTATGTATGTGAGAGTGGAAACTGCATTTATTATTTGTATCCATATTCATACTATCTCTAAAGGCCTTTCAGTCAGCAAACTATTGAGTGTTAACCCATTCAAGGTCCGTGACTCATATATGAGTCATGCCTGTACACGTAGCGTTGCTTGGCCTTAAAACGAAAAAATTACGAAGTCAGCATTCCTCCTATCGTTTTCCCAGTTGTACCCCAACAGCCGGACCACGACATTGCGCGAATTGCGGCACGGCAGCGTTTTATCTGTTCATTGCGCGGTCGAGACGCGCAACGCGCTGTGGTTAGTTGGGATCACACGCAATGAATGAGAAAAGCCGTTGTCGCCGTCGCGCAATGTCGTGACCGGGCGTCCGCTTTGGCACCTGCGGCGCTACCACGAAAATCGAATCTCGAAGTTCGTGTACTTGCATCCCTGTCACTCGAGTATAGTAAGTGCGACAGAGATAGAGATATCAGAACTTCAACATTCGAAGTTCGTGGTTTTAGCTGGGACCGATTTTTGACTTTCGAGCTCTCGACTCTTTCACTCGAAAACTGACAAAAATTATGCCAAATGCTATTTTGAAATAGGGATTTTAAATTTTCTAAAAATGAGTATTCACCACTCGTATTCAATTCTATTGGTAGAAACTAAGTGCCGGCCATTTTGACACTACAAACGTATTTACTTTTATTTGATTTTCGAGCGCTCGAATGTCAAAAATCGGTCCCCTGATCGCAAGATTTGGCGTAGGAACTAAGAAAACTATGTTTCTTGAATATGTTTGTGTCGTGTCAATTTAACGTGGAAGTTACCACGATAAAATTTTAAACGACATGATAACAAATATAATGGAAAAAATAAACCATCATTGCCAATAAAAATAATGTTTCGTTAAGCGCCATCTCTCTCCTTAATCTGAAACCACCTAATGTGGTTTGATTAGAATGGGTCATGTACATAGCTTGCCCATTAGTGGCCTAAAGGCTGTTGGCCTTTCAAGTAAAAATACAGAGAAGTCGCTACTAGTAGTGATAGCAACGGCAAATGTGATAGACAGATAAGCTACAGCAAACTGTAGCTCTTGGTCGCTCAGAGGGAGAGTGCTGGTATCGGCAATACAAGTTCAAGTCAGTCAATTTGCCTCCCCCAATAGCTAAAAGCAAGTCTCTGGCAGGATTTTAAAAAAAATATAAGGCTTGCTTACTGGATACCCAAAAAGCAACTACATTCACCTTTAAGTAATTGGTCTGTATCTGACAGCATAATTATTGTGTAGCTTAACTATTGAGTTACCCTGTGCGTACTACTGTTGATTTCGTTTTTCATATAATGTGATTTATATGTGTTTTGTATGTATATAAGTGCATCTTCTAATTCTGATAAGTGTCACCGTGCTTGATTTAACCATGGGGATGGCAGAATAACAGCGTTTGAGCCAGAGCCCCTGAGACTTTGCCGTCTCGTGGGCTACGTGGCGCAGGCATTAGCTGAGCCATCTTCCTTTTCAACATGTTGTATTGCATGATTTTTACTGTTTTAGTTTAATCAAATTGTTTTGTTAAACGATCATAGTGTATGCAAACCTGTTTTATTATAAGTCTTGTCCTGGGCTTGAGGCCATGATGGTTTATTTTCCCATTATTGTTCTCGGTATCATATTGTTTGTTTTTTATATGCTTAACCTTTTCCCCGCCAAGGTCCAAGCAAAAAGTTTTCCGCCACACAACTGTCACAGACATCAAATGCAAAATTAAACCTCATGCCAACTTGACTGAAGAAACCGACTAGATATTAAGTCGTTGGCGTGTGGGGCACGAAATGTGCGGACTTCCTATCAAGTCAATGGTGGTGAATAGGTTAAATTACATGGGAAATGTTTAGTAATGAATCTAGTCAATTGTATATAGCTTCATTGAAAAAAAATTGTTTAGAAGCCTCATCTATGTGACATAAATTTATTCTAAAGTAAACAAATGAGTGAGAAAGTGTATCCTAAAGCCATATCATCTCTTGGTGGTGCAGACTCTGTTCTGTATCAGCAAGTACAGTCAGCACAGAATCTCTTCTGTGCATATTTCGCCCTGCCAAGTGAGGAAGCGGCGTTAAGAAAAATAAATAATACTTTACGATATTTTGAAACTATCTTTAATTAAATCATTATTCAACAAATTTTTCTAATAAATTACTTCATTGATGTTGTTGTATTATTACTTGTACTTGTGCTCAATGTCCTTCCAGAGTTTCTGAAAAAGAAAAAAATATATAAAATTAATATTCTACATTGCACAACAGGCATGTTACCAATACTAACATTTTAATGGAAATTCAGTTGGCATTTTCATTTTAAGATGTGTTGTAAGGTGACTGACAGTTTTGTGACTATTATTAAAATTAGAGATTTATGTATCACAATTCACAGTAGATACAAAATGTTTACATCCAACCCACTCCTGCTCACTAGCCAAAGAAGTGCTAGTGTCAATGAGGTAAATATAGTTAGAGCACTCACACACATTTAGTTTATTGATTAGGGACTTAAATATTTTATGATGTGTTTGTCTTGAACATTTTCAACATCTCACCACCATTCATCACATTGATTAAAAGAATTAATATAAACTTTACTTAGGCCCTCAGACCAAGGACAAAAGATACATGGATATGAATAAAAATCATGGCAGAGCATTATGAACAACCTAATGAAGCCAGTTTTCAAACAAGCCAAATAAGTTTAGCCCACACTCACACACATACATATTAAATCGCACAAAAGTCGTAAAAGATGGTCTTGACAGCATTGCAACACATGCTGGAATGTTGTGTAGTTTTGTTTGTGAGTGCTAAAAAAACTTATTAGGCTTGGTTGAAAACTAGCTTCACTAGGTTGTTCATAATGCTCTGTCATGATTTTTATTCATTTGTTAGACCTTATGTTGAAGCGAATATCAAAATTTCTACAGAATTATTAAAATTTGATTTAACTTTTGGTATAATGGATCTAATCCGCGCCTTATATGTATGTATGTAATATATTCTATCCACATTCTATTGGTGTTAAAAGAAAAAAATATGCTTAGTCTCTCATCATATGCTCTCTCTCAATAAAATGACTGTAAAAACAAGCTCATACTAAAGAAATATATTTTTAATTCGATTACTCAGGTTATTAGAGACAAGACAAATTATATAACAAAATACTCACTCCCTTGTTTACACTCTCGAAGATGGAGACTGCTACCAAATCGAACGTTCGCTCGAAGAAGAAAGTTCCGCCGGCGACGACCAGGAAGAAGGTCGATGTTCTTTTGAACAGAGAGCGGTTTAAATTGCCCAAGAGAGACATTTTTCGAAAATTCTCCTCGTTCGCACGTCGAAAGGTCTCGCAAAATTTCTAGGCAGCCACAGACAAGACAAGATAAAGATAAATGCAAATCAAATGTCAAAAGAGCTGCTAGTGTTGCCATTGCTAAATTACCTGTCATGGACTAATTAGCCTACTTGACGTTCAAACAAATTTAAGTACCGTACACACGTTTTCCTATCAGACCTACTATACTAATACTATAAAGAGACGGAGTTAGTTTGATTCCAGCATTCTTATAAAGTAGCCAACATGAAACGGGCCCTTCGACTCGCATTCTGCCGTCCCTTGTTGCATCAAACCAGCGGCGCTACCACGAATATAGAAACTCGAAGTTCGTATACTATACCGCGTAACGAAAATGAACTTCGTTCGTGTATCTCCGTCTTTGTCGCTCGAAATAGCAAGTGCGACAGAGAGGGAGATACACGAACGAAGTTCGTTTTCGTTTGGCGGTAGCCCCTCTTCCGCACTTGCTGGTTCAAGCGACAGAGAGGGAAATACACAAACGAAGTTCGTTTTAGTTTCGCGGTAAAGTCTGGCTAACGAAACGGTAAACTGAATATTACCGCGAAATTTAAAAAAATACCTATGGTATCCTTGAATGAACAAAGATTTAACAGTTTAAATACTTTCCCATTCATTATTAGAAAATATTAATTGTACTAGTTGATGCAAAACTATTCAAACTGTTTAATCCTTGATACCAAAGTGATATTTTTTGTATTTCGCGGTAATTTTCAGTCTCACGTTTCGTTAGTCAACGTCAACGTTGGATTTCAACTGTAAGCGGTCCAACGTAATTGTTGATGAAGAATTTGAATGACCCATACTGAGAAATTGTTATCTATGAATTTCATCGATTTAAAATACCCTAGATACACTAACAACGCCTCAAGCGCGGCTTGAATCAATTGTGCTACAATCGCGTTTTAGCACAATTGCGCTCGCAGTCGTGCGCCGGTCACCGTCAGATCACCATGCCGAAGTGCTCCGTGAAAAAGTGCTAAATAATACTTTAAATAGCTTAAAGTAGAACAGAGTTAAATAGTGAATATATAGAGCCGCCTGTTTAGTTTTTTAAGGTAGTCTTGTTGCCTACATCTTTGGCGGTATGTTGGTATGTTTCTAAGGAATTAAAATTATTAAAATGTTTTTTAACTACTCAGACCAAGGCGAAACAAATAATTAAAATATGACCGATAGCTACTGTGCCTACTGTGTTCTACTGATATTTCTCAAACATTGTTTTTTACACGGTTTGTATTAAGTTGCAATGTAAGTATGTTATGTACGTAAGTATCATTGTATCTATGAATGTATGTTTGTTCGGGTTAATATATGTTTGAATAATACGTTCTTTGTTTTATTTTCTCTCCACTCTCCCCTATTACTCCAAAACTACTGTCCTAAAATTGTCAATGTGACCGCAATATTTAGAATTGTTTTATGTTAAACACCCGTCTTTGGATCACTCGCATATGTTTACCAAATCTCAATTCAATCGGTCCGGTAGTTTTAGAGCAAATTGTCTATGATAGACGGGCAGACAGACAAAGGAGTAATCTTATAAAGCTTCCGTTTTTTTGGTTTTAAGGTACGGAACCCTAAAAATAGTGAAACTAGCGTCACACCAATTTTATAAACTGTAAAATATGTACATGAAAAAAAAATTGTTTAACACGACTCCACTTACTGTGTTCCTACAAGACGCGAAGCTACGATCCCCACGCAGCGTAAACAGAATTATACTTAATTCTGTTTAGCTTAAGGTGTATATTCGTACACCTACGGCCGACGGTCGTTAAATTTTACGACTTGTGCGATCATCGCATTTTGTAATGTCACAACCGCCTAGCGCGTGCATTACAAATAAAACCTTATATGTACAGAATAAAGTTGTATTTAATTTTTATAAATATGGTCTTAGCATATTACACGATTTTAATGTGTCTACTATACGCGCATAGTTATAACTAAGCAAGTCGGACACTATTTCGGCGTGAATTTGTAGGTGACGGTGTATCTAGGGTATTTTAAATCGATGATGAATTTAAGTATTTATATAATTTTATATATCGTCTCTTAGTTCGATTTGTTTGTGGTTGAGATTATTTAATGTGGCTAACTTTTTATAAACCTGTCATTGGAATTTGAATTTTCTACCTCGGGTGGTAGAGTTGCTTTTAGAATGGACTGCTTTGATGCAATTCTGTCAACTCAAATAATCTCAAGGTTAGAGTTGTCCCCTAATATTTATTTTTTTGTACTCCAGTACTTTTATCTGTCATTTACATAGTCCCGAACACTAATATAAATACATACAAAATAAGTCTGCAGAAAAGTCTATACTCTATTCCCCATAACAGTACGGCACAACCGTGCTGTTTTGTCGCCAAAACGATACGCTTAGCAGCCATACGCTTCTAAACCTGGGTAGTATTACGACTATTACGTGATCAACACTATCTTAACAACAAAATACATTAGGTACTACCAACTTAACAAACTACTGAATGTATATACTTCAAAGAAATTATTGTACTAAAGGCATTGCTGCCAACTTAAGAAAAACCTTATTCTTTATATGACAGTACTGGCAAGTTGAATTAAGAACAAAACAGACCATAAACAAGAGGTGTCAATGTGTCATGTTTCCAATTTCCCACCAAAGTTCGACTTCAAAATTAGAAGACGTAATATAACTATTCGTTATTAATAACTTCTTAAGATTTGATTCGTGTTTGTGAAGTGAAGAAAAATGTGTACGTTCCTTTTAAAATGGACGAAGAAGAAAATAACTGCACCGCTGAAGAAATTGCGTGAGTAGTAATAGAACTAACGGAAAACTTACTGCCTGCAAAGTCAAATTATACTATTTATTTAAAATAGTCGTAGAAAAAATATTGTATGCAACGGTGTATAACTTGGTCTTAAAACGCTCGTGGCGTCTTTAATTGCGATGCTCGCCAAGGCTCGCATCGCAACTCACGACACTCGCGTTTTAAGACCCTACTTATACAACAGTTGCATAAAATACTATTATTTAATGCCTATACCATACCATAAAGTCGATACCTACTTCGTACTCCCACATATAGTATATATAATCGAACGATAACATAACAAAATGTCAACTAACATAAAATCCGATTTCGCAATGACTGCGAAGTTGTAAAATCTACTTTGATTGGATATTGACTTGGCTTGCGGTTGCAAACGGTGACGATGTCGTGGAGAATATCTATTTATTTCATATTCTTATTTTATTACACTTGCAATGGTCAAAATGTGTTGGGTATGTTGATTGTTATTTAAAAATATTTTAATCTGCTGATAGGATGTTACTTGAGAAATAATCAAAATATTATTCGTTGTCAATAATAAAAAAAATAAGAATTATGGAAATGCACAAGTTCATAAATTAAGTTTTAAACTACCTACCTACCTATGTAAAAGTTCCTACTACCCACAAACTCTATAATGGTGCTCGTCGAGCGAGCTCTCTCGATTTTTCTCGCACTATCCGTCTCCTTCTTATTAGAACACTTATAACAAGAGGTATAGTGCGAGAAAAATCGAGAGTATGTCGCGGCCGTCCCATGATAGACGTGCAGCTCACTTTTGGTATACCTACGTATTTAGCACGAGACAATACTTATTGAGACATAGCTACTTATATACCTACGAGCTACGTAGTATAAATAAATGCTGTAGGGTCATTACCCCGGTTACCGACCAGCTTCGGTTAGCGACCACTACGACAACGTTTTTTCAACTAAAAAACATTTCGACAAACTCTAAACAAAACGCGTGAGCCGTGCAAATATTGAAAAAAAACGGGAAATTATCTTTTCGGTTCACCTTCAATTGCATGAGTGGTCGCATGCCGGCGTACTAAATTATGTGGTCGCTAACCGGCTAAACTACCCTACTTTAAATATAGATACGTGGCATACCTACAGACATACATAAGAATGTACCACTAATATTTTTATTTATTTGTCCAGTATCACTCAAAGACCAGTTGGCAAATGCGGCATCAAAACAAAAACTAAGTTTAAATCGGGAAACAGAGGACAGTTTGACCTCTATAAAAACTTTGAAAGCCAAAATGCCTTACGCGGACACACAAATGCCGTCTCAGTGGGCGCAGGAGCCCGAGACTCCATACCACTGGCCGCCTGGAGAAGTGAGATACTACATGGATAGACAGAGTTACGGTAAGTTAAATTGGGCGACGCAGGCAAGGTTTTTGGTGGCAGTCAGGGAAGGCGTCACACTACTGTCTGCACTCCTCTCTAAAGAGAATATTGAATATCTCCTCTCCTCACATGAGGCACGAAGACTGACTGCCACCATGGACCTATAACACTCAGGACAGGCTATAGGGACGTGTTGCCACAGTGAGGGACGGAAACGCTCCTATGCAGCTAAATTAAGAACTGTTCTTAAAATAGCTAGGCTGATGACTTGCCAGCATAAACAACCTACTTAATTTGGACGGGTACCTAATGGTTAATGTGCCACAAATACAAATAGCCTTTATTCACTGACATTTACAGTTTGGGAAATATTATTTTATTTTATTTGTTTTATTGCGTCAGGTTGTCAGTTTTCACTGACATAGGCCTCCTCTAAAGTTTTCCAAGTTTCTCTGTCTTGTGCCAGTCTTGTCCACTTGGGCGGGAAGTCATCTTCCCATCTTTTGTGTTGTCTTCCCCTGGTTGGTTGGTTGGTTGTTGTCTGGTCCATTTTTCTATTTTGTTTCTAACCATATGGCCAGACCATTTCCATTTTCTCTTATATATAATGTGCCACAACATGATACTAAATCAGTTGTGGCAAATAAAAAATGTGGAACTATGGCAAGGACAATGAATGATATTTCCCTCTCTGACACACTTATCGAGATTTGTATGCTACCAGCTCGCTCGCACGTGGTATTACTATTACCATAGCTTGTCCAGCTGAGTATTATAGGTGCAATGACTGCCACTCTTGATTAGAAACTATGTCTGGTTTTAGTCACACTGACCATCGGTGCCGGTCAATATGTATGATTGGCCGCCGATAGCTCAGCGCTGACGAGGGCGTACTGTCGGAGCGGTCGGCACCGAGACTGACGATCAGACGAAGCACCGCTCAGGCACAGCACAGAGGGGCTACCGCGAAGTGAAAACGAACTAGCAAGTGCGACAGAGACGGAGATACACAAACGAAGTTCGTTTTCGTTTCGCGGTAGCCCCTCAGATCACACACAGGTTATACACCCCGCGCGCCGCGCCGGCGAGGACTGAATGAAGCGGTCGGACTATAGACTATAGAGGCTAATACTTAACAACGCCACCGCACCAGCACGCGCCAGTCAATATTCTATTTTAGTACAGGAAAAAATGCATAATTTGGAACAAAATGTGTACACCCTTGAAACTTTGTTTATAACTTTATCCTGGTAGCTACTAGAAATGAGGATCTGCCCAGTCCTACCAAAATTTAGGCCTACCCTCATCGGGCAGGGAGGAAATTTAGAATTACTAATTTGCCGCCAAACTGTCATACTCATCTTATCTGTACTATTTATAAAACTCTACACTTATTCAACACTTTGTATATTATATAATGGCTTTGCCCCACCTCGGGACAAGCTTATTATTAATTATTTATTTATTAAAAACTAAAATGAATTCAAAGATACATTGTTCCACAAAACTATGACTAACAATTATAATGACCTGCAAAAGTCGGAACCCCAAATGATATTGTTTATTTTATGACTTTTGATAGTACGAGTATAACAAATAAAAATGGGAAACTAAAATTGTATGGGTAACAATAGAGACTTCCCAGTGAGACTACAGTGGATTAAGTAGTATCTTAGATATGTAAGTACCTACTTATATTATGTTTTAACCACAGACGAAGGTGTAGCCAATCTCTTGAGAATGGCGTTCCATTTAATCATAGACGCGGGAATGCCCAGTTGCCCCGTTTTCGTGGAAATGGATCAGCCGGGAGATGGAGAGGGCGACTGGCTTCATTTCACCAATCCGGATCGTGTGCGGCCCTGCGTACATGAGCCTGGCTTTAGTCGGGGCGGAGAAATCGTAAGATCTGTCATATCTCCTTTTCCTTCTTGATTTATAATAGGTGGATATTTGTAAAACCTTGAAATCTCGGGGAGTTTAAAGTGGTACGAGTCTTAATTGACGGCTCCTGTACCGGAACCAGCGTTCTTCCCCCCTATTATGTAACTTGTTTTAAGCTCGCCTCAACGCTCACCCACAAATATATTTTGACACCGCGATGCGTAGTAACTAAGCGTAGGTAGAGCTCTAGGGTGTATCTTTCGTCACGGGTGACCGGCGGGGTGAGCCGCGTTAGCGTGTAGCGAATAACAGCCCTGAATTCTACCAAGCTGAAAATTCAGAGAATCTAGAAGGACATAGAAGGAGAATCTCAAATGTTGATAGGTGTAGATAATTCTGTAAGTAGGGGAAACTGGAGTTAGTTGGAACGCGAAGTCATTTAAACAAGCTTATACTTACCTACCTAAAGAAATTCAAAGGTATGTGAAGTCCCCAATCCGCACTGGGCCAGCGTGGGGACTCCTGCCCGTTCCCTCTCATACATGAGAGGAGGCCTGTGCCCAGCAGTGGGACGTATATAGGCTGATGATGTGATGATGATACCTACCTACAGGGTTTTTCGTTCATTGTTTGCCAGATTAAAATGGGGGATAGAAGGGGTTATTTGCTACCTCCTACGACCCCTAAAATCTTGGGCCAACGGTTTTTTTTTGTTCTTTTCTTTATTTATTTTGAAAAATTTGGTATATTAGAGACGACAAAACATGCCTAAAGCTTTTAGCTAAAAGTTTCAGGTTAAGTATTGTGACAAATTGCTAGGAGTAGGTATAGTCGCCTTAATAATTACTGCATATATTATTGCTGTCTCTTTCCATTTTATAGCTATAAATATAAGACAGCAAATATTAAATTAATTCACTTTGAAGGCGGTTGTTGTGACAAATTGTAAGGTGTATGGAACGCATTTTTCATACATGACTTCTTCCTTTGGACCGGCAGTGCGATTCAAGCCTAATCCTTTTTTACCATTTACAGAAAATAGTGTTGGGCTACGACTGCCTCAAACCCCGGGAAGTGCTGCACACGGTGCTGCATGGATTTGGGTTCCGGGACGAGATAACCCATCCGAAGAGAGACTTGTACTTGCGGATTATGTGGGAGAACATACAGCCAGGTACCTGCAGGGTTCGAGTTTCTGGTTATTTACATCTCATAGGTTTCAGGGGGGTAGTATCTCCGTCTTTGTCGATCGGACTAGCAAGTGCAATAGAGAGGGAGAAACACGAACGAAGTTCGTTTTCGTTTCGCGGTAGGCCCTCAGACGAATCTGCTATCTAATCACCACCGCAAGCGTGTAAACGCACCGTAACTGATTACGTGTAGTACCTAGGAGAGTATTAGCCTAGGGAAAGCCCAGGAGAAACCTACGTCACGTAGCACAAGGGTAATTTTGATACTGGAATACTTACTGTAAGAGTTAAATTTGCACTCCAGTGAAATTGGATGAGGCGGTTTCAACCAAATCTGGGGTGCCCAAGGACTAAACAAGCGTCCACGCCGACCGCATGAAATCAAGAGTCAACTCCAACGAATTTATCTGTAATTTTCAGCCTTCAGGTCCATGTTTCGAGTGCAGTCAATGGGAGCAGTCAACAGCTTGGCGGAATACGATCCGATGAGCATAATGCACTTCCACGACCACGCTTACAGTATCAACGGACAGGCTACAGTAACGCCCGTGGTAAATCTTCTTTTATAAGCGAATAATGTGGGACATTTTTTTTTTTTTTTTTTTTTTATGACGCAGTGACATGAAAATATATGCCATACGATAAATAAATAAATGTGGGACAATCTTACTTAGATCTATAGTCTCAAACTAAGCGAAGCTTGTTCCAATGCCACTCCTAGCAATGTAGGTTTAATGATGGAGAACATTTGATGTATTGCAGTGCTAGGTTGGCGTATCGCATATAGCGCAGTTCAACCTGGTTCCCATAGTCGGTTTAGGTAGTGAATAAATGCTTAATTTCACTCAAAGAGCTTGCCTACCTCACCGAGCAGGACTATCGGCCAGTAGCCCGACGCAGTCTGCCGGTCGGCCCTCCTTCTCGAGCAACACCAGCTTTCCATAGTTCCCATACTTCAAATACTTCGGAAAGCAACCTAGACTTCGCCACGACAGAACTCAAGCACGGCCCGGAATGGCTTCAGGCCCTAGGCCTGTTCCTGTTACGGAGCCGGTTGATCAACACGCCCACTGGCGGCGCCCTTATAGGTGGCTTTTGGGGTCGGGTCGTAATCCTGGGATAATTTACTACCTATCGTTTCTATTGGACACAGGCAACTTGTAACCAGTCGATGTGATGACTATGTTCATATGACATGGTTATATCACTGTTAAATGTGCCACTGTGTTCCGCTAACCCTGGCTGGGTTTGGAAGCCATAACATAAGTATAGGTACTTGAGATTCAAACCACAATTACAACAACATTCGTAAATAGTGGAAGTTAAAACCAGAGTATGTACGAGTGGGTATAACTTCGGTACACATATATTTAATTAACAATAATCTGTTTTGAAGCTTCCAGGATTGAAAATAGAACCGTCAGACGGCTTGTCACCTCTAGACAAAATGAAGATACGAAGTATATTTGGTCATGAATGCAAAAAACAAGAAATCGGCAAAATCTTGAACACTTGTGGACAGAATAACGATCTTGACAATAACAGATTTCCTGGAGATCTGCCTCTTACGGATGATACTGTTGCTCTTTGTGGCGTCCGGAACCGTAGTCGTATAGTAGTACCCGGCAATGATGTTGAGTCAGAAAATGATGAAAGCGGAAATGAAGGTGCCATAGTGGTACCCGGCAAAGATGTTGAGGTAAAAAGCGAAACAGAAGGTGGAAATGAAGGTGGACATGATGGTGCCATAGTGGTACCCGGCAATGATGTTGAGGTAAAAAGCGAAACTGAAGGTGGAAATGAAGGTGGACATGATGGTGCCATAGTGGTACCCGGCAATGATGTTGAGGTAAAAAGCGAAAATAAAGGTCGTCATGAAGTATTGATTCCTGGCGGAAGGAGTGATGTTGAGCCAGAAGATGATGCGAAAAATAAAAAAATCAAGCTTGCGGCAAATACGAATGAGGGGATTGCTCAGTCTAGCGACGAAGCAATAATCGTGGGTTACGATACCGATAGCAAAAAGGATATGGCAAACTCTATTGCGGAAAAAAAAACAAACAAAAAGCTACTCTCATCCAAACTTTCTGCTAAGGGAAGTGCCGGTTGGATAATGCCAGACGAGGAAGCCATAATTGTAGGTTACAATGCCGAAAGTGACAATAAGTTAAGACGACGACGTCGACAGTAGGCCCCAGAGCTTTGTCTTGCTCGCTCGAATATAGGTATTAGCTCTATATGCTGTTCTCTTCGTCTGCGTACGGACAATCTTGTGTAATTTGAATAAAATAAATTATCTCTTGTCAAAACGTATAGTTAATTTCGGAACTTCAGGGGCGCTACCCGGAAACGAAATTCGTTCGTGTATCTCCCTCTCTTTCGCTCGAACTACCAAGTGCGACAGAGATGGAGATACACGAAAGAAGTTCTTTTTCGTGTCGCACTTCTATCACAAGGCGGCGCGCGAGGTCTCTCGATTTTTCACGCACTGTACCCCTCTTTCTAAGTGTTCTAATAGGATAGTGCGAGAAAAATCGAGAGAGCTCGCGTGCCCTCTCGTGATAGCCGTGCTAACGATTAAATATGGCGCTGAAAACTCTCCATAGAAACTTGACAAACTTTCCATAGATTCCGAATTTAACGAACACCGCCACCATTGAATTGAGGCGCTTAACCGATAAAACCTTTCACAGACTGGCGCGGCCTGCGGTGGCGGTCAATAGTTTTGAGTTATTGACTGGCTATTTGACCTGTGTTGCTGGTTTACTTACTTGATATATTGTAGCATCGCGAAACGGGCCACTGCTTATATAGCTCACGTGGTCCTACGAACCGGATTTTGAAAGAAAATACATTAACGACTTCACCTTACAATTGAATATAGAAATAAACAAAAAAACAATTAATAAAAGGGCACTCAGCATGATGACGCGGGTTTAAGCCGCGGCGCTGTGGGGCTAGTACGCTAAGTTTTATTTCGGACATAAAACGCTCGCACATAAAACGCGTAGACTCAACCTAGTTTTAGAATCTGCCGATCTTGTTGTGCTTCCACTTCAACCGACCCACCACAATGTCAATGCACCTGATTCTTGGTTGGACCTTATTGTCACCTCTTCCGTAGCCCATGCCAGAAAATAGGCCAATTGTCAGCTCCAAGTTTTTCACACCATGATTTAATTTATTTAAGCTACAGGATTAAGCCTCCCAAGCCACAACGCACGTATATAGAGATACGTAGCTTCGCACGGATCGACTAAAGCAGGACGCGCGCAATGTGGACTGGACGGCTGTTCTCGCAGCGCCGACGTGTGCGCCGCAGCGTGGACGAGGCGGTCGCATCTCTCAATGCGACTATTTTAAAATTGTACAACACTCACGCTCCGTCTCGATCTGTTAGACCGAAGCGGCCTCCCGCGCCTTGGATTACCAGAGGGGTAAGTATGACCATGACAAGGTGACAAGGAGAGCTTTTAATAGGTTTAAGCGAGACCGGTGTGAAGAAAATTCGACTCATTATAAATTTGCAAGAAACCGTTGTAATCAGATGGTGAGAGCAGCCAAGCGCAAATATATATATACGTAAACGTTATGTCCTCCTCTACTAAAGCGACTTGGAAGTTTTTAAACTCTTTGGGCGTTGGTAAACCCCCAAAAAAACACTTCTTTTGCTTCTTTTTCCTTAAAATATATCAACTCTCACTTTGCCAAATCTTCCTCAGTTGACCCCCTTACCAAAGCCCAAACCACTTCTCTCATCAATGTTTTGCCCTGCCCTTCTGAAACACTCTTTTCTCTCACCTTTGCCGCCGAGGACGAGGAGTAAGTCGAATGAGTGAATGGACGAGGAGTAGGTCTATCAAGTCGAATGCTGTTGGTCATGATGAGGTTAGCAGGCTGATGGTTCTGTAAGCATCTTAGAATGTATTCTCCCAGTTATCAATCATATTGTTAACTTTTCATTGTCTACTGGGGTTTTCCCTTCTTTGTGGCGTAATGCCCATGTCCTCCCTCTGCCAAAAGTGTCTAGCCCCAGCTTACTAAAAGATTTTCGTCCCATTTCTATTCTGCCTTTCCTCTCTAAGGTCTTAGAAGCAGTGGTTCACAAACAGCTGTCACACCACATCCACTCTAACCACGTCCTCTCAGTATCAATCGGGCTTTCGCCCGGTCACAGTACAACAACGGCATTGCTTAATATCGTTGAAGATGTGAGTCAGGGTACGGAATCCTCTCAACTTACAGTATTAGTTTTGATAGATTTTTCCAACGCATTTAATGCAGTTAACCACGACCTCTTATTGGCTACACTTAACCACTTAAATATTTCGTCATCGGCGGCCAAGTGGTTTACCTCCTACCTTCATGATCGCCGTCAGAGGTTCGTGTCGATCGTTCCGTCTCTTATTGGTCTGATATTACTTCTGGTGTTCCACAGGGCGGTATTCTTTCTCCTTTGCTTTTTTCTGTATTTATAAATTCAATCACCTCCCACATTGTATGCTCTCACCATCTGTACGCGGACGATCTACAACTATACACCAGGGCAACTATACCAGCGGACTACATCGTGCTATTAAAAGTATTAATGATGACTTATGCCGCATTTCCGCTTGGTCGCGCAGTTTCAGTGTGGCTGTGAACCCAACCAAATGCCAGGCTATTGTGCTTGGGAGCCCCCCGTTTACTTTCTTCAGTTGACCTGACCCAGGCAACCCCAATTTTCTTTGAAGACGTCCCAATCCCGCTTTCGTCACAAGTGAGAAACCTGGGGCTAATTTTTGACGGTGGTCTGACGTGTGACCAACACATTAAGAGCCCTTTACCGATTTAAAAATTTCCTCCCAGTTAGCACCAAGACCCTCCTTGTTCAAGCTCTTGTCTTCCCAACCATCGACTATGCTAACGTGTGTTACTCCAATATCACTCAGGCTCTGCTAAGTAATCTTGATGGTCTTATGAATAACTGCATCCGATTTATTTTTGGACTTCGCAAGTATGACCATAATATATCCGTTTTTCGCCGTCGACTAAACTGGCTCCCCATTCGTGAACGCAAGTCATTACGAGTTCTATGCACACTGTATTCCCTTCTATTCGACCCTGCTGCGCCGGAATATCACAGGTCCAAATTTATTTTCGTTACTGCTCGACCCGGAGGCGTACTCCGCAGTTCCCGTAGCCTAAAGTTAAGTTGTCTGTTCTCCCCCACCGGTCCGGTTTTATGTCTGGTTCTTTTACCGTTCAGGCAATTCGACTTTGGAACGCTCTTCCGCTAACTATCCGTCAAGCACAAAGCAAATTGACTTACGAATGATGGGGTCTATACATGTCATGATTTGTCAGTCGCAATTTATCAGAAGCTGACTAATTACTACTTCTTATGACTTAATTAAGATTTCGATATGTTGTACTGAAAAAAAAAAGTTCGGTGAAATGAAAATTCGACGAAACAAAGCATTCGGTGAAACGTTTGTCGGTAAAATGAGGGGATCCCGTGATAAACATATCCACGCTACGCTCAGGCTTCCTTTGTAGAATCTTTCGCTTCACTCAGGATTCAATATAATGTATGACCGTTGTGGTTGTTACAATGTATGATCGCCATTTTAACTGCCAATTTCATTTTATTAGAACTGATACAAATAAAACGCTATATTATTATGGGCAAAATATATTGTCTATTTACAATTTTAAAACAAATAAAATGCTGGTATGAACCTTTCTTAGAAATAAACCTGAGTACTGATCTGGACACATACGATACATAAACAAACCATTGTACGGAATGATATTTGATAAAACAAGCAAAATAAACACCATTCACTATTAATAAAACAATTTGGCATTTTTTTACTAATTTAAATATAATCCCCGGCACGGCACTTAAGAAGATGGCTTTTGAGTAGAGTCGCTAGTGCGCATATACGGATAGCATACGCGTATGTTGCTATGGATGCTGTTATCACACCAGAGAAACGACTACTGTGCAAAGGCAACAGCGAATCGCGACAGTCGTTCCGCTCGTGTTTCTCCCTCTGTCCCTCCAATATACAAGTGCAATAGAAGACATAGAAGTCCCCATTTCGCGGTAGCCGGCCAGGTCCTACTTACGTGCCAAGGATTAAATAGATACATGTTCTAATTTCCTTTTCCGTGGCCGCATTGCGACGGGCATGTATAGTTAAGACTATTTAATCAGAATCAGCCGACTTTTGATAAAGCTTGCCATTGGAATCGGAATCTTCTGCCTTCGGCAATAGAGTTGCTAATTAAATTGACTACTTTGAAGCAATTCGGCCTACTCATAATCTCCAGTATACGTGTTTTTATCACGTTTTTCTCTCGTAAGCATATAATAATATTCCAACTACTCAAGATGGCTTCTATATTCCACATCGCATTTCGGCTGAAGGAATGCATTCAAAACTTGGAGTCTACAATCAGTGAAACGCGATAGATGATGTAGCAGCAATTTAGAAAAATAAAACATCGACTTTTGACGAAAATACGGAGAAACGAATTAATTTTATCTTCCAGAGGAACAATGCTAAAAAAATGGGTTAATTATGAGTTCTGTGTAGACTGCATCCTTTTCTTTCGACTATGTAACTTTTTCTGCTGGAATCGTTATTGCTTTAGCCGTGGTCACAGCACTCGCAGCACAATACTAAATCAAATATTCATTGGGGTCAATCTTACACAGATCAACCTCTTAGTTAGTCTTAGTCCCAAACTAAGCAAAGCTTGTACTATGGGTACTAGCCCACGACATAGTTACATACATAAATAAATAATTAATTACATAGAAAACATCCGTGACACAGGAACAAATATTCATGCTCATCACACAAACAAATGCCCTTACCGGGATTCGAACCCAGGACCTCCGGCTTCGTAGGCAGGGTCACTACCAACTAGGCTACAGCGGTCGTCAAATAGGAATGTCGCAGCTAAATTATTGAAATTGAATTATACGTAAAGGCGCTGGGATCTGCGTTTAAATATCCTGAATAATCAATGTTTAAAATAATAATAAAAGGTATTTTTAGCATGATGCAGGGACTATTAAAATCAATGGTGCGTTTTCTAGCGATTCTACTGTGTTAAGGTTAAGCATTCGTGTAACTATTTATATGCATTTTAAAAGTTTCATTGTGTGCATTCCCTCATAAACCTTAGATACGAATAGAGGCATGACCTTCATCCATCTGTAGATGAAAAGTATTTGATATCGAATTTAGCACATTGTAATTGTGTTGATGCTTATGGGTTGGCTAAAAAAGGTGAAGTTCGTGCTTATATTTGTATCTCCTACTACATGTTTTCAGTATGGCAGCCGCTTACAAATAAAATTCCCAAAAACAGGTTAAGTATATAGTTGTTTATAATAATAAACGATCAAAATTAGAACTATTATAATACAACAATTTCAATCCATGTGTTCCAATGGGTTCCCCTCTTGTTTTAATTTAAAAAAATGGAATCGCCATTCTGCACTTAAACTGTACTTTCAACATAGTTGTTACAGTTTTATAACTCGTAAAGACTCATTGAATTTCGTTCAATATACAGATATATAGGCATGGCAGGGCTTGAGTATTACTAAAGCAACTTGGACAAGCCAAAGTTAAACAAAATACTAATATTAATTTGGCATTGTCAGTACCCTCGCCAATGGCTCATAATGATATGTAAATATAATATGAAGCGAGTGACACAAAAAAAAGTGGAAAATGCTTAAAACTTAGGAACATAAAATATGTTTCAACCAGGGAATAGTTTAGTAAAATAAAATGAGTAGCATTATATTTATTATTGCTTTAAGATAGCCGTCTCTTCCACATATGTTTAATAGCCCAGTCAATTCATTGTACCAAAACGCACCGTTTACTTAAATAACCATAATAATACGAAATTTTCCTCAATTGTATACAATTTCCTTTAAAATATCCTTATTCATTCCGATATGGCCCAATCACAGTTCACGGTTTAGCCCAGTACATACGAACAGTACAATTTGATTAATCAGTCGCTGCGGGTTTTCCCGAATGTCGCTTTAAGCATGCAAATTGACGTCATATGCCTATATATGAACAAACACATTCAATAAATAACATATCAGGAAATTGATAGCGAGCTTTACGTTACTTCAATTATAATTATAGTAAGGAGGTACGGATGATCCTATAATAATCAGGACAAGCTATGGTAATAATAATACTAAGGCCGAGCGAGATGGTAGCATGCAAATGTCATAAAGTATGACAGAAATGGAAATATGTCATGGTTCCACTTTTTTTGTTTACCACTACTGATTTAGTATGAGGTTGCGGCGAATTTATAAACCATTTCCCGCCCAAGTTGTTTATGTTAAGCCATCAGCAATAAAAATGGAAAAAAAAAGATTTTTCAAAAAATCCAACTGATATTTTAAAATTTTATAGCGTATGTCACTCCCACGATTAAGAGGAATCCAACGACATCTGATATGTCGAAATCCGTCAAACGGTTTAGGCTGCAGGGCGTGCCAAATAATATGCCACATACCTACATACGCTCGAAAAACATAACCCTCCTCTCCCTCGGGCAGTCGGTTAAAAATGAGTTTTTAATTTAGCTGCATACGAGCGTTTCCGTCCCTCAGTGTCGCAACACGTATAGCTTGTCCTGAGTATAGACCATGGACTGACATACTTTCAAATATTTTCCACTAAATATATGTTTTTTTATGATTAGCTAAACTTTAGTATAACTTATAGGCCAAAAGTTATGTACAAAATTGTATTCCATCTTCTAAACAAGCTTTTCATTGAAATGTGACCGAGCCATGAAAAAAATCATGTGATGAAACCGAACTATGCCTGCCCTCAAATAATAATTAAATTAATGGTATACATTTATATATTCTATGCAACATTTCCATATCATACATGACACTCCACCACATAAAGATAATTGGAGTGCAAACAAACATTACCTATGCATTCATAATAGCCTAATGTAATTTTTGGAGTCAATAATTCCATATACATAGATGCTCTCCGTGCAAGATTGGTCAACCCAGCGTACAAAGAGCCACATATCAACAATGTCATACAGCACCTGTGTTGACCCCATTTATGGACGGTCGTGTCGCGCAGCGCGACGCGTGTATGAGAACCCACATGTTAGAACATAGATGAAGCTCCTATACTCCGCCGTATACTTGTGTCAACGCGTGTGACGCCCAGCGCAACGCCACGCTCCTCCATTAACGAGGTCTAATGCTATTAACCTTTTTGACAGCCGTCGGCTGTGGCCGACAACTGAAAGTCGTGCCATTGACGCCACGACGGCCACGGACGACGATAATTTTGATACTCGCTCGTAACTTCTAATTTATCGCTGGCGTCAGGTAGGCAGCGTTTTGTTTTGCACCCTGGCTGTCTAAAGGTTAATCACCTTTCTTAGTGTCCGACAGACTTGATTGGAGTCACGCAGAAAAGTCAGCTAAGTTTGTCTATGGTAAAATTTGAAGACGCACTACTGTTCCTTGGTTAAGGTGTGTGGTACTAAGTTGCAAAAACAACTATTAAACCTTTAAAATTGTTGTTTTCAGGTGGCTAAAGTTACATAACATATGCAAATGTAAATATGTGGCAATGAAGTGTCTAAAAATTATTCTATTGTGCTGTCTGCAGGCCGTAATGATCCCCATGAGAATGGTATTAAAACTGAATTGCGACAAAATTTCAAACAGAGATCAACATTTATATAATAGGCATTACAAAATGCTTTATCTAAATTAGTATTTACCCTTCATGTCAAAATCCTGTCCAATCCCGATTACTAGAAAACAGGTACGTCCTTCAATTGCCGAAACCAGAAGGCCAATCGTGGTCACAGTTCTCACGTGAAACGACAAGTAAGAAGTATTTATGTCTTATCCCTGTGACTGTCACGCGATAAATACAACCATCACCCTCAGGCTTGGAACGTACCATTTTGTTTCACCAGCGATTGGTCAGGTCAGGTCGACAAAACTGTATTTCCAAATAGGAAAATATTCTCTGACACTAATGAAACACTTGTATAACAGTCCGAGGTACCGGCTGGGGTTGTGCAAGTCCCACAGTATTTGAGCATAGTAAAGTGTCCAGCACTGTGCCCCATTTTCACTAGCAACACTTCTTCCTGTTTTTGCTGCGACTATTCTTCAGGTTGACTGTGTCGTTGGAGGTGACGTTTTGTCTCTCCTTCATTTCCAACTTTGATTTTAGTACCTGGAATCAGATGAGGTGGACTTAGGAAAATATTTAAATACTGCTGTCCTAAGACAAATGGCGTTATCACAAAATTATATGGCATTGTAAGTTATGTCATTTGACGTAGATTTTTAATTACATGTTTAATTGAAATTTCATTTTGGGAGCGATATTTGGCTGATGAGGGCAGTATAATCCAAAGAAGACTACCAACAATACAACTAACCACCAACGCTACTTGTAGTTGAGTAACATACATAGAAGCATCTAAAGATCCAAAAAAGTTTGGATGTCTCAATCAGATAAAAACAGCTAACGGAAATCGTTTTATAACATGGATGCCCCCAGGATGAAGGAACCGAAGATGAAGTCGCGGGCAAATACTAGTAGTACAAGGCAATTAAGGCGGTTCTCGCGTGCTTTGAAACGCCGTTCTGACTAGATTAAGAAACAATAAAGGCCGAGCCACACCGACTGCGTGTGCAGCACGTCTGCGTGTGCAGCACGTCTGCGTGTGCAGCACGTCTGCGTGTGCAGCACGTACACTGCTGCGTTGTAATGTATGAATCCTCATACGACATGACACACGGGACGCGTCTGCGTGCACGTCTACGCATCATACATTACAACGCAGTGGTGTACGTGCTGCACACGCAGTCGGTGTGCCTCGGCCTTTAAGTCTGATTTTCAGATATATTATTCTTGACTATATCATTGTTCATCTGATTTTATCGATACACGATTGCTTAAAATTTCCTCGATAGAAAAATATTCCAAAGTTGGGTCTGTATTTTCCTTCTTTTACTCAGCCTACTCAAACGATACATTATTTTACGACACAAGCAAGATAATACTATAGTATTTTATCTCGTCTAAAATCTCACTTTATGAAATTCCCGAAGAGTGTTACATCTCTTTTTCTCGTGGGTGGAAGGCATCAGCGTGTCTCTGTCTAGGGTGCGTGTACGACTCAAATAAAGGCATCCCTTTAATGCAGAAGCGCTCAGCCGCTTCCACGCCGCTTCCGTAAAACTTTGTCAATTACAATGTCTAGTCTGCTTCATGCAGTAAACACATTTTTTTTGCTCGCACGCTGCGTGGCTCGCGCCCTTAGGCACGTACCTAGTTTGCCTCTAAGAATAATCCGCCTCTGGTCGCATTAGGCCACCCCGCATACGCCATTGGCGACCGCAGCGTTACTAAGGTTTTGGTAGTCCTGGCAACCAAAGGCAGAGCCCTATGCCCAGCCGTGTGACAGCCTCATAGGTTAGGAAAAAGAGGGAACACCAGCCGGTACTCAGGAGTGACGGGCTTAAATAAAAGGCCATTTGCGTGAGCTTACCATTTTAGTGATAGTGAGGAACATCTCCTCGACATTGATGTTCTCTTTTGCACTAGTCTCGAACAGGGGTATATTCATCTGGCTAGCGAACCGCTGCGCGTCCTCCGTCACCACGACCTTCCGCGACGGACAATCATTCTTGTTGCCAACTGTAACGAATACGGAATATCATTATCAATTAAAAAAGCCATACTTATTTTAACAATCATGTTTATAATACTATTAGCTTCCGCCCGCGACTCCTTCCGAGTGGAACTCGTTTATACCGCAGCTCCGTACAAACTTTTACCCCCCCCCCCCCCATTTCACCCCCTTAGGGGATGATTTTGGGAAAAAAAACTATCCTTTATCACTTTCCACCCCTCCACTATCTCCACTTAAAAAATCACGTCAATTCGTCGCTCCGTTTTGCCGTGAAAGACGGACAAACAAACACACACACACATACACTATCCCATTTATAATTTAGCCTAGTGGGTAGCACTACATTGCCTACGAAGCTGGACATCCCGGGTTCGAATTCTGGTAAGGGTAAGTTATTTGTGTGTTGAGCACGAATATTTGATCATGAGACATGGATTTTTTTTACGTATTTACGTACCTATGTACCTATTTATCTGTATAAGTATATTTATCGTCGCCATTGAAGTTGGATCTTCCTTAAGTTTTTTAAAGTGGCTATATACATAATATAGAATTTGTTTGGCTTGACGATCCAATAACTTTGCCTATCGGCGGACTCATCGTTGCGTAGCAATCTCGTGTGCGTTTTGTTAAGAGCGGCTGTGGTCATGTACACATGTTACCGCCAACCGCGACGGCGACGGCGGGCGACTGACGCTCCTGACTGACAGCCCGCCACCCGCACACTTCATACCACCCCCACTGTCCTTCGTCCCATGTCCCCTGTGAACCATGGGAGTGTCACGAACGAATTTGCCAAGCTATAACTACCCAGAAGATCAGTCAAGCAAAATTGGTTGAAGTTTGAGTGACCCTTCCATACCTTTTGTAAGGTGATTAGATCTCGCTTATACGTGTTCACATTGACTTTAATTTACTAGTCTCTGCCATTATATCTACACTGATGACGTAATGCCTAACGACCCCTTTACCATGGTCTGTTGGGTTTTATTTTCGGTCAGTAAACGAAAGTAGTTCACTTTTAATGGTTTACGGTATAATTAAACAGAGATCTCCACGCATATTTGTAAGATGTTAATGTGTGTTGTAATAGTTTATTATGTATTTATACCTTTGTAGTTACAATTTTAGTGCAGAACTGGCACTGAATCTAAATTTCAGTTTACATAATAATAAATGTTTGCTTTGTAGTCCACTTTACAATCTTTTTTGTTCTGTCATTTACAATTAACATTTTCTTGTAGGTTTCCTTACTGCACTCATAAAAACCGGCCAAGTGCGAGTCGGCCTCGCGCACGAAGGTTTCCGTCCCATTATCTATAAAAACGGCAAAATAATCGCGCTTGTTGTATGGGAGCTCCGCTAAATATTTAATTTATTCTGTTTTCTAGTATATATGTTGTTATATAGCGGCAACATAAATACATCATCTGTGAAAATTTTAACTGTCTAACCATCACGGTTCATGAGATACATCCTGGTGACAGACGGACAGACAGACAGACAGACGGACGGACGGACAGCGGAGTCTTAGTAATAGGGTCCCGTTATACCCTTTGCGTACGGAACCCTAAAAACCAATGGTGTAATATAATTAACAAACTTGCTCTAAAAAATTCACGAGAATCGGTTGAGGAATGCGACCTGTAGAGTAGAACAGTCTGACAGCGGGGCAGACACCGGATCCCGGACATACGAACGATTTTCGGCCCAAGCTAAAACATAATGTACGATTCCCGTCGAACGGGCCGGCCCGGGTCGCCTGGCGCCGCATCGCAACGGATGCGCTAGCACCCGGCGGCAGCCGACCGCGTTTTAATAGAGTGCAGTAGGCAAAAGCCGGACGGAGCCGGTCAGATGCGAGGACAGCCGACCGCAGCCGTCCACGTCCGCGTGGAGCCGACCGGCCACAAGTACATTCAAATATGAAATGTAACGTCTATATTAAAGCTTCAAATTCCTTTGGCAACTTGTAAAAAGCGCGCGGTCGAACTCCGGCCCGGCCCGGTCGGCGAGAATCGTAGGTACATAAAGCTTCGTTCGCTTCACTTGCTCCTTCGATTATATCACTCTCACTAAAACACCTCATCTCAATTGTTCAAATACGTCAATCTGTACTACCATCCTGAGGTAATTAGCTAAAAAGGAAGCAAAGTTCGAACCGAAACCCGACATTCTTTGCATATCATTTATAATGGTGTCTACAACATCAACATCTTTAAATAAATCAGTTCTCGGAGCCATAATCAGCGCACGCCATTAACATAATAATTTGCATGACTTATTCCATTATCAATTGGAATTTCAACTCCGTAATTTTGCTTTGCCCCCAGTTAGAGATAAGAATTCTTATTTATAGTTTTTAGGATGCAGAAATGATAAGACTGTATAATTGTATCCATGAACAATACTAAGCTGATAATGTAGGCACAGTACAGTCTGGTGATATTATGTCACATTAACAGAACAATGCACACTGATGTTTTTTACTGTATGAAAACCTGAAGTTGTAAGCTCTAGATAAGCCATTCTCTACCTTTTTTCTACGAGGGTCGCAAATACATTTTGGTTAATGAGCCTCGGGCCACAAGGTAAATATGTGGTTACTAGGATTGCATGGTTGAGTATAGCTGCTATAGATCATTATAATGAAAAGTCCTATGGCTATAGGCGGTGGGAAGAAGATGGGGACTGAGACCCGAAATGATCTATTGGATCTACAGGGCAATCATTCTACCCAGAGTACTATACGGAGCCGTGGTTTGGTGGCATAGGGCTCGTATAAAAGAATATGAAAAAGAACTAACCAAGGTGCAGAGACTAGCGTGTCTGATGGTGACGGGGGCTATGAGAACGACCCCGACTCAGGCCATGGAAATACTGCTAGGCATGAAGACAATGCGAATTGAAGTGGAGAAAAGGGCCATGGAACAGTGGTACAGGATGAAAGCATGCAAAGAATGGAGAGGAAGCTGTGTGGATAAAAGGCACGCGCTGATACAGGAGGAGGCGCTATCGAAGCTACAAATGCTGATAGCCAATAACGACCTCATAAAGAGGCAGGAGATATTCGATAAAAAGTATAAAATACATATAGGAGAAAGAGACAACTGGAAGGTAGACGTTGAACACCCAATGACGATCTGCTTCACAGATGGATCAAGAAGGAAATCAACCAAGCTAGCGGGAGCGGGCATAGTCATACCCAAACTGCATGAGAAAGTATCTATCCCACTAGGGAGGTACGCCAGCGTTTTCCAGGCAGAGGTGTGCGCAATAATGAGGTGCGCACAGATTATAAAGGAGACAACGCAGCAGACTGGAAGGGTAGTGATCTATACGGACAGCCAGGCAGCACTGAAGGCACTAGGAAAGGCAACGGTAACATCCGCCTTGGTAAGAGAATGTAAGAAGGAGCTTAATAAGATAGGAGCATACCCAGGTGTGACAGTGGCATGGGTGCCGGGACATCAGGGGATAGCGGGTAACGAGAGCGCGGATGAACTGGCGAGAGAGGGATCGGGCAGGGAATTTATAGGCCCGGAGCCGGTCCTTCCCTTCTCGGCTCAAGTCACAAAAGGGGTCATAGAAAGGCTAAAAGAACAAGAAGGGGAGAGAGAATGGAGGGAAGCAACTGGATGTAGACAGGCAAAGATGATGATAGGAGGTATGGATCACAGGAGAACCAGGTATCTGCTAAAACTGGGTAAGAATAATCTGAGGTTGCTGACAGGTATCATAACTGGTCACAATACTCTGAATAGACATCTGAAGGTAATAGGTATAAGCAGCGACGCTTCCTGCCCACACTGTGGGGAGGAAGAAACTAGTAAGCATGTATTAGCAGAATGCATCATGTACGCGGCACCGCGGTATGATACATTCGGTAAAGATGTGTTAGAGGAGAGGGAATTGAGGGATGTCAGCCTTAAAGATGTCCTTCTGTTCTGCAGGAAAACGAGAAGAATGGAAGAGGTTGTAGTGGGAACGCCGCCGGGACAGTAACCTGAGGCTCCAAACCAAGGGAATGGGGCTGAATGAACGCAAAAACCGATCGACAGCCCGCCTGTTTCCGGCCAGGCGTCCCTTCACAACATCACATCATGAAAAGTCCTAATAAATATAAATGGACTCTGTACTGAACAGAATGCTTTCCATAACTTCCAGTAGTGTCCGCTCGCGACTTCGTCTGTGTGGACCCAGACAGACAGAAAACACATAAAAGTATCCTATATTTTAATCCAGGCTACAAACTATCTTCGTGCAAGATTTCATCCAAATTGGTTGAGCCGTTTAAGCGTGATTGATTAACAAACCTCCAAACATCAAAATTTTCGCATTATAATATTAGTTATATTAGTAGTAGATTTCCTGGAGCTATTACATGAGTCACTTTAGAAAAACACAAATTACCAATATCGTATCCTACTATTATATGAGCAATATTTGCATATAGGTATATATATTTTGCAATCACATTCTCGGAAACGCCTCTAACGCAGATTTTCTCTATTTGGTTTACTCATTACGTTTTTATTATTAAAATTGACGAACATGGTAGAAATTCTTGTAATCTTGACATTTTATGCAAATTTATATTGTAATTTTTATCTTGGAATAAATAAAAAATCGAATCTAATCTAATCCAGGGACTACATAATTTTCTCAATCATCAGATTTCAGTACAGATTATTGAGAAAATACCTACATTTTTAAACAAATGTTTAGTAGACAAAAATATTTATTAAACATTTGAATGGTTAAAAAGGTCGACACCCTTTAATGATAAATAAATAAATAATAATAAATAATAAATAAATAAATATAAGGGGACAATCTTACACAAATCGACCTAGTCCCATTGTAAGCTCAGTAAGGCTTGTGTTATGGGTACTAGACGACGATATATATAATACATATAAATACTTAAATACATAGAAAACATCCATGACTCCGAAACAAATATTCATGCTCATCACACAAATATTTGCCCTTACCGGGATTCGAACCCAGGACCTCAAGCTTCGTAGGCAGCGTCACTACCCACTAGGCTAACCGGTCGTCATGACCGGATTCAATCCCGGAGTCAATGATGGATTCACAAAATTTATTACACATAGTCAAACTGCAGCAAACATAACTTATATTTTGTAAACATCTTGATTTTACAGTAAAGCAGTACACCAAATCATGCATGCCTACTAATATTATATATACAAATATTTGTTACTCAATCATACTTAAACGGCTGATGAAGATGGTTTAAAGCCTAGATTCAAATATAGCAGTTTTTATCATAGGTACACACAGACAAAGTTGCGGGTGGAACCTAGTGTTTCCATAAAGGGTGACAGAATCATCCAAATTCATTTTAGCTGTCTTTGTCATTGCTCATTGGCCATCACAAAGCCCTCCATTTGACTATAACCAGACCTGGTCTAGTAATGTGATATATTTTAGGCCGCGGTTATAATTTCAATACATTTGGCCCGTAAAACATGACAATACAACACATCATGCTAGTTGGGCTGTTGCTATGGTAAATTGGTAAAAATCTATAAATCCATCTCCCCATCTGCTGTATTTGGTCTTTAACTTTTTTCCATCTCTTATTAGATTTAGAGAAATTAGCCTTTAAACTCGTATACATAAGAGCCACACTAAGCATGTGCTGATGATGATGATGACTAAGCATTATTACCAAAAATACCATCAATAATTACACCAAAGGAAATGCAAACATATAACTACCATTTTGTTTAACTATTCCTGCCAAAGGTCAGATTTGTTGTGTTTTCACATGAGATAAAAGATTTATTGACCTATGACTATTGTGTATTGCCAGTGAGTCACCAGTGTACCAGTGCTACTGGCATGGGAAGCAAGTAATTAGATTACTAACACACAAGCATAACTCAATGATGTATCATTTTGTGAAATATTCATAATAGAAAATGTTTGCTTGTCACTGTATTTGGATATTTCTAAACATGATTTTGTTGGGTTTGAGAACAAATGTTATTTACATGTTTGATTGTAAGATATACTTATTTAATTTGACAGATATCGTAGTCACAGTGTCCATAGGCTCCATGTAATTAATTTTATAACTTATTTATTTAATCATATGACCTTTACCTTTCATTGAAAAATCCATTATACTCTGTTAAAGAGTATATGAATCTTGACTTGACATGTTAAATTATTATTATTACCTATTTAAATTTGTATAAATATGATTTGACATTAAATGTATTGTGTTCCGATGCACTAAATATTGTAAAAAAAATTAAAAAATTGATGATACCTAGAGGATGATATATTTATTGTTTTCTTTTGCCTTGGATTTATTTTTTCTATTTTCTTGTTACTGTGTTATGTTGTGTTCTTATATTTGTTGACATTATCCTAATATTATATCTTAATTTTTCTCTGTTTTTGATGATCATGATAAAATTTCTTATTTTTTTGACATTTGTATGCAAATCTGTAATGTAATTTTTTATCATGAAATAAATCTAATCTATGGAAATCACTTACTGAACTAACATAATTATTATCAACCAAGTCACAACTGCTTTCAATAATAATATATGATGGATGCAAATAAAATGTTATAAAGAAAAACATGTAACAAAGGTTAGTTTCAGATTTCATGACTGCAGATAATCAAAAGGGTATTCTTAGACTAACCCATTGTAAATCTTTCAATTTTCATATAGGACTATCAAGTTGGAACCTCATGGCTGCTCATTTTAATGAGAAATAAAAGATTTAGGGGGCGGAACACGAAAGCTCTATAACAGGGCTGCCCCAAGCTTGATAGAAAAGATTTTGTGGACTCAGAAAAGGATGAAAAACAGTTTGTAATTACTTACCTAATACTTTGTTCACTACATCACAATTCTGTTCAATCTCGTGCAGCCACCGCTTCACGTTCGCGAAGGACTCTCCGTTGGTGACATCGTACACGACGATGACGCCGTGAGTCCCTCGGTAGTACGTGCTGGTTATCGTCCTGAACCGCTCCTGCCCTGCCGTGTCCCATATCTGCAGCTTGACTCGCTCCCCGTTAAGTTCCAGGGTTCTTATTTTGAAATCGACGCCTATCGTCGTAATGTAACTACCGGAAAATGTGTTGTCGGCGAACCGCAGGAGCAGACAGCTCTTACCCACACCTGCAACACATCATCATCATTCCAAAGAGCCTTATATTACCACAAAATCACACGGAAAATCGGTTACTGACGAGGCCTCGCCCACTCACCACTGTCACCGATAATCAGCAGTTTAAAAAGATGATCAAACTCGCGCGCCATTGTTCGGGTTTACTGCCGACAACTCTCTAATTGGTCATGTGTTCACTAATGACGTTAAAAAACGATTTAACACAACTTGAACTGTGAAAATATTAATAAAACGCATGCCGTAGAACGTTACGTTTGCGTCACTTTACAATACGTCCGCCATTATTATCTTTTTTAATTTCAATGCCATTGCCACTATGCAAAATTATGTGACATTACAGTTTTTATGGCAGCACTGTTATATTAAGTATGTTATACACCAACACAGTTGCACCGTCTTCTTCTACTGTCCGTGATTAGATATTAAAGATTTTGTTTTATGTTGTTAGAATTAGCTAGGTTCATTGGCCGTGCGTACGTGGCTTAATATGTATGAGGCTAAACTTATTTGTAACTTAAGGCGCCGTAGGTTCATGGTCTTCTCTCCCTCTCACTGAGCATAAGCGTGAGCGAGATGGAAGTGCGTGCTCGGAAGCGCGAAAATCATGTTTTTTGATTTTAATTTGTTGGCCGTTTAAATAAATAAAAAAGTAAACACTGATTTCCCTCAAACATGATATTGCCGATTTTTAGAAGCCATTTTAATATTTTTAGCTTTTGTTCGTAATTTGTAACAAATATTATAAGTGTATTTTAGACCCTTTTAGACCTATGTTCGTGATTTTTTTCTATCGAGCGAAAAATGCTTAATCGTGTTTCTAAACACTGATTTCCCTGCAGAAAAGCCTCAAGATTACTATTCGTATTTTTTTTAAACCATATTATTATAAACAGACGCATTATATTGTTTCAAAAACACTGTTCGCTTAACTTCGCTGAACCTACGGCGCCTTAAATATCTACAATTCATGTCAAAAAAAGGCAAATAAAATAATAGAGGAAGCTGTCAACTGGCGCTAGCGTAGCGTGAAATAACATGGGTGTGAAAGAGATACAGCATGGTTATTTATGTCAAATGTTTACGATTTCGTTTCGTCAAGGGGGTGAGTAATCAAGCTGTCAGATTATCAGAATTTTACAGATAAAAGTTTTGCTTTAACTTAGGTGTGGTACTCAGCCATTTACGGTGAAAATACAGCAATGTCGGCTACTCTGAAACCGTACCTAACGGCCGTGCGCCACACGCTAAATGCTGCGATGTGTTTAGAGCATTTCTCTTCGCAAGTCGTGGAGCGGTACAACAAGCCCGAGGTCGAGGTTAAAACGAGTAAAGAACTCCTGTTGAACCCCGTCGTGGTATCTCGTAATGCCAACGAGAAAGTGCTTATAGAGTCCTCCATAAACTCTATCAGAGTGAGTATTATGATCAAGCAGGCGGACGAAATCGAGAAAATTTTATGTAAAAAGTTCATGCGTTTTATGATGATGCGAGCAGAGAACTTTATCGTCTTGAGGCGGAAACCCGTCGACGGATACAACATCAGCTTCCTGATCACGAATTTCCACACGGAGCAGATGTTTAAGCATAAACTAGTCGACTTCGTTATATACTTCATGGAGGAAATTGATAAGGAAATCAGTGAAATGAAATTGGCCGTTAACGCTCGCGCGCGTATTTGTTCAGAGGAGTTCCTGAAGCGATTCTAAGTGGCATTTAATGGTATTAGAGACTATAATGAGGCTGCCGCAGCCCCAAGCTTAGTTCCCACCCGTACCTCTAGTTAAGCTCAATGTGGGTGAGGCATATAGCCTTATTGTGGTGCACTTGGTACTTGAGAATTAGTGACTGATGTGATTCTTAATCTATACTCGTTTTTATTCCACATGACAAGTTAAACTCTGTGGGTGAATTTAAGGGATTGTATGTCCCACTAATCTGCATCCATGTATCTTCCATTCTCTCTTTTGCATGGGTTAAAAAGAGAGATACTGTGGACTCCAAATATTTCACTGTACATTTTGGTGATCCATATTTTAGATAGTCATTTTAATTTTTTCCTAAGTGAGCATTGATCTTGTTATAAACAAGCTATTTATTTTTATATACTACAATTGATTTAAATTGTATATTGGGGCTTCTAAACGGGCCACATATTCCTGCAATTTCTGGTCGCCAACTATTGCTGTCTTACCTTGACTTTGTGAGCTAGAACAAGATGCACATACTAGCCGGCAACACATTGCCGTAAAAATGTTGCCCGTTTAGAAGCCCCATATGGGTCATACAGAGTTTAGGTCTGCATCTTTCATGTGAACATTGCCAACATGGCTGATAAGCCTAACTTTAGGTTGCACTATTTATACACATAAACAAGGTCTCTTATATTATTTTATGCAATAACATTTCAATAACCCTCCTCTCCTTTGGGCAGTCGGGTAAGCATGTCAGGCCCTAACTGGAAACGGAAAGGTGAATTTGCCTTTTTAGATCATGATCCAAATTCTTAAAAAAATTGCAAAACAACAAACTTTATAGCCATAATGATCAGTATTGTAACATAGAACAAGAGTTATGTGCCCAGTAGTGATACATCCAGTTTGGTACCTATTACAAGATTTCTATTGTTTCATACCATAATTGGCAATAAGGATAACTTAGTGATGGTTACTGCAGTTCTATTTATTTTCAAGCCAGTTATATCAATATGTATACTGAAATACTGATACATATTATTTTATTTTTAATGATGGACTGAATTCAAATTAACTTGATCTCTTCATGTCAAAGTGCTCCCACAGAGTTTTGCTGCATTTTTACCTCCTTGTTTATAAAAGTTCATGTCTCTTGTTAGTTACCTATTCAAGTCTCATGAAGACACAAATGTTACAACTAGTAATTTTCACAAACACCCTAAATGCTGCATGTGGCACAATACATAGCAATGACTAAAATTAGTGGTTATTTCTCTTTGGCAATGACAAGCAATGTCTATTTGTTATGAGTAAAATGTAAAAGTGGCAGGAGGTGAAGAAATATATACAATAATATAGGTTTAACTGGTCTCTATCCATAATGGCATTTAATTTATACCTGTATATAAAAACTTCAGTAAATTGCTTTTCCAAAATATGTGATGTTACTCATTCCTAACTTAAGGCATTTTATTGTGGGATTTTAATTATATTACTTAAGTATTTCTTCCAGTCTTTTATTAAAAAATCTACAGGTTCATAGACTTTATGAAAAAACACAAAATATGGAAAGTTTTCAGATAACTTGCATGCCACTTCAGGGTGTTCTTTTGTTGAAAATAGAAGCAGATCAATTAGTATAAGTAATTAATAATTATAGATTTTTAACATTCACAAAAGTAGCCAATTTGTAATAAAATATTTTGAAGAGAGCAATAAAATAATGAATTTTTAGTATAATTTTTCGATGCTAAGTTTTATTATTTAAAAATATAGTACTACTTTATATGTTGATATTTAGTTTTGTTATCATTATTTGTAACATATGGTCAGAAAGCTAGCATAAGTTTCATTACATTAAATAGTTTTATCATGTATTACATTAATTGTCATGTAAATCAATAAAATAAGTTAAATGTCTTTATAGTGTTTTTTTTCTTATTTACGATTGATATTTTCCTGGTTAAATTGGATAAATTCGTTTGTAACATTGTTCACAACAGGATATACATATAGGATATGTATGTAATATTTATATCTGCGTTATTAAGTAACTCCAAAGGAGTTGGATTTGAAACAGGGAAAAGCAACTATTGTGTTAAGGCAGTTATTACTCGTACTTGTGATTATTTGAGTTGACTGACATTCAAAAGACAACTACCATTTAAGGTAGAAAATTCTAAAGAGTTTTGTAAAAAATCTGACACATTAAATAATCTCGACCGACAACCATGCAGTTGCAGTTACTAGTACAGTCAGCATCATATAGTTAGTAGCAGTTAAGAGTCCGCAATAAGCTCGATTCTCCATACAAACGTAGTCACGCTCTCATTTTAAAACTAAGTATTGGATTGTAACGAAACTTTGCATGTACAATGACATGAGGTTATATCCAGTTCTGTAATTAGTTTATGTAGCCTCAGTCGGATACCATACTAAAAAAAATACAGTGAATTTAAGTTTTTCATACAAAACTTGTTTTTGCTGTATTTCGTTTGTTTTATAAACTGGAACCTAATAAACTAATTACAGACATTGATATACCTCATGTCATTGTATATTGATTGTATATGCAAAGTTTCGTCACAATCCAACAAGTAGTTTTAAAATGAGAACGGAACTCCGTTTGTATGGGAAGGTGAAATTCGGCCGAGCTTACCGCGGACTCGTGCACCACGTCGTGCTTCATTAATCCTTCAAACCTCAAAAGCCTGGCCCCTCGAGCTCCAGACTCTCCAATCGCGCGTAACTTTCCCCCATCTACAATACAATATTGTATGTAGTAGTGGAGGAAGGTAAGTAAGAATATTGGTCTATTGTACACTACACCACACCAGGCGCAGGACACTCCGCGATTTACGTTCATCGCTACAAGTACTCATGCCGGTGCCCCAACGTTGGGTAACCAGCATGTAGCGATGAACGTCGACGACGTCAGAGGGCCTTAAATCTTAATGTTTTGGCTGAGAAAAAAGCGCCTTTTGTTAAGATCAAAGGAGTGTCCCTTCTGTACTTGTACTATTATCTATTCTGTGACTACACTTCAAAAAAACCTTGTTTCTACTTCCGGTAGATGTTAATTATTAGATGGTACCTCACCTCACCTCATTTAAAGTAGGACATTGTGCCACCTCATTTTTAGAAACGAGGTGCCCATACAAACTCATTTTAATTTCATGTCCTACTCAACACTATGACTCTCCAAGGTGAGAGTCTGGACCCAGTGGGGTTTGGGGCAAAGAGCAGTTGTCCATAGATTGAAGGAGAGGCTTTACCGCGAAACGAAAACGAATTTCGTTCGTGTATCTCCCTCTCTGTCGCACTTGCTAGTTCAAGCGACAGAAAGGGTGGTACTCGGACGGAGTTTGTTTTCACTTCGCGGTAGCCCCTCAGACCGTAGCCAGTGTTATTTGCCTATATGTATATGGGTTTTTGATACATACCTACATAGATTCACGCCTTTATTCCCAAAAGGGGTAGGCAGAGCGCATGAAACTCATGTTCCAGTGCCAATTGTGGGTACCTACAAAATTTCGAAAACCGGTTTCAAAATGGTTGCGTCATGCGTGGTCTCTCAAAGGAGTCTATGGCATAAACTCAAAAGTAACTAGAAGTTGCAGTTTCGTTTCACCGTCTGTTTTGGGCCTAAGTCGACTTCTACGACACCCACGGGACGAAAGGGGGTGGTGAATACTAACCCGACACCATACCATACGGACTGTTACCGATACCACAGATTATATAATTGTTCTACCGATACACTTTGTAGAGGAAGGTACCTACGAACAATCAATCCGTTTCGCGGGTTGTTAGATAAAAGTATTTTTTTCATGAGAATTAAAATGAAAGAGTATCGTTCCAAAGTAGATATCACGTAAGTTTTTATTCGCAGAATCTTTCAATACAATACAGCCATACATCAAACGCTTATGTATAAAATCTACTTAGGATGAGACCATAACATGCTTGAGAACTTATTCCTACAACTACTGTTTTTCGATAGATATAATGCAAAAATGGAATGGTATAAATATTGCCAGAAAGGATAGCTTGTAGAAATAATGTTCTCACACATATTTTACAAGTCTGTATATATGACAAGTGTCACACAAATTGCTACCTTGACACTGTTTTTTTCTAATCCTGACCAGGGGCACGTATAGTGCGGATTCTTTTACTAGACCGGATCTTATCTTGAGACCCAATCGGTCCAACAAAGGCACAATAGCCATGTGCCACACACAATACCCGAACGACTCCATAGTTAAAGTAGTCTATTGTATTAAATACAAAGTGGTCAACATTGCTAAGTAGTATTTTTAATTTCCCTCCTTTCCTTACACGTACAGGCGTTTTTGGTTTACAAAGTGTTGTTGTTTAACACGGTAATTTTACAGTATCAATCAGCGGCTACGCTTAACAATAAAAGACAATCGCTTTGTTTACCACTGAACAATGAAAATCATTCGCATTGTTTACTACGCACAAACGCCAGTGAATCGGTCTACAAAAAGAATCCGCACCATTTACCTACGCCTGTATGTGACCGCCCTTAGTCTGTGTTCAAAAAGCTAAGGTACAAAGTGATGAAGTTGTACGACATCGTCGCGACAACTTCTTAGGGTGGGTACACACTGAGCAAACGAACGACCAACGAACGCGAAGCATTTATGTGACAGCTATTTGTTTGAGTGAGATACTTAGCCGTTCGTTGGCTTGGTGTGTATCCACCATTACGCCGGGGCCACACTGGTGGAGCGATTAGCGACGCAACGGCGATCTCCGTACATCATGTCGCCCAAGTTGTACAGTAGTACCACAAAAAGTTACATCGGCAATCTTCGTCCACGCCGACGAGTACCGAATGAAATCGAACGTATGACCATTTAAATAAAGACCTTGTTGCACTATACGTAAGGTACAACATGCAATGACAGGTGAACTCGTGCTTTCCCGCTCATGGCGCCAGACAAAATGGCGGGCGCCGGAGCTGCCCGGAAAATTTTGGCCAATGGGCGTTGAAGATTTTACCCGTTTACACGGGTAAAATCTTATGATAGTTATGATTTATAATTGGTTAAAATGTTTTCAAAAAATGCTTTCTTTCTTAGGTACATCGTTGTATCTTATCTAATTTGCGTAGTGTACTGAAATCGCAGTCACCCACCAGTTGCGACCCCGGCCTAAGAGGTTGCTATGATAAATCGCCATCATAGGCATGGACCTTCATGTTGAGACGAAGCCGTCATGTGTTAAGGTGTATTTCCACCGGTAATTCAAGTTTTAAGAGGGCTTTTTAGAATGCATTTATGACTACAGCCGGCAGCACTGTAGCAAATGGTCGAGGGGTCTTAAACCACCGATCATGTTCAACAATCATTAATTTGACTAGTGGATTTTGACAGGCAAATAAAAGATCTTTGACCATATTTTGATAAACCCTTTGAATTTCCGTATATTCGGCGATAATCCATACTAATACGTTTATCGCCGATAATTAATTAATCAAACCGCGATTACAATGGGACTGAAGGTGACAGTTTCGCAATATAATTACGACAAAGTTAGTCTGAAGTGTTAGTTAGCATTCCCAAACTTACTGCAATAACAGAATGAAAGAAACTGCAGAAACAGAATAACAGAATCTCTCTCGCCTCGCCGGTGGAAAATCACCGTTAACATTCACTGCCAGGAACCCGACTAGCGGGCGCCTACTCCGTAGTCGCTTCCCGCTAAATACGAGGAAACCCGCGGGACCGGCTACGAAACTTACTGCGGTTGAAATGGTTGAATAACAGAATCTCTCTCGCCGGTGGAAAATCACCGTTTACACTTTCACTGCCAGGAATTTGCCTAGCGGGCGCCTACGCCGTAGTCGATTTCCGCTAGGTACGAGGAGGAAAGCCACGGGATCGGCTACGAGCGTAGCGCGTAGCGATTCTTGGCAGTGAATGTGTTAACCGCTACGGCTCGGCCACAACTTCGACCGGCAGCGGCAGCGGTATACGCACACTGCTGCAGCAGCCGCAGCTCGATTTCGTGGCCGACCTGAATCATAATGGCGCGGCCTGCGGTGGCGGTCAACAGTTAAAGTCAAGTGTACTATTGGCCGCCACCGCAAGCCGCGCCAGTCTGTGAGAGGCCTTAGACATGGGCGTATATAGGAGGGGAGACAGGGCCGTGTCCACCCCGGTAAGGACGGCCTAGGATGCTTGGCTAATGACAGAAAATTTGACTCAAAATAAAGCTGTTCTCTTAAGGGTCCCCAACACGCTCGAAACAAGTAGACTGTTTACATCACATAGATAGTTTGGCTCACATGCTGGAATAATATGTGTAACTTTGTTTACACGATGGAATCCGCCATATCTAGGTCGAAAATTAGTCGACTAGAAATTAATAACAATAGGAAAAAGTACATGTTTAATCCTTTTTCGAGAAAAAATGACATTATTGATTATTTTATTTAGTGTCTACACCCCTATTCCTCACGTTCTTACCGCGGGCCGGACTCGAAGGTCTCGCGGGCCGTAGTTTGGCGACCCCTGGTATACAGAGTCAAGCGTGCAGAGGACTAAAAAAATACCTGCCAGCACCCCTTGAACCTACGCCCATGCCCTTACGATTACGTCTAGTTGGAGTTGGCGGTCCGCAGCGTGAAGCCCTCGCCCTGGAACGGCTGGAAGGGCTCGGCGGGGGCCTCCTCGCGCCCGCTGCAGCTGGCCGGCCGCGCGCGGATGAACCGGATGGACCCGACCTGGTACTCATAGTCGGGAATGCCGCGGACGTAGGGCTGCAAGCGAACATTCAAAGCTTTTATTGACGACTATACCTTTTATTTTTAGCTGATTAGAATGACAGATGTCAATATTTGACCTAGTAAGACGATAAGTAGGGGGAAATAACGGTATATTTAATTATCATTAAAACGTAGATTTTACGAAGATTTTAACTCAGTTTATACAATAAGCTTAAGGTTTCGAAAACCAAAATACCACGGTCACTTTTACTGTCTTCCATAACTGAATGACACCTGTCATTCTAATCAACTTAAATTAAACGGGGTATAGCTTATCCTTTCATTCCGTTTTGAGAATTACTGAATGGATACCGCGGCACAATGCAAAAAGAATAACTACAACTTAGAAAAGTTGAAAAACCCCCAACATTTTCATTTCAAAGTCCTATATCTCAAAAACGGCTGAACAGATTTCGATGAAACATGGCTAAGAACACTCGGGATAAAATTAACTATGACACAAAAAAACCGCATTCAAATCGTTCCATCCGTTTGGGATCTACGAATGCTACGATTCCGCAGACAGATACACAGACAGACACGTTAAACTTATAACACCCCTCTTTTTGCGTCGGGGTTCAAAAAGAGGAAGACCGCGAATGAGATGGTCAGATGACCTCAAAGGGGTCGCTGGCCCACTGTGGGTCAGACTAGCAAGAGACAGGCTCAGATGGAAGGAAACAGAGGAGCTCTTCGTGTCAAAAGGACACATAATTATTATATTACATAAATACGTACTATAATAAAGTGTGTCATCATCATCATCATCATCATATCAGCCGAAAGACGTCCACTGCTGGACATAGGCCTCCCCCAAAGAGTGCCAAAGTGACCGATCCTGCGCCACCCGCATCCAGCGGACTCCCGCAACCTTTACCAGGTCATCAGTCCACCTTGTCGGGGGGCCTATCCACCTTGTCGGGGGCCTAAAGTGTGTAACATGTCGTAATTGTACTGTATCAGCAAATAAAGGCTTTGAAATTGAAATTGAGCTTCTGTCCGCGTGTAACTCGTTTATATCGTAGTCGTAGCTCCATACACGCTTTCCCTCATTTCACTCCCTTACGGGATTTTCGGGATAAAAATGATATTATTCCCGGGACTCAAACTACATGCCAAATATCATCTCAATCAGCTTCTTCTCATCTAACCAGTTCCCCCCGCCCTTGAAGAGACGAAGCCACTTGATCTACTAAACCTCAGAGTTACAATTTAAAAGAGTTTGTCATGTTGGTAACACGCACCTGTCTACTCTGCCCAGGCTCCGAGTCGCTCTCGCTGACGAGCTTCTTCTTCTTCCCATCTAGACGGTTCCCTTCGCCCTTGAAAGCCACGAAGCCGCTCGGTTCCGGCATCATGGCTGCTGGGTCCTGGTCTGTACCCTCGCGCTGCATGCCCTGGTGGCTTGTGTGCTCTTGCTCCTGATAGCCTACGGGCGATTCGAATTCCACCTGGTTTGGGTTAAAAGTTGGTATAGGTGATATTAGCATCATGGTACTGAGATGGAAGATAGAAAGAATAGATAGTATAATTTACATTTTGTTTAGGGTTGCCACATACAGGCTGGATTCGAAGCTGCAATCGGAATCAGCCCAGCGAAATTCAACGACCGAATCCTGTCCGAATTCGAGTCACGAGGATAAAGCGAGGTCACAGCTCATTAGAGCCACCCGGCGCCCGACCCGCACCACCTCGCCACGAGCGGTTAGTATTCTTTATATGGATTTGTACGGGCATACGCTCATTACATCAACTCCGTAGTTAGTACATTTACGAGGCGTGGCGGTGTGGGTCGGGCGCCGGGTGGCTCTAATGAGCTGTGACCTTTAGACCGCAATATAGCCAATTGCGTAAGATTTTCAGTAGATATGTCAGCAACTCTGATATATTTAGGAATCAGCTAGATTGGTGCATCTCGCGTTCGCTTGGAAAAAAAACGATAGCTATACACATCACATTATCTGCACTCCCTCGCACTATCCGTTTCTTTGTAAGTTTTCTAATAAGAGAGAGACGGATAGTGCTAGAGTGCTCGAGCGCCGACTTATGCTAACCGTGCACGGAAAAGAGCCCTAATAGTCGTCGGCGCTTACATCACGATTAACGATTTACTTTTACAAATGCCACGATTCACGGCGTAGTATTAGCGTAGCGTAGCGTAGTAATAGTGTAGCGTAGCGTAGTAATAGCGTAGCGTAGCGTAATAATAGCGTAGCGTAGCGTAGTAAAGGATAAGCGCAAATGACAATAAGGACCTTTTCCCTGAGAACGTCTCACATGTACTCACATTCATGTCGCACTCGATAATGATGACGGCGTTCCCGGGCTTGGTCTCCAGCACGCACAGCTCGTACACCTTGGAGTTGTACTTGATGGCGACCACGTCACCGGTCGTTAGGCAGGAGAAATTGCGCAGGCAGTTCTCCAAAACTGGATGAAGAGACAAAAATATTGGCAATGTGGTTAAAAAAGAAAAACACTAGTCCTAATAAGGGTAGACTCGAAAATTATTATTACTTTAAAAGAAAGAAGGCAAAAAATATGCCTAGTGACGAAAATCGCATTCAGATATCTCAAAGAATTACGAAGCTACGACCGATTTTAAGAGTCCGCACTCCACGCACGATTCTCCATACAAACTTAGTACGCTCTCATTTTAAAACTACGAGTTGGATTGTAACGAAACTTTGCATTTACAATGACATGAGGTATATCTATGTCTGTAATTAGTTTATGTAGCTTCAGATACCATTAAGTTTTTCATACAAAACATGTTTTTACTGTATTTCGTTTGTTTTATAAACTGGAACCTAATAAACTAATTACAGACATAGATATACCTCATGTCATTGGATATGCAAAGTTTCGTCACAATCCAACACGTAATTTTAAAATGAGAGCGTAACTACGTTTGTATGGGAAGGTAAAATTCGGCTGAGCTTACTGCGGACTCTTAATATTACTTGTTAGAGAGAGAAAACGGGAACAGTGTGTGACGTCACAATATGCGAGGCTGCCGCAGAGCGAGTCGCGCGCGCGGCGGCCCGCGTCGCCGAACACGATGGCACGGCACGTTGCCGTCCATTAGTGACGTCACAAACTACAATCGTCGTTTCATGAAATTGCGTTTTGCGAAAAAGGAACAGAACATACCCCTTCTAACCATTTTTTCTCTATTTGACTGCATTATTAATCCTTTTTTGAGAAAATATGACATATTGATTATTTTATTTAGTGTCTACACCCCTATTGAGATATTCTCTTTTTTTTTTGATAGTAAAGGCTTTACAACCGCCATGTAATACTTGTATTGCTTTGTTTTGAAAATTGATTTACAACGGGTTATGTATTACCTGCTTTAGGATTGCTTATGTCTAGGAAGTCTTCGGAAAGTGGTTTGAACTTGGAGAATGTGGCGACTGGCAGAGAAACACTCTCAATCTGCAGCAGTGTGCCCTCCTCCATCACCAAGTTGGCCATCATCTGTAAAAAAGATATTATGAATTAAAAAAAAAACATCTTCTCCATTTTGCAAGGATTTTTCATATTTACTTGTTTGCGGATCTGAATTCTGACATGTGAAAGGTTAAGGAAGTAAGAAACTAACGTAGACAAGCTTTGAATTGCTTACTTAGTGAAAGCATACCTGTGACTGCATATCCGACCCCTCCATAACAGTGTCTTATTATTATTATTATTTGTTATAGCCTTTTATCCAGCGGACTCCCGCAACCTTTACCAGGTCATCAGTCCACCTTGTCGGGGGCCTACCCACGCTGCGCCTTCCGGTACGTGGTCGCCACTCGAGAACCTTTCCGCCCCAACGGCCATCGGTTCTTCGTGCTATGTGCCCCGCCCATTGCCACTTAAGTTTAGCGATACGCGGCGCGGGTGGCGCGGGATCGGTCACTTTGGCACTCTTTGGGGGAGGCCTATGTCCAGCAGTAGACGTCTTTCGGCTGATATGATGATGATGATGATGATAGCCTTTTATTATACATAACAGTTTACTAATATTTGTTTACATACTTAGGCTTGACAATCTTACACAAATCGATCTAGTCCCAAACTAAGCAAAGCTTGTACTACGGGTACTAGACGACGATATACATAAATAGATAAATACATAGAAAACATCCATGACTCAGGAACAAATATTCATGCTCATCACACAAATAAATGCCCTTACAGGGATTCAAAGCCGGGACCTCTGGCTTTGTAGGCAGGGTCACTACCAACTAAGCTACAGAGGTCATCAATTTGGGAGCTACAGCCACAGAGCCCACGGACAGACACACAGTAGTCCTGTTAAACTTATAACACCTCTCCTTTTCTTTGTGGTTTAAAAATAACCATACCCAGTGAGGTAAATACACCTTCCCTTCATCAGCCACAAACTCCAAGACTCCGCAGTGTGTGGACCTTTTGGACTTCTTGTTTGTGAGCTTGAAGATCATGGGGTACTCGATGTTTAGCCGCGTCAACTGCTCTAATGCTGATGGCGGCATTATTACTGAAAACATACTTATTAGATACACATTGGAATCTTATTGATATTGATTTTTTTATTTGAAAGTTTAGTCTGCAGCCCAATGTACATGACTATGGTCCACGATTCTACCAAATTACATTCAATTTCTGCTCCACATGCATATTTGTATGAAAGGGCATGCAAATGTTCATTGAATGCCTAAATACAGATTAGTTCAAGATGCCACAACACAAGCCCTATCTACCCTCCTCTTTCTAAAAACAAGTGTGAGTGAGACACATCACGGCAGAAAGTTCTGCTATATGTACAGGACTGTCAATTAGTTGTAACAATAGGTAAAATTAGAAACAAATGCATTTTATTATCAATTAGAGTATTTTTCTGATTTCGACCTGGTTATGTATTAGGCACAGATATATATATTAGAAGATAGGCCTAACGCGCACAAGTAATTTGTTTAACGCGGTGCCTTAGTCTTCAGCTGTCATAGTGTGTCACAGTATGTCAAGCGAATATTTTTCGGACAGGCGTATCTATACTTTCGATATCATTGGTATTAGGTAACTTTAAAAGAAGAGAAAGATGGGACCTGTAAATTCTCAATATACTGTACGCTTTTTGCTAGAAATTTCATAACAGTTTATATAATTGTGGCAAGAACCAAGCATAGTATAATGACGGATCACAATGTAGATGGGACTAAGATGTGTGTTAAATAATGGCTTTCCAAGTTTCCTTTTTCATGAGCAATATAAAGTATTTGCTCACTTTTGCCCCCTCGTTCAACATCCTGTCTCTCGTTTCCTGGCAGCATGGACACTGAGAAGCATCTGTAGGTCATATTGAAAGGCCTCGAAATCTCATGAAACATGTTGAAACCAAACTGAAACTGAAAACGTGTATTTTAAGCGATTTATGAATAAGTTTTCGTAACGTCATGATATAAATTAAAAGGAGTCCTACCATTTTGATATATTTATTAAGTTTACTTTATAACACAAAGAAATATTTTTTAATTTATTGCAAAATCATGCACAGCCTAGCAATAGAAAACAAACACTTATTTGACTTATTGACAATGACAGTTGACAGCTGACTAGACACTTCCTAGAAGTTGGCAGAGTTAAAAATAGTTACGACTAATTAAGATCATAAAAACAAAATCTCTGATCGATATCAATATTTTTGGATAACTTGTGCTTTCCAGGGACCTGAAGATGTATTTATTATTACTCTTAATTTATAAAACCAATCCTTGAACGTATATGTTTCAATTAGATTTATTAATTTCTTTGTGCAAAAATGAATGTTGCCATAGGATACATTTAACAAAAGGTTAAGAAAATTATTTGATTATTTGTGAGAAATTACAATTTTCTATTGATGAATAGAATCCGAATGCAAAATTTTGTAACTAAATAAATCTGCATAATTCACATTAAAAAATATTGTGAATGCATCGATTAGTCATCACTGTGTCTACCTTTCTTTTTCTCTCTGTTATCTGCTGTTTCATTTGTATATGTGGCAGCTGCGGGTGTTGTACAATTTTTCGTAATTTCTCCTCATATTAGAGAAGTTATCAAGCCCTATTTTTCCTTAATGTAGAAATAAACCGATTGTGTGAGTGAATAAATCGCTACGTCATTATAAATCCATAAATTATTTCATAGATATCCGGCCGTTGTCATTCTCGCTTTCGAGGAACGCCATGTTGATTGTCAAAAGTGTTTTCCGATGAGACAGCAGTGAAAAGATTTTTTTTGTGTTATTATTTCAGACTGCGATTTCGAAGGGTCGCGTGTAATTTATATCGGTCTAGTTAGGGTGACGATCAAGCAGCTATGGCGCAAGTATTGCCTATTCGGTTCCAGGAGCACCTGCAGGTACGTACGCCCATCGATTCCGTGAACTTGTGAGAATAGCCGCTTGACGGGGGTGGAACACCACCCAGCTTCGTAGTATGGAGTGTTTTATGGGTATATTTTGCATTCCTTTGTCATTTGGGGGGCAGTTGTGGCAGTAATTGTGACATTGCGCAATTTAAGTTGACAGCTTCCACCCCCTACTCGCTCGGGAGCGGGTGCCCGGTATTGATTTGCTCTACATTCGGCTTTGGATCATATGTTTTACTCATTTCTTGCCAAAATACGTGAGCCAGGCCATTACCACACTTTCACAGGTTGATTTTAAATAATTGCTCCATGCCAACATTTGTACTGAATGAAATGTTCATACTCAGTTCACACTTTCATTGATAAATTTATTTCATTCATAAGTCTCAAGACAGTGTCTTACTACACAGCCTATAATTTGAATATTATTTGAATCTTATAGGTATCTAACTAAATTATATTATTAAAAAAAAACATTTTATTAAATAGAGCCTGTTATTAAAACCTACATATAAGAGACATACAAGAACCCCTTGACAAAGAAAAGACATCCTAAAATCTCATAGTTTAATATCTTATGTTGTTTACTATAAGTATTTGGCTATTCTAAATGTCTTATTTAATTTTTTTTCAAACAATTGCTAACAAACTACCATACACAATATGTACCCTCATTTGCAAAGTGAAATTTTTGTGACACCGATACTCCATTAATTTGGCAGTGCAAGCAATGATCATATAAATACAGACATATAAATATTTGTATACAGTAGACTAATTCGCCTATTATTGGCCATCATTCAAATTACAAGTGTATGTAGAAAGTCAAACCCTCATAATCCATATCAAGCATTTGAACCTATTGTGTTAAATCTCAAAGTCATAATTCAATTAACCAATTTTTACATCCTCAAATGATTGGTAAATAAATTGCCAATACTTTTAGAACTTGCTGAACAATCAAAAAACAGACCAATGCATGACAATTTACATTTGTAACGTCTGACACTAGGTTGGTCAAGGGGTTCACAAAAACACAGACTTTTATCTGCTATAATATCTGCATCACTGTTAAAGTATCAAAAATGGAAAGATAATTTTTCAAGAGACAACATATTGATTTACCATACTGCCAGTCAAATAAGTCAGGCTACCATCAGTTTAGGGTTGGCAACGCGCATGCGAGTCCCCTGGAGCTGCAAGTGTCCATAAGCTACTGTAACCATTTGAATTGTTGCAGCTCACAAATGTCGGCATCAATCCAGCATCAATTTCCTTCAACACCCTCACAATGGAGTCGGACAAGTTCATCTGTGTCCGCGAGAAGGTGGGCGAGACGGCTGAAGTGGTCATCATCGACATGGCGGACCCCACCACTCCCATAAGGCGGCCCATAAGCGCGGATTCGGCCATCATGAACCCGGCCAGCAAGGTTATTGCACTGAAGGGGAAGGCTGGTGTTGAAGGTAAGAGCAACTATTATTTACAAGGTATGGGTGGGTTAATCAACTTTTTTGTGTCCTCCCCATTTCAACCATTTGCTGTTTAAAAGGAGATTACAAGAATATAGGCTGTCTGCTATATATCAATTATTTATGGTGTGAAACTACATGACAACTGTATAAAAAAAATATACATTTTCGCTCAATTACACTGGTTGCTAGCAACATAAAGATTTGTATGAAAATAGGGGTTTGTCCCCTAGACAACCATGTTTATTTATTGATTAGGAACATCTAACAGCTATATTCACTCAATAATCATTGACAGTGGATACAAAGCAAAGGGCTAGTTATAAGAACTCACAGGTAGTGTTTTCTGCTTGAAACCCTTTGCGAGATGCATGGTCAAGCTCTACTTTTATAGATGTGGTAATATAGATTTAGCCTGGACAACCATCTTCGGCATTGGAAAGTAATTAGACACTCATTTTATTGTACAACTGCAATAGAATAGAAGGAGGGTTTTGTTTTCGAATGTATGATACCATCCTCTTAGTTGTGGGAGTGACATAGAATATAGTATTTATTAAAAGCAGACGGGATGTTATTATCTTTTAATTTCACACATGATACATAATCATACGTATTATTTTAACACTTTCGCAACCGAACTAAAAAAGGAAGAATTCACCAGAAACCGACAGAATTCGCTAGGCATGTAAGTTCATACTACTGCCCGCCTAGCGGGCTCAGCAGGCATGTGTTGACGACTTTATGATTGTGTAGAGTTTTACAATTGCCACTTTGATATTGCTTGTATTAAAAAAGGGGTGTCAAAAAACATGGAAAACCAACGAAAAAACCATGGAATGCGAGCTCCTTGCAATTTTCTATCCAAACACGTGCCTAAAACCCGGTATCCGCATATTCGAAGTAAACGGCTGCCTGGCATCGTTTTGACCACCCCCAACCCCGCATATTGGCAATGACACCCACCCATACTGTGCGGCCATTTTAATAAAAAAAAAAATCTGACTAAGGTCCGTACATGGTTAGTAAACAATAAAATCGTACTACTAGTGTTAGTATGTCATAAAGATTTAACTAAACCATGGAAGCGTGCAGCGGTCTCTGCCAGCGGTTGAGCATGCGGCCATTATTGCACTCCGAAAACACGCTCAGAATGCTGTTGGGGCTGCCGCGCATGCGACGCATCAGGGAAGCGCATCTGACGCTACTTAGACTTCTTTGGTTTTTTCGTTTTGCTGTGGAAAACCTATCATTATCGAACGAGGGAGCGAAGCGAACGAAGTTCTATGCATTGAAGCTTTGAGAACGTAATTATAGTCCCGCTTACTTGCTGATCTCCTCTACAGATCACATTTCTCAATCAATGGTTCTACAGCGCACAGAGCCATTAGTTATATTTTTCTGAACAATTAATTCAACAAAATACAACAATCAGTTAAAAGTTTAAAACAAATAACTGATTTATTTATTGACATAACGGCCTACTTTTATCAGGAAGCAATTATTAGGACTTTACCATAGTGACTGTGATAACACTATTAGTATTTATAATTAAAGTATCTGCACCCAGACAAATGGATAGTTATCAGTCATGGATGTGGGTTCAAAACAAACAAGAGTGGATGGGTTCATATGATAATGATCCAAGAATGAAGAATGTTACGACGTTTTTCTCAACATTCACAAAGATAAAAAAAAAAAATATGTCATGATATGTCATCATTATCCTGGCCAATTTCGACCACCTTCATGCTATTTTCGAAAGTTCAAGTTCACAAATGAAACTGCCTTCTAACAAATGAATCTTGGGTAAACGACGTTTTTGGAATCTTTTTGAAACATTGGTTGGACTATATACGGTGCATTCATCCTTACTAGTCTTATTTGGTAAACAACATTCTAACCTCAAAATGTATCTTTTTAGACTATAGCGGCTATTTTATCGTAAAAAAAAGCGTTGCTAGGCAAAAAAGTCGTGAAGTGATGTCCGAAAAGTCGTCTCGGCATGATCTAATACTCACAAAATTGCTATTCTATCCTAAAAAGTTGCATTTTGAGGTTAGAATGTTGTTTACCAAATAAGACAAGTAAGGATGGATGCACTATAAATTTCATTCCCGAAACAATTATATAGTACTTCACATTGTCACAGTAGTAAACATTCTTTAAGTTTTTAGGCAAACTATTAAGTTACAAATAGGCCAAATAGTCAATAAATGTTAAGTTATATACCAATATAACTGCTTGGTTACATCACGCATGTAACCGGCTAATGGGATAAAGATAACAAGCCTGCTAGTGAGTCATACGTACATTACCCCGAATTTTGTGCACTCGGGTTTTTATTTAAACAATTTAAAGCCCGCAAGTAACAAACATGTAAACATCCAAACTTTCGCATTTATAACATTAATAGGACAATTGACCCCATCATGCACGCAAACTAGATATGCCACTTCATTTCATTTCATTTGGAAACGGCTCGCGAGGCTGTAAATATAATTCACCAAAAAAAAGGGGATAATGGGAGCCAAGTTCAATATTAAGAATGGTTGTTGACTTCGCCGACAAGAGATTAGAGATCTTAATGGGTGCAAAGTTCAGTAGATAATCCTAAAATAAAATGTATTCGAACATACAATTTCTTATTTTTTCTTCATCAACAATGCTATATAAAAGTATAACTTCTTAAATTTTAATAGTCGAATTTTGTACACAAAGCAGATAACTTAGGATAAATTGATGTTCAAGACTTGACTTGGCTAGTTTTAGCTAGCAAGCCAACGTTTTCGAAGAGTAGATATTACCTTACGATATGTAAACAATGACTTACGTATAAGATAAAGATGACAAGTTGATTAGCCAAATGGCAGTTATCTTGCATGTAAAAACTAGCCAAGTCAAATCATGAGCATCAATTTATTACACATTTCCGAATTCGGAGTATACCTACCTACCCCATAGGGTTGGTAGGTAGCTAGGTAGGTACAGTACAATCTAGTCGAGGGGCAACTCGTTGGCTTACAACAACGAATCATAGATGAGTATCTGATAAGGATTCTGGTTAAAACATAAAACTAATTTGTGAGCACACAGTGTTCTCTATGTTACTTGCAATAAACATACGTGCGTACAGTCACCAGCAGAAGTTGCTGAGCAGGTCCTAGTGCACAAAATAATCTACACTGTAATATCAAGGGAATACGGATATGAGTAGGTCATTATGAGCGTGTTATTTTGCTAAGCCACTTCTGATGCTGACTGTCCGAAGGGTCAAAGTATACAACGGCAGTTCTGTACGTCTAGGGCAACTTGCTGCTTGCATTTGTTTTAGTTTAGCTGTCCGCGCGGCTCCGCCCCTGTATACAGAGAACGCAAGAGAAGCCGAGAATAAAATATAGCCTGTCCTTGACATAATCTACACAGAGAAAATCGTGACGTCATTTTCATATTTCCTTGCAAACTTCAGAGTTTTTGAAGCATAAATAGTTGCTGATTATGACAGCATCTCCCTATTACCAGTCAAAACGGCAAGAAAATAATATGAACCTCATAACTACTTGTCACTCTTATTAGGCACTAGTATCACCACACTTGACCTTTATACATTAAACACAAGTTCCTATAAAGACAGTCGCCGTATCGATCAGGCCGCCACGTGGGCGGAAGAAATTAGGGCATCTCGTAACAATACCTCCATCGGCCGCAAAACAACAATTTGTCGGCCGTCTTCACTGACATTTGCGGCATTTAGCTTAGTAAAATAAAGCCAAGATAATGCCCAATGTTTAACAGTTGAGGAAACGATTTTCACCTTTATTTCAGCGCTGTCAAAGTTCAAAATAAGAACTTTTGCTACCCGCGACTGTGAATGGTGCGCGTGTTATTAAATTTATTATCTGTTTTTTGACGACCGGTTTAGTCTAGTAATGGCCGAGTGGGTAGTGACGGCTAGCTGGCGTTCCTAGGTTCAAGTCCCGGTAAGGGCAGACATTTGTTTCTTAGTCATTCATGTTGTTATAAATACATAGATGGTAAATGTTACATTATGGAAGTACCTATCAAACATGAGCCCTGCAAGGGCGTCGCAAATGTAGTAAGTAGTAACGCTAATTAAAGACTAACTTAAAAATTAATAACTAAATCTCAAAACTTGCTAATCCTATTTTGTTAAAACGTAGCTAAGAACCATCTAGATCACGTCAGCTTTTGGGCAAAAAAACGCATTGAAATTGAATTCGGGCCATTTTTAGGTCACACACACGTCAAACTTATAACACCCCTCTTTTTGCGACGGGGGTTAGAAACTAACAAAGCTTAAGATAATAGCAATAGGAATAGCAGCAAGTACTATATCTATTCAATTTATCGTCGTATAGTATCAAAGCCTTTTTGAGCTTACTTCGATTTGTGTAAGATTTGGCGAGACCTTTATGTCATTGAGACAGACCATAAATTTAAGTATTTAATGTTCAATAACATGCAAAATAATTCTCTTGCACCGATTATTGCTGCTTTTAGGAGCTCTATGGTCATTTCCGCTGACATGCACTGCCTGAAAAGGGTCTCCCTTAGGATCTCGATAACTGCCGGTCGCGGTCGTAAATCCCGCAGTATTCGGACATCATGGCCCATGGGCCATACATTGGATTTATAATAAAGAGAAAAGAGTTTCCCCGCTCGTATTAAATGTTACTATACCCTTTTCCATATAAGATTACAATAAACCGGCCAAGTGCGTGTCGGGCCATGCGTAGTGTAGGGTTCCGTAGTTGCCTGTCTGTCTCTGTCACTTCGCACGCGCCAACTAGAGTGAGCTTGCATCGGCCGAATTTGTACGAAAGTTGGCCTTTCCTAGTAGGTACAGTCACCAGCAATAACATCTGCCACAACATAGCACGCATAAATATCTGACACGACTCTATGTCTAATGCCATAAGGACGTGTCAGATATTTTTGCAGGCTTTGTTTCGGCAGATATTGATGCCGGTGACTGTACACATTAATTCGGTCGATTATTACTCGGTAACTACTCATGCCTACTGAACCGTGTTTGTTTTCTTTTTAAATTCATTATATTATGTACTACTGCCGCGAACATTTTCACATTCCCAGTAGTAGCCATTTAGCCGGCAGGGGATACTTGACTCGAACAGAAATTAGGGCTTTAAAGCCCAATATCACGGAAACGGATCGCGTAGTTTTAAAACCCATAATATTTTTGAACAATCTATCTAACGACATTCCTCACCATACATCTTTCTAGCAGGAAGGGTCACCGAACGAAGTCCGCAGACGGATAGACAGACAGACAGACAGATGGACACGGCGAAACTATAAGGGTTCCTTGTTGACTACGGAACCCTAAAAATCGTGCGTTAATTAATCGTCATGCATTTTCAAGGAAAAACCAATTGAAACGCGAAATAAATAGTATAATATGTAAAACAAGTATAAAATTTCCCTTTGATATCCATCCATCGCATAGTATTATAAATGCAAAAGTGTGTCTCTGTTACCTCTTCACGCTTAAACCGCTGAATCCATTTAGATGGAATTTGGTATAGAGAAAGTTTGAGTCCCGGGGAAAGACGGACGAGTTTTTATTCCGGTAATTACTCCCTAATTGGGTAAAATAGGGGGTGAAATTTTGTATAGATACGATATAAACGAGTTCCACGCGAACGGAGTCGCGGGCAGAAGCTAGTCCTATAGATAAATGACTGCGATACATTGTTCACTTTAATTGCTTGAACGAACGCAACCTACAGTTTAAGGAGTGCCAAAAGTTAATTGAAATTGATGCGCAGCCCCGTGTTTATTCGTACACAGCGAAATAATCCCGAGTCATTATCATTATAAGTTATAACACTACATTACGCCAGCTTGGGCCGTTCACAACGCTTCCCAATTACCCCACGCTGACCAGCATAACGGCCCGGTCACGACATAAAGCGAGTAGGGGTGTAGACGCAAAATAAAATAACCAATAATGTTGGGTTTTCCCGAAAAAGGATTAAACGTATTGTCAAATGGAGAAAAAAGTAAAGCAGGGCATTAAATAATTGCTAAGTTTTAAGAGCGGGTTTATTCTGTCCCTTTTCCACAAAACGCTCATTCGTGAAACGATTGTCGTTTACTATGACGATGACGCTCGCAGATCGTCACGTCACGTTTCCTCTCTCAAACGAGCAATATTAAATCGGTTGTTTTGTAGCTTCGTAATTCTTAGAGTTATCTGAATGGGATTTTCGTCACTAGGCATATATCTTTGCCTTCTTTCTGATTTTGTACTGCAAGCGTTTTATCTGTTCACTGCGCGCTCGAGACGCGCGACGCACTATGGCTAGTTGGGATCACACGCAATGAATTAGAAAAACTGTGGGCCCGGCCTGGGTAAGCCTGACATACGCTTAAGTATTGTTGTTGACTTGAGCTTAACTTATGTTACGATACGATGGGAGCGACTGGTGGGTAGGTTGAAGTTGTGAATCGCCTGTATGAAAATCTTTGTTGAGGTATCTTCGTCTGTAACCTTTGTTCCTGTGATCTTTACAATGAGGACAATGTTTTATTCATCATTGTTATTCAGCATGTTTTGCTGATATGTCCGTCCGGTTTCATTAGCAATAAAGGCATTCATTAGTTTGTTTATGCTCAGTTATTTTTGGGTCATCCAGAGAGTTAGGTCCGCGTTTTACATACGGAGACTTTTACTTACAATTTCACTAGCTTTTATTTAACTTGCACTGTTCGTATGTACTTATGTAAGTTGTCCGTCAAAATTTCCAATCCATTTGTCAGTCACTTGCCGTTATCCGATTTAGCAGAAATTTTGGGTATTAGTATAGTTTGGATGACAATTATTCAATACTATAGTACCATCGAGCTGATCTGATGATGGAGACAGAAGGTGGCCGTGGGAATTCAGTATTTAACCCACGTAACCCGTTGAGTTTGGGCTCATCACATTGAGTAGTTGATGATGATATTGATGGTATACAGAAGAGTAGGTACAGTCGGCAATAAAAGCTTATACCAAAAATTACATTTTTGACAGGAACTTATTAGTTTAAATCTTAGTCGACATAAACGGTCTCCTCTCAAACTATTTCAAGACATTGTATATGTGCACGTAGCCAAGCCAGTGGCGATTGAGTACTTTCATACAATATTCGCTCTGGTCAGGGGGCGGACACTCCGCGATTTACGTTCATCGCTACAAGTACATGCCGGTGCCCCAACGTTGGGGAAACGGCATGTACTTGTAGTGATGAACGTCGACGTCGTCGTCGACGTCAGAGGGCCATAAATCTTAATGTTTTGGCTGAGAAAAAAACCCCTTTTGTAAATATCAAAGGAGTGTCCCTTCTGTACTTGTACTGTTATCTATTCTGTGCTCTGGTAGTTTATTATTTATTTATTTTATTTTATTCAGAATAACAACAGTATAAATAAACAGACGGTTCAGGCACCAAATCCCTCAATCAGTTCCTTTATATAACGCCTTAGGGAGGCGTGTAGCGACATCTACCAGAAGACTTAGGCTTCTTAACGGCACTAACGTCTCAAATCGAGAAATCGTCAGTAACGATGCGCCACCCCATACTAAATTAATTTTGTATTTTAAGCAGTAACGCTGCTAACTCGTAGCATACAAACTATAAACATTTTCCCTTTAATAAATTTAAACTTGTATACCTCCTCTATTCAAAGCGTCAGGTTCGCCTCGACATCACCTTCGATGTGTACCGCGATGGAGTAAGTAGGGTCCACATGGTAGTTTTCAATAAAAACGAAGGATTTTAAAATATTGGGTAATAGTATATGCTTAATGACATCCTTAAATAAAAATTTGGCATTAGTCGCAATTCCAAACTGTAATGTATATTTACGTAACAAGTCGGCGAAAGTGGGCAAAACATCACAAACTATTATTGTCGTAAATGTAAAAAACAAACGTAAATAGTACTGTTAGAATAGGAAACGCATACTAATGAACTTGGCATTTTGCGTTTTCCCGCGGTACAAACGACAGCAGAACTATTAAAATGTACACCTAAGCTGCTAAGCGCGCCGGCATCACGAGTGCTCATGAATGATCGCCACGTATTGGCTCGAAACATGTCTTGCCATATTCGACCTTAGAGACGTGAGTGACCCGTTTCATTATCCTACTAATATTATAAATGCGAAAGTTTGGATGTTTTTACGTTTAGATGTTTATTACTCAATCACACTCAATCGGCTCAACCGATTTGGATGAAATTTTGCACGAAGATAGTTCATAACCTGGATTAAAATATAAGATAGTTTTTATCACTGGTATAACGGTATTTTATCTATCTAAAACTTCGTTCATATTTCAATGCGTTGATTATATCAATTCATATTCTTGCACTCAAGTGCATATACATACAATTTATTATCTATGACGCACAAGAAGACACGGGGCCTCAGGGGTATATGTGGAGGTAGAATAAAACGGAAAAATGTTTATTTATTTCAATATAGCAACTATTTTTACAGGTTAACCTAATGCAATAGCGCCTTAAATATATAATTTATAGGTTAACAATTAAAGTTGATTGTAATCTTAATTAGTTTACGCTATACGGGTAACCAAATTAACATTTCCCCATTGTCCACAGCCCAAAAGACACTACAAATCTTCAACATCGAAATGAAATCCAAAATGAAGGCCCACACCATGACGGAAGACGTGGTGTTCTGGAAGTGGATATCCCTGAACACTCTGGCCCTGGTCACCAAGATGTCCGTGTACCACTGGTCCATGGAGGGAGACTCGACGCCCGTGAAGATGTTCGACAGGCACTCGTCGCTCGCCGACTGTCAGATTATCAACTACAGGACGGATCCGAAGCAACAGTGGCTGCTGCTAGTCGGTAAGCCTTTCTCTTTCTACCGTTTAGGGGCTATCCTGGAAGTGGATATCTCTGAGCACTCTGGCCCCGGTCACCACTATGTCCGTGTACCACTGATCCATGGAGGGAGACTCGACGCCCGTGAAGATGTTTAACAGGCAATCGTCGCTCGCCGACTGTCAGATCATCAACTACAGTAAGTCTTGGCTTCTCTTTCTGTCAAGGGCTAATCATGGGCCCATTACACGAGGCCACAAGTTACAATTTCGGAAGTTCAAGAGCGGTTATACACGGTGACTTCTTGTAACGATACAAACTCGATGCTGGTGAACTATGGCTAGTGTCGCGATACAGTCGCTCGTGTAACACGCGTTTGTAATGCTACAAAAAATTGCTCACACAATAGATTGTGTGAGCAAGTTTTTTGATTGTGTGAGTATGAAAATATGAATAGCTCTTGAGCTTTGGCTTGAGAACTCTTCTGAAAATATCCATTTCTTTCAAATACGAATATATTAAATATCTTAAAATATGGTAAGTGTGTTTTGACGCAAGTTGTACCAGAGAAGCGTAAGTGATATGCATCTTGTGTAACATTGATTGGCATGCTAGCTAGCAATTGGTCTAGTTTGCATAATCGTAGGAAATCGTATCGCAGAAAAATTGCAAAGATTTGACTGTTGTACTAGTGTCGATGCCAAATCCATCAGAAGATAGAAGAGTTATTCACAATATAATAAGACTTAATAAAAACGTCTAACTTTTTAGTACAACAGATAATTGATATAGCCGCATCACAAACTTAACTCCAAATTCGGATTAACCTGTCACCAGTCACGCAGCAATAGTGAACACTTCCGTTCCAGCGGACATACGATTGGTTAAATAAACATTTTAGTGTCACATTCCAACCGGACTCGAATCGTCGCGTCACAATGAAGTTATGAAATATGTTATTTAATAAATACGCGCTCTCTCACACACGAAGCTAAGCATTATAATTGGAGGGAGAAAGTAACAATGGCATGTTAAAATACTCGTTAAATACATTCATATGGTTTCATACTGACGACTGATTTGTAGGTGGATTGGGATTGTAATGATAACATTTGTAATTTGGTAACAACGAAATTAAAATGTATATTAACTGGAGAAATAATAATGATTCATGCATAGTAATATTATAAATGGGAAAGCAGGGACCCGCCCGGTATCCCCTTCGAGGGTTTTAAAAAGAGTTTTTCGTAATGCTTTGCTTACCAAAGCCGATGCTCGTCAAAACCCATTCATTTGGCTATTAAAGCACTCCAATACGGTATCCTCTTCAAAGGGTTTTTGAAAGGGTTTCCTTACCAAAGCCGATGCTCCTAAATACTCATTCATTTGGCTTTTAAAGCACAAAGAATGGGTATTCAACACGAGGAAGTGCTTCTTCAACCCTTTATAAAGCGCTTAAAAAAGCCTTTCGAAAGGGTTTTTCTATCATTAGCGGTAGCGCCCCGTAAGGGAAACCCCTTCATACGGCTTGAATGAGTTTTCAATTAATAAAGGACAGCCAAGTGATATGGGCTATTAAACGAACGACTAACCCGTTCAAAGGCTTTTTTCTGGGAAGGGGTGGGCGTGGTCCCTGTGGGAAAGTGTAAGAGTGTGTTTGTTTGTTTGTTTATTAGTCCTTCTTTCAAGGCAAAACGGGTGGAGATAGTTGAAGAGATGGAGAGTGACATAGGATAGTTTTTATCCCCTAAATCAACCCCTAAGGGGGTGAAATGGGGGGGGGGGGTGTAAAAGTTTGTATGGAGCTGCGATATAAACGAGTTCCACGCGGACGGAGTCGCGGGCAGAAGCTAGTGTAATCATATTTGTGATTTGTAGACTGACTGTACTCGTTAACATCGCCTGTTTATATCGATTAAGAGAAGGTACTGACTCGACTAAATTAGCTACCCGCTTCGCCCGCATATTTCATAGAATGAAGGTGAACTATAAGCAAATGCAAGAATTCTTGAAATCGGATAAGTTAACTACTTACTACAGAGATTACCCGAAACATACAAACTTACATAGCTCCCATCTCACAGAACAGATGTGTCAATTCAATAGAAAATGTATTTTAACTACAAAAGAATGAAGGCAAAAAATATGCCTTATGTCTAAAATCCCATTCAGATACCTCAAAAAATACCGAAACTACAAACGTTTTAATGTTGCTTGTTATAGAGAGAAAACGCTAGGAGATCGTGACGTCACGGTCGTCGAGTGTCATAGTAAATTACAATCATTTCATTTGTAGGTGCGTTTTGCGCAAAAGGGACAGAACTTATCCTCTCTTCACTTATAATTTTGTGATTATTGCGTTGCTTTTTTCTTAATTTGACAACATTTTAATCCTTTTTCGAGAAAATTCAGCATTTTTGATTATTTTATTTAGTGTCTTCATCCCACTATATCGAGTCAATGACAATACGATTTGACTGAATGAAGTTATAGTAAAGTGGACAGGTAGCTCTTTATAGAACACATTTGCGCCTAAAAAAGGTAAACATGACGACCCCTCGTCACGGTGGAGTGAATGAAAGTCAATTATCTCTTTCACGTTCCGTTGCACTTTACTTTGAGCTTTTGAAACTTCGCCTTAAATAGCAGGATGTTACGGTGTACAGTCGGCGTACGATTCGATCACGATTATGGCACGATTGTGTGAGACGTTATCCGTACACGTAAGTGCCTTTGTTTAAGCGATTTCGAGTATCCAACTTCAATATTATCATAACATTTTTTTTAAGATAAGATAATTATTTAGTAACGCCGCAACACGTAAAATATATACAACGGACGCTAAAAGGAGCCTCACGTGGCCTCACTCAGTTTGCCGCGACAAGCCGTGGACCTGATTTTCAGTGGGGCCCTGTCTAAAACTATTTACTATAATATAATTGAAACTAAACCTAGTACAGTCAGCATTATATACATAGTTAGTAGCAGCTAAAGTTGCTAAATATATTGTAACACATCGTTAATCCTGTAGTAATAAAGAAGTGTTGCTATATTGTTGGCTACTTTACTAACTATAAGATGCCGACTGTACTAGTAGTAGCAGTAGTTTTTCTGCTGTGCCCTGAGATGGACCTGTAAAAAATGCCGTATTACCCGCCTTTTGTTTGATAACTTGATAAGTTAAACTTTTACTCAATATTTATTAAGGGGCTCCCAGAATTGGCGTATGGGATCGTACCTTCGATCTGAATCTCTTAGTTTTCTTAGGTTTTTTGAAGCTTATTATGTTAACAACAACGGCTTTAAGCAATATAGTATCCCATATTTACTTCAAAGATCATTGTTTTCGATATATTTGGCATCAAAGTTGAACAATTTTAGGCCAAAAAACCGGTTTCTGGCCATAACTTTTGTGTTAATTGGTTTAAAATGAAAACCTTAGACCAGTTTTTAGGGACGTCACAGACGAACCCAAATATGTAGATTTCGTATGTGTTAGATCTTTCACGTCAATAGAGATACAAAATAAGTGTTATTTTAGACAATATTTAAAAAGATCATACAAAATTAAGTATTCATTTGTTTTAAAATCCGGTAGACCAAAATGTAGATAAAAGATTGAAGAACCGATAACCGTTTGATTTATACTTCTATCTGTAGTGCAAAAGTAGGAGATACGATTCAAATCTTGTCAAAAATCGATGGAAACCTCGGGTAGCCCCTTAAATAAGTAACAACACTAACGAGGGCTAACTTTCCTTATTTCTATTTGATCACTTGTTCAAAAGTGCGCTTTATTTGTGAAAATGGTAGGTTTATTAGGTCTATAACGGCTGTAGAAATAAGCCTTTTTGAAAAGACGCTAATCGCATGTAATATAAGTCATATATTGGTAGCTTCGGCACGTGTATGAATAGACTGTAACAATGCCAATTTAAAACGCTCTAGTTATACCAACTATTTACCAAGACCTGCGGCGCCGTCGCACGGTAGCATAATCTGAAAGTCGGAAACGATCGTATACGCAAACAAAACACGGCGGGGTTATTCAAAACGCTTACCAAGAGCTTCGCTATTAGCGAACCAAGGGAAGCTTGAGCTGCGTTTACGCATAGATGTTATGTTTAGGGGTCACGTTATAATAGACCAGTTTGCACTCGAGACAATAAGTTTTGTTAATAGCTAGGCAGGTCGCCAGCCATGTTTGGACTAACGTCTGCCGGTGTGCCATGAAAAATGCAGCGGACGAACTACGGAACCGATGTGTAGTGAAACTCGATAGATTTTGATAATTTTGTCACCGCGCTATTGGGTATCATATTATTACATCTGTTCTTAAATGGGATGACTGTGACGATATTCAGAATTCAGTTTCGTAAAAATGCTTGGTTTGACAGCAAGATACAAAACAGGCCCCTCACTTTTAATACAGTGCATCATCTGGAGCTCTGTTTGTAGTTTACTTGCTTTTTCCGTATCCGGTTTCCGATATGTAAGTCGCGAATTTCCTTGTCAGTTTGTATAAAAATTTGGTATGTGTCTCTAGATCTGTTGAGTCTTATCTTATCTTATCTAGATGAGGGCCCTTTCGGATGCACTTCGACCCAGTGGGATCTTTTGTGCATTTGCCCTTTTCTTATGTCTACTCCCAACTTCGCTCCATCATTTCCACATAGCGGATGATGCAGCTCAGCGGAAGTACCTTGAATTCCTTTGGTTGCGGATAACCGTTACCGAAGTAATTCATTCTTTGTCTGGCAAGGGCATGACATTCACACAATAAGTGTTCCATAGTCTCATCCTCCTCGCCACACATTCTACAGTCTAAACTGCCCGATAGTCCCATCTTGGCCAAGAGGTCCTTGACCCCGAAGTGACCTGTGAACACCCCAGATATGATTCTGAGCTGCTTCCTACTGGATTTCCAGAGTTTGTTAGTCCAGCCCGAGTCCACTCCTTCTATGAAGAGCTTAGAGTGCCTTAAGCCCGCCTCATTCCTCCACTCGTGTTGGTGTTTGGTTTTGGCGTAGGCTTTATAGGCCGAAATAATGGTTCCCTGCGAGAGTCCCACAAATGGTTCTGGACCTACAAAGTGGTTTGTAGACCCCCCTCTAGCAAGCTCATCCGCTCTTTCGTTGCCGATGAAGCCCTCGTGCCCTGGTATCCAAACTAGTTGCACCTTATTATGCTTTCCAAGCTTGTTCAGTGCCTGGACGCCGTTATAGACTAGTCTAGATTCCACTTTCGGCGCCGTAAGTGCTTTAAGGGCCGCTTGACTGTCACTGAGTATATAGATGGTCTGCCCTCTGGTTTGCCTGTCTATATTCTCCTGTGCACATGCAATTATGGCGTATGTCTCCGCCTGGAAGACGGTTGCCAAACTACCCATGCTTACACTACTACTGTAGTCATTCGCATAAATGCCTGCTCCCGTACCGGATCCCATTTTAGATCCGTCCGTGTACCATATACTGTCTTCGATACCAGACCTAGGCGGTTCTAGACCTTCGGCCCATTCAGCCCTGGATGGAACTTTTGTTGTGTAGTTCCTATGGAATACAAACTTGGGTAGCATTTTGTCACTTCCCATGCTTGTTATTCTGTCTAAGAAACCATCAGTCTCCATGTTTGTGTGTTTAGTCTTCGGTTTGTTGTCGCTCCACAGTCCAAGAGTTCTTAATCTGTAGAGCGATTTCCGCGCCTCTGACTTAATCACCAAGTGAAGTGGCGGTAGGTCCAGTAGGACTTCTAGCGCCGCTGTAGGCGTGGTACGAAACGCCCCTGTTATAGCCATGCAAGCCGATCTCTGCACCTTCATCAGAGCCTCTCTGCATGTGCTCATTAAAGTCCTTGGCCACCATACCAGGCTGCCGTACAATAATATGGGCCTCACCATCATAGTGTAGATCCACTTAAGTACCTTTGGGTTCAATCCCCATGTTTTGCCATACGCTGATCTACACATTCCAAATACCCTCAGTGCCTTTGTGATGGTAAGATCTGTATGCTTCTTCCAATTCAGTTCCTTATCCAGTGTAACACCTAGATATTTCACATCATCGGACAGTTCTAGTACCCTCCCGTACAGTTTTAACTGCTGTACGCCTGGAAGGGTCCTTTTCCTAGTAAAGGGTATTACCACAGTTTTGCCTGGATTAATGGATAGTTGGTGCAGGTCGCACCATTTCTCCACCATCCGCAGTGCCTTGTTCATGATTTCTGATACCGTGCCTGGGAACTTCCCATTAACCAGTATCACTAGATCATCAGCATATCCCACCGTGTTGATGGGACCCTTATTGAGTTCTACCAGGAGTGAGTTCACCACCAGACTCCAGAGAGTTGGTGAGAGTACCCCCCCCTGTGGACATCCCTTTGTGGCCGTGGCCATTATCTCATCCCCTAAGAGAGATGACTTTATTAGTCTGCCATTTAGCATATTGCCTATCCATTTACATAGGGTGGGCTCTACACCATGTTTTGCAGCTGCTTCGCTGATAGCTTTATACGTGGTACGATCGAACGCTCCCTCCACGTCCAAGAAAGCTGCCAGACATAGTTCCTTATTCTCTATAGCCTGTTCAGCCCTGGTTGTTACCAGGTGAAGTGCGGTTTCCGTTGACTTCCCTGGCTGGTATGCACATTGTAGTTCGTGCAGCGGATGTCTCCTTAATGGGCCATCCCTTATGTGTCTATCTACCAATTTCTCCAGTGTTTTGAGGAAAAACGACGATAAACTTATCGGCCTATACGATTTGGCTTCACTGTAATCCGCCTTACCCGGTTTGGGCAGATAGGTTACTTTTACCATCCTCCACACCCGTGGCACGTGTGCGAAGGCCAAGCACGCCCTGTACAATCTGCTAAGATGCGGGATTAGTACATTAGCGCCTTCTTGTAGTAGAATGGGGTAGATGCCATCTGGCCCCGGGGCTTTGTAAGGTTGAAATGTTGAAAGTGCCCACTTTATCTTGTTATGATCTACTACCTTTTTGGACGTGTCCCAATTGTGTCTCGTTGTACTTGTGGTCTGTTCCAACGCACTAATTGCACCATCGTCTGTTACGCTGTCGTGTATTACTGAGCCTGGGAAGTGCGTGTTACACATTACCTTAAGGGTTTCCAGCCCCGTTTTCGTCATTCTACCGTCATTGTCCCTAATGGATGTGAGCGGGGCCGACTTTGTGGTCGCTAGTGCCTTTGTTAGTCTCATTCCTTCTGGTATTGACTCAATTTGATCGCAGTGGTTCCTCCACGCTCTCCTTTTGGCTTTCCTCACAGCCTTGCTGAGTTCTGTGAGTTTTTGTGCATAGTACCCAAAGTCATTAGATGCCTTTGCGTCATTGAATATTGCCCTAGTTTCCCTCCTGAGTTTAACTATCTCTGGGGTCCACCATGGTAACTTTTTAGCCAGGGTTTTCTTCTCCGGGCAGTTATTAGTGAAGGCCGTGTATACGGCTTGTACTATTTTGTCCGCTTCGAATTCTATGTCTATAATAGAGTTGAGCTTGCCTTTTGGGTCTCCTAGGTCCACCTTTAGATCCCTTCTAAACGCCGACCAGTCCGTGTGCCTAGGATTCCGTTTTCGTACCGTGTTTATTTCTATTTTAGTTCGGTACCTAAAGCAGATGTATCTGTGGTCCGAAAGGGATATGTCGTCAGATACGTGCCATGAGTTGATTTTGTTACTAGTATTATTAGTAGCCAACGTTAAATCAATAACCTCCCCCCGCCTAGAGTTGACGAAGGTAGGTTCATTGCCTTTATTTAGTATTTGTAAAGAAGAGCTTACCAGGAAGTCCAGTACCTTCTCTCCTCTCCTGTTGACATCTGAGCTGCCCCAGATGACATGGTGAGCGTTTGCGTCGCAGCCGATTATCAGGTTGGTGTTCGCCCGGCTGCCGTATGCAACAAGATCCCGCAGTTGTTGTGTGATGGGATCCGTCGCCTCGTAGGGGAGGTAGGCTGATGATAGGATGAGCTCCTTACCCTCCCCTTTTTTTGGATCATCACCGTGGTGAGATCCCTGCAACAGAAAGCATGTAAAGGCATAGCATTGATGCCATTTTTGACATATATACATGTCCTCATGTTATTGTTGTTATCTGGACACAGGTGAACAATTGTTCCCCCCGTTCCACCTAAACCTCTTATTTCACTTTTATATATATATGGTTCTTGAATAAGAGCAATATCGAACTTGTCGCATTTTAGCTGCCTTGCCAGAAGGGCAGTGGCAGCCTTATTGTGTTGTAGATTAATTTGTACACACCTTAAACCCGCCATTGGCGCTATTATAGTTTTGGCTTGCTGAGGTCAGCAGCCACTTCCTGGACAGTCTCGTCGCAGGACATGGGAGACATGGAGGCCTCCAGGTACAGTTCTGCCATTCCCTGCAGATCCTCCGAGCCAATCCCCGATAGCGGTGATGACTCTCGGGCCATGCGGGATTCAGCAGGTCTGTCACTGGAGCCCGCCATGTCCCCGGCCTCCGATTTCGACTGCCCCTCCTCCTTGACTGTCTCAGCCTCCTCAGCCTTTTCGCCAATAGCAATTGGCACCTTGCCATCTGGAGGTGTGCCCTCCTCGGCCTCCCCAGGCGGCGGACCCCCCGCGCCCTCCCCCGGCGTCGGTCCCCCCGCGCCCGTCCCCGCACAAGCGCCATCCTCAGCCCCCTCAAGCGCCCTCTCCTCCGCGTCCTCTAGGAGCTTGAAGGAGCTCAGGTCGACCCCCGTGTGTAGGTGGTAGCCCGCTGCCTTGATAACGTCGGCCGACACCCGGTCCATCAGTATGATGCGCCTGGTGTTCGCGTCCGACGTCAAGGTGTCTACCACCTTCCACTCCTCCGTGTGTAGCGCAGGATTGTACCTCTGCAGCACACGGAGAAGCAGCTTCACGTCATGGCCGCCAACTATCTTCGTTTTCCATGCCATTTTGACAGGTTTCGGAAGATCCTTGGCGTCCATGACCCTTAGGCGCAGGCCCTCAATCTCCTCACTTCCGATTGCTGACCTGAGCCATGCGACGGACTCTCTCCCTTGGCAATTGACGTGGAGAGCACCCGCCACTACGTTGCCGAGAGTGACTCGGGGTAGGGGATCCGGAGCATCAACCAGAAGCTCCAGAATGAGCCCCTGGATGGCGCCCAGATGCCCCAACCCGATCTTCTCGGCCGGAAAGGCCTCCGGGACGATGGCCATCCTCTCGCTTGCAGCCACTTCAGCGAACGAGCCTGTGACTTTCGTTCGCTTGGAGTCGCTGACAAGCAGAGAAGAGTCGCCACTGGCCCCCAGTTGCCTCTTCTTTTGCACCATCCGTGGCCCCGATGTGGGTTCATCCTCGGGGGTGCCTTCGCTCAGTGTATGAGCCCTTGCCTTGGCGTTGTCTCGCCTCTTCTGCCTCCTGCTTCCGACGACTCCTCCACCGGACCACGTATCCGCACCCTCGGGTACGGACACGCTATCGACGGCGCCCGGCTCGTCAGCAGGGTTCAGAAGAGGACCGGCCGGCCGGTTGCAGATGGCCACAGTTCCGCTGACCTCCCCTCCGGCCCCTGCGCCAGCCGGTCCCCTTGCGGGGGCCTGCTGGGCGTGTCCGCTTTTCAACCCGTGGGGAAAAGATCGGACGGTGCCTCCGGTTTGGACTGCTCCACCATGGCCTCTGCCTCTAAATGAGCTGCGCGCCTTCTGCGTCCTTGCGGACCCCCTTGCTCGGCTGTTACCCGCTCTCGCTCCACTGTCTGGGACAGAAGTGCGTACCGCCGGTACAGCATTTGCGCTATGCGCCTTTTTGGCCTCATCCCTTGCGGGTACGGCTTTCCCTCCTTCTTTCGTCATAGGTTTTATAGTGTCCATGTGACCTTTTGTTCCCTTACTTCATCAGATTGGCTCCCCACCCACCACGGAGCCCACACCCTGGGGATGCGTTAACGCATCAGGGCTACCAATCTGATATAGCGCCCCAAGAGTATGTTGTCCATGAGTCCGCACGGTGCCGAGTTACTCGTCATCTCCTCAGACAACTCGTAACCCGTGCTCCACCGACTACAGACCCCATACCCCAGGACACTCGCCCGTGGCCATCAGACTGGACACGACAGCCGATTGATCATGGCTGGCTAGACCATGACCGCCCGTGTGAGGTGAATCCTGAGCCGAAGAAGAGTGTTGTCTCCCAGCAGTAACTATCCCGACCACTGGTCGACTCAGCCACCAGGACCTCCCTCTCCACCCGTACGGGTCCCCGCGCACGGCACAAACACGCGGATGGCATTTTACCGCTAACCATCCTTCTTTTTGGATAGAAAGCCCGCTGCGACATGCCATGTCATCGCTTACGGCTGATTAGACGGGATGAACGGGATAGGATGGGTTGGGATATGAAAGTATGGGCTCAACTGATTGTTTCCGTTCTGCCTGTTTCTAACGGTAGAACTAGGCAGTTAACAGGTGGTAACCTCGTGAAGGATCCCAATCAGTTTTGCCTCGAGGATCTTAGCAACTGTGAGCTCCCCCCGAGGCCATCTACCATGTTAACCGCCGGACAGGCCGCTACCATAGAGACAGACCCAACGCAAGTAGCGACCGGTCGCAAATTTTCCTTGCTCCTGGACCTGCCTCCACCCGATCTGTTGAGTCAGTCAGCAAGTAAGCTAGTTTTGAAAATCATTATCTTTATCAATCATTATCAATATTTGATTTGGCTCGGCCATGTCGTCGTGGAGCGATAGGCCACGTTCCGATCTCTCGCTCTCACATGTTGCACTGCTGCCCCTGCAGTCGCCGCTCGAACGGTCATTCCCGTTGTCCATTACGCCCACCGAGATTCATGTACTGAACTTGTATTATTTTCCCCAGGAATCTCCGCCCAGCAGAACCGCGTGGTCGGCGCGATGCAGCTCTATTCCGTGGAGCGCAAGTGCTCGCAGCCGATCGAGGGCCACGCCGCCTCGTTCGCCACGTTCAAGGCCGAGGGCAACGCCGAGCCGTCGACGCTGTTCTGCTTCGCCGTGAGAACCGCGCAGGGCGGCAAGCTGCACGTCATCGGTGAGTCGATTAAGCTTCCTATTACAGGAAATATCTTCAAACCGAAGTCGGTACGTTGATCACTCTCATGTACTAGGTAAGAAGCAAACAGCAACTGAGCATTCTGACCGCTAGCGCTCAGATCAAGGGCAAGGCCGAGCCGTCGACGCTGTTCTGCTTCGCTGTGAGAACCGCGCAGGGTAGCAAGCTGCACGACATCGGTGATGCGACTTGTTTTACTATTACAGGATATGCCAGGGGGTATCCTCAACCGGAAGGCCGTAGTAGGTCACTCCCATGGCCCAAAAACTAGCAGCAACCTTGTGCTCTGACCGCAACGTTCAGATCGAGGGTCACGCGGCCTCGTTCACCACTTTCGAAGGTAACTTAGTCCTGACACCATGATAACCTGCAGCATGGGGCGCTGGGAATGATGGATTATCATTATCACCAACAGGTAGCTCAATAAATTCACTTATACTTTGCGATAAAGAACCCTAAACTCCGGTGCATTTTCTCTGATGGGGTGTAATAAGTGTAACTCGTGTCAGTTACACTTATAACACCCCTCTCCCTCACTCAGTGGCATCGTGGCTCCCAAACGGTTGAACCGATTTGAGTGCGTTTTTCATTGAAAGTTTCGTATGTCGATTTAATTCTTAGCTTTGTTCGTTTTACTCCTTTGCTAATACTCTTGTTTTCTCCTAACAGAGGTGGGGCAGACGCCGGCCGGCAACCAGCCGTTCCCCAAGAAGGCGGTCGACGTGTTCTTCCCCGCCGAGGCGCAGAACGACTTCCCCGTCGCCATGCAGGTCTCGCCTAAATATGACGTCATCTATCTCATCACCAAATACGGGTGAGAACTTACATTTTACATTGTGTAGTTCTAAGGTCGTTGTTTGGGATCAACTGGGTCAATCAACTATTTCTTGTATCGTTGGCCACTAGAGAGAAGTATTGTTACAATATTTACTTCTAATAATAGGGGCTGACGATGACAATAAAACTGGCTTTCGCTTGGCTTTGCTTAGGCTTTGTATAAATACTCAAGATTATGACATGTTTTTGCAGCAGTTGGTACTTACTCCTTAAGTCTAGATAAATAAATAAAATCCTCTCTTTTGGTACACTAAACCCTCAAATGTTAAACTTCAGTTACAATTCGTGACCCGGGAGACTCATGACAACTGGGTACAGTTAAAAAAAAGTTTATTCACCCAGCTATATAATGTTACTATCTCGAGATACAATGTTTTATTCTTGATGCGGTTTCCGAAATTTAGGATTTTACTTTATGTAAATGGACACAATTCTATATCTATCTTGACTACTTTTCAATATTATTTTTATTATGGTTATTTGTGTAACTGCATCTAAAAATCTTATTAAATAGGCTATCTTAACACTTTCGCAACCAGGCTAAAAAATTAACAATTCACCAGAAACCGACAGAATTCGCTAGGCGTGTAAGTTCATACTACTGCCCGCCTAGCGGGCTCAGCCAGCATCTGAGCAAACATTACGAGGTGCCTACCAGGCGGGTTCTTGGTTGCGAACGTGTTAAAACACCCTCAACCCAGATAGAACCTTTAAACATTTCACCAATGTTCCGATCAGGTACATCCACATGTACGACATCGAGACCGGCACCTGTATTTACATGAACCGTATTTCCTCCGACACCATCTTCGTGACGGCCCCGCATGAAACCACTGGCGGCATCATTGGTAAGTGCTTATCCAAATACGAGTTATAAAAGAATAGGAAAATATTCAATATGGGTGTAGACGATAAATAAAATAAACGATAATGTCGTATTTTCTCGAAAAAGGATTAAAAATGTAGTGAAATGGAGAAGAAAGCAACGCAAGAGGCTAAATGATCACAAAGTTGTAAGTGTCCAAAGTTTTAAATGGGGTGTGTTCTGTCCCTTGTCCGCAAAACGCAACTTCATATGAAACGCTAGTGACCTTATTCATTTAAACCAACTAAAACATGTTCCGTTATTCGCAAAACTGAATCTCATTAACAATTTCACGAAACATCGCATGACCAAGTTCATATCGCAGTCATTGACCCCTTGCTTTACAATAACAAGGTTGTAACTATTTTTACCGCATTACGAATGGAACTTTTTCTAATATTAGAAGCAAGTTCAAGACGGCGATTTTTCATGTCGGCCTGCTGAAATGACCCGCCTTGCCTGAATACAAATGAGCGTTGGCTAGGTCGTTATTGGGGGAAATTAGAACATGCTACTATACTTATTGTATATTTATTTAAATTTTATTGCACAGTAATAAGTAACAAGTACAAAAGGCGAACTTAATGTCATAAGGTATTCTCTACCAGTCAACCTTTAGGCCAAATATAAAAAAAATTGACAAATTACTAGTGTGTTAAACAAATGTCTTAGTTACATGTTTATATTATATATCATGTGTATATGAGGAAATATCCGAAACTACTACATTGGATTGCAGGTTTTGTCACTTATCCATATAAGGCCAATGGACTCACATATGAGTGTGCTGTTTACGCTACCAAGCGGGAAAATGCTGCAATAGTACACGTAGTGCGAATGGGATAATAGTTATAATAGGCCTCCAAGTTGGACGTCATTTTTACGCTCTCTTTGACGAAGTGCAATTAGTTTTAGACTAGACTATCTCTAGAATGCTTTTATAGTGCTCTTTTAAATAACAACAAAATGAACGTAATAAACATTTAAAAAATATTTACGGTAAACAATGAAAAGCGAAATTCTTGCATTGAGAGATCGTTCAACTGGGTCTTGAAGTAACCTAGTCTAAACGAAGCTCTTCAATAAAAAGTAATGCATATTAACCTTCGTTTTACGACTGCACGCCCCTTATGTCTTTCCGCCCACTCACATGCTCATGACAGGACGCGGATATATTGCATTCAACATACTGTTTTGAAAATGTGGGGTAGCCAGTGATTTATAAATTTATTGTCTTCGACCGGGATGAGGATGTGGCCAATTAAATGATCGATTTTGTGTAAGGAGCACTAATTTCGTTATATATATAAAATTGATTGAAACTTTTTACAAAACGGGACTCAATCACGTCCAATTGACTTATTTATTTACCTCTTTGAGGTCTCCCGACGTTACCGATGTGTCGCAACATCCATGGTCACGGGACAACTCTATACGCAATTGACAACATTTCATATTTTCATGTAGGCCATTTTACGATTTAGTTCGCTAGAAAATGTTTTTTTAAGCGACACGTGTTTTTTTTATTTCTCCCTTAATTGTAATTTTCATTAAAAACTATCAAATTGAAAAGTAGCGAATTCCAGAAGGTCGTAAGTAAATTATGACGTCAATACTACGACTCTGTATGGCAGTTTGGACACCTTTCATATGACAGCCATAATGCTGACGTCACACACGGTTAAAACCACTTTTACAGTACATATGGTGGTACTTTCCCGCACTAGTGCGGAAAAGAGCACTTTTCATGCATATGTCGAAACTTTAAAGAGCCATATGTACAGTAAAACGTTGTACGATACACTTGCGAATAGGTAATTCGCAACTCGTGTCGATTTAAAACACTCCCTTCGGTCGTATTTTAATTTATCACCACTCGTTGCGAATTTCCTATTTTCGGCACTTGTATCGTAAATAACTATTATACGTTTTCGCGATTTTCTTAAAAGCGAGCAGGAAAAAAACACAGAAAACTACTTTATTACGTTCAGGTAACATAATTACCGAAATGGTTTTCGATTTAGGCGTCATTACATATTTTGAAATATTGTCAATTAAGACAACATTGACAATTTAATATTGTAATTATTGTTTTGTAAAAAAATAAACACATACATACCGGGACATTTTTATTCATTTATGTCTCTAACGGGTGGTTACGGGCCGTCACAAATCCGAACATCAATGTCAAACGCATATGTTTCGTAACCAAACCAAAAGGTTAGACGTAACTCCTTTCATGCAACTGCAACCATCCATAACTTGATGCCTCGCTGCTGCTGATCCAGTCTGACAATTCAATAGTACATTACGTACCTAGGGCGGTGAATTCGTGAATGCCCCAGATCGCAGGTGTTTGTGGCCCGATGGCCTGAAAGTAGCACCATATGTACTGTAAATACAATTTCCTTTGTTCAGGCGTGAACCGCAAAGGTCAAGTGCTCTCGGTGACCGTAGAAGAGGACTCGATAGTGCCGTACATCAACACGGTGCTGCAGAATCCGGAGCTGGCGCTGCGGCTGGCCGTCCGCAACAACTTGGCGGGCGCCGAGGAGCTGTTCGTCAGGAAGTTCAACATGCTCTTCACTAACGCGCAGTACGGCGAGGCCGCCAAGGTGAGTTCAGCACGCTCAGAGGCTCTCTAAAGTTTTACCGAAGCAAAACGTTACGACCGCGTTCGCGTTTAGCTGTCAAATCCCATACAAATTGGGGGTAAAACGCTAACGCGATGGTAAAGTTTTGTTTCGGTAAAACTTATACTAGAGACTCAGCAGGCCTGTTCTTCTTGCCGCTCTCGGGTCTCGTTCACAAAGTGGCGTCACCAACATCATGTATCATATACAATGTGTTTTTATAACCGTCTTAGACCCGAAGCCCACTTAAAGTATCCAAAACGTACTAATCATTCGTAAAAAAATATATTAAATAAGTTTTTAGAAATAAAAGGTAATTAAGTTTGAAAAATCCTGTATGGCGCGCGATGCGAAGTTCTTTCACCCGGTTAGAGTTCGTATCTATCTACCTTGGCGGCTAGCCGTCACTGCGGTCACTCGGCTGGCTGATTAACATTAATATTAATTCAAAAAAAAACAATATTGATACATAAAAAAAACTTTTTCAAGATCTTTGTAATGTATACATTAACTGAGCGTCGGCTCTAAGACGGTTTAAAAAACACCGTATAAAGGTAAGGACCATAGCATGGCCCATTAAGCCAAGCTGAGAGCGTAGCAGAATTAAAGAACTCGGCTAAACTCTGCTGTCGCATTAAATGTTTATGAAGCAGAAACGTCCGCTAACGAAATTCCAAATTTCGATCATAGTGGAAAATTGAAAAATTATTCGCCACGAGCGGGATTTGAACCCACAACCTCTGGAATCCGTCCATCGCTCTCCCAATTGAGCTACCGTGGGTCCGCTAATGGCGACAAATCCTTCAATCTCTTCCACTATTGTATTTACACCTTAGGGAGGCTCGTAGCGACATCTACCGCGAAGTTATTACAACTTCTGAAACGGCACCAACGTCTCAAGTTACATTGAGAATTGTTAGTAACAATGCGCTACCCCATTTTTAACATTAAATGTTTATGAAGCAGAAACGTCCGCTAACGTCCGCGTCTGCTGTCGCACTTTCGAGCTGTCGTAACATCAGATCGCGCTCTAGAAACAAAAGAACACGTGCTTATGCGCTGAGCGCGTGCGGGCGAGATGCCATGACATGTGTTGTTCTAGCAGTTAACTATAGGTTCAGTTAGACAGAGGACCGTCTGTATGTATCCTATTATGCGAGTTGCACCAGGTTACGGTTACAGACCGATCAACGTTAAATATGGCGCCGACAGCTGTCATTCCAGAAACTTGCTTAACTTTCTGTACATTCCGATTTTAACGAACACCACATACGATTACAGATGGTTTGCTGCAACCCACCTTTTCTCTATAATCAAATTGACGCAGTACCGTACATACTGGCCAGCGATAAGAGCACCATTTGTTATTTTAACGTAATATTCATTCGATGACGGCCGGGCCAACTTTAGGACATGTCCTATTTATTTATATCAACCATCCCGATCGTTCAGCCTACGAAGAAGCAACCCAGTCCTACCTACATTAAGTATAAAGCAATTTATCAAAAAAATGATCCCCTTCGACCATGCTACTTAACCGGTTACGTGTGAAGGATTGTTTTTCTTGCTACGAAACTAGTTACGTACAAGGAGGTTTTTTCTTCCTACGAAACTAGTTACGACATTTGTTTTCGTATTTGGCCAGTTTCGACGGATCCCCGCTCCGCGGGATTCCTATTTCTGGTCTGTTTGCCCTTCGGGCACTGACCTACCTACCTAATTCTTCACACGTGAAGCCAACGCCACGTAACCACGTGGCGTTGGTTTCGTAGGCGGCCGAAGCTAATTGACCATGTATTAATGAAAGAAGTCAAAGAATGACGTGCTGTTTAGTATAAAGCATATGACCCCCACGAATGTTCGGTGATCCGATGATTATTGTGCAGGTGGCAGCAATGGCGCCGCGCGGCATCCTCCGCACCCCGCAGACCATCCAGCGCTTCCAGCAGGTGCCCACGCAGCCAGGGCAGACCTCGCCGCTGCTGCAGTACTTCGGCATCCTGCTCGACCAGGCGCAGCTCAACAAGTTCGAGTCGCTCGAGCTGTGCAAGCCGGTGCTGCTGCAAGGTACGAGCCAAGAATACATAGAACGAATAGTGGTGTTAGCATGGCTCCGGTCTTTTGTATAGTGGAGATACTTCCACAGTTGGGCTGCTTCAAATATGAGCGACATGAAATTCTGCTATGCCTTACTCTCTAGTCTCTCTCTCTACTCACTCTCTTCCTTTTTAGGGTTCCGTAGCCAAATGACAAAAAATGGAACTCTTATAAATTCATCATGTCTGTCTGTGTGTCCGTCCGTATGTCACAGGCATTTTACTCGATAACTATAAGGTGTATTTGAATAAAATCTTGAGGACAGGTGTATTTTGTTAACCGCTACATAGTTATGTAATGAAATTACAAAAAAAAATATTTAGGGGTGCACTCCATTCATAAAACTGAAAGTCATAAAAAAAATTCATTTCATGCCCACGTCTGGATCATCAATCGATAGCGTTTCAAAATAAATATAAGGTTTCTAGCAAATTTTTTGATTAAGTGAACAGAGTCGGAGATAATCGCCCCGAAAGTCACTAAAATTGTGTCCCCCCCCCTCTCTAATTTTTGAACCGTGTATTTTAAAAATATGAAAAAAATCATGCAAATAAGGCTTATTAAGGAAAATTTCTATAAGCGAAAATTGTTTTGAACAAGATCGGTTCAAATGTTTGCGAGATATTTCTAAAAAACCGCCTTTCTTAAAGAAAAGGACGTAAGATTTCAGTAACGATACGACCTTTTTAATAGGCACGGAACCCTTTTTGTGCGTGGTCCGACACGCACTTGGCCGCTTTTATTTTTTACAGTACAGTTTTTACGGTATTACTTTTATTTTTTACGGTACAGTGTTAGAGAGATTTAATAGCGTGACTTAACGGCCGGTTAAGCTGGTCACCCAGGTGTGATATAGTTGTGAACTTGTGACATTAGGACATTACGTACTTGTATTCAAAATTGATACACAATAGTACATTGTCGTAAAGGCTAGAAAGTAAGTAATAGATGGACGAGTGGGTTCGAAGTCCGAGCCGCCAGGTGAGGACCTTGAAGGAGACGGGTCCATCTATTGCACTTTTCGCCGGGACATTACATACATAGTGCTTTTCACGCCTACTGCAAGGAAATAGCAAATTATAATTATAAGTCAAAATTAAGTACCTACCACAGTAAAGATCATTATATGAAACACTATCGCGGCCGCTCGTGACGGAGGAGCTGTGATTGAGCGAATCACTGTTCAAACTGTCCAACAATAACATTGTTGGACAGTTTGAACTCACAGTTAGCCTGTTTGTGCGATGTCTAACTACCCCAGTTTTGAAGCCTGTTTTCTGACCATCTTTTGCCACATTTCCGAGCAGTGGCTTGAGAACAAAATATATCCCTATTCAAACAGTCCTCAACATACGTTTTTCACCTATATAACAGCGTCTCTCGTTACAAAATATTCTTAGCCAAAATCCTTTTTACTCAGGTCGCAAGCAGCTGCTCGAAAAATGGCTAAAGGAAGAGAAGCTGGAATGCTCCGAGGAGCTCGGAGACCTGGTGAAGCAGGTGGACCCGACCCTGGCGTTGTCCGTGTACCTGCGCGCTAACGTGGCCAGCAAGGTCATCCAGTGCTTCGCGGAGACCGGCCAGTTCCAGAAGATCGTTCTCTACGCCAAGAAGGTGAGTATCTCCACAGTATAGAAGAATAATACAGTAGGGCCTACCGCGAAACGATAACGAACTTCGTTCGTGTATCTCCGTCTTTGTCGCGATTGCCAATTCGAGCGACAGAGAGAGATACACGTGGGCCGTTTCGGAGCGTTCGTTACCTACTTTCGCTCGATGTGCAGGGCTGTGTCAAGTTTGTGGCTTGGCATACCTATAATACTAATTTCGTTTTTAAGTATGCAAAGTATTTCTGTTACAGTTTAATAGACATTATTGTATACACAAAGTAATAATATTATAGATAGTTAGGTATGTGTTTTTAGTTTCCCGCTTCATCGAATATTTTAATACCACTACACTATACCTAAAATATTTCCTTGTTGGTATAATAGTTCCTAAATTGCACTAGGTTGGTAGGTGCTTAGTTACAAGCCTATTCGGCTCCTTTTGATATCGTGGCCCTGGCGGCTCGCTGTCATACCTACGAGGCGGCTTTCTTTGACGTAGCGAATGAGAGCGAGCGAACACTGCAACAGAGCGGCCCCGATTGAAGCATTGTCCATCATTCCCGAAGGCTATGTGCGTGTGCGTACCGAACACGCGCGCATGTGTGCACCCGTCCGATGTACCTTTATTCGATGATTATATACTGTGGTATCCCTCTTCTTGAAACAAGCCACTCATGTTAAGCTTCTAAGTTTGTGGACGGGAGAGACTACATGCGGAACCGAAACATCCTGAAGTCCACAGATCAGTGTGAATAATTATTAATTCCCCTCACAGGTCGGCTACACACCCGACTACATATTCCTGCTGCGCTCCGTGATGCGCACGAACCCCGAGCAAGGCGCCGGCTTCGCGGGCATGCTGGTCGCCGAGGACCCGCCGCTGGCCGACATCAACCAGATAGTGGACGTGTTCATGGAGCAGAACATGGTGCAGCAGTGCACGGCGTTCCTGCTCGACGCGCTCAAGAACAACCGGCCTGAGGAGGGGCCGTTGCAGACCAGGTCAGTTGGTAACTTCATGTCTCATGTTGTCCTAGTACTTTTAGAGTCGCTCAGTTGTTGCCTTGAAGCCAGAAAGCTGCTGGCGAGCTTTCTGCAGACTAGGTCAGTTAATCACTAGATCATGCTTGCCCTAATATGTTCTCCTTGTGCTATTAACACAGTCAGCCAGTTCTATTATTCTCATAGTGGAGCAGACTTCTTCTGTGTTATGTTCTCCTGGTACCTTGATCAGTCAGAAAGACTTGTAGCGGCGAGTGTAAATTGAATTCTAGAACAGCATTTCAACAATTTGAAATATGTTTTACACATACGGAAACAACTCAATTGTCAATTGTTTTATCTGCAGTGCCAATGACAACTACTTATTAGCAATATTTGAAGAGTACCGAGCTGCTTGACTCCTTCATTTGTTTCAAGAAAGCATGTAGAAGTGTGTGATGTGTTTTATGAAAATATATATTTAACATTGTGCTCATTGCACAGGTTGCTGGAGATGAACCTGATGTCAGCGCCACAAGTCGCGGACGCTATCCTCGGCAACGCCATGTTCACGCGCTACGACCGGCCTCACGTCGCACAGCTGTGCGAGAAGGCTGGTCTGCTGCAGCGAGCGCTGGAGCACTACACCGACCTCTACGACATCAAGCGCGCCGTGGTCAGTACCCACTCCTTCTGTGCCATGTACTCCTGGTACTTACAAACTCAGAATCGTCCAATATTCCGCAGTGTCTCAAGACGAGAGTCTTTGACCAACGTGTGTGTTGCCAATGATGATATATGGCACTGAAACGTGGTCGCTTACTATGGGCCTCATAAGAAGGCTCAAAGTCACTCAAAGGGCTATATTGAGAGTTTCTCTGCGCGATCGCATCAGAGATCTCATCGAAATGAGGCTATCTGCAGCAGAACCAAGGTAACCGATATAGCCCTCCAAATCGCTAAACTTAAGTGGCAGTGAGCACATAGCACTTAGAGCCGATGGCCATTGGGGCGGAAAGGTTCTCGAGTGGCGACCACGTACCGGAAGGCGCGGCGTGGGTAGACCCCCGCAAGGTGGACTGATGACCTGCTAAAGGTTCCTGGAGTCCGCTGGATGCGGGTGGCGCAGGACCGGTCACTTTGGCACTCTTTGGGGGAGGTCTATGTCCAGCAGTGGACGTCTTTCGGCTGATATGATGATGACACAGTCAGAACATATCTTAACGCAATGCTGACTTGATCGGAGCACCTGCCGTAGCGACTCCTCCGCAGTTAAGTAACTGTATCATGTATTTCTTGTAATCACACAGCTGGAACAGATCAAACCCAATGTTGGCTTCAGTGATCGCTACACCTCCCGTATCATGTGCTCCTGGTATTTTATTAACGTCACTCAGCTAGAAGTCTTAAATTGTCCAAATACTCCTTTTCAAAGAAGTCTCAGAAGAATAGGTAGACAACACATGAAATTAAATTTACGGTGTCACTTCTAGCAGTTGTGAATTGAAGGATGAAGAAAATTTGATCATCAACCGCCATATCTCGTAGTCGACTTTTACGACACCCGATAGAAAAAAAGAGTGTGGTGCTATTCTAATTTAATATTTCTTTACAGGTCCACACCCACCTGCTCTCAGCAGAATGGCTCGTCACATACTTTGGCAGTCTTTCGGTGGAAGACTCCCTAGAATGTCTCAAGGCCATGCTCCAGGCGAACATCCGACAGAACCTGCAGATCTGCGTGCAAATCGCTACCAAGTACCACGAACAGCTGACGACGAAGTCGCTGATTGAGTTGTTCGAAAGCTTCAAGACCTATGAGGGCCTGTTCTACTTTTTGGGCTCAATTGTCAACTTCAGCCAGGATTCGGAAGTACACTTTAAGTACATTCAGGTTAGTATTTTACTTTACTTTGAAGATTTGTTTGATTGTCATAAAAACATAGGTTAATATTAATGATAGTGCTTACTTCTTATGACGATTATTTGAGCTAAATTGCATAATGCACTTACCCCGGTTGTGCACTTGCTCCAACTGACCTTATAAGATAAAAGATCCCCGTAACAGATTATTTTTAAATCGCAATCACCACACATGCGTCAATCTGTATTGGACTGTAGATGGTATACAATAAATCAGAGGCCTTCGCCTAACAAAAGAATACTAGCTAAACTAATTCCTTTCAAATTTCCAGGCGGCCTGCAAGACCGGCCAAATCAAGGAGGTCGAGCGCATCTGCCGCGAGTCCAACTGCTACAACGCGGAGCGCGTGAAGAACTTCCTCAAGGAAGCCAAGCTGCCCGACCAGCTGCCGCTCATCATCGTGTGCGACCGCTTTGACTTCGTGCACGACTTGGTGCTCTATCTCTACAGGAACAGCCTGCAAAAGTACATCGAGATCTACGTGCAGAAGGTAAGATCGCACCGAGGAATAAGATGAAAGGTAGAACGCGACGACAGAAGTCGAGCTCCTTCAGGAGTGAATCAATATGTTTTCGAGTTGTCCTCGTTATAATTTCTGGCTCTACAAAGGGTTTCCTTGTCATTTTCACTCCATTTTTTTATGAACCGTCTTGCATGTTAAAAGTCCATGTTGTAACAGTTGTTTCTACATAAGTCTGCCATATTGCGTCCTAATGGGACACGAAAAAGTTGAAATATAACGAAAAGTTTATTCTAGAATCAAGTGATAATGCTCCTGAACAGTCACACTTGATATCGTATACTGTCGTCGTCGCTGTCACGACGGCAGGTCACGTTACTGTTAATTGTCTAGGCGATGAGACGCCATGACAAAGTTATACCAATGGAATCTCTCGAAGCATAGTAAGTCCAGGACCCATCATAAATTGACCAACGTCGAAAAACCGAGGCTTGGTACTAAGGGAAAACCATGTTACAGGTGAACCCGTCGCGTCTGCCGGTGGTGGTGGGCGGTCTCCTGGACGTGGACTGCACTGAGGACATCATCAAGAACCTTATTCTGGTGGTGCGCGGGCAGTTCTCCACTGACGAGCTCGTTGCCGAGGTTGAGAAGAGGAACAGGTAAAAATCTTCAGTGGGCACAAAAAAGATTGACTCCCAGGCCATGGTGAAAACTTAACTCACTCTGCACAGAAATTACCAAGAAGCGATTCATATCCTGATTCACCATTCGATTGAGCTAAACTTCCGTGTACTTATACAGGATAATCCTAGTTCAGGCGCATTTAATCAATTCACATACATGTAACAGTGTGGCTATAAGGTTTCTTCAATAAATTAATCTTATTTATGTAAGTTTGTGTGTAGTCTGGTGATGAAGACGAAGGTGGCCATAGCAAGTCCTAAATTACGCAAGATACACCCTCGTGATTGGGCTCATTGAAACCCTTATGATGAGTAGTTGATGACTGCAGTGCAAGAAAAAGTATAGTCTGCTACAATGGTACAAGACCATTATTATTTTTTCCACAGAAACTTAATATTATACAGAGGAAAGATTTGATTGTTTGCTTGTTTGTACTGAATAGGCTCAGAAACTACTGGACCGATTTGAAAAATTCTTTTACCATTAGAAGCCGACATTATCCCTGATGAACATAGGCTACTTTTTACCGCATGAAAATGCTTCATGCCTGCGGGAAAACGGGTAATCCGTGCGAAGCCGAGCCGGGGCTAGTATTTCATAAGTCATCTCAATGAGTGTGATTGTGTTATTATTGGAACGCCATCTAATCATCTCACGTATTACAGACTGAAGTTGCTCCTGCCCTGGCTGGAGACGCGCGTGCACGAGGGCTGCAACGAGCCGGCCACGCACAACGCGCTCGCCAAGATCTATATCGACTCCAACAACAACCCCGAGCGGTTCCTCAAGGAGAACCAATGGTGAGATACTCGCTTCTCTGACACTGGTTCGGTTCACTCGGTCATGATTCCTTCATATCTGCGACTCATTATTACCACTACGTTTAAAAGTGACTGGTTGTGACGACGCGCCTGCGTCACACAACGGCAGCGCGGCGCGGGCACAGGCAGGGTGGTGACGTCACACCGAGCGTCTATAGAAAGCCAGAGCGCGCCTTCAACGCCGGTAGTGTTCTCTGGAGTCCGCTTCGGACGGCACTAACCCCTCTCTTCCCCCATACTACCCCTGAGCTAGTCTGGAAACCTCCATGAAGCCCTAACAGGTGGAGGATTTTGGTGTGGTGCTCAAAACACACATCATAGTTTCACCGAGGAACCCGTGTACTAATTTAAATACGATGTGCCAGGTACGACTCGCGCGTAGTCGGCAAGTACTGCGAGAAGCGCGACCCGCACCTCGCGTGCGTGGCGTACGAGCGCGGGCAGTGCGACCGCGAGCTCATCGCCGTGTGCAACGACAACTCGCTGTTCAAGACGCAGGCGCGCTACCTCGTGCGCCGCCGCGACCAGGAGCTCTGGCTCGAGGTGCTCGCCGAGTCCAACCCGTACAAGCGACAGCTCATCGACCAGGTACGACATACTTCCATCATTACGTAGTCGGCAAGTACTGCGAGAAGCGCGACCCGCACCTCGCGTGCGTGGCGTACGAGCGCGGGCAGTGCGACCGCGAGCTCATCGCCGTGTGCAACGACAACTCGCTGTTCAAGACGCAGGCGCGCTACCTCGTGCGCCGCCGCGACCAGGAGCTCTGGCTCGAGGTGCTCGCCGAGTCCAACCCGTACAAGCGACAGCTCATCGACCAGGTACGACATACTTCCATCATTACGTAGTCGGCAAGTACTGCGAGAAGCGCGACCCGCACCTCGCGTGCGTGGCGTACGAGCGCGGGCAGTGCGACCGCGAGCTCATCGCCGTGTGCAACGACAACTCGCTGTTCAAGACGCAGGCGCGCTACCTCGTGCGCCGCCGCGACCAGGAGCTCTGGCTCGAGGTGCTCGCCGAGTCCAACCCGTACAAGCGACAGCTCATCGACCAGGTACGACATACTTCCATCATTACGTAGTCGGCAAGTACTGCGAGAAGCGCGACCCGCACCTCGCGTGCGTGGCGTACGAGCGCGGGCAGTGCGACCGCGAGCTCATCGCCGTGTGCAACGACAACTCGCTGTTCAAGACGCAGGCGCGCTACCTCGTGCGCCGCCGCGACCAGGAGCTCTGGCTCGAGGTGCTCGCCGAGTCCAACCCGTACAAGCGACAGCTCATCGACCAGGTACGACATACTTCCATCATTACGTAGTCGGCAAGTACTGCGAGAAGCGCGACCCGCACGTCGCGTGCGTGGCGTACGAGCGCGGGCAGTGCGACCGCGAGCTCATCGCCGTGTGCAACGACAACTCGCTGTTCAAGACGCAGGCGCGCTACCTCGTGCGCCGCCGCGACCAGGAGCTCTGGCTCGAGGTGCTCGCCGAGTCCAACCCGTACAAGCGACAGCTCATCGACCAGGTACGACATACTTCCATCATTACGTAGTCGGCAAGTACTGCGAGAAGCGCGACCCGCACCTCGCGTGCGTGGCGTACGAGCGCGGGCAGTGCGACCGCGAGCTCATCGCCGTGTGCAACGACAACTCGCTGTTCAAGACGCAGGCGCGCTACCTCGTGCGCCGCCGCGACCAGGAGCTCTGGCTCGAGGTGCTCGCCGAGTCCAACCCGTACAAGCGACAGCTCATCGACCAGGTACGACATACTTCCATCATTACGTAGTCGGCAAGTACTGCGAGAAGCGCGACCCGCACCTCGCGTGCGTGGCGTACGAGCGCGGGCAGTGCGACCGCGAGCTCATCGCCGTGTGCAACGACAACTCGCTGTTCAAGACGCAGGCGCGCTACCTCGTGCGCCGCCGCGACCAGGAGCTCTGGCTCGAGGTGCTCGCCGAGTCCAACCCGTACAAGCGACAGCTCATCGACCAGGTACGACATACTTCCATCATTACGTAGTCGGCAAGTACTGCGAGAAGCGCGACCCGCACCTCGCGTGCGTGGCGTACGAGCGCGGGCAGTGCGACCGCGAGCTCATCGCCGTGTGCAACGACAACTCGCTGTTCAAGACGCAGGCGCGCTACCTCGTGCGCCGCCGCGACCAGGAGCTCTGGCTCGAGGTGCTCGCCGAGTCCAACCCGTACAAGCGACAGCTCATCGACCAGGTACGACATACTTCCATCATTACGTAGTCGGCAAGTACTGCGAGAAGCGCGACCCGCACCTCGCGTGCGTGGCGTACGAGCGCGGGCAGTGCGACCGCGAGCTCATCGCCGTGTGCAACGACAACTCGCTGTTCAAGACGCAGGCGCGCTACCTCGTGCGCCGCCGCGACCAGGAGCTCTGGCTCGAGGTGCTCGCCGAGTCCAACCCGTACAAGCGACAGCTCATCGACCAGGTACGACATACTTCCATCATTACGTAGTCGGCAAGTACTGCGAGAAGCGCGACCCGCACCTCGCGTGCGTGGCGTACGAGCGCGGGCAGTGCGACCGCGAGCTCATCGCCGTGTGCAACGACAACTCGCTGTTCAAGACGCAGGCGCGCTACCTCGTGCGCCGCCGCGACCAGGAGCTCTGGCTCGAGGTGCTCGCCGAGTCCAACCCGTACAAGCGACAGCTCATCGACCAGGTACGACATACTTCCATCATTACGTAGTCGGCAAGTACTGCGAGAAGCGCGACCCGCACCTCGCGTGCGTGGCGTACGAGCGCGGGCAGTGCGACCGCGAGCTCATCGCCGTGTGCAACGACAACTCGCTGTTCAAGACGCAGGCGCGCTACCTCGTGCGCCGCCGCGACCAGGAGCTCTGGCTCGAGGTGCTCGCCGAGTCCAACCCGTACAAGCGACAGCTCATCGACCAGGTACGACATACTTCCATCATTACGTAGTCGGCAAGTACTGCGAGAAGCGCGACCCGCACCTCGCGTGCGTGGCGTACGAGCGCGGGCAGTGCGACCGCGAGCTCATCGCCGTGTGCAACGACAACTCGCTGTTCAAGACGCAGGCGCGCTACCTCGTGCGCCGCCGCGACCAGGAGCTCTGGCTCGAGGTGCTCGCCGAGTCCAACCCGTACAAGCGACAGCTCATCGACCAGGTACGACATACTTCCATCATTACGTAGTCGGCAAGTACTGCGAGAAGCGCGACCCGCACCTCGCGTGCGTGGCGTACGAGCGCGGGCAGTGCGACCGCGAGCTCATCGCCGTGTGCAACGACAACTCGCTGTTCAAGACGCAGGCGCGCTACCTCGTGCGCCGCCGCGACCAGGAGCTCTGGCTCGAGGTGCTCGCCGAGTCCAACCCGTACAAGCGACAGCTCATCGACCAGGTACGACATACTTCCATCATTACGTAGTCGGCAAACACTGCGAGAAGCGCGACCCGCACCTCGCGTGCGTGGCGTACGAGCGCGGGCAGTGCGACCGCGAGCTCATCGCCGTGTGCAACGACAACTCGCTGTTCAAGACGCAGGCGCGCTACCTCGTGCGCCGCCGCGACCAGGAGCTCTGGCTCGAGGTGCTCGCCGAGTCCAACCCGTACAAGCGACAGCTCATCGACCAGGTACGACATACTTCCATCATTACGTAGTCGGCAAGTACTGCGAGAAGCGCGACCCGCACCTCGCGTGCGTGGCGTACGAGCGCGGGCAGTGCGACCGCGAGCTCATCGCCGTGTGCAACGACAACTCGCTGTTCAAGACGCAGGCGCGCTACCTCGTGCGCCGCCGCGACCAGGAGCTCTGGCTCGAGGTGCTCGCCGAGTCCAACCCGTACAAGCGACAGCTCATCGACCAGGTACGACATACTTCCATCATTACGTAGTCGGCAAACACTGCGAGAAGCGCGACCCGCACCTCGCGTGCGTGGCGTACGAGCGCGGGCAGTGCGACCGCGAGCTCATCGCCGTGTGCAACGACAACTCGCTGTTCAAGACGCAGGCGCGCTACCTCGTGCGCCGCCGCGACCAGGAGCTCTGGCTCGAGGTGCTCGCCGAGTCCAACCCGTACAAGCGACAGCTCATCGACCAGGTACGACATACTTCCATCATTACGTAGTCGGCAAGTACTGCGAGAAGCGCGACCCGCACCTCGCGTGCGTGGCGTACGAGCGCGGGCAGTGCGACCGCGAGCTCATCGCCGTGTGCAACGACAACTCGCTGTTCAAGACGCAGGCGCGCTACCTCGTGCGCCGCCGCGACCAGGAGCTCTGGCTCGAGGTGCTCGCCGAGTCCAACCCGTACAAGCGACAGCTCATCGACCAGGTACGACATACTTCCATCATTACGTAGTCGGCAAGTACTGCGAGAAGCGCGACCCGCACCTCGCGTGCGTGGCGTACGAGCGCGGGCAGTGCGACCGCGAGCTCATCGCCGTGTGCAACGACAACTCGCTGTTCAAGACGCAGGCGCGCTACCTCGTGCGCCGCCGCGACCAGGAGCTCTGGCTCGAGGTGCTCGCCGAGTCCAACCCGTACAAGCGACAGCTCATCGACCAGGTACGACATACTTCCATCATTACGTAGTCGGCAACTACTGCGAAAAGCGCGACCCGCACCTCGCGTGCGTGGCGTACGAGCGTTTAGTGCCCGTGTCCCAGCCACAAGCGTCTGGCTGGATGGCCCATAGGACTCACCGAGTAATGGATGATTGCAAAACAGTACAGACGACATAAAAAGCTTGTACCAAAAAATATTATTTTGACAGCAACTTATGCATCCGTTCCACAGGTTGTCCAGACCGCTCTCTCCGAAACGCAAGATCCCGAGGACATCTCCGTGACAGTGAAAGCTTTCATGACGGCCGACCTTCCTAACGAGCTCATCGAGCTGCTCGAGAAGATCGTGCTCGACAACTCCGTATTCTCCGACCACAGGAACCTGCAGAACCTGCTCATCCTTACAGGTGAGTGGCGACCGTGACAGGACTCCAATATCCTCAGGCGAATAATCATTCACTAACCGGCGGATACTCAGGGGGATATTTTGACATTTAAGTCCAGCGGCTACCCTAAAAGCCATGTGTTTTGTAAGGGCAAAAAAATAGATTAAAACATTCTCTCAAAAAATATGTCTACAAATACATATACGTTTGGACGCCAGAGTTAGTTGTTGTAGAAACCTGGGAACAATGACTGCTTGGTTGCAGTCATGTTTGACGGTGTTTAATGGCATTACATACAGAAAGTTTAGACACTAAACTTTGAAAAAACGAATAAATTAAGTCTAGCCGTCAAAGTAGCGGTCACATTAGAATGCGCAAGTTTACAAGTAACGTTGCATTTAGTGAGGCTCCATAGAAAAAAAATATTCTTGGCTAAAGGTATACGGAAGGAATACGGTTTGATGATCGAAGATGAGCTAATTTGGACTTTATACCTCCAGCAATAAAGGCGGACCGCACCCGCGTGATGGAGTACATCAACCGCCTGGACAACTACGACGCGCCGGACATCGCCAACATCGCCATCAACAACGAGCTCTACGAGGAGGCCTTCGCTATATTCAAGAAGTTCGACGTCAACACTTCCGCTATTCAAGTAAGTTACATATTCGCGCGAATAATCACTACATTCACTACTTTAGAAAGTTCCCAAATCGCCATCACATTTAACACTTTCGCAACCGGACTAAAAATGGAACAATGCACTAGAAACCCGACGGAACTCGCTAGGCGTGTAGGTTCATACTACTGCCCGAGCCCCTATGATATCTGAGCAAACATTACGAGTGCCTACCAGGCAGGTTCTTGGTTGCGAACGTTTTAAGGAGTGTCCTCAATTCCTAATGGATCCTTTCATCAGTCCTTTTTTAAATTTATATGAGCCCACCCTGCTGCTTTCGAAACGAAACGAATAATCAAAAGCAAACCTGACATGGTTTCAGGATGGTGAAGAGCTATCGCTGAACATGCAAAAAAAAGATTGCGATGAATTGAGAATCTTCAATTCTCCATCCTTCTATTGAAGTCAGAAAAAATACTAACGTTAATAGGGGTGTAGACCCTAAATAAAATAATTATGTCATATTTTCTTGAAAAAGGATTAAAAATGTAGTGAAATGGAGAAAAAATCAACGCAAAAGGTTAAATAAAAAATAAAGTTTAAAAAAGGGGTATGTTCTGTCCCTTTTTCGCAAAACGCAACTTCATATGAAACGATGACGCTGGAAGATTGTGACGTCACACAATAATTTTCGAATGTACATCCTCATTATCACTTTTCCAGGTGTTGATAGAGCAAGTGAAAGACCTGGAGCGGGCGAACGAGTTCGCCGAGCGCTGCAACGAGCCGGGCGTGTGGTCGCAGCTGGCCAAGGCGCAGCTGCAGCAAGGGCTCGTGAAGGAGGCCATCGACTCCTACATCAAGGCCGATGACCCCTCCGCCTACATGGACGTGGTCGCCACCGCCACCCAGGAGCAGTCGTGGGACGACCTCGTCAGATACCTGCAGGTAACAAACACATCACTATCATGCTACCTTCTCTCTTCTCTCTCAACCATCGTATCGAACTTAAGACACGGCGACTGGAGTGGCGGCGGCTGCGGCTGCGGTTTATCATAGGTGGCAGCGAGATGCTGCATTCTGTTCTCTCGATCATGCGTATGGCGCTGCAGCGCTGCCGTCGCCGCTCGAAGTGGTGGCCGAGACTTTACTCGTTTTGTGGTAGCAGCTTTCTGTCAACGATCAAAGTATTGACGGCATAGAACCTATTGGATTAATTTGGTAACAAATCTAAGAAATTTACGGTTTTAGAAATATTCGTCTTCAGGACAAATTTGATTATGGCAGACCATTCGAAATGACCTTTTCTTTACATTAGTTAATTTTATACACTAGTTAAATATAATAATATTTGTCACCACTTAAATCTTCCGATATTAGAAGCCAAACGGCCGAAATTCGACCTCACTAACCGATTTGTTGTTACTTCCAGATGGCCCGCAAGAAGGCGCGCGAGTCGTACATCGAGTCGGAGCTGATCTACGCGTACGCGCGCACCGGCCGGCTCGCGGACCTGGAGGAGTTCATCTCCGGCCCCAACCACGCTGACATACAGAAGATCGGCGACCGCTGCTTCGACGACAAGATGTACAACGCGGCCAAGCTGCTCTACAACAACGTCAGCAACTTCGCAAGGCTCGCCATCACGCTCGTGCACCTCAAGGAGTTCCAGGGTCAGTTTTGTCTCGTCGTGTCTTTATAATAGTACTACATTACTACAGAGGCCGGGAAGTAAAGGGTTGCCGGCCGATAGATGGCCGAGCGTAGACAGGTCGGATAGTTATGACGCTGGCAACCCCTTTTCACGCCGAGGTGTGTATAGTGCTTTTCTCAATCATGCAATGAATCTCTTAACTTTAATTTTCATGGCTGAACGCCGTGATTCTGCGCCACAAATTGTGGGATGGAAACACCATCGTGCAGCCCTTAGCCCCCAATTTTATATGAAATGCCATTACGGGTCTCGTCTCTCGTCTCGCTGCGCCTGAAACGTGACAGTTTCTAAGCCCATTATGAAGAACACAACGTCAATATTTCAATGCACGTTTGAGAAAAACATAAAATTGCATCCGGGGATACAAATTCACGATGTTAAGACAAACGGCAGTCACTTGAAAGACGAATTCTTACGCTAATTCTTGGGATTCGTTAGGCAATGCAACATACCATTAATTATTGTAATTGTTTATCGTGTTAACGTTGGTTTGTTGACGTGGCTATACCAATAGCAGTGGCTCGACCAAACTATTAATAGTGCCAAAGAGAAACAAGTGGCACGTCATGGAGGAGACATTATACCCGTATGGGCTGCGTAATTATATTGATATACATGCCTTTGGAACGGGGAAGTGCAGTGTGGGTAGACCCGCCACAAGATAGAATGATGACCTGGTAAAGGTTGCGAAAGTCCGCTAGATGCGGGTGGAGAAGGACTGCGGTCATTGTGGCACTCTTTGTTGACCTATGTTCAACAATGACCATCTTTCGGCTCATGATGATGACAGTTTTAACGTCACTGCTGAGGAGTAATACAAAGGGCAATAAATAAATAATAGTCGGTGTGTGCAGGCGCGGTGGACGGCGCGCGCAAGGCCAACTCGACCCGCACGTGGAAGGAGGTGTGCTTCGCGTGCGTGGACGCGGGCGAGTTCCGGCTCGCGCAGATGTGCGGCCTGCACATCGTCGTGCACGCAGACGAGCTTGAGGACCTCATCAACTACTACCAGGTACACTACTCACCTCTGTTGCACTTACATTTTTTCTAACAACTAGATAACTTCCTCGAACGCTCCGGGTGTGGAATGAGCGTTTCCGAAGGACTACAGTATTATGGGATTTGTAAATGGTCGACAACGCTCTTGTAACACCCCTCGAGTTGCAAGCGTCCATATACACTGTCAATGTGATATTAACACATTCAATGCCAATAATTTCATAGCGCAATGCTCGTAGCCGGGCAAAGTGTCTGTTTTATACATAATTTTCAAATTAGACTTTACCTCGTTATAAATAAAGTGTATATTGGTGGGCAGGACCGAGGGCACTTCGACGAGCTGATCAGCCTGCTGGAGGCGGCGCTGGGGCTGGAGCGCGCGCACATGGGCATGTTCACCGAGCTCGCCATCCTCTACTCCAAGTACAAGCCCGCCAAGATGCGCGAGCACTTGGAGCTGTTCTGGTCGCGCGTCAACATTCCCAAGGTGAGAGATATCTGCATACAACTCCGACGAAATAATCTCCTTTTCAATGTCCGATCGTACATCTCACGAGGGACTGGACACCTTTGCACGGTGTCGCTCGTCATCATGTTCAAACTGTCTACGAATTTGTACAACGGGTGAGAGTGACAGGGTACCAAGGTAAACTATACGTATCGCGGTGCATCTTCATCCCCATGACAGATGTCATCTCAGTACAATTTTACGTTTTAAGGTTATAAACAGCGTACGAAAATACCGTGGAATGCGAGCTCCTTTCAAATTTGTACCAAACACGTGCCTAAAACCCGGTACTCGCATGTTCGAACTAAACGGCTGCCTGGCATCGTTTTGACACCACGCCCCCATCCCCGCATAATGGAAATAGCACCTATTCTGTGGGGGCATTTTGCGGCGCTATGGTTTTTTCGTTCGCTCGTTATAAATTGTACGGAGATGACAGCTGAGGGATCAAGATTTGCCGCGATACGTAAAACGGACGCCAAGTATCAACAATATAAGGGTATCCATTTCGCGGCCATATGGTAAAGAAGCCGCTCAGGGAGATGTATATAGTATATATTTGTTCGACTCTACGCTAAGCACGAGGAATTAAAGGTCCTATCTGCGGGCTTCCAATACAATGTGCTGACCTGCAGGGACTCTCGCACATTTTTTGCAAAATGGCGGTCACTCAGTCACCTGAGAGCTCCGAACGATGTTTTATTTAGCCAGTGTTTCTTTTCTTCATGCGCCATTGTCCAATTCGGCCAGGTTGATCATGATGATAATGATATCCGTTAACATTAGTGTTGTATGTGCAGGTGCTGCGAGCGGCCGAGCACGCGCACCTGTGGTCGGAGCTGGTGTTCCTGTACGACAAGTACGAGGAGTACGACAACGCGGCGCTTACCATGATGCAGCACCCGACCGAGGCCTGGCGCGAGGGACACTTCAAGGACATCGTCACCAAAGTCAGTGTACCACCTTATCTTCAGTAGACTCAATCCTGTTCCTATATAGAGCAGCCTACCTGGGGCAGTACAGAGACAAAGATCGGAACTGATCCCAGTTTCCGAGATGCACCGATGCCTCCCGTAATGTAATTTACGAGCATAATAGAGAAGATGCAATATTTTAATTTTTGCTTTCATTTGAATCTCATGTAGAAAAGACCACGAAAGTATTAAAAATATATAATTGTAAAACCAAGGACTATCTATTTATGGACTTACAATCTCATACAAAAAAAAAAAACCTCTATAAAAGCTCAAAATTCCGTATTAAAACTAGATGGCGCTGCTTCGTAGCCTGGAAGTGACAAAAATGTTATTATCAACAAGATTTTTCCGTGTTTTTTTTATTTTTTTAAGAGCAAACGTCATACTGCTATATTTTAAAACCGTAATACAAATATCACCTCAATACACAATTTTTAAAGATTATATTTTTTAGTCGTCAATAACGTAGTAATGATCAAATCTAATCGATGGCACTACCTCTGGAACCATTGATTGCTGAAGGTTGCTCGCAGGTTCGCTACTTTTTGCTACACAAAATAACCAGATGGCGTTGGTGAACTTATGAAACGTATTAACTCTACGTCCGTGATGAATTGTGCATAAAATTACGTATAGGCAAGAACGATGTGTAACTTGGTGTAGGTATACAATATACATATTGACAAGACCGATATATTCCACAAACAAAACAGTACCAGTCAGTAACGTAATTTGGTTCTGTTAGATAAGTTTTGTAGTCCGAATTTTGTTTTTCGAAAAATATGTACCTATGTAATAATCAATAATGTAATAATATAATAGATGAAAGTCTTGGATATTGCAATTTATAATAAGTAATTGCCAAGGATTAAAAAAACCAAGGTTAAAACAAACACTGAATAGGTAATGATCACTAGTACGAGGATACCTCTCGTTTCCCGCTGCCGCAAATATGAATCAGATTCAATTGTTTTTTTTTTTCAGGGTTCCGTAGGCCTACTAGAAACCTTAAAACAGTTTCGCCGTTCGTTCATCTGCCCGTAGGGGATGCAATATTGGACGGTTTCCAATTCTGGAACTGATTTTCGAGATTGGCCTTCAATTCCGGAATTCCGGAATTAAGGATTTTACTCCGTACGGTTGTGGTTGGATTTTGAGCAAAATAAAACCAGAAATAGTAATCAATATTTAGTTATTAAGAATCAACAAACGTAAATAATTATTCAGTGGCCTTTTCTTTAAAGAACACACGAATGTTATCACACTACAGAGATAATTTTTATTAAAAAACTACAAAAGTACGAATACTACACAATATGAAGTTACTTACATTCATCATATTCATATGATAATCTTATGTTGCGTTTCATATACCGAACAGTATCGAAATCACAACACTTATTCAAAAAATGCAACAAAATTAAATTAATAAACCAGTTATGTATACACGGTGTTCCCGGGAATTTCCGTTAACTTCGGCATATTGCAGAATACATTCACAGAAACCAATTGGCATAATAATTTCGTTGGTAATACTATAATTTATAGTCAAAAAACCGTGTTACAAACTCACAATTTAAACTTTCGCGCCTAAACGGATCGACATTTCCTGTGACGTCACGCATGTGTGTCATTCGCCATATTTGTTTGTCCGTGGTACGTCCCTAGATGTCACAGAGTTCCCTGAGTTTTGACTTTTGACAGGAGTGATGTCCCCAGACGCTGATTGTTGGAAAAACACGTTTCGTTTCACATTACTTCAAATCGTAATTATTGTTTGAAATTAGTAGATAGATCTTAGAGCATTAAACCGGCAACCGTACTGTCTTTTCCAAGATCTCACGGTTCTAAATACTGATTTGCCATACGATAAATAAATAAATAAATAGAGCATTAAACCAACAGGAGCGGCCATGAGTTATTTTCTATACATAAAAAGTCTGCCGATTTTTGTGGGGGAGGGGAACGTCAAATATATGCGTAACGTGAAAATAGCTACGTCAGATAAACGTCAGTCCATACAATGTGTATGACCACTGGTCATTTTTGGCAGAGGGTAACGCCTGTCAATGGCCGCTCCGGTTGGTTTAATGCTCTAAGAGATAGATATATAAGTTATTAAAAAAATCGAAGAATAGTAGCGCTTCAGTTGCTATTATTTTATGTTTTTTCAACATTTTGGTTACAAAATAATGGTAATTATTATAATTGCATCTTCCCTATTGCTCAAGCCCGATTCGCACTTCAGGGCTAAATTACGATCAGTGACAAGTGGCTCATGTGTAAGTCTTGTGTGAGTCACTTGGTACAGAGGTGGTCTGGTGATGAAGCAGCTGGTTATAAAACATTCTGAATAACACAAGATAAACGCGTCGTGTTTTGGTTCATTAGAATCCGCTTTAAATCATAAATTTAGTTTTTGACACATACTTATCTGGGTGAATCAACTTTATTTGTCGGTAGCCGGGAGAATCAACTTTATTTTTGTTGTGTTTCAATTCTAAGAAACTGTGTTTAAAAAATTTAACCATTTATTCTATGGGTCATTTCCCAGGCCAGAGCACGATAGAAGTCCATTATGCAAAAGTTTTTTCAAGAAACTCCGCCAGTCTCCTGACTAGGACGGGATAACAACAAAAAATAGTTGATTCACAGATTTTCTCAATTTTGCAGGTGGCAAACATGGAGCTATACTACAAAGCGATCCAATTCTACCTCGACTACAAGCCTCTCCTGCTGAACGACCTGCTGCTAGTGCTGGCGCCGCGCATGGACCACACACGCGCCGTCAGCTTCTTCACCAAGGCCGGCCACCTGCAGCTCGTGAAGGCCTACCTGCGCTCCGTGCAGAGCCTCAACAACAAGGCCGTCAACGAGGCCCTCAACTCGCTGCTCATTGACGAGGAGGACTACCAGGTAACCTATATCTGTCTATCAGTTCTACCTCGACTACAAGCCTCTCCTGCTGAACGACCTGCTGCTAGTGCTGGCGCCGTCAGCTTCTTCACCAAGGCCGGCCACCTGCAGCTCGTGAAGGCCTACCTGCGCTCCGTGCAGAGCCTCAACAACAAGGCCGTCAACGAGGCCCTCAACTCGCTGCTCATTGACGAGGAGGACTACCAGGTAACCTATATCTGTCTATCAGTTCTACCTCGACTACAAGCCTCTCCTGCTGAACGACCTGCTGCTAGTGCTGGCGCCGTCAGCTTCTTCACCAAGGCCGGCCACCTGCAGCTCGTGAAGGCCTACCTGCGCTCCGTGCAGAGCCTCAACAACAAGGCCGTCAACGAGGCCCTCAACTCGCTGCTCATTGACGAGGAGGACTACCAGGTAACCTATATCTGTCTATCAGTTCTACCTCGACTACAAGCCTCTCCTGCTGAACGACCTGCTGCTAGTGCTGGCGCCGTCAGCTTCTTCACCAAGGCCGGCCACCTGCAGCTCGTGAAGGCCTACCTGCGCTCCGTGCAGAGCCTCAACAACAAGGCCGTCAACGAGGCCCTCAACTCGCTGCTCATTGACGAGGAGGACTACCAGGTAACCTATATCTGTCTATCAGTTCTACCTCGACTACAAGCCTCTCCTGCTGAACGACCTGCTGCTAGTGCTGGCGCCGTCAGCTTCTTCACCAAGGCCGGCCACCTGCAGCTCGTGAAGGCCTACCTGCGCTCCGTGCAGAGCCTCAACAACAAGGCCGTCAACGAGGCCCTCAACTCGCTGCTCATTGACGAGGAGGACTACCAGGTAACCTATATCTGTCTATCAGTTCTACCTCGACTACAAGCCTCTCCTGCTGAACGACCTGCTGCTAGTGCTGGCGCCGTCAGCTTCTTCACCAAGGCCGGCCACCTGCAGCTCGTGAAGGCCTACCTGCGCTCCGTGCAGAGCCTCAACAACAAGGCCGTCAACGAGGCCCTCAACTCGCTGCTCATTGACGAGGAGGACTACCAGGTAACCTATATCTGTCTATCAGTTCTACCTCGACTACAAGCCTCTCCTGCTGAACGACCTGCTGCTAGTGCTGGCGCCGTCAGCTTCTTCACCAAGGCCGGCCACCTGCAGCTCGTGAAGGCCTACCTGCGCTCCGTGCAGAGCCTCAACAACAAGGCCGTCAACGAGGCCCTCAACTCGCTGCTCATTGACGAGGAGGACTACCAGGTAACCTATATCTGTCTATCAGTTCTACCTCGACTACAAGCCTCTCCTGCTGAACGACCTGCTGCTAGTGCTGGCGCCGTCAGCTTCTTCACCAAGGCCGGCCACCTGCAGCTCGTGAAGGCCTACCTGCGCTCCGTGCAGAGCCTCAACAACAAGGCCGTCAACGAGGCCCTCAACTCGCTGCTCATTGACGAGGAGGACTACCAGGTAACCTATATCTGTCTATCAGTTCTACCTCGACTACAAGCCTCTCCTGCTGAACGACCTGCTGCTAGTGCTGGCGCCGTCAGCTTCTTCACCAAGGCCGGCCACCTGCAGCTCGTGAAGGCCTACCTGCGCTCCGTGCAGAGCCTCAACAACAAGGCCGTCAACGAGGCCCTCAACTCGCTGCTCATTGACGAGGAGGACTACCAGGTAACCTATATCTGTCTATCAGTTCTACCTCGACTACAAGCCTCTCCTGCTGAACGACCTGCTGCTAGTGCTGGCGCCGTCAGCTTCTTCACCAAGGCCGGCCACCTGCAGCTCGTGAAGGCCTACCTGCGCTCCGTGCAGAGCCTCAACAACAAGGCCGTCAACGAGGCCCTCAACTCGCTGCTCATTGACGAGGAGGACTACCAGGTAACCTATATCTGTCTATCAGTTCTACCTCGACTACAAGCCTCTCCTGCTGAACGACCTGCTGCTAGTGCTGGCGCCGTCAGCTTCTTCACCAAGGCCGGCCACCTGCAGCTCGTGAAGGCCTACCTGCGCTCCGTGCAGAGCCTCAACAACAAGGCCGTCAACGAGGCCCTCAACTCGCTGCTCATTGACGAGGAGGACTACCAGGTAACCTATATCTGTCTATCAGTTCTACCTCGACTACAAGCCTCTCCTGCTGAACGACCTGCTGCTAGTGCTGGCGCCGCGCATGGACCACATTTTTTCGCCATTAAATTACACCCAGGCTTGCGATCGTGTATGCCGCTTCAGCACGGGCTTCCACGAAAGATATCTCCTTTTTGATGCTTTGGTATTCAACCCGAATCATATTTTTTTTGCCTTCATTCTTTTGGAGTAATAATCATTTTCCAGTCTATATCCGTATTCACAGTATATATGGAAAATATGACTACATAACCCCTGAACAAACACAGCTAAGTAGCAGGTATCATCTTGACAGAAAACACCTTTAAAACGTTAAAAAACACAATACAAAATGGGTCATTCTTTAGCTATGATACCACCAACAAACTCCCAGACACGTCATGTTGAACTTATAACAGTTATGGCACCCCATTCAATAGGGGTTAAAAATAAAACTATACAAATTGCTTACTATTTATTAAAACTAAATAACAAAATAAATCACCGGTGAGGAATGAACAGCGTGTCTAGAGAGCTTGACCTGGATGTTGGCCCGAGCCAGTACATCAGCGGCAGCCGCCATGGAGGACACGAACTGTGTCCCCACAGACTTGGCGGCGTACGCGCCGGCCACGCTGCCCGCTGCAATGTAAACATAACAAGTACTCCCTACTTCATTACATAGGAGTCTAGCTTCGTCCCTAAATACAAATCCCAAACCCATTGAACTGCTAATTCGTTTTCAAAACCTCTTTCACCATTATATAAAATCGACCTTCGGTCATCACCACAGGCTATTTTATCCAGCGGGTTCTGCGTCCTTTGCAATACGCGCGCGAAGCCGCATAAGCGCCTAGCGTATAATTAACCCTTCACAACCCATGGACAACATATGTCGTCCTCGCAAAATCTCCTCTAAAACCCACGGACGACATACGTTGTCCGCGATGCTGCAGTCGATATTTTTTTATATTATTTAAGAAATAGAGTTAATAATATATGTCGTCCGACTGCAATACAAAGTTATGCGTGGGTTTCGACACTTAACGAATCTATAAACGCTGGGTTCGGAAGGGTTAAAGTATTATAACCATATGTTTGTGTCTGCAGGGTCTGCGAACATCGATAGACGCGTTCGACAACTTCGACACGATCGCGCTCGCTCAGCAGCTCGAGAAACACGAACTCACAGAGTTCAGAAGAATCGCCGCCTACCTATACAAAGGTAAACAATTATCTTACTCTTACGATACGAGTCCTCGGGGTTCCCGGAAAGGGAGATATTTTTTTTTACATGACTTAATTGAGAAACATCAGAAGATAAATATATCAACTTTAAATTAAAAAAAAAAAAAAAAAAAACCTCCGAGCCGGATTTGAACCGGCGACCACAGGCATTCATGGTCTGTCCCTACTAACCAACTGAGCTATCTGAACAATCCGGCTTGGCCACCAAATCTTTCAATCAGTTCCTTCCTACCAGGCCTTCGGGAGGGGTGTAGCAACATCTAACAGAAGACTTAGGTTTCTTAACGGCACCAACGTCTCAAATTATATTTACAAGTCGTCAGTAACGATGCGCCACCCAATACTTAATTAATTTTGTATTAGTTTCGTTAGCAGCATTACTGCTTAATACAAAATAAATAATCTTTATACTTATTCTTACTGTATGCCCCCAGGAAACAACCGGTGGAAGCAATCCGTGGAGCTCTGCAAGAAGGACGCGCTGTACGCGGACGCCATGGAGTACGCGGCCGAGTCGCGGCAGTCGGACGTGGCCGAGGAGTTGCTGGACTGGTTCCTGCAGCGAGACAACTACGAGTGCTTCTCCGCCTGCCTCTACCAGGTACTACACACTCTACACTAGTAACACAAATATAACTTACAACGATGCACCTGCAGAAAGCATTTTAACCAATCATAAGGCAGCGCGTTTCCGCGGGTAAAATCTTCAACGCCCATTGGCCAAAATGCTGCGCGCGACGCCAGCTGCTCCGGCGCCCGCCATCTTGTCTGGCGCCATGAGCGGGAAAGCACGATAGCACCAGTCATTGCATATTGTACCTTACGTATAGGGCAACAAGGTCTTTATTGAAATGGTGATACGTTCGATTTCATTCGGTACTTGTCAACACTCGTCGGCGTGGACGAAAATTGACGATGTAAATTATATTTTTGGTACTACTGTACTCTCTCGTGAGAAATTACCTATGTTTCAAACAAACATAACAGCTCGACCACATTTTCGGGGGACGGAGGCAGCGGCTGCGGTGCCCCATACGTCGGAGTGAGAGATCGGAGCGTGGCTTCTCGCTCGCGGCGCGGAGCACGGCCGCTCGCTGCCACCGCCGCTGGAAGTCGTGGCTGAGCCATAGCGGGAAATAAAATAGAGTTTAGTTTTGTTTTAATACTGAACGAAACAAAACAAATGCAACGCAATTACAATTTAAAATGTTTCAAATTCCATTGTAGAGGAGGTTTTTTTTTAAAAAGCCCTTGCAGGGGCTAGAACTTAAAATGTTTTTTTTTTTTTTAAGTGATAGTGAAACTAAATGAAATGTTTTTTTACAGTGTTACGACTTATTGAAACCCGACGTTGTTATCGAGTTGGCGTGGAGGCATAATATCATGGACTTCGCGATGCCTTTCCTCATCCAGGTCGGTTGATATCCTACATATTAATGAAGAATTATTGAAATCGGGGGACTTAAAGACCATATTAATAAACGTTCATCAAACCTATTTTAGCTAAAATTCCTTTATGTCGCTTTGACATTAGTGTTTGTAAGACAGTGAAATGTCGTGGGACATAGTTCGAATGGAGGTTGTTCAAACTAAAATTCACCCCAAATCATTAAAAATTTATGTTTGTTTGTATTAGAAGCCGACATTATCCCTGACGAACATAGGCTACTTTTTACCGCGGGAAAATGCTTCATTCATATGGGAAAACGGGTAATCCGTGCGAAGCCGGGCCGGGCATATTAAATAAATCCCGACGTTTCCAGCCCTATCCGTTTTAACAAGTAATAATAACGGAAACAAAAGACTTATTAGTTACTCGCTTCTGCCCGCGACTCCGTCCGCGTGGATCTCGTTTATATCGCAGCTCCATACAAACTTTCACCCCCTTAGGGGCTGATTTCGGGAAGGAAAATCCTATGTCCTTCCCCGGGACTATCTCCATACCAAATTTCATCACAATCAATTAAGCGGATTAAGCGTGAAGAGGTAACAGACAGACAGACAGACACACTTTCGCATTTATGATATTAATATGGATGGATATGGATTTGTGTTCTGTTTAAAAACTTACCGAATGATATCTCCAGACGGTCCGCGAGCTGACGACGAAAGTAGAGAAGCTGGAGGAGGCCGACGCGAAGCGCAGCACCGAGAGCGCCGAGAACGAGACCAAGCCCGCCATGATGATGGAGCCCCAGCTCATGCTCACTGCAGGTACCACGCCACACTTGCCGCCGGATTATGCGGACATCGTTAAAGCTGATTTCCCACCGGACGGGCGAGACGAGACGAGAATAGGCATGATGCCTCATGTTCAAATTGATTACGTAATGCTAAATGGATAGTAAACCATGAAATTATCGCTATAAAGTATAAATTATAGAATATAATTGAAAGTATAAAAAGATATGAACCTTCAAAGTTTAGAAAAAAATGGCATTTTTTTAATTGAGAAGAGTAAATTTAAAGCTACCAATAGAATCCTTACGCTTTTATAGAAACAAAATTGTATGAGAAGTATGTACATAAACGCAGTACTTCGCGACCTAAACAACAATTTAGCTGATTTGACAACGATTAGTACAAATGTCAGTTGTAATGAGTATGAAGCATTTTGCGCTGCCGCCAGCGAGGTCAATCTTTGTCTCAATGTTTTGAGTATTTATGTTATTTGATAGTAGTTGCCTCCATACAAACATTTGTTCCTCTCCAAAAACTGGTTCGAATGACATCATAAAAAAATCTTAGTCATCATCTCTATTGAAAGGACAATGCCAAAAAAAACCCAGCGTCGATTAAAACAAGTCATGTCTAATAAGTCGAGCATTGATATCAGATCCCAAATAATATAACTAGTTTCCCGCAACACTATTATCAAGATACACTGTAGTTCAGTTTCGTAGGCGAAAGCCGAAGCCGTTGAACCACATGTTATCCAAACTATGTAGGTAACAGGAGGAAGCATTTGTGCGACACGATTCGTAATGGCTTGAAAAATCGATTCTGTGTTTTTAGGCATTCTCCTTTGTATTGCACTTTCTGTTTCCACCGAAGATGCGCGAGGAGAGAATTGAAAATTTGCCATACGCATTTCAATTCTCGCCTCGCCTCGTCTCGTCTCGCCCCTCCAGTGGAAAACCAGCTTTAGACAACTTCACATAGCACACTCACTGCCAAGAATCGCTACGCGCTACGCTCGTAGCCGATCCCGTACTTTTCCTCTTATGTAGAGGAAAACGACTACGGCGTAGGAGCCCGCTAAGCGGGTTCCTGGCAGTGGAAGTGTTAGGCCGAAACGCGCTGACGGCGGTGGCGGAGCGGCCCGGAGGCGGTACCGGTTGTAATGTTCGAACTAGTACGAAAGGGTCCGCACAGAATACCGCGCCGCTCTGTGCGGATGTCTTTATATTAGATCGAACTACATATTACAAACCGGTACCGCCTCCGAGCCGCTTCTTTACGGTTTTTACCGTCTGATCTCCCAGATCGATTAAGTACAGTCATATAAAATAGTGATCGACCACTTCCCGACTCTATACTAAAAAGTTGCACCATAGTAATTCGTTGAAAAAGCGACTCTCACCCAAGCAATGACAGTTTTACAATGTCGGCCACGTTAAATGATTTCAACCATACATTAGGTTCAAAAGCAGCAGTATCTTAGCTGACCATACATAATATGCGATCTGAGATTTTCTATGCATTAAGGTTCAAAAGTACTTTCTTTATATATTATAAGAAAAATCTTTCTTAGCTGTACATAAGATCTAAATCAATGGAATTTGCTAACTATGTAAACAAAAAAATATGACGCATAAATATGAATGCAAAAAGTATGACGGTTTGTTTACATAGTTAGCAAATTCCATTGATTTAGATCTTAAGTATATGCGATCTATGGCTTTCTTTGTTATTGCCCACACTGTGTACAAACTTTTACCTGAAATGTTCTGCCGGCCAGCCCTGGTGACAAATGTGAATATAATAATTATATTTCCCCCGAGCCATCTCTCATTCTCCCACTGCTCGCTGGCTCAAGTCTTTCATAATTCCTAAGATTCTCCTACTGACTATTTTATTGTCAGTAGCTTGCCATAGCTGCAGAATTTAGCGTAGTAAACTAATTTTTTTTATATTTATAATATCCGCAATTTTGCTAAAAAAGATAAATGCGGTAACACTATAGTTTCTTTGATTTAGAAACATCCCAGGACAATACGAGTTACGAAACCGAAACGAGGCGAGGAAGGCTATAATAGCTCCCTTCTCATGATGAACAACATTGTCACTTTAGTGAGTAGCAAGCCTTGCCACCGCTAACACGCATGCCCTGTTGCCCCATGTCCAATGTGGGCATTAATATCTAATTTTACTTACTTTCATTAATGCCGATTTAAGACTGATTTAACGTGTTTGTATATTAACGCCAAATCCAAAGAGTAGCCCTTAGTTGTACAAACCAGCTACAATGCTAAAAGTTAGTTTATTTTCAACCGTCTTTTGACTGCAGTAATAGCTAATTAAAACTCAAATTAAGCTTTCTCATGCAGAATTACCTGCGGGCTTGCAAATTTCGCGTTGCAGATTCACTTGGAACTGTTTTAATTTAAATTAAATAGTTCTCCCTAATAGATTCCACCAGTGTGTTCGGTATAATCGCGCCATTATATTGAAAATTCTTCTGAGCTTTAGGGGACAGTTACGACACATGAGATTGTCAACGAGGCGCGACAATATGTTACAGTACCATTACTGTTAGTTAACCACTGACAGATAGTTTGCCTTCATTTTATTTTCTACTTTAATGTCGTACAAATTAAGTAGTTATGTCTAAATCGGTAGACGTGGGTAACAGTATTCTGAATATTGCTTTATTTGTAGGACATTAAAGTTGAAAACTAAATGAAGGCAAACTATCTGTCAGTGGTTAACAGTAATCGTACTGTAAGATTTTGTTTGACATCGCTGCCGACAATTGTCATATGTAAAGGCTAAGGTAGACATGATTGATACTTGATAGGGAAGGGCTGCTACCATTCCCTAGCACGATGCCAGGTTAACGTTTAGTCGGAGTTTCCCGAACAAAGGTTTTTCTTGCACGAAAGTTTTGGAACTTGTGATTTTGAGCAGAATTAACGTAAAAGTTTGAGAAAAAAAACAAAATTTAGCTTGTTTCGTCTAAGGGCCGATTTTTCAATTTCCAGGTAAAACTATCTGTCAGATAAATTTTAGCTCTGTCCTTTTCTTTTATATGACTTAAGAAAAAGATGGTGATAATTTTAACTGACAGATAACTTTGTCTAGAAAATCGGCCCTAAGCAAATTTAGGGTGTGTTCGAGATTGAACGTGTTGCTTGAGTCACAAATGGATTGTCCCGCAGGTCCCTCGATGGCGTACCCCGGCGTGCCGGCGCAGGCGTCCCCCTACGCGTACGCCGCGCAGGCGCCCTCGCCGGCGCCCTACCACGGGTACGGCATGTAGGCCCGCGCCCGCGCCCGCCCGCGCCCGCCCAGGGGGCTGCGCTTCTGAGCGCGCACCCACCACGCCACGCCATAGTAGAAGGAGTGCAAACTACGTTAACTTCATACAAACGCGCCGCGCGCGGCTTGTATGCGTGCGCCACTAATGGCGGCGTGCGGCGACGCGTAGATACTAATATCTACGCGTCGCCGCACGCACACTCAAACAAAATCTCTACAGGCGCACTGAGAAACGGTTCGAGATTTTGTTTGAGTGTGCGTGCGCGACGCGTAGATACTAATGACGCACACATGCAGGCCGCGCGCGGTGCGTTTGTGGAAGATGGCCTACTTTACACTCTTTCTACTATGACCACGCCGCCACGCGCCGGGACTAGCGACAGGTGCCGCCAATCTATCTGGGCTACCTGAACTGACCCTCGTACGCTGTGCTTTATATTTCAATGTGAACGCAACGGGGCAGGAGTGCGGGCGACGTATGACCTCACATTATTAGCATACTTGCCGTCCGCCCTGCCGCCTCGTAGCGTACTACATTAGGCCTTACCAGGTTATACACGATCATGAAACCCAGATAAAACCGAGTGAACTTTATGTAGAGTTACGATGAGCGCGCGGAGGTAGCGTCTCTCGCTGTTCTCTGTTAGAAAATAGGAGAGAACGTGCGCTTCTAGTGTTCGTTGAAACGCTTTAGCCTGAACGCTAGTCATGTGTAAACGAATTTGAACGTTGTTATAATGTGAAAGGTGCATCTTATTCTTAACGCGTTACAAAGGTTCAACCTCTTATTCTTCGCGGCGCTCATCGTAAGTGTACAACTGTGGTGTAAAAGACGATCGACGAGCAAATATCGCTCTAGATTGAACATCGATTGTCATTTTGCGTCCGTAAATAAGTCCCGAAGCCGTGTCGCGGGCCCCAGACTCGTTCGATGTATGACGAAATGGATATGTTCTCTATGCACTTGCGTCCTGGAGTTATACCATTCCGTCGACCATTGGCTATGTACTATAATTGAAAACGCCCTGCACCTACCGAGGCCTAAGTTACGACTAGTATTGTTCTTAGTATTCTCATTTTGTAAAAAGTTATTTGCGTCGAAAGTGCATAGAGATACGTTTAAGATTTACGAATAGTTTAGCGGTTGGGCTGACGACTAGAACTATATAAAATGTTGGCCTGTACAAAATTATAATATATTTGATGGTAAAGTAGCTCTCGTGACTACAAAGTGCTTTATTTTTAAAAGAATGAGAGTTTAATAGATCGGCCAGTGGCCGTTAGCTTGCATTAGTTGTCGCGTTAGGCCGCGCGCGAATATACCACCGCGCGTTACGATTGTACCGCGTTAGGGCGGACACATACGCGAGATTATGTAATCATAACCAGTCTACAGTTCGCCTTATCTGTGTACTATAAGCTACACTGTAACAACTATAACCTATTAGAATGTTACAGTGTAGCTTGCCATTTTGTGGGACTGTCGTCAATATAATTCGGCTTATTTCCATTCAAGCTTAGATCTGTCACTAGGTGCAAAGATCACTATTGTGATGTGTACTAAAGGAATGACGGTATAACTCGTAAATCATGTACTCGAGAGGCGAGGTTGAATGTTGCCCACTGCTTGAGTAAACATGCCCGAAGCCCCGAGCCGCGACTTTTAGCGAATGTCGTCCGAAATCTAAATTAATAAATTATTGAAATTAATACTTATGATTATTTGTCAATGTTATCAATATTATTAAACTGTACGTTATTTTTCATTCGTTTTTTTTATATTACTTCAAAGACTTCATGTTAAAGTTGGAAATGTTCATATTATACAGATCTAAGGAAAACTAAGCTCGATCGAACAATAATTTATAAAATAGTGCAATAATATTTCCTAACTCATATATCTAAATACCAACGAATCAATGCATGCACGTAATTTATCCTCAATATTAATGTACAAAAATTACCACGATATTTCCGGAGTCCGCGTTTGTTGTATGTATATAATGCTTCACATATGTAGACAACCAAGTCGGGTTGAAGACAGGAGGTCCTTGACGTTACGAGTATCGTAATGAATTCATAATTTCTAGATACGTTTAGGTTTAGTTTAGGCAAAATTAGTGGTACGATGTTATTTTTGAGTATAATGTTGAGACCGTGTGCGAGGTTTGTGCAACACGCTTTAGTTGCGTTCGTATCGCACTTTGATTGATGCCTTCGCTAGATAAGTCAAATATAGAGTGGGCACGGCCTGGTCGCTACTAACGGAGCTAATTACAATGACAAACTACGGTCATTCACCTGTTCTTTTCAACCTCGAAAACAGAATCGTGTCGATATTTATGATAAAGTGATGTCGGTGTGCTTCAAATGTTTGTTATTTTCTTACGTCCGTTGGTAGCGCCAGTGCGTTAGCCCGGGAGGCACTCTGGGGGACCTTTATCTATGTAACAGTTTTGTATACACATTATTATTTGGAGAGATTCATATTTTATCCAGTTCTATGCGGAATGACCCCAGAAATGCCTTATTATTCTTAGAATACGTAGATTGCATTCACTTGTAATTAATTCTGTATCTCAAAAGCAAGTCGCAATCAAAGAATATTTTAAAAGTAGTTTTTTTATTGTACTGATGATTTTTTTGATACAGAATTGTTACGTATTGTAAACAGCGAGTTGCAAATAAATCATTGATGTTAAAATGATTCATTCAAATCATTCCTATCACATTATGATAATAATAATAGCAATTGTTATGATAATATGTTCATTTCTTTCTTAATAATACATCTTTAACATAAAATTGTGGAAAGAAAGTTCATTGTTCTATTATTAATATTGTATTTATTCATGTATGATAATGTTTTCCTGAATTTTATTATAGTAAGATTATATTGTATGAATAAACTAAGTTGTGTTTTAGTGTTTACCCCCTTCCCTCATAAAATGACAAAAGTGTGATGTGATTCGACATTCAACAAAAAATCCTTACATTTTGCTTTAATCCAAGGCACATTGGACAAAGGTCTTGGACAAGTGGAAAACCACCCTTAGCAATGAGCGAGCACTAGTAAAATGTATGAAGGATTACATTTTACTAGTGCTCGCTCATTGCTAAGGGTGGTATTCCACTTGTCCAAGACCTTTGTCCAATGTGCCTTGGATTAAAGCAAAGTGTGAGACGCAAATACACATTGAACAAAGATCTTGGACAATTGAAATGGGCATACATCAAAGAATTTTCATCAAATGTTTGACCTAAACGTAGACAAAGACATGGATCAAATTTACTAGTAACACCGACATTTGATCAAATATTATGAATGACAGTCAAAATGGCTACGCAAATTGTATCAAAACTTGAACCAATATATTGGGCAAGTGGAATGGGCCTCTGTCAAAGAAATTAGATTAAATTATATTTGTACATATTGGACAAAGATCTTGGACAAGTGGAACACCACCCTATAAAGGGAAAGAAACCGTAACGGTCGAAAGACGTCCGCTGCTGAGCGGCTACTATGAAACGCTTTATCTATGTATCACTTACTTATTCAAGCGATAGAGGGGGACATATTGCGAATTTCGATTTTAGTGGTAGCGCCACTGGACATAGGCCTCCCCCAAAGAGTGCCACACTGATAGGTCTTGCGCCACCCGCATGGACCTACAATACTGAGTATTCGGCTAGTACAAGACGTCGCGCTCTCTCTTCGAAAACTTAGAAAGAGAAGGACAGTGCGAGAACTCGCGCGCCGTCTTGTGCTATATTAGCTTTTTTGAACAGCCATCATCCCAGTACAATAAATGATAATTCCCACCCAACGGTATGCATCGCTTCGGATCGCAACGATTTTATTATACAGTGGCGGACAAGTTTACTTTTGTACGCTGCGCCAGTGTGATGCAGGCTTAATTTAGCAGCATAGGAGCCATTCCGATTCCTGAGGGGCTACCGCGAAGTGAAAACGAACTACGTTGGAGTATCTCCCTCTCTGTTGCTCGAACGAGCAAGTGCGACAGAGATGGAAATACACGAACGAAGTTTGTTATCGTTTCGCGGTAGGCTCTCTGTCCCGCATTGAGGCAAATAAAACGTATAGCTTGTCCTGAGTATTATAGGTCCATGGTTGTAATTTACAAGAAAGCTAAATTCGCTTAGCTTGCAACACAAGCTTGCGCATATTAGTGATTAATGCAAACGAATTATAATATATCTAGATCTGACGAATGCTAAAATAAATACGACACGGCAGGAGAATATGTCGGAGCCATTAAATATATACTATATGGCAACCCTTATTTGACAACTGAACTGACAGCTGTTATATTATGACAGCACACTGACAGCTACAGAGCGATTTAGTTTTGAATTATCCTCCCCTTTCCCTCATTTTATTATGACCTACAAGCGTAAAAAGTACCACGTTGGTGATACTCATTTAAAGAAGCGTTGGAGGGTCAGGAATCGGAAGAAGGATCTCGATCAGATCGACGAAGATATCAAAGAAGGTAAGGTTATAGTCCTGTCACATGGTTTTAGATTTATAGGTTATCTGTCTCGATATTATTTCGATTTATCTGTGTTTTCAGAGAACGCTGAAAAATTATTGAAGCAGGACGTGGATTTGGATCTGCCTGGCGCAGCGCAGCATTATTGCCTCCACTGCTCTCGGTATTTCATAGATGACAGAGCGTTGGCGGAACATTTCAAGACGAAAGTCCACAAACGCAGGTTAAAAGCTTTAGAGCTCCAGCCGTACACGATCGAAGACTCCGAGAGAGCGGCCGGACAAGGAAACTTTGTACAACCTCTAAAAAGGAAAATCACTTCACAGAATCAGACTGAAAAGGCGATTGATGAAGATGGTGATGCAGTGCTAGACGACGTTAGTCCAAATAAAAAGAAAAAAGTTGAAAATGCTACGTAAAAACATCGACTTTCTCACAAGCAAAGTCTTTAGTCATAAGAAGTTAATAGTAAGGAAGTCGGCCCTGTTCATAAATGGTCCTAAAGCAAGTGAGACATTTGTCTTTGTGACACCTCATGTTGATATACCAAAACTGATGAAAGAAAAGTCTATAATTCAGGAGCAACTAGAAAAACGACAAGCTAATATTGATCTAGAGAAATTGGAGAATCTTTTGACAGTGTATGAGGCGCTAAAGAAACAGAAATCGGACTATGATAAAAGGAAAACTGATATTGGCCAGGAATTGGGAAAGTTAGCAAAGAGTGAGCCTGATGGTGATGTTACAAAAAAGTTAAAAATCCAAAGCAATTTGGTCAAGGAAAACATAAAAAAGTTAAAAGTGCCTTTATGGTCTGCTGAGGAAGCTGTGATGCTTGAAATATTAAAACTCCCAAATGCTATACATACAAGGACACCACTAAAGGACAATCAAGTCATACATACATACAGTTCTCCTCCAAATAATAATAAAGACCACTTGAAAATTGGCAGAGAAAAGAACCTAATTAACTTCAAAAAGAATGAAAATTATTATCTCACAGGAGATGCAGCCATCTTTGAACTTGGGGCAAAGTTTTACTTCAATGATGTTCTTAAAAGCAATAAATTCATTCAGTTTTCTAATCCTGATTTTGTAAAGAGTGTTATTGTGGAAGGTTGTGGGGAAGACCATACAAACCCTGATGCTACATTTATTTTGCACCACAATGAGGATATCAAATTGAATCCTGATAGCAGACTGCATTTGACAGGAGGAGCTTCACTAAGTTCATTCTTTGCATATCATGCTAAAAATGTTTTATTCGCCAAAACACTGCCTTTGAGCTATTTTTCGATGGGACGTCAGTATATACCATCACCAACTGAAGAAGACAGCCTATTTCACGTCAGCCAAGCTTCTGTTGTTCAAATCTTCAATGTCAACAAATATTCTAATGAACTTGATGCCTCTCTTGACAGAATTATAGAGATTGTCAAAGATTCTTATAAGAAACTAGGTTATCATTACAGAATAAGCATTGTTTCAGCTGATAAACTATCCATGTGGGAATCATTGAGAGTAGCAGTGGAGATGTACTCCAGTTCCATGAAGAAATATGTGAGTGTTGCCGAGATATCTGTCAGCGGTGACTTTATAAGCAAGAGATTGATGTTCACATACACTGAAAATAAGGAATCCAAGTTCCCCCACATTATTTCTGGTACTCTTCTAAATGTACCAAAACTTTTAGCCTGTGTGCTTGAACATGATTCAGAGTTTTCAATTCCTGAACTGTTTCAAATACATAATTGGTCAATTACAGGATAAAAAAGGTGTTAACAGAAATAAACTATTTAATTTATACCATTGACAATACTTCTGTTTCATTAACCTATAAGCTAGCTTGGATCTCTTGGTTTAAATGAGTGTGGTATTCTGTTCTCTTCCAGTCAGGGTTCTGCAGATCAACTGGTTTCTGCAGGCTGATCTCAATGATGTCTAGATCCCCTGTCTTTGTTAGCAGCATTATTGTATGTGTCCTGTAAAAATAAAATAAATTCATTAAATTGTTAACTTTTTGACCATTTACCAATCTTATCATTTTGAAGTCAAATAAAATATTCAATTGTTAAAAAAATGTGGAAAGACCCTAAGAATTGTCATTAGTATTTGTACCTTTATAAAAAATTTTTACTCCTTGGTTTTGGGGTTCGATTCCGGAACACGCTACTACGTATTGAGATTGAATAGGATTCGTGTCAATTGTTGCGCACTCGCTTGCGCACGCGTATAATTAAATATGTAAGAGTGTGGCCCGGTAATATGACTCTCATGATTACTATTAAAGTACATTTGTGGATGAGTTGATTTTGTCGGATGAAGCAAATCGGAAGTAGTGTGTTCCCGAATAAGCAACACAGGTTGCTTAATGTATGAAAATTTATACTATATTTTTAGAAAATTTCAGAGGAAATACCTAGTTCCATATCGGCCCTCCGGTATTGTAACAAATATTGAACTAAGTTGTTGATACTTCAGAGTTCTGTTTTGTAACTCTTCATCAGGTAAATGCCTGCAAATAAATATTTACAAGTTATTCCTGTGTATTTTTATAACCATTGTTTACCTAATTAAAGTGCCAACTTACTATAGGTACAAGCGTAACTAAAATTGAATAACGACAATTGGTGTTAGGATTTATGAGTAAAGTGCTAATGTAGACATTGGATTGGATCTAACAACGAATAAAAATGCCCCTTTAGAAATAGATACGAATTTATTCAGCAAGAAGTACCTACGAATGTCAGTAAGAACTTTATTGTACACAATAAAAAGTTAAAACATATTCAAGTGCGAACTTATCTCCATAAAGAAAGGAATCCTCAAATCAATAAAGGGTCAGCAGAGCACTTGTGATTATTCTGGTGTCGCAAGCGTTCACAGGCAAGGATGTCTGCTTACCATCAGGCAGGCCGTATGCTTTGCCACTAGTATATAATCTCTTTCAACTAACCTGGCAATTGAATGCAAGTAGAATAAGACAGAAGTCATACTCACTGCTGCTTTGACTTCAACAAAGCAAGTAGCTCTTCTGTGAGCTGCTCTTTCAAAGTGACCTTGCCAAGCCTCTTGCATATATCGCCGAGGATGCGAGTCCCGGCCTCAGCCTTCCTCAGAGGCTTTTCAGGGAGGCTGTTGGAGAAACCCAGGCACGGGCCTTCCCATGTACGAATTTCGTCTGTGGCGTTTGTGTAGGTATGCACTTTGGTTTTACTCCTGAAATATTTTTTTGGATATTTGAAAAGTAGATTAGTAACTTCCGATAGTAAAAAAAAGATTATTCACTATTTAAAAAACGATGAATTTAATATCGAATAAAAGTACCACGGGTATACTTGAGATTATTTGAGTTGGCCGAATTGCATCAAAGTAGTGCATTCAAAAAGCATCTCTATAGTCCCTAGGTAGAAGATTGCAATTTCATTGACAGTTTTATAAAAAGTCAGCCACATTTAATAATCTACCTGTTCTACTACATCGCAGTGACAACTTGACAGCTTCAGTTGACATCCTGTTTAGTTGTTCAACAGGCGATATGATTGTCAAATGAATAGTCTACTATTTTGAGGAATTTGAGGACACAATTGTTTTTTAAGCTTGGACACCAATCATCATAATCATCATATCAGCCGACAGACGTCCACTGCTGGACATAGGCCTCCCGCAGAGTGCCACAGTGACCGTGCCTGCGCCACCCGCATCCAGCGTACTCCGGCCACCTTTACCAGGTCATCGTCCACCTTGTGGGGGGGCCTACCCACGCTGCGCCTTCTGGTACGTGGTCGCCACGAAATAAACTTTCCGCCCCAACGGCCATCGGTTCTACGTGCAATGTGGATATGGACACCAATATCTTTAGTTTTTAGTAAGACCAACTGCACCTAGAGTAATATTTTGAAAAGTGACCTACCCAAATTCGTAAGTAACTAGGACAAATTTATTTGTTTCCTTCAAATAGTCTTGTTTATTTTTGATATATTGGTCTACAGTTGAATCACTTTGCACATAATCTGTCACCAATCTTCCTCTACCTGCGAACAACATCAGCATCAGAATTAGCCCCTAACCATCCCACTGCTATTGGTCTGGCTTACCAGAGGTGTTTTTACCCATGGTGCAGGGTGTGCGTTGCACAGGGCCCCGAGCGCCGCCCGCTATCATTCCATTTTGACCGCGCGCTAGAGTAATGTTTGCACACGGGCGCTACATCGGCTAGAGACGCCTCTGTGGCCTACCCCTTGTCCTAGGGCAGTATAAAGGTGAATATCCAGGGTACAAAGGGGGTGAGTAGTAAGGATTTTTTAATACTATGACAGTGGATAACAAGCGCACGGCCCACTTGATTGTAAGCAGCCACCATAGTTTATAAATACTTGAGGATGTCTTGAGTTGATAACAAGAGACAAATGCAAGTCCTTCACTCTCAACACAGTGGATCCTCGGTCAACTTTGGCGAGGTGAGTCAAGAAGTGTTGTCATTTGAATGGTTGGGACAGGAACAGGATAGGCCTCTAGATGTCAGGGAATCTCTTTAAAGGGATGAGGGAGGGAAGGGAAGTCCCAGGGCTACTAGTTCTTCATCTTCGTAATGTACATGTAAAATAATGGTTTAATTACTTTTTGCATTTTCCTTGTCATTATATGGTAAGTTTAGGAGAACACCAAGCTTTCTCCTCTTTGGGGACACAGCCAACCATGTACCATCGCCGTCAGAGGCACCCAAATCCCGACCTGGAAAAATTACAAATATTATGAAAAGGAAAAGAGGAATTGATATAATGATCATCATATCAGCCGAAAGATGTCCACTGCGGGACATAAGCCTCCACCCCAATATAATGATCAACCCACATTATATGTTTAAATATAACAATCTTTTTTATAAACAAAAATAACTGTTTCCAAGTTTTAAATCATTATTATTTTTAAGCTCAGTATAATTTTCCTGGATAATTGTTTTTTTACATATGAGTAGGTATCGAAACTTAATTTTATTTACTACATTCAATTATGAATGAAAGATAAGAAAAATAACTATATTACCAGCCACAACATCTGAGTCTTCCCACGGAGACATGTTGAGAGCTGACCGGTCATAATATTCATCTCTGTTCTCTGCTAGGATCAGCTTGTAATCACTATCCGCATCATTGTCACCGCAATACGAAAATAATATACACATTTTCACTAAAATGAAAAAAAAAGTTTTTATAAGTATTTTGTAGAATACTACTTACTTACTGGGAAATCGTGGAGAAACCCATACCATAAGGAGTTAGCAGTTGATATCGCAAACGTCGAGACCAATGTGATAAGATATAAGAAAAATTGTGCGCTCTGGATATCATCTCTAATTTATATAATATTATACTTCCAACTAAATAATAGACTTGTTGAAACTCTCAGTAACTATTCACATTTACCTTTAAGACTGTGTATTTATATGTTGATTTGGGGTCAATAAAACACAATTGTTAAATCATTACAGATAAGATAACCATAATGATAATTGAAAACAGCATTTAATACGAAGCAAATATTTACCTAGTTCGCGGTTAGCTAACTCGTTATAGATGACTGCTTCGTTTATTCATGAACTTTTTCTAATATGAATTACTTACAAGGCTTTATTGGATTTGTTTTATAAATTAGCTCAAAGAGAACATAACCACTTGATAACCACTACGAATCAGCTGACAGCTTTTTTGAAACTTGAGTTTTGACATTGACGTATTGGTTTGGTTGTTGTAAAAAAAAATTATAAGCACACTGCGAGCTATACAATTTGTCATAGCAACCTACTACATTTGGAACATATTCATTCATAGTACACTCTCATTTGAAATGAGAAAGCATTACAGCCATGCGCAACGGAATGCCGGCAACAAAGGCAATATCGGACCGACATTATTGTGCATTGTGAACGAGTCGTGCAAAATACATTCGTTCGCGATAGAACGAGATACGGATATGAATTTATTCTAAAGAGTTATTTATCCCTTCCCGCTCTATCTCATCTCGTTCTCTCCGCAACGTAGGATCTTTAACCACGGGATCTTTAAGCCTCCTCTACGCAATGGGCCATCATGGTGCGGGACTAGGACTTTGGACTAGGACGCAGTTATGCTTTGGAATTTGGTGGAAGTATATCTTTCTCCGTCTTGTGGGCCATCCACATTAAGTGATTTTACCCCAATTTGTCAGTACAACATGTCGAAGTCAGAATTGGGTGAAGCGTACGACGTAACAACTGCAACTACAATTTCATTCAGTGGCCAGTTAACAGAAGGAAAGCGAAAATTGGCACATTCAAACGGTCCTGCGAAGCGGACTGCAAGATTGTTACTAACCGATGAGATAGGGCAAGACAGCACGTCTAACACACAACCGCGACATACTCTCGATTTCTCTCGCATGTCCTAATAAGAGAGAGACGGATAGTGCGAGAAAAATTGAGAGAGCTCGCGCGCCGTCGCGTAATAGCCGTGCAGCACACAAAAATCGAGAGTATGTCACGGCCGCCTCATGATCGACGTGCTGTCTCGCCCTATCTCATCGGTTAGTAACAATCTTGCAGTCCGCTTCGCAGGACCGTTTGAATGCGGCAATTTTCGCTTTCTTACTGTAACTGGCCACACTGAATGAAATTGTAGTTGCAAAACACCGGTTTAAAAAAAATACAAAATTACAGGGTAAAATATTAATACAATGTTCTTTAGCATATATTTTTTAATTATCGTTTAAATTTATTTGTATGAAATTTGTGAGAAAAAGAAACTTGGCAGATCATGCAAATTCCATGGTCCAAATTGTGATTTTCATGCAATTAGTCCGTACAACTCGTTTGACGGTTGGAACATGCATCCACACTATAGCAATTAGTCAGATTCTGATGAATTGGGGCTGACAAATCACTTAATGTGGATGGCTCGTTACATTTGCATTCTATATGGAGGGCAATGGCTAAGTGTGTAGTAGAGCCTTTACACTTTACAGCTGTTTGAGCTGGCAACATTCCGTTCCAAGGCCATTTCATTCGTCATATCATATCCGTCAAGACGCCATTTTTCTACGTTTACGTCTGTCCAGTAAATAATGTTTATAAAAATATGTTGTTGATCTTAACTGAAATAGTGTACAAAACTGTATTTAAAAACTAGAAATATTTTTTTATAAAGTAGCTTTGACTAGCTTATGTAATGGATTCGACGTTATCCTTCTTTAGCCTACCAGTAAGTAATATAAACAAATTTCGTTTATGTGCAAAGCCCTATTGTAATATTCCTTATATGACCGACCATTAATTCCCTCAGTTCGTGGACTCGGAGAGTGCCGATCTAGTGCTAAACATCAAGAATGTTAACCCTGACTGTGGTTATGACGAACTCCACACAAGTTTGCCGTCGCACGGGGGTCTCCTTGGTCCGGAAGATGTGTTGGCCCAGTTCCTGTCCCCGGACGAGCCGCTGGAGGAGCCCGACCTCAACGGCCCCACCACACTGCACTGCGAGATTTGTAGGAAAAAGTTTGACAATGCTAAGAAGTACTATGGGCATCTAAGAATACATTCCAAGGGCAATGCTTGGGTTTGTGGTATGTAAACTCTTACTGTAGTTTTTATAAATAAGATGAAGGTTTACAGGCACACAATAAATTATAGCACTTGTACATAGATGGTTCACTGAATTAAGTCCTCTCTCTATCGCATTATGCTCTTTATATTATGTGTGTTAGTGACAATATTTATGGAGTGAGACATCTGTTAGCTTAGTCATTGTAATGGCAGTTGTGTATGCCCTTAATCCATGTACGAAAGGCATAGTTGTATACAAAAACACCTCTAAAATAAAACATGCAATAAATCCAATGTATTCAAAATTCAAAATTCAAAATATTTATTGCACATAATATTACAAGTAATAAAATGGACCCTGTAAGGGCACAGCAAAGAAGCTTAAGACTAGGTTACATCTAGGTTGTAAGTACTACCTGAATACTAATAGTTCTACCTTGAACTAGATTTATTATTAGGTACCTACTAATTAATTTGGTAGACAATTAGGAACTTTGCTTGTATGACAGAAATAAACAGAATTTGTGGCCATAATTGATCAAGTATATGCTCATTGTGTATTGTATAAAGCCTGTTACACACATTGTAGATAAGTGCCCTGACCAGAAGTTTGCCACAAAACAACACCTCATGAAGCACAGCTTGACGCACAAGCCCCTGGAGAGAGTCTGGCGCTGCCAGCACTGCACACTGTCTTTTGAGGCTCTCTGGAGGCTCCAGCAACATCTGTTCTCCACACATTTAGAATACAGGTAAGAAAGGAAGAATAACCTTGAAATAAAAAAAACATGAACAATTTGGTGCAGGAGAAACAACTATAATAAATATTCTTCATTACTCACCAATAACCTCTAGCGGCCCAGAGGCCTGTTAAAAGGCTGTGTCAGTTGTTGAAAATTCAAATACATTATATGTAAAAGAAACTCAAATTTCACTGTTCGTTTTTGCGTGATGGGCTAATATGATAAAAAGGACATTACATTTTTTGACCGTGTATACAATTAATAAGCTAGTACTTAACATTGACTGGTTTTGTTGGAAAGAGTACCGAGTAAAGGAAACAAAAACACAGATGTTTTGACTATTTAAGAAAAATATGGTTGTTATTTCATAACAGTTGTATTAGTATGTCCCATTTACTGTCATAAGTCATAATAGCTTGAAAACTGACTAACTGCATGAAGAGAATGCTTACACATGGGAGTGCAGGGTTTAGCTTCCTTGTAACATGGCAGGAGGTTTCCAACACATTACATCCTAAATAATAGTGTATCACGTACCTAAATCACAGACAACCTCCTCTCCTTGGAAGTTATCTGTGACCTAAATAATATCATGAATGTGTTTGTTTTTCAGACCACACAAGTGTGATGAATGTGAAAAGGCTTTCCATAAGAAATCTGATTTGAAAAGGCATAAAGACATGCACAGCGGTATGTATTGTTTACTCCAATATAAATAAATATGATTTCTTCCTTCAATCTTTCATACACAACTTAATTAATTTAATTATATCATAATTTCAGATGAAAAGAAGTATGCATGTTCCGTTTGCGGGGTAGAGTTCAAAGACAAGTGCAACCTCAAGCGGCACATGTTGCGGCACACCAATGAGAAGCCCTATTGCTGTGCGGGGTGCGGCAATAGATATAAACAGGTAATTAACCTATTCAAGGCCTGTGTCCCAGATGTAAGTCCTGCCTTTACGAGCGAATGCCGCAACAAGGCGGGAAAATACTGCTACGCGCTACAGCTTAGTTTGGCGTCGAAAGGATTAACGTTTACTGTAGATGTTTTATCTTGAATACTTTCGGGTGTGAGCTCGATAACATATGGTCCGCAATGCTGGCTGCGGTCATAAGCGCTCTTGAGCTTCCGCATTCTTGCCTTTTTATACCATGTCGGTGGCAAAGACTGTGGTAGGCAGTACCGGAGCTTATGGGCGCTTCTAATTCCAGGCGACTTACATGCAAATTGCCAACCCTTTAATATCCTATACAGGTAAACCCTTTCCTTTCCTTCCTTTCCGTCCTTTCTTAAGAAACCCATTACTGTAGACCCTCGGGAAAACCACGGAATAGTACATTTCACGCCTGGCAAACACATATAAGTTTATAATTTTGTTTTCCAGTTAGCGTCCATGAAAAGACACAGTCAGAAGTGCCCCAAGAATCAGAACAACGCTAATATAGAGCAAACCGGCCGGAAGAACCATTGCAGAGTTTGCGGCATGACGTTTCATTACAAGAGTGCCTTGCTGGAACATTGCGTGAGGTATGATTTTGAGAAATTTTCAGTGATAGGATTGTAAAATTTTCCATTGGGACACACAATTTATGACCAATGTTTACGTTTACTATGATGTATTGGTAAATATTCATTTTTCGATTGTAGAGAGCGGTGAAATAATAATCAATCGCAATACCAAAGATTTAAAATCAATATTTCATTTTACAGACAACACACAAATCCCACCAACCCCGCAAACCCCACCACCAGCACAGAAAAAGACGACAAACCTCATGTACAACTTACAATAGACCACAACAGAACAGTCGACAACATTGTAGACGACATTCTCTCCGCCGAAGACGACTATCTGACCATGTCCACTCAAAACGAAATTCTGAATGTTTACAACCAAAGCCATAATGAAATCCAAGACAACAATGACAATCTAATGCATGTAGAATTCCTTAAAGCAATGAACCAACTGCACAGTTTGGATGATGAACTGTTCTACAATGATCTTGACTTCGATAATTTCCAAGCTAACCATATATTTAACATGAACACAAATGACATGGACTATGGTGATAAAAACGGTGAAATTCTATTCGATTTCGCTGATAACGGGAGAAGCATGGATCAGGACATCATGAATGTGCTTTCTGAGGTCGCACCAACTATTCCAGAGACTATTAAGACTGAACCAATAAAAAATCCTCCAGTTTCCGTGAACGAATGTGCAACCATTTTCGAAACCGATGTAGATTTAGAAGCTAGTACAAACTTAGCAGCGAATTTGAATCAGTTGATTGGCGAAAACAACGTCCAGTACGTGTCTACTGAGGATGATGATACATTTATAATTAGCTTAAACAGTGCTATTGATGCTGAACAGTTAACAGATATGTTGAATATAGGAGTTGAATTAATTGAAAATAATGAGGAAGAAAAAATGTCAGAAGTGACACCAGAACTAGATAAACCTGATGATAATATGGATGATCCAATAGTGCTGAAAATTGAAGAGCCTGTGTTAAGTAAAGAAGCGCCTAATGATGGCAAAGGAAACGCCAGAGTGAAGCCTACGATTAGGAAATGTACCCTATTCATCTGTCGGACTTGTAACAAAGTATTTAAAAAGAAGGAGAATTACAAATCACACAAAGGTAAGAAGTTACACAGATTGCTTTTTTTCTTCATAGGTCATTCAACCTCTTTATGCAAGTATGTGTAGCAACAACAGTGCTCATAAACGTGGGCGCTCGTGCCCCGCGAACCAAGCACTAAGTAAGATAAGCCTGGGACACTGAAATTCAACAATGAAAATAAGATATAACCTTGCCTGACATGGTCACATTGACTGTTTAATTAACGTCATCACAGAGTTATATCACTGTCTAGTGGCTATAGTACAAGCCTACCTAAGCATGGGACTAGTCGATTTGTGTTACTTTGCCCTCTTAACCATGTTCTTCAAAATGTCGAGCATAAGTTTGGACAACCTTTTCCCTGTCTTGTTTGCTCTACACAGTTCACAGTTATTAAGGCGGTGCATTTGAAAGTATCGCGTGCTTTGAAACGCCGTTCTGACTAGATTAAGAAACAATAAGGTCTGATTTTCAGATATATGATTCTTTATCTGATGCTATGCTGATACATGATTGATAAAAATGTCCTTGATAGAAAAATATCCAAAGTTGGGTCTGTATTTTCCTCATTTTAATCAGCTTACTCAAACGATACATTATTTTACGACACACGTACGACATACTATAGTATTAACTTTTACTATAGTATTTTATCTCATCTAAAATCTCACTTGATGAAATTTAAATAAAACTTCAGTAAACTGGGTATTTATCGAAATTTGTCCAAAGAAGCCATTCCCGAAGAGTGTTACATATTTTTTTCTCGAGCGCGGAAGGCATAAGCGTGTCTCTGTCTATGAGCGTGTTCGACTCAAATCAAGGGGATGCCTTGATTTGAGTCTTGCCTTGATTTCACGCATTTGATTAGTATTGTTGCACATACAGCTACCCACAACCCGGCGCTGCGCGCGCACCGCTGCCGCTCGTGCGGGCTCCGCTTCAGCTACCGCTCCACGCTCAACAAGCACCGAGCCGCGCACGAGCCGCGCGCGCCGCGCCGGCTCCGCTGCGGACACGGGGAGTGCGGGAAGGAGTACGACGCTGCCTGGAAGGTCAGTATTTACTCCGCACCCTTAACTTGGCCAAGTGGAAACAAAACATTTTGCGAAAATCCAAATGCGTTTTAGGGTTCCGTAGTCAATGGTAATGTTGAACGCAGAATATAAGTTACTGAAGCTTATGATTATGAGTTCCTTTTTGATAATTCCACGTTTAAATGACGGGTATGATGATTCAGTATAACGATATTTTTAAAGTGTATAATCCGAACTAATGTCCATACTTCCATACTAATATTATAAATGCGAAAGTGTGTCTGTCTGTCTGTTACCTCCTTACGCTTAAACCGCTAAACCGAATTAGATGAAATTTGGTATGGTTATAATTTGAAACCCATGAAATAACATAGGATAGGGTTCCTTATAGTTTCGCCATGTCTGTCTTCGGCATAGCTCAGTAACCCTTACTACTAGAAAACTGTAATTCGGCATGGGTATATAAGTCACTCATGCTGACACAACAGTAGAATAATAGTACATTATGTAACTAGGGTGGTGAATTCCTGAATGCTGCCTCACCTTCGGGTCGTCATATTAACGCCCGTGTAGAGTACAAAATTTTACGTCTTCATCTGGCCACAATGCGAGTTTTCCCATACGCGCAGCGTGCAGTAAAACTCGCATTATGGCCAGGTGTGACGTAAAAGCTTTTAGGGAAGGATCCTACACCCAAAGTGGGGTTGTAATGTTTACTTGGCGCGTGTCGATATAACAAATACAGATATGCACGGAACCCTACACTGCGCGTGACCCGACACGCACTTGGCTGATTTTTTTACAAATATTATAGCCTATGCCACTCTTGCGATTAAGAGAAATCCAACGCCACCTCACATGTCGAAATCCGTCAAACGGGTTAGCCAGCAGGGCGTCCCCAAGAATAACACATACCCACATACATACTTACCCTCGAAAAACATAACGCTCCTCTCCTTCGGCAGTAGGGTAGAAATAGGATTGAATTCCATTTGTTCGAGTAATTAACGACACCCATTAAAACGAAGTGTACAGTGTGGTATACATCAGGCCTTAAGAAGATAGTGAGTAGTGAGAAATTCGAGTTGTATCTTGGATCGTGTGAAATTGTCGTTTGTTGCAGTTGAAAAATCACGTGGAGCGCGACCACGAGAAGCTGACGCCGTACAAATGTGTGCGGCCAGGCTGCGGGAAGCGCTTCTACAAGCAGTCGGACCTGCAGAAACACGAGAGGTAAACTTGACACAAGTGTCCAAGGATGAATCAACTTTTTTCAGGCGCTAGTTGCCATGATTACTTTTTGAAACTGTGATTTTAAGGCCGAAACGCACTGACTGCGGTGGCGCGGCGGCGCGGTGCGGCGCGGAGGCGGTACAGGTTGTAATGTTCGAGCTAATATGAAACGATCCGCACAGAGCGGCGCGGCGCGGCGCGGTATTTTGTGCGGACCCTTTCGTATTGGTTCACCGGTATCGCTTCCGCGCCGCACCGCGCCGCTCCGCCAACGCTGTCAGTGCGTTTCGGCCTTTATGTATTTAAATGCACCAAATGTAGGGATATTTTGACGGTTTAAATTGTCTAACGGGACAGGATAGTAATAAGATATAGACTAACCCACAGAGAACCCTAAATATAGATTAACCCATTTACAACCAATAAATATCAAGGAAGTAAGACTATATATTTATGGCGAAGGCGCTCTATTGAATCATGAGCGTAACGAAGGATTCAAGTGTTTACGCCCAATACGAAAACAATTTTGTTACCTGTGGCACATACTGCTTTTCAAACCTATGACGAAAATTTAAACAAGGAATATCAGGGAAGAAAAGTGCAACTTAAATTTGGGGTAACAATGACTTTATGAATAGCAGTTGTGAAAAATGTAGTTAAAAATGTTGAGATACGAGTCATGACTAAATGTTTTGTCCTTAAAACAAGCTATAGCGTCTAATGAGATGAATGCAATGTTTTCAGATACCACTCTGGCGAGCGGCCATATTCGTGCGACATCTGCAAGCGGGCGTTCCAGCAGATCTCGCATCTCAAGCGGCACGTGCGGACCGTCGACTGCACTCAACAGTAGGTTTATCCTACTGATTAGTTGGATATTTGTTACTTAAGCACGCAAAAACAACTGAACGATTTTTTTAATTCCAACATTTATACGAGAGTTAACGCGGTTAAGGGTCGGCAGGGGGCAATCGAGGGTCGGGAATGTAAGAGAATTATATAGTAAACGATGTTCCACAACCTTCAAAAATATTACACAGCTAGCTATTACACAGTGAGTGTAAAAAAAAATCAGAAAAACACTAAAAACGTGTAAAACGCACTCCCGTATTGTAACAACTGAGCCGTAAGTATCAAGAATTATTAAATGAATTGTATCAAATAATAAAGTTAAAACTATAGTTAAATCCTTGCAATCTTCATTTCTTAACAAATATGTACTTATTTCGTGTAAAAGTATCACAAAGATGCCCAATTTTTACGCTCAAAATCTTCATACGAATTAGTATGGAGCGGCCGGCTCACTACAAGTGCGACCGCTCGCGGCGGCCGCGTTCAGTCGGCCGCGAGCCTCCGGAGCGAGACCACGTCGCTTGGCGCCGCATTGACAGATTGCGATCGAACCGTGTACTTACACAAAATGAGTACACAGTGGTTCAAACGAAAATTATTCTTATGTTCATTGATTAACATATTTAAATCACGTAGAACTTAAAAACATGCTTCCTCGGTTTGATCATAAAAAAGGATTGGGTAGTAATTAGCACCTATAGAGTATAATTAGATGTAATTGACATCTAATTATACTCTATAGGTCGCATCTCTCAACAGATTCTCGTGAAATTTTGTGAGCGAGTCCGATATTTAACTAAAGTGCAAAAATGATTTCGTATGTCCGGCTGTCCGGCTGTCACCTCTATAGGTCGCATCTCTCAACAGATTCTCGTGAAATTTTGTTAGTGAGTTCGATATTTAACTATAGGGCCAAAATGGTTTACTGCCTTTTCGACGAAATATGTTTCTTTAAATTTCACTTCGCAACCAAATTTTCGCATAATTTTCATTTGGTAAATCAATCTTTGGCATAACTTTACTTCGCACTATGCTTATTTGGCAACATTTTTATAATGCAATACTACAACAAACTTTTATGTGGCAAATAATTATGAAGTAAATGATTTGCTTAGGCAAAAAACCAACCGTCAAATGTCATTTGGGAAAATATAAACTTTGCTTTGGAATTATGATAATTACTATTATTAGTAACGTATAGTTAGCATAATATTTTTGTTGGATTCTGAGGCAGGTCAGTGTAGGTACAACGACGAGCGAAGCGAGGAGGAGTGTTAGGAAGAACCGCGAACCTACAGGGTGTGAGCCGAGCGAGCGTAGCGAGCGTGCAGCGGCAGCGGCCGCCGATGTTCCGGAAACGAACAATTTTTTCCTCATACTTACATTATAATCATATAATCTGACAGCTGTCACATGGAGGTGGAGTGGGAAACACGTTGACAAGCAACTCACTTTGGAATGAGACGCGAGCTGTAGTGCGGTTGTGCTCCCAACCTTCCGCCGACTTCATCACGTTCCGTGTTACAGAATTAGTAATCTGTTTTCATCCGAGTGGTTTATGATTATTTCGCGCTATTTGTAATTCTAATCAATCTGATTAAACCTAAGGAGTGTAGATCGACTTCTATTTTGTGAAATATCATGTTTAACGAGAGTGGGGAAAATAATGAATCTCCGCACGTTCCGTGTTACAGAATTAGTAATCTGTTTTCATCCGAGTGGTTTATGATTATTTCGTGCTATTTGTAATTCTAATCAAACTGATTAAACCTAAAGAGTGTAGATCGACTTTAATTTCGTGAAATATCATGGTTAACGAGAGTGGGGAAAATAATGAATCTCCACCAGTTCCGCCCGACCCTCCTACATACATATGGCAAAAATCGCCCTCGCCTAATATTCAGAGCAATGACGCGTAATTCAATGTCGGAGAGGCAACCGTCCCTCCCAAGCAAAAATTGTCCATGGCAATTGATTGCAAAACCTTTTATTGCGCGTATTCTTGGCGTATTCCCATTTCGTCGAATTTCGTGTTTGTATTGAAGCGGTTGCCTGCCAATTTTTTTTTTTTTTTCTTCGCTCGTTTACTCGGCTCCGGTCACACTAGGAGGGATGGCATAAAAATTCCACTATATATAGACAGCGTACACACTTTCAGGCTACCGCGTTTCAATCGGTTGCCACGCATCATTTTTTTTTACAACCCTTCTCCTATTTCCGAACCAGTCACAGTTGGCTCAATTCGGGTTGCACAGGGTGGTTCCACAACACTTCGGGAGCTCAAATACCGCTAGCCATCTGGTTGCCTCTCCAACATTGAATTACGCGTCATTGCTTTAACTATAAGCCGTTCGGTCGAACCTATCTAACTGTCCACATAGTTAGATAGGCTGCGCGCTCGGTTCGGGCGAACGTTGGTAGGTACTCGTATTAAGATGAAATACCTATATTTGACATAACAATTTTTATATTTGGTAACAAAATCCAAAGTTACAATTTTGTTGGCGAGTCAAAGTCCGACGCCCCACTGTGTATACGTGCATGTGTGCGTGTGCGGTGCGCGAGCCTCTATCGTTGTGTGAGTAGCGCTAAAAACCTAAACTTCGCGCGGCGCTGCTCCGAAACGCCCCCTTAACGATGTTGCGAAAAAATGCTATTTAGTATTATATAATCTCAGCATCCTAGCGTTTTCCCGGGTGCATCTTAAAAGAGTCCGTGGCCATTGGTTCCTAATTCGGAAGTCTTCCCAAGGCACTATTTTTACGAAAGCGACTGCCGTGTAACCTAAAGAGAAAACTAAGTCTATATTATATACCTAGGCTATACTAATATTAGGTCCTTAGCTATGAAATTGGCGTTTTTTTCACAGATATATTGTACCTAATTTATTCATTTCTATTGCAACTTTCAAATTATTCTTTAATTTCAATATTAAACATAATACATATAATAGAGATAAGTCTGAGATTGAGATTGTAGCTTTTAATGTTTGTATGTAGGAGGGGTAACCTGAACTTCATTAAAAAAGAAACAGTGTTTCTGGATGGACATAGGTTTTATTTTATCGCGGGGTCGATAGTTTATTAATGTTTTTTTATATGTATAATTTATTTGTTCCATTTAGTCATCTGACTTCATTCAAACAGCTGTAAATAACTTAATAGCGGCAACACCAAGATTTTACAAAATTTTAATTGATTATGTAACTAGTTGGGTTAGAAGTTGGTTTTCACGCGGTAATACGGTGCATTACAAGTAACATAACACATGTGTTTTTTGGTTTCAGTGTGCAGCGATGACGTTCACAGAGGCTCCCTAAAAGCTTTTTAATAATACTGTGATAATGTATAATAAATAAATTAAGATCATATAAATATTTGCTCATGTTTTTCATTTCCATAACACTTTTCTGGACACAAGATTTTCGTTACGTAACGAAAAAATATAACGGCATACGCAGCGTAAGATTAGCTTAAACCGCTGAATCGATTTAGTTGGAATTCGGTATAGAGACAGGAGTCCCAGGTCCCAGGGAAGAAAAGGAATCATCTCCTAAGGGGGTGAAAGTCTGTATGGGCCTATGATATAAACGAATGGGGTTGGCCGGGCGAAGGTATTTGCAGATGGCGCCAGCATAGGTTTTACCTGTCAGTCCTACCAAAACTGTGCAAAACTGTCAATTTCTTGTTTTTTTTTCGGAATTTCCTTGTTCAGAATCAAGCCGTTTAAGCCAAATCCCATAGAAAAAGGCTAGTGATTAGGTAAAACTTATGATGCCGCCATCTAGTCAAACACTTGACAGTTGCCAACCCCATTCCACGCGGACGGAGTCGCGAGCATGCTAGTAACATATAAATTGTGGAAAGTAAGTTGTGGAATGAGTTGCCTTTGTCGCTGAGACAGTCGCGCTCTGTTCCGCCACTTAAGATGAATTTGAAGAAATTGTGGCTTTACAATGACTTGTGAATTGCTTGAATATAGTATTTATTTATTTATTGTATATCTGCGATATGTGTATTATTGCTTACGATAGTGTGTATTATATTTTATATTTATATATGTGTATTGGCATGGTTTTATTTGTCTAGAATTAATACTTATTAGGTTTGTTTTCATTTTCTCTTGTGTTTTTGTACACGGTATAAGTTTGCCTATCTCGTTCTACCTACTTTCCTCTCAATTGCTCAAAGGTTAGCTGGAAGAGATCCCTTATAGGGATAAGTTCGCCTTTGTACTTTGATCTGTTGTGTGGCATGTATATTCTTTAACCTGTTATTGTGTACAATAAAGTGCTTACATACATACATACATACATAAATTATTGGAGTGCTGTTTCCCGTGTGAACGTAACGGAGTGACAGTTGTGACAACCGCTAGAGTGAGACAACACATCATATACTAAGGTTCTCTTTTCAAAAATACTTCAAGACTTGGATGTAGAGGCTACATTTATAGTGGCGCCATCTAGTGGTAATGAAACATGTTAAAGAGGTACAAAATACAAATACAAAATTCTTTTTTCAGTAAAAGATACATAGTTTTTGATACAGGGGATGGAGCCGCCCGGTAAGCAAAGTATTGCTTGTGTTGGGAGGCACCGCTCTTCCCTATGTTCTATTTCCAAAAAATGTGTAATTTACATCTAATTTAATTCTAATTTTTAATTAAGAGGTATTTCATTATACCGTTATAAGACCATTAACCGTCCTATACGAACCCACTAAAGGTGTTTTTTAGGGTTCCGTAGCCAAATGGCAAAAAACGGAACCCTTATGGATTCGTCATGTCTGTGTCTGTCTGTCCGTCCATATATCACAGGCATTTTACTCGAAAACTATGAATAAAATTTTGAGGATAGGTGTATTTTGTTAACCGCTACATAGTTTTGTAACTAAATTACAAAAAAAAAAATTAGGGGTGCTCTCCAGACATAAAACTGAAAGACAAAAAAAATCATTGCAAGTCCAAGTGTGGCACATCAATCGATAGGCCTTTCGAAATAAATATAAGGTTTCTAAGCAATTTTTCTGATTAAGTGAATAGAATCGGAGATAATCGCCCCGAAAGCCACAAAAATTGTGCCCCCCCCTCTAATTTTTGAACCGTGTAATTTAAAAATATGAAAAATAAAACATGCATTGGGCTTATTAAATTCTTTCAGCGAAAATTGTTTTGAACAAAGATCGGTTCCAAGGTTTTAGAGATATTTTTAAAAAACTGCCTTCCTTAAAGAAAAGGACGTAAGTGCCATAAGATTTCAGTAACGATACGCCCTTTTTAATAGACACGGAACCCTCGTTGTGCGTGGTCCGACACGCACATGGCCGCTTTTTTAGTTACATACAACACGAATATGGGATTCCTTTATGCCTATATCTATATATTCACGAATTCTAGCATAGGGAATTAATTTGGGTTGAATAATAATAAAATATACCTTGTTAATGTCAAAAAATCGTTTAATTCTTAACAGTGACATCAATGATTACAATAATTAACACCTTATTTACAAATGCATTAAAAGAGTGAGAAAAAATTGTAATGTCGCTATTTAATAGCACACTTCAAATATAATGGCGTCTCTGACGTATAACAACTTAAGGTGAAAAACTTAAGTCCCCCTTGTATGTAGTTGTGACCTGCCTCCAGTACTCGCTTCACCGACTCGTCGCCTGATTGACGGACGGTATGACGGACAACATACGGTAAGGCTCTGGTCCCACCGTCGGCGTCGGAAGTGAAGCGAGAGGACTATAGCTAGACCGCGTTTATGGACATAAAGAATTTGCCACATTTTCGTTTGTGTTTATCTGTCACTTTGACAATTGTGTTTGTGGGATTTTTAAAGCACTTTTAGTTGAGATGTTACTTAAAAAATCATCGAACAGTAACAAAGTATACACCTATTCGAGCAGTACACAACAAAAATTCACCTGTTTACCTAATTAAATTGTTCTTTAATCTGTAATGGCCAGGTATTCAATCTAAATGTTCGCCGATGTCTTCATAGGACATAGTAGAACGTTATTTTTGTGATCTGGTTTCTTAATGCGAAAATATATCAATGCAGCAAATAAAATTACTATATTCGATCTAGTAGTGAAAAAAACCCTATAAAACTAATACGATATTTCGAAGATGATCACATCTTTGTAAGGCCGTGGTCAATTTCGATACTTTTTTTTTACCATAGAGCGCCACTATCCGTCTCTCTTATTAGTATATTTAGAAAGAGAGGTATAGAGCGAGAAAAATCGAGAGCTCGCGCGCCGTGTTGTGATAGCCGTGCTGCAGTCAATAAAATGGCAATCCGATTTGTTTCTCACTAAGAAATTGTACTAGGCAGTACGTAGGTAATCAATATTGTGATGTTTTAGAAGCTCGGATATATCTAGACATTGCTGTTATAGGTACAGTTTTCACCACTATCACCTTGTTTTAGGATCGAATGTTGCGAGATTTCTATCCAATATATTTGATACAAAGCTGATTCAGTCTTCGTGTCTGCTCCGAACGGTCATGTCCTGCATGAAGGACTCGAGGCTGTTGTCGCTGTTGACCAGGCTCGCGTACGTGTGGTGGTTGTTACCCAACTGTCAAACAGAATATCGAATTTTATACAAGTATACTATGAAAAAAAGACCCGCCCCAGATTCGCACGGGTACTATATTATACATATAAATCTTCCTCTTATATCACTCTATCTATTAAAAAAGTTGCATCAAAATCCCTTGCGTAGTATTAAAGATCTAAGCATACATAGGGACAGACAGCGGGAAGCGACTTTGTTTTATACTTTGTAGCGATAGTGATCCTATAAAATTAAGTTTATTTCGTTTCTATAACCTAGTCGGTGGAAAACAAGCTTGCCCACCTGATGGGAAGAGGTTACCGTAGCCTGACGCTTGCAACTGCCGGTGTCACATGCGCGTTGCCACTTTGTAGTAAGTTGTCATTTTACATTGATTAATAAATAAATATTAAGGGACAATCTCATACAAACTGAACTAGTCCCATCGTACCTATCTATGGCGGCGGCGCGGTGCGTTGTCCCGCGCATTCTAAGGACGGCCCTAGACCTACAGTAACTTTGCACAATATTTTTATGGCGCAATATAATTGAACTACCCCTTGCGATCAAACGATCAATATTATCGCGCAAAACGTACGCAATAACTTTGATGCGTTTGCGTGGCGGCTAAACATAGACAAATACTGTTCCTAGACGGTACAATAAAAAGATGGTGCAATAAAAACTAAACTTGCTCAAACTTTTGTTCAATCATTGCGCAATCTTCAATGCTAATCCTAAACGGTCAAAAACATTAGGTACTGTGGATACAGCCTTGCCTCCGGCCATTTTTGCTAGGTTTTCTGATATCCATACTAATATTATAAATGCGAAAGTGTGTGTCTTTGTTTGTTTGTCTGTCTTTCACGGCAAAACGGAGCGACGAATTGACGTGATTATTTAAGTGGAGATAGTTGAAGGGATGGAGAGTGTATTTGTAGTGTATGACATAGGATAGGATAGTTTTTATCCCCGAAATCATCCCCTAAGGGGGTAAAAGTTTGTATGGAGCTGCGATATAAACGAGTTCCACGCGGACGGAGTCGCGGGCAGAAGCTAGTATTTTATAAACCTCGCCAATCGCAAGTTAGTTTGTTGGTTTAAAGGACTCCTGAGCCTATTTTGACCTAGAAATGTGCATTTTCGTGGGTGGAATGATCTGTAATGCAAGTAAAGTAGGCAAGATGAACTCACGAAGTTCTTGACCCACTTGGAGAGGTGGTCGGTGTAGTAGGGGTTCTCGAAGCGCGCGTCGGCGAGCAGCACGGCGCCCCAGTCCGCGCGGTGCCGCACGCAGCGCCCCACCGCCTGGTTCAGGGCCCTGCGGGACGATACCAAATATATCCTCGGCCTGCCCAATGTTCTAAATAAAGAACACAGAACATTTAGACGTTCCTAGCCGATTTTTGAAGTGAAAACTTCTTTAGCGGCGCTGTGCACTTTTTGTGATGGGGAAAAAACGTTAAACTCGCGTCAGGTCACGTGACCGTCAGATTCGTAAGACGTGAGACATCAAATGTATGGATGGAAGTTGATTTTTCTGAGAGATAAACTTTTTAATGATAAATAATTGTAATAACTCTGAAGTGTTAAATTTTTATGTATTATAAATTGTCATGTTTGTGTACGATAGCGCAATAAATGAATATTGTATTTTACCACATAAATTATAGTACTTTTATACTGATAATTAAAGCGATTCGTGCAGAATTATTCCCTAACCATAGCAAAATATCAAAAATGCACAACGTTAATATTCAAGTTTTCACTTCTGCCGGCACTCCCGGAGTGCAACCTGGTCTTTTTTTTATTTACATTTCCGGATTCTGCCCAATGTTCTCAATAAATAATATATTCAAAATTATCACATATATATAGAACGTTTGGCAGTCTGCTGTTTTATGTCGTTGTGTCTGATTGGTTTGAGTAATGAAATGACCAATATTTAATCAAGGCCTTGCATTGAATTTGTACTTTCGCCGATCAGTGTCACGCCAGTGATCCGTATTTATCTCAGAAACCGTGCATTTCTTTTTTATGAATCTCATACTAATAAAAACCTGAACCAAGGAGTATTTTTTGTAGTGTCCAGTATTTTAGATCATATCACTCAGTCGATTAGTTATAGCCTATTCACTCTTGCACTAGAGGCGAGGAGATCACACCTAATATACAGAGAACATAAAAAAGTTTCATATTTAAAACAAGATGGCAAGATGGTGGGCTACCTGATACGGCACGACAGTTTCTTTCTAAACATCCTGGAAGGTAAAATTGAAGGCAAGAGACGCAGAGGAAGGCCTAGGATAACATAATATTTTAGCCAAATAAAAGAAAAAGCTGATGTCGAGTCATATGAGGAAGCCAAGAGACTGGCAATAGATAGAGAAAAGTGGCGATTACTCCACCGACAAGAGCACGTCTCTTAAGTAATGATGATGATGATTTAAGACAAGTATTTATTGCCAACTACTTTTTGCACATTCGTCACGACGCTCATAATAGTTGTAACGAACCCTAATAAGGTGGTAAGGGAAATCGGCGAGCGATTTCAAATCAAATAAAAATAATAATATAAATAAAATTTATTTGCAGAAAAAGGGTAAGTTTACATGTGTTAGAGTAAATACATTATTGTTTCACCTTTTCCAGCTGTTACAAACAGCATGCAAATATGTACAAATATCGTAGCATTTTTGTAATTATGGTGGCCCTTAATCACATTCAATAACATTTCAACTAATTATAATATTGAAGTTTAACACTTTTATTTTACTATAATGAAGGCACATTATACAGTATATCACTATAATTATTATAATTACAAATATATAATAAAATTTATACAAACTTAAACATCATATTACACTTATTAGTGGTTTAGAAATTCGCTGATGTTGTAAAAGCAATGATTAAGGAGCCAAGTTCTCAGAGCTTGTTTGAACTTATTGCCTTCAAGTTCCTTTATTTCCATCGGCAACTTATTGTAAATCGTAATGCTCATGTTATAGGCATTTCTTTTATACATGTCAGTCATATAGCGTGGATGGAACAAAAGATCTTTATATTGCGTCCTTGTATAATTATAAAACATTTCGGAACGCTTTATGAAATAATTTTGGAAGGTCTTGGAAAAACAGCAAATTTTCAATATGTACATGCATGCTAAGGGTAATATGTTAAGTTGTTTGAATAGGGGCTTACAACTGCTACCTAGTCTAGCATTAACTATTGCACGAATACATTTCTTTTGTAGTTTGAAAACCCTTTCAACGTCTACTGAATTACCCCATAGGATGACGCCATAGGCAAGAATGGATGCCACATGACCATGGTAAGCTGTAAGGGCCGAGTCATACGACACGCACTGTCTCAGTTTTTTTAGCGCAAATATGAAACGATCTAATCTTGAGCATAACGAGTTAATCTGTTCTTTCCAATTTAAGTGAGAGTCAATATGTATACCTAAGAATTTAATTGTTTTTGTTTCCTGTAGCGCTATGTTATTAATACTGATATGGAGTTGGGGGGGAACTGATCTATAAGATTGAAATTGCATATACTGAGTTTTATTTAGATTTATGAGAAGGTGGTTCTTATGTATCCAGTTATTCATATCTGATAAAGTTTCAATGAGATATGATTTCGATAACGTTGCGAATGAAAGTATTAGAGGGTAAACGATACAGATTACAGTGTTCTTACACAAAACAGAAATCAATCTACATAAAAGTGTGCTCCAGCAACGCACACATAGACACTGCTCGCGTACACGATATCTCGGACCGGTTCGGACCAGTGCGAGCGCGATGCCATCCGCTTGAGACGCGTCTGTGAACTATTTTGTGCAATAATGGAGCAACAAAAAAAAACTGTTCAGTGGACGGTTGTTTAAATTCAACGTTAAACGGTGAATTGGCGTGTTTTAAGCTAATTTGTAATATAACAATTTTTTTTTTTTAATCTGCAATCAGTCTCTCGGACTATAAGCGGATGTGATGTAGATGTTGTGGCATGTAGAGCGAGTACTCCATTGAGCACATTCACTCGTAATATAACAATGACATTAAAAATAAAATATTTCAGTCATTATTAATTTATACTTCCATTCTTCCAGTTTCATGGTCAACAATAAATCAAACGGATACGAGTGCCACTACCACGATAGTTGTTTGTGCATAAGCCAAAGTTGACAACCCTAGAGCGACCGCCGAGCGTAGGTATGCAAAGTGAGGTACATACATGTGATTGACTTCTGTACCTTCTGTACCTATCTATGTTGTGGTTCTTACCTGTAGGCTTGCACGCGGAGCCACTCCCGACTCGACAGCAGGTTCCGCTGCGCCGAGTACTTGTCGTTGTATTTCATTTTCTCCTTCACCGCCATGTCGAACGTGTTGGGGTACGGGACGCCCACCTGAATTTCAATTTTTATCAATAACTAGCTGCCCGGCTTCGCACGGTTAGTTTTCCGTTTTCCCGTAGGAATGAAGCATTTACGCGCGGTGAAAAGTAGCCTATGTTCATCACGGATAATGTCGGGTTATAATGGTAAAAGAATTTTTAAAATCGGTCCAGTAGTTTCGGAGCCTATTCAATACAAACAAACAAACAAATCTTTCCTCTTTATAACATTCGTGTAGACTAGGTGCCCGCGCGGCCCTTATATTACAAACAACGCAGACGAACCCGCCGGATAAAATACGAATCTAGAATGTCCATAGTCGTAATTTATGTATTTGTGATTGTGCTTTCTTATATCACGATGGTGGCAAACGGGCATATGGCTTGATAGCAAGATAGTTTCTGTACATGTCCCGAGACTAGTATTTTTTTGGACTGTGTCTCTTGTAGTTAAAAAAACCGGCCAAGTGCGAGTCGGACTCGCGCACGAAGGGTTCCGTACCATTATCTATTAAAAACGGCAAAAGAAATCACGTTTGTTGTATGGGAGCCCTTTTAATATTTTTTATTTGTTGTAGGTACGGTCCGACTCGCACTCGGCCGGTTTTTGTATTTGTTCCGGTACCAGTGGGTGACATGACTGACCGTGATGACGGCGCGCGCCTGGTGGTCCTTGAAGTCCATGCCCTCGGAGACCTTGCCGCGGTACACGGCGAACAGCAGCGCGCCTTTAGCCGACGCCGAGTATTTGTAGTAATCCTGCGGGACGAGGCCGAGAATCAATACGGTGCAGTTACTATGTTCTTATACAGGGTGTAACAAAAATGGGGTGTGAACCAATCTAGGGCATGTTCGGTGGCGTAAAAATACAATAGAATACACATACTCTTTATTGCACACCTCACACAAACAAAGAAGAGAAACAATACAACGTATTGCGACTCCAAAAATGCATTTATTGATTATTTTTTTATTTGTTTTTGTTAACATTGAAATGTTTGTTTTTGTTAACATTGCTTGTGTTCATCAAAAACGTAAAAGCTGTCACCAGCGTGTCAAAAAAAATACACACGCAATCAAAAAAAAAACATGTGCACGCGGTGGTTGAAAAATAAATAAAACTCTCCCACTCTTCACCCTCACGGGGGAACGTTATCATACATGGCATGGCAACAAAAACAAAGACTAATATAAACAAAACATAAAATAATAAATAAATGCATATTTGGAATCGCAATGCGCTACCGTACCTTGCTTGGTGCACACCCCATTTTTGATACACCCTGTATGTGCTATTATCAAACCCTCGCTGCGCGCGGGGCCATAAACTGTGGGAACGGGACGGGACATTTCTGTTGGCCTTACTTGCCCTGATTGGTACGACAGAGAACGCAACAGAGGCCCCATTCCCATTGGCAATTAAAATATACTGCAATCATTAGGAAATAACAATAATTACTTTGTGTGTTTTAAAATCATAATGAAACCACAAAAATGGAACTGTATTTTCATTCGGGATGGTAAAAATTCCATTGAGGATGCCTATGGTTAGAGGGTAACACCCAATTCGCTTTTTGCACAGATGGTGGTGGTTCTACCTACCTTTCTCCCAATTGCTCAAAGGTTAGCTGGAAGAGATCCCTTATAGGGATAAGTTCGCCTTTGTACTTTGATCTATTGTGTGACATGTATATTTAAACTGTTATTGTGTACAATGAAGTGCTTACATACATACATACATGGTCTATGGGTCGCAGAATAATAATAATTAATGAACGATTCTCACCGGACGGGCCGGGCCGGAGCGCATTCTATTACATGCAAAGGAATTTGAAACGTCTACACAGTAGTTACATTTCATGTTTGAATGAATCTTGCAACCGCTGCGAGGCGGCAGCTACCGACGCGGTCGGTGGGGATTGTAATCAAATATGAGTTGTATCTGCTGTGCAGATGGTTCAAATTCCTTTGAATGCGCTCCGGCCCGGCCCGTTCGGTGAGAATCGTACTTAATAGCCACAATACCTCCATGATGTCGTTGTGGTCCCGAACGACCCTGGACTCCATGAACACTTGTTTCGCTAGGTTCATCTTCGCCCAAAGTCCCGTTTCTTTCCATCTGCCGATATGACTCGTGTTAGCCCAATAGGTCACAATTTTTGAATACCCCAGGAAAATTACGTTTTTTTCAAACATTAATTTATAAAAACGTTTTTTTTTGTTTGTTTAATTTTCAAATGTTATTCTAAGATGCCTTATCCAAGAATCCACCAAAATTTCCATCGGGAAGTTAATTTATAAAAATAAACGACACATCCCTTATGTTTTTTGTGTGATTTATTTATTATTCTTGAAGAGCTCCTGTAAATGAACCAAAACAAAAATTAAAATATATATTAATATTTTTCATCTTTTTTCAGGAATTGGTTAAATATCGATTTTTTTGATGACTAATATTTTGGTGGATTTTGAGTCTACGTAATTACTAAAATGATAATATATCAGTTACACACAAAAAAGCTGCTGTTGTGAATTATTTCCAAATTTGCATTTTTTTCCATACTAATGAAAGTAAAGTGCTTGAGCTACAAGTGAAAACTTCTTTAGCGGCGCTGTGCACTTTACTGATGGGGATTTTTTTTAAACTCGCAACAGGTCACGTGACCGTAAGATGTGACAGATTCAAAATTCGTAAGACGGACACGTGACCTGATCGAAAAACTGTTACAATGTCATTGGGTTTTCACTTCTGCTGGCGCTCCCGGAGTGCCACCCGGTCTTTTTTTTACGATAACATTCGAACCAGTTTTTGGAGAGGAACAAAAATGTTTGTATGGGAAACTACAACTAACAAAATTTAAGTCACAGATTGACTTCGCTGGTTGCAGCCGAAACGATTCATACTAATTGAAATAAAAGTATGACGTCACAATCTGCTATTTGAACGAATCGTTGTACGGATAATCAAGTAAATTGCTGTTTCGGTGGCGAAATACTGCGTTTAGGTCCGTCAGTTTTCATACAATTTTGTTTCTTTAAAAGCGTAAGGATTCTATGGTATTTTTAAATTTACTCTTGGACACTAAAAAAAAACACGTTTTTTTTAACTTCCATCTTTTTTATGTTTTTATTTATTTTTATTTATATGTACTTTATTATAATAACTTATTGGTTTACTATCCATTTAGCAACACTACGTTATCAATTTTATCATGCGTCTACAACCCTAAAGTACTACTACTGAATAAACGGGCCAAAATGGCTATTGCAGTCTCATGAAAGTGCACCCGTCAACCAACCTTAGTCTTTATGGTACAGCATTAAGCCACATTACCGTCTGACCAGCTTGTTCATGAGCACGTACGAAGGCACGAAGCACAGCACCCCGTTGGGCGTCACCTGCGAGACCCACAGCACGGACTGCCCCAGCCCGTCTTGGATGTCCGGTTGGTCTGTACCGCGGCTGTTGCATTCCAGCCGACGTCCGTTTGGGCAAGTTGTTAGGGTACCGATCCAGACCTAAACACACATTAAAATCTTAAGTTGGATTCATATTTGTCTAGATCTGGGATGGGATATGAAATGAAATGAAAAAAACGAGTTGCCTTTTTTGGCCGATTTCGTCATTTCACTAAACAAATTCAGAGATTTGTTCAAATGACTGATATTGTCTAGGCAAATGATAAAATGGATTCGTTATTTTAATATCCTGCGTGATTTGATCATATCCCTTAGAGATTTGTTCAAATCTCTGTTTTGGCCATTTCCCTGCGACATTTACAATACAAAGAACTTAAAAGAGTTTTTTTTTTTTTTTTTTTTAATGAATTAATATTGTTTTTTTTTGTATTTATATCTGTTTAATCATCCAGCCAAGTGACGGCAGTGACCGCTAGCCGCCATCTTGCGTAGATAGGTACGAACTCTATACGGGTGAAATAAATTCGCACTTAAGATACTTACTTTAAGTGGGCTTCGGCTCTAAGAATGTTAAAAATACACGTATATGAGCAATACAAACTTAGTGACTAGAATTTGATTATACAACAGTGGACCTTAGCCCGATATATATAAAGTTAAATGTGTCCCGTCTGGCGTTATGACGTGACTGAAATTCAGAGGGAATTTCGCGGCGATATCAGGGTGTGAGATATAATGCACTTCGGTTCCTTCCGTTAAGGCCTTCGAAACGCCACAGCAGGGTTCATTTAACGGGACTAAGCGGCTGTTTTTTATGGCTGTATAAATAAGGTTGAATATAGCTTACCCTGTCTGGCGGGATAACGTGGTTGGGACTGACTTGCAGAGGGAACTCCGTGGCTAGCTCCGAGTGAAGGCTGATCAGGGGTGTTAGAGTGCCCGAGGCGAGTATGATGCACTTCGCTGGCTTCAGACCCTCGAACACGACAGCTGGGTTCATGCAGAGGAGACGGAGAGACAGCGTTTCTTTGTCTGTCTGTAATAAATAAGTATTTTGTTAAAGGACTGGAGGAATATTGTATCTTATATCTAGTGTTCGGAGTTTCGGTGGCAAATTTCACACAGTCGAGTCAGTGGAGTCGTTTTTATGATTAACTTTTTAAGATTTGAACAAATAAATTATTCATTTACCGAATTGTATAATTGGCGGCAGATACAAACGTTATACTGTCCCGACTGTTTAGGTGCCATGTTTGTACGTTGTAATAAGCATAAATAAATAAATTTACTAAACAATGTTTACCTACATACTTGTGTTACTAGTAGTCCTGTGTTATCGTGGTATAAGTAGGTAATGCTCGCAAGATAATTTATAAGGAGTATTATGCAAAATTAATCATTTAATCGTTATTCGTTTAATCAAAAAAATAGTTAGGCGACTCCATTTACCTCTGTGAAATTTGCCACCGAAACTCCGAACACTACTTATATCTTATATTTATTTATTCATTTATTTATTATATCCTATATACATGTATATGTATATATTTGCTATCCGTTCTCGGAGAAAGCTCTAACGATTTCAAAGAAATTTGGAATATGCGGGTTTACGCGGGGGCAAGAAATCGATCTAGCCAGTTCTCATGTCTGGGAAAATTCATTTTCTCCGTATTTTCAATCGAGCTGAGCTCGGTCGCCTAGGGACTAAAAGAGAATCGAAGATGTTCCCTGTGGAGAACACAAGTTTTCCCAAACGGGTATTAAAGATGGGAATATTTGTAACAAGATATTCAGCTCCGATATTGGTTCTATTGCATATATTGTATTAGTTCTTACGAACAGATAGTCAACACTAATAGAAAAAAATGTACCAATAAAAATCGCACAAAGCTGAATAGGGTTGGGGACTCTAATTTTATTATTACTACAAAGAGAAGTTGAAAAACCCCCGACATTTTCATTTCAAAGTCCAATATCTCAAAAACGGCTTTCCGTGAAAGATGGCTAAGAACACAATATATATAAATATAATTATCTACGACACAAAAAAAACCGCATTCAAATCGATCCATCCGTTTGAGATCTACGATACCACAGACAGATACACAGACAGACAGACACGTTAAACTTATAACACCCCTTTCTTTGCGTCTTGAGACCCGTGCCTTCACTTGTCTCGAGCGTCATAGTAAATGACAATCGTTTCAACTGACGGTGCGTTTTACGGAAAGGGACAGAGTGTAAAAACTTTGGACACTTATATAAAAACTTTGTGATTATTTATTGTCTTGTGTTACTTTTTTCTCCAAGTGACAGTATTTTTATCTGTTGTCACCATGCCAATTGTGCCCAACGGGGGCGCCCGACAGTGTACACTGCATACATAGTACATTAGTTCGTATGCTGCGCGGGCGACGATCTAGACGGGTAGGGGTCGGGTTGCATAAAGTTTAAAGTCATATGTTTGATCGGCATACGTGGATTCGTCATACTCATCATTAAGCATAACTGCAAATAGCATTACATTATGCGCATAACATTTTTAATCATAATGTTTAAGAACATATTGTGTAAAGCGCATAAATTTGATGCGCATAAAATGATTTAAGCATACTTTATAATGGTCATAACGTGGTTGCTCATAAAACAATTTAACCATACTGTATAAACGCATAAACTGCAAAAAGCATAAGCCTATTTTTTTCTTAGTAATAAATGAAGATCTCGAACCAGAAGCAAGTAAGTTACAAGCAAAGGGCGGTTAGTATAAAAGTTTAACATTTAATAACAAGTTTTTCCGCTCTTTTATAAAAAAATAACCTCGAAGACGAAAGCGGGGGCTCGCTCCCGCTTTCGTCTTCTAACCTATCCGCAATCCGAGTCGGATTTGCCACTAAGTCCCTGTTCTCCCCTGCCTACGCGAAATGTACACCACTATCTTGGCGTTGGTTGATCTCAGAGAAAAGTTTATTTGACGCCCACCCTTTGTATTGTTTTTTGAACAAATCTCAAATTTAACTATCATCAATATTATGGCTTGATAAATGTATGACATTAACAATTATTACTCAACATTATTATAATTATCAATATTATGACTCAATAAATGTATGACATTCTACATTATGGTTAAACCAATTATGACTCCGCATAATTATGACAGGGAACAATTATGCCATAGTATAATTTATGCTAAAAAAATAATATGAGCATCAACTTTATGCGTAACGTTGTATGACAATCGATATTATGACAATAGTTGTTATGCAACTAGACGGCCCCCCGATCTAGACACTTCATCGTTCGTATACCTGCTGGCTGTACTGCGAGTACTGCGAGAACCGCGCGTCCTCCCCGCCAGTCTTCACCAGCGCCGGCACGAAGTCGTCCAGGTACTTCCCGTCTTCGCGAAACAGGAAACCTGCAAGTTTCAACGTTTTAACAAGCTTTCCTTAACAATACGGGTGAAGACTCGAAAATTATTATTACTCCAAAAGAAAGAAGGCAAAAAAAATATGCCTAGTGACTAAATTCCCATTCAGATACTCAAACTCAAAATTATATTTATTCAAGTAGGCCCAGTAACAAGCACTTTCAAATCGTCAGGTAGAAACATAATCTTAAGCTAATTACTTAGAGTAATTTATTAAACATAAAAAGTAAAATTTATATGAAGTATTTAAAAAAATATATCAAAAATACTAGTCTAGAATGTTTCTAGAAAGACAATCTAATGTCAAAAAATAAATAAAACGAGAATAATTACTTAAAAACACAATGTCAATTCCAAAAGGATTAATTAAATTATAAATCCAGCCAAAATTAGTCCCAAGAAGTTTTATCATTCATGTAGTCTTGTGCGCTATAATAAGCTTTCGAAATAAGTTTACGTTTCAAATAGTTCTTGAATTTATTAATAGATAACTCAGTTACGTTTCCAGGAAGTTTGTTATAAAACCTTACACAATTACCCATGAATGTTTTTTTCTTTTTTGGAGCCGAGTGGTGGGCACCGCGAGCTTATGCTTATTTCTAGCATTAATATTATGTATGTCACAGTTTTTCCTAAAATTGACAATGTTTTTATGTACATACACAATATTTTCATAGATATATTGACAATGCAATGTCATTATATTAATATTTTTGAACTTATCCCTAAGTGAGTCTCTATGTTTCAATATCTCAAAGAATTACGAAGCTACAACCTTCTTCCTGAGTCATGGATGATATCTACAAGTATGTTTATCGCCGTCTAGCACACATAGTACAAGCTATGCTTAGTTTGGGGCTAGGTCGATTTGTGTAAAATTCTAAGATTGTCCGCAAATATTTATTTATTTATTACCCAGCACAGTCTGTAAAGACTCGATGAGAGTGCCCGTGGCTTGCGTCACTCCGTATAACGTGCGCGGATCCTCGCGCAGCCGCCGGCAGAATATTCCGGCGCTCTCGTTGAATTCTGCAGCGATAATAGGCTAGTTTCGTAATTATCTTCACCACTCGAACCAGGTTTTAGAGAGTATCTTATAATAATAATATGTAATGAGAGTGAATGAAGTAAGAAAAGTTTGTCAAAATCGTAGCAAGTGGAAATCCGAGATCTCTGCCTACTCTAGGAAATGGGCGTGACTATATGTCTATCTGTTCTAAGCTGCATGTATCTCTTTGATTTTTAATTTTTTTCCGTGTTTTTTACCATGTGTATGTTGCGGAAAAGAATAAAGGATTTATCTATCTATCTATATGGATGTAGTAATAATACATTTATTTCGCAAGAAAAAGTATACATTGCTACTTACATTTTCAGTACATATTTATATGGTGAAAAACTGAAAACCAAAAGTAAGCCCCGTACTGGTTTGCACTGTATCACGGTAAAATGCTTGTATAAAACCAAACAAGATCACATAAAAAGACAAAAATGAGTGACAATGCCAGGCCTCGCTGGTGACAGGGGAAACCGATCTACCAGCGTACTGATTGACAGGCGATTGTGATGTCCCAAGATTTCGCCTAGTACTAATCGTTGTTGTGGTTATTACCAGTAGCTTGGGGTTATTACAAGCAGCTTGAGGGTTTTTAGAAACAGCTTGTGGTTATTACAAGGAGCGTGTGATTATTACAGTCAGCTAGCGGTTATTACAAGCAGCTTGTGGTTATAAAAAGCAGCTGGTGGTTATTACAAGCAGCTCATGGTTACAAGAAACGCGTGGTTACCGCTGAAGTGCCCCAGGCCGATGTTGTGGTTGTTGAGTGTCTGTACGAAGTGCTGCACGCCCCACGTGTGCGTCGCCTCGTTGCTGTTCGCGGGCTTGCTGCTAACGAGCGGCATCTGGTTCACGAACCTGCGAACATAGTCATCATCGTCATCATTATATCAGCCGAAAGATGTCCACTGCTGGACATAGGCCTCCCCCAAAGAGTGCCAAAGTGACCGATCCCGCGCCACCCCGCAACCTTTACCAGGTCATCAGTCCACCTTGTGGGGGGCCTACCCACGCCACGCGTTCCGGTACGTGGTCGCCACTCGAGAACCTTTCCGCCCCAACGGCCATCGGTTCTACGTGCTATGTGCACTGCCCACTGCTAGTCAAGGACTTTAATTGTTGAATCATTTAAGTGTCAACGAATGTACAGTTAAGCTTAGAAAGATATCACTATAAAGCGAGTTCCAAGTGGCTCTGACCGTACAATAATGACTGATTGATCAAACTGACCACAACCAAATACATACCAAATACGTTTGCAGCATATGCCAAATTTTGTGTAGAGAAAAACTCTCATAAGAAAATAGTTTCTATTATATGGTTTACTTCCAGAAATTCTAGTCTTAGTTTTAACTCGGCTAGAGAGCTTCTGGTGGTAAAATAACAAGCTAAGTAACCTAGTTGCTGTAATATGTCTGTATCATTCACAATATCTTAAAATTGCGACTTACCAATCGTCCCAGGATCTAAGAGTCTGCAAAAGGTGGTCTATGTAAGACAGCACGTCTTGATTCGCGTACCGGTACTCCGCTACCGCACTCAGTTCCTGAGTGGGGAAGGAAAGAAAATTACTACTTGCTCTGTAGTAGTGTTGTGTTCCTGGAGGTGAGCAAGGTCGCCAGAGGTCCCGAGGATGCGTTGTTTTGAGAGCGAGGGCATTTGTTCCTTCAGCTGTCAACATGGCGAATCCTCAAACATATCAAGGGTCGGCAACGCCCATGTTACTCCTTTGGAGTTGCATGCGTCTATAGGCTGCGTTTTCCGCTTACCATCAGGCGGGCCGTACGCTTATTTGCCACCGACGTTGTATTATAAAAATAAAAAGAATGCGCTAAAACGTAACAAGAGTTATTTTTCTTAATTTTAACATGCCTTACGAAACTCCAACACACTTGTCTGTTTTTAGGGGTTTAAATATTGATAAATCTTTTAATCCTACTTATATTATAAATGCAAAAGTTTGGATGTGAAAACGTTTTATTAGGATAAAATTTAGCACGAAGATAGTTTATAGCCCGGATTAACCCCATGTTTTAATCCCATGTCCCAGACGAAGTCGCGGGCGGAAGCTAATTGGAAATAACGTGGTCTTTGCTTCCTACCAGGAGCCATTTAAATTCAATTTCGCTTAGACTGTTTTTTTATAGTACGACGTTGGCTAAGTCTGACCCTCACCACCAGAAATACAACACTCCATACTTACAGATTAAGTCGTAAATTATGGCTTGTCTGCTATAGGGCGGAGGTACTTCTTGGCTAGGAAAGTAAGGGGAATGGAGTTAATCCAGCCAGCATTACGCTGACTTGTGACCATTTCGCGGCAAATATGTATGTGCGTATATGTGTCTACAGTTTGTTTAATAGTACATTACTGCAGAGGCCGTGAAGTAAGGGATTGCTGGACGAGCTTTGGGGTAGACGGCCGAGTCGTAGACGAGGCCGGATAGCACGAGTCCAGCAATCCCTGTTCCGGCCGAGGATTGTATAGTGCTTTTTCTCAAACGATGTGAGGAAATATTAACATTAAAATAAATACCTACAAGGTAATCAATTAAATACTAGTTTGTTGAAATTACAATCGGAAAGAAAATTCCGAAAACAATTGTGTAATTTGCGTTTTTATTTTTAAACATGACATTTCAACAAGCCGTTCAAGCACAATGTTTAACCACACATAAGTATAGTACCATAGATTTTATTTTATGTCGCAAGTCTGCTTACAGAGTCTAGTGGTGGTTGGCAGTATGTAATTTTTCCTTTGTCAGTTTAATATTTAAGCAAATTTAAAAAGTTAGAGTAGCGGAGTATAATGTTTTTAGTTAGGGATTTCATATAGGGCGGGTTGCACCAACTTACGATTACAGACCGATCAACGTTAAATATGGCGCTGACAGCTGTCAGTCCCATAAAAAACTGGGTGATGGTGATTTGTAGTGTCCTACCTTGATGGCGAGCTGTATCTCGTCCCGGGTGACGGTCTGCGTGGCCGCGTCGCGGCAGATGTCCTCGATATTGTGCGCCTCGTCGATTATGATAATCTGGTCGCGTACGTCGATTGACATCTGCAACGGGCGATTGATCAGTGTTTATGATGTTGATAACAGGCGGGCACCGGCGGGCAGTCGATCGCTTGTCGCGTTCATTCAGCCCCATTTCCTAAGGATGGAGCCTCAGTTTACTGTCCCGGCGGCGTTCTCACGTCAAACTCTTCCATTCATCTAGTTTTGATCCTCTTCCATTTTTCTCGATTGTTAATTCGATTTTTTATTAATATGTCTAAGCAATATGTATATTGCTTCTAATGCTGGCATTTGAAGCAATGGTTCTATGAGGTAATTATGGGCAGAAGACCACATGAGCCGACGCCGCCATATTCCTGGCCGCGTAGTGCGGACACGCCGTCAGAGATTCGCCCGTCGCTACGAGCTCTTCCAGGTCGAAGGCAACTGGCAACGGTCCTTGGTAGAGGGCCTTGTAGTTTACTTGTATCATTTATTACAGTTAGTACTCACATTGCTTCTAATGCCATGTTCTATGAGATAATTATACGGGCAAAAGACAACATGAGCCGCGTAGTAAGGACAGGTCTTCAGAGATTCGCCGGTCGCCACCAGCTCATCTAGATCAAAGGCACCTGGCACCGGCCCTTGGTAGAGGGCCTTGTATTATTTATAACAGTTAGTACTCACATTGCTTCTAAAGCCAGGTTCTATGAGATAATTATACGGGCAGAAGACAACATGAGCCGACGCCGCCATATTCCTGGCCCCGTAGTACGGACAGGCCTTCAGAGATTCGCCTAAACTACGACCTCATTCAGATCGAAGGCCGCTGGCAGCGAGCTGTGGTTGAGGGCCTTGTGGTTTACTTGTATTATTTTAATAGCTAGTACTCACATTGCTTCTAATGCCAGGTTCTATGAGATAATTATACGGGCAGAAGACCACATGCGCCGACGCCGCCATATTCCTGGCCGCGTAGTACGGACATGCCGTCAGAGATTCACCCGTCGCCACCAGCTCATCTAGATCAAAAGCAGCTGGCAGCGAACCGTGGTTGAGGGCCTTGTGGTTGTCGAAGTATTTGCAGTTGGTGACTTGCTTCGTTGGAGCGTCCGGTGGGGCGGTGTGAGTCTGAAACAACAGTTAGAGTATGTTATTCAGGATGATTCACTTGTATAATTCAGGTTTGAATTTCTAACAACTCTCATGTTTTTAAGTATTTTTTTACAAACTGAACTTTCTAATATTTAGTGTCTACTTACTACTGCGACAACACGCTAGCAAGATGGTAATGATTAGGTACTTTATTACGCTTTATGAAATAGGTCTAAGTACCGTGATAGCGTTGATTTGTCTTTCTGTTCTAGGTCTTCGACAATTCTTCTGACTGCATTGCGCCTAGAACCATCAGCGCCGTAGAAGACGGTAGGGATTTTCAGTACGAACTGTGCTACCTAATCACGTACCTTGGTACATCCTCTGCACATATCATTCTTAGTCTTCCACAGCTGGCGATCGAACTCCCGTACGCACGCGTATTCCCGACTCGCGAGTATCGTCATGGTCGCCTCCCCGCAATAGAACGTCCGTTTGAACTCCTTGACGACCTGCTGGAGTTGCTTGTGGGTCCGCGCGCCGTAGTAGATGGTCGGTATGCTGGAATCAACAAGCATGGAGGTCCGGATTTGAAGGGACGTGATGAGGTGGTACAGCCGTCTGGAAGAGAGGAATGGGTTACCTCCACCGGTAGGACGTCACACGATATATACATACATCTAAATAAAAGATTTCATTATCACTCTCATTTTCATGCATTCAATTCAATATGTTGCGGGAGTCCGCTGGATGCGGGTGGCGCAGGATCGGTCACTTTGGCACTGTTTGGGGGAGGCCTATGTCCAGCAGTGGACGTCTTTCAGCTGATATGATGATGATGATGATGAATTCAGTATGTTCGCAGAAAGTACAGTAGGTTGGTCCAAAAATATTAAGATTCAAATATTTTCCTTCGAGAACGTCTCTATTTGTATAAGACAATTCACAATCATTGCCAAAGCAATTTCCAGCCAGAAAACAAACGTGACAAATTATTGCTAAGCCTGTAAATCCACACGACATTCCATCTCCATGCCACTGACTATTTACTTTGAGACTACTTAATATACTTAGACCAATTAGATTGAATGTCCTTCAACCAATACTTCCACGATAATACTTCCAGATATTACTCCAATCATACGTAAGTAGGTCCTACTATTCTTATTTGATTTTAACATTGACCAACTTACAGAAGTCCACAGCCATACTAAAACCACAACTTGCTTTGAAGGTATAAGGCGTCGTGTTGCTAGTTGTGAGTTAGATTGGTTAGCGACGACTGGTTAGCCTAATAGTGGGTGGTGACGCTGCCTGCGAGGCAGTCAGTCGAGTCCCCCTTATAAATAAATAAAAAAGATTGCCAAAGCTCCCGAGGACCTGACTCGAGAATGATGGAGCTGCATTTGTCTCAAACTGTCTAAAACGATGAATACTGAAATCAATAAAAGACTTGCGTCTCTTTTGAAATCACAAGCGTCCACTGCCTTACCATCAGATAGGCCATATGATTGTTGATCGCAGTCGTGGTGAAAAAAGAGACTATATTATTAGGTACTTTCGTTACCTCTTTGACAGTTGTAGAAATATCAATGGAATTGTATGTTACACTAACCATTCGACCTATAGGTATCACCGTAGTGCGAAGCAAGATCACGTTGTTGTGAAGAGTATCCGAAGACTCCGTAGCAAGGAGGCAGCTTGTGATCCATGCAAGCTAAGTGTCTTAACTCTATTCATGCAGTCACTTTGTATCGAAGCCAATAAACAGAACTGATCATAATAAGTAAGTAGCTTATGGAGGAACACAAAACAAAACAGTTATGAAAGAGTTTAGAGTACAGTCGGCATCAAAAGTTACTTCGCAATCGATGACGTCTAAAGGTCTTAATCCCTTTTAATAAACACTTTTGACGTCTTCGTTTGCTTAGCTACTTTTGATGCTGATTGTACATATAACTATGGGCTTGCCTAAAAATAAATTTTAGGAAACCGGCTCGTAGGCATGGGCGCTCCAACACTGGTATTTTGCTTTTATAATTTAACTGTGGTCGAGAAAGGATTGAAGGAGAAACCAACTACTATGGTAAATGGTCATGAAAAATTTCGACAAAACAATGCAGACAAGCTGTGGAGACTGCCCCATGGGGTTAATGGAGGAGATTTATAATTGACAATATTTCAAAATATGTAATGACGCCTAAATCGAAAAGCATTTTTTTTTTTTTAAAGAAAATCGCGAAAACGTATAAAAGTGGTTTTCACCGTGTGTGACGTCAGTATTATGGCTGCCATATGAAAGGTGTCCAAACTGCCATACAGAGTCGTAGTATTGACGTCATAATTTACTTACAACCTTCTGGAATTCGCTACTTTTCAATTTGATAGTTTTGAATGAAAATTACAATTAAGGGAGAAATAAAAAAACACGTGTCGCTTAAAAAACATTTTCTAGCGAACTAAATCATAAAATGGCCTACATGAAAATATGAAATGTTGTCAATTATGTGGAAGCCAACAGAGGTCAATCAACCGAAGGGAAATAACAACATAGACGCCATTAATATCTTGTTACCGGATTGCCTCAGGAGTCTCGGCGTGAGGCGGGCTGGTCGTCTTCTCAGGAGTGGAAGGTGGATCGGGAGACTTGGAGTCGGACGAGCTGTTCAATTTGCGCTTTTTGTGTATGGTCACCAGCCCGCTGTCCGATGTCTCTGCAGGTGTATTATCATTGTTATTTGACGTCACTCTTTTTCAAACCGACTTTACGGAAAGTCACGTAACCTTTTGAAGGGAGTCGCGGTTACTAGTATTTTAAAGTTAAATTGAGGCAAGTATATGACATTAGCAAAATAAAAATCATATATTTAAATTTATTTATGTATAAATACATTTTCAAACATCGAATTCGAGTTAAAACCGCCTTGTACCTTAAGTGAAATATATAACACTTTCCGAAACATTTTTACGTAGGTACTACATTACATTTTTACGTACCTAACATGTTAGACCGGCGGGGATTTAGACCAGTCAGAATTTAACCTAAATTTTAGAATCATAGGTCAGGTTTTTCATGAACAGTTGCATTATTGTGGTAATTTAGCATTAGGTAGCTTGTAGCTTGGTCGTACAACCTCGCTTTGTAGGTAAAATGTTTCACCAGAACCCAAAATACGACTTACATATATAATATTAGAATGTATACATAGTAACTAGCAAGGTCACTAGTATGTAAGTGTGTGCGTGTACGCATATTCGTGCATGAGATAAGAACAAACTTGTGTTTTAATTCAAGTACAAATTCTGTTTTAAATGACTACTTCTCTAATTTAAAAAAGTTTGTTACATTATGTCAGCTTTAAGGTAAATGATTCCATCTCATTAGTTGGTCTTCCGCCATCTGTTCGTGTTCGTTGTATTTAAGTAGGTAACATTGTCGAGATATTAAGTATCGACCGGTTAGCTCGGTGATTTGGTGGAGGTGAAGTCCAACATCACCATTATACTTTACCACATGGCGACCTTCCAGTAAAGACCAAGGAACTTCAAACGCAGTCAGAACGGGCCCGCTCCGTGCGCCTGCCGGAACGGGCCCCACCCCAGCCCCACATCAACCGAAGAATGAAGGTGAAGAATAATATTTTACCTAATGAAGATTAATTAATTTTGAAGAATTACAAATAAAGAAGACAAGAGTAAATTAGGAAGCAACGAAGAATTAGAAAAAAAAGAAGACAGAAGAGCGTTGTCCAGGGTTTCCCGGCTCGCAATTCAAGAGGTGTCTAAGGTTTTCCCGGCCCATTTCAAGAGGAGTCCAGGGTTACCCCGGCCCATGATTGAGAGCTGCAGCCACATCGAGGCACATGCAGCCAAATCGAGTTCCACGGCCCAGAAGCAGCCCACCCAGCCACGTCACGATGGCGCACCAGGGACGAGACGCCGCCACCAGGACGCCGACAGGTCACGCAAATGTGACGTATGATTTTTTCTTTTTACTATAGTTATTTTTTAAAATGTTTAATTATATTAATTAGTATAAAAAGGTTGTCGCTGAAAATGTAGCATTCAAGTCTTATATTTTACAAAATTTTCATGATTTAAAGGCATATAATTTCTAATTCTAGTGTCACTATTATTAAATTAGTCCAAATTTTCGCAATATAGCCCGCTCGAGGCAACCGGTGCCGACGCGACACAATTCGCGCGTCAGCATAATTGCATGTACTCGTAGGTCGGGCGTGTACGCCGACTTATAGTAACTTATAATAATCAATGAATTAAATTTGATCATGACACTTAGAACATGTTATACCAAGTACCAATTATACTTTAGCTACCTAGTTATTAGATTGATCACCTGATAATTAGTGAGAGTTTTATTGATAATTTGTATTTCTCTTTCCTTCTCTGCAGGAAGGCTAAGATTATTTAGACCAATCAAACAACTTAGTGAGAGACAATTTAATTATAATTACAGATTTATACATAGGAGATTTTTTTAAATAGATACAGTTATTTTTTTATTATAGAGTCAAGTATATTGATATGGTACGGTACATGAGTTAAGTGGAAGTTAAGTTAGAGCACTAGTCCTTAGATTTGATCATGGTGTCTGGACTACCGTGTCCTCCTTGAGAATTTTTCGAGACCATTGTGGTCTTAATGTAATTGTGTCTCTAAGTACAGGCGACCGAAAGTGAGGCCTGATATGCCATTATTGTTGATAGGGTGAGCATGTCCTGGGTAACCATTCCCATTTATATAAGTTTGAGGCATGCGCAGAAGCATAGCCAAGTTATGTCCTTGATCGTAGTCGACCTTCACAGGTGTCCGTGAAAGGCTTAGCATTTATATTATTAGGAGCTGAGGACTCCGATGGCATTCGATTTTTAGAATATTGAGTACCGATACCGCAATAACAATATTATACGTATAACGCAAAGAATGATACATATAAGATTGAGAATTGTAAAATATAAAATAGCATAGTAAAATAATTATTTAATAATGAAATATTAAATTAATAATTATATTTTTTTAAATAACTAACAATTATACAACATATAATTTAAAAAATGCAACAGTGACACTAGGAAATATTTCGTACCTACAAGGAACCAAGTTCTTTTATTGACTTTTATATGAAATGTTAAAACTTCATATACTTAAGTAACATAATCTTCAAGTAGTCCCTTAATTTTTTTTTTCAATAACATTGTAAGCAAGTAACATTTGTTTAATTCAATTTTTTCTCTGCCATCCCGGGGGTGATGGGACCTTTCGGGGGAGGTGTTGTATGGCAATTGGCCGCATTTAGTGTTTAGCAGTAACACAATAGTTTACTGCTACATAAACGCATATTGTTATCAGCGATAACTTGTACGTATAAAATAGACACAATTGATTAAAGTGTTCTTTACTTAAACCTATACTGGTGTATTACTTCGCTCCTCGTCACCACGCTGCCCAAGCCCACCATCAAATACTTAAAATATCTCAATGGTTATTGCTTCGGTAAGTTTTCTCACAGATTTCGTTAAAGTCGCCTCCATTTTATAACTTAAAATTGATCTATCTATCTATTTGTTAGTGGTGCTAAAGCGCGACAAGAAAGACTGGACCTGAAAGTTATACTTATATGTATATAGGTGAAATAAAATACTGAATGACTTTATCTGCAGAAGACCTTCACTATGTTGCCAATAACCTGTCAAAATTGTCCCGAAATAACCTAAAGTTATCAGTGATAAGATATTGTCATGATCACGCACGTATGATAAAGTTTTGTGTTCATTCGCATTGTTTACTGTGAACGAACGTGAATGAAAAGCTGTGAAGTGAACAAATAGTTTCTGAATATGGACGAGTTTTTGGGAAAAAAATACACTTTGAAAACGTCAGATCATTTTGAAGACTATCTCGTTTTTATAGGTAGGTAAGTCGCAGATTGTTTGAATACTTATAAGAATATTATGTTCAGTAAGTCAATGTTGTTTATAAACGCATTCTGATAAGAATATGCGATGACGTAGTTATACAATCCCAAGAGTCTGTCACTGGCATCAGCTGTTATACAAGTACATGCCTACTTACATATCTTTTATCTGCTACTGATATTAAGTTTTTCGCTGTTGCATTATCATTTCAATGTACCTTTTTCGCATAATTTCAAAACGATGCGAAGTAATGAAATTATGAAATTGTGTGAATAGTGAAGAAAGATTTCGACTTCAGCTATCGATATATGTAAAAAACACAGTGGGCATGGACTTTACTAATGTATATCTAACCATATTTTTGGAGAACAAAATTCTAAAGAAGCTTTGCTCGATTCAATCAAATTTTAGAGAGATTATTGATTTTTATGTAAACGATTTTATGTCCTACCAGTTAGATGTACAAATTTCGAGGATCGATTTTCGTGTTAGGGCCGCCACTCCTAATATTAAATCTTTTTATGATATTATTGTGTTCTTTAGTTTATTGGTTTTTTTTTTTATATTTCCTACTTGACATTGTCTTAATATTAACTAAATCTTATTTTTTTCTCTGTTTTTGACGATTTTGATAAAATTCTTATTTTTTTGACATGTATGTAAATCTGTAGGTAATGTAATTTTTTATCATGAAATAAATAATCTAATCTAATCTAATCTCTTATAGACACGCACATTTACGTGAGCATTTGTCTGGAAAGCGGTCCAAAACGTTCCCTCAGCAAGAACACTTCATAAACTTCAATTGGACTATTTCAGGTAAAGGCTACTTCCAAAGAAAGGCAGCCCTCAACCTGAGCCAGGAAAACTGGCTGACCCGCGACGCAGCAGGGGCATACACCTTCCATTTCCACTCACCCTTCGCGGAGACGAAGACCACCTTCACGTCTGGAGAGGAGGTGGAAGAGACCAGACCTGATGGTGTTAAGGTACAAGTTAACTAAGACCGGTTTAGCCTAGTGTGTTACTGCGTATTACCCTGCTTGCGAAGCTGGCGGGACTTGAACCAAGGACCGGGAAAGGGAAAATATATCCGTGACATTATACTATATAATACGTGTATATCACAACGGTGGCAAACAAGCATAACACAGACGTCTGAAGATAAGCAGACTCCGTAGCTTGTGGACACTTGCGAAACTACAGTAGTCGTCAGCGCATTGCGGATTTTCTGAGAAGCTAACTTTCTCTCGCTGACTGTATTTTATTTTAATGTTCTGTTAATTGGATTGCAGGTAACAGCATTAATTACAATAGAAGACAACAAAATGATACACATACAGACAGAAGAAAATGGAAGAGTCTCAAAACACGTCCGTGTATTTTCTCCAGGCTCAATGACAGTGGTAAGAAATGTTCTAGTTCTAAGCCGTAATAGTGTAGACACCAAATAAAATAGGCAATAATGATTAATTATCCCGAAAAAGTGTTAAAATATTGTCAAATGGACAACAAAGTAAAGCAGGGGATTAAATAATAGTGTCCAAAGTTTTAAGAGGGTATATTCTGTCCCTTTTCCGCATAACGAACCTTCACATGAAGCGATTGTCATATACTATGACGCTAGGGGATGATGACGTCACGATCCCCGAGCATTTTCTCTCTCTAACAAGCAATATTAAAACGTTTATCGTGTAGTTTCGTAATTTTTTTATATATCTGTACGGGATTTTAGTCACGAGGCATATTTTATTGCCTTCTTCCTTCTGGAGTAATAATACATTTTGAACCCTAAAAAACTGGTATCGAAATGAATTGGGCATCATATAGTTACCTGAACTACACCAAACTTGACTCAGAGGTCCAAACTAATCCGCCAGAGTTTTTTTCCTGAGCGCCGGGAGCTCCGTACTTTGACTTCCCTCCCCCCAACCGTCGCGGAGTTGAAGCTTGTTACCGGGCGTTTTGGTTCTTCGGCTGTCGGATAGCCCTACAGTTTCTTCGGCTGTCGGATAGCCCCATAGTGGCGCCTATCCACAAGCCAGATAGGACTAGACGATACAGCCCTCGGGCTTCGACAAGAACCAGGTTCAAAAAAAAACGGGCGTTTTGGGCTCAGATGGACGTGTATAATAACCGTATCAAATGGCATTGCTGTACCCAAAATTGTATACCTCTCCATAGCAGCACTCCCGATAGAAAACGGACTACTATGAAGCATTTCCAATAGCAGAATGTGTATTATTACGACGAGTAGTGTGATCGCTGAGACATCTGGGGTTTCTTTTTGTGTAGTGTGAAGTCTATGAAGTCAATTTTGTTGCGGTGGAAAGTGTGCTATATTCCCGTATGCATGAGTACCTGTACGTTAAGCAAATAAACATCTGATTCTGAATGAAAAAGTTCCTTAAAATGGCGCTAATGTGTTGAGCAGAGGTCTAAGTGCTAAACCAAATTAATGGCACAGAGACGTCTCTATAGTGAAACTAGCTACAGCAGGCTTATTATTATAAAGGAACACAACATCCTCTAGTCTCGGCTTATTTTTTTTTCAAGTATAATAAATATATTAATGTATCATTTCAGGTAACGACCTACAAAACGGTCTACGGAGCCGATAAGACAGCAACGAGGCACTACGTGGCAGTAGACCAATGATACAATATTATTGGTGCAATATTTAGTATAAGTGTACGGCCTGAGTGCCCGCGCCTCTGAGAGGCGTGTATCGTCCATATGAAACAAATGCAATTTATATGGACTGCCCACGCCCCGCCTGTAGCGGACTAGCGGAGCGTGCACTTAGGGTGTACACGTACAGGTGCAATCTGAGGTGGAGCAAGGTTTCTGGGCATTGTAATTATTTGACGGAGGATATATGTATTGGACCGCATTGTAACTACTGTAACCCGACACTGTGGGACTGAGTAACCAGATTGATTTAATACAATTAAATACGTATGTAGATATATACTTTTTGATATTTGTAGGCACGTTCACGAAGCTGCGTAATTTTAAATAATAAATAATAGGAGACAATCTTACAGAAATCGAGCTAAATAGGAAGCTCAATAAGGCTTGTGTCCTAGACGACGATATATTCAATAAAAAGATACAAATACTTAAATAGTATGTGTCCTTACCAGGATTTGAAACCAGGACCGTCACCTTCGTAGGCAAGGTAACTTTCAATAAGCTTATGCGGTCGTCAATTTGACAAGTCTAAACAGGGACACAGGTCAAATGTAAAAACGTTTCTTCCGAAAGTGGCAATAGTCTGCCCCAGCCGACCTTCTGCAATATTCACTGTGTGACAACAGACAAGCCACTTATATAGTACATAATGAGTAAATAGCAAGGTACCGAGTAGCCCTAGGCCGGACAAGCGGGCTTGGGTAATGAAATATTCATTTTCGGATGCCCGCGTGTAACGTTATACAGTACAAGTGAAGGCTTTGTTTATAGATACTAGATGGAGGCATAGAGAGAAGAATAAATGTTTTGTGACGGTGACATGGAATTTTTATTTAAGAGACCAAAATTCAGTGGCTTACTTCCAGGCGTTTTTTTCCCGGTAGTGCCCTAAACGAGCCCGGGCACCTGATGCCAAGACTTAAGTTTTGCTTAAGGCTTACACAGAAAAAAACAAGAATTTCGTTAGGAAGACTGCCATTAAATACTTTGAATTAAATAGAAATTATATTGAATTACGATGAAAGAAAATTATTTCTTGGCTCAATGGCTTCTTTCGAGATATTTTTACCCTCTTCCTTATTTTTTTAAGTTCAATAGAGCGATTGGAAAAACTAGTGTGACAAAGGAAATCACTAAGTTTTAATGAAAAAAAGTAGACACGTCGTTTATTTTTATTATTGTCAAATACGGGTTGAGGAATGAACCCTTTGGAGGTTTGTTTTCAACAAATTACTTACGTTGACCAGAAAATGTTTTATCCACATAAACACAGATAATTTGGCTCCTAAGCTTGCTTTGTTATACTTGCGATATTGAAAACTAAATGCCACCAATGTGACCATGTTGGCTTTTTCGCCAATAAATTGTTACATAAAATGGCGGTTGTAACGCGGCCTATTTACATATCCACCGACTTTCCGGGAAGAAAAATCACTCAAAAAATATAAATTTCATATCAAACTAATACGTCAAGTCAGAAACAGCTCAAGTACCAACTTATTCAGCTTAGTAGTTTGATGACTTTTCCCCCACAAGTAAGCACAATCAGTCCCCTCGTCTCGCTACAAGTGGCGGGGGGACGTAATCTGCCGAGTGCGTCATTGTCATCTTGCAGACGCCATGTTTAATGATTCAGTATAGAAATAGCTGAGCGGGGTAGGTCTAGGGTGAATCTAAGCCGGGAGAGGCTGTGGTGATATTCCCTGTGAAAACAGACTCGGAACTTGAGATAAACCTGAGTTGTAAGGCCTTGTGAGGGCCATTTTTATTTTGGTGCACACTTCTCCACCATTCTTATTTATATTAACTTGACATTAAGGGTGAAGACCGCCGTGCCGTTATCTTGAATGAATCAGGAATCATCTTCAATTAAGATGATTTTCTCGAACCAAGCACTTCATTCGAGATAATTTACTATCTTCCTATTAGTTTCTTCGCAGGTACCTATGTAAGATTATGATGATTGCAACTCCTAAACTTCACATGATAAACCGGCGTGTTTGGGCTCATTGGAACCCACTGTAAAAAAATAAGTAGTTGATAATGATGACTTGATGACTGTGCAAAAAAGGAGAGTCTGCAATAAATACAATGCATTTATTGCACTCTATTAAAAAAGAAACTACACAATGCCTTATTTTATTCGTTAAGTTTAGAGCACCTAAGTTGCCTTTTTTGTTTGCTTCGGATGTTCTGTGTGAGTGTTGGGAGTCACGGGAGCGGGATGAAAATCAGCGCCGCAGCTACCAACAATAAATCAAACACACACACACACACACACAGGATAGTAGCACGCTGCCCGAAGATTTTTAAAAGGCGTCCCTTCAATGGCACGATCTTACTGAATTGGAAAAGAGATGTACGTATTTCTTTTTGTCCATGTTAAAACAAAACACAATCTACTATGGTGCGCGGGCGACTAGTGCCCAATGTGCCAATGCAAATAAACTATTTCTATAATATTACATTTGTTGGATTTATAAGTACCTCCACACAATGGTGACAGTGGTTCCATCCGCTTCACTCCGGAGCTGTTGCCGTCCTGCTCACCAGGCTTGTCGTAGATACTCTTCTCACCTGCAGACAATCATCATCATTATTAAGCAGCGAACAACAAAGAAAAGTAAATCCAACGACAACACAGTTAACTGACCATCCTGTATTTATATAGAAGCTTATTACAATGCACATAAAGTGCACGGATGGTCACTTAACTGTGTTGGCGATGGTACGAACGACTCACAACATTTCACTGCATAGCTAGGCATATTTTTCTGGTGTATACGGAACCTTTCGCTAACGCTGCCATGTCCGAACTAAACGGCTGCCTGACATCGTTTTGACACGACGCCTACAAGGGCACCTTTTCTGTGGGGCCTGATTCATTGTGTCCATACAAAGTGCATTCATCCTTACTTGTCTTATTTGGTAAACAACATTCTAACCTCAAAATGCATCTTTTTAGGATAGAATAGCAATTTTGTGAGTATTAGATCATGCTGAGACGACTTTTTGGACATCACTTCACGATTTTTTGTCTAGCAACGCTTACGATAAAATAGCTGCTATAGTTTAAAAAGATACATTTTGAGGTTAGAATGTTGTTTACCAAATAAGACGAGTAAGGATGTATGCACTGTATAGACTTCTATGTTTTTGTCGTCCGCTGTTATTAAGATAGTTTCTAAGTGCAAGTGAATCAATAATTTTCTGTCATTAGTGGTCATCGTTGCGTCTTCTGGGTCACTTATTAAAACTGTTGTTTTGCGGTAAATCTACCAAATGCAGTTTTAGTTGACATTTTAAACCCGTTTTTCATGGGCCGCCCTCTAAGCAGTGTATGTGTAACATTTTTTCTAAGAAACTTATAATACGAGTAAGTAAATAATATATCCGTTTCTAGGTTTTTTTTTATGTGATAGGCAAACGAGGACGGATAGACGGATCACCTGGTGGTAAGCGATTACCGCCGCCCATGGACACCTGCAACACCGGAGGTGTTGTGAGTGCGTTGCCGGCCTTTAAGAGCCTTGAAGAGGTTGTTCTTATTCCCGCACCAGATCTGTTTATTTTCAGTTTGGAATAAAGATTGACCGGTAGATAATACCTTATAGCATTAAGTTCGCTTTTCTATTTGTAACTTGTGCAATCAAGTTTAACCAAATAAATAAACTCTGTCATGTATTCTCCCGGCTGACGGGATAGAATTAGTTGATTGACACAAGTGCGGTTGGCGGAGGTATCGCTGGAATAGAAACATTGTGTGTACGTCAATATTTAGCTACAAAGCCGACAAATGGCAGTAATTAGCGCTTGGTCAGCATACCCTGATCTCATTAGTCAAGTATAGATTAAAATTGATGCTAGTGCGGGTTGGAGACATTGATGGCTCAGATAATGTTTGTGGGTGAGTTTATTTCTGTCGCTCATTGCTATGGTAACGTCCTCTTTTCTTCTTACCAAAGGGTCTTCTTGTAATTTTCAGCCCCTTTTTATCGGCCATCTTGACGTTAGAAAATCAGTTTTTATGGGTAACGGGACAGAAACCCAATGTTAATTGGCGTTGTATCAAAGTAGAAAGTTTAACTATAAAATGGCTGAAATAAACCGATGAATCAAGATCGTTTTCGCCCAGCAAACCCTGTGCCCAATCAGTACACCCGTCTCAATTTCTGTACCCTGTTAAATATTAGATTACCAAAAATAATTACACATGGAAGCCCACTATTAAATGATCGTTTTGATAATCAAATTTCGGCCTAATCCGGTATCGACTTTCACTTAATATGGCCCCTCTAACAACCCAGAACATTCTCTCCGGGGCACTTTCCAAAACACGATTCCCTATTCCATTAGACCCTCCCGAAGTTATCTCGCGTTATTTACATCGCCTGACCGTATCGTCTTATGTAGTCGGCCCCTATGTGTATCACCCCCGGTGTTGTATATAAGCGACCGATCCTCGACCTTAGGTGGACTGTATAAGGTTGGTTTCGGTGTGTTAGTGGTGGGGTGGCGACGGGTTGGGTGTAGCGGTGTCGTCGCCATGGCAACGCGGCGCCCGGACAGCGGATCGCGACGCCCGCAGTGTCGACCGCCGCGCCCGCACCCCGCCGCGCAAGTGACACGCGCTGCAAAAAAGCACAACCACCCTGTATGTGGGGTGACCACGCTAAAGAGGATTGTGCGATTTTAAGACGTACTGATTCCAGATAGTGAATGGATTGGACACCGGGCTTTCAGAATGCCTTGATCACACGTACGGAGCAAACGGGCGAGACAGTGCATATTACTCAGTGCGTATTTTTTTATTTTATTTTTTATTTAAAAACTTATACAAACATTTTGTAAATAAATTAAAATAGCATCGTTAAACAGTTTGGTTTGTCTCGATGCTAGCGCAGTGACTTACTGCTAACAGAAAAATAAAATTATTGTCATTTAGTTATTTCACTTACATCTATCTAATCTTAACTTATTATCAAAAATCATATTTTAATCGTTTACCCGTCGGACCTCATATAAGTTACAGGCAAATTTCGACAAGTCATAATAAATTATCATTATCATTTATACAAAGTCTGATATATCAGAGGAGGGCCCGCCTAAAGGGTTAATTTATCTGTAAACCATCTAACTGTTGTAACATTTTGTTTTTAAGATATTTCTTTTATATTTGTTGGGGTTATTTTATCCTTTAATTCTTTCGGGAGTTTATTTATTAAGTGGGGTAAGATGTATTCGGATGTTCTCCGTCCGTAATAGTACATTACGTAACTAGGGCGGTGAATTCGTGAATGCCCCAGATCGCAGGTGCTTGTGGCCCGAACCGAAGGTGAGGGCCATAAATATGCGCTCTGGGGCTTTACGAATTACCGCCCGTGTTAAGTACAAAATTTTACGTATTTACCTGGCCACAATGCGAGCTTTCCCGTACGCGCAGCGTGCAGTAAAACTCGCATTATGGCCATTTGTAACTTGTCTAGTAGCTTTTGTATGTGAAATTGGCTTTTGTATTTCGGCTCTAAAGAATTGTTCTTTTAGCATCTGATACTTAAATTGTGTGTGCACTTTGCACGCCTTAAAAAGATCTTCATCACATTTCCGACTGTTTCTATTACTAAATGGTACTACTATCTTGAGTATTCTATTCTGTAAGTTGTATATTTTGTCGAGATATGACTTAAAGGTACGTCCGTAGCTACTTAGACCGTAAGAGATGATACTTTCCACAAGCGCATTCTACTCGTACATATCTAGTCTGATTTTATACGGAATTCTATTACGTAGGATATACATTTTTGCCATAATAGCTCTTAATTTAGTACACACTACACACTGATTGAATATGTCCGTCCCAGTTAAAACGGTCGTCTATTATAACACCCAGGTATTTTTGTTTGCAAACTTGTTCTAATGGCGAGCATTTACAATCTTTTGCGTCATTTGGTCTAGAATGAAGGCACTGGTGGTCGTGACCTATAATTCTAACTGGTCGTACTGTTTTCGAACGGCTAGAGTGTATATGTATAAGTTTGGTTTTAGCTGCATTTAGTACACAGTATAAGCGGCGACTCAGTATCTCTTCTCCCGTTCTATCTACCAGGTCAAGTGTCCATTTTACTGTGATTTACGTGTGATCAAGGCATAAGATTCATCAAAGGGGATACCTCTAAGATGAGGATGAACAAAAGAAGATCATGAATTCTAAGATAAATTTAGAAAATCCAGGCTTACCCTATCGAACAAGCGTGTCAACAACTAAATCATTCCATTAATAGTTCTTGCGAGTGTAATCTTCGTAAATTCAGGCGTTTAGTCAATTAGTCAGTTTTCAACTTATCAAAAATATGGCAAGTTTAAGGCAGAAAGTAATGTGGCTTGGGTTCCGTATCCAAAAGGGAAAAACGGGACCCTATTACTAAGACTTCGCTGTCTGTCCGTCTGTCCGTCCGTCTGTCTGTCACCAGGCTGTATCTCAAGAACCGCAATAGTTAGACAGTTGAAATTTTCACAGATGATGTATTTCTGTTACCGCTATAACAACAAATACTAAAAACAAAATAAAATGAAGGGGGGCTCCCATACAACAGTAGTACATACCAGTGGAGTAAATAACACATTGGTCAAAGTACTTGACTGGTTTACAACTAACAATCTACTACTTAATGCTAAGAAAACTAAATGTGTAAGGTTTGCTTTGCCTAATGTTAGACCAGTAGAAACTAAAATATTTTTAAATAATGAATGTCTAGAAATGGTTGATAAGGCTTTATTCCTTGGTATAACATTAGACAGAAGCCTACAATGGAGTCCCCATATAGCAGTCCTAGCACGTAAGTTAAGTTCAGCAGCATATGCTATTAGGAAAATTAGGCAATTGACCAATGTTGAAACAGCTCGCTTAGTTTATTATAGTTATTTTCACAGTGTGATGACATATGGGATTCTGGTTTGGGGTAAAGCAGCTGATATACAGACTGTCTTTGTGTTACAAAAAAGGGCTATTCGCTCAATATATTTATTGAGTTCACGAGAATCCTTAAGAGACCGTTTTAAGGAAATTAATATTATGACTGTAGCATCTCTATATATATATGAGAATATTATTTATGTAATTAAAAACATCGATTCTTTTACAAAAAATTCGGATATTCATAAGCTCAATACTAGGAACAAAAATAAAATTGCAATTAAAAAGTTTCGTATCCGTTAAGTACAGAGGTCATTTTTGGGTCAATGTATCCATTTCTTCAACAAGTTACCTGACGAAGTTTTAACATTACCCCTCCCAGCTCTTAAATAATATTTAAAAAAGACATTGATGTCAAAAGCTTATTATAGAGTTGAAGACTATATGACTGACAGAAATGCATGGCCCAGACCGGAATCAAAATAGCCCTAATCTGTCGTGTTGTTTGACTTTTGTTTAATTTTAAGGTATTTGACTGGTTCTCCTGCGGTACTGCTTGTGACTAAGATTATTTTGTTAAAAATTGCTTACTGTTAAGTTTGTTCCGGTGTTTCCTCTTGACAATGGTCTTAAATTTGGAAACGCTAGTAGAGTCAGACCTGTAAAAGTGCCATTGCGGCCCACTTGCAAAATAAAGTTCATTTATTCATTTATTCATTTATTTATTCATTTAACAAACGTGTTTTTTTGCCGTTTTTATAGATATTGTCTGAGTATGAGTCTGACTCGCACTTAGCCGTTTTTTTAGATTTGGCGGAGATTTTAACCTGACTATTGCTCTATAGGCCGGCCGGGTCGGTTGAGGGAGTGGATTGAGTAAAATCCTGGGTGGAATGCTCTAAGTTTGCTCCCCAGAGAAATAGGTTAACACGGTTCTAACCGATTCGGGGGATGTATGATCCTTGGATGATTATGATGATTATAATTATTATTAATTAATCAATATTATGGTACCGTCGAGCTGATCTGATGATGGAGACAGAAGGTGGCCATAGGAATTCAGCACTTAACCAACGTAAACTCCTGAGTTTGGGCTCCTTAGAATCATCTCAATGAGTAGTTGATGACGGTATACAGAAAAGTCCAGTTGGCAATAAAACTTATACCAGAAATATTTCTACGCGCTACTACTGCGCGCCGCTGCCGCTGCAACCGTGGCCTGAAGCGTGGCCCAACGCGTGGTGACTTCCGTCTCGTTCTTATAAGTATGCGCAGCGTTGCTGATATAAGCGACCATGTTACTCTTGAGTTAAAGGAGACTATCCCAGTATCTCGGCGACTGTGGTCACCCTACCGCCCGCCCCTCGCCCGGATCGATGCGGCGGGAGGAGCTCGCACCTTTTGTTTAGGACCCCTGCCCCCCTTCATTACTCGTGCCCTGGCTTGTTTGCAAACGGTTTAGGCGCCTTAATGTAGGAAATGTCACGTTTTCACTTTTTATTATTTACCCCCGAGGAGTGAAGCTTTTGAGGGTTTAGAGGTGCATTGTTTTGGAACCGTTTTGGATACCAATCATGTCTAGGTACAGTCAGCAGCAGAAGTAGCTACGCAAAGTAACACGATCAAAATGATCTAGACAGTCCTTATCCTCTTAACATTAGAGTCGTGTGTAGGTGATTTTGTGAACACGACATTTAATTTACTTATGACTCAAAATAGGTCATTACTAATGAGCATACAATTGTAAACAATTAAGAAGCTACGCGATCTTATCTTATCTAGATGAGGGCCCTTTCGGATGCACTTCGACCTAGAGTGATCTTTTGTGCATTTGCCCTCTCCTTTATGCCTACTCCCAGGCTCGCTCCATCATTTCCACATAGCGGATGATGCAGCTCAGCGGGAGTACCTTGAATTCCTTTGGTTCCGGATAGCCGTTACCAAAGTAATTCATTCTTTGTCTGGCAAGGGCCTGACATTCACACAGTAAGTGTTCCGTAGTCTCATCCTCCTCGCCACACATTCTACAGTCTAAACTGTCCGATAGTCCCATCTTGGCCAAGAGATCCTTGACCCCGAAGTGACCTGTGAACACCCCAGATATGATTCTGAGCTGCTTTCTACTGGATTTCCAGAGTTTGTTAGTCCAGCCCGAGTCCACTCCTTCTATAAAGAGCTTAGAGTGCCTTGCGCGAGCTACGCGATAATCCAATTACTAATGACTCCTATCAATAACTATAATGAGAAAATTACCACGCCAAACGACAGTTTGGCGATCGATAATCGATAGATAAGCACTTATAGTTACTGTCCATCCTTAGTTGCCGGCGGGTTATATTACCCTAACGCTCAGATGCTAACGGCCCAGGTATAATACATTTCGGCCAACGGTGTTACTGCGTAATTTTGTGAAGTATAGGCAGTGTCCGTCCCACTTCATCAGCATCGCTCTATATACATGCTTCAAATCTTTGTTTTGGGATACCTTAATACTATCACCAATTTTAAAAAGGTTGTTGGGTTTACTCGACCTTAGTCTCAAAAACTTTTTTTATCTCTCCCGGTGTCTGTGTATCACAAGTTAAAGACCTACTTTCCGGAGACCAATCGAGCAAACAAAAAAAAAAAAAGCATAAAATTCTTCCTTTGCCTTGCCTGTACTTGAGAGAAATATGTAATTTTGTTAGGTCACACCCCTCGTATTTTAAAACACGTGGCGAAGTTCTGGAAAGGCAAACACGGCCAAAAATTATGAACCTTTTGTATCACCCTCGGAGTCACAAAATTATATATAAGAAAAACGTGTACAACATGTGCATTGTTATTTACAACCACCTGCCAGAGGAAATAAAGATGTTAGCGGGAAACGCCTTTAAACGCAGTCTAACAAACTGGCTTCTGGAACGGTGTTTTTATAGCGTTAAGGCGTTTCTCGAAAATCAGTAAAGAATTTGTAGTATTTAGTTATATAATTTTACTCCGCCTCTTTGACGAATTTTATGATTATGCCTATTATGTAAATAATGTATATTAATTCAATTTGACATTGTATAGTTATTTTAATTCTCATTGGACTTTTTGATAATTTAATTGACATTCACATATTTGCACGCTTGCATGCAAGCTAGATACACATGACCATAATATATTTAAACATCCCTGTACTGTGTCTATGCAAATAAATATTTTTCATTTCATTTTCATTTTTTCATTTCATTTCATTTCATTTCAAACATTTTGTGCACACATTGAAGTCGGGTGACAATGTGAAATTATGGTACCATTGAGGTGGTCTGATGGAAAAGGCATGGGACCATAGCCATTCCTAAACTACATAAGATAAATCCATCGTGGTTGGAACACTTCAAATAAATAAATAAATAAATAAACTTCCAACGACTCGTTGATCACTGGGCAAAAAAACTGCCGAAAATAAAAGTTTGAACCAAGATTTTCGAGAAACTTATTGTATACATGCTTCCGCCCGCGACTTCGTTTACGTGGGCCCGGGATAAAAACTATCCTATTTTTATCCAGGCTATAAACTATCTTCCTGCAAAATTTCATCCAAATTGGTTGACACGTTTAAGCTTGATTGAGTAATTAACATCCACACATCTAAACATCCAAACTTTCTCATTTATCCTACTAATATTATGTATAGTAGGATGTTTGTATGTAGGTACCATTGGACTTCTGTAGACACTGTAAAATAGACATTGTGCGTTTTTAAATGAATTAATTCAATAGACAAACTTTCAAAAGACAAAAGATTTCTGACATAACCAAAACAGACACACAAACTATTCTCTCTACCGTCATATATAAGAAAAATGGTTGAAATAGGTTGAACTTCGGGAACAGTCGGGGTCTGGATCCTCTATTGCACTTTTTAGTATATCAAGAGGGATCCATTCACACACTCAACGACTAAAGTCCTTTAAAAAGAACAAGTCGGAAGTCACCTGCCATAACAAAGTTGCCAGTAAATTGCTTGTTTTAATTCACTTTCCCTTTGCGCTCGTTTTCCGTCCGCTCTCCATTTTCCTGGAAACCTTATTAAGCTGCCGCGGCATAAATATTCCCGGCCATCATGGCGTTCCAACTTGTTTAAGCGGGTGAACGCGTGTACTATAATTAGTGTACTATATTACTACGTGGACTACGTGGTGAGCTAGCGGCCTTTTGGTTCGATTTTAATTGACCTGCGAATTTTTATTTAGCCCAATATTTGATGCGTTAGGTTGAGGGTTTGTTTTTCGGTCATCAGGCGAATTCTACTCGATAGTCGACATGATCTACACTAATATAATAATGAGGAAAAATATCTGAAATCGTAGATCAGTAATTTTCTATTTAGGGAGTAATGTCCGGAACCATTTATATGTACATAATGGTCATTTTATTCCGCGGGTTCTATTTTCCGGGAAACATTATTAGGCAAGTTGCTTGCGTTCATTGATTTATTAATTATTTTCAACTTAATACTAGGAACTTGACTAATTTTACATCAACCGGGCGTAAATTGGTAATAACAATCTCACTTGTCAGCCAAAAGAAGACGTAAAATTGTGTGTGGGGGGTGAAAAAGTACGCTTCAGTGCACTCGCCTCGCCTTCGGCTCGGGCTACAAAGTTCCTGAGGTGGCTTTTATTTTACTGCTTTGGGTGCGTATCATGACCCTCTGAGTCGTATAATTACTCAGAAAACAAAAAAAGAGTTTCTAAAGGCGCGATATGACGCAAGCAATCGCTAGCAGAGATGAGCGTGGTGATGGTTAATTGGTGCGTAATTCACAAAATTTATTATTACTTGGTTATTTATTAGTGTACACCAACAAAATCTATATTTTTTCGAAAGCTTATAAAATTACCTACCTTTTTTATGATAACTTTTATTACGCTAAAGTTACTATTTATTGAGTTACAAGCATGTTTTATCAGTACTCGTTCAACCGCACGGGGTAAAAAAAATCATATTTTTTCTAATAATTAAAAAACTGTTGATTGTACGTCATAGCGTTCTAGAAATCAATTATAGTGCGTTTAATAAGCTTTCAAATGACACCTCACACGAAGCAATCAGTAAAATAGGACCCGAGATTTTAACAAAATTCGATGACCGTAAGCAGCCATCTTTGTGAAGTCACAGCTATGTCCATCCCCCTCTCCCTTAACTAAAACCGGCAGATTCGTACCCTGGAGACAACAAGGAACACATCCATACCAATTTTAGGTATATAGAAGAGATGTCCACGAAAATCGTGAAGGAGACGACTTTTTGCGATTTTGCCACCGTACTAATACGGTTTTTTTGTCCGGAAGTCGACGCGAGTCATTTGCTACCGGTTTCGAGATATTGACTTTTCTAAAGTTGTTAATTATATATCTGTTTTCTGGGTAAAACTTGATTCGTATAACAATTTAGCAAAATGTGAATCTACTATAATGAATATACATGATTCCGAACAACTTTTACTATGGGAACAACTATGAACGATAATCATCATTGTCCTAGCGTTATTCCCGGTTGTGCCCCTAAAGGAGCCCAGGGTCCGCTTTGACACCTAATCCCAAGATTTGGCATAGGCACTAGTTGAAAGCGACTGCCATCTGACCTTCCAACCCAAAGGGAAAACTATACCTTATTGGGGGTTAGACCGGTTTCCTTACGATGTTTTCTTTCACCGAAAAGCTAACGGTAAACATTCCGTACATAAGTTCCGAAAAACTCATTGGTATTACGAGCCGGGATTCGGGACCGCCGCTTGACAGCCGCATGCCTGAACCACTAGGCTACCGTAGCTCAACAACTATGAACGATGCCAAAAAAAAAAAAAAAATCCTAACTACAATAATGTTATGTTGTCCCAGTCAGAATTTTCTTTTTTTGCACTGACATTAAGTACTCCTTGAGAGAGTTCCGATGAGCTCAAACACAACGACTTCCGTAGCCATCATCAGACCAGCTTTATGGTACCTCAATATTGCATTGTCATCCGACTTATACAAGTGTACAAAATTTCAGCTCGATGGGACTACGGGAAGTTGGTGAAATTGGACTTGCAAGATTTGACCCGCGCATACTAACGAACTGAAAAGTCAAGTCAAATAAAAGCTTGTTAAATAGTTCGATCAGAATTGGGAGCCAGTTACGAACAATGAAATGTGATTAGAATCGGATGCGCCAGTTTAAAACAGGCCTCTAGGAAATGCTCTCAGTGAGCAGCAAGTCCGACGCAAAAACAAAATGAGCATCGTGGATCGATCGCAGTTGACGCTGCGGGTGTCAGGCCACGCCCACAATTCGCGCGAGAGGTGACGATTGGCCGAGCCGACGACACGCACACATGCACAACGGTAAAGGTGGTTTGAAAGTATAGGGGACTTTCAGGATTCTAAATATACTTGGCCCGGTAGACGGACTTAGGTAGGTATATAAGTATAGTCACGTGCAGGTGAATACGTGGAGAAAATGGATTTGGGGATTATAAAGCCTTGGGTACAATGAGACAGTTAAATAGATTTTTATACGACCAAATGCCCACTCTTTAAGCAACACTATTATTAAAGGGTCGCCGTTACTAAATTTTGGTGATTAGATCACTGATTATACAGATTATAATTATCGATTAAGATATTTGGTTCAGTGGTAGTGTGGGTCATCTTGTATGTTTGTCTATCTCGTTCTGCCTACCTTCCTTTCAATTTCTCATAGGTTAGCTAGAAGTGATCTATAGGAATAAGTTCGCTTTTGTGCTTTTATATTATGTGACCTGTATTCGTATAAACCTGATATTGTGTACAATAAAATGCTTCTATACATACATTAGGCTACAGCCAAACATGTACAGTATATGTACATATTTAACTAGATCTAACGACTCATTCAAAATGCGCATATGAAAAGAAAACTTAAAATAATAATCACAAGACGATGCGCAATATCGCGGTAAATCTTGTCAAATGTAAAGTGTCTGTAACTCTCTAATGTAACTGTCGAGTGGTTTCCGAACAAAGTGTATAACGACGAAAACTGTGAAGATCTTTAATGAAATATTTGGCAAACATTTTTTTTCTTGAATATACGCTAGTATAAGAAACGTATTATTTTAATTCTGATAAAAATGTTTACATACCTACGTACACTTGTAACGTTCTATTAAGTCATCGAAAATGACGAATAAGTGTATAAAAATACATATAAGGGGTCCAAAGGTTGCGGGAGTCCGCTGGATGCGGATGCTCACTTTGGCACGCTTTGGGCCTATGCCCAGCAGTGGAAGTCTTTCGGCTGATATGATGATGATGATAAGGGGTCCATCTTACACAAATCGAACACCACAAGCCTTATTGAGCTTACTAATATGTGGTTACTGGTTTGATAGTAAGCTCAATAAAGCCCGTCACAGACGTAGCTATAATATATATTAATATACCAAAATATAATATTATACCTAGGCATCTTACAATATATTTTACGTACTAGTTGACAGAGTCCACACACGCTGACACAATATATATTTCGGTATCTTATACGGTATATTAATATATATATTATAGCTACGTCTGTGACGGGCTTAAGGCTTGTGTTTTGGGTACTCCTCCTCCTAGCGTCATTCCCGCTAAAGGAGCCCGGGGTACGCTTTGGCACCTAATCCCAAGATTTGGCATAGGCACTAGTTTTACGAAAGCAACTGCCATTTGTGGGTGCTATAGACGACTATATATTGAAAAGATCCATGACTCAGAAACAAATATTCATGCTCATAAAACAAATATTTGCCCTTACCGGGATTCGAACCCAGGACCTTCAGCTTCGTAGACAGCGCCACTTCCCCAGCTACCCACTAGGCTAACAGGTCGTGAGTATGATACTGAGGAATAACAGTATAATCTAACACAAACATAATCTATATATCGAGGAACGAAGTTACCTACTTAGGCCAGAAACAAATAATTTTGGTAAAAGTGCAGTGCAACTAAGGAACTCAGATGAATCAAAGAGATAATTATTTTTCATATCTCATGCTATGAAAGCGAGTCGTTGTTGTTCTAAAAAGTGTGCTGAAAGTGATACGTGCTCTAGTGCAGAAAAGTAGTGTATTCCAGTTAGTCCTCACCTTATAAACATTATCCGGGAACTAATAATTCAAATAAATATCAATATTTACCTCGGCACTGACAAAGGGAAATAATTTTATACCTAGGTACTAGTTCATATAATTATTTTTATTTAATTTAAAATAAGTTTATGTTGTAAATTCATTACTTTTATTTGAGCTAAAATATCCGCTAGGGTCTATGAGGTGGTGACAAATGGAATACACCCACAATGCTTTGTTTTAACTCAGAGTTGTGCATGTGAGCTAAGGCAGAAACGCATACAGCCTGCACTCTTCAATCTTCAACTAATACTAAAAATAAATACAAATAGTATGAAAATATTTGAATAGGCTATTTTCGTCTATCACAATTAAATTATGAAAGTATGTTATTCATACAAAACTATATGAATAACATACTTTCATAATTTAATTGTGTTAGTTAGGAAATACGAATATTTTACTATTTGGTTATAAAAACGTGAGCAATATTTTTATTTGGATGGATTTACGAAAGAGGAAAATGGTTGTGGGGCAGCATTTTTTGATCCTCAGATAGGTTTTCACGCAAAATTTTATATGAATGCCGAAATTTCCATAATGCACAGTGAACTCATTGCTATAGCCGAAGCATTGTAATGACAATTTTTTTAGCATCTGACAAAATTACACATTTTTTATGGTCTAACGTCTCTATAAATGTATAGAGACGTTAGACCATAACAAATGTGTAATTTTGTCAGATGCTAAAAGCGCCCTTTCACATTTGGCTCGGTTACCCTCCACTGGTAGAGGGCATCCGATAGCGTACAGTATCCTTCAATCTATTTGTAAACTTCAAGCACTAAACAGAGAGGTGATTATCCAATGGACACCGTCTCATGTTGGGATCATGGGCAACGAGGAGGCGGACCGTGCGGCGAGGCTGGCGATAACCGATGGTATCCCATATTATTGTTTACCTTTACACTATGCTATATGATACTATGCAAAGTAAAGATAAAGTGCAGACATGTTTGGAGGGAATATTTTGATGAACGGTCCCGTACAAAAGGAATATGGTATCGAACAATTCAGTGTCAGCCTCCTCGAGTCCCATGGTTTGATAAACAACTTTGTAGGAAAGAGATCGTAAGACTCCTCAGGCTTCGCTCCGGACACATTCCGTCAAACAAATTTTAATTTTTAATGGGCATCGCGGACTCACCTAACTGCCCTGAGTGCGATGTAGTGGAAGACGTGCAACATGTGTTGATGGAGTGTGTTCGCAGCGAGGCACAACGACATGAGATGCCAAATCTAATGTTAAGGAATGTAGGCAGTTGTAATAGCATTCTGGCTTCGCCTTTGTCAGATGAGGCCAGAATGTTATGCAAGCTATACTCATTATGAACCTACCAATTTAGAATAAGTACCTAGCTCTAAGATAAATTATATTATTCCTAATGTACAGTGATCTCGCCCATGGGGGTGGCAAAGTCACTGCGTGACAAAACACCTTTTTTAATAAATAAGGATTGAAAAAAAAAAAAAAAAACAAAATGAAAATCGTAGTTGTATTATCTGTATGTCACGTGACATTTGCCTCTCTCCATTTGCATTTGCCAGATATTTGCCTCTTTCTTTAGGACAGGTGAGATGGGACTATTATTTCGGCTCGGATGACGTCACGATAATGGCGGCTGCCGTTTTTGAATTGTATACTTTGAATAAACATATTGTTTAATTTTCCGTCTGTGTTTTTTTCACTTTCCTCGTATTCGATATAAAAAGTCACTAAACACTCCCTTCGGACGTGTTTTAATTTATCACCACTCGTTGCGAATTTCCTATTTTCGGCACTTGTATCGTAAATAACTATATATTAATGAACTAAGGAGTTTGATTGATGGCAGTAAAACTTTGGTGTATTACAGATAACTCGAAACACAACTGAAAAACAGTTGAATAAAAAAAAACAACTTTACGACAACGATATAAGGGCTTCAAAGCGTCGCAGGCAAGTCGTCAGTAAGAACTAAGAACAGTTTACTTAACAGATAATTTGAAAAAACAACAACTGACAAACAATTGAATCAAATCAAAAAAACTTTATTACAAGGCTTCGAAACGTCGCAGATAACTTGGCATTTAAATAACAAATAATTTAGTAGAAAAACAACTGAGAAAAATAGCTGTATCACACAAAAATAAACCTTAACATCTAAGATATAAAGGGCGTCGAAGTGTCGCAGTTAAGTTGGCAGTTGTAATCGCATGTGCGCATACGCAACTGCGCGCGATGCTCTCGCGCCGATGCCTCTCCATATTCAAATTATCGGAGCTGTCGATCAGCGCTCCAGTGCGTTATGGAGTTCGGTTTGTATACAGTATACAGAATACAGGTAGCAGTAGTCAACAATGCCATCCTAGTGGTCTCTGAGAAATCCAATAAGTGCGACTTTTTATTTATTACTCATTTATAGGGATGATTCTAAAGGGAGTATGGCAGGAGTAAAACTGTGGGCCGTTAGGGATATGAATTGTTTACGATTGTATGATTTACATTTTGTAGAGTTCAGTGCTAAAATGGAGAAAAAGGACCCTTAACGTGCGAATCTGTCACAGCACTACTCCTAACGATTTGAAATTTGGAATAGTAGCGCAACGTTTTTACGAATCCCTTAAAATATAATTTTCTCGTCCCACATACATACGCTCAAAAAACATAACCCTCCTTCTGAGACAATCGGGAAAAACAGGTTATTAAGTTATCAAACTTATCATGCTGTTCATGCTTTCCGACTGTTCCCTCGTGTAAAATTAGATGTACCTATTACGATTGCACGCTTTTGTGTGCCTGCGCATCTGCTCGCACGGAACGGGAGGTTTGGATTTCGAATCGTTTTTTTGTAAGTGTTAACGGTGGCGGATTGGGCAACAATGGTGTTACACCCGTGATTTCATGGGTGAATTACAGAATAATAACTCCCAAAATTATGTTGGGCCATATGCGCGGGAGAACTCTGAATAATTTTACCGGCGTATTCATGAGGCCAGAAGGAGTATTCTTTTTTAAACATATTTTTTTTTTCTTCCATACCATATACATACTAACCAAAATTTGAATCGAATCCAGCTTACACACACACAGCTACAGCTTACAGCCTATTATCATCAGTTCCCTCAATGCTGATTATCGTGACATCATGCGTTCATCTTGTTGATCAGACTTCTCCAAAGGCTCCTATCACCCGCTTTATTTATGGCTTCGTGCAGACCCCGTATCATGGGCTTTATCAAATGATAAGTGACAAGATAGAGCGTCCGTCATTGGCTCACACCGTTCGATAGAACGAGACTGACGCTCTAACTTCACTTATCGCGTGATAAGGCCGACGATGATACAGGGCCAGGTTTAGTTGCAAGAGTGCAGTGATTTGTGTGCTCTATCTAGCGGGTTGGTTACATATTTATGATATTTTATTTTCAAAATATTCTGAAGAACGCTTGTGAAATTTTGGACCCCTAATTTCTTTTTATATCACGACCCGTCAAAGTTATAGCCTTAAACTTCGAAAGTTTTCCAAACCCACGACCCATCGTAAATAATGCAAATTGTGCAGTTTTGGTTCTTGCTCTCCAATGGCGCAATCATCTCCTATGTTTAGTATGTTACTGTTAATGATATGATATATTGATAAATAAGTAAATAAATTAGGAGCTGCTAGCTCAGCGGGTTTTTCGATGGGTCCTAAAGAGTTCACCCAAGCAGTTTGCTGATAATCATATATGTCTAAGGCATTTTTACTCGGTGATGCAATGTCGCGGGTCACTCCTGGGTAATACTAGTTCAGGATCGAGACGTGTAGTATACAAGACGAGAGGCCTATGCTCAGCAGTCGGCGACTACTAAAACTTTATTGTTAAACTTAATCTCTTAATTAAGGTTCATACTACTGCCCGCCTAGCGGGCTGAGCCGGCATCTGAGCAAACATTTCAAGTGCCAACCAGGCGGGTTTTAGTTTGAGAACGGGTTACGGGCTTGCTCACATCCGCAGATTTTAATTTTGGTGACGCATATCAGGCGTAATTAGTAGTAAGTCAAAACTTCCGATACTTCTAGTGTTTAGATGCCTACTTAAAAACAAGCATAAACAGTAAACAAAAACTGTAACCCGACTACGGAAACTTAACACAAAAAAGTTTCTTTTACATACAAAAGGTGGCCTATGTCACTCAGAGGATAAATTTGAATTGATTGACACCTCAACCTCATTTATCTAAATCGGTTCAGTATCTTAAACGCTACGGTGGAACACACGTAAATACAAACATAAACTGCTAGCTAAAAACATATTCCTTTCGCGTACCTACGAGTATGCCGAAGACGGCCAATAACTCACCAAAGCTGGGTTTGTTAAAGAGCTTGCTCATATCCACAGCATTCTTTCTCGGCGATGCGATTTGTTCGACGAAGTTCTCGTTCCCGCGCAGCTGGGGATGGGTGTCTTGGTACCCCTGGGCGAGTTCTGTGGCCATGCGGTCTGAGGGGAAATTGATATTTTTAGTTCCACGATGGTTGAAATCAGGTGCTTAGTAATAGTAGGGGTTGAAAGTGGAATGGGTCCACTCGAGATATTTCTGGCGCTTGAACGAAGTGAGAGCGCTAATAGTTCGAGGGTGAAATGGGTAATTTCACCCGAGTTAAACACTCTACTTTTCATTTCGACTGTGAGGAAAGTAGAATACTGCACGTACATTTTAAGACGAAATAATATGACGGATTTAAGGCTATATCTTAACAATAAAAAAAATACCGTTTAAATTTTCACCCTAGGGGGGACAACGCAATTTTCCACCCGGCTATATACCCATGAAAAGAAAGCAACTTTCAGAACAGGAGAGATGAAAAATATATTTTTCAACACAATTGCTCGTAACGTACCTCTTATTGTGTCGCATTTAGGCTCATAATCCTGGATATTAAAAACGCGTGTTTTATAACATTACAACACTTGTGTGTTATGGTTATATCCCGATTAAGTCACGTTGGCACCTTGCAGCAAGATATATGCATGAACACGGTGCATTCTTAAATTAACCGGGTTGTACAGAATGTACAGATTTTTTTTTAATTTTCGGCAAATGGATTCTTACTCGACTAAACAAATTAAATCCTTTTTGTTAATTAATTGACTATTTCTTTTTGTATATGATATGGAAACGTTTAATTTAGGAAAACTATTCACTTTTCATAACATTTTACATGAATTAAATACAGATAACATTTTAAAACGAAAATATAATTTTATTTTGTATTGGCTGTTTAGAGATTTCTGTGCCCACACTGCGCAAACTTCACGATAAAAAATTTGTTGGGCGCCATTATAGGGTACTTATTTCACAAATATTTGTAATAGTACATTGCGTAACTAGGGCGGTGAATTCGTGAATGCCCCAGATCGCAGGTGTTTGTAGCCCGAACCGAAGGTGAGGGCCATAAATATGCGCTCTGGGGCTTTACGAATTACCGCCCGTGTTAAGTACAAAATTTTACGTCTTCACCTGGCCACAATGCGAGTTTTCCTGTACGCGCAGCGTGCAGTAAAACTCGCATTATGGCCAGGTGTGACGTAAAATTTGTTTATGCGTGTTTGGTTATTATCAAAAAAATGTTGACTCGTGGTGACTAGAAAGTGATAAATAGAATGGACGCCACTGGAAATTCTTGGCGATGTGCAATTGTGAGTAAAAACCTGTTGTCATCTTAATGATTTGCTTAATGTAAAGTAAATAATTTGGCAGGCCTATAACATTTTCATCTTATGAAAATGATTTTTTCCTCGCAAAATGTGTTGAAAAATGTCGTATGATACGCGTGAGCTTTGATAATTACATCCTCGGCTTCCTTAGAACATTTTCGCCTCTGATGTAAGTATCAACATTCCTCACTTGTATCACAAAGTACTATAACAGTGGCTTTTCGATGAAGGAAAACATCGTGAGGAAGTCGGTCTAATCATGAGAGTCTAATCCTGACCTTCTAACCTAGACGTAACCGGTCTAGGTTAATTAGGTCAGATGGCAATCGCTGTCGTACAACTAGTGCCTACGCCAAATCCTGGTATTAGGTGCCAAAGCGGACTCCGGGCTCGTGCTGGGCACCGGGGAAAGGCGAGGAGTATAATGGTTGAAATCAGAGTAACCTATGACTCGTCTGATGATAAACATGATTGTAGTTAATAGATTTCACATCTCCCTTGACCACGTTTTAGGTATGTGATGATTTGCTGTGATATCGCCGTCAAACAGCGCACTATAATGAGCCTATCATAATTATCATAGAGCATTCATTCCTTACTAGCAAGTATAAGTTCGAGCGGGGCAAATGCTTTATGTCCTTCATAAACGCAATCATGCACCTTACCACCTGACTAGAGAAGTCACAGCCTACATATATCAGAGCTCAACACAATTTGATAGGAGATATGCTAGGCTAGCTTTCGTAACACTTGATAAACGTGATCGTAAGACTTCTTGGTAAAGAGCATTTTCGCGAGCATGGTGCCTTTTTTGGCAATCTGAGCTGTGTAAAGCAACTTCAAGTCGTCAGTTTGCAGGTATTTTAAGACATTTATAAATTACTTTCTTATAGTAAGTATATTTAAAAGACAAAACATGTTAATAACTAAGCCCGAAGGAAAAAGATATCCGTACGGTTTATTCATTTATTGGAAACTTGTCGTAAAAACTTTCTCATAATTATAATGAAGCCGAAACGATCACCGAACGGAACTTACAAAAAAACCGATCGAGGCTTCACAACTCGACATTAATAAAGTTGCCATTGTTCGCCTACCGAGAAACTCTGAACATGATCGGAATCCCTCTAGGTTCTGAATTGTTATCCAGAGAAAAAAACTTACAAAAACCCGACATAAATGCCAAAATTTAATATTTCCTAAAACAGGACGCAAACCGCGCCTCCCCAACATAAAGAACTGTAAAATCCATGCAATTTGTACCTACTTACCCTCTGCTCTTAGCGTGTATATAGGTACTTATCGATTTATCGCAAACACGAAACCGTATTTCAAAAAGTCAAGTTGGGCGCCGCCAAGCGATAGTGCCCTGTAACTTTGGTTTGTTAGGGATCGTTCTCCCTTGGTGGGTGAGGTGGCATGTAGGTTTTCTCGGCACGGTGTTGTGTAAAAATGCCGTCTTCTCGCAGGCCCACCGCCCCTCCAGCGACATTTTTTAGGAGGGAGGGGGCCACCCGCGGCTCGAGTCATTTCGTTGTCATCCAGGGACTTTTTGCGCGGACGCGCGAGCGTCGGCGTCGACAATACCGTTCAGTATTTTTACTCTTTCCGAGAAAATAAAAAAAATAGAGAAAATGATGAACAATGCCGCCCTTCGGCGAGATTACCGCCATCAGAAAATGAATGCTTTGTTAGATCCGTCCGGAATGTTTTCAGTTGTTACATTAGTCTTGTACCTATCCATTAGACGATGGGTTTAGCCGGGCATAAAAAGTTCTTGGATACGATTGTGTCGTTTCAATCCAGGGATGGTTGCGCTTTTCGGGGTTTTGTTCGTGTTAAAAAAAGAAATACGGCCCGTTTGTTGTCCTCGAGGAATTCTGATGAAAATTCCTATTTTATGTCACAAAATAGACGACAAAAGATAAACGATGACAAAAGGAAATAATACTTACCATGTTGGTACATAAAAATAAGGTACTACATGCTCAGAAGAATCATTTTTATCTTTCTAGATGTAAGAAAGCTAAGTTCGTACTCTGTGGATTTCATGATAATCTTCATCAAATAACATTACCTCAAGCCATTAAGTACCTCAACTGTATCGTACGACAAGCATTAAGACAAGTATTTAAATATTGCACTTTCATGGGGTGTGACTTTACCTACTTAGGTACAATAACTATTATAGCAGGTTAAGAAAACAAAAAAAATAATAGCAGCTTATTTGAAAAGCTTGTAATAATAATGTACAAGCATTTGCCGACTGGACTTTTTATTGCACTGTCACCATTCGATGAAAGGGTTGCAATGAGCTCGGAAACGACGAGTTTTTATGTAGTTTAGGAGTTGATACGATCTCAAGTCGAAATAATAAAGTAAGGTGGGTGGTGCCATAACATTGCGTTTTCACTGTACCAATTTGACATCCCACGTACCCACGCTGCGCTTTCTGGTACTTACGTGGTCGCCACTCGAGAACCTTTCCCCACCAACGGCCTACGGTTCTACATGCAATGTGCTCCCGCCCACTGCCACTAAAGTTTAGCTATTCGGAGGGCTATATTGGTTACCTTGGTTCTGCTGCGGATAGTCTCATTTACCAGGTAAATTCCCGGTATAGCCCAATCCATTGCCCTTTGGGTGACTTTGAGCTTTCTTACGAGGCCCATAGTAAGGGACCACGTTTCCGTGCCATCACTGGCGACACACACTGGTCAAAGCCACTGGTCTTGAGACACTGGGGAATATTGGACCAAAAGATGTGCAGTAGCCGAACGCTGCCCAGCCGAGTCGGATTCGACGATTGACCTTTCTCAAAGTTGGACCTACCTGCCTAACGATCACAAATTTTCAATATATTAATCATTTCACTTCTATTCAGTTCGTCAATCAACGATTGAGTTATGTGTTTGAGCTTCGACCAGCCAATCTAGGGGTGGGTTGCACCAAACCGTCTGTAATCGTAAGCGGTGTTCGTTAAAGTCTGAATGTATGGAACGTTTGACAAGTTTCTATGGATTGACAGCTGTCAGCGCCATATTTAACGTTGATCGGTCTGTAATCGTAAGCTGGTGCAACGCCCTTAGGGTGAGTTGCACCAAACCGTCTGTAATCGTAAGCGGTGTTCGTTAAACTCTGAATGTATCGAACGTTTGACAAGTTTCTATGGATTGACAGCTGTCAGCGCCATATTTAACGTTGATCGGTCTGTAATCGTAAGCTGGTGCAACGCCCTTAGTCTCAGTACCGAACCCAGCTCAGCTACTAAGGCGGTAGCGTCAAAGGGAGGCGGCACCTGATCTTACCAAAGCCGGCGTTTAAATCAAAGCCTCAGTGTAAGACGACACCCATACAAGCCATTCAGCGCCAAACGATTCGGCAACCGCAAAGCCTTGTCGTCGCCAATCATATCATGTGGATGGATAAAGGGGATAAAAAGACGTGTTACACCTGTTTTTGAAGTTTAGTTTAGATGGAGGCTTTGGATGATGTTTGGGCTTATTTTTATTCTCTTGTCTATTCAAATTTTTCGTCAGATATGGATAAAGTGCTAAGTGTTATTTGGCTAGTGCTTATGCCGAATCTTGGGATTAGGTATCCTAATCAACATAATCCCAAGTTTTGGCATAAGCACTAGTTTTACGAAACCGACTGCCATCTGACGTTCCCTCCCAGAGGGAAAACTAGACGGGATTATACCAGCTTCCTCACCATGTTTTTTTCGTTCACCGAAAATTCACCGATAGTTCGTTTTTTTTTTTGAATAACCCAGTGGTTTTAAATGGAGTTTGGACCCACGACCTCCAGAGGTCTACTTTTCTGCTGCAGCTAACTACTATACCATCAAGTTCTAAAAAATAAATTAATAACCTTTGGGTTGGGACTTGGTTATTTCCGTGATCCGGAACACATTTTCAATCGAATTCAATAGAGATTCTCAATGCGTCTTCACGTTTTTTGAGTTCATCTTGACCCAAAACGCCGCTCACATCGCGACCGTAGCACGAATTTTAAACGCAAATGAACCGTAGCGTGATACCACTTCTTGCCGATACCGTGCCCGCTCCGCGTTATCGGAAAACGGTTCGTGTCGTTTCGATATCAAATAACCCTTTATCTAGATCGGGTCGCGTTGGGACGTCGCGAACCTCGTTACCCAAGAAAAATTATTCATTAGGTATTCAATTATTCATCACGATACCTTTCGTATCTTGATAACGCAATCGGATCTGATTAAAAACGGGGTTTTGTGACGTATAATATAAATATGAATGATAGTTTGTTTTTCGTTCCGCCGGTTACGGGAATAAATAAAGATTTGTATCCTAAGTGGAAAGGTAGGCTCTATCATAATGCATTGGGTTTTTACGTTTTTAGTTAATGTCGCATTTGATTCTCGTTCGAATCGCTGGTTTTTCTCTTGATACAGTAGTCGAGGCAATCATCATACCTCTGATGGCAGAGAGAGAGAGAGACAGGGCACAGCCGTATGTCATCTCGCGCATATTCACAGCAGTCGATCTGGGGAAGTAGTTCCATCCCACATTACAGAAGATCGTATCGTAGCCATGAATACTTGCTCTGTAGGTATGTGGTATTATATTCCTGGTGGTGAACAAGGTCGCCAGAGCTACCGAGTGAGGCACGGTTGGGAACGCGCATAGGATTCCAAAGGATCAAGCGTTTATTGACTACGGCGTCTGCTTACCTTTAAGGTAATGTTGGGAAAGTTTTCCTGCTTACGTCGAATATTTAAAGCACAGTTGAGGGCATGCCCCTACGTCCAGAATCATATATCAAACTCTCTAAAGCACGATTTGGACTATTAGGATAATATCTGTTAAATATTCTCTGCCAAAAGACACATACTCGTATCATCCAAAGTTTGTACAGGCAAACATATAAGAATTAATACTATGATCGTCAAGAGTACAATAATTGATAGTAAAAAATTATATCTATACAAAAAACACTGCATGAGTTGCATGACTTCTCAGCCTTACAGAATTCGTCCATGCAGTATATTTGTATTTTCCATAAATGACGTTATACGGAATTCCCTTGCCTTTCCTCAAACAACTATCATTATTCATTCACCTCATATTACCTATATACCAGGTATCAGGCTGCCAGAAAATCGACAATTTACTGTTGCTTTCCACGATATCGTACGCACTATACCCGAACAGTATTTCAGCGAAAATCGTTTAATTAAGCGACCGGCAGCCCCAGAAATATCTACATATTTACTATATTATTACAATGCCTTCTACAAAATTACATAAAATCCGGCCTTTCCTTAAACGACCATCAAAATATCCGACCAAAGTCAGCAATCGCCAAGCCACCAGAAATCGGTATTATCTGTTTGCCTGTCTGGCTTTCGCAGATACCTACGAAAGCCAATATATAAAGCCCTACATGGCCAGTCGATCACGAGGCCCATTGTACCGCACAAACGCATGTGCATTGCGCCCGGGGGTGTAATATTTTTCACCCCAACGTTACGAAGAGCGAAAACAGTACACGGAGCTCCGAGCGAACTCTTTTGTCCTAGTACAATGCGCGTTCGTTATTTTTTAGGATTCCGCCTGGAGCTGTGGACCCTGCGTGAGATAGTCCATATGCTGTGCAATCGATTGATTTCCGGGTTATTATGTTTCCGACTTATCTGATACCCTTAATATGCCGCACGCAAAAGCGTACGGTTTATCTGGACAAATCTGGACTAGTTTAGGAGTTGATATGGCTATGTTCTGCCTCTACCATCAGGTCAGCTCGATGGTGCCATAATCTATTGCGTTGTCAGCGAACTGACATAAGTACAATTATGCCTGAAATAAGGTTTGGTATTGAGGAACAAATTACCAACATATATTTTTACGTCTGCATATGAACATTAGAAGGTAAATAAAAACTTGAAATCAGAAAGAGGGTTGGTTGGTGTTCTCGTAGCACTGCGACTTGTCGACTTGTGCTAGCAGCGCTGTGCTTGTCACCAAGTGGAAATGGAACTTACTGAGGATATACTCGTATAAAAATGCTATTTAATTATTTGTACACTCGTTTCTTCTTTTTCGTTCTTCATTGCATTATTGCGCTTACAAAACTTAGCAGATGCCTGGGCAATTCCTTCGCTGGATGTAAACCCGTCTTAGCATTTTATTCCCTAACTTATACAGAACCATTGTTAATCTAGTCCAGTATTCCTCAAACGGGCACCCCAGGGCCGCGGGCGAACGCCGATCGCTCAACTCAGTTAATTATTGACACATCCGTTTTTGCTGCCATTGTGGCTAATATTCCCAAAACTGCCTGCTTCCTTGCCTTTGTGTGCTTTTGTTCGATTCAATCGTACCTTTGATTGTTCTAATTATAGGTTATCAGTTTCGTAGGCAATCAAATGATCTTTAGAACTTTCAGCTCGTTCGTAGCGGTGAACAGAAAGAGAAGAAGTCTTTCAGAACGCCGAAGACGGCCATTATCTTGTGTGAATAAATTATTATTCTTTAACAGCATTTTGAATCAAGATGAATGATGATACTCTCGCACTAATGGAAGAAATCTTGGTTCACGATAACTTCTATTTAATTCACCTATACTAATAATATTATGAGGTTATAGTCAGTGAGATTGTAGCTTTGTAAGTTTGTATGTTTTTTATAATCTCCGAAAATCTTATCCGATTTAAAAAAATCCTTTCGCCTTCGTATAGAATGGAATTTCTAGAGGGGCAAAGGCTTATGAATGCTATGATTTATACCGCGAGTCAGCTTGCATTTTTTGAAATATGCGGGCGAAGCCGCGCGTTTAAATAGTTGAGATAATTTAAAATCTTTTTTATTAATTTTTTGGTCATGAATATTACGTCTAATCAAGTTTTTTTGTGCCGGAATGAAAAGTTTAGACAAATAAACTGTTGATATGTTGCTATTTTACAGAAGTAGGTATTCCACGGATGTCGCTAATACAATTGTCAGACTAATGAAAATGAGTACCTACAGTGTGCTTTTTATTGCCTTTTTTACAAGCTTTTATTTAAATTACATTTATTTGTATATATCTTCGTAGCAAGAGAGGGACGGAGGAAGGAAAGGAGGTTTAGCATTATTTATTATCACTTGTCAAGCTATAGCCACTTACACATTTATATATAGTTTGATACATAAGTAGGCACGTCCTTGGATCGCTGTATGTAATCTGAGTAATCTCAGTGTAGACTAGTGCTAGTAGTTTTTATTATGTGTAGGTATATACGTTTGTATCGGTAGTATGTTGTGTTGCGTTCCGTGGGTCACGTACGGTGCTGTCTGAAAATCAGCGCTAAAGGTGTCTGTCTGACACCTCGGCATAATGCTGAGACAGCGGCCGATTCACTGCCGCGAAGACACACACATTATATGTCAATTGTACTGTATTTTCTTTTTGTGTCTTTTGTGTAGTGAATAAATGTCTTCTTTCTTTCTTTCTTTCTTAGTGTAGAGTGTGTAGTGTAGTCGCATTTCAATAGCTAGACTACCATCTCGGCTCCACAAGTTTTAACTTAAACTGTGCTTTCACGAAAAATCCTATTAGCACTTTACTTTCATTTTGAAATCCGCTTTTGCTTTCCATTTCACTCGTGGAGTTCGGAATAAATATTGATGTAAACTTATTTAACGCTGTTTATTTATGTTATTAGATGTAATAGTGTTTACATTTTTTATGCACCAATTACGACGATATTCCTTGAAATTTTGTATTTGTTGCAAAGTATATGAGTGTCTCATTGTTCTAAGGTCAGACTTTGGCAAGTCATGTCATGACTTGTTTTTAAATTAGGTGTGGTCATCTCTCCCGCAAGAAAAGGAGAGATGGCCACTGGCTAGTTTTAGTCGGTATGCCATATGATATGATGCTGAATGTGTGTCAAAGAAGAGTATATAAAACAATCCAGGAAACCTAAGCAGGAAAGAATATCCAAAAATGCCAGCTCGGTTTGTAAACGAAAGAAACTGCCACGGCTGTGGGGATAATTACCTATTAGAAGCTATTTTCTTCGAAGACTGGTTTCATTCAGTGTAGTTTTGGCTACATAAGAATTGCACCGAGTTCGAGCACACGTGCTTAAGTATAAAAAAAAATTACGAAAAACATACTAACTGAGAGAGTTAAGTTATGGCCATCTTTCCTGTAAAGGTATGGTCATCACACCCGTACACTTTGGGAGAGATGGCCAATCGTGTTTTTTTTCAAAGGGTTTTTTTTCAGATATTATACTTTTATTGTTTAATAATCCAAAGTTATTTACCAAAGTTTAATAAACAATAAAACATGTATTCGTGATATGTAAGCATTTAATTTAACAGTGTTCCAAAAAAACTATGGCCAACTACCCCGGACTTACCCTATATAACTCATGTACAGTAAATACATAAGGTATAGGTACCTACATCCGTTCATCAAGCCGTGTAACTCGGAAAACTCCCTCGCACTAATGTAGGTACATTAAGCTTGTCATAACAAGTTGCTTATGAATAATGACTGCAGGCGAAGATTAATAAGTGAATGGCGAACCGGGACGGGTTCCGTGCATGAGGGGTAGTAGGCATAATTTATACGCGTAAATAACGCTAAAAAATTTAGCAGTTCACACATACGCAGTAAATATGTGGAAGTATAGTACTCCCCAAGGCACTTGTCCCACCGGCGGCGAGTAGCGAGTAGGTACCTACTCTCATAGTAATTCTTACTCGCTTTTACTCGCGCGAGTAAGAATTACTATGAGAGTACTCGCTACTCGCCGCTGGTGGGACAAGTGCCCAATAGTGGTAGAGAATGCCTGGCCCCGTATCATGGTCGGCATTATCACGCGATAAGTGACAAGATAGAGCGTCCGTCACTGGCTGACACCGATAGGACGAGACTATCGCGTGATAAGGCCGACCATGATACGGGGCTTGATGGCGTGCGAAAACTGTCTTTCTTTTTTATAAATTTCCAATAAAGTTTAAACAAATAAATAAAAAAATCCCTATACTCGTATCATTACCCCGCACCTCCACCATGCGGCATTGAGCTATATATGGGACGGTAGAGAAAGTGCTCGTATGCTTTGTCTTCTATATTATCATATGATTTTTTACAAAGGTATGTCTTGCGACTCTTGCTTGATCCACATCCATACGATATGTGCACGGGTATCAGAACGCCCCGCGAGCTGTGTCGCGGCGTGATAGACCATCCCTCTCTTTCTAATTAACGCTTAGAAAGAGATGGATCCATCAAACAGAGACGGTTACTATTCCAAATTCAAACTTATTAGTTATTAACTGCCAGTATCTGTTTCAGAAGGAGATCTGTAAATGTGTTTACAGCCTTTGTATTAGGTAAAATAAGTGTCTGAACTAAAGTGCATTCATCCTTACTTGTCTTATTTGGTAAACAACATTCTAACCTCAAAATGCATCTTTTTAGGATAGAATAGCAATTTTGTGAGTATTAGATCATGCCGAGACGACTTTTCGGACGGATCACTTCAAGATTTTTTGTCTAGCAACGCTCTTTTTACGATAAAATGGCTGCTATAGTCTAAAAAGATACATTTTGAGGTTAGAATATTGTTTACCAAATAAGACAAGTAAGGATGAATGCACTTTATAGTCTGTTTAGACCTTTTGAGACCTGCGCTCCGTTGCAAAACGAGTTCTACGCGGCACACGTGACTGATGAAAATGATGAAGTCCGCTTTTTATTGCAGCGAGGATGTCTTGTGAGTGCGGGGTGCGTATTTACAAAACCTATACCGTTACAGTCATAGTGAGAACTGAAATGGGCTAGCTTTTGTGTGCTTTCGTCTTCGAAGTTATTTTTTTATAAAAGAGCGGAAAAACTACTAATTACTACTAATGTTGCTAGACCGCAATAGACTAGCTTTGTTGTTGTAATGTCAGTATTAAATTCGTTAACAAAGTCTACACCGCTTCAGGCGATTTTTGTACCATAACAGGGTAGGGTTTTGTAAAGGTTTAGCGTAGACAAAAGCTAGCCCATTTCAGTTCTCACTATGACTGTAACGGTATAGGTTTTGTAAATTCGCGTGCGGCGTGCGTCAAATAAACGTTAGTACGGATTTGTTTTATTCCCGAAAGGGGTAGACAGAACACATGAAGTGGAAATGTCATCTCCACTTCTAGCAATTGTAGGTTTACGGATGGACAAAATATGGCAGTGACAAGCCCATCGGTCAATTATTTGAAGAACGCTCAATAAGTATTATACAGGTTTTTCTGTATACCTAGTTTTAATGTTAGCGACTCATACGTCATTCGCCACTTACGCGACAGGCTCATAACAAACCTACACAACATCAGCACTCTCAATTTGTCAGTGCATAATTGCACATAAAATCCAGGCCCCCGAGGGACCGGGATTCATCCCGCTAATCCCGCGAATAGTAAAAGTGATGGCTCTATTCATTCGGGGTTGGGGTGGAGGGGGGAGCGCTAAAATTTAATAAAGGGGCCCCACGGTCTGCCGATTAATTACTGAGGGTAGGAGAAGTTAGTGGGGACATGTACTTTACCTTATGTTCTCGACGGACTGAAAACAAGGAAGGGCACGACGACTCAAGTCGACTTTCCATACAAACGTGGTTCGGTTCTCATTTTTAAATGGCATAATGGACCGCCTGTTATCTACAATTGTTTATGTTAAATTTATCCTATTTTATCCTATCGCAAATATCGCAATCACTAAATTTAATTTCCCAACTGTACCGTTTGTCCGAAATCATTTCGGCAAAAATCCAGTTATCACGAAGACCGCAAAGGTTAGGTTTGTTTTATAATAATCATGAAAATTCCATAGTTTCAGAGAAAAGCGGTTTTTTGCCGTAATCAGACGAACGATACAGTTGAGGAATAAAATTTTGTGATTGCGATAGGTAACCTTAACTTACCTCTGTTTTTGTATTATTTATGTACTATTTCTGGTGAGCAGGAGAGTATTTGTATTGTATTGTAACATGATAGTTATTATTGACAATGGGAGTCGCCATGTCTACGCAGGAAACTAGTGTCCGTTGCTAAATATTATAATACAAAATAAAAAGAAATACATTAAGCGATTAATAGTTATTTGTGTCACAAGGGAGAAAATAGTATATTTACGGCGAGGGCGGTGTATTGAATCCTGAGCGTAGTGAGGGATACAAGTGTTTACGCCCGAGACGAAAATAATTTTGCTACCGAGTGACACATACTATTTTTCACACCGACTATGAGGAAATTAAAAAAAAGCTATTGTTAAAATATATCTAAATTATCTTAATTTTTATTACTAATTTTTAAATATTACGAAATATTTATACATTATTATACAACATTGTTATAGTTAAAACTTGAAATATGTTCGTTTTGAATCGACTACGATGAAATTACAATCGATTATTTTATTAACATCTGTGTTCAATTGGCACATTGCGTACAAATGTTCCAATGCCAATGTATAAATTAAAAAAGTAGCTTGAATAGAAAAGTAGCGTTTTGGTCCCTCTCGTCGTGGAGCAAAACTTACTTTTCCGAATGAAAGGTGTGAAAAAACTATTACAAGCGTTCTACTACTTACTATTTGGTTTTCAATTTTTTCTAGCAACAGATACTAGTGTCCGACCCAGATATGGCGGACGCTATTGTGTAGGTATATAAAGTTTAACACGTTCGCGTTCGCAAGCAAGATCCCGCCTGGTAGGCACTCGAAGTGTTTGCTCAGATGCCGGCTCAGCGCGCTAGGCGGGCAGTAGTAATATGAACCTACACGCCTAGCGTTCTGGTGTATTGTTCCATTTTCAGTCCGGTTGCGAAAGTGTTAATGTTTATTCTAGAATGTCGTTTTAAAATGGGAACCAAATGTCCTGTCGACTCTTTACACTTTCAACCCACTCGCTAGGTGAGTTCTCTGATCGTAGGTGCTTTCCTCTACATACGGTGTTATCGGCTACGACCGCAGCGCTACGAAACTGTTGACAGAGGATGTGTTAAGGGGATGCCTCGGTTCTTATACATAACGCGTGTAAGGGATTTATGTTTTCAGAGTACAAGAAAACGAGATGCAACAAGCGGAAATGGTTTTTTTTGACAAGTGTCGATAAATATGTAAAGTCAAGTTTTGTGCATATTTGCTGTTAAGAGATTTTATGTAAGAGAATAATGTATTGTTTAAGTTGGCCGAAGTAAAAAGAGAAACAAACGCAATTTTTTTTGACGCACCGGGTAAATACCTATTAAGTGCCTTATCATGTTTTTACTTATAACAATATACAAGTCAAGAAACCTACGTATCCATTTTATTAATTTTGTTCCCTTGTTTTTTCTTGTGACAGTAGAAGGAGTGCCGACAGTAGGTAGGTTATAATCGTATAATTTAATATTTTTGTGTACTGTGTTACCTCAAATGATTCAATATTTTATTATAATTTCAATTATCATAGTGAGACAAGACACATGCCTACACCCAATTCTTGACAATTTGTAATCGGCAAGATAATTGCGTAAATTTTCGAACGAGGATTTATGCCAGCTGTCATTTTACCTTTAAATATATGACAGTTGATAATCCTGACGTGCGTTCGAATAGTTACGCGATTACTCTCCAGGGCTTTGAAGACTTAGAAGAACTGGTAAATGGAAAGTTCTCTTCTTCAGCTTGGGCCAGAATTCTTTCGTATGTCCGTTTGTCCAGCCGTTCCACTCTGCAGGTTCTAGCTCTATGCAGTTCAAAACCGATTCTTGTGTTTTGTGAGCAGGTTCAATATTGTTTTATGTGTTATCTACCGTGTCCCCACTAGATGGACCCAACGGAAGACCAGCGCTGGCAGCAAAGCCAGCATCATGCTGCGTTGGGCCCATTTACTGACACGGCAAAAAGCTATTTTTTCTTATGTTATCATATCAGCCGAAAGACGTCCACTGCTGGACATAGGTCTCCCCCAAAGAGTGCCAAAATGACCGATCCCGCGCCACCCGCATCCAGGGGACTCCCGCAACCTTTAACAGGTCATCAGTCCACCTGGTCGGAGGCCTACCCACGCTGCGCCTTCCGGTACGTGGTCGCCACTCAAGAACCTTTCCGCCCTAACGGCCATCGGTTTTACGTGCTATGTGCCCCGCCCACTGCCATTTAAGTTTAGCGATCCGGAGGGCTATATCGGTTACCTTGGTTCTGCTGCGGATAGCCTCATTTCTGATGCGATCACCTTTGGGTGACTTTGAGCCTTCTTATGAGGCCCATAGTAAGTTTTCTTATGTATTTGTCTTGTATTCGTGTGTCATCGTCTGCGAGGGGGTCGTGCGAATGTGAAGTGGTAACCACTTTGTGCTGAAACGAGAACCTTTGTTCGGTTCAGCGAGCTTAATTATACGATTATAACTACAGGTACAGACAGTTTCTGAAGATTAATTAGGGACATCACATCACAAATCTAACATTAGTAACTAATACAACTTAGGCCGGACATTCAACGCTGCTTCAGTGAAGTTCAGTAACTTGGATACACAATATTGTCATGGAAAATCGCCGTCCTGAGAAGCCGTGAAGGTTTTTTGCCCTTTGCCATATGTGTTACTTCATATTTTATGTTTCAATGCTATACAAATAAGATGTGTCTTCTTAATAATTCAATCTAAGTACTAGCTCGTGACTACAAATGCGTTGCCTTCTAAAACCTACACAGCTAACGACATCTATTGTCAGGATTACGAATGTCACTCGGCGCAGAGTGACTCGTGATTCTGGTTAGAGTGTTCCACGTAGCTCTTCATCCGTCGGGGCCTCGTCACACTTTAGAAGAGGGCTGGGGCTTGGTGCCACACGCGGTGACTCATTACCTGCATTCCCGTTCTGTATTGTAAGCTAAATGGGCTAACGACAAGTAAATAATTTACTTTAAAAACAAAGTTTTAACCGACTTCAATTTAGTACTCCGCCAAGCCACGAGAAAATTTCCTATTTTTTTACAATTTACCACATGAACTGATTTCCGATAGCAAATGCGTTGATTACTATTAAAAAAAAAACAAATCGCTGTATGTGGGCCGATAATATTTGGGGACTTCCATCGATTCCCCAAGAACTTCATTAGTTCCTATTTCAACGGAATCTTATCAGAGCCTGTGACGTACTTTTGCACTTTTAAGTACATAATTGAGGAATTCGATAAGTCATCTGTGGTCTTCATCATCAATTCCTCGCCACCAAATTTATGATTCCGGATGTAAATACACGAGTTATAACAGAAAATACTAAAATCACTACACGCGTGCCTAATAAAATTGAGGAGTCCCCTCACTTCCTCATGGATCCCATCATCAAACTGAATTTTGAAAAAAATGGGACCCACCTGGAAGTATATACATACGAACAAAAAAAAATGTTTCGAATCGGCTCATCAATGACGGAGTTCTGAGGTAACAAACATTAAAAAAAAAAACAGCCGAATTGAGAACCTCCTCCTTTTTTAAGTCGGTTAAAAAGACGGCGGATCATTCCTGGCTAACACTAGCACTCAGCTTATTCTCACTAGTGGGCGATTACTGGCTGATATGATAATAATGATGATGATTTTAAACTAGACGTAAGTATGCACAGCCCAATGACATCTATTGTCAGGATTACGAATGTCACTCGGCGTGACTGACTCGTGATTCTGGCTGGAGTGTTCCACGTAGCTCTTCATACGCCCGGGCCTCGTAACACTTTAGAAGAGGCCTGGTGCTTGGTGCAGTAATGTACGGTATTCCCGCTCTGTATAAAGCCCAGCACTACAAATCAATCGCAAAATAAATAAATAGGCTTTCAGCTGTAACATGTAATTTTATAATACTCTGATACTAAAATTATAAATTGTATACCGTTTAAAGATACCTCCCCGAGTTTTCTTTATTTCTGAAGCGGTGGTAGTTTATCGACATTCATAGGTAAGTTTGACCTTTGTATTGTATAGGCCAATGGGGTAATTACATAAAAGAGGCCACGGGTCAATTCTGAATGACTCTTAGGGGTCCGGGATAAGTGGCGATTTCGAAGACAGGCTTGTGCTCAACAGTGGGTGATTTGATTACAGGCCGATGATGGTGATGATTTTAAGTCAGAAATAGGTATGCAGGTTACATATTTGTAAGGATTGTGAATGTCAATCGCAGTGACTCTTGAGTCTTGAGTCTGGCTGGAGTATCCCGCATCGCTCTTCATCCGCCGGGGACTCGTCATACTCCAGCTGAGGCCCGGGGATGGGTGCCGCGCGCGGGATGACCCGTTTACTCTATTCCCGCTCTGTAAGTAGTGACGTATTTAGGGTGCCGCTGCCGCTGTTTTATACGATTTTTAAGCCATTATAGATTTTTAGGCCATAGGGTGTTAACACTAAATAGAATAATCACAAATATCATATTTTCTCGAAAAAGGATTAAAAATGTAGTCAAATGGAGAATAAATCAACGCAAGAGGTTAAATAATCACGAAGTTACTTGTGTCCAAAGTTTTAAGAAGGGGTATGTACTGTCCTTTTTTTCGCGAATTTTTTCGCTTTGAGAATTCATGACGCTTCTTGTAGTTTGTGACGTCACTAATAGACGGCAACGTGCCGTGCCTCGTCGTGTTGCGCGCCGCCGTCGAAGCGTGACGCGGCAGCCTCGCGCACTGTGACGTCACACACTGTTTGCGTTTTCTCTCTCTAACAAGCAATATTAAAACAATTGTAACTTCGTAATTCTTTGAGATATCTGAATGGGATCTTCGTTACAAGGTCTATTTTTTACCTTCTTTCTTTTGGAGTAGTAATAATTTTCGAGTCTACACCTATTGTGAGTGTCACTCGTGGAATGACTCGTGATTCTGATTGTACTGTTCCACATCGCTCAGAGAGCTACTGGTAGAGGCGGACGACTGGTAGTTTATTTATATAGCTGCATGGAGGAGTTGGTTCTTACGGTATATGTGCAGTGCGGGAGAGGTGTGTATGGACGTTAGAGCTTAAGGCGCCGTGGGTTCAGCGAAGTCAAGCGAACAGAGTTTTTGAAACAATATAATGCGTCTGTTTATAATAATTTGGTTAAGAAAAAATACGTTTACTAATCTCGAGGCTTTTCTGCAGGGAGATCAGTGTTTAGAAACATGATTAAACAATTTTCGCTCGATAAAAAAAAATCGCCAACATACCTCTAATTACACTCTTTAAAACGATATTACATTTTTTTTAAACTTGCTACGTACATGAAACTTGCATCAAAAATTGCGTATTTGTATTTTAGATGGTAATCAGTGAATACATTTTTTTTAAATAATTCCAATGAAAAATAATAATTCGAAAACATCGATAACCGTGATCCTACTCGTGCTCGGGCACCGGCCGCCGCCCGCTCAGTGCTCAGCGAGCTGCGTTCGGGGACGGACCTGTGTCGCGCGACTCGTGCTCCCGAATCCGTACGGCCAAGTGCATTTCTTGCAAAAAATATACCCTGCGTGCTCCCTATAATAGGGAATAAAAAGAATAAAACTAAAAAAAGGAGAAGGAGTCATGTTATGAATTGCAGAGCGATTGCCCGAAGAACAAATGCGAAACGGTAGCACTGCAATCACAGATAAATAATAAACGCAGTAGTGTAGGCTACTTACTTAGTGGCTGTGTGACGCTTATATGAATAGTGTTTTTTCTTGTTAAATAAGTAGGCACTGTAAATATATCAAATTATTCATTTCTGAATGTAATCATTCTCTTTAAAAAATTTTTTAGGTTGTTGGACCGCAACAAAGAAAATAACTAAACCGTGTTCCCATCGAATGAGTACGTGATAATTATTTAAGTCTAATCAGAGAGACTACCGCAAAGCGAAAACGAACTTCGTTCAAGTATCTCCCTCTCTGTCGCTCGAACTAGCAAGTGCGACAGAGACGGAGATACACGAACGAAGTTCGTTTTCGTTTCGCGGTAGGCCCTCAGTACGTGAGCATGGCGCAACCGAAACTCGTGTGACAGTCACACTCTCAACAGAGAGGAGAGGAGTGGAGTGAAGTAGAGAGGAGTGGAGTGAAGTAGAGAGGAGTGGAGTGAAGTAGAGAGGAGTGGAGATGAGAGGAATTAGTTAAGCGAAGAGGAGAGAGGCGGGGAAAATGGAGTGAAGGGGAGTAGATTGGAGAGGACTGGTGTGGGAAAGAGAGGAGAATAATGGAGTGCTATATGGGGAGGAACGGCTTGTCCGATTTGGATGAAATTTTGTTTACATATTTGAGTGGGTCCATGGGTGGTTTATAAAGACAATAGGCCCGATAGATGGCGTCGTGATCACAATTGAAATGACGAATGGTTGGACCGATTTTTATGAAACTATGTGTTTAGGTATTTAAGTGGGTCCCTGGATGGTTTGAAAAACAAACAGTTGGACCCGGTAGATGGCGCTGTGATCGCGATATCTTGAAAAACCGGATTTGCTGAACATGTGACATTACTGTATATTTTAGTGGGTTCAGGGGATGGTTTGATCGAGGGAGACGAAGAGAGAGAGAGATGGTATTTGTCTATCTTATATGGCGAGAGAGGAAAAGAGAGATAGTGTGTAACGAAATCTTAAATGTTTATGAAGCAGAAACGTCCGCTATCGAAATTCCAAATTTCAATCATAGTGGAAAATTGAAAAATTATTCGCCACGAGCAGGATTTGAACCCACAACCTCTGGAATCCGTCCATCGCTCTCCCAATTGAGCTACCGTGGGTCCGCTAATGGTGACGAATCTTTCAATCCCTTCCACTATTGTATTTACACCTGAGGGAGGCTCGAAGCGACATATACCGCGATGTTATTACAACTTCTGAAACGGCACCAACGTCTCAAGTTACATTGAAGACGAAGGGGAAAATCAACCCATGGAAGTAATTTATATTAAGCGAGATGATGCGTTTTGGAGTGAAAAAATGGAAAATAAACTTGTGGAATTTTATATTGGTCATTTATTGCCAGAATTAGTTGACTCGCGGCAAGCGCGAGGAATGCCAATTAGAGGAGCGTCTCCTAATCGATCGACATAAAAATAATTTATTTTATAAAACAAAATAGTAGACACTTACACACAAACACACACACTCTTTCTCACACACACATACACATACACACACACATACGCACACACGCACACACGCACGCACGCACACAAACTCACCCACGAGCACACAACAGATAATATCCTGTACTGGGTAATACCAGCTGCTGTTCTTACTGACTGTTATTCATGCTTCTTAAACATTTATCGATGAAGAAGGTATGACAAACAAGTTTTCACCTCACCGGCTCGAAAAGGCTTGCTTTCTCGCTCAAAATCTGCGCCCAAAAGTCCATTTTATCCGCTAGCGTGGAAAGTTTTTGAATTTGGAACGTGACGGTCAATCTCGAGATCCAACTTTTTTCTATACAGAATGAGAGGTGCGTTCAGAAACTGATGGTGTTATACCAATAATTAATTGTTATTATTTTGATAAAACAAAATGAATAATACTTATTCTTTCTTAATTAAGTAGGTCCATACGAAATATTAATATTTAGACTGATTTATAAGGATAAAATACGAAAAAATAATTTTAAAATATAGTTTTATGTTTCAAAAAATTTCGCTTCTTCCAAATTTGGAACGTACCGTTTGAATAGTTACTTACTTTAAGAAAAAACTCAACCTACATTTAATTTTGTTTTGTACTAAAGCCACAGACAGTAAAACCAAAATAATGGTGGTTATTTATAGATTTTAGTGCAGAAGATATACAGCTATCAGCTAATAGCTAAAAGCATAAGCGAATTTGAGCCTTAGTTTACCCGTGAGTACCCAACAATATTTTGACTTTTTAGTGTAGGTAAGCGTGGGGTTTATTTAAAGATGCAAATTAAATATATATGTTACATTTAATAATTATAAAATGCTAGATCTTGATGAGATGTAAACAAACCTTTATTGAAAATGAGTATAAGACCCAAATTACTTCCATTACATTTACCTACAATTTTCCTCGCGGTGGTGAGGTGAAAAGTTGTGTGTTGCGCTCGGCAGCAAAATTGTTTGGCGTCTCGTGCCTTGAAAGCCTCGCTATGCTCAGGATTGCACTTTTGAACCATTCGCTTCGCTCATGGTTCAATTTTACAATCCTTCGCTAGCTCGGCTTTCAATACAAGCACTTGCGCCAAACAACAACTTTGCAGCCTTGCATAAAAAATAACTATTTTATTTATTTATACTAAATGTTCTTCGCTAAAATTCATTATGTGTAGGTACCTACCCTAGCAAAGTACTTATAAAACTTTACTTTCCAATAAATTGTGAGTATCCCAGTTGAAATTCGTCCTCTTTTCTCAACTCCACTCTACTCCTCTCCTCTCCTCTTCACTTAACTCCTTTCTTCACCACTCTACTCGACTTCTCTCTTTTTTCTCTCCTTTTTTAAACCCACCGGTTCGTTTGGTTAGTTTGGCGAATTTACCGGGTGTAATACCGTCAGCGCCCATCGCTATTTTATTATACCTACAGGCTTTTTATTTGTGTGATGAGCATGAATATTTGTTCCTGAGTCATGGATGTTTTCTATGTATTTAAGTATTAATTTATCAATTTAAGTATGTATATCGTCGTCTAGTACCCATAGTACAAGATTTGCTTAGTTTGGGACTAGATCGATTTGTGTAAGATTGTCCTCCCAAATATTTATTATTAAACAAAAAAGTATAATATATATATAAATTACATCGAAAAAACCCTTTAAAAAAAGACACGATTGGCCATCTCTCCCAAGGTGTGATGACCATACCTTTACAGGAAAGATGGCCATAACTTAACTCTCCCAGTTAGTATGTTTTTCGTTTTTTTTTATACTTAAGCACGTGTCCTCGAACTCGGTGCAATTCTTATGTAGCCAAAACTACACTGAAACCAGTCTTCGAAGAAAATAACTTCTAATAGGTAATTATCCCCACAGCGGTAGTGCGCGTCTAAACTAGAATATGAATTAGCCGCTTCGTTGCGGTACTGTTTACTCTGTACTGTGTGTTTCCACTATGCGCGACGGCGGGAGACGTGCGGGCGGAGCATCCCCGCGCGCGCGGGGGCCGCACCCCCGACGACGATATTTTTCGCTGAACCTACGGCGCCTTAACAGCCCGTTCACACAGGGTCTCCGTTTTACTGTTCCGTTATATCGTATACGTTTTATTTCATTGAAGGCGTATGGAGTTGTATGAGCGACTTCACATATGACACAGTATTCAGTATACAGTAATTGTATCCGTTAAAACTGGTACCGTAAATACGGAGACTCTGTGTGAACGGGCTGTAATCTAGTGCCCGTACGTCGCTGTTCAAACCGCTCATAAAAACGCAGGTGAACTGTGCCTATAACACAAGCTTGCTCCATCAAAACGCTGCCCTCGTCACCGTACCGCGCCCTGCCAACCCGGCGTATCGTCGTCGTAATTGGCGCTCAAGTGGCAATTAGCCAGCTCTTGGCTGTGTCGCTCTCGCGAGCAGTTTCTCTTGTTCGAATCCCACCGCTCGTAGAGTATATGCGGCAGTATAGACATGTTTAATCCGTCGAGTGAGTGTAGGTACATCAGCTTATAATTTTTTTTCCCTTCGGAGCGATATGTTGTGTTTTCCTTTTAAGTTGAATTGTATACTTGAATTTATGTTTTAATTAAGGTGCATAGGTGGTAAATTGAATTGGAATGACCGCTGACGACTCAAGCTTCGGTGAACATGGTTTACGAATGTGGCTATCAATCTAGCTTTATTTTTACTAAACGGGACTTAATCGCGTTTAATTAACTTATTTATTTATCTCACTGAGGTCTCTCGACGTTTCGGATGTGTTGCAACATCCATGTTCACGGGAATGCACTCGCGTATTGCAATGTTTAAGCAATTGTTTCTTGGGTTCTGACAAACAATAAAATAAGTAGTAGATACATATATCCAAAAGTTAATTATCTTTGTTTCCGGGTTCAGCTACCTTCGAGTTTCTTCCATAAAATTCCACACATCCACACTTAGCTACGACGATGATAAGGAAAATACTTGTATACTTTGTTTTCTACAGTATAATACGATTTTTACATAGTTGCATACGATATCTGAGTCGTCGGCTAATTCTATCAAGCAGAGACGGTTACCATTCCAAATTCAAAATGATTAGCTGCCAGTCTCTGTTTCGGAATGAGATCTTTAAAGGTGTTTTCTTATGAACGTTTCATCACGTTTCGGGCGCAGCGAGACGAGAGATTCGTAATGGCATTTTATACAAAATTGGAGGCCTGCAAGATGGTCTTTTTTAATTTCCATTCCACAATTCGTGACACTGCATCACAGCGTTCAGCCGTGAAAATGAAAGTTTGATTTCTTCCAGTTTTATTATCTCATTGCATGTTTGAGAAAATCAGTATACATACCTCGGCGTGAAAAGGGGTTGCCAGCCTCGTAACTATCCGTACTCGATATCTATATGTACTCGGCCGGCAACTCCTTACTCCCCGGCCTTTGTAGTAATGTACTATTATACAACCTTTTCAGTACGTAACTAGTACCAGTAAGGTTCACTTTACCGCAGCCATAATTACACCACTACTCGCTTCGTGGGTAATTGGGTATTTGGTGTTGTGTTCCTGGTGGTGATTAAGCCAGAGCTCCCATGAATGCGCTGTATTCAGAATGTGGGACCTACATCATATGTTTTGATAGCTGGAGACATATTATGTCGCCAGCTATCAACAAGACCAATTCTCAAACCAATAAAGGGTCGGCAGCGCGCTTGTTGCATTCATAGGCGACGGTATCTGCTTACCATCAGGGCGTCTGCTTGTTTACCACCGTAGTATAAAAAAGTAAGTAAAGACGTTGCGCTACTGGTGTGCCCTAGCGCTTATGGAGCCAGTGTTCCGTTTCCTAAACCACTACTTGTGTCGACTCGCAGGTGCCTTAGCTATTTATTTTATTTAAAGTTTAAAACTCTGTTAGAATTACGTGGTTGCAGCGTGTTCCAGTGTGCAAAAAAACTTTTTAACAAAAAATTAAACCGCCGAAAAGGAACTGAAAAGCAAAAAATAATAAAACTTTTTTATTTAGTTTAATAACTAAATTCTTAAACTATTGTAAGTACTTATACCTAAGTAAGTATATAATTTTGTAATTATTTTGACTTTTTAATTACCTAACCTTAATAACTAAGTTCTTAAATTAATCTAAGTGTACCGAAGTAATTTTGAGTCGGCGCCAAACAAGCATATTAATTAATTATGTAAAGGACAATGATATATTACCCATTTGATTTGATAACTATTTGATTTGATCGGACATGTGAAAGAGCCCTTGAGGCCTGCTTACAGAATAAATATTTGAATTTTGAATGCCGAGCGTTCACGAAGTTATGGTTAATGTCAGCGAGACACCAATCCAAACGGGCCACACGTGAGGGCACACGTCGTAGCGAGTGGTCGTGCGGAGAGCGCATTTTTTGGAATGTTAATGTTTATGTCTGGAGATTTCACATTGCATTATTCATTTGATTTGGTCTAACTTGTACTTGTTTGGAGTAATCTTTGTTCATTGATTGTTTGGCGCCGACTCAAAATTACTTCGGTACACTTAGATTAATTTAAGAACTTAGTTATTAAGGTTAGGTAATTAAAAAGTCAAAATAATTACAAAATTATATACTTACTTAGGTATAAGTACTTACAATAGTTTAAGAATTTAGTTATTAAACTAAATAAAAAAGTTTTATTATTTTTTGCTTTTCAGTTCCTTTTCGGCGGTTTAATTTTTTGTTAAAATGTTTTTATTTTTCAATTCTCTGTGGCTTACTTTAGTTAATTACTAACTTAATTTCTAGTTACATGCAATATTTTTGATTACTTTTAAAATAGCTTCCTACCTTACTGAAACTGTTAATTGCTTTATAATCCTAATGTAATTATATTGCTTGTTGTATAATATAAATTCTTTAAAAGAAGAGGCTTTATATACCAACATGGGTAGGCCTACAAGAAATGCTGCTCGAATGAGAAAAATACATTTAAGAACTCACACCCCAAGGACTGATTGACAATATGCATCTGACTATCAATTCAATTCATTTATTCAAAGACCAACATGGATCACTAGCTTAATATTAGTAATTACAAAGTTCATAGTTAGCACACATAAAGTTAATTTAAAGAGATAATACATAGTAATAAATTATAATACGATTTAGGCCGGTTTGAAATTCACATTACAGTCAACTAATAATAAAAATTTGTAAATATTTCTGAAGTAATCTAATTTAAAAATAATAATTATTCACTGGATGTCAAGTTACATTAATAATTCATTTAAATCTCAAAATGTCAAATGTCATGTGACCTCATAATTAACATGTGTGTTTGCGTGCACCATACAGCAGTGGTTTATATACACACAGTCCATATTTACGTTCAGCGACCATTTTCAGGATGCTGTTGGCACTGGCCCGTACACTACGCACCAGGGATGTACATCGCTTGCGCATAGTAGTGTGGAAACAGTCCACCCTCGCTTCTGCAAACATCCCTGACGCGCTGCAATATCGGGGCAGCCCCATCAGCATCCTGAATGCGTTATTAAATTGAACACGAAGAGCACTGTATTGTGCCTGAGTATAGTTCGCCCACAGGCCGCTGGTATATAAGGACGTGCAGTAGGCCCTGAATAGGGTTAACTTGACCCTTCTCGAGCATCCAGCAAACCTGCGAGCGATCATGTTAGCTCTCACAGACAATGCTCTTCGTTCCCGCTCAATGTCAGTACCGTCTTTAAGGTCAGACGTCATAATATGCCCCAGATACTTAAACTGTGATACCACAGTCAGTACCTTCCCATTTAGTTTTATCGGCGGAACATCCTGTGGACTTTTATTCCTAACCCTAAAGACCATACATTCGCTTTTCAACACATTGTATTGCAGACCGTGACTCATTGCGTACCGTTCACAGATGCCTATCAGTTTCGTAAGTCCGCATGGAGAGGCACTCAGCAGCACCATATCATCTGCGTAACTGATATTATTTACGCACACTCTGTCAATATGGCAACCGATGCGGGCGCTGCTGAGCTCCTCTATAAGTTCGTTTACATACAGGTTGAAGAGCTTAGGAGAGGTTAGTCCTCCTTCTCTTACTCCACTCTTCAACCTGTATGCATCCGAAAACGCCCCCGCCCATCTTACGACATTGGATTGGTTAAGGTACCAGAATTTGAGAGAGCTAGTCAGGTCAGCTGGCACGCCAGAGTCATTCAATTTCTGCCAGAGGATGTCGTAATTAACCATATCGAACGCCTTAGATAGGTCAAGGTAGCATGCGTATACATTTGTCTGTCGGTCCATGTAGTACTTGACAGTATTTTAAGAGCCACAATTGCAGTTTCTGTGGATAATCCCGGCTTAAATCCAAATTGATTATCGTGTAATTTCAGATATTTATCAATGTGGGAGTTAAGCACACTATCAAACACCTTGGCTATAATGGTAGCTAGTGAAATAGGTCTGTAGTTGGTTTTGTCGCTACTGTCACCTGTTTTGTTTTTCACGATGGGCACCACCACAGTCTTCATCGCGTCCGAGACGGCAGGTACGAGTGCCCTACACAGAATGTGTACAACATAGCCAGAACTCTTGGCAGATGCGGGCCAGCATGCTGGAGGTGCTCAATGCTAAGACCATCGTGCCCAGGAGACTCACCCCGTGTCATACCTTTAATAGCTTTGATAACATCTTTTGCCGTAGACCTGGTGATCATCCCCTGACCACGAGACCCAGCATCTGACACCCCCGTTGACTGTGGTAGCCCCAGTGGTAATTCGACTTGGAACTGGTGTTGAAACATGTCGGCAATACATTTGTTATCATTAATGCCTTCTACAAACCCTTAAAATCTCGTTTAGAGTGATGCTTCGCGTTAATATCTAATTTAATTTGTTCTTCGTTCTTCTGACACCACTTTAAACGAGATCTAAAGATCTTTTTGCTTTCTCGCATTTCATTAAACACTGGTCCTGCTTTCGGCTTAGCATGCCACAACCAGACCTCAAATTTCAACCGATTTTCGACTATGAGAAATGTGCGAGGGTCTGCTTCTTACTGGAGACGATGCTGTTCGGAGTTGATTGCTATGGTAAGAAGTCTAGGGCCTCCTACCTGGTTTATGACCTTTTCGTGCAATGATCTAAATTGGCCGGATATGATAAAAGCTTTACTCATTGCGGATGGCCGCAATGTAAATGATAGAGACAGCATACCATTCCCTGAACGACTAAAATTGGTGCAAAAATATCCAGTGATTGTTGCCAGAAGCCGCGGCAGGCATATGTGGCGCTGAGTAGAGTAAATACACTTGATGGTATTGCTTTATCTGACCTAGAGCCGAATAAGGTATTACACAAACCTCACGATAAACGAGCTTTAGCAGAAATGCAGAGACTGAGAGGTCTACACACAAGAGACTGACAGGTGTAAAGCTCATTCAACACACACACACACACACACACACACACACACACACACACACATACACACACACACACACACACACACATGCGTGGTCATACATATCAATCAGTAAGTGAACAAACAACTTTCCTACCCTTAGGGTTGAAATTTTTATTTAAAATTTATATGGGACCAACTTCGAGGTATACCCTTTCTAATAAAAAAAGAATTATCAAAATCGGACTACTCTGTAAAAAGTTATGCGTGATCATACATAAAAAAAAAATATACGCGTTGACTTGAGAACCTCCTCCGTTTTTTTCGTCGGTTAAAAATACGGGTGCATACAACTTACTCATCTCATAAATATGTCACATGGCTTTTACGTCGCGGGATTAAGAATTCGGTACATAGCTACCTATTTATGAGATTGTATCGATACTTTCTTTTCATATTTTTGGGCGCAATTGCACAGCTGTAAATATCACTGCTATGTAATTTTACACTTTATTTACATTACTTATACTTTTTATTTAGAAAAATACGCTAATTGAAAAGTTATTTTAGAAACTGAATAGGTTAATGAGGGCATCATTAATTAAGCGTTTCAGATTTAGGTATTTGAGAAAAGTTGAGTGCCAATTTATTTCACGTAAAAGCTAAATGAATACTTCATATATTTTTAGGATCAAGTTTTTACCAGTAAATGAATCGTAAATATTACAGGGCTGTTATTTTTTACGCGCTCATGCGGCTCACCTCAACCGTCACGCCTAACGAAACTAGACCTCTACCTACGCATTAAATTTTTCAATTTGTCCGTTAAAAATTTATAATTTTCGTTAGCAGCGTTACTGCTTAAAAAACCAAATTATTTCTTAGAGATGTATACGGTCTCATAAGCGTTGAGGTGATCTTAAAACCAGTTGCAGAATAGCGGGGCTGATGCGCCCTGACGTGACGTGACGGCTCCTGATGTGCGTTAGAGCACAATAGAGAGCATTACGTCAGATAATTATGAATCGGCTTAGCCCATCCGAGGCCAAGCAACGCTACGTCGTAGCATGTAGCAGGCTTTTTACTTTTTTGTAGGTGAAACCGCTCGTTGAGGCATGATTCATATGTGAGTCCCTGGTGATAAAGCGTAGCAGATGCTACGTTCCCTACGGCGTAGCACCTACAATTTAATTATTTATATCCAATCTGCCATTATGATGCAGATTTTGATAAATTTTGTGAAGTTAATAAATAATCTTCGTATCTAACTTGTTTTGCGACTTAGGGCTGGGTTCAGACGTAAATGTCAAAACTATTAAATTAAATGATATATAATAAATATACATTAAAAACATTAGGTACTGACCTATGATAAAATTATTACACTGTTATAACATGTAGGTAATTTAAAATTTCAACCCTCCCAAGCCGCAGTCAACAGCGATACAAAATTAATATTCCATAGGGAGAAATTGCGTCCAATGCAAATAGTCCACAAAACAATATAAGGATTCATTTCGCCACCCTTTCACTGATTAAGCCTTCTGTCATCGACATCACACCGACCGCGGTCACTGCGGTCAGTTCATCTCTACGCTTTTCACTCTAACACATAAATAAATACAAATATATAACTAGTATGGTAGAATATATCAGCCAATGCACAATATGTGGCGTTCCTATAGCAGTAATATTAAGGCTGTTGTAGTTTCATTTACACTATGCGTAACATATTACTTTCAACATATAACGGTTACAATGTTGCTATTATGGGAAGAGCAGGATCTTCTATAGTATATATTATGCTTACTAGAAGATTCCAAGCCTAAAGTTTTGAACTGATTACTGTAACCAAATAAAGATTTTTCATTTTCATTTTCATATTGAAAACG